>CM045577.1:132090-2532090 GCA_024721215.1 Cheumatopsyche charites | reverse complement strand
CATAGAAGTGATTCCTGTGACTAACTCAATATCGGCAAAAATGTCGCTTGTACTCCTTGGCCTTTTCAATCGTTATTTATCATATCTACATACTTATTCTCCGATGCATTGTCTCGTCTATGTAGGATCCGTTCTTTTGAAATAATTATATGATGACTGAAAAGACCAAGGAGTATAAGTGACATTTTTGCCAAAATCGAGTTATGCACAGGAGTTACTTAATATATTTGGTAGCAAAATGATATAAACGAACTCGGAACGTGTGCCGAGAATAATCATCAAATCGCTCGACCTCCTCCTAAAACATGCAGGTACATGTTTAATTTTAAGCGCGCTTTTCTCAAAATCACCGCAAAGTCACTTGTACCCCTTGGCCTTTTCAAACGTCATATTAAATCTCAAAATATTCTAATTTTAAAGATTTTTTCATGAATTTGAGACGTTTTGACGACGAAGCCAGATTGAATCAACTTTTGACGCATCTGATTGAATCTTGGCGCCC
Source organism: Cheumatopsyche charites (assembly GCA_024721215.1). Classification (NCBI taxonomy): domain Eukaryota; kingdom Metazoa; phylum Arthropoda; class Insecta; order Trichoptera; family Hydropsychidae; genus Cheumatopsyche; species Cheumatopsyche charites. The sequence goes on along the minus strand of CM045577.1, from coordinate 2,531,588 downwards.
CTGAAAAATTCCGCGAAGTGGGCTTCCCTTTTTTTTGGACTATTTTTTTTTCCACGGTTTTATTTTATTTTTTTGGGTCGCTTTTCGTTTCGGGACCCGTGTCGCTTTGAACAGCACCGTCGGCTTCCCGGACTATTAATTATATTGACTTGTGCCCGACGAGGTCCTCGAAAAAAATATATAAATGGAAGGACGCAAAAAGGAACGACCGTTCGCTACAAGAGTGGACAATGGAAACAAATTCGCGGCGATTCGATCGATGTGTTAATTCTGAATGATTCGATCGAATTGTATCGTATTATTTCAATTTAGATGAAATTATATAATGAAAATATATAACTTTGAAATATTAAGTAATATTTTGAATATTGTCTAATTTTTGTTGATTATAATGATAAAAGGAGAATGGGTAAATGTTTCCACCAAATAATGAAATTCTCCAGATAGATTTCAATTGTACTAATATATAATAAATTGACAATTATAACCAGCTTAATAATTTCCTCTTTGACGTTATATACCATAAATATGGGATTTTCGTTGAAAATAGAATTTTATCATTCGACAAGTCTAGTTATTTCTTCCACAGTAGATTATTATATATCTATGTATATTATTTTCTCGAATTGAGTTAAAAATGATGATTGTGTTTCTTTAAGATTATTGATTTAATCAATCTTAAATTTGCCTGAATATGATCGTCAGACAAATGAAAAGATTTTTTAAATAAAAATTTAAATACTGAGCCTTTTCTTAAAATTAATAACCAATAAAATAATAAAAAGTGACTTTACATTTTCAACATCGAAAGACCTAAATGAGATATTATTCTGTCTGTTCAAGCGTCAAAAGGAAAATTGAAAAATACGAAGATATAAAATATGAAACGTACACTAAAGAAATAATATGAAAGAAACAAGATAACAAAAATAGCTCCGTAGAAATGTTTCATGAGACGCTTGAATTTTTTTCTTGATTACAGTCTTGATAGGGAGAAATTGAATTGGCCGATGTTTGTCATACGAGTGTCAAATAGTGTCAAGTGCGGGTAGACTCTTTGTTCTCGCTCTCTGAAATCTCACTGGAGAAATAAGGGGAAGAATAAACAGAAAGGGCGGCGTGTAAACATTCCGAATAACACATGAGTATGTATGCGAAAATAAATAATTTCATGGCATATATTCGCTTCTGTGAAGAGGCGAAAAAAAGGAGAACGTTACGCAAACCTCAAAGAGGAAATCAATTTAATAAAAAAAAAAATGGAGGGAAAAATACATGTGAAAGACTGAAAAAATATATCGAACGTCGAAATAAAAACGATTCCTCCAGTTCTATATATAGAAAATTATATTATTTGTTTTTCAGTGTTAGTGAATATTCAGTGCATTCAAAAAGAATCTAGACGACACAGTTCGTTATAAGCGAATAAAAATGCAAATGTTAACGTTTTTTATATAACGAAGATAGAATTTTTTCGACATCAATTAAAAACCGATATTTTTCACGTTTCGCACTAATGAAGTACGAGCAACGATATAAAACTGAAATACATTTCTGTATAAAGAAATAAACCATTAAAAATATTAATGTCACAAAAAGGATTTTTTTAGACAAATGAAATGAAATAGATATTTTATGAACTTTATTCAATTTTTCCAGCGCTATAACGAAACATTTTATTTATCGAATAATCATATCAAAAGAACTGAATCTATACAATCGATAATTGATAAAAGCCATAACAGCAAAACTACAACAACCCTTATAAATATCACAAAGCAACTATTCCACATAAAGAACTAGCAAATTGTAAATTGCAAATTAAATGAGCAATCAACTAAAAAAATATTCTAGCTCTATAACGAATACAATCAAATCTCCAACAACGAACTCTCAAAACACACAAACAATACAAACAAAACAAAAGATATAGATAGACATTCCAAAATACAAACTGCAGCACACGCATCCGTTTTTATTTTATTGATTTTGTTTGAGAACTTATGATACAAAGATTATTCGAATATTTAAACTAATCAAACAAATAACGAACATCGAAAAAAAAATCAAACAAAAACCCTATCCATCTCTCAAAAGAAGCACACTTACACCCCAACACATCACAGCCTCAAACTCGAAAGTTCCCTCACAACGTTTCGCGGTTCGTCTAACACAAGTACATATGACGCTTAAAAAAAGACCAAGGGATACAAGTAAATTTTTTTTAGAAATTGAATTATGCACAAGAATACGCTCATATATTCGGTGGCAAAAGGATATAAACGAATTTGAAACGCGTACCTCGATATATCATCAAATCACTCGACCTCCTCCTAATACATGCAGATACTTACTCAACTTTGAGCGCGCATTTCTCAAATTTACTCGTACCCCTTGGCCTTTTCAGTCTACATATAACCCTATATAGAACCCGCACAGTGTGTATGCTTGTTGTCAATCATCTGGCGTATCTAAACAAAGCTTTTCCGAACCGAGTGATACATCAACGCCACGAAGGGCCGCCTTTAAAGGGTTAACCCGAAACCGCGGTAAATCTTTACACGGACGAACGGGGGGATTATTTACGGAAAACCAGTCGGGAAAACTCTATGCGTGAACCTGGTCAAAGTTTTGGGGGTGAGAAAATTTTCCGAATTTTCCCGCGAATTCCGCACCATCGTACTTATAACGCGTGCGTACTTTTCGCATTCGAGTTTTGTAATGTTGATGATATTTTATGATTATAATATTTGAATCTAAAGGGTTTTGTGAATATTTAATATGTATTGTAATGCGGTTGTTAAATTAGGTTTTCTATGTGAAATTTGAAAGTTCTTCTTTGTGATGTGTGTATATTCCAAGAACTGATACAACTCTTTAACAAACAAACTAAATGATAAGATATGTAAATGAATTTCTAAGTATATTTTAAATACAACAAGCTGAAAAGCTATTTGAACTAATCAATAAACTTTTGGTATAAAAATATTAAGTGTGCCAAAATATTTAATACATATTAGAGTACTAATTTACATGAAATATTCGCATCATTGAAGATATCAATGCTGTTTTGTAGAATATTGATTTGTGTTGAATCTAATCAGTCATTTTGTAGTAAATTCATGAAATGAAATGAAATAGAACTTTTGATAGAACAAAGACCTTATTCGAAAAACATACACTTCGAAATTCCAATACACTTACGCACAGATCGTTTTACACGACGTTAACCGTTTCGAAAATCGTAAACAAGTCCACAAACCCGCTCACACATATTCTATGTATAAATAATATTCTAGCACACGACAGAATATGCGATATCCTTTCGTCGACGTCCTCGAAAAATCCATTCGAGAATACGATGTATAAAATTAGGAGGCACATGTGTAGTATAATGGATCGTTGGCATTGTGCGGTCCTGTAGCGCGCCAACCGAAAAGCCTGAAAATTCCGATTTTTCAGAATACACACGAAAATTTCCACATATTCCCTTCGTATATAGGTATATATTATACATAATACTAGGTCCCATGCAAATTTTCATGCCTCAATACATATGCGCCGAGACCAAAATACAAATTGAAAATCTTCTCCGCAGAGAAAATTCCCTCTCTCATCTACTTTATCCCCGGCGAGCACAAAAAGATCCCGCGCTCTGGAACACTTTTATCCATTTGCGAAATAAAATATTCGACCGAAATACGTTTATGTTTCGTGGAAGTGTTGTATCAACGTGTTCGAGTTTTCGGATAACAGGTGAAAGTTTGCGCGGTAAAGTCGCTTTAGTGACGCCTTTTTTTTTATTTTCCAGATTTATCTTTTTACAACAAAAAATATACGAAATTTCAACAATCTAATCTTATTATATTTTATTATTCAAAACTAATGCTTTTTTGTTCATATATACTCTAATTTCAATTAAATCATTCATCAGATTGATCAACCTTTTCCCAGATTTTATGTACATATCTGAAAGTACTCTGCTCTATTAAAGTAATTCAAATTTCCTAATAATAAAAAGTCAACGTTTTAAAATTGGGCTCCCATTTTTTTAATCAAAAATCATAATTTCATCATATTCTGTTGCTTACAATTAAATAAATCAATTGATAGAATATTGTCGATATATTGAAATAGCCTTCACAAACGTTTAATTTGATCAATTTCAGTCATTTGAAGTTTTATGGAACCTCAAGCTTTGCTGGGCTTCAGAAGCTAGTCATTTATAAATTAATTATCGTTAAAACTTCTTTTCGGCGGTGAAATGTCGAAAGGGTCGAACTTAAAGTACACCATTTACATTAATCACACTGAATTATTCATCGAGACAAAACGGTAAATAAAGGAAGAAGGACCTCTATTCGCTTGACATTGTTCTTATTTCCTATTTCCATTCCCCATATATACAACAGAAATGAATAAATATACAAATTTTCACGCTCGAATAATCCGAAACAAGCTTCTGCGCATTTAGCGCTTTTTCCATTGTCGAAGAGGCGACGATACGATTTTTCTCGTTAGCGGCCGTTTGTTTGCTCCGAAAATTAAAACCGTTGATATTTTAAATGATTAATTGAAAACTCGACGCCGTCCAGTTTTTCATTCTCGACTCTCGCATTTCGCTTTTCTTAAAATAGAAACAATGTGAAATAGAGTTCGCGGGTCAGCGAGCGAATTTTTCAATAATCTGTCATACGAAGTGAGGTCGTTCATTGTATGGTACATGTGCGATTTTTATTTTCTATACGACTCTACCGAGACTCGTATATTGCCGTCCCTTTAGATTCGAGCTTTTTCGACTCAGAATAAATTTATGATCCGGCGAAACTCGCCTCGAATACATAAATAAATCGACCGCACAATCTCGTACCAGATAAGAGTTGAGTATCCTAAGAAAAACGGCAGGTTCTAATATGAGTTGGATCTGTTTCTATTATATGTTTCTGAACTGGAGCAGGTGCTTGTTAATTGAAATAAGTTGATTTTCGACTTTGCTTCATGTTTGTGCTGCCTAGCTTTGTGTTTAGGGAGGTTCGATTGTGTTTGTTCCTTTGTAGACTAACTAGATTGAATGCCTACACAAGCGTTTGAACAATGTCAACGGGTAAAATCAAACTTTATGCCTATCGGGGAAATGTGCTCACTTCAGTTCATATATAATATGCTAAGAATTTTAATTAGAAAAACATTTGTGTATAAAGAATACGCGGGTAATTAGAAGAGACCTGCAATTTTGCGTTCTGTCTATGAAAGTTTTTCGTGAAGAATGCCGACTTCAAGGGGTTAATATGAGTTTTATAAAAATGTGATTTGTTTCATGAAATAAACGCAGATTCGATTCGAAAGCTCAGCCAGCGTAATTGTTTAGAATTTTCAGCCACTTTTTCTCATTCTCGACAAAAGTGAGTTCGCCAACTGAAAGTGGGTGGAAAAAATAAAATGTCGCCCGCGAAAAAGGGCAGAGCTCTTTCCCTTTTGCCGGTTTTGGCTAATCAAAAGTTTTCGCGGGGTAATCACAATAAATAACGTTATCTGAGTTCGCAGGCACACAACTCTAACAAATATAAATTTACTTTTGACCGTCGTCTCCTTATCGCGACGCCGTTTTGTATGGAGAGCGACGCACGTTTTTCTTTATTTACGACATTCATTTTTTATAAATGTATATATCTTTTTTTTCTTCCGACTCGATTCCGTGCGTTTTTCTTATTTCGTTCAGTTTTTGCTTTTATCGAACGCACGATGATATTTCAAATTCGCATCGAAACGAAACGGTCCATCGCGTATCCCGATATTAATCATAGTAACAAAAAGCCGCACTATATCTTTCTATATTCCATTCCATACGTAATACATTACTTAAAAATAATCAATAAAATAATCCATATATGAAACAAGCTTCATTTACAGTATTCGACCTATCATTTTTAATTGAGCGTTTTTGAATAATTCATTATTCTTTGAGATGCCATTAAATTCGGCGCGCGATTATACCGCAACGACTTGATTGAATTTTTCATAAATCTCTCCAGACGAGCCCTTCACAGACTCCTCTTTTCATCCGTTCGCTCTTAGTGAAAAAAATGTATAAAAAAACCTTATAAAATACACGAAGACCATCGTTAAATCCTTCCCAGGGACGGAAGCGAACCGTTAACAATTTATTAAATACGCGTATGAGAAGAAGGTGAAATTTACTGCTCCACTCGAAACGTTGCGATAAATAATATTTGCGATTCGTAAATATTAGTCGGTCGAATATCTCGTTTTGGGGTAGAAAGAGAAAAGTAGGCTATATTGCGCAGGTTAAACGGAAAACTTATGAATAAATTCCTGCGATGGGCCCTACTTGGTTGTGCGATGATTTATATTCGAGTGATATATGGCAGGGGTCACCAACCCGGCTTATGGAGCTTTCTTCGTGTATATATCTATGTACAGAGGAAGGAATGTCGAAAATTTTGCACTATCATTAATATAGACGATCTAGAATGTACAAGGCTAATATAATTTAAATTCGAAATATTAGTTTTTCAGGTAATTGGAAATTAAGTGCTTCGTTAATAATTTTGAGTTTGCGAATTTTAGGCTAGATCAATATTTATCGCCGGTTTGAGTAAGTGAATTTGAAGTGCTCGCGAAATATTCTATTGAAGAATTTCTCGTATTTATAGATTTCGCAAGTGCTATAACATTTTAATTATTATATGAGTCGAGTCTTGTATCGCAAAGCGCGGCTCTGCTTCGAATAATCTTGAGTACATAAAATATTCCCCTTAATGGGTTTTCATTAATCCGAACCGAAAATGTTTTCGAAATCGTTTATCTTCTTATAAACAAAGTATATAATAATATAATGAAAAAGGAGCTGATTTTGTTCTTCAACCTCAATTTCGATTACACCAAAAAGGTTTCGGTCGTCATTTTATTATATAAATTTCGATATATTTATGATCAAACGTGACTGTCGTTTTGATGAAAAAATATTTATCTTAAACGAAAAACTTATTATTTTTTTCGATTAAATATCATGTAACATATTTTTCAAACATAACTCCAATACGAGATAACTATTCACAACGAAAAAAACTATCCGCAAACTATGTAAAATTTATTGAACTGCACTCCAAACCACAAATAGCAGTTTTAAAATATGTTCGAATTCTGATAGTACGTTAGTATTATGTAAACTTCGGAATTTTCCGGGTTTTCAGAGTGCTTTTTTCATTCTTATCGATGCAAAATGATATTGAAAATCAGAATTACTTTATCTCTGAAACGAGAGTGGAGCGTTTTCATTTCCGATTCGAGTGTTATATTATATTGTAGACACGACCGCAACGTTTGTAATATCCGTTGTTATATTGATTTATTGACATTATTGGTGTTTAATGTTTTGCTTAATATTATGTTCCTATAATATTATATTATAACGAGCGATTCGTATTAAATCGATTATCAAAGCTTTCGATTATATAATTACAATAACATGAACGATGAAAATCAATATGTTTGACAAAACAATCTAAATACGATATATAAAATTTATAAATAATATTAAATATTATTGACTTAAGGCTGATTTTTTCACTAAAATAAACTTAATTATAACTTAGCTTGAGTTTGATAGATAATAAGGTGTGTTCACAAAATTGAAACTCTATTGAAAAAAAAGGTAGGTAAGTTATGTTTAGTGGAAAGATCGACCCATGATAATTGTGTGGAATTTATTTTGAAAATATGAAAAAAATTAAAAGTTTTACAGATTAATAAAAACCACCCGAATTTTCATCTATACAATCGCTAGATAAACCAAGTGCGATATAGTAAATGTGAACATAGAAGCAACCGATACCGGAATATTTTTGCATAAATGCATGTTGAAAAGTCACTGGCTGAATTTCAACCCCGCGTACAAATGAAGCGAAAATGTTTTTCAGACCGAAAGCTGTTATATCGAACTTTTCATCTATGGCATAACGCACTGAAGCTTCTGAAATATAATATTCAACAAAGAAAACCATCGATAAAGGCAAAACTTCGCATGAAACGAGGTATCATTATGAAAAGTCACATGTGCGCGTCGGAGAGGACGAAAAATTCGCGCATATTAACTTCGATGAAAACAACTCCGACGTTTAAAGAATGTTAAAGAAAATATAAGTAAAATAAAATACAGAAGAAGTAAAAAAAGTGGGAGATGAAAGGAAAAACATCCCTTAAGCCGTCCAATAAGCCGACGCTCCACCGAACAAGGGCAACCCAAGATTGACTTTATCTGAGCGCACTTCGCTCGCTTAATCCAATTCGTATCCATCGGTTTGTTTATATAAAAAATATATTGAATCGAAAAATTGTGTTATTCGATACACTTTTTTCCACGGTATTAAGTCGCGTTGGTAATTTTCCAAGAATAATTTCGGGGAATCTTGATGCGAAAACATGTCGTGTTATTTCAACAGATGTTTACGCAGTTGAATGTCGAATGTGTGTTTTTATACAATTCGGAAAATTAAATTTAATGAAATTAATTTATTTTGAAAATTAGCTTTATTTCTCGTACTTACGCGTTTATATTCGAGATAAATCAATCGAGACGACATGTACAAAAACAAAATTACATTCCAGAACACAATACGAAAACTCTCAACATAATGAAATTACATCGAATTGAAACATATTTTCTCAGGGCGAATTCCTTCAGCTTTTTCACTTCTTCTCAGTACTACGTGAAGTAAAAAAAATATATACATATAAGAAGAGAACCTCCCACGCACCGCACATCCAACTAATTCCGTACGAAACGTAAACGTAAACGTTACACAACGACAAAGCAACCCCTATACATTAACGCTTTGCGCGGACACGTTTATTTCTCGAATTTTTCCTGGTTTTTCCTATTTCCCGGGAAAACTCGTGTCGCCGCCGAATTTCCCGACACCGGTCACTTTTCCCGGGATAAGCCGGGACGCATTTCCCAAGAGGGCGCCCGCGGACACTCTCGTCCCTTTTGGGAAAAACTCACCGACCTCTTTCCATTCACTATAAATGCGTATACAGGCTAAGGTTGTCTAATTCGTACTTTATAGATATCGAAGGTATTTTGCAGTGAAGTAGTACAGAATGCTTTTCTTTTCTAGATAGAAATTGTTGACTTTCTCGTTTTAGATACGAGTACTATGGCAAGAAAACTTTTAGTTTAGTTTCAGTTAAGAAAAAAGTTTTTAGTTAGATAAATTATATGTATTTCGTATTGTGCTAACAAGTGATAGGCATAATGAGTTTTATTTGGGACTAGCAGTAGGCGCATGTGTATCAAAATAGTTCGGAATTAATCGAATTTCATATTGCCACGGATGTGTTTATTGCCATATTTGTGTGAAATAAAAAAATATCCCACATTTGGATTTTACGCCTTATATACGTTAAACGGTGCAGTTTCGTAATTACGACGCGAGCTCGGAGCGTAAGGCGGTGGGCTAATAAACTGCACGCGCGTGTTCGAGGCACGGACGTCTGAAAATTTCGAGCATCGTTAGCGTATTTATAATATAGATAGATATCATATGGAAGAGGTTTTAGTTTCTAGTTAGAAATCACTACTTTTCTCGTCTTAAATCAAGAAAAACAACAATGCAATAATCAATTTCAACACCAAAATTATAGAAGTTCATCAAACACTTCTAACTGTAATCGACTATAGAACTTATCTGTCAAAAAAAAACAATTTTCCATAAAAATTCTCATTCTTCAGTAGACGTAGTTACAATGAAAATTCATCAGACTATCAATTAGTAATAAATGTAAACTGCATGAACCCTAAAGAAATAAAATTTCCCATTATTTAACAGAGCATCTCTCTAAGTTTATGAGGTCACGTTCTTAGAATTGGTACGAATTAGACAACCTCACCCTTATATCGGTATCGATTCTAACGAGAGAAAAGCCCCGTAAAGTCTAGTGCGACCTGTGAATAATTGAAAGTGCTAGCGTCCGTTTGATGAGGGTCCCGAGCGCGTTTTGTATAATTCATGCGACGACATAATTAAAGCGTATAAGCGCGCCTTGACGTTTTCGGGTTTTCGAAAACGAAAATATTGCGCCTTTGTGTGTTGTTTCGGTTGAGTTTTGCGTTTGTCCAGTGAATAGTTCGAGTTTTTAGTCGGGCTTTTGTGTGGCCCGTTTCTAAAGTGAGGGATTGTAATGCTATGATTATTTATCATGAGTGGATTTTGTGAGAATACATTTAGAATGAATCGTCATGATCAAATTATGTAATTACTTGGATTAAATATTGTTAGAATATTCGTGAAATTTTACATTTTTATTGTTAAGGAAACGCGACGAATAAGGAAACATTTAAGTTTTGAGCGTGAATTTTCCACAAATGAAAAATAATCCATGTTAGATTAAGGCCAAATATATTTGGTTATATATAAATTATAGTCAAAGGAAGAAATAATCATTCAAATTTGAAAAAAAACGACGATACTGAAAGAATATTTTTTTGTACTTTTTTCAAACGTGTATCAAATATTGAATAGCGGTGTTTTAATACAAAATAGTCATAAGGTAGTAAATATAGAATACTATATTTAATTTCAAATTAACGCATTTTCAATACGGAAAAATCACTAAGCAATAATCTCATAACATATCCTAAAAAATATATCACACTTCAAAGTAATAGCTGATATTGTTAAAAAACATAAGAAAATTTTGATCCTCAATATTTTTAGACTCATTGTCGATCCTGTTATTTTTCTTTTCGAAATCTAACAATAATACTATCAGTGACCGATTTTATGTAAAATTAGCAAATAATCTAAACTGTAAGTAATAAATATCATGATATTTCATATTTGTCACCGTTCCTATATTTCTATTCAATTCACATATTAACAGTACAAATATATCAGAAAACAAACTATATAAAGTAGTTCTGCATTCACATACATACTATTAGATACACGATTGCATTCATTACAATCCGCACACACTCGTTACCAAGTTACAACGCGTTGTTGGGGAAATTCCTTTTGTGCTTTTACCTCTCGACCGGAACGAAACTCGGTTCTGGAGCAAATATAGAGACACACAAAATATATGAAATAATATAGAATATCTAATATTAGCGAACTGCGGCAAAGTAGCACGGCCATGAATCAAATTTATAACCATTTTTACAAGAAGGAGAAACGCGAGGGTTGAACGTTTCAGACAAACACTGGTTTTCATCTGGAGGTCGTAAATCGCACTCGTTTGCCACAAAGATGCGAACAGATTTATTTTTCTGTTTTACTCGGAAAACTCCGGCTGTGTTGACCCAAATACTCCTTTATATTAACACGATTGAAAACTTTATTAAATCGAATGTATAAAATTTAATATTTTCAATTAAAAAAAATTCAAATCGGCTTCGCGAAGAAAATGTATTCACTTTTTAAGATAAACGAAAAGTTTTTAATCATTTATGAGACTTAAAAGAATTTATTTTGCCGAAGTTTCGACACATTTGAGCCTTGGAAAATATTTGCGAAAGCTACAACGAAATTGGTAGCGGGCACAAAGCGAAAGTTTTCCGTACGTGTAAACTGAGCTAGTTTAAGGATTTCATGCTTCACAAAAATACGCCATTTTATATATATTTACTTTTTCCTTCTGCGGAGTGGAAAAAAAAGGAGAGACCTACTCTCGGGTAGACTACCCTAATCTCCTTCTCATGGACCGCCTATAACAATGGGATCAGTTTTATCAACAGGGCCATTGAATAGGAACCGGGGGTCGTTTTTAGCCTGAAATATGCCTAAAGATATTTTTTCCCCTTGAAATTTTCTGCAGCTGGATGCCAATAAAGCTGCGCGAACAACCGTATAAAAGTGTGTCGGTGTTTTCTACATGCTTTTTATGTACTTTCGCATTTTCATCCCCATGAACCTCTAGAAGGTAGCCTCTAAGTACGTCTGATAACTTGAGTATGTTTGAGACTTTTCCGTTGCTCTTAAGCAGGAAAAAAATGTTCACTTACATCATTGACATTTCAGAAAATCTTCGATTAATCCGATTAAAATAATGTTTTTATTCAAAGAATAGTTAATAATGAAGCAAATTTAATCAAACAGCACACAAGCTAAAGACAAAAGCTTCGCTAAGTCGATAAATTAACTCGACGACACACTCTCAACGACCATAAAGCTCGCTTTTGATAAATAGTCACCAATTAACCGTCGCAAACGCGAGCTCCGAACTAATTCAACGGCATATACCGAAACGTTATCAGGTGGTACTAACGCCAAACATACTAATATAACACAACTTCGAAACGCACATACATAATATATCAACCGTATTCGAAATATTGCTAAATTACAGCCTCGAGCGAAGGCTTCAAACTAGTTTTTCCCCATAGAGAAGCTAGGCGAGAAACTTCAATCCGGTGAAATTTGTAACACGAAAGGTGTGCAAGACGCCAATAAAACTTACGGTGTTAAATTTTCACATATGCTTCGCTCACTTGTTAAAACTTTGTTCGAGCTTTGGCCAGAGTTTAGCATTGAAAGATTGACAGTTACGTGAACTAAAGCGCGATTTTCAATCGACGTGGTTGTAAATTAGGCTGAGTTTTGATTTGAGCGGTTTCGCTCACTTTGTGCTCTGTGATCGGTGTTCGAGCAATGGTTTTCTGATCGATTTGTATGCAAAACGAGTTGTTTGAATGGTTCGGATTGTATGTGTTTTGTGTGTGTGGATGTTGAAAGCTCGACGAGACGAGACCGCAATTTAAAGCTTCACATTACACGATCGTATCTGTGTCGTTTGTTTTAACTGGTAAATGTTATTGATCAGTATTTTTTTTAACGATTTTTGAATATTTTTTCTATTCAATTATAAAGTTAATTTAATCAGCGAAATAAGCAATCTTTCTCGTCAGTTGTTTTACGTAAAATGATAAAAAAAATTACAATAATATAAAAAGCTTTTTATTTAAATTAGTACATTCTTTATTTACAAAGAATTTCGCATTCATTCATGTCGTTAATAAACTTCCTACGTTCGTCCTTTGCTTTATTTTATTGCTTGAAATAAACTAGACCTACGCAATTTTTTTTTTCATATCATTTCCAAGTTAAAAGTATAATTGGCCATATTAGTATATTTTATAGAATTTTTTTAAATGATAATAAATTTAATATATTTATAGAATAATATAAATGTATTGTTATAGTGACATCATAATTTTATTTAAGCTGTTAATTCATATTAAATCACTTTACTAATATAATCAAAATTTTTGAAAGTTTTCTGTCGGTACTCTTAATTCTTTATAAGCATATGTCAGAATTTTTCAATTCTACTTAAAAATAATTTTATAATTAGATTGATCAAAAAGCAAAAATCGATAATCCGTTAGTTTATATAATTAGATTAATACTTGTATCAAGCATAAATAGATCATGGACAATCAAGTTTCCTTCTCAATAGATACATCGTACTCACATCTCGCTATATTAAAATTATATTTTCTCTAATAAACTAATAAAAATACATTCCTACAATAGATTAAATATTAAAAAAAAACTAAAATATTCAATGAAATCACTAAACATCAAAAACTCAAAGCTCGACTTACAAAACCCACCCTAACACCACCTGGTCTCCATTCTTCAGCCGCTCAATGAAGTGTCGTCGACTTCACCCCTTTTTGTCTTCTCACCTTGTTTTCATTTAGGGGCGCACTAGAGGTGATAAAACGCCCTAGGGGTGAGATGGCACGTGACGCTATTTGTCTTCGTATTTTTCGTTTAATCTAGCGCCGAGATAACGACCCCGAGGACGGTTTCGGAGGAGCGTTTATTAAGACGGGCGCATAGTAAAAATTGTACGTGAAACTGCCGTGTTTGTGTCGTGTAACGACTGTTCATATTTCACGAGATGGCTCGGTGTAGAAATGAAAAAATTACGTGTGGAAATGAGGTTCGTATCGATGTTTTTATCGGGCGATTTGAAGAGCGATGTGGATGTGTGTTTATGGTCGTCGTTAGTGGGATATCGCATGGGAGGTTTCGATAAAAGTTTTCATGATACATTCGTAAAATTTTGATAATATTTAAGTTTCTGTTTGTTAATTTTGACTAAACATATGCAGTCTAGTGGAAAGTGGTTAAAATTCAGCGAAAACCAACCCCGCAATGAACGCGACAAAAAAGTTAGTTGTGTTTCAGTTAGTCTATGCGGCTTTTGTGTTTTCACATGTTTCATATAACTTTCGAGACATTCGCATAAATTTGAATCGAATTACTCGCACGAACCAAAAACCCATTTAATTTAAAATACAAATCCGATCCAAATATCAACCGATCAAACTCATTCTGTATATCGCGCAACACAATCAACATAGCCAATTTCATCGATTATGTTACAAATTCGATTTAAAGAGGTTCAAAGGTTTCCAGCGAAGCCATAAGGTTCGTTATAACACCAAACATACGATTTCACATTGCGATTCGAGATTGCAAACCCCCTACGACGTCCCTGCTAAGTGCCGTTAAGGGAATCATCCCTTAACATACATCCGCACATTCGAATGCTAATGTATGCTACGTATGCATGGATAGATTTGTATGCGAATTGCTTCGAATGAAAATTTCATTATTTTACATAAGCATTTTAATACACAGTGTGCGTCCCATAAGTCATGAAATATATATATTTACAAACAATATTTGAAAAAAAAATAATATTCGAAGTATGAGCATTGACTCTTTCATGCCTGATATTCTTTCTATTAGTTTTCGAAAAGATCCTTCTTTTGAATCATCGTCACAGCAAATTAAATATGATAAAATGACATCTTCTGAATCCATTTTAAAGCCTGAGAAATACAAAAAAAATGACTAGTACTTGAAGTTTTTCAATTCGAATTTTCGAGTTATAAAAGTGAAAAGTTCAAAATGACGTAGTCAAACAATATTCATCGAATAAATCAACGACTTCAACTCAATCCATATTCAGATTGAATTTATTTTAAATTTCAAAGTCATAACTATCTAAATCAACTAGTTCGATATAATTATGTTTCTTAAAAGCGCAAAAAGTAAACACATTTCATAAGTGACTTTTGAGACACCTCGTATTTTCGAATGAATTCAAACAAAACATACGACTTCGAATTTTGATTTATCAAAATAAATATAATGAATGTGTGATACGCAGGATATATTACATGTTCTTGTTAAAGCACACATGTAAATATGTATAACAAGGCGTCGTGGGATGTCGAATTAGGGCTCACCCTTAACGGTCCTAGCATTACCGATTCGCAAGGGCCGACAATCAATTAAACGAAGGGCTTTCGAAACATAGGGCCATCGTAAACTTCGAACATGTTCGATTTCGGATGTTCAATAAATTATTTCGCTAGAACGAAACGTTTGTTGTTATAGTCGAGGCCATGGTTTTATTGATCTGAATAATTTATTTTCACTTGATTAACGCTCTGCGCACAAAGTGAGGCATTTTAAAACCTAATATAAGAATACATATTATATATTCAATACTAGATTGAGGCTTTTCGATTTTAAGCACATTCTCATAGTTTTATAGTTTTCATTAAAAAAATGAATAAATTGAATTCGAATAAGAATTTGTAACGGTTTTTGCATGAGATCCGAAAATGGGTGTGATGATAAAGAAAGCTCTTCGGATGTTCACATAACTCTAAATGACTCGATTACAATCGAATGAAAAAATGAGAAGAACATAGAATCCGAGCAGATAGATACACAAACGATCATTTTTATAAATATAAATTAACACTTTAAAAAACGGCAAATTATTTCAAAAAATGAATATTTATTTAAGAAATGCTTTCAAAATCATTAATTTAATCAAAAATTACTTTGAATAAAATCAACACTAAAACAAATTTCAATTAGAATGCTGCTTTATTCCCAAGAAATGGCATTGAGTTCGATTGCAGACAAAACATCCAAATACAGGACCCATTCATTCATGAAATATTCAAAAATGGCTTTGTTAATATTTCCGAACAGAAACAAACAAACGTATTTCGATTAACAATGCAAATATTATAGCAGCATACGTGAAAGCAGATAAAAATCCATCGTGCATCTGCAGCAGAAAACCTGTCACTAGCAATGTGCAACACAAGTATTATGTTCGAAAGTACAAACGAGAGTATCGAAATATCACAATGCCTTGTGAAAATATCGCATTTTCATCGCACATCTGTAGGAAAAACTGCGCTGGAAAACTCATTAGCGGGAATCGTTTTTGCGTGGCATTGTTTTTCGGTTTTCAGAAGCGAGTAGAAGAGAAGCCTAGACGTTCTAGAAGTGTAAAGTTCAGAAATTGCGAGCGACGCTAGGAAAAGCCGGAAAAGCGAGGAAAAGCTTTTAATTGCGTTCGGTCGGCGCTTTTAGTTGATGAAAAACCTGTCAAAATGTATTGTGGTGCGGCTCGTTAGTGCCGCTGATTCAATTGGCTTATGTGAATGTGTCTCTAGTTTGATAAAAATATCGCTTTTATGCGTCAGCTATCAAAATTTTTGACATGACAGTTTAATAATCGAATCTCATAAACGTATAAATCTTTCGACTAAGAAAAATTTATGTGGAATGGAATATTCATCTGAAAACAATCTAAAGTTTTTCTCGAAAATACGAATGATTGATGAATTTCATGTATCAAAAGATTTCCCGAAAACGTTCAACTTTCTCAGGTGAGCGTAATGTATCACACGAACGTTCGTGTACCTACTGCGTTATAAAGGTGAGGGCGAACTAGTTTAGTAGTTTTATAAACTTTACGGTCGTCTCGTTTTCTTTGAATTTCTCAACCGGAGACGGTTACCTTGGCATAGCAGTTGTCGTCGTTGTTGTTTTGTTGTTGTTCTTCTTGTTGTTATTTGACTCGGGGGGGAAACGCTTTTCAACCATGTTTATATCGCCCCTAGGACAACTGTTATTATTCGAAACTAACTTTTTCGTTTTGTACCTACAAAACTGAATTTTATTATGCATGACGATGCCCCTAGTAACTATTGCGTTAAGTTTTAAACTCGATAAACTCGGGTAACGTCGCGAGAAACATCTACTAACATACATCACAGAAAAGATCGCATTGAAAAACGTCATCTTAAAAACATGAACACCTTTTTTTTCCTTGCCTCTACAGTCCGAATTGGGCCTAAACTTTCGTTTTTTAGCAGTTTCGTAACCATGGATCATTTTTTATGTATAATTAGTTCCCATATCAGCTGTAAATATTACATTCCATAAGATTTAAGTTGACTAAAACCAATCATTGCATCAAGTATTTCATACTAGATGCAGTTAAAAAGCGAAATGGTGGACTTCCTTCGTATGACTAGACGAACTAAGTAGATTGATAAAACCTCCGGCCGCCGATAGATGCCACCCGAATCAATCGGCACAAACGATCAAAATCCAAAGTAAACTACATAAAAATACAAAATTAAACCCACAATCGTTCTAAAGATCTAACCGACCTTTCACCTCTCGACTTTTTCAATCCGAAACTGTCAACTGTGCATCCGTTCGTGGCGCGATTTACGCGTTGAATTTCCGCGACGATTCCGAATCGTGCCCAATCTGGGCTAAATCTGCTTTCCCTGGATATTACGACACGTGACGATTTTCCCTTTGTTCAATCAGGACACGTCATAATTAAACTGAGGCCAGATTTAACTTCGGCGGAAGGCAACGGAACGGCGGTGATGCTGCGGCGCAAAGTACGTGCCTTCACAACCAAGAGCGGCTAACGAGCTGGCGTCTTCGAACTTTCCTAGAGATAATTCGGTTCGTCGAAAAACGAGTGTTTGTTTAATTAAATTACACAAATTTAGTTTCATATAAGACGGGGTTGAATATATGATGAATCTATGAGTTTTTCATATGATACAATTTATGATAAATCGCTGTAAACTCAGCAGGTTTTCTTTAAATTTAATGAATTGAACAATCTTACAATGTCTTTAGGTCTTAAGTATTGAGAAGATAAAAAGTGAATTCTAGAAATAAAACCAATATATGTAAAATTGATCAGTTAAAAGTACTTGAAAAAGTAACGAACACTGATGAGTTTATACCCATTTACATTAACATTCACTATAGAATGATTAGGCACACTTTGAGGTGACTCAAGTTTTTTCATTAGTAGCATTCTTTATTTAATTAAATTCTTGCATTCCATTCTTGATAAGAATGTATTTTATTGTTAAGAAAAACTTAATTTAAAGATAAAACTATAATATTTAATAACCATTCCTGAATTGAAACATGCTATGTACTTAATATGATCGCTTATGTAATGTATTTTTTTTTTCATCAAAATTGTTAATTTTTAGTATAAATACATTAATTGGATCATTAGATAAAATCAATTCATATTAAATATTATAGATGGAAGATTTAGGCTCGTTTTGTAATTAAAAGACGTCTGTTCTTTCTTTCTTTTCTCAGTGGAGATTTCGGATTAAATCGGCGCCAATCAATCAATCAATACGCAGGATAAGAAAATATATTTTCGTTCGCTTTGTACAAATGACGCACTAATGGAATCTATTCAAGTAGAATTCTTTTTTTGCATTAAAAGTAATCAATTTTCAGATTTTTTCCCTTCCTATCACAAAAATATTTTTGTGTACACATACATAAAATGAATATGTATACTGGTCACAAAGCATATTTCTATCGAATTTATAAAAGTAGTATTTGGTTTCAAAGCTATACAATACAGATTATATTTCAAAACGAATTTCAACGCAACTTTTAAAATACTTTCGAAACGTGAAACGTTCACTCTTCAATCAACCAAATCGCAATTTTTATTTACTTAACGCTTAATCGATACGATATCGAAGAGCAACAAAAACAATTTTTAATAAGCTGAAAACAACAACGCTCGTCGGAAAAGCGGAAAAACCGAGAACAAACCCGCCAAATCGCACCGGAATAATTTAGCAAATTGCCCCCGCGATCCTTTGAAAAGATTAAAAGCAAAGTTTCTGTTTAATTGCATTAGTCATGGACGACTCGGACCGAAAGGTCCGCGTTCCGAAATTAATGAGAAAGTCAACAGTGTGTGAAGGCAATAAGAAGAAATGTGGAAAATATGATGCCGAAGGTGGAAGCGGAGGCTTTCACGGTTAATTTGAACCGTTCCTAATTAACAATTTCGCCGAGTTTTCTCTCTTTTTGTGTGTGTGTGTCTATTTCTGTTTGTTCGGCTTTTCTCCGCTCGTTTAGATGTTTTGATATACATATGTATATGTACATAAAATGAGAAAAGGCTTTACGAATTGACGATTTGTTACATACGTGTCGCACACGAATTAAGTCGGTTTTGATGTTTGAAGTTCTGCGACTCAATTAAGCATCTGAGCGTGTTCCATAATTGATGGTCATGTAGATTAAGTTGAGTTCGTATGTTTCATATGTAATTATATTTTCATATTGTAAGATATTGTAATTTCGGATAATCTAATATTGTGACTCAACAAACGAAAACATCGATTTTCTTAATACTTATACTATAAACTTTCCGAAAATACGCAACCAAAGAAGTTTTCACAAAATTCGAACATAAGAAACTCGACTAATAGCATCTAATTTCAAGCTTACTACCCAAATTTCAAAACTATCTTCATGCTTTTAAACACAAAATTGAACGAAATTAGATCTGAAAAACTAATAAAATCAAATTTAAACCGAAATTAATAAAAACGACCATCCTATGCGAAAACCGTAAGATTCTTCGCGCTTAATTGCGCGCGGACAAACACACAGCCTCCCCATTCCGAACACAACAGAGTACATTTTAATATAATATATAACCGGGGCAAATGGAAAACAGTCTTTATCGCAAACACTAAACCGACATTTATGAAAACGAATGGCAAACTAATTTCGCATAAGCGAGAGTCGGCCGCGGCGCGATAATAGCTAGTGGCGCGATCGTTACGCTAATTGCCGATATTCAAACGCAACGGTCTTAGCCCTTAAGACGATTCTGGGGGTGGTGCTGTGTTTTCTTTTTTATTCCCTTTCGTTGGGAAAAGGGATCGTTTCGCTCTTATTTATCGGCCCTTAATATTGTTGAGGGGCGCGCGAGTGGCTAATGGTTTCGTTGTGCTCGTGCATTAGCGAAGACTTTTTTGTAATATAATGGATAAAATGCATTTGAGAGTTTGTGCTATTCTATTAAAGATTAATTGAAATTAAATGATCTATTAATTTATTTCATTCTCGATAAAATTCTAGGACTTAAAGGCTGGTCTTTTCATCTCTGGTTTGAGAATAACTACATGTGCTCCTTTCAACTATGAGCAATCAAAACAGACGATATGAGAGATATACATAATACAGTACACAAATCTATCTCTTTCTCCTAAATTTTGATAAATAATTAAGTTGGTAGTTGGAGATCTACGTGTAGTTTAAAATCGTTTTGTTCTCAAACCAGATGTGGATAGCCTAAATAATACGTCGTAATGGTAGATTTCAAATTAGAGTTAAACTTATTTTGGTCCAAATTTTCAATGGTTAATGGTTAATCATGAGTGTTACGTAACATAAGTTTTTTTTTAGAATTTTTTATTTGAATTCGATAAAATTGTCAAATCTTATAGAAAATAAAATAAATTGCATGAAAATGCAATTACATGCAAATATTCAACAAAAAAATATTCCCAATTGAACTAATGAAAAAAATATTTTTCTTAAGCATACACTAAAACTATTATTTTTAACCAATATAATTTGATGAAAAATCTGACTAATCGATATTTTTACTAAATTAACTCAAACTTTAGCTTCAGTCTAGTATTTCAACTTCTAACATTATGTTTCGAAACAAATGCAAAGTACCTAACCGCACAAGACTATGAGGCGTTGTTTGAAGAGAAGAACCTCTAGAGATCGGGTCGCTACCTGGTTGAAAACTATCCGTTTATGCACTCGACGTAGAGGAGCTTTCCTCCTGAAAGATACACCACCCGAAGACAGTTTTAAGCTTTTAAGGCGATTATTCGTCAGCTGAAAGCTCTAGACCCGTTCCAACTTCAAATTCGTCGTTAGTTTCCGAATTCGGACGATATCTGACTGACGGTTTACGAAACGATTCGAAGCGATTTCAATATTCTAATCTATCCGAAAGTTTCAGTCGATTCGTTTGTCGAAAGAATATTTTAACAAAGTTGTAAATTCTGATTTTCTATAGGCGCTTTCGAAGCGTGAAATTGGCGAAAATCTTTCCCTCAGGAAGTAAATATAATTTCGTCAAACAAGCGGAGCGTAATAAATAAAGCGTAGATACTTAATTTTACCAAAAATACGACATAATTACAATTCACTTGCGGAACAGGGTAAGGCCAATGTGGAATAGCTCTCGGGAGACTTGCGCCGAAAATTAAGACCGTTTCACTGGAAATACTCCGCATAATTGCGACGCCCACATATAAAAACGTTTATATATTCCACTATCATTGCATTGGGGAAACTTTGCATATTTCGAAACGACTCACCCGAAATAAACCCGTTGAATTAAGCGTGTATTTTCCACAATTGAAAAATAATCAATGTTCTTAAGAAATGGATTGAGGTCAAATATACTAAGATATGGGTTAAAGGAAGAAATAAACTCTCAAATTAAAAAAAAAACGACTATATTTGAAAAATTATTTTCATATGTGTATCAAATGTGTTTCAAAATACGAAATAGTCGAAAGGTGGCAAATATAGAATACTATATTTAATATTATATCAAAGTAATGCGATTTCAACCCAACAAATCCTCAAGCAGTTATCTCGTAACATATCCTAAAAAAATATCACACTTCAAAGCTAAAGCTGATACTGTCAAAAAAACCCAGTAAAATTTCAATCCTCAATATTTTTAGACTCAATGTCGATATTGTTGTTTTTATTTTTCGAATCTAACAATAATACTATTAATGACTGATTTTATACAAAATTGGCAGATGCTCGAAACTGCAAGTGATAAACATCACGACATTCCATATTTGGTGCAGTTCATCTGTATTGCAACAGTCCGAACTTCCCCTTCGGTTCACAATTAAACAGGAGCGACTGTGCGAAAATTTCGTTTGTCTGCACATACACACAATTGTGAGATATAATTGAACGCGGAGCGCGAACGTAACGTAACTTAACGGGCGCGGCGCATTCGCCTCGCTAACGACCTCCGACGATTTTAACGAGTCGTTATAACTTTAATTAGAGCGGCGTACATATTCCCGTTAAGGGATCTGTTGCTGGATGGAACGTCAAAGGCCATCCGGGATCGAGGCTCTGAATGCTAAACGTCTGACACCCCGAAACTGTAATGGCTCCTCTGATTGTTTCGGTTCGTATAATAAGATCGTTTGTGCGTTCGGAACGTTTGCTCTCGCTCCTCTCAGGATGATTTTCAACGATGTTCAGTCTCCGGAGATGTTTGCATTTGGAATGAATTTAATTGAGCTTAAAGTGCGGCTTTTTTGCTAGGAAATTTGCGATGAAAAGTTAAATCAACTTGGTTTGCTAAATGAACCGAAGTATGTTTGAATAGATCAAAAATATGGATCACTCACCATGATAATGTTTTCTAGTAAAAATTGATAAAATCAATATTTTTAATACCACTATCGATTTTGTATATTCATATTTCACTTTGAAAGATCTAACTGTATAATAGTGCTAATCTGTTTGTCTTTCCATGTGACGCTCCAAAACTGTAAATATACTCAACGGCTTGACACTGCATTGATATATTCAGTGCTAGATTTTTATAACGCTCACTAAAAAAAGGAAAAAAAAAACACTATCATAATACTGGTCCTTAGTATTTATTCTGTATATTTTCTGAAAATCAACTTTTCATATTCGTTTTATTAAGTTTACTAAATATTTGTTACCATAGTTTCTAAAACTCAAACTAGAGCAGTCTAACAAGCTAACATAGAGCAGAGCGCAAGTAATAATTTAATACTTGGAATTCCATTCGCGATACTTGAAAACATATTATAATCAAATCTTATGTTAATAACTACAAATTCTCATATGAAACGACAAAATTTAACATACAACACCAAACGAGCGTTTCTCGACAATCGACTTACGACATCAAAGCGCGACACGAGCACAAACCGCACTCGCTCCGCTCCAGTGGCGGTCGCGAAACGGGAAACGGGAAACTCTCAAAGCAAACCGCAAAGAAGTCGAATTTGTAAACAATCCCTTGCGACGACGTCGAAGGGGCTGAAGAAGGGCATCTGGGAAGAGAAATCCTCGTTTCTCTTCCAGGAACGTAAATCTGATTACGCGAAACGCGATCCGATCAAACGTCGATGCGCTGGAAAATTATCGACGACGATGGAAACTTTCGGAAAAGTCTTTGCATTCGAATGTGTGGCTTTGCACAAACCAGATTCACATTTTGAATTTAGATTGTTTTTCAATTTTGGAAGATTTTTGTATTCGAAGCGAAAAATTGATTCCTACTCCTGGAGGAAGCCATCTGCATGAAACTCGATCGAATATAAACTAAGCTAAAATGTATCAAAGCTTAACTAAAATGAAACTTAAAATTAACTTACAAATCTAATTTAGTCAAACATAAAACATGACAAAACTTAATCTAACTGAATATATCAAATGTTGTGTCAATGATATACTTCCACAAATTCTGGAAAAAAGTCGAATTTTCATATCAAGCTGTTGTGTTTCAGATTTCTCACACTATTTTCATTCAATTCATTCATACATTGGACAAAGCATTTCTGAAAATTTCGCTCTCCAGCACAATAAAGCGGTTGTTTTGCATTTATTAACACAGCACGCATCGAATCTGTTTCGATGTCTTGATAAGAGCATCCGAAACGATATTCCGAGGCAGTTTAATTCCGCAAAATTGCTCGAACGAAGACCTTTAAGACAAACACGGTTGTAAAATATTATCGTGCGCCATTATTACGCAGATTGCCGTCTACAGACGATGCACTCTCAATTAACTTTAAGCTCGTGTGTCGAATACGTATTCGAACATTCGAAATTAATGACTACGTTTTGCGCGATAGAATTTCAGATATGGAGGGTGAAATGAATCAATGCGATGTTTGCGAATATGTTCCGTGCAATTATTGAATCGAATTGATATGCGAAAGAATGACTCGTGCGTTTAGAACGATTATGCGTTTGGTCTATACATTCTCATCAAATATAGGCATAACTTTTGTAATATCGCATGGGCATGTAAAATGAGTATAATTCGAGCATTCCGTGACAGAACAGCAGTAATCATATTTGAACAATTGCGACCGCGCAGCAAAAGGGGTCTCGGAATTATTGCGGATGTTTTGTCCTGTTTATTACACGCACTAAGTGTAAAGTTTTGCGCTTCGAACAAATTCTATTATACGAAAGCACGGACGTGTCGTAAACCGGCGAAAATTTTATATCACTCCGCAAAAACG
Organism: Cheumatopsyche charites; assembly: GCA_024721215.1. Taxonomy (NCBI): domain Eukaryota; kingdom Metazoa; phylum Arthropoda; class Insecta; order Trichoptera; family Hydropsychidae; genus Cheumatopsyche; species Cheumatopsyche charites. The sequence goes on along the minus strand of CM045577.1, from coordinate 2,507,074 downwards.
CATGTTTTCACAAATGAAACCTGCGACACATCGATGCGGATAGCGCAAAAATGTTACGCCGAAGTTGAATAATATTGAAAGTTGGGTAAGCGGTAAACTTCCGAAGAGGAAAGGATGGTTCGTGGTCGAAAAAAATAAGGACGGTGGGGAAAAAAAATGAAACTTTTTGCAGCAATAAAATAGCCCGATTCGGGTCTCCGCGAGGGTACGAAAATTATTATAAGGGGTTTGCGTTCGGTTCAATCGCTCCATAGAAACGTAATAAATGTGTAATTGTAGTTTGCTCGATTTATTCGATCGCTTTTTGGTTCGATAAAATCTTGTTACTGCACATAAAAATTCAGCTTTATAGCTCTGTATTGAAAAAATCCGTTGTTTACGATATCGAGATGTACAGATTCGAATGTATATTTTATAACATCAATTCGTATATATTTTTCGATGAATTAATTAATTTTAACAACGATTATATTCGCTTAATCCGCATAGTAATAATCGTTGAATATTATTATTTAATTTAAAGAAAATTGCTAAGGTTTTCAAGATTCAAAAAAAATCTTTTCCTCGCTCTAATATCAGCGCAAAGACTGTATAACGGCCGAAAAAAGCACTTCAACGACTAAATTTCACCCTTTAGTCTCTATAACGAGTCCGTTCATTAGCTCCTCCACTTGTAATAGTGCCATTTCACCTACTACATTATATATTTATTCATTTCCAGGTCGAGGCAGCGATGGCGCCGAAAAAGATTACGCACCAAACGATCTGAGAAAACCGACGGACTCCGTAACGAGCCCGCAGATATAATGAAAAGATAAACAGCCACCCCTAAGAACGAGCCCCCGAGGATATAATGGCTTCGAAATCAAATTTAAGCCCTAACGCCGGCCGATTGAATTAAGTCCGCCTAACGAGGAGGCAAAAATCGAAGATGACTCGCTTTCTAATGGCGCTTTCAATTACCGCCGCAGGAGTCGAAGAGGCGTCCATTGTCGATCCGGTGGTGGTGGTGCGAGAGGCTAATGACTCATCGGAAAAATAGCTGAAGAATGGAACCAAATGGACCGTGATGGTGCTAAGGCTCCGCTCGAAGACCCTGAGCGGATTGAATCCGATTCGTGCTTGAGTTGAGTCAGATGATTCGAGAATGATGATGCACGAGTCAACCTCGGGAGCCAACCCGTCTTCGACTTCTTATTCGCAGCACTCGTTGTACAGGTCGGCGTCGTGCAGCACGAACTCTTCGGCGTCGTCGTCTTCGTGCTGCTTCGCCAGGAAGAAGAGTTCGAAGTCTTCTCGGAATCCAAGGGAGGATTCGGTGCTGTGCTGCTGCTGCACATGTCCCACTCCGACTTCTTCGGCGTCGGTGCTCACCTGTTTAGGAGTGTGTATCATCGTCTTGATATACACTTTAATAGGTGCTTTTGCCTTCATGGCGTTGGAAGGTACTTTTTCCACGTACAGAGAGGCTGAGACGTCCGTCGCCGCGTCTCAGCCGAATCCTAGTACTACCGAAAATGCTGTGGGTAACGATTTGAGATCGAAAACTGTAGAAAAGCTGTGGTCTATCACCGAGGATTTGAACATTCTGTATAAGGACAATTGGACGCGGCTGGCCGCGCAAGAAGTGATGGAGTTCCAAGACACTCTGGTCAAGGCGATGAGAGGCAATTCCGGTGTCAGCTTCAGACAGAAGGGCACTTTGACAACCTATGGACAACAACATCGATGGTCCTTCTCGTCGAGCTTTTTGTATTCGCTGACACTCATTACGACGATCGGTAAGTGTGACAAATTCATTTATCTCTCTAATTTTCATACGAGTCGAATTTCATGGTGATAGATAAAATAGTCAAGAGTTTAATCTATTTCGATAAAAAAGGTTTAATTATGGTAAGTTAACTTAACCTACGATCAAAATAAAGATCCTAAATAAACTCATCTAATAGTTCATTTGAGTAACACACGATAAAATCAATAACTCTTTCATGAAATATTCAATCGTTCTATTTTTGCATCATCCAAAAATACATTTTCAACACCGCAAATCAATCATAAATCACCACCATCTTTCCCTATAGCAAAAAAACGTATCTATATAAAATAAACCCCGATCAATTATCGAAAACATTTTCGCTAATCGCGGGATTAGCGCGCCTCGTCCGAACCGAAAACCGTTCCCGGAATTTCGGTTTCGGAACGTTTCGGTTTCAGGTTTTATATCGAATTAGTCCGACCAGGGCCGGATGATTAATCGGACCGGCATCGAAGAAGCCTCCGATAACAAATGACTTTTGAGATAGAGCCACAATATATCATTGTCGATTGGGCTCGAAGGGCAGAAAACCTCGATGGAAAGTCCTCGAAGTTCGGCGATCGAACGAGTTCGAGGCTATATTGCCTTATCCGAAACGAAGAACGGTTCCATAGTTTAGACGTCTGGTTAACTATTATATTATATTATGTTATGGATGTCGTTGGTGGAGTTTGTAGGTTAGGGACGTTTTCAATAATGAACCGGTTCGGAAACGAATCGAGAGATAAATCTAATTGAAGTCATTAAGTCGATTTATGTTGTCGGTTCGCTGATTGCTGCGTGAAACTTTTGGAACGATTTTATAATCTAATTTGATGTATAAATATATTTTTAACCTCAATATTGAAATCGTTGTAATTTCTAATGCAAAAATATTTCATTTAAAGACTTAAATTAATTAGAACTAGCATCGCACCTTATTCACATTTTATATTGAAAAAACTTTCACTTTTTTTTAATTGTGAATATCATTTTTCACAACTCCAGTAATTAAAGAGTCGAAACGCGAGTAAGCACAGGAAAACTTTTCACAAGACTCAAATTAAATTTATAATATTAATTCAGCATTAATTAGAGAAGCTCGTCAAAACTGCTTCGTAATTACCGACGCACCCTTCGTTTTCAATACTTTCCCCCCACTTTGGAAAAGCTTCGTCGTTCGTTTATAATTTATAATAAAGAACACACGCACACTATATCGATAAGCGCTAAATGCGGGCAAAATCTATATTATAAATACGCTAACGATGCTCGAAATTTTCAGACGTGCGTGCCTCGAACTCGGGCGTGCACTTTATTGGCCCGCCGCCTTACGCTCTGAGCTACCATCGTAATTACGAAACTGCACCGTTTAACGTATATAAGGCGTAAAATCCAAATGTGGGATATTTTTTTATTTCACACATAGATGGCAATAAAAAATATTATCGAATAAAACACATCCGTGGCAATACGAAAATTGATTAATTTTGATACACATCCGTGGCACTACTAGTACGAACTAAATTCAATTAAATTACTTTGATAAAAATAGATTTATTTATAGAGTTTTGATACAATTTATGCAAAGTGCTCGCATTGAACGATCACGTGTATTCTCACCGCAATACGAAGGTCGGTTTAAGTACTGACGACGCTGCTTTTGGCGTTAATGGCTTTCGCCGAAGGGCGAGGGGTAAACGAAGGCCAAGGAAAGGGGAATGTGGGGATGCTCTAGGGGATGGATATGGGTGGGGGTATTATCCCGGGAAATCCCGTTTGCTCCCGGGACAATCCCGCGAGGCGTCACTCACTTGTCACCGAGAGTCAAACTCCAGCGTGGAAACTTTCGCAACTCGAGCCAAAGACAAATCCTAAGTCTTTCTGCAAAAAATAGATATAAGCTCACTATTTATAGGCGTGTATAACGAATGGTTTTAATTAATTAATATAAAATTGAAATAGTTTTGAATGCATTTTTTTTTCGTGAACGATTCAACATGTTCAATTCTGAATATTCAGGCTGAAAATTCATACGTATCTTTTTCGTGTTACCGTTCACTTTGTGTTCTTTGATGAGCGGCAACGTACGCGAATTCATTCCGACTAAACAAACGAATGAAATGGGATATTTGAGTTTTCATAAGCATATTAGAATCGCGGTAGGTCCGCGAACAAAGAATATCGCAGATAGAAAGAGAATATTTCGACGAAAGCTTTATCCTTTACAATTTTTTCACTCTCGAAGACTGAAAATGACCAACTTTGTGTTGCGATCGTTTTTTCTTTGTTATTTTCGTCGCTAACATTTTTTTTTTTTGCTTTATTATTCACACGCGGGAAAAGCAGCTTTTCCTAACAAAGAAGCATCCAGCTTCGTGGTAATGGAAACACATCAAAAAACCCACTTTCAACCGCAGCCTATGTAAATTTTCCTATTTAAATATAGAAACATTTCATTTTCATCTAATTTGACCCGTGAGAAGCCGACTTACTATTCACAAAAGAGCAAAATTGTTTTCATCATCTAGCATGAAACTCGTTTCCATCGTGCAGAAAAAAATGAGTTATAGCCTCATTTCTCATCTACATCAAAAAAATTCGTCAATTTTTACCTGCCGAATTTGAATACAAGAACAAAACAATTTTTTCAAACTACCATTGAATGAATTATATGACTTCTTTAGACGCAAAATTTAATTAGGACCTCTCGATATTGTATTTTTATACAAAATTGAATAATTCAAGATCGGTATTTTTGACGAACGAGCATCGAAAACAATCCTTTGACGATATTCAAAAAATAACCCGCGGGTGAATTTATTGGCCGCGCTTATGCCGCGGACCGAAACATCAAAAAGCGCTAAATAATACGAAAAGGATATTCGTTTTGCGTTTTCAGTTTTCTCGTTCACAAAGCGAACAACAAAGCCTCAAACGACCCCTTGTAAGAACGCTGCGACCCAAACAAATGTTTTCGCTTTTAAGGGTGGAAAACGAAACCGAATAAGCGCGAACGCGATTCTTTTGACGTGTATACGAAATTTAAATGTTTCGAATTATGCCGCGAATTTTATGTTATTCATAGGGATTCGTTTTCGGATCGCGAAACTCGCGCGCATACAAAATATTTTCAAAGAGACGCGATCTTTACACAGATTTTTCATGTCGAGTCAAATAATTTTCTTTTCAAATTGAATAAATTTTGATATAATTCGAACGTTTTCCGATTCAAGTTGAAAATTTCTCAATTCAAGCAACATTTTTTCAATATACATATGTGTCGTTCAGTGTACAAAGTGACCTCATTCCTTTAGCTTTAGCTTTTGCTTTTGCTTTAGAAAAAAGTTGAAAAAGTTTCAGAATGAAATATTACAGTACGAGTATGTATAGGAAATGCGACAAATATTGAAACATTTAAGTTTTAAACGTGTATTTTCCACATATGAAAAATAGTTTTAACGTTTAAATAACGTTTTTGAGAAATGGATTGAGGCCAAATATACTTAGATACATATTATGAGTTGTTTATAGTAAAAGGAAGAAATAATCACTCAAATTTGAAATAAGCGACGATAGCTGAAAAAATATTTTTGTCGTTTTTTCATGTGTATAAAATATGAAACAGTGGTGTTTTAATATGAAACAGTCAAAGAGTGGCAAATATAGAATACTGAATTTCATTTCAAATTAACGCATTTTCAACCCAACAATTCGCCAAACAACAACCTCACAATATATCCTGAAAGAAATATCACACTTCAAAGTTATAGCTGATATTGTTAAAAAAACCTAGTAAAATTTCAATCCTCAATATTTTTAGACTCAATGTCGATCCTGTAGTTTTTCTTTTTGAAATCTAACAATAATACTATTAGTGACTGATTTTAGGCAAAATTAACAAATAGCCGAAACTGTACGTAATAAATAACGCGATGTTTCATATTTGTCGCCCTTCCTATATTTGTCATGAATTATAAATTATTTATTAACTTAAAATAAAAATCAGTATTTATATATGAATAATTAATTTCAAAATTAATAATTAAATGAAAAAAATCTATATAAACGGATCGAGATGAAAAGCTGTCGACGCGAAATCTCTTATCGGCCGACTGTCAATTTTCGCGCCATTTTTTTTACTCCACGGCTTTCAAAACGTATTATATTTAGATGCATATCGGACAAACGTCGAGAGCGTTGTCTTTTTTTTTCGTCATATATTTTCAGGAGTGTTTCTGTGCGAAAAGCAACTTTTGTTGTTTTGCGTTTGTCGAGCTATTGTGTTTCAGCTGAAAACTGTCAGCGGGCGAACTTTGACTTCGGTCGCAGTTGGACCGCAAAACAAATTCGTTGGCTTCTGCAAGCCTTTTCGACCTTTTTATATAAAATGTTTGAAAAATCTCTATGTGTGTATGTGTATTTTTATGTAATCGAGTTATTTTCGTATTGTGCCAAATGTAAAAATGAAAGTCGGGCGAATGAAGTTCGCGTTTTTGAAAATGTGTTGAAATGATTTATCGCAGTTTGATCGATCTATTTTAGCTGTTGTGTGTATAATATTTGATCGAAAGTTCTTTGAATGAAATAAAATGTGAAACGTGTCGTATCTGCTGTACTCGGTATGATAAAAGTTCACCGAAACTAATTATTTTGGAATAGTCGTTTATCAATGTCAATCCAATTTTTATATCATTTTCAGAAAATGTGATATCGTTATTTATTTTTCGCTAAAACAGAGATGAAATTTATCAAAATACTCGTGATAATGTATTCACATGTGTATGCTTAAAAGTTACACATGAATCAATATCATAAAACAGTATTGGGAAATGTTTGATGTAATAATACATTTCATGGAAAAAATATTAAATTCATCAAATTTTCTTTTACAAATCAGCTTCGTATTTTAATTTCATTGCATATTTAAAGAAAAAGCTAATATTTAACCTTCCTCAGATCCGTTAAAGGTAATCATTTTTGCGTGGAACGCTAATATATTTCATCAAATTAAATTTCCGCAGAAGCGATTATTCTTTTTCCAAGTAATTACGCGCCTAAAAAAATATCGAAGAGCAAAAAAAAAATACATTTTTCGTCATAGCAAAAGCTTCAATTATTTCTTCACCGACTATAATATTTAGCGGAAAATGCGGCATTCCGGCGAATAATTTGTTTTAATTTAAAACACAATTTCGACGCGAATCTCACCGAGACATAATTTATTTCAATAAAACACGAATAATATTGTAATAAAAACGAACTTTTAACAAAAAAATACGGATAAATCATTCAAGACTCGACGCGAGCTTATTTTACAAAACTTATTGTAATGCGATAACGTTTCACTTGTAATATGTGTGCGTAACGTTTGAGAGATTCCCCCCTTGACTTGTATTATTCATTACGAAGGCTTAACACTGCACAAAAGAACGAAAGGCCTTACAAATTTCCTTTTATTTCCATGTTTAAATATTTACTACGTGACTCGGCTTTTTATACACACACATACCGCGTATAATACGGAGATATGTTAGTGGGTGTATTATAATCTTTTTTTTTTTGAAAAATATTCACGTTTGTATTGTGTACGTTTCCATTTTTTCACAGGATATGTAACGTAAGCGAAAGCGTTCGTGATGATTTATAAATATTTCATGCACGAAAAAAGTCTACGCAGACACAAAAGAATCTCGAGGAGCGCTCGAAAAATCGGCAAACTCTACAAAAAAAATTATATCGTATGTTATCTAGAAAATTATATTTTATTATTTTCAAACATCGTTCGCGTGTATGCATGGAAAATACATAAGAACGAAGGCATTGTTCCTGTGCAAATAATTAATGGCGATTATGTTCTTTAGACGAAAGCTGCACTTTGCACGACAAAGCGTATTGTGCGAATGAATCGCTGTCATTCTAATCTGAAGCTCGGTGTGGCTTTCAGTGGTCTGGTGGAAAATGTACTGAAACGCTTTCAGGAATTAGCGAATTGCTCGGAAGAAAATGTCTACGTGCGTCATACTCACGAGGCAAACATTCAAAAGCTCGTCACAACGCTGTGTATTCTGAAAGTTCTCAAATATTACATTTTTTTAATTATTTTAATGAAAATATTGTATATTAGAAAAAAATACCTCACACAACGATAAAATAGGTCAAAGGTTACATCTTATATGTTGCTGCCATTTATGATAAACTCCTTGATCTACATATTTCGTCGTTCTACATCGAGCGGTCATACTTATATCAATTTGTAAAGCATGTTGAAAAAAAATCGATTCAAATAACTTTAATTCTACGTATATATGACGACTGAAAAGGCCAAAAGGTACTAGTGACTTCGAAGTGATTTCGAGATAAGTATGCTCAAATTTGAGCATGTATTAGGAGGAAGTCGAGTGATTATATCTCGGCACACGTCCCAAGTTACGCAAATATATGAGCGTACATATGTAGAAGCAATTTCTGTACTTTACTTAGTTTTGGAAAAAATAACACTTGTACCCCTTGCCCTTTCCAATCGTCATATAACCAAACGGAAAACTCAAATCCCAAGAACGAAACAAAAACAGAAACTTCAATACACGCACAATTTGACCGTCCTCAAATATTACGTTAACCGAATCCCGAGAATAATCCGCATGACACAATTCTATTTTCATAACTCCTTAGATTTAGAATAATTGAAAAAAACAACATTTTCCCAAGACGAATCCTCTCAAAACAGCATCCCCCTAATTACACCAAAATTTCGACGAAAGCGACACATTTTTCAAACTGCGCCCGAGCTTTGACCCGAAATACCTCGCGTTAACGCATTTATACGTACAATAAATAATACAGCGCCTAATGGAAACATCGAAAACCCTTTTATTGCGCGCGCCCTAATTTTATTGCCGGGCTGTAAAAAAAAATCGAGGGGAGAGTCGAGCGGTGGAAATTTCATTAGCAGAACGAACGAGGAACAGTCGGTCAGATATAAATCCGCAATAAAAATGTTTTTACTGATTCGTCCGGTTTTTATGCGCGATCGTCGAATTTATGCGTATATTATGCCGAGTCGACTAATTAACCGGGTCCGGTTCGTTTCCGGAGCGAAAATTGTGTCGATGTCTGGAAAATTGGCGATTCGAGTTTTCTTTTTGGGAAAAATCGGACGCGGATTGGAAGTTTAGTGGAAATTTCCGGTTTCGTTCGTTTTTTTTTTCTCGAATTGTTTTTCGAATTGAAAAGTTCTCAATTGTGAATCAGTCGGTTGAACCAACATACTTTTCTATTTTATATGTTTAACCGATTTTGTAAGCAAGTGAGTGAGGTTGTGTTTAATACATTTTCACCGATAACTCTGCAACGTTCCACAAATAATTGCATAAAAAATTTATTGTGAAAATAATACTTTAAGAACGATACAATTAATCAGATATATTAAACATTTTTACAATCATATTTTCATATCACATCGAACTATATGCAAATTTTACAATTCATGCAATAATTTGTACTACTATATGGTCAGTATAAGTTTGGTCTTGAAACTAATATAATAATTACCTAACCGATAAAAAAAATTAAAGATTACAAAGCTGCTGAAAAGTGGAAGCCAGTTCCGATTCATAATATTTCACCATAGAAAAAATATTTTTTTAATGAATTGTAAAAATCTTCATTATGTCTCAGAAATTAGTTACTACTACATATAAAATTCATTAGTTGTTCGTCCCATTATTTTTATACGTTATAAATACTCATTTAATACAATACAAATATTCCAAAAATACTCAAGTATATCAAATATTCTACTATAGCAAAAATCTACATACACATTATTACATAAATTGAAACATTCAAAGAAACTGCGGCAGACAAGAAACGAGACCGGCTCCGAATAGATTAAAACGTTATTTATCTACGATGCATAAAACAGTGTAATCCCGGGCATATAACGTACACACGACATACACAATTCACCCTTTCTAATTTCGACCGTAATGTCTACATAATAATAACAGCACATCTTGCAAGTCGTTTTTGTCCCCCCGCTTATATGTACCACGTATATACGTCTGGCTCGGGTTCGCGAACGCGCGGCTTAATGCGACATATGAACGATTGTGTTTTAATGAAAACGCCACGTGAAATAAATTCGTTCCGTTTTCGGGCGGACGACGGATTGATCAATTTAAAATTCAATTATTTGCGTCGTTCGTCGAGAGGTAATCGAAATAAAAACCATTTACATTTCGCGAGTGGCGTTCGTCAGCCTGACGATGGCAGCCACTCGTCAGAATTGCTCAATTTCCGTTTTTATTTTTGATTTTTTCCCATTTTCCTCAGGCGAAAACCGCAGGTGATGATCGATATTTCGATATAATTAAAATACTCGTTTTTTTCTTCTTTATACAGGTAATTTCTGCCTATTAATACACAATTTTATCAATAAATATCGATCAATTTTAAGGTAAAAAAGTAATCAGTAAGGCAGAGACGTTGGAAAGTAAAGGCCAAAACACACTTGTCTGAAACGTCTTTAGAAGAAGATGAACAACAATTCAATTCTTTGTTTATCAATGAAACATGTTACTCTCTTTCGACGTCTCAGACTAATGTATTTCAGATTAAAGTTATGGTACATACAAGTATCATTAAATAGATCAAATTTAATCGAAATATATCTGTGTTATAAGATGGTGATCATTAGCAGAGCCACTTCGTAAAGCGTTAAATCAATACTTTTTTCGAATCAAATATTCAGAAAAAAACGACCAATCGATTAATAAAAACGACATGTGACTCTCTCCAAGATAGAATATGGATCTAATAAAGCTATATTCATATGAACAAATATCAATGTCGAATATCAATGGTGATCTAATGATATTTAACATTTACGTACATTAGGCTATTCATATTATTATTTAGAAGGTTTTTTATCGTGTGAAAGGCTTTCGATACCTCCGAAAGTAATGTTTCCTTTTCAATCTGCGCGTAAAGCTTCAAAAACCCTGCGGCATTGTCGATAAGAAAGGGTCCTGTGTAAATAATGCCGGGAAAACCTCGATATCATACCTATTTTGGTATTGACATTGTGTTCATGTCGTTCATAGTGTTTAAATAAATTTTATACTATAATAAACATTGACAATGCGTAATAAATGCCCGACATTCTATTGAACCCGAACGTAATTTTCATCTTTGATGATCATTTTTGAAACTTATCTCGTATATAATGCGACCACATACGTTTTCTATTACATAATTTATTTACTTATAAAATGAAAATATAAATAAAATTACAATTTGATTATTTTATATGTGCAAACATATTGTATTTCGAATATTACAGTACATTATTACGCGAACTTCCATAATTTCCAAACTCCCCGTTAAAGTTTAACAGTTCATCATCCTGTCCTGTGTTCCGAATAGGATATATGCTCCATTTATTATTGCATTCAATTTAATATATTACATCTGAAATATCATATTATTAACAAGATATTATTATAAGATTCGAAAACCATTGCAATATTGAAAAAAAACATTCGTCGATTTCATCAACATTCCAACTCACATTAACTTTTCAATAATAAAAATGATTTTATACAAGAAACTCTTACATTTTTAAGTTCAAAAACATTATCTTTATAAAGCCAAAATCCAATTAAATTCGTTTATACGAACACTGAATACATTTTAATCGGAAGAACATTAGCGACGGGGGACTAAAGTACGCGAAGCACGAACGAATCCCACCCCAGAGTAAAAAAAAAGTTAAAATATCGCATTAAAACCCAAACTTTGAAAAATCAATTTCTTCTTTCGTTTAAAAGCTAGCTTCTAGGTCCGATGCTCGTTTTAATGCGACGAAACATAACGACAAAGTTGCCGACCCATATCTGGCGAAGGCTTTTGAATAGACTTTAAGCCCCGAGGGTAGGACAGAGTGAAAATAAAGGGAAAAAATGTGAACTCGAAAGGAAAAAAGAGGTTGTCGAGGTTGAGGAAAATCGCAGTGAGAAAGAAGGCTTCGATTTGTCTGAAAAGTGAAGATGATTCGTTCGCGGAAAAGCGCGGAAAAACTCTTCGTGTTGATGCTGGGTCATAAATCATGCTTTTACTTGTGTATTTGTTGTATTGGAGGGATTTTGTGTGAAATCGATGATGATTTATCGAGTTGAATTATTGAATATGTAGAAAGCGACAAATAAGTTAAATGTACCATGAATGAGTTTAGAAGAAAAAAAAATTCAACAATTTAGGTATGTTATTAAAATGAGTGATACAAGTTTTTTCGAATATCATCCAAATTTTTATAAAAATGTTTATAAAACATGTTTTTAATATTTCTTTATTCGAATGAAAATAAAAGACTAGCATGAATTTAGAAAGAAAACACTCGGTTTGATACAAAAAGCGAGTAGCTCTATTACATTAAGTTATCAACTGAAGCAATTAAGGTTTTCTAATTTCACAGATGCGAAATAGAATCGACGCTTAGTACAAATCGTTCTATCACTGTTTACAAATCGAATGTTTAATCTTTGGACGATTTTAGAGATCGCGTTAGCGAAATTACTCGACGACATTCTTTCGCTTAGAATTAATAGCGAAACAACCGAAATCGATCGACTCGTCGGATACTTCGACCTCAACTCGGCGAACCGTCCGTAAAGTTTAAATTGCGAAATAAATTACTTTTTCGTCGAACACGGAAAAAAAATCGCGTAGAATATATACTTCGTTAATCGCTTAAGTGGAAAAGTTTCCTCAAAAGAAAATTTTAATGCGAATCATGAAAATTCATACATGCTATCTTTTCGTTTCGCTTCAGTGCAGTTAGAGCGAAATTCAATAAAATTCCGATGAATGTGTCTCGTTTTATTTTTTCATCAAATCGAAATATTTCCAAATGTAATACTGAATACAAAAGCTAAAAGGGTCACAGTTTGTTCGAGCGTTTCGAGCCTACTCTAAATCATAATACGAATTCTTTCATAACACATCAGAATGAATATTTGAATGACGCCGCTCCGCGCAAAAACTGTATGAAAGCTTCATTCACATTTTTTAAATAGAATCCGAAAACTCGCGAGCTTTACAGTTTAATAACGTTCCTGAAAGTATATTTTTTCAGAACCTGGAAAAAAAAACACATTGATTGGGGCATACATCAATGGCGAAGCGCTTGACCACTGCGAGCCATTACTTCGAATGAAGCCAATACACACCGATCAAATTGAATTTCGAACGAAGTTTTTTCGACATTCATTTCGGAAAAAGGCGGCAAAAAAAAACTCTCGTCGAACAACGAAAAAAAAACGGTGCGTGCGGCAATATTTTATTTTTCGCATCGCGATTAATTCGAATTCGAAATCGAAAATTCGCGCGAAAGTTGCGTACGCGTCGAAATCGAATTGTTTTTCATCAATCAGACTCGCGAAAATTTTATTTGCTTTCGATTTTTTTTTTTGAAAATTCGACGTTTCTCGATTGACTTTTCCGAAGAGATTTATTATTTTTCCACACATACAACGAAAGTACGACGCTTTTCAATTTTCCGAACTCCAGTTCGAAATATGAGCATTTACGTAATTCATACAGCCTCGATTCTCGCTAGAAGAAAAATTGCATTTCTTCCGTACTATTTTTTTCTCATTTCACAATTCAAAGAGATGCAATCTCATATGTACACACGAGATATAAGCAAGAGCGCATCTAGCACGTCTAGAGTCTTTTATTGTGCAAACGTGTGAGAAGAATCATTGTTGAATGAAAACCTTCGTCGTTTCTATAATCCTGCAGAAAGATCGTCTTTCAGAACGCCGTTTCATTATTGTGATGATTCCTGAGTAACGCTGAATGAAGCACAACGTAGAATATTTCAACAAACGAAAATTTTTAGAATCATTCATTTATTTTTTGAATATTTCAATGTAAGCTTTTACATTTTTCCACTGTGTAAAAAAAAATATAACTACGCATTTACGTGCAGCGAACATAAATATACGACAAAAACGGATACGTTTTGTATGTGACGAGGTGCGCTCACGCTACGGAAAGCAATCTTCTTTTGCATAGTGTTACACTGTGTTTTCGTTCAGCGATAAAAGCTTGCATTCAGTTTTTATTTCATATGAAAGATGAAAAGCTGCAGCCTCGCTGATGCTGCAGCGGCAGTATAGCAGCTGCGATCCGACGACCGAGTTGAAGTGTAAAACTTTTTTTTTCATATTTCACCTTTTTCGCTTCAACGTTCGATATTTTACGTTGTCAGCTTTGATATTTTTCGATACGTGATATACGATGCGAATTTCAGATACGACATCGCTCTTTTACATGTCAAATACGGATTCGAAATATTTTTTTAATAAAAAAAAACGTCAAATCGTACTCAAATACTAAATTTAATCAAATCGTATATATGTATAAATTGTATTATTATATCGAGAGCGATTCGCGCGTGGCTCAGCTTCTTTTTAAACAATGGCCGTTCGAACGACGCCATCGACAAATATTGACGCAATAAAGTGTTATTTTCTTGCTCTAGATGCCGTCTCTTATTAAAAAAAAAGAAGAGAAGGCAACAAAAAGGGAACTCATCCCACACACATTCCTCGTACGAATCCGAAGAGATATTATTTGTATTGCGACCCGCATTCCGCGAAACCCACGCTTCTTCTACTATTACGTGTACCTCTACAAGCGTGTCTTTAGCCACTTTCGGGGCTCTGAGATCGTTTTCGTGTATCCCCCAACACTTTTACAATGACGAATATCAGGGCTGTGAACTGATCTAATATATCAGTGGTGTAATCTTATCGGAGTCTATTTCGTTTAAGATATAGCCACCTTCAAAGTTTAGTGCGCTGTGCTTTAAATAGCAATGTCTGTGACCTGGTTACAGATTGTAAATAAGTGAGTAGTCAAATCAGATTAAAAATAAATATTGTACTTGCTGCAGCAGAGAAATTTTAAGCAAATAGTTCTCTTGAATTGTCGTTGAGTTTAACTGTTTGTTCTAAATATACAGCTTGAGTCCATACATTAATTGTGCATTGTACAGAGAGCTATTATTTCAAAGTGGCTATATATTAAGCAAAATAGATTGCGATGTTACTTTATAATAAGTTATATTTCTAGAGAAAATATCTCATCAGTGCTATTGAAAAATTAATCCAAATCTAATTAAAATCATTTCAACTTGATTCATACAACATATGTATGAACTGTCCAGTATATAAGATGACTAACTTCACTTTAAAAAAATATGTCAAATCACACGATAGTCATTTTTTTATGTATGAAATTATTTTTCTGAACAATTAAGATATTTCAATACCGATAAATAAAAAAAAGGCCCACCAAATAATAAATCGGCTACTTCAGATACCACTTTAATCAATAATGTGAACTGACAACATCCGTAGCTTATCATAAATTAATTTTTATTTATAATTTCGGAAAATTGTTATAACAAAGAAACTTATTTTGAACTAGTCAGGTTATATGATTCAATATGAGTTTGATTCAGAATTTATTAATTTTTTCACATAAATTCGACACCCCTGAACGTATGGAACATCGTTTTTTCTAGGCTTCGCGTTCCCTTATCACTATGAAATATAGGTTTCGTGCCTCCGAGTTTCGTCTGACAAATGTCCGTATTATCACCGGTTGCGAGACACAAAGTGATTCCCCAGCCGAAGGGAAATCATACATACGTCGCATTTGCGTTTTCAGATCGAAAGGTTCGTACTCACGCTACAATATTTCGAAAAATCTGAGAAAAATCTGAAATATTAACAAAAGTCCTGGAATGAATTCTAGTGTGCGTATGTGCCATTGGAATGGGAGTATTATGTAATATCGCGTGTGGTATAAAATATTTAATACGGATTCAACACAACGGGTTTCTATTGTTGAACGACGTTCGAGCGAATCTCTCGTATGGTCGTAGTCAAATGATGCGTCGTTTCTTCGGATTGTTCGTGTTCATTGTGTTGGTTGCTATGAAAGAAAATTATTATACTATACGAATGGGAATGTAGAAATTATCTCTATTATTATTATTGTAATAGAGTCAGTTTAATAAGGGAACGGTATGAATGTCTGTCGTTGTGCAATTTATGAAAAGCTTCTTAGCGAAATGTTATAATATTTGACATTATTATATTATATAATACTTACTTTATCCTACTACTCACATTACGTTTTATTATAAAATTAAACACGCTGTTAATTTAGCTTACTGATAATTTCTGATCGAAGTAGATGAATGTGAATGTTATGAATTGAACATGTGTGGGATTCACAATAGAATTCCTATATCAGCTTTCCGATTCTATGAATGTTCATCAATTCATCGATCAATGTACAAATATGAAATAATACAAATCAGCAAGAAGCAAACATTATAGAATTTCCGATCTAATGAATTAAATATTATTCGAACGCTTAAATGAGTAATAAATAATAAATGAACGTAATATTTTATCATACAAACAATGCTCAATTGTATTCTATGATTCATATAAAACTACCATACAAAACATCTATTTTGGTACGAAAAAAAAAGCACTCGATCTACACACACTTTTCCGTCAAAAAATCAAATCTCGCGAGCCCTTTGCGGCCACTAACCTTCGAGAAGCGAATCGCCCTTCGTTCATAGTCAATTTGAAAATAATGAAAAAATGGAAAGAAGAACCATAAGACGAAGAGGAAGAGGAAAGCGAACGAAAATGGGGTAGGGAAAAAAAATGGGAAAACGGGGAGAGAACATCCCAGTTTCTATGAGGAACAGGTCGCTACAGATTCGGTTCATTAGATACGAGTGGACCTGAACGTCTTTGAAGTTTCCATCGTCGAAGGGTGAAACCCTCGCTTATGTGTGCCTGGATCCAGGTCAGGCTCTCGAAGGTCCGAAGGGACTGGCCTGGAATGTGTGTGATGTTAAATGTTCGGCTGTAGGTACGTGATATTTCGTATCGAATAACAATGCTCCATTTTTTTTATGTATGTATCGGTATAGTCTTTTGATGAGGCGTAATTAATGGTTTCGCTCTGGGAAAACTTTTCTCTGGGAATCGATGGGTCGGAAGTGCGGCGTGAATTTTCCCCTCTCGTTATGAGGAAAAATTCCGATATTATCCCTAATAAAGCGGATTCATTCTGTGCTGGAACGTAATTCCAAGAAGAAAATATAACCAAAGAGAATATATTTGTGCGTAATCTATTCTGCGTATTTATTTATACGAATATTCTAGCAATCACATGTGCCAGCTTATGTTAGAGTACGCAAAATATATGTTTCATAGAAATACATACAGTTGATCAAATTAAATATATTAAGCAATTAATGACTTATAAATATAAAAATAATCAATTTATGGAATTAATTTATACTCTAAATAGCTCCAGAATAAGTTAAATTTAAAAAAATATGCTTTTCATCATTTATAACATTAATAAACAATAGACGAAAAAATTCCCTACCGCGAAAATTGACAAATTCGTTTATTTTTTATTAATTTTCAACGATTCAGATAATCAGGATTCTACTATATACAAATTCATATTCATTTCCATATGAAAAAAAAAATTTTTTCCGAACCATAAATCCTGCATAACAAGACCTTAACATCGCGTCAAACTCAAATGACTATTATGAAAAATCATTGCGACACACATACATCAGAGTTGCACATTCGTTCTTTGCATATGGGAATTTCTCCAGAGTAATATCTTATTCCCGAAACGTCATTTGTCATGTTTATTTATTCACCGCATTATAAAAAACGTTTCATACTTCGCGCACAGCCTCTCTGCGCTCCTCTGCTCGCTTTCATTTTCCGAAAATGGCCACATATTTTTAAGTCGGAGTTTCATCGCCGAAAGTTAAGTGCGTGTCTGTTCGCCCTCGGCATGCAGGGGGGGTCGGAAAATGTGGAAAAATTGCGGAAAAATGCGAAAATCCCCGATGAAAATCTGCCGCCCGACGCGTTGAATTCGAACGATTTTAATCCAGTGATTAGGGGAGAGAGTTTTGCTTGGAGTATGTGGCCCATTTATTCGAGATATTCGAAAAGTTTTCAAATATTTCTAATAAATGAGATAAACGATCTAATTTCAAATTTTGTGAATAAATAAACATATTATGTATTTCACTTTTAGTAATGATTGCAGTTACTAATTTTTATATGGGAAAGTATAACAACATTTGAAAAATTGTTCTAATATTCAAATTGGGTGCCCTAGTTTGGAATTTATTTTCAATTTTTCATATATTCAACTAAATAAATACATACAATATATCTATTAGAACTGAAATTACTATGATAAAAGTTAATTCTGCTTTAATTTTTTTTAATATTCATGAGTAATTATTAATAATAATCTATGAAAGTAATGTTTAATTTATTTTTCGGTTATTAAAATTGATCTGAATTAAGATAAAATTCGGTGGTCGCAAAATAAAATTCTTTCCTCTATATATGAATATTTCTGAAAAAAATACTACATGAAGCTTCCCTACGTTGGATGTTTGAAAAATTTTAGCATTTTTTCCATTTAATAACATGCTTTATCGCGAATCAATTTGGATCGTTCACGCCCTTTAGCTCGAGGGTTGATTTTTTAACGAGCTTTTTCATACTCGTGTTACGAGGAAACCGAAACGAAACTAATTTGATTTTCATGTTTAACATAAATTACCTACAATTTCAACGAATTTTCCGAAGTATATTTTTTTAAATTCAAATAAAATTTTGAAAACATTAAATAAATAAACAACATCAAAATCGGAGATATTTAAAACATCATACAAAATACAATACATAAACAAAAATCACAAATCAATCATATTGAAAATAGAAACTAACTTGAAACTAGGCGAAAATTGTAGATCCAACGTTGTATTGTATTTTCATACAACTCATGATGATTAGTGCAATTAAACAATTGCGCAGAATTTTTCAGGATTCCTTGTGGAGCATCGATACACTTAGATTTATTTTACACATTAGATTATCTAACACAAAATAGTTTAATCGCAAAAAAAAATATTTACTTTGTACTCAAATTTTTATATCATTTATATTCAAAATTTATCGGTTAATATTTTATCGCCGTTTTTTCAAAAATCACTATTTAACGTATTATTTACTTTATTATTTTTAATTTTTACGTATCTTATTTGCAAATATAACACATTTTATTATTGTAAAAAGAATATAAACAATTTAAGGAATTACGGAACGCGATGACAGAAGACCGAGTGAAAAAAATTGAAAAAACAAAAGACCATTTGAATGAAGTCGTTTTTCAAATTATTCAATTAATTTAATTTTTTATTATTAAATTTGTAACAATCGAAGATGAAAAGGGTGATTTTGATGCTTTTCCTGGAAAAATACAAAAAAAAATAATTAAATAAGCACAATCATATATCTTTATCACATGAATTTGTATAATAGTTATATTATATGAATATTTGGTAAAAATGAATGAAAAATATCGGATTAATTGACAGGTACAAATAATTTGATAAATATCAATCACATTCAATACAATACAATAATTTTGAAGTTCGAGTTAAACGAATTCGAAAAAATAGCATGACACTCGACCTAACCCAACTTAATATTGAGCCGATAGTCTGTTCCACACGCATCATAAAAAATTAGACTTAAAAAAACTTAAAAATCCAAAAACAAATAAAAAAAAACACCTGAAATCAAATCCAAAACAGAATAAAGCATACTTTTCGTGGAAAACCCCATAAAAACCGAAACGTTCGATAAACGACTCCCGGGCAGATTCTCGCGGCGAGTTACTCGAGACTAGCGAGAGCAACTTTTTACGTCTTCTGCGCAATTTAACCTTTAATAAGTCGCAGTTATATTTCTTTCGTAAGCGATTCCACCACCCCAAAACCACCTACAAAACCACCCCAAAAACCACCCCAAAAACCACCCACACGCCCTCGACAAACCGAAAACTTCGAGACCCGTAGGTGGTCCCTCCACCTCGGCCCGGCGAACCAATTATTTTCCTTTTGTGCACAAAGGAAAACATGTTTTCACCGTAAGCCACCGCCGAAAAAACACAGCTCATCTTTAAATGTAATGGGACGATTTTTTAGGGTTTTTTTTCCTCTCCTCGGGTCTCATGATGCGAAAGTTACGCGCGTCTCTAATAGGGGAGCGTGTGCGCAATGCGTCGTTAGGATCATATTTGATATCGTATCGTGTGTGCTTGTTTTTATTGTTATTCTCCTAGTTTTTGGGCTGTTATTGCTTTGAATGTGTATTTTGGTTCTGTTTTCGCTTGTTAGGTGCGATTTTTGAAAGTGGATCGTTTGAATTGGTGTGATTTTCGAGCGTAGTTTCGTTGAATCGGTGAAATTTTCTCGGAGTTAAATGAGGTTTTTTTTTTGGGTAAATTTCAATTCCTACATTTTCTTAATATTACGGTATATTGAATACATATGAAAATATGATTTATTGATTGCCAATAGAAAGGATGATGAATATAAATTCTTCATTTACCTAGCCTAATCGAGTATTGTTTTCTTAATAACATAAGTAAGTTTTAATTTAATTCAACTTTCAAAATAGAATCATTAACGTCTCTTATTGATCTTAATTGAAAATTTAATAAAAATTCGAACATTAATTCATATAAATATTACATTCACAGATCGAATTTTCTATTTGAAATTTAATAATTTCCGATTCAAGTCAAAAATTTCAAAAGTTGGATCAAAAAGTTTTAGGGTAATTTGAATAAGAGCATTCCTAAAGTGATTTGATTTTTTTTCAATATTGAAGTTAAGCACTTGTATGTATGATTTCACAAATTTATTCTAATTTTCTTATTAAAATATTTGAAAAAGGCAAGCTTCCGTCTCCTAATCATCTTCAAAATCAATATTTTCTTAATCATTTATGAATTTTGATATCACCTATTTGCCCAATAATATTAATTAATTTTCTTAATATACTCAACTCTCTTTTTTACTATAGAATAATTCTTAACAGTTCATATCAATAAAAAAAAACCTAAAGATCAAACAAGCTTTCAGCATTAAAATCTCAAATAATATTTTCAACAAATCTAATTGTAACATCAAACAAATTTCATCAGCAGAAACGTTCATTTCGGCATTACGATTTTTTTTTTTTGAAAATCCGTACATTTTAACGAGCACCTGTACATTTCCCGAGCACAAAAGTCTAATGAAAACCCTTTGAGTGCTTTGTGCCGCGTCATAGTCGCTCGTCAAAGGGATACCTACGACCTGTAACACTACATAATGTATCGATTTTAGTGAGCAAAAGTCGAACGCACATACGAATTCTAGGAACGGAATCAATCGCGATCTTTTTTCGAGATTTTTTTTCTGGGAAAAATGGGGAAAAAGGGACGAGGTTGCGAAGCGAGACGAGAAATAAAGGTGTCCTTTGCACGATGGCAGGGAACAGATTGCGGGGCTCATCTGAAGAAAATGGATAAATTCTGTTGAATTGTTGAATCCTGGATGTCTGTTAGTAACGCAGTGGCGTAAAATCGCGGCTGCACGCGTGTGCCGTGAATAATGTTCCCGCTAAGGCAAAAGGAACATTGCGTCGACTTTGCTTTTTTTTTGTAATTTTCATTTTATAAAAATTACTTCAGATGCTCAATTTTAATATAAATTTTATAAAAATGTGAGGTGATCGTCTTTTCAAGATGCTTTTCTTCATGTTCCGTGCTGGACTTACAATTAGAGGCCGATCGTACAATCGGAAGTTAAGCTACTTAGATTTTTTTTCATATAGATCATAACAATTCTAATCGCTGATTAATTGATAGATTGAGATCAATATATTCTATAACAAACAATGATTTTTATAAATGTACAATTCTCGAGAAACTTCTCCAAGCACAGTTCGAAAATTTGATTCCTTCAGACGTCTGTATATTCTTTTAGTATGGATTCAAAACATATCTATGATTTAAATGATTATTATCATTTTGGCACATCATTGTGTAAACATATTTTTATAATTTTCTAACTAATAGAACTGATTTCAATAAATTTTCGGGGGATATATTATTGAATTAACTTAAATTGATCAAAAACAGATTTTTAAGTTTAATTGAAATTGAATTATTTGTAAAAAAAAATGTTTTATATCTCATTTATTGCCATAAAATTTTGAAATAAATCACAAAAATAAAAATATTTTTAACAAAATTTCAGTATAATCTAATATGCTAGTATGAAATTTATTTCTTTATACGCCTTTATTATGAATCCAAATAGATTTTATTAGTCATTTACCACATTTATTCGACTATTATCTTTGAATACCTAAAACATAATTATCGAATTATTTAAAAAATGCAATAAAACCCCAAACGACGCAGACAAAATAAGACGTTTGGAAAAAAAACTCCACAGACGATCGATAAAAACACGAAAATCCTTTTCTCTCGCGTCTCAAAAACGACATAATACATAGAATGAAAAAACGCAAAATTTATTTTTTCACGCTCCGTATATCAATCCAAGACCGCTCTATTCGGAGCCGCGACCATTTGTCACACTCGCATAATAAATCCCCTACACATACGATATTATATCATCCATGATATATTATATATATAAGGTGTTATCGACGCAGTGTCCGGCGATGTTTCCATTTGAATTATTCCCGTTTTAGGAAAAACGTTGCGAGGGACACGCGAGACGAAAGGTACACAAGTACACTTGGTCGAGGGTAAGGAAAAAGGGCGAAAGTTTTCCCTTTCGTTTTCGCAAATGAGCGAATCTCGCGTGTCTTTCCGAAACGACGAAGGAATTTCTTCACACGAGATACTCTTTCGTGAGAATGGTCTTGAAGGTGTGATTTTTTATAAAAAAGAGTATTATTGAGATTTTTTTTTCGAAAAAGAGTCGTAACTCTATCATTTGTGTATTTCAACATGGAAGAAATGATGGAATTTTAAGCAAAACTCTTTGATGCTTATGAATATGGGATTTTATATAGATTTTACTACTAATTTATTTCATTTACTGACACTAGAAAAACTACTTACTAAAAAATTCCCTAGGTGAAAATTAGTCACAAGATTATAGTTGATGCAAGTATCAGAAGGCATAAAAATCTTAGCCTTCAAATAATTGTCTATAAATCATTCATTTAGTTGAAAAATTTATCACTAAAGTAATCGGTGAACTAAATATTTAACTAAAATTTATCTATTTCAATTAATAACAAAAATCTGGGAAATCTATTTGAAGAATATTGATTGAGCCAAACGATCAAGTCTTTAACCATAAAACTGAAATGACATGAAACTTTAGTTAAATCAAATTCAGCACCACACAAACATCAAACCTGTTTTAGTATAAACACACTTATGACGTAAATAATCCAAGACTTTATTGAACAGATTTACATTTCAGAACATACTATTGTATAATTACTTAAAACCAGTCCAATTATAAACAAGATTTGAATTTTAAATGTTATTTTTCCTCCCCGTTTTACATAAAATTTTCATAGCGGGCACTTTCGAATGTTGAATGCGTGCAGATTTGGCGGAATAAAATTTTTATTTCGGCCATTGAAAGGATCGCTAATGCGTCTGGTAGGCTTTCAAAAGACAAACATTCGTGTAAACATTTCACGGCCTTAAGCGCGGTCCTTTTTGCCCCCGAACGCAAATAAGGGTTCAAAATAAATTGGCAAGCCCCTAAACATAAAAGGTTACAATCAATTCTTCGCCTCGGAAACACACACAGAAACGAATGTACACATCCGCCTATAAGGCTCTTGGGCAATTTCAACACTGGAATCTTTACATACATTTGACCTCAATGACATAGATTCGAATTAGTTTTTCTTTGAAATGTATCATATATGATGACTGAATACCACAATGGGTACAAGTGGCCTTTTTTATCGAATATGACTTATGTAAGTACAGAAAATGGTTCTGTATATAATATTAAACAGAACCATTTTCGATAAAAAAGGTCACTTGTACCCTTTGTGCTATTCAGTGGTCATAAAATGGGCATATGTGTATGTATAAGCTATTCAGAGTTGAACTTTTTGTGAATAAAAGTGAGGAATGTCATACTTGGTATTGTCATAACTTTCTAAGTGTGAAATATCTTTCTTGAATAACAAAAATAAATTAATTGAGTAAATTGGTATCATAACCGGATATTTTTTTTTCAGAAGATATTGCATTTAATTGATTCTGTACTCTTATGTGAATTGATCACTCATATGTAGTTCATTATGAACAAAATTTGTATGTAGAAAATTTCTATAACTGAAGTAATGAAGAGAATTAAAAAAAAAATGCTTTCAATCATATTTAACCATTTTCTTAAATTTTTGCTTTATTGAGTTAGTCAAATTTATCTTTGAAAGGCTCATTATCATAATCATTTATAATAATACTAGTTTCAACACCTTTATGATACTGAAAAGAGTTACGTATTGAATTTTCCTCTATTTATATAGTCTCTTAATCAGTTTTTTCGAATGTTTGATCATTTGATTTGAAAAATTTGATCCCTCTTGCTGCTTTTTCTCCTTCAAAAGAACGATTAATTGATATGTTAAAAATTATTATAACAATACCTATATTAACAAATGAAAAAATATACCAATAAACTAAATCTATCGACCATCCAAACCTCTCATCGCATCCAAAATCGCTCACACACAACGACCGAATCTGGAACATCGCACAACACGTCCAACATAAAGACAGTCGCATTAAATATTTCACACCAGTCTGAATAATAGACAGACATCGCCATCGCCTTCGAACCTTCGAACCTTCGAACCGGTAACCGACGGATAAGGGAAAATCCCGTCTCTTATCCGGAAAAGCGTCGAACAAGGGCCCCTTTGTGCGGTTGGCTTAGCCAAAGTGCGAGCCGCCCTCGACCAGACTCGATACAAAATTAAAATCGTCCCCTTAAAAGGCCCTTAAGGGCTGTGTATGTTTGCGCAAGGATTAGTGAGGAGAATCGAGACGGTATTGAGGCCCGGGGTTCGATTAGAGTCGCGAGGCTTTTTCCTCGACGCTCAATAAATAATGGACGTTGGGTTTAGTTTGGATTTGTTTGCTTTTGCAAGTTTTAAAATTTTGATTTGGACTCAGTTTAAAGATGATTCATTATTCGTTGTGATGATTCCAAATGAAATATTTTGTAATTTTAGAGGGTTTTTATTATCTATGAAATTTTGTTGACAGTAGAAATTAGACGGTTCTAGATAACGATGTAGTGTTATTTTATTAATCTCATATTTTTTACGTGTAAAAAGACAAAATATATCTTAAACTGTAATCAGAACTGAACATTGTTCATAAAATATTAAAAAATATACTGACTTTGTATGTCACAAAAGGCACAAGTGACCTTTTTTATCGATATTGAGTTAAGTACAGAATATGGTTCTATACATGATGCAGAAGAATTTTCTGTTATTTCAGTCATTTTCTATATATAGAAAATGGTTCTGTATCATGTATAGAATCATTTTCTGTACTTAACTCAATATCGATAAAAAAACGTCACTTGTGCCAGTTGTAAAATTCAGTTGTCATGTACATATAAATACGAATAAATGACAAAATTTATTCGTCTAACGAATAATAAATCATTTATTTTAGAGACTTCTTAACTAATTCTATAATCTAATGTGAACTGACAACTATTAGCTTAATATAAATGAAACCTCTACGTTTATAATTTCAAATAAATGCATCAATGAAGGGAGTCAAAGGAGTTAGAAAAAACACATCGCAACATATTTCATCATTTTTTCATGAAATGAAAGGCTAATTTAAGTAACTAGAATATATTCATCACACAGAACTCCACTCTTCTGGATATCTTTCAATCAAAATAGACTCAATCATATATAAAACGACTCATCTATCAAAACCTCAAACTCTACAACCTTCCATCACCAACAACCACTCAACTCGATAGAATCCCAATACACATACACACCCTCAGATTAACAATGACGAAATTTGAATCTGACAGAACAACGCTCAGACAAAAGCCTCCGACGACGGTAATTGACAACACATTGTGTTGCTTTATCGATGGCCTCTCCTCGGTCTTCCGTTGCCGAGCATAATGCAATATAACAGTGGCGACGATGATGAGCCATGGTGATGTATGTGAGGCAATAAACAGTTCTTCGTGATTTATGGCGGTGAATTATTCGAGATGAGGATATATGTATGGGTGACACAATGGCGACGTCCGAAGCGAAGAACTGTCACGGTTCAGACTTGAGTTCTTATGCATATGTGTACAAGGTGCTTCGGTTGGGGTTTTTTGTATGATTTAGAGATATTTGCTATCTATGTGTGAAATAAAAAATATCCTATATATACGTTAAAAGTTGCAGTTTCGTAATTACGACGCGTAGCTCGGAGCGTAAGGCGGTGGGCCAATAAACTGCACGCGCGGGTTCGAGGCACGGACGTCTGAAAATTTCGAACATCGATAGCGTATTTATAATATAGATTTATGGATTTTTTGTTTGATTCGATTCATTTATTGTTTGTTTTTGCTCTGATTTTGGAAAATCTTGAGGGAAGTGCTTTGTGAGATAGAGTAAAATAGACTATGTGAGTAGAGTTGAGTACGAAAAGTAGTTCCATGTGAACTAAGACTTTATAAATGAGATGCCAATATGTGAGGCAAATTATTTTAATATGAATCAATGAAATATTCATTTTCAGTGCATAAAATAATTAATGACCAAAGCATTCGTTATAGTAATATTTTTTTTATGTGTGAAATATCTTTCCAGAATAATATATTTAAATGTTATACTATTAAATGACAGAAAAAATAAATTATTCATTTTAAGGGTCATTTTAATTGATTTTGTACTTTAATATGGACTGACTATATTAAAAGCTATTGAATAGAATGAAGTAGAAAAATAATTGAAATTAAATAATATAGTGAGAGAAAGAAAATTGTAAGAATGTATCAAACAAATTTCATCGTTTTTCAAGACTTTTAATTTTATGAAACTAGTCAGTTTGTGCACTGAGAGACTCATAAGTATCTATGCAAAAATGAAACAATAATTCTAGAAAATTCCTTAGTAAAAAATATCGAATTCTCTCTCAATAAGTACATATGATATCCCATCGGAGATTTCAAAGATTAAAAAATAATTCAATTAAATTGCTTAATCTCAATAGAATTGTTTCCCTCGAATAAAATCGTCACATCCCGTATAATGAAATACACACGTAGAACCCAACGATGTATAGAAAGCCTCTTATACGAAGTCTCTCCCCCTCATTCCCATAACCCGTGTCCCATAAATCAATTATTTCCTCGGGAGACCTTTATTCTCCTCCATTCGGTTACAAAATTTCCACGTCGCATTGAGAGAAAATATATATTGTGTTCTTTTTTCCCTCGAAGCAATGGGATGGGATAGACTCGGTTAACGTTCGTGGAAAAAAAAGTACTAGTGTGTGTTCCCATTGTGATAATGGACGTTCTGAGGATACAGAGAGATTGAGAAATTAGTGAAACGTTTCGAAAATTGTCTTCTTGTAATGTGCTGTGTCAATTTTATTTATCTAGATAGGAAATCGTGTGGTGAAATCGAGTTATTTCATTATAAATAGTTCGTTATCGATTCGGCGTTGATATGAATAATTTTTCAATATATCGCTCACGCAGTTCGTTTCGATTCCCATTAATATGAATGGAAATAAAGCAATCAGACTAAATGCGTTTTAATCGAATCAAATATCGTAAATTGCATAATTCTAGTCGAGATTTATTATAAATTTTGCCGAACGATTAAATAAATCATATCAGCAAACACGACAGCTAAAACGCACAATGGAAACGGCATTAGCATTGTACGTTTTCATTGTGTTGCAGCCGAAAATAGATCATTCGAAAATCCGATTTGCAAATCAATATAATAATTTTACTAACGATAAGCGTATTTGTCGTTTGTCTGTTGCAGTTTTTGTTCATGTAAAGACTTGATCGAAACGTCATTCGTAATTAGATCGATCGTGAATTTCGCGTCTTTCTATTTACATAAAAAATAATTTCGTAATCGGAGTGAATTTCATAATAAAAAAATGTATCATCACTGAATATGTGAATGTTTGAAAATAATATAAAAATTGAAACACAATTCGTAATTCGATTGTATGTGAGAATATCGCGTCTTTCTATTTACATGAATATTAATTTCGTAATCATAGTGAATTTCATAATAAAAAAATGTGTTATAAGTGAATAAGTGAGTGCTTGAAAATAATGTAAAATCATACCTTGAACGCGTATCTGGACACTTGTATTTCTTGATGCACTAACACTCTCGTAATTGAAATAAAAATCAATTAAAAATCGTTATTATTGCTCGATATTTTCGGTAAAATTACGACAGCTAATTAAACGACCGATCGCGTTAAATGATTCTTATCAACTGATCGGAAGCCAGACACAATAATAACAAACAACCGCCACGTGTAACAATATTAATAAAAATGCGCTGTAATTAATTTGTTACAAAATGCGACGTTGGATTTTGCTGAATCGAAGAATTACGAGTGAGATTTTAATTTGTTTATTTTTAGACTCGATTTTTAAACAGTGTTTCTCAACATTAGTCAAGAATAATAATGCATTATAATCGATATCTTCGTTAGTAAAAAAACTTTTTCCAACTATTTTCATGAAAATATCCACAATGGGAAATCTTCTGTCGTTGACGTTCTCATAGTGAATACTTGTTCGATTTTCTTCGGCAGTGTCGTAAATCGGAAATGATCTAGACACCGAATCGGAACAAACGATCGACGATGATTTCATTTTACAGCTCTCTCGAAACAGCGAGACGTCAAATAAAATCATCTTCGATTCCTTGTTCCGGTCGTAAAGTCGGACTCGTTTCAGTAAAAACTTTTGATGTTAAAAAGACTCTGAGAGGTTGCGATATTGGAAATTGTTCGTATAACTCAACTTTTCAACCCTGATACAGTCGAGGAAATTTTATGTATCGAACGGAAATATATTCATGATTCGTTAATTTTCGTCAGATTTATTTTTATCGATTGAACAAATATCGCTTTGATATTGAAAAAATAACGATTGAACGATTTCGTTTGTTCAGTATATTACACGAGTATTGAGAATACTAATCAAGCGTTGAATTTATACGATTTTCATTCGCGGATTCGGTGTAACATTTTCACTGTTTGCTCGCAGTGTATGTTCAAATTAACTTGCCTCGTTCAATTATCGATTCGATAAGTGATTTGCATAATTGGATTGCAACTAACTACAAACATAATCCGCACAGTGTATAAAACTTCTCGCACCGTATAAACCCTAGCTTTTAACGATGGCTTTTGTGGTATTATCGACTGCGAAACCTTAATTTGAAATGATTAACTATCGATTAATAAACAACCTGTAAAAATATTAAATTTATCGTCATTGTATTACTTAGCCACAGATCTCATCATGTTGGGTTCAAATTGTATAATATCAGGACTGGAATAAGTCAATTTGTCGTTTTTTTAATTGATTGATTGATATAGAGATTCGATTGTTTCTTTCGTGTTTATTCTGATTAATTTGAATAAAATGTTGATTTGGTGATACATTTAGGGAATTGTGTCATTTATGAACAATATAGGGTTGATCTAGGAACTAACCGCCTCTAACGAAAAAATAACTCATGTTCACGAAATTACTGAAAAGAGGAGACTTAGTAAAAAAATAAGATTGTTTTTTCGTCGAATTCATTAGTTAATGCAAATTGATAATGAAATTTTATATGTTTCAGTGTATTGTTCGTTATGCGCGTATTTGTTCGGTTATTGGAAGCACCCTCTTGTCATAGTTCGGGGGTTGTTTTCTACTTCGAACAATCTCTATATCAAAGACGGAAATAGCTGGGCCATAGAAATTCGGCCGCAGACTTCAAAACGTGAATCGATACTATCTATTCTGGCGTCAAAGCCTACTTCGATGCCTCGGAACTTCGGTCAAAATGTCGAACGAAACGTTACGTACGCACTCTTATATGTACGAACACGTCTTTCAAACACGAAAATAACGTGTCAGCTTTTGTCAGACGGGGGATATTTTATTTTATTCCGAATATAATGCTTACGCAACGCTTATTTCATTTCTTTGAAAATACCACGAGAGTCACTATTTATCATGAAAAAATTCTGAAATTCAACCTTGTAAATGAGCAACAATATTAGTCGTTATCAGCGCTGAAGTTCCACTGCGAAATGATGTTCGGTGTCATTTTCAGCCTTTCAAAGGTCTCCTGTCATTTTCAGCACTCTCTTAATTCCCATCTCACGTATATAACGTTTCTATACAATTTTATACGCCTTTCGACACGAGAATTTACAAGGAGCGTATCGCGCTCGAATGCCTTCAGAAACGCGCTTTATTGCATACGACCCAAGATATGAAACCTTTGAAATTTTTATGTGTTCATTTTGAAAATTGTAAATGTATACGTAAAATAATACATCGAAATATTCTGAATTTAGTTTAAATCTAATTATACAACTGACCGTCTAGAGACTGAAACTCGATATTATATCGAAAGACGTTGTTTAGACTAGGTACAGGTAGTTTAGAAAGTCGTGTGTGATTTATGAAGCGGTAAGCTGAAAGCTTGTAGTAAACCACGAGAGTATCGCGATCGCTTCTATGAAAGCTCAAACATAAATTTTGAATATCCATACACGTTCTAAGGACAACGTCGGTTTTGCCTCGAACTGATACTATCAAGAATATAAATCTCATGAGAGAAACTATCTTTTCACAGCATCTTTTAACTTAAATACTCACTTTTCATGCAAAATGCTTTGGTTCAAAACAAATTCTTTGATACGATTCAATATTTGAGACAGATTCAATTTTCAAAAACATCTCAAATTTTGAATGTTCATACACATTCTATAGGCAACATCAGGTTAATATCTCACTGATATTATAAAGGATATTAAATCTCACAAGAGAAACTATTCTTTAACAAATTATTTCAAACTCTAATTCAGATTTTTATTAATTCACGATAATTTGAACGTGCATTTGCTCGCATTTGATGCAAAATACTTAAATTCTCTGGTACGATCTGATGTTTGCTACAGGTTCAGTTTTCAGAAACACCTCCTGAAAGGTTTTGCTAGACCACAAGTTCGTCCTTCCGACCGGAATAATTTAATTGCTCTGCGTCCTGAACGTGTCGAGACTTCCATCAAGCCAAAACCGAAAAACTTTCCCATGGGGAGCCAAAACGAATATTTGTATAATGCTTTTATATGCTATCTACGAAAAACAACACGGAAAAAGCCCCGGCCAAATATTGATTAAATTGCAGACTCTATATAAAATCTTTTCATTCTATATATCGTATGAATAATTTCATTTCATTTATATGTTCAATGACGAGTTTATGCTCGTTTTCGTGTAACGTAATATAAATATTATACGGAAGGGATACGCAATCGCTCATGTTTACACTCTTCTTCAAATATAGAATGAAGAGGGAAAAAATGTGCACGTTTGGAGATGTTCTCTTATCGCTTTTCGCTACGACTTCGAAATGACGCGGATTCAAGACATACTAAATCGAATTTGTTCAAATAGATTACGTGCGGATGATCGTCTGCATTCAAAAGCATCCTATAATACATACGAATACAAAAAAATCATAGAATATTATTTCGATTTTATAATTATTATGGTATTTTCGATGGTTTATATTTGAATAATCAGTTTCTAACACCCCTTTTTTAGTTGACCGAAATAAATGATCAGATAATGTTGTTTAGTGTCAGTTCATATTTTTTCATTATATATGTACTTAAAAAATGATGATTGCAAGTATACAGTTCTCAAATTAAATCGGATGTAATTATATTAAATATTTATAAATTGAAATACATATTTATAATTTTGTTTAAATCTATTGATAAATCAAGACGAACAATACAATACATCATTTTGAATTAGAAACGTCCGTCTGAAAAAAAGGCGTATTTCTTTCCAAACATTTTTTCCAACACAAGGGCATAAAATATACGATTTTTTCTTAACCCAAAGAAATACGCAAAAGATTTTATTATTGCGCTAGATTTTCTCGTCAGATCCCGAATTTTCCTCACAAGAACCTAGAAGGAGAGAAAAAAATCAAACCTTATTTTCGACGAGGACCTGTATTCAGTGGGACGAGGGATGTTTTAATATCGGAAATCCGCGTCAAATATATTTTTCACCTTTCGAATTATTCCCGCGCGAAATTAATTTATGTTGATGCCCGGGACATATTGTGTTACGATATTGCTCTCTTCCAATTATTAATTCCCTTGAAAGCATTTTGGAAACCAATTAAAAACGAGGGGGGTTCGAATGAATTTTCGAACATTTCGCCCCCTTTTTTTTCATTGTGCGCTTCGGACAATGATTTCTTTGATATTTTCGACTTCTGTCGGATTTTCGCGTATTAATACCCCGTCTTCTGGGGGTTGAAAATAAGAAATGATCGTTTGTTTCGCCCCACGGGGGGTAACCCGACAATACAAATTGTCCCGCTTATGTATACAAGGGAGTCGTTTTGAAATGCTCCGCTTTTCCCTTTCGCAAAAGGAGTATCGATTTGTATTTATTTAGTATCGTTCGACGATAGAGCAGAAAGTGAAAACAAGATGAATTCGCTTCGGGATGAAACCCTTACTTGCCTCTGAATCAAAGGGCGTATCGAATAGACAGGAATTTGAAATATTTCTTTCTTAAGTGCGCCTATCTGTTTTCGCGAACTGGCCTTAACGATCCTCGATATTAACGCAGTCGAATAAATATAATAAATATATAAGGAATTCTATCCTTATTTTCATTGTTAGTCAATTTAAGTATGTATGTTAAATTATATCGCAGCAATATAAGCTTATGTGTCGGACTTAGTGTTCTTGTGATACTAGGATTGAATCCTGTAAAATCATAGCAAGCCATATGACGAATGAATAGTACGAAGAGTACAAGTGAACTTTTTTTTATTGAAATTGAGTTAAATACAGGAAATTGTTCTGTATCATATATAGAACCATTTTCTGTACTCGACTCATTTTCGATAAAAAAGATCATTTGTACCCTTTGTACAATTCAGTCGTCATATATTTTATTAAATAATTGAGATGCATTCGTTTCTATTGAATATTTAACTCATTTGGTTTGATTATAAAAAATCTATAAAAGGTTGACATCATACGAGGTAAATGGTTATAACTCTGTCAGTTTTTTTTTTGAAACTCAGTATATTTTCTTTAACTAAGCAATTATTTTAATTAATAGATTTAGCAATCACACAATGTATTTCATTCAAAATGTCAGTATCAGTCAACGAAAAGTTCTGAAAATATTTTAAACAGAGAAATATATAATATTTAAAATATATAAAACGAGATTCCTTGATTTAAAACGAACCTGAAAAAGTTACATACATTGCGAAGTTATAGCCATTCGTTTAATTTAATCTCCATAAATTCTGACCTTACAGTGTTTCATATTGAAAAAATCTCTCATTAATCTCAAACGAAATAATAAATCCAAAAAAATATATATATTACACGAAAAAGATTAATTTCGTAAAACGAAAAAAAAACCGCGCGAAATCCAAACACGACTACGAAATTAAAATATTCGTTCGACGAGTGTGAGAGACGGCTCGAAAATAAAATAAAATAATCATAAAAAAAAGACGAAGAGACAGAACGTCGTCGTTTTTTCCCCCCGTTGGCCCTTATTCAAATGGGATTATATTATTACGAAATTACTGCGGTATACCGTCGTTGGGGGGCGGAAAATGGGGAGAAAATGAATCTTCGAATCGTTGAACCTGACTCGGACGTGATCTACAGGGTTATTCAATAGGGTTATATTTAGTAAATTTAAATTTTTGAAAAATAAAAGAATTCAAAATTTAAATTTTCATTGAAAAATTT
This sequence comes from Cheumatopsyche charites, assembly GCA_024721215.1. Lineage (NCBI taxonomy): Eukaryota > Metazoa > Arthropoda > Insecta > Trichoptera > Hydropsychidae > Cheumatopsyche > Cheumatopsyche charites. The sequence continues at coordinate 2,473,218 of CM045577.1, read as the reverse complement.
TTTTCATAATTTAATTAAAATATAAAAAAATGACTTTAATTACTTCATTTTATTAAAAACCATGTTCATGTTTTGTATAATGCGATTTTTAATATATTTTTTTTATATTTTTATAAGCAACTCTTCGAAATTTTCATACTCTACTGAACAGCCCTGCGGGTTTTCGTATAAATATGATATATCTTCGCTCATTTTCCGCGATGGAAAATCAAAAAATCTCCAACATTTCCCCTTTCCATTCAGTTTCCAGGCGAGGAAATATTACCGAACATTTGCGTTTGAATAACTTGATTAAAATAATTTGAATATATACGTTCGGCGAAATGAAATTCGACTCGTCGATCATTTCGGACGATAAATCCGAATCGATCCATCTCCTTCTAGAATTCAATAATCAAAATTTTCAATCAGCTCTGGTTTTATTAACTTGATTTTTTATGTGTTTTTCGCAGGTTACGGCAACGTGACTCCGAAGACTGCGGCCGGAAAATTAGTGACCATCGCTTACGCCCTTCTTGGAATACCTTTGATGCTCGTATATTTATCGACAGTCGGAGATGTCTTAGCAAGATCATTTCGACGATTATACAGCAAACTATGCAGATCAGCTCCTAAGACGAATCCTCAACCTAAACCGAGCAAATCGGCGAAATCGAGCGTCAACTTCAAAGGTGCTCCGGGAAATCATCTACCAGACGCGACGTCCAAAGGCTATTACGACAATAGAAAAAGCAACGACAGCGTCGTAATATTGGACTGCATTGACACAACATTACCATTAGGAGGACCTTTGTCTACTGCTGGTTTGCCATCGTCTATCGGCATGGACAGTTTCCCTAGAAAACGATTCTATCACAGAGGCTGTCCGGACCAGGTCAGAGTGCCGATATCGCTATGCATGATAATCATCGTCATTTACATGTCACTGGGCGCTGCTTTGTTCAACAAAACGGAAAATTGGTCCTTCTTGGAGGGCTCGTACTTCTGCTTCACCAGCCTCAGCACTGTGGGCTTCGGAGACTTGTATCCAGGCCAGCATGCGAGTACTGTTTCGGCCCAAGCCGAAGATATAGCCTTGTGCGTGTGTTCCGTGTACATTCTTATCGGCATGGCCGTGATCGCCATGTGCTTCAATTTAGTTCAAGACGAGATTATAGTGCTAGTTAGGAAGTTCAACAGAGCGTGCGGCGGGCAAACGAAGCACCACATACCGCCTAGAAGTTTGGACGACATGGAAGCCATCGAGGATATATCGATGTCGGTCGTGTCCTGACAAAGGCCTCCGCCCTTAGAGACGACGGTTTCGACTACGTCCTCGGCAATTAGTGCATCTACATCCTCCACCAAACCCCTGTCTATGCCGGTCCCCATTCAGATACAGATTCCGCCGAATTTCACTCCTGGATCGATGCTGCCTGGCAAATGCAACAGCTTACCGAGAAAGAAGGCTTCGGATTACGGCTACAAGAACTCGAACTTCCAACGAAACGCCCCGATGAGGAGATCGAGTGGTAATGAAACTTTGGTCGAATACTTCGTACCTAGAAGCGTAAGCGAATTCAATCTCACTGGCATCTTGAACGACACTCCTCCGACTCCAGCTCCTCCTCCGATGTCTGGAGTGTTGCGATCTTCAGGACGACAATCGAATGCTAATAAAGGTGGTGCTTCAGGGACTGGAGATGCTTCTCAGCCTCAGAAGCCCAGGGATAAGATGGTGACCTTCGAGGATGACCAGGTGGGTCAGGGGACGACTACAGTGAGGAAGAATGCCAACATGGAAGATGTCTTTATGTGACAGCAAAGATGCGCTGGCTGAGAGTGCGACACGCAGCTTTTCTTTTGAAAGTGCATCCTATTTTTTGTATATGAAGTCTGCGACGTGTGCCAAGAATGTAGCGTATGTGTCATTCGAATTTTTATACCAGTATCTATATATTTAATTGTAATGATCTTATAATATATAGAGACCCGAAAAAATGAAATTTTTTATAATAATCAATTATTCAACGAAGGAGTTTATTAGTAATTTAAATATAGGTCACTAAAAATCCGTGTTAAACAAAAAACTATTGAAATTTTCACTCTCGATTGAATACGTACGGTTTTTTTCATTCCATTATCTGTGCCAATTATTATATTTATAAAATGAATCACTGTAAACTATTTGTTTTCCTTACAAATTCTATCGATGTGCAACCTACTCTGTGTTGTTAATCATGTTCTACATAGCTTTGATGGTATACAATTTTTAATTGTTAATATTTGTTTATATAATATAAATTTAGTAAATATATATATCGTTAAAATATTCCGAAAAAATATCATATAATAAATTATCATATGAACTGGCCTAATGGACTGTAAATATACATTTAAATATGAGATTTGTTTAATTATGTTTTTCAACAACTTCCGTCATTAGATAAATTGTACAGAGGGTTGATGGTTTGTTATATAAAATATATGAATACATTATATAGAAAAATAAATCAGTTTATCATTCGAATAATTTTATAATTTATTTTTCAGAACTCAACTATCATATCGCTGCCTTAACACTCAGAATCAATTTTTAATATTTATATTTATTATAACGTATTTTAATTTCTATAGAATTTGATTTGATTCATTATATTTTTAATAATTTCATAAAAAATCTAAATTTAAATAAAAACAGTGAATACAGTTAAATCTCTTGTAACGAGCATTATTCGTTCCCGAATCTTATTCGCAATATTGTTTATAAGATGAAAAACTGAAATACTGCATACATACTGCCTCTCCTCTCGAGTTAGCAAGTCATATTTTAAATTTTGATCCAGTTATTATGATAATTATTCGTTATACGAAGTGATCATTAAGCAAAATCGAACTATATTTATTTTTTTCAACAAGAACATTCTATATATTATTTAAGAAATATAATATTATCTACAGAAAGAGACCAGCAGGAGCCTCGATAAATAATCCCGATGTGCGCTCGAACGAAACGACCGAATTTCTCCGGATCGAAAAGCGGCAGAAACTCGGGGAATTTTTCAGAATTTCCCCGGAATTTCCCGGGATTTCCCGGCGAGTTTTCCCGAGACGCCACTTCCGGTTCGAGAGCGTCTCGTTGTTTCCGCGGTTCGAGGCACGTACCGGTTCTGAAGAGCACGAGTCTGTTTGCGGAGCCTCACCGTCGTGTTAAAAATTTATGAAAGGACCGAATGCGTCCGACTTGCGAATGCAGACGTCGTCAACCTTGCACGTGCGATACTACAATAATAATAAAAATAAGTCTGGTGGAAGTTTGTTCCGTGTAAGGTAAGGTATACGTGTTTAGGGTCTTGAAAGACTTTCATTATCTGTGTAATATTCAGGTCTTTTGATTCAAGACTATTTTCATTTGAATTGATAATTTCATTTAGTTGATTTTTTTGAATATTTATGAAACAACGATTTAAAGATTATAAATTAAGATATAGAAAGTCTTATTAATGGTCTAAATTAAAGCATACGCGAGGGAAGCCCACCATTCTGCCTTTTAACTGCAACCCAACTTTATGTCAGCTTGTTAGGCTGGCCTAGTTGGGTACCAACAAAACTAGGCAAAACTGCAGGCGCCACATTTATATTAATAGGGATCTCTACATTAAATCATTATAAAAACTATCGCAAAGGACAGCTTTCCAGTGGGCTAAATTAAAGCAGTAATTCATATTTGTTTCTCTTTTTTTCTACTATGTATTAAATATTCCGGAGTATTTCGATGAACATCTAAATCATTATTTTTATAATTTTTCAAATTATTAACAAAAATCCATTATCAGAATTAATAAAGCATTATAATTTTTCATGTTTTTTCATATAAATATAATTTTAATCAAACAATTGTGTTATAATATGATATGTTAACTTAGTATTCAGTGTATTCTGCGTTCGTTTCTAACTTGTTTTCAACAAATGTTATCTTAATAAGTTGTTCAAGAGATGATTGTTATATGTATTCAAAAAGTTTTAATCCAATGTTTGTCGACTTCTGGGTGAATACGAAAGAGATCGTCTCTACAATGCGTCGTGGAAATGTGTATCTTGCACGAGAACTGAAACTTGTGCATAATGGAAATTCGACGTTTTATATGGCAAAACATAAACGTTTCCCCGCATTTACATTTTCTTTATTTTCCCAAAGAAAAACATCGTATACATAGACTTAAAATTAATACTTACACACTAAAAATATATTCAATGTCAAACTAAATTAATCAAATACGACTACCTCCAACTGTCCAAACACGAACACCAAACAAAACGAATCTTACAGTAATATACCATCCATCCATTAAACTTAGATATACTTTAATCATACCTTCGCAACTATGTACATAGACAAACACCAATCTTCGAACTTCGCACTAAAACAACACCTGCAAACACAAGACAATGCCTTCGATTGCTGAAATTAATAATTGAACGTTCAACTCGGCGCTGAAACAACATTCGACGAACTCGAATTCGACATTCAATTGTATTCAACCGCATTACCGATTCTTCAGACCCTCCCTTAGACCTCGACACCTCCAATACTTCCGGATAAAACCGCAACTTCGAAGCCTCTAATGAATTCTAAGGCCGCGTTCACATGGTCCATAGGTATATATTTAGCGTAAAATTAAAAAAAAACGATTTTATTTTGATAATTTTTTGTATCTATGAATGATTGTCATTTTATTCGACATAGGGAACTTTGAATAAAAAAAAAAATTATTCTGGATGCGATGTTGATTCCGATTTTTCGATAGTCTGTTTAGGTAAGTGCAACCTGGCATTAATTTCTCATAAATTTTTGATAATATTGAAAAAAATACATCTATAATCCAAACTTAATATTATAGTGTGCATACTTTATCGATTTTTTTTTAATATTTACTTATATTTGAAAAATTAAAGCTAGCTGTACTTGCCTCACAAGTCGCACTTCCCCAATTCACCCTATTTAAAGTATCTAAATCAGTAATATTAATACTTGTTTGTGATAATGAAATGCACATTCAAAAAATTAAATCAAACTGTTTTAAGATATTTCAGTTGATAGCATTTTTAAATTACTTTAATTTAATTTTTTTATAACCTCATTTCAAATTAAATTATTTGACTTGAATTCAATATTGAAAAACAGGAAATGAAATACTTGTACATATAATTACCGATATTGAAAAAAATCTACACTTAATTTTGAATTACAAAAAAAACTTAATATTAACCAAAACCGGATTTTCAGTATTTGAAAATTGGACAAAATATCAAAATTTTTATTAGAACATTACCCGTATTTCATACTTAAGTCACAATAACAATACAATTGACCGATTTTAACACCTATTATCAAAAACATCTCGAATTTTTCCAACACCCGAAAAAACCGGACATCGTAGACAACACATAACCGATTTCAATAATACCGGTATTTCAAGCCAACACATCAAATCCAAAATCAACAACATAATTTAACACCATCAATCGACAGCATTTCAAATTTCTCCAACATCCGGAAAAACCCGACATCATAAAAACCACAACCGATTTTAATAATACCGGTATTTCAAACCAACACATCAAATCCAAAATCAACAACACATTTTTACACCTGCAATCAACAGCATCTCAAATTTCCCAAACATCCGGAAAAACCGGACTTCATAAACACCACAACCGATTTCACTAACATTGATATTTCTAACCAATATCTTAATTACAAAATTAATAACATATTTCAACACCTACAATCGAGGGCATCTGAAATTTTCCTGAAAAACCGGACTTCATAAACACCACAACCGATTTCACTAACACCGATATTTCAAACCAATATCTCAACTACAAAATTAAACAGCACATTTAAACACCTGCAATCGACATCATCTCGAATTTCCCAAACATCCGGAAAAACCGGACATCGCCAGCCTCCATCTTGGGACCGTTCCGGATAACAACCGGGCATAATGTACGGTTACCATCCTCAGACTACCTGACCTTAATTTGGGCGGATCGTTACCGGAATTGGCCGTAGTCTGAGACCGGGCAATAAACAACTGCGCCACTCCTTACAAAGGGGACACTGGGTAGGGCCGGTCCAAGTGGCCGAAAATCGGTCGTTTTGTATGACGAATTCGGGTCACGAGCCTCTAATTCGGACGACGCCGCCGCAAAATTGGCCCGGAGTCGGTTTAGCGAAGATTTCCATTAAACTTTGTCCGAAAACAAAGATCCGGTTGTGTCCTTAGATCGAGGAGGCTTTGATTTCGGATGGGAAGTTATTTGATATATTAATTTTGTGTTAGGGGTTATCGGGGATGGGCTTATCAACTGTATGATATGGGATTTGGGGGGGTTTGTCGCTGTTTTGTTATACATTTTGTCGATGCTGATGTTACAATTAGTTAGTTGTGATTAGTAGAGTTATTATATCGATACTGTAGGTGATGAGTATGAATGTTAATGCACATATTTGTAAATCGACAAGATCTCACATTATTATTATTTTCGATATAAAGCACTTTTTAACTTTCTAAAAACAATCCAATTTTATAGTCGAATGCTTTATTTATTTTTTGAATTTTTCTGAAGCAGCTAGAAGGGTTCAATTTTAGAAAAGTATTGGTATTTAAGAAGAACATTTTATTCTAATTTCTCCTAGCCATGAAAATGTTTGAAATTCAGATCAAATGAAAACGATGATTTTTAATATGTATGATCACTACCTTTATTTTTCCAAAAATACACAACAATACCAATATTTAATATAACTCTATGAATATTAAAATTTAATCATATAGACCTCATTATGTATAATTTTTTACTACATATGTATGTATAAGCTGATAAAATTCATAATCTTAAATACATATTTTATAATCATTCAACTATCAAAAAATTTTATATGACTGAAAAATTCGCAATCTGTTAAGGTTTCACCAAAACATCTATGAAATTATAACTGCGATAGTTAATTTATTTATAAAATATTTATATGTAAGTTTATGAAACACCTTCGTTTATCTTCGAATTTATTAAAATTTTCAAGATGTTTCTTCTCTCGCATTTTTCCGGCAACACGGCGCATAGAATTTAATTAAACCCAAGAACGGAATCTTCTAGAAAATGTATGCAATCACTAATCTCGTCGAGATTGGCTACAAAATTCGTATTTATTTATTCTGTTCAATAAAACGTAAATTTAGCGAATGCTCCGAGAGCGCGTATTGCGTTTCGAGCGCAATTGATTTCGAGTGGAATCCGATGCTGGCACAATGTGAACGAAATACCCTACAAAATAACAATCGTTTCATTTCGAAGCGAATTGAATGAGAAAATATAATAAAGATCGCATCGCTTTCGTGCAACGTTTAATTAAACTTAAATTATCTCGATACGGATCCCGAAAAGACGGAATGTTAGATCATATTTTACATTCTGTACAGAACGAGTTTTAATTGGATTTTCATTTATTTTTACATGAAATATTTATGTGCACAATAATTTAATTATACGTATCAGCATTAATATTAAATAAAGCATTATTTTAAGAAATTTCATCATACAATGTTAGAATTATCAATATTCAATAAGATGGATTAAACATACATTTTTCATGCAGATGGAAACTTCAACTTTGGCTTCGATTTTGACTTAAATATTTTTGAGTTAAAAAGTCTCTTGCATGATAAATATATTATGGCATTAACGGTTACACATTTTTGTAAAGATCGCTGAGAAGATTACCTTCAAATGACTCGACGTTTTAAAAGTTTCGTCTTGAAACTCGAAAACGGCCAGTCATTTTCGTATCATTAATGTAAAAGTAATAGATATTATATGAGCGTACCTATATTATAATATTTTATATGAAGGCTTTTGACATGTTCATTTTACCGAAGAAAAAAGTGAGTCTTTGTAATAAAATTTATTTGTTTGTCGACTAACGATAAGACAAAGGGACGTCCGGATATTCAGAAGCATGTTATCAATTTTATACGAAATATTGAATGAAATCTTCATATTTTTATTAAATTTAACATATTTGAAGCATTGTGATTCTAATCAGAAATTTCATATTTTGTTTGTAGTGATACTCAAAGAAAAAATATAATACAATAGTGTCTGAGAAACGTCACAATATTCAAGATTGAAAAATGAACCTGTCACAAGAAAATTACTGTTTCAGAATATGGATTTTGCTTCTCAGAATTGAATTTGCGAAATCTCGATTGTCAAAGCGTCATCGAATATAATTTCTGTATACGGTAGATGTAATACAAAACAGAAGCTATCGAAATTCAAAAAGACCGTCTCCTATTAATTTCCAGGAAAATACACAAAATACCACACACATAAATGTGTATGCATATAATTAAATTATTATAAGATGAATAATACTTTCAAAAGAAACGTAATTCTATGTACAATATTTTGTGCAGGAAGATTTTAATTCAAAATAGCCAATGAAAACGACGAATTTATCAACTGACAAGGAAATTCTATGAATTTCTAGGAACAGATTTTCTTACACATAGTTAGAAATGTATTGAAAACAGACAAAATAATGATGAAGAACGAAAATAAAATTCATTTTCTTGGAAAATCAGATCAAAGTTTAGTACATATTCGTATACATAATTGTTGGATTTACTAACAAAAAATATTTTGTATGACACATTTTAATACATCGCCAAAGGGATAAAGACGATTGCAATACATACTACTACATTACTACAATATTTCTATATGTTAAACAACGCATACGAAACGATTTTCGTCAGTGTATCGAATATTACATATTGTATAATGAGTACGGTGACCAAACGTCGTTTATTTCAAAGAACAGTCTTATATGTATGTGGAAGAAGAGATATTCATATAACCTATCAAAAACACCCAAAACAACATAAATATTAATTATTTACAATCAATTTAATATATCACAAAACTCAAATAATGGCCGACATTATTTCAACATTTTTTCAATATTAATTGGAATGAATTTAACAGTTTTTTTTTCTTTCCTTTTCAACATAATTATCATATCAATCTCTAAGAACAAAGATTATTTAAAATGCAAAAAATAATACTATTTCCGCAAGTTGGAATACGTAAATATATGAATTTAAATTATAAAATATGATTCACAAAAATTCTCGAGAGAAGTACCGAATTTACAATTCGATAGTTAACAGCAAACAATGCGAACTATTCAAACACAAAATATTTGTGTGCATGCAAATTAATGTATCATTGTGTTACAATAGCAATAAAGCCGCTATTACTTATTTAAATTCAAACAGATCATTGCTTGAAAAACTAGTTGAAAATATTGTGCTCAGAAAATTCCATATCAACTGTAAAATTCATACTGAAAAGCTGTCCTTCGCGATAGTTTTTATAATGATTTCATGTAGAGTTCCCTATTAACGTAAATGTGGCGCTCGTAGTTTCGCCTAGTTTTGCTAGTACCAAACTAGGCTAGCCTAACAAGCTGACATAAAATTGGGGTGCAGTTAAAAGCCGGGATGGTGGGCTTCCCTCAAATGTCAAATTCATAGAAAAAAAACGCAATCAAGCGAATATAATTACACTAACGATCATACCGCTAAACGTCGGTCTATTCGCCGAATATCCATCGCATTTCAAAAACATCCGAATTCCAATAAAACCCAAAGGCCAAGCGACGTCAAACACCATCCCCGAAACTCATAATACACGTGTACGAAATACCGACCGATATTAGAGATAGTCTGGATCCAGAATCCGAATCGGACGCGGGTTTCGCATAATTTTGACAAATGGTATTCAGCGCCCATGCAAATGAGCCGAGGTCCGCAGATGTCTTCGGAAATTTCCGAAACGGATCCTTATCAGCGACGACAGTAAATCACCATCGTCGAATGTGCCATAAATATGAAACACGCACCGATACTGTCGTATATGCATTAGGTGTGAACGTGAGTCCCGTTTTTATTTTTTAAGGACGTGTGTACAACCCAGTTCCGTCGTTTTTTATACATAATAAAACTAGCTTCTGTCATTCGGCGTTGCTCGAGACTATAAAGACTTTGAGCCGATTGTAAATTGTAGTATATTATTTCCCGTTCCCGTTCCCGATTCAATATCTGTTCCCGCTACAATTTCGGTGAAAGAATCAGTAATTTTGAGATCTAAAAATATGTCAATCCCGTTGCGTATGTAAGCTTTGCACAACATTGGCTATGTCAAAGCTTCCCCCCTTGAAATGCCTAAATTTACAAAAAAAATGTTTTTTTTTAATTCAAAATGTAATGATGCAGAATCCTTTCTAGTTATACGCACAATAATTCCTGAAAGTTTCACAGCAAACGGATCAGTCGTTTGGGAGTTCAAGTTAATCCCGTTGCTTATGTTGAATGCTACGAGTATATCTACTCGTAAGGGTCCCCCTTGCGATGTCAAAATTTACGAAAAATTTTTTTTTCTCAAAATCAAAATTTTATGATCTCTAAACCTTCTCCTACATGCAGAGAATAATAATCCCTGAAAATTTTGCGGCGAACGGATCAGCCGTTTCGGAGTCTATAGGTAACATACATACATACATACATACATACATTCGCTTTTATTATAATAAAATTGTTCGATTAATTTATATTTACTAAGTTTTGATACACTCATCCCTCGATTTACGCGGTTTCACGTTTACGCGGTTAGTAAAAATTACATTTTTTTGAAAAATCATACATATTTTGTGGCACGCGTCACACAACGCGTGTGTTGCATCAGCAGTGAGAAGGCGAAATAATAAAATTACAATTATGTAATTATATATGCTTTTAACTTTAAACATGTTATAAATTTGTCGAGCTATTAAATATATAAAATTTCTTAATAAAATTTTCTTTTCGTACCTCGTTTTGCGATGTTTCCTGGAACCTATCTTCTGTTTTTGTATGAACTCGGAGTCTTGATTTACGCGGTTTCAATTTACACGATTTCTCCAGGAACGTATCTACCGCGTAAATCGAGGGATGAGTGTATTACGTCTGTACTCGAAAGATCGTCGACGCATACTAAATAAGTATTTTGACAACAATAATTAAAACGGTGAACTACATGCGTAATTATTTCGGTATCGACGGTGTATTTGTATGCGTGTTTTTTTGTCTAGCGCGAACTCGATTTGTGACAATTATTACTTTTTATAATCGTTTACATTTATTTGTATTGAATAAAATATTCAATCTAGGGCTGTCCATCTATAAACAAATCAGGGCTGCCACATATTTTGAGCGTTGTCTTTAAGATTTAAAATGACAAGTACATACAAATATAATAATAATTATATTTCATTATAAATTCGATACATTTGTGATTTCACTATGATAAAGGTGTGGATGCCCGATATGCTGTGAAACACTGTGTTAGCGATAATAACTATTGTTTGAAAATTTTGTAAAAAAAACGTAATTTTTTCAGATGACGATTCGATGTATGTAATTAAATATGTACACTCATCCCTCGATTTACGCAATACCCATTTTACGTGATTTAACTTTTACGCAGTCAGTAAAAAATTAAATTTTTTTAAAAAAAATTGTACATATTTTGTGGCACGCGTCACATAAATGCGTGTGTTGCATTAAATTCAAAAAAATATAATTAAAATATAGCAGTGAGAAGGTGAAATAATAAAATTACAATTATGTAATTATGTATGCTTTTAACTTTAAACATGTTATAAATTTGTCGAGCTATTGAATCTATAAAATTTCTTAGTAAAATTATTTTTTCGTACCTCGTTTTACGCGGTTTTGCTGTAACCTATCCTCCTAATTTATATAAACTTGAAGTATCGATTTATGCGTTTTTTTATTTCCTGGAACCTATCTTCCGTTTTTGTATGAACTCGGAGTCTCAATTGAATAAAATGACGACTGAAAAGGCCAAGGGGTACAAATGACATTGAGTTGATTTCGATAAAAGCGTGTTCAAAGTTGACCATGTACCTACATGTATGTATTAGGTCGAATGATTTGATGAAACATCTCGGCACACGTTCGGAATTCATTTATATCCTTTTACCACCAAATAAATGAGCGTACATAGAAACGATTCCTGTGCATAATGTCACTTGTACTCCTTGGCCTTTTCAGTCGTCAAATATAAAAAAAACTCACTAAAAATTCTGCAAATCAGCGAAAACGCACGTTGCATTGTACACTATTTTAAATTATCACATTCACAAATATTGTTATTCGCGTCGTATATGTTTATTATTATTGTTGTGTTCGATTATCGATCAGTTGATAAAAGTCGATCGTCGCGATCGGTCGTTTAATTAGTCGTCATAATTTTAACGAAAATATCGAGTGCAAATATCGATTTTTAAATGAATTTGTTTTAATTACGCGAGGTTATAGTGCATCATGAAAAAATATTTCATCTTCATCGTGCTTAAGGTAAGATTTTATATTATTTTTAAAACACTCACTTATACACTGAGAACACTATTATATCGTAACGACACTCACACTGATCACAAAATTAATTTACACGTATGAACTCGGAGTCTCGATTTACGCAGTTTCAAAAAGTATTCTTTCTCATATCCACTATTTAAAAATTGTAATATTTCATGCGATTTGTTGTCGTAGTGTGTTCCCGGCTTTATTGTAAGGAATCGATGGTTGATTGGAAGTGACAAATGATTCGAAGCGTGTTCTATCCTGAAAGTCGATGGAAAAAATGTCGAGTTCAGGTGGAGTTTTTTGCAGCTGTGTGTGAATTTTGTATCGTTTTTTTATTATATGGTTTCGAGTTTTCTATGGAATTAGGGTCGATGTACTCTCGAGGTGCGTTATACATAAAATTGTGTTTTCGATATGGGAAGAGACAGGTATTGATGGTTTGTGAAAGGCAGTTTTAATGGTCTGATAGGAAATATTTTTATATATGAAAATTTATAAAACATTTAACTCTATAGACTAATTTAAACTATTATTAAGTTTATGAAAAATCAGTAGATTGAATTCAACTTGGAATTTCAGATTGGAATTGCTTATTGTTCAAATAGTTTGTAATAACTTAGATACCAATATATGAATATATGAAAAATTTTCATTATTAATTAGAATCCATCAAATTTATAACAACGTTAGAACTCTTTGAACTGAATTTAATTTTGAATCGTATATTTATGTTAATGTTTTAGAAACCTTCTCAGAAGGGCACCTAACCTTAAAAAGTTTCATCAAAACCTAACGAAAGTTCTAAGAAAACAATTAACATAAACATACAGATAAATATCGATTTTCATATAAATTGAATATATCTATAGATAAAATATGTAATATCTGAATTTATTCATATCACTGGACTGAAAGTTGTTTTATTGCTCACATATGCTTCCAGTAGTAGGACCTTCTGCGTTTACAGCCTCGTAGCTTAAACCCTTGCAACATCATTACCTTTTTCTTATGTCTGGTAAAGTCGTATAAGTCAACCATGAAAATGTCGTTAAGCACCGAAAGTTATCACAATGGGGAAAGTCGATATAACTCGTGTTATAAAACGACTCATCTGCATCCTAGGTTTGGTTTGTCGATGGCTCAGAATCGAAACTGTTTAATAAATCCGCATAATAAGGATAAATGTAGATCAATAGAACTAGTCAGGATCGTATTTCGATAATCCGTAAAACAAACTGATTCTCAGAAGCGTGATAATACATATCGAATGGTTAATTAGTTAATTATTCTCTCAATTATCCGATTGTTATGTGATATCGTATTTCTGAAATTATTAATGCGAAGTCAATTTTCGTAAAACATACAAGATTTTTTTTTTGAAATCTATGTATAGAGACGATTCAAATATATCATATAACTATAAAATGATATAAATTTACGTTTATTGGGTTGGAAAAGGGTGTATGTGTTTCCGATAATATATAATGCGCCTTATTCTAAAATTAATAACCATCTTTATGGAATTGCCGAACGGACGCATTGTTTATTATAAATTGTTTTTACGCCATTGCTTCGAAGCGTTATTACAATGGCAATCGACTTTCAATAAAGATAATGGATACGTGTCAGCGAGAAAATAATATTGCAAAATGACTTCGATTCTCTGTTGTGTCCGGTACATTAAAATATAATACTAAATAGGTACATTGTATAATAATAAAAGGTAAAAATAGAGCATTTTTCTAACAATACTCCTTGAGAACCAGTCCTTATAAAGGTTCAAAAGAGAAAGTCTTTTATTTTATTGAAAACCGATTTTTTTATATATTTTAAGATCATTTAAGAAATCAATTATATAAATTAATGAATAATCACTGTGAATTTTTTTTTCAATACAATATACACACAAAATAATATCAGACCTTATGACACAATTCTTAGACACTTCTTTTTTTTGTTTATTTTAAGATTTTTTCACATACAATTTGGTGTACAACTTAATCAAGAAACTATCCAAATCGCATATAAAACTTTATATAGATCTAATTTAAAATTATTATCTCATTGTAAAATACATATGAGGCATCACTTGAGCACTAGAACCTATAGCACCTCCAATACGAATTAATACAAACACGACTTAACCTCACTAACCCATTCATAACGTAAATAAACTAATATTCAAAAAAACTTTCCCAACGACCCTCACCATACAAACCGACAGATTAATCACCAACTTTCAACGGCAAGTTTCGAAAATAAAAAAATCTCTAATGACCACATCGAACGTTCCAGCTGCACACTGCAGTTGAAATAATTGCTGAATTTATACCACTCGACCACTTGGTCTTGTGAAATGCTGAAATAGTGGCTGAAAACGGAGAATCTGTCGATAGCAGAAAGGTCCCTTATCGGAAGGGCCGTTTCGACACCTAAAACTATGGGATTAAACGTCTGCCATACGTTAATTACGAAATTATAGCCCGACTCGGGGCTAATCCGCTTTCGGCTACATTTAACTCTGTATCGAAAGAGTCGTGGCGATTAAGCCGGGTGTGGTTCAAGTCTTGGTTTGATTTGAGGTTTTTTTCACAAAATTAAATTGTTTAGTTGAGGATTCAGTAAATGTATCTGACTATATGTATAATAGGCCTAATCTGTTTGTATGTGTGTCTGCGTGTCCGTGTAACGTTCGAAAACTGCTTTGATATATTCAATGGGTGAGTTGCTAGTTTATTTATATTTTCATAGGTTTTTAATTTCGAATTAAAATAGAATCCATTTTAATTTGCATGATTCTCAATTCAAACGAAATAATTTTTGATTAAATTTAAATGTTTTTTTATTGGTGTTTCAATATTTTTCGATTTAGAAAAAAAAATGAAACCATTTTGAAACAATTCTGTAAATTGCAAAATCGAAGTGGCTTAGCATAATTTTTGAAATTCTCATCTTGATATAAGAAAAACTTGAATTTGAAATTCGAATCAATTTAAAAATATCCTCGAAGAGAATTATTGCTAAAAAGTTCAACATAACCTAACCTAACCTAACTCAATCTTAACCTTATCTGAAAAAAAAACTATTATTACTTAATTTAACCAGCAACCAAATCCATCAAATGTCATTTTGTACAAATCTACTCCACACGTACTAAATTATTTCTGGACATTAAAAAAGTACCACTTTTCTATACATATAGTGAAAAAATAATTTTATAGTAAAATGAATACCGAAAACATTCGACATTCAAATAAAAAATATTAAAAATCTCAAACATCAAAAAGCAACTTAAAACACATCCATACTAACAAATCGATAATATAGAATGTCATTTTATATAAACAATCTACTCCACGCGAACCTAAACTACTTCTAGACGTTAAAAAAGTACCACTTTTCTAACAATGCATATAGTGAAAGATCATTTGTTTCTTAAATAAAAAACATTTAATACTCAAATAAAAAACATTCAATACTCAAATAAAAATATTAAAAATCTCGAACATCAAAAATCAACTTAAAACACATCCATCCTAACAAATCGATAATACAGAATGCAATTTTCAGCCCGAACACGACTAAAACATGGAAATTTATACCGGTCACATTATACGAATTTATGCTGAAGAATCCGAAGTTCTTTTCGACTGCAGCCAGCTCCGGGCCTTAATCTGACCAATATTGATTTCTATTGTCGAACTGGAGAAATCCGGGGAGCTGCAAGCTAATGTCAATTTCTCACCCTTTGTTACATCTGACCTGCTCTCTCTTTGTGGCTCGGAAAATCCTGGCACACTGTACTGACGTGGTGGAAAAATGCGACATTTGTTCTGGATATATATTGGGGCGGTGTTGGCTTATACGCGTTTGACACGTGGAGGGATTTCATTACGAACGGAATATTACGTGGGGTATTCGAGTTATGTCGGTAGTTCTTGAGATTATTAGTACGTTGTGAATTTCGAGAGGAATTCTGCTAAAATTAACGGAATTGTTTTGATATTCTGCACGGTTCGTTTATTTGATGAGTTTTGAAACGTTCTGAGCCGTTGTTGGTATTGGATTTCCGTGCAATCTATATTTATCGTGATGGCTATTTAAGGTATTTGAATGCGATTTGTAATTTTCTATTTGATTACAGTTTATTATAGATAATGATTGATGCGAATGTGTGTGTTTTTTAATAATTCATAACTGAGTTTCATAAAGTGTATGGAAAAATGACGTCACATTTAATTGTAAGTAAAATTATTTATTGTGCTAAAACGTTCCAAAAGATGCTCATTAACTCTTAAAAGTTTTATTGAAATCTTAATTAAAATTAATCCATTTATTTTCATACAATGAGTTTTTCAGTGTATCATATGATAAATCCATAAAACAAAAATTATTTCCCTTATTCCCTTCATTATTCCGAAATTGTAAACTTACATATTTTGTTCATAATAAGCCACGAATAAAGTCAGTTCATATCAGAGTATAGAATTCATGAAAATGGCCTCTGAAATAAATAATTTATTATTCCATGAACCAACATTTATTATCATTCAATAGTATTAATCTTTATTATTCAAAAAAAATATTTCACACCCTGTACCCATACCAAGCGCTTTAACATTTAAATCCATTTTTTGCGTGAAGTTAATCACTTAATACATTGAACAGCCTCAATATCGACTTGCAAACTTCGATCAAACATTCATCGAAAGCCGCCCAAGCGTATAGAATTTATTTTTCCGAAATTATCTCGATTGTTCGTCGATAAATTCGCAGTCGATGCCGGGCATGCGATAAGGGTTATATGTACCCGTGGAAGAGATACGCGTGTAGCGGACCAAGTTTACAAGGAGTCGACCGACCGTACGAACACCCGGTGATTAATCAAATTCACCAAAAGAAAGAAGGGAACTGCGAAAAAGTCTTATTCGTATATCTATAATATAAGAGAAAGGGGAGAGTCACTCACTCCGATGCTCCTCTGCAATTTATCGACGACCGGAAAAACGGGCAATTTTGAATTCGTTTCGATTGTCTCAATATAAACGATATATTTGTATATGACGACAATGTGAAATTTTTGCCGAAATTGAGTTATTTACAAGAATCGCTTCTATATACACTCATATATTTGGTGGCAAAGGGATATAAACGAACTTTGGACGTGTACCAAGAAATATCATCAAATCACTTGATCTCCTCCTAATACATGCACAACTTTGAGCTGGCTCTACTCGAAATCATCGTAAAGTCACTTGTACCCCTTTTTAGTCGTGAAATTATTGAAGATAGTATCTTTGTTTGTTCTGTGACTAATTAAATGCGTATTGTTTGAGTATCGTGTTTAACTCGATGTAGAAAAAAAAAGGATATCGGAGTCGAACAAGCTCCGGCTCATTATGAGAATCTAGAAAGAGGTTTTCTACTTTTAATTAAATGCAAAGACAAACACTAGCGAAAGGAGATCTCCACTATTTCTTTTTCAATTAGCTGCGACGATAAAATTGCCGGGCAATTAAAATCTTTCAGTTCATTATTTTTCTACCCTCGAGAAAGTAATAGATCACTCTCCGCGTAATTTTTTTTTTTCAGGAAACGTTTCAAAATATTTTTCTAGCTTACTTTTTTCAATAGCCTCGATAACATGTTTTTCACGGAAAACTTTCACTTTAATCGAAACTTTCTGAAAAAAAAACTTTATTTTCGATCCCAGCCCAAATCGATCAACTCCGAAACGAAATAGGATTATTGAATTTAATTTCGTCATATCTAACATATACACACAGTACGACATTCACGAACCTATCCGAGAGTCAATCTAACACATTTCCCTGTCACATTCCCGATACGGGCCTCGACTTATTGCATTCGCGATACATTTTTGCCACCGGGCAAACATTACTCACTTATTCGAGTCGAAGTCGAAAGCCGAAAACCGAAAGCCTTATCTGAATAGGGGTGGGTCGCACTTTCAACCCTCCCCCATATCGAAGAAACCCCGTGCTTTCTGAGGGCTTGTAAATAGAATTCTGAATGTCAGACGAAAGCTTTTGATCTTCGCACGCCTAGGCTTATCGGTTCGATGGAACTGAATTTTTTTTAGTGAGATGAAATTTTTTAGGGTGTAATGATTTTTTTTAAATGTACTGTGTGATGATTTTATCGTCGTATTAATTGTGAAACGTATTCGTTAATAATTTTATAACAAAACCCTACATAAATTAATTGTAAATGTCATAGAAGAACCAGAGGTAGAAATCGATGATGAATGGATTCTACGCCCAAGTAAAAAAGCAATTTCTAAAGATTTGAAATCCAAAAATTCAATTGGCCACAATCGATTCAAAAAAGCTAAAAATCTATTATTCAAATTAGTTTCTGAAATTGCTTTATATATACTGTATTAAAATTAAATAAGATTAAAAAAAGTAATATATTCACTAAAGAAAATCAATGTGGTTCTCGTCAAGATCTGGTAGAACTTGATTCCAGAATCACAAAGAAACTGAGTCCTACACAGAATACACAAACAACCTTATCAAATGTCTTAATTCAACTATAATAAAAAGTGTTTTATAATATATATATACATATATGTATATAATATTTTTCTATTCATGTAATGCTCGGGTTGCAATTTGTTCTACACTACCGTTATGAATATTGCAGAAAATAAACTGCGCAACTTTATTGTAAACAGATGTTCATTGATATTTTTAAGGGGCTTCATACTCGTAGGTTAACTTTTGAATTTCAAAAAACACGGATATTTGATTTCAGCGTGCCTCGAATAGTTTGCGATGTTATGGTGTGTTTCAAAGGCTTTTCGAATTATCTGGCTTAAATGCGAGGAGCATTCCGTGCAACGACGACACATGTTCTTCTTTGACGCTAGACCGAAGTAATAACGATGGCGGTGAAACTTAAATTGCTAATCTCACCTTTTCATGGAACAAGATGCTCTCTATACGTCTCCTCATAGTGGTTTTATAAAGAAAAACTTCGAGAGCAAACAACGTCGCTGAATAAATAAGCACGTTCGTTCATTACACTCAGATATTCTACAATAATACACATTTCAATTGTGTCTTTAGAATCCCCATCAAATCTTGCCTAAGACACCGCTTTAATTTAGGACCTGCAAACACACTCATATAACCAAAGCACACCCATCCCTAGCGTACTAAAACCCTTCGTAAAGTTCTAAATTAGCCCTATAAATTTAAGGTGTCGGTTCGAGCTCGAGACACTCTCAGCTCGAAAGTCGGAGACTGTGATTTTTGGGCAAAACTCACATACATAAACACCTGTGAAAAACTTTTGATTAATAGCTGACGCGAGAGTGAAATCTGCTTATTTATTTTATGTGTATGACGATTAATATCTTATTGAAGAGATATAAATAAAATGATTTGATCCACAATACGTTCGTACAGAGTGCAGCAGAGCGAATAAGACGGCTTAGAAAAGTGAATACTTTGAATGGTGGTGGGAGTAGTACTTATTTCGATCTTTATTCTTCTCGTTTTGATGTTCAAAATAAATATAAGACTTTGTGATGCACTTTTTTAACTATATTTGCTCTTGAAATAAATGGTATTATAGATTTTTGTGAAATTAGGTAGAACATTGAGTATTATTATTAAAGAAGTAGTACAAATACATAATTTTGTCTCTATCATTAAGTGTTAATTTCTAAAAACTATCTTATCTGCTAGGTCACATCTTGTAATCGGAATCTTTCGATATAAATTGCAATTTTTATGTATGTATGTATGTGTGTATGTATTTATGTATGTATGTGTGTATGTATTTATGTATGTATGTATGTATGTACATATGTATAATTGTTTAAAATTCTTTTTTTTTCCATTATCGCAGCACCTATGTTTAGACTCATTTAAACTCTATGATTCCGTGAAACTAGGAGTAGATTAAAAAATTGATCAAATGAAGAGTTTTTATTTAAAAAAATATAACTTTTAAAAAACGATCTTAAATATTAAATGCGATATTAAGGTTAGATCGATTATTTTAACCTTCAACACTTAAGGACGATCTTTTCACACGTCAGTATCTCTCGTGTAAATTCAACTTAATAAGCGTTCTCCTTTTCTACATTAAAATAAAATTCAAAAACAATCCCACAGCACCTTCATCAAATCCAATCCCGTCTTCAAAATCAAGTCAAACCGAGTCCCAACATCGAACAAACGACCCACAACAATCTTCGACCTCATCCACGAAACGTAAACCGTCCCCAACAATCAAGACGGCATGCAGAACGCCGACTGCATACGATAATCGCGGCCCTAATTGGCGTCTAGTATGCAATATGCATACAACACCACAGCACAGCACACAACACCCCCATAAGCCACCCCCGTAGTCTAATTTCCACGAAAGCTACGACGGGGTGGATTCGTGGAACACGGCATTGCTTGTACAGGTGGCGACACGTCAAAGCTTATTAGTACGACCGAAGCGTGTAGGCCGTTCCGCTAATGCAACCGGCTAATTAGACATGGTAATTGCTAAAGCGACTGTGCGTGCATCTGATGATAGTTTGGTTGTAATACTGTCGATCTTGGGTTGTGTTAGGGTTTTTTTTTAGTGTGGGGATTTGTGGTTGAATCGTGTTATGGACGGTGCATATTTGTCTGAGATGTTGTTAGGAAGAGATGAGCAACTGTTCAATTCTTTGTGTGTGAATAAGATAGGTTTTCGATAGACTATCTGGCTCTCTCGCTTGCATACTAAAAATTTAATATGTTGTTCTTTTTCGACGTCTCAGATAGATGTGCGCTGGCCATTATATGAAGACTGAAAAGGCCAAGAGGTACAAGTGACATTTTTGCCGAAATCGAATTATGTACAGGAATCGCATGTGTCAAAAAAATATAAACGAACTTGGAACGTGTGCTGAGATATATCATCAAATCACTCGACCTCCTCCTGATACATGTAGGAACATGCTCAACATTGAGTTAATTCTCGAAATTACTGTAAAGTCACTTATATCCCTTGGCTTTTTCAGTCGTCACATATAATGACGAAATAAAACGGAGGGATCGAGTGATATTTTTCTTGAAATTGACTTAAAACAGTCCATTAAATTAACATACATAAGTAACCCGACTTTTGAACCTAATTCTACATTTTTTAATTGGTTCAGACTTATGTAAATTCAGAAAAAACTTATAAATTATAATCATTTTGAGGAAGAAAAGACACTCACATTATTTCATAACAATTCAGTAAATACAACACAATTCAAATTCAAAATATTGATACTCAAATTACCAATCGAAAATACCAATTTTCAAAATTCATCAAATCAGAATACAACAAACACACAATACAAGACCATATGACGACTGAATAGCACGAAAGGTACAAATGACCTTTTTTATCGAAATTAAGTCAAATGTTACTTAACTCAATATCGATAAAAAAGGTCACTTGTACCATTTATGCTATTCAGTCGTCTTATATAATCAAATATACAAACACACACCTGATACATCTCCTTATCAACATTGACTGACACGGTACAATTCCTCAGGCGATTCGCCCTTAATTCATCGACATCCCCGTTATCGTGCGACATTATACGATAGTTCCATACAACAGATAGACATCTACATCTAAAATATATATATAATACCGAAGCTCGGAGAAGGCTTTCGAGGTATTCCTCGTTAATAATCAGATCACGTCGGTGGCGAACAGGTGTACCCCCTTTGAAACGTTTATTTTTAAATCGCTGATTTACGGTTCCTTTCAGATTTACGGGTGTTTCAGTTCTGAGTTAAGAGTGTGCTGAAATTTGTTCCAAGTATATGTGTGAGTTTTGTGCTTTTGTATCATTGATTGTGGTTGAGTTAATGGGTTTTGAGAATATTAAACGTCTCTGAGGAGATTGGATGTGTTTATGTTTGTTGGTTTCGGAGAAAATATTGTTTTGTACTGTTGTTCGGCTTTGATCAAAATCCTATCGATTTTGTGATGTATTTATATACTGCAAAAAACAGTTCTTAATGATCGTATAAAATATAGAATCTTCGTTAGTTAAATTTTGATTTTCATACATATCAATATCGTTAAACATAAAAAATAAGCGAGGAATACTTTTTGTAACCTACGACAAAAAACAACTCAACCTTTCATTACTTAACGATATTGATATATTCTACTTTCATACTCATTACATATGATATTTTTATATAAATCATTTTTTTTATCTTATTATAATTCAATTTTTCAAACATTCATACTTCTCATAGGACTTAACAATCCACATCCGAACTCTATATTACTCCGTTTACTTGCTCTAATTTTATATCCATTTTCTAAAACTCTACCTACAAAATTAATATACTAAAAAAGATTTTTCTTCTCGTTCTAGAGAACGAATAAAAACGAACAATGCCTTATGAACCCAACTTTACTCCACTCCCCACATTCGAAGACCACTATTCGTCTCGGGCATAATTTAGTGACACCGTGCAACATTACCGGTTAAAACTGAATCATTCCTTTAATTACACGTCTCGGGATTATAAGGGTCGCTCCACACCGCAATCTCCGGCGCATTAGCGCAAACCTCCGGTGCCCGGTACTATGACCATGCAGGTCATCGAACACACACTCGAGTACAGAGTGGGACAATGAAATTTCACATTTGAATTTATCGTCAGACAGATACTGGCACATATATGAGCCATTTGTATAAAGAATATTTCATATCGAAGAGCTTTCTTTTCAAGAAAGTCGGGTTTAATTTTTAATGAATGCATCTAATCATTGAGGCATATAAATGTAGAGGGTTTATTATAAGAAAAAAAAATTGATGAGATGATTTCAAAATGGTTATGACTTTTTATTTAAAGACTGAAAAGGCCAAGGGGTATAAGTGATTTCGAGAAAAGCGTGTTCAAAGTTGACCATGTACCTACATGTATTAGGAGATCGAATGATTTGATGATATATCTCGGCACACGTTCTGAATTCGTTTATATCCTTTTGCCACCAAATAAATGTAAGTGCATAGAAGCGATTCTTGTACATAACTCAATTCCGGCAAAAATGTCGCTTGTACCCCTTAACATTTTCGGTCGTCATTTGAAACATAAATAATGAGTCATAAGAATCATCTTAGATTTCTAAAGTACTAATTATAATAGCTTATCAGTAAGGGGCTAATTTCAACCTAATTTCATCAATTTTAATAACTTAATTTTTGACATTGAGATTTACTTTTGTATCAAGGCATACAAAACCTAGCGAATAAGTGATTCATTAAAGACTTAAAACTCATTGTCAGTATTAAAAAAATATCGAGAAAATTATGAGGGTTGAAAAAACTATAATATTTAACCAATGCATTAAGTACCGAAAATTTGCCTGAGTTGAATGAACTGACTAGTATTTTTGACTTCTTAAGAATTCTCGATTAATCCTGTACATTTTTAAGGAATCAGAAACACTAAAGTTGATCTCTGAATCATTAGATCGCAGTACATTGTCTTGATAAACGATTTTCATCAAGATAACAACCGAAAAGTTAACTCTGAAAACATGCTGCCTTAACATTAACCAAACGAAGCACAATTTTAACAAGTCTTAAAAACCCCCATGACTTAAATCAAAACCTCCATTTTCCCAAACAATCCCCTTTTCCCAAGATCACCCAGTGCTCGGCAAAGATAAGAAAGCTTCCCCTGTGCGGTGAGGCTGCAAGCGTTTCGAATCCCCACGTGGATAGTCCCGGTCACGTCCGCGGCCGTCGAAGTGGCTGTCGTATACTAATATAACACCTACATATCCACACTCTAGAACCACGTATATCCGTTATATTACAGATATTCGGACTGTGTCCCGATTTAGAGAACGATGGGAAGCGCTTCTCGTGGGAAATGCGAGGACTTGTTCGACTGGGAAAGTGACGGTGACAGTCCTCACGTGTGCGGTGGTCTTTTTCAGTTTTCGCTTACGTTTCTTTTAAAATAATGTTATATCGATGTATAAATGTATGTGTCTCGTGAGAGAGGCTTGCGTGGTTTTGGTCGCTGATTTTTTTTTTTAGTGGAATTTTGTAAGAACTAAGAATATACAACTCTCGTGAAATCAGGTTTCAAGGTTTATTAATGCTGATTTAGTACTGAAGTTATCCCTTATATTGCATTTTTTTTCCGCGAGACTTTTCGATATTCACTTATAGAATGATATTTGATATATTCATTAGATTTTCGTCTACTTAAAATACAAGAAATTTATTTGTGCTAGACGAAAATTAAGATACATTTTTTTCGTTAAAGTTTTGATTGATTTCTATTACAATATTGCACTAAACATATTTTCATAATATAGAAGTTATCTTTAGGTACTAGAAAATGCTTTAACTAAAAAGTACTAGAGCAATATATGTACTAAACATACGTTAGACTCCCAATTTCTCATGAACCGTCGAGAGTTACATTTTCTCATTACATGTGTCTATACTTTTACTATATTTCAACAAAATTTTATTAAAATACAAACATTCACCTAATCACACATTCCTAAATACTTAAATCTGAAATTATTTTTCACAAATTTTCATTCGATCAATTCACCAATACCATAAAACAAACTCAACCAGAAAACACCCTACTCACATCACGAACTCAACAAATCGTCTCACTTGTTTTTCAACCCCTTTACACAGTTATATACTGAGCATTATACATAGAGCTAGTAGTTTGAATTCGAACTGTCTCACGACTCATGATTTACGCTTCATAGGGTGGACACTTTTTCAGCACGTGGCATCCACAGATTCAGAGCAATGTTGGAGATAACAATGCACTACACAGCCTCTAAGTCGCATCTAGGATTGCGTGATAATCGAATTAAGAGAGCTTAATCTCGACGGCGAGACGCAAATTTGAAATTATGCGCGGGAACGATCCTCCATTTCAGCTTACGATTAGATGGCTAACCTTTTTTGGAGATTAGGTTTATGTAGTTTGAAATGAGTTTTTGATATTTTTTTTTATTAAATGATCTCATGTTGCTTGAAAATATCGAATTTAATTCGATTAGGAATCGTATAATTATCTATATAAATTAAATTTAATGTATTTCTATGCATACGTGCAAATATATTTCTCTTGTTAATCGATTCCATAAAAGCTGATTTTTCAGAAAAGACAATTTCTAGAATCAATGATTACACTTCTTAAGAGATCACTGATTCATTATATTTTTACAATTTAAATTCATATTTTGTAAAAAAAAAAAACGAAATTTCTACCGTTTGACAGTTCTCAGGGAGACCTTTTAGTAGCCTAGTCGTAGCAAATGCTATGCACATTCTACTCTTTATACTTAATTTTTTCGATTGAAAAATCTAAAATTAATTATTTGATTGTTGTGATTCTCTAATAAAGAAACAACTCTAGGAAGTTTGATCGAAATTTGAAAAACTATTTATCTATATAAATACCCATTGAATACATACAAACCGAATTTCTATCGTTTGACAGTTATCAGATAGGCCTTTTCGTAGCCTGTCTGTAGCAAATATTATGCACTTCTATTGTACTTTGCACTGTTTTTTTTCTACCGCAAAATTTAAAATGAAATTATTGAATTATTATAACTCTCGAATTAAAAAACAACTCAGGGAAGATCGATCTAAATTTAAAAATCATTCAAATGAATACCTACAACATGCGCACAGACAGATAGAAATACATTGATTTTTCACATACCTAATGTAAAATCGAATGTTAGAAAATCGTCTCGCGGACCTCAGATTGCCGATTTCTGTATTGGATAAACGAAAGAGGATTTTATTCAATTTTCGAGAGGAAGTTTCGAACGTACCGAGCTTATTTTTTATGTCGGAATGTTTTTCGAGTCCGGTACATGGACTCGGTTGCGGATTATGCTCCTCTTGCTCCAAAAAGATCGGCTTTGAAGGCTCCTAGGAGTGCTAAACGTAATTAACAAGTTTTAATTATTTATTTTGTGAGTTAGTGTCGCGCGAAATGAGACAAAAATTAATTCTAGAGCGACGTTTTTAAGGGTAATTAGAGGCCGTTTTTGTAGTCTATTTTTCATCTAATTTGCTTAATTTTCGCACAAAGTTTTCAACTCGCGGCAAAATTTCATGAACAAAAAACTGATACATCAGATTAAATATTCGATTAAAAAATATATCATTAAAAGTTTTTCTCAACGAATTCGACATGGCTCTAATTTCTTCGAGCGAATTTATAAAAATTTTAAATCGCAGCTTGAAAAAAACACAGCTCTTGACCAAAGTACGATTCGCAAAAATATCTCGAGTGATTCTCAAAAATCAAAATTAATTAATTTATTCGTCGACGTTGACGTGCCCCCCTTAAGTAAGCCTTTACATAATGCCCTCTTTCTTCATTACGGCATTCCTTTACTCGAGGTAATGGGAATTCATCTCGAAAATGGTCTCGTTACTTTCCATCGGAATAAACATGATTTTCATTTATCTTTTTCGCATTGTTAACGAGATATTTTCAAACGGCGCACTCCCGAACGAAAGTCAACCGAGTGGATTGAATGATGATGAGCTTCTATTGAAATCGCCGACTCGAAATGTCATTCGGATTATAAAATCTGTATATTTCGAGGATTCACTCGAAATCTATTTCGTGGAAAGAAAAAGTTTCCTAAGCTCCAGACATCGATTTGGCCATCGGAGAGTCGGAACAAAAGAAACACTTGTGTCGAGTTATGAGAGTTGGTTCTCTTTTATAAAAGGAACGGCGGATTGAATAATTCATTAGAGGGTTCCATTAATTCTCACCTTTCCGTTCGAGTTTCGGCCTTTAGCACCTCAATAAGGCTTTAATGGAGGCTGCAGGAAGTGTCTGCAGGACCAAAGTCACTTTGTCCCTACAAAACCGCTGCTCTTATAGTAGTAGCCTTTGTTTGCCTTTTTCGGCATGCGAAAGAGTAAAGTAATTCGAGTCTTGCCCTTTTTCGAGTACGTCGTTAAAAAAATAGGTTTGAGGGTGCAAAAGATTTTTCCTTCAAAATCATTTTTTTTTAATATAAATATGATTTTTCATCATTCAAAGTTTTCGTTTGATAAACATATAATTATATAGAAAGTCAGTATGTGATTTAATTGATTCAGTCGATGAAATTAGGTACCAACTGATGACAAATGTATGTGTGAAACTGTCGGAAATTTATTAAGGGTTTCATAAACTTTACGTTTTGATTAATTGACATTAGTTAGAAAACTATCGTTTAATTAAGTATGCGACATGTAAACTTCTTCATTCTAATATACATTGGAACTTCGTATAACGAGCTTAATATGTTCTCGAATTTTACTCGTAATATAAAACACTCGTTAATAGAAACAATATTTAGCATACTACTTTACAATATTTCACTATTCGTTATACAAAACATCGCTTGTAAAGTAAGCCACATTTATTTCGTTTTACTCGTTATTCTAAGTGCTCATTAAGCAAGATTCTACTGTATATTAAAATGACCGAACCAATTATTTTTCATGATTCATATCAATATAAAAAAAAACATAATACTAGAACTAAAATTCGATCAAATCTCCAAGTAAAAATCCTCAGACTCACACCATTTTCTCAATAAATATCACACATTTTCCTCAAATTTCAAACACATTTTTCCGAATTTCACCCATAACCTTACCCAGAGAAAGAAAGTCAGCGGATTTCACACCGAGACCTGAAAAACTGACGAAAAATATATTCGCGAATTCCGAGATCCGATACGCGTCCGCCTTATGATGAGCTTGCACAAAACAATACGGGAAAAATAATAAATCAGCCGAGGGCCGCCGCCCCCCGTGATAAATTGCGCCCCCATGGCGTCTCGGTGGGTCGGGGGGCGCAGGCTCCAAGTGGGGGGCGCAGGCTCCAAGTGGGGGGGCGCAGGCTCCGCAAGGGGGGCTCGATCGTACTTCGGTATGCACGAACCTAATCGGAATAAACATTTAGAGCGAGATTGATTTTTGTTTCTGTAACGTATGAAGACTCTAGATGCCATATGGTATATGTGAGGTGATAATAAGTTTTTTTATTTAAGTGGAAAATTATTTATTTCGATAATTTGTCGTCAGATATTGTTAGGCTGATATTTTGTTTTTATGTTATGAAATTGATTTTTGATTTGAATTGGGTCTTTTCACTGATCTAGTTGATTAACCAGAAAGTTACGGTAAATTCTAAAACTATGAATTGTCGAAAATCCGTGTAAAATATTGACAGTTTGTAGTAAAAAGACTAATTGTAATTAAATGGTTAGTTAATTAGGTTAATGAAAAGACTCGCCACAAAAATTTAAAATAAAAAAATGACAATTTATAGTTGTTAGTAGTTGTTCGGTGAGTCAAAATTTTGATAGTGAATGATAAACGTGATTGCTAAAAAATCTTTTAAAATATATGGTTAACTATGATGACACTAATTTTGAATCACTTCTGAAAAATTCAATCGGAAAGATTTTCTTTGAATCGTGATTTTCGTATGTGGAAAGTAATCATTGTAGGTTTTTCACCAAAATGAAAATATTACTACATCCATTCTCTCTTTTTTATTATTGCTTTCCTTCCAACTAATATGAAAAATTTATGAATCACCTTTCACTGAAAAAATATCAATGCAAGTACATGCACCCAACTCTCGTTTTACACGGTTTCAAAATAACACGGTTTAAAAAAATGAAAAAAAAA
Organism: Cheumatopsyche charites; assembly: GCA_024721215.1. Classification (NCBI taxonomy): domain Eukaryota; kingdom Metazoa; phylum Arthropoda; class Insecta; order Trichoptera; family Hydropsychidae; genus Cheumatopsyche; species Cheumatopsyche charites. The sequence goes on along the minus strand of CM045577.1, from coordinate 2,443,986 downwards.
ATTTTTAAACGATTTATTTGGTCTAACACGGTTTATTTGAACTATTTAATGAATATCGCGGAATGAAAAATGTCACTTTTTTTACACGGTTTTTGCTGGTCCCTATCCACCGTGTAAAACGAGAGTTGAGTGTACTTACAATATTAATACCAAAATCAGTGTAATTAAGTTCTTTCACTTCATTCAACTGAATTAAATCAATTTGAATCACCACTAACTCCTCTCAATTTCTAAATCTTCATAATAGCATTTCACAATATAAACGACTGAAAGTTAGCAAAATAGTAAATCTATAATCGAATTAAACTAAAATCACAACAGACCATCGTCACCTGACCGGGTCATGCCATGATATACATACATAATTAACGTGCCATGTCAAATGATACGTGACGGTGCAAAAGTCGACCTCTCGAAGTCAGGTTGCCTACTTTTCTCGAAACTCACGTCCACTCGATCACGTTGCGGTACTCGAGGTACAACCGCCGAGATCTCAACATACATATTCGCTTTTGTATGTCAAGTGATGCGGATGGATCGCCACTTGGCAGCAGCTCGACCTTGCCAAGGCCTCTGGTTGCAATTTTTAATTTAACTTTAATAAAATATGATAAATTTCAAGTGTTTTTTATATAAAGTTCTTTCGCATTACAAGCGAAGCGAACCGAACAGAGACTGAAGAACGAGACACACCTATAGGGCTATATAGCCATCTCTTTCTCTGAGGGATAGAGATGATTGTATAGTCGTATAGATGTGTCTTTCTGAGAGGGATAGAAATGATTGTATAGCCTTATAAGTGTGTCTTTCTAATGAGGAGAGATATGGCTATATAGTCGTATAGATGTGTCTTATTCTACAGTTGCTTTTCGGTTAGCTTTGCTTTAGTTTTTCGGTCTGATACGAGATGATTCAGAAATTGGTCGATTTATATTGGAAGGTTTAAGTTACGATCTGATGTGGAGGCTTATGGTTGATTTTGTTTTGATATTTAACTTAAAAGTAAATCTAATCCAAGTTGACCAAAAGTAAAACGTAACTCAATATTATTGTTAATTTGACCTAAATTAAGAAAAATAATAAAAATAAACATCTGTATTAAATTCGGGTGTTGTATTATTGAAAAATTGATTTAAGGTTGTCTTATATGTATTTAGGAAAGTAAAATTTTTTTTTCTTCATAAATCACATATTTGATTAAGTATGAAAAATACTGAATTTTATTTGAAAACGTATTAAGTTGACTTGATAAACAACGAATTTGGAGTTAAAAATATGTATCAAAGACTCTTAAAACAAATTACTGAATTATTGTGCTGAAAATTGCTACATTCAGTTAAAAACAACTAAATTCTTTATTTAAATAAAAACTAATGTGAAATTTTATTAATTTATACGAAAGTATTTTATTAATAAAATTGAAATTTCAGTGAAATCTGATTAATTTTCGCGTACTTTCGGATTTATGTTAGTCGTGATATGAATAGATACATCGTCTATTGTTTTTGTGATATTTATCTATTTCGACAGCTTTAATATCATCGTCTTATTGTGCCTTCAGGATACGTCTTTGTAAATCGCGCTCGTTGTTAATTGTTGTCGAAAATACAAAATATTGAAGATGACCCAAGGGGTTTTCAAATTTTAAGCACAAACGCTAAAAGTTATCCAATTTTTGTGAAATTGAATTATTATCCTTTGCATCGCATAAAAGCCTCAACTTTTGCACGCGAATACGTATTTTATTAAAACGAAATTTTAATTTTCTAAACTTTGTGAAAAGCGTCGAGGCGAATTTCACTACAACTCGAAACAAAAAATGTTAAGCCTCCTTTTTCGCCCCCCGAAAAAAAAAAGGTTTTCACAGGACGAAAATTTTATTTACATATGCTTGCTTTTCGAATATTATTTTTCGATTTTCTCAAAATGTGTGAACAAGAATTTCCACAATCTTCCGATCCGCCGACAATGAAAGCACTACAATTTCGATTATAATATATTTATTCGCCGGAGTATCTTTACTATTCACGCGGCGTACGGCGACAATCTTTTACAAGTTTCGTTTCGATAAATCTATGCCGTTCGAATTTCAAAAGAAATCCATGTAAATTATTCTTTTCGAATAAAAATCATTTAGAATACTCGCGTTGAAAGTTTCATAATGGGGAACGGCGAAAAGCGAGTTCCTTTCCCTCGAGGCGGTGCAACAGTTAACAATGTATTTTCAACTGAAAGATGAAACTTTTCAAACACATTCGAGTACTTCTTGAAATTTTGAATTATAATCATTTCTTTTCCATATTCATAAAACAGAAAACCTTTCAAATGAAACATATTTTTCATATGATTCACAAAAATTCATTTAAAAATTAACTCAATATTTCGTTCGATTAAGTTGCATTAATGTAAATCGTTTGAACATTTATTTAGCAAAAAATTAACTAAATTAACTCTGTTTCCATAATTTAAATTTCATTGATTAAGCTCGGCGTTGTTGCAATATTCAAAACTATTAATGTGTATTAGAGAAAACACAGAAATGCATTTCTGCCGAAAGTTTCTCAGGGTTTCAAATTCACTGCATTGAAGTTATACAACTGAGTTAATATCTAACATTTGAATGGTACAAAATATTCAAAATTGAAATCACAACTAATATATTGGATCAGATGTGCGATTGAAATTGGTTTCGAATTGCACTATTTTAGAACATCAAACACTAGTAACATAAGTCATTCGAAGCATTTCGAGTGCAATCCGTTTCGAGAAAAACGAAAGCTCGAACAGCAAAATAACTCTGAGGGATGAAAAACTCTTAGAACAATTCAGGTGCCACTAACCGTGGAAATGGAAAATTCTAGTAGTTTTTATACTCGTCTGAGTTTGTAGTGTTCTGAATCGATAGCTAAATCAGTACTCGTTCTATTCAAAGAGAAACGAGAATTACTTTGAGCTATAAATATTCGATGACATGCCGAACACACCCAAAGATGAATTTATTAGTTTGGTTAAATAAAATATGGCTTTTGTATATTGAATATTTATTGTTTTATATGTAGATATTCAGATTTGAGGTTTCAGCGGTTTATTTGGTATCTATAATGTTATATTTAATTTCGTTTTGAATTTATGTTATATAATACATTTCGATTAAATCTATTATTTTTCCATGCGGTATTGTTCAGGATATAAGGCATAATCTCACAGTTTAACTGGCGGAATATAAAAAGTTAAAATGAAATTCGGGTCGTTCTTGGATTAAATATTAGTTAGATTAACCGAAAAAGCTGTAGGTATTTTATCTTTCGTAAACGTTGGATGCAGGGCGATACGAGAAAAGCTTCGGTCGTTATAAATATGGTAGCCATAAACGTTTAACTCTCTTTGTTTTCTTCTGCACAATATTTCGTTTTGTTTAATAATCTACGTTCGCTTTTATGGTCGTGTTCAAATTTCATATGATTTTTTTCCTATTAATATTTATTATATACAGACAAGAATATCTATCGAATTATGACCAAGAATTAATGATATTATATATATTTGACTCGATTTCGTTTATACCTATGTATGTACGATACTTATAAACTCAAAAAGTGCTGATATTTTCTCCGTGAATCTTCCTAAAATTATTGTCTGGTTAAATGGGAAGATTTTTGCATCATTAGAATTTAATTAAAAAAAAATATATTTTTGAAATTTCAAGGGGGGGCACTTAGACGTAGCAAATATTATGAACAGCTTACATAAGCATTGAAAATTTTTTAGGCCGCTCTTTTCACCTCAAAATCTGGGGGAAATAGATGGATTTTTTGCATGTATTGTTGTACGGACTGTAGTGTTTCTGTCTCTTTCAGCGGCTGTTTTGACATTTCATAGATTAAAATCGGTTTTTAAGCGGCTTTTAGTCTCCTAAACGACTGATTTTCGACATGAAACTTTTCAAGATAATTGTGTACATATCTGGAAAGTTCTATGCATAATTACATTTTATTTTCAAATTGTGTCATTTCAATCGAATAAATTTAATAACACTAAAGCAGCGATCCTCAAAAGTGTACTCTGTCGATAAGTATCGAGGGTTTGAGAGGCTCTGGATCACGGAAGACGTGCAGCACGTGTGTCGGAACTGTTCGCCACGTAGTCTCCGGTTATTGCGGGTCGACTATTGCTGCCGAGGAGAGAACTTTTGTCTTGCGAAAGTTTTCCAATAACTCGAACAAGTCGTAAACTCTCGTGATATATGAAGGCTTTAATTCCTCCCCTTGCTTTCGCTATGAGAGAACGCCGCGTTACCCTTCGATGACCGCGCGACTATTTTATTTACGCGTTTCGTTCGAATTATAGCCTTTTTTTTAATCTCATAATCTCATGGTTTTTAAATAAAACTGCATCTGCATTCGAAATATCATGTATTTGGAGGTCTATGATTGACTCATAGAGGCAAAATTGATGATACTATAAGTAATGAAGCAAACTACAGTCGCAAGAAAAGCTACATATATTCGATTGGTGAACCAAAGGTATCAGTAAATCAATCGAATCAAATTAATTATTTTTTCTAATCAAATTGATTCAAATATTTGAAAATATCTATTGAACTTTTATATAACTCAAATAGACAAGGGATACAAGTGAAATTTTTGTCGATATTGAGTTATGAACAGAAATCGCTTCTATGTACGTTCATATATTTGATTGAAAAAAGGATATAAACAAAAATGGAACATGTACAGAGATATATTATCAAATCACTCGATCTTTTCTTAATACATGTAGGTACATGCTCAACTCTAAGCACGCTTTTTTCGAAATCACTCGTACCCCATAGCCTTCTCAGTTGTCAAATCAGATTATTAAATGAAATAAAGCGAAATGCAACTCTCCTCACAATCTAACAGGACTCTAACTTAGACATCGTAATAACATTCACCTTAATATTGATCAAATGAATTTACCATTTCATCAGAAAATCATCTCGATAAGAATTTCCCTCAATTGATTCAAATCTTAGATTTCAACCATCTGATTAATCTTTATTAACTCGATCGGTTATTTTACAAAATCCACAATCGACTCAAGACTATATAAACACACATCCAAAATCCAATAGCATGACACAGGTCACGAATTGAGACGCTATCTCTTCGAAACAGTGCAAAGCTCGTACACCCGACGATTCACACACATCCAACATCTAGAGCCAACAATTTATATTAGATACATATACGTCTGTCTCGGTGCTAAACTGACACTATCTGCTTTGACAAAGGACGGCAGCGTTCACGCCGAAACGTCAATGTTAGATTAGCGCGAAACCGCCGTAAACGTTCTACAATTGAGCACACATGCCCCTTTCGAGCAAATTCACTGTGGGAATTCGAAAAAATAACACCCGTTTCGATGAGATTTTTAAATATTTACTCATCAATCAGAATGCGAATGTGTCCGCCGGATTAATTGAGAAAATTTTCCAGAGTTATATCGAGTTTTTCTCGTTCGTTATTTATAGAGTACGTGGTATAGGGTAGTCGATCTGTATTATTTCAAAATGACTTTAAATAGTGAGAAAAATAATACATATCTATTGTGTAAAATAATTAAAGAATGAGTGAAATTTTAATCATAATACAATAATAAGGGTATTTTCTTTGCTCTTGTTAACTAACCAGAAAGTCACAGTCAGTCCTTTAACTACAAAATGTCGAAAATCAACTGAAAAGTAATATTGATTTTGATTTAGTTTAATTTAATTTAATTAGTATTTTAGCGATTTGTAGTTAAAGGACTGATTAACTGTATGGTTAAGTTAACTAGGGGAGTCAAAAGACTAGTCCTTAATTGTTAGAAAATTGTTTAAGGAAAATAACATATAAAGGTCTATCTAAAAAAATGCACTAATATGTAACAACATCTCCTTAAATCAACACATTTAAGTCTTTAATTATTATTTAAGATTTAATTTGTGTCATCTTGAAAAATTGTCTCGTCAATAAGTTTGATGATATTGTGTTACCGTAATAATTGATACCAATTGATTGTCCCACTTTATCTATGCGTTTGAATTGATGTTTTTTTTTTAAGAAAATCGATCTTATGGTTTATTCAAGTTTAAAATGAGTGAATTTCATGTTCATACAATATGAAAAATCTGATATGAAATATATTTAGCTTGTCGTCACGAAACGAGAGTCGACCGGCTGTAACACGGCTCGAAAATCCATTTTCCGAGAGATTCTCACGCTGAAGAATCTAAGCTATTTTTAATATTAAAAACGATACGAAATCCCAAAACAATTTTGTACACTGTCAAAGCTTTATCGAAAATATTTATAACAATATAAAAAAGAGCATGGCGAGGCTCGCCGTTCGTATAACATTAATCGGCATATCGAACCTTTCCTTATCTCGGCGCTCGTATTATTATGTGTATGTCGTTAAGTTTTCCCCATGTCAAAGAAAATCCGACGTTTTCTACGTGAAAAAGGCTAACCGTTTTACAAAAGAGGCTTCGTCTTGATCTTTATACAGTTTCATCCGAGACCTTATTCAAGGATCATTTCTCGAGACGGGCAGCGATAAGGAGCTGTCCGCAAGCTTTGCAAAAAATCGGTACACGACCTTTAAAAGTCAACATTTCATTTCTAGAATCGGTTTTTTTTGTTCTCTTAGGGTCCTAAATTAGGCGATATTTTAGAAAATACGTCGGTTTTTATGCGCTCTCGAATAAATCAAAGACGCTCTCGAGATTTTCGCTTTTTAGCAATTCGAGCATAAAATACTTTCTCGGAATATTCAAAAGCTTTAGAATGTATGCGGTCTTTTTCTTGACTTTCCACTCCGATATGAAATGCGTCAAAAAGTTTTTTCGCTTATTTTTCTATCCAAATCACAGACTCAACTATCGTAAAAACTTTGCATAAAAATATTTCCATTCTACCAAATCCCTCCAACGTTCTTTTACTGCTAGAAAATTTTCTCGATATATTAAAATTTTACATTTGCACAATTTCACTCGTTTTTCTTTTAACTATATAACATAATTTAAAATTTAATTTATATTAAGATACCGTTTTATAAACCAGCCATGAAAATGCATGTGAAAATAATTTCTTAATTTGTAGAAAAGTTGATGTTAAGATTTTGAATACAAATTACATTTATAAAAATAAAAATAAATAAAGCCAGCTGATAGTGCAGTGATATAAAGTATTTGTGCATGCCGTGTCGATTCAGCATACTTAGGATGCTGAGTTCGAGTCCTATCTTGGCGAGAGTCAAAAATGTCATTTTTCTTAATTGATACAATTGATATAGACTCGGTCGTTTCTTTCGAATGTTCGAATTCATTTGATTCGAAAAAAAGTGTTAATTTAGCACTTTACGAAACGGCTCCGCAAATGATCATCACCTACATCTTTCATACGTTTCAATTGAAATTCTAAATATTCAGTGACACCTATGTGCACTAATTTACTCTTCGGAGTAGTCATGCCTAAATGGCGAATTTTCTTCACTGTATGGTGAATGATATTGATGATTGGGTAGAAATTACCTACAGTGAGAAATCCAACATTTACAGAGACGCTCATCGAACAAAAACAGATTCCTCAAAACACACACACATGAAAAAAAACGAACCTAAATCACAAAAAGCACATAATAACATAACAATTCGATCCGAAACGAAACGTCCACCATTTTGTGCGCGATCGGGTAATGGCCGCCGTTCGTCGCGCTGAGGGCGCAATTCGTTTCCCGCCATAAGTGCTCCAATATGGCGCGAACGCGAAACATGGCGGCCGCATTCGTCGAGATTAGATTATCTTATTCCCAAGGCGCACTTTGGCCGAAATCGGCCATAGTCTTTCGTCGCAGATCGCGGCGGCCATTAGTCGGATAAGATGGCGCTTGAAATGGTGTCGATCGGCGACTTGTGCACGATTAGTTTATTGTTATGGTCGTGAATGTGAAAAATGGTCGTTTATATGAAGAAAAATGGTGTGGGAGATGATTAAGGCAGTGCGAGTTTGTAAACGCGTCTCTCGTCGAGAGTGAAGTGTGTTTTGATTCATTTCAAAATTATGCAGGGACAGTATACTCATGTTCCATTTACAAACTGTCGAACATACGAAAAATAAAGATGGTTGAACATCATCTACACCTTTCGTATGTTCGATTAATTCGAACTATTTAGTGACACCTATGTGTGCACTTCTCTACTCTTAGGAGTCTCGTCTTCACTATATAAAGTGAATGATACTAACTATTCAGGGTTATCTGTATCACTTATGACCGATTAAAATACACGGTGTGTATATAAAAAATTGGATAGAAATTACCCGTTTAAAATAAAAAATATACGTACATACGTCTGTCCTTGTTCTTCGATATTTGTTTGAAAACTCGACGAAAAGCCATTCAGGCAGTTCTAAATTTAAATTAAACTACTTATTAGGAAATTCAATTGAATCATTGACATTTTCATTTCATAAATCTAAAAAATATATATACACGATGGGTATTATAAAATTGAAGAGCGTTCGTTGTTATTACTTAGAATTGCAGTCAGAACGATTTCCGTAACGATAACAGTTTTTGTTTGCTGCACAAATGGCTTCGTTGCAACGACACGGTCGACATCCACTTTGACAAATCCGCACAAAAGCAATTTCCACGACGTTCCACTGCAAATCCCCATAAGCTTGGTCACCCTAACTTCAGTCAATTAAATCCGCAGATACGAGTGCAGTGCCACGAGCTGCATACTTAACACGACTAAACGACTATCTCAGAATCAGAATGGATTCGAACTGATGTGACGAAATCTCACTACATCTAGATACATTCACATTATTTTGAATGAATTTATAACAAAAGTCCAAGCAAAAGATCTTATGAAAGAAGGTCCACGAAAAATGATCCAATAGAAAATATGATGTTAGATGGTTTTTCCATTGGAAGATTTTTCTGTTGAAGCATTTGTCATGGATCATCTTTCATTAGAACTCTTGATTTTGGGTTTTCAATTGTGTCACCGTTTTAAACAACTATAGAAAGTCCTTAACTATTGCAAAATTTGCACATTTTTGAAAAATCTATTTTACAAATATTTTCTTTGGTAATAAAAAAATGCTTCTCACATCCAAATCAACCGTTTGCGAAAGTAGAGTATCTGCCGTATGTATTTTTTCAATATTAGACTCTAAACAACACCTAGATCAGACAGATTTACAATTTATAGCATAAGTAGTCTATGCTAGATACAAAACAATTCATTTTGGACAAACAAGACGTTGCCTTATCGCACGTCCAACTTTTCGTGGTATGATTGAACGGTGACCCGGGAATTCCTCGCGAATGTAAAGCCTCTGTGTTTGCTCGATGATATATTATATATTCGGATCTCATACGTGCTCAAATTTTGCATTATATATTGATATAAAAAAAAATAAGAGAGATCACACGTGAAAAATGTCTAGTTGTTAACTAAATTGTACCACCAGCGAGATGGCGTACTCTTTATGTCTAAAGTGCGAATTTTCGCATTGCGCAAGAGAGGATCTTAGATATTATTTATTTTGTTTTTATAGTGGGTTTCTAAAATTATACTTTTTAATAATATTCATTTTATTGTGTTTATAAATCTCTGATTTGGTGGTCTAATGAAAAACATCTGATGATGAGCTTCCTTCGTGTGTGTGTGTGTGTGTGTGTCCATGTAACGCTCCAAAGCTGCACGTTAATATATTCAACGGGTTGAAACTGCGTTGATATATTCAACGAACTGATCGCTATTTACATATACTATCAGTACGGATGTGTTTATTGCCATCTATGTGTGAAATAAAAAAAATATATAAAATAAAAAAAACCGGTAATAATGGGCCGCGATTGAATTTTTGACTGAAGCCCGCTAAACCTACGATATAAATACATATATTTTGATGATAAAAATGTAGGTCTCGGACAGAAGTCGAACGCCTTATGAACCTAAAAAGTGACGCATTGCTCGAGTAGGACGGTGGCTTGTAGTGAACGACGCCGGCAAATACAATGCACGCTCGATAATTCGAATACGGCTGAAAATTTCGAGCGTTAGCGCATTTATAAAATAGGTTATGAAAATCCAAACCCACCCGAATGATACACATCCTCCGATGAAAAACGTAATGAACGAAAACGCGGCGAGAAAACATGATAATTACGCGAAATTGTGTTCGGCACAAGAGGGCCGCCATTAAGCTTTCAGCCAGTGGCGGGATAATAATTACCTAGCAGCTTTCTTGAGTAATTAAAGCCCGACCAAAATGGCGACATGGGGTTGGACGGCCGCCATTGACCCACTCAACCCCGAAAAGTTCGCGACCGACCGCAATTAACGGACGGTTCGGATTTGGTACTTTTTTTTTGAACGGAATTGGATTTTTGAATGGAGACCTAATGACGAGATACGTTTGAGGGAAATCGGACGATTGCGTGTTTCTTGAAATATTTTTTTGAGAGTAGGTACGAATTTTATGATGAAACTTTGTAGAAATCTAGTGTAAATTATGTGCGCACTTATACGATTTCGCTGAGGTCGTCAAAAAAAGATTTTCCATTCATATTGACATTTGAAGTTTTGGAAATCGTATGCGAAATCATAACCATAGTCTATGGGGGCTTTAAGTGTAGGGTCTTTTTTTGTTATCCATTTTCCAAGACACTTCACAGATTCTGTTTGGTTTGATTAGGATTTAGAGATACGTTTTCAGTTTCATGGTTTTCGGAGAACCGTGTAGTTGTGTGCCTTGATTTTTGGGTTAAGGATTTCGATGAAATTTTTTGAAAATGTAGTGTAAGTATAGGGTGCTTTTCTGTTATGCACTTAATTAAGCACCTAACGAATCCGATTGGGTTAGATTTTAGGTTGAATTAGTATTTTTTCTTATTTCTTTTTATATTGGACTTTATTTTCAGTTTGAATGGTCTTGCTGGTTTTATAGTAAGCAAATAAAGGACATAAAATATATTTTCCAAATGAAAAACCAATCGTAATATTTTGGTTAAAGAAAAAAAAATTCACAACCGGTGTTTCAAATCTAGTTCCATATTCAAACTCTGACCTATCTCAAAAGTTAAACATAGAAATAGGAGTGTGGTTTGTTTGTGCTTAACTACATAGGTGTACATACTGTGAAACTCTCGTGTGATCCTAGAGTAAAAATTTGCAACGATATCAAAATTTTTCATTTAATCCAATTAATTAATTTATATACATAAAATACTGTTGAAATTAAGGACCAAATAATGAATATTACATGCAAATAAAAAAACTTACATAAATATTGTTTCATTAAATCGTTTCAGCTTCAAAGGAATTGATTTAATATGATCATTACTCAGTAGAGATTTAGATAATTTTCAAAAACTAGTTTTTTTTTTCAAAAATTGGCGGCTACATAGTTTTGGACGATGTCAACGCTATTTACCAACGTTCGTTTGGTGTCAAAACCTCACAGCGAAACCGTGTTTATTCAACGTGCATTTTAACGATCAAACATTTTCAATATTGAAACGGTGCATTGAGAACTTGCACATACGTAAAATATTCATCGGTGACATTTTATCCACGTTCAAAACAATATTCTAAACAATCAGGAATATAGTGTTTTCCTGATAATAACACTTCCTCTTAAACTAATCCATCAATTTAAAAATGTTTTAAATATTATTCTATTAAGACGTACGATTAGATGTAGTGTAATGATGCAATTTTCATTTCAATTTTTGAATTTTTACTATGGATTTATTGTCTACTTGAAAAAATACTTTCATTGAGATAATATACACGTACATGTATAGAATTCTATTATGTTTAACAAAATTTTCACATAATTATAATTCCCGCCTGATATTAAGCTCTATCACTTTTTTTTAAATGCAAAATCAATATAAACCTGGATTTTATTTCTATAAAAAATGCGATACAAGAATATTTTATCATACATCCAAGATCCAACCGCTGAATCCTCCCACAAATCAAACCGCAATCCTTCGAAAATATACCATCACACTTTCAAATTTAAAAACAACACAAAATCCAAAGCTAGTCATACATCTATACAGGTAGACCTCGACTTACGACAACTCAAATCACTATGAAAATAAATCATTTTGAAAATATAGACTCAAATCATAATAACTGTACGAAATCACCAGCACCGTATTGAGAAAAAAATGTAAAAACTAAATTTTGCGAATGCATAAATTGTTAGACGATAATTTACTCTATGTGCTTATTGAATCAATAGGTGCATAAAGTCGATTATTGTCTGACGAAATTAGCGTTTGCACACATTTCCATTCAGGTATAGATATGTAAGAATATTTATTAGTTTCTTTCAATGATAATTTAATAATATTTAATGAAAATATACTTCTTATATTTAATTTAAAAAAAAATTAATGATTTCTAATTACGACCGACATTCCAGCCGTAAGTCGAGGAACACCCCTATACAAAAACAACCACAACACATCGCATACAAACGACGTATGAAATTAAGACACCGGCCTCGGCAAACGACAACCGACATCCCCTTTACGGTGTATTTTTCCCATGGAATTTTCCCGGTTTTTCCGCGATGGGGGTTTTTCCGCCGTAACCCGAAGTTATGCGGACGCGGCTTTAAGGCGCTCTCAATATGATAAAATATACCCCACTTGTGCGAAATCCTGCTCCTTTCACACCTGGAGACGTCCTCGAAAGGGTAACGGCATCGAAGGGGTGGTTTTTCTATCGGAGGGCGACCGTTCGGAGGCTGAGGCGCACGGTTTTACATATGGCCATTATGTCGCGCGCAAAAATCAGATTTTTCCTAGTATATTGATAGGTTTTATGTTTACTGTAGTTGTATATTTTTTCATAAAAAAAATGTGAATATCTAGGTTTTTTTGTCTCAAAATATAATCGATATAGATATGTGAAAGTATAGTGCAATGTTGTTAGTTTGAATGTTTTTACTTTGGTACGATGATACGAAGTTGTGAACGTTTCAATTGCACATGGAATATGGAAACTTTTGTCAATGTATCCAACATTATGTGTGTCTTTTTTGTGCATTGAACTAATGAATTTTGAATAATAACGTTCCCTGTATTGACAAATGCAGTTCAAATGATACTTTAATGTTCATACATAATGTTAGCCTCATATTCTAAAATGTCTCAAATTAAAATTCTAATAACGAATTCATAAAAATAGATTTGAACGTACTTGAATGAATTTAGAAATTACATGGATTTGATACAATTCAAATTTAATATTTCCATGATAGTCATGAAACTGCGATCAGCATTAATACGAAAACTGCAAAATAACACCACATTTTCTGAAACTAATCAAGAAACACTCGTTTAAACCAAAAACCCTCTTTCACATAATAGTCTATAGCAGAGTTCGGGCGACTCCCGAGCGTATCATTTCATCACGCACAACTTTTGACGCATCCTGTACAAATTCTCCAACCTCGGACAACACTGTACATTTCGCCATATCGCGCACATCATTACGCTACACCCTATATATCAGGGTTTCCCAAACATTTTCTTCAATAAAACCCTTCATGTACCTTAAATTTTAAAGGATCACCTCATTTATATGTACACCCAACTCTCATTTTACACGGATTTTTTTTACACGGTTTGAAAAAATGAAAAAATATTTTTTTATACGATTTATTCGGTTTAACACGGTTTGTTTGGACTATATAATGAATATAGCGAAATAAAAAATGACACTTTTTTTACACGGTTTTTGCTGGTCCCTATTCACCGTGTAAAACGAGAGTTGGGTGTATTTGACTACTGAAATAACCAAGGGATACAAATATCATATTTTTCGAAATTGAGTTGTGTACAAGAATCGCTTTTATGTACGCTCTTGTATTTGGTGGCAATATGATATAAACGAATTTGGTACGTTTGCCGAGATATATCATCAAATCACTCGACCTTCTCCTAACACATGCTCAACTTTGAGCTCACTTTTCTCGAAATCACTTGTACCTCTTGGCCTTTTCAGTCTTTATTTAGATTATAAAATATAACGCCACAGTAAAAAAATGGTGATAACGTTTTATAAAATAAAATTTTAATAAGTTTTTTTTCAAATAGATAAGGAAGCAAGAAAACTTTATAAAATACGCCACAGTTGAAAATTTTGTTAATAAATTAAAATTATCTCTAAAAACCAACAAGATATAATAATGTGTACACGTATCGTGTGCAAATACTGGGTTATATAAACACTCACCGTATACATATTCTAGACTATATTCACATGCAAATCAGAATATTTTGCAAAACATTCCTGTTGTGGAAGTTTGTATAAACATTTTTGAATTTTCATTCGATTTTTTTTTTCAAATTGTACCAAAAACCCTATCCAAACTTCATGAAACCCAGTTTAGAAAACCTTGCCCTATACACATTTAATAATGGGACGAACGTGCGGAGCGATTCCTTCGCGAAACCCTCTTCATGCGAAGGTCGTCTAACTAAATTATAGATTAGTGACAGTGGCAGTCTTAAGGTCGTCTCATATTCATTATGTTATATATGAAATCGGATAAAAGTGGACAACGAAATATCGCCGATTTAATCGCATTATCTTTATGTGTACCGACCTTAATTGGCCGATATCGATTCGCTGGTGGATGGAGCTTTGATCTTACGGAATTCTATGGCAGTGGGGTATCGAGGAAATTCGAGATTGAAAGCTTTTTATGTATCATAAGTAAATTCATTCTATAAATTATTCGTGTTTGTTTAAGAATCATTTGATTTTTACGAAATTTTTCTCGTTTCAGTTGAGAAAAATTTAATTTTCTTACTAAATGGGAGTTTAAGGATCAGTCTTTTGGCTGATGAAAAAATTGACTGCATATGGTCAATTTATTAAAATTTTTGTAATTTATTTCCAAATTGAACTAGATTATGTATAAAATATTTTTTCAAATTATATTTCATACATAAAAGCATGAATTAAAAAAATGTATCAATCTAAGTCGTATACCTACATAAATATTTTTCAAAAGACATTCAAATTTCACTATGAATAAACAAGCCCACCACTGTTTTCTCACAAAGTTATTTGACTCAAGACATAACCTATGCGGTATCGCGTATCGCTGTGTCGCCATTTAATTTGCAAAGTCATTAAATATCGATTTCGATTAATTTAAGCCGAAGTTTGTCTCGAATTAGAGTCGCTTTAATAGGCGAAAGTGGTAAACTTGAAACTCAAACTTGACGATGTGTCGTCTTCCCTCGAATCGAAATTGCATCGAATTATTTATCAGTGACGTCTTAATTGTGATCTCCGCGTGTTCCATTACTAATTGCTCCATACGTAGGATATATCGTATATCCGTTTCCGCCCACATTGTCACATTACGTAAATTCGTTCTACGTATAAAATCCAAAAACGCAAATAAACCCGCCTCAAACGAACAATGAAACAATCAAACCCACCGATTAAATCCCACAAATTATCCATTCTGAATCCCAATCGAAACCCGACCTCAAAACGATTCCGAGCGAAGAGCACAACCCATTTCGGCCACATTGAAAAATTTCACTTATCGCTCAGCACGAACCGCTTCTAATGGCACATTCACACTAAAACCGAACAATTATAATATTTTCCATATTATAATAAAAACAGAGAATATTAGTCATTACGAAAGAAGCTTACCATTCCGCTTTTTAACTGCACTCCAACTCTATGTCAGAATATAGACAGTCATGTAGTAAAAGCTTTAATATATAATGACTACAAAGATTAATAATTTTGCTAATACTAGGTGTACTAATTTGCTTGCTCTATTTGCCTACAGATAAGCCCTCTCATATGAGAACTTTTTCCGCAATATAATTCTCAATTTGAATAGTATTTTATTGCAACTAATTGCTTTAATTTAACGTTGCTTGAAACTCTACACAATTTAATAACCGATTCAAACAAGAGAACGAATTTTCAATTCAAATAATTGTTAATTTTAATTCATAAGGCTCAAATCGCTGCTTTAGAGCGTTAAAGTTTTTGTTCATTTTGTACATTAAACATTGATTTTTCATAAATAGAGATTAAGATAAATGTCTATAATCTCGTTAATAGTTATAACCTCGTCAGATTTTCTTAAAATCAAAAAAATCTCACATTTATCATCTAGATATATTTATCGATATGAAACCGAGCCAGCTGATAGCACAGCGGTATAAAGCGTTTGTGCATGCCGTGTCGATTCAGCATACTTGGTATGCGTGAGTGAGTTTCTTTCAAATGTTTGGATTCATTTGATTCGAAAAAAGTGTTAATTTAACGCTTTATACAAAACGGCTCCACAAATGATTTTCATATATTTCGATTTAATTTAGATTTATTAAATCTCTAAAAAAGCCTGACAAAGTTACATTCACGAAATCATATCTGACGAAGTTATAACAATTTACCTTACACCCTTAAACTTGAATATACAAACAATTTCGCTGAATAAATTATAATCACACCTTCGATTCCGAGATCATACAAAGCTCAACGTTCGGTCTTAATGTGAACACACCACATAGGGTTGCGGCAGTAGAACGCGAAATCCCATTTTCCCTACGAAGGGACATTACTCGACCGATTTGAGGGGACGATTGCGGTGGATGTTCGAAACAAGGTCCTCGACATGTGCCTATGGCGTTAGAAAGGTGTTTCAGACTCTGGATAATCTGCAATGAAATTTTCAACCGGTAATTAGGACCACGTTCCCACCGATCGGCGGTTCAATGTTAGGC
Source organism: Cheumatopsyche charites (assembly GCA_024721215.1). Taxonomy (NCBI): domain Eukaryota; kingdom Metazoa; phylum Arthropoda; class Insecta; order Trichoptera; family Hydropsychidae; genus Cheumatopsyche; species Cheumatopsyche charites. Next base: position 2,427,156 of record CM045577.1, on the reverse strand, counting down.
TCCGTTCAGATTCGATCAAGTTTTCGAAGAATATATAAAAATTAAGTTTGTTTCATATGACGACTGAAAAGGCCGAATGGTACAAGTGACTTCGAGAAAAGCGTGCTCGTTTAAAAAAGTCAAACATGCACCTATATGTATTAGGAGGAGGTCGAGTGATTTGATGATATAACTCGATTCACTTTCAAGTTCGTTTATATCCTTTTGCCACTAAATATATGAAAGTACATAGAAGCGATTCCTGTACATAATTCAATTTCGGAAAAATTTCACTTGTACTTCTTGACCTTTTCAGGGGTCATATGTGTATTCCTTTATCGAATTGAAAGGAGTGTGTGTAATATAAGACACTTTCACTGGATAAATTTCAAGTATATCTCAATCGATAGTCTCATGATTCTTCACTGTGATGAAATCCACCATAGATATGAGGTTTTTGTGGGAAATCGATTTTAAATCATTCCATTTTCGTACTAATTTATATTCACTGGCAATTAAACTGAACCGAAAATTTCAAGAATTGCAATTTTTCGAGGATAAAAATGATAACTGCCATATTATAAGATCATAATGAGTTAATTATCAATAATTTCAAATGTACTCTAGAAAGATCGTTCTTTCATCTTGTAGCTGCTTAAGTTTTCACATTCCTCATACCTCTGAGGTTTTCAAGCTCGATTTATGTTGACGTATGTGTGTGAATTTGTCTTTATGGTCGTCGCAGAAATGGTATGATTAATATTCTAAGCGCAGACTTTTCTCATACGCATGTTGAATTTTCACGAGACGGTTCACGTATTGAGACTAGAATACGTTTTGATTATTGTATGGTGAGGATTCTACGAATTGAGTGTTGGTATAGGTTGTTAATATAAATATGTAGTAAATTATCTGATAAGTCAGGATCTTAAATTAGATGAAAAAACATAAGTCTGACAATGAATAAAATAAAAACTAGCCTAAGATTTATGAAATCCATTCACAAACTACAAATAAAATTTTAAAATTTATATAAATATACATGAAAATTCTACAACGAACACACACTGCGATCAAAGTACAAGCACATGCATGAAGCTCTTAGCAAATTAGACGTAAAAGCGCGAAACGGTCCCACGCTCTAAGGGCGCGTCTCGAATTTTGACCGAGCCACGTTTATTTTCCACACTCGTACGTTGGCAGAATAACAAATTTCTTAATTACACACCCTCAAAGGGCAGAGACAGTGTTGCGGTAATGAGTTTCGCTGCGAATCTTTACGGCAATACGCGGTCAGGTCTAAACTGATTTCCTAGCGAAATTATTGCTCGGTACACGTTCGTGCTTCGTACATAATCGTGTCCTAGGTTCGAGTTGAGATTTTGGTTTTTCGTTAATTAGGTTTAAGTTCTTGTTAAACGATCTTATATGACGACTGAAAAGGTCAATGGGTACAAGTTACTTCGCGGTGATTTCTAGAAAAGCGTGCTCAAAGTTAAACATGCAGAGGAGGTCGAGTGATTTGACGATATAACTCGGTACACGTTCCGAATTCGTTTATTTCCTTTTGCCACCAAATACATATAATAGTGTGCATAGAAGTGATTCCTGTACATAACTCATTTTCAGCAAAAATGTCACTTTTACCTCTTGGCCTTTTCAGTCGTCATATGAGAACCCATGAAATCAATAGTTATTAAAATTTCAAAGAAGTCATATTCAATGTTGAATGTCTATTATGTTTTTAATTACACACTGATACGAATATCAAAACGCTTTATACCGCTGCACTATCGTCTATTCAATGTATGACGACTGAAAAGACCTAGGGGTACAAGTGATATTTTTGCCGAAATTCAGTTAAGTACAGGAATCGCTTCTATGTGCGCTCATATATTTGGTTGCAATAGGATATATCTAACTATAAACGAATTTAAAACGTGTGCTGAGATATATCATCAAATCACTCGAACCCTCCTAATACATGTAGGTACATGCTCAACTCTGAGCGTGCTTTTCTTGAAATCATTTATATTCCTTGGGCTTTTCAGTTTTCATATGTAGGAGAGGATGTGATTGAAGATCCAGGGGTAAGTTGTTCCGAATTCGTTCCATCACACAACCATCGTCATCAAAGTAACATAAAATTTTACCAAAGTCACACAATTACATTAAACCCTTCATACAGTAATACAATACTACATTTTTTCACACAATCAATTCGAAACAACCCACCGCGGAAACTTCAATCTTCTTCCGCTTAAAATCATACGTAAAACTTCGACGCAACAACATCGAGTCGACGGCGATGCATTTCTGCGAAGTCCCCATGTTAAGTGCAAGCTAAGTGCATTATGTGCGGAAACAGACCTCTCGCTAAATGGCTGCACTCTGGCCACTTCGGGGAATATTCGTCTTCCGGTTGTGTCTGCATTAAACTGTTCCTTTGGCACCATGGTTAATGGTGTTAATGGTGTTAAGGCAGTCGGTGATGCTGCAGTCGCGTCTCCGAACGTCTCTCGTGGATCGCAGACGATGACGTTTATCATAAGCTGATTCGAGCCATTTGCGGAATCGTGCTGTTGTGTTTTAGTCCGGAGTTTCGTGTTAAGTGTATGAAGATGAGTCAATTGTATGGTTAATTCTTGCTGAGAACTTCGAAGAGTAATTTCAATACATTTTAGGTGGTACTGATATCGATGGAATTTAATTGACAGGGATTTAAGTGTATGAAGATGAGTCAATTGTAAGGTAAATTCTTGCTGAGAACTTCGAAGAGTAATTTCAATACATTTTAGGTGGTACTGATATCGATGGAATTCAATTGACAGGGATTCAAGTGTATGAAGATGAGTCAATTGTAAGGTTAATTCTCGCTGAGAACTTCGAAGAGTAATTTCAATACATTTTAGTTGGTACTGATATTGATAGAATTTAATTGACAGGGATTCGTTTTTAGAAATCTTTTCACTAAGCGTTCAATCATTTCTGGTTTGAAAATGGTCCTGTATCATATATCTATAGAATCATTTTCTTTTCTTAACTCAATATGGCCTTTGTGAAATTCAGTCGTCAATTAAGAAAAATTATATACGACTTTCCAGAATTTGTCAGGATTTGAACCCAACATTGCAAGGGCACTGAAGTTCTAAATCAGGCACTAATATTTTAAACAATTTTTTTATCGGCTGGCATATACATAGCATAGTACTTAAGGTCGTTTTTTTTAATTATCTTAGCTAAAACAAAGTCACAATCAGTCCTTCAACTACGAACTGATAAAAATTTGTCACTATTCCCCAGATTTTTGGCTGATCTTAATTTTAAAAGTGACTATGACTCTGATTATTTAATTTAAGCAATGAATAGATCAACCCTTAGTAGTTATCTCTAGAAAAATAGCCATTGATATTTGCCCACACCTTTAATCTACCATTACTTGATTGGAATTAAACGATCTGAATTAATAACGACATTGAACTTTTCCTCACACATAAATGAAAATGTGTGAAATAAAGCACCAATTTATATCTAGATATATTACACAATGCAGTAGACAAAAAGGCATATAGATACAAGCCACAAGAGGGGCAAATCCTCCAATTTACGAAGGCATCTCCATAAGGTCCTATCTTAACCGCATCACTTGAAATATTGCCGCGATGTACCGTCGTATAAAAGGATCATAACTTCAGTTCCATGCTGTGCACTATATTATTACATTATGGGAACTGCATAGTGTAATATTATTTACACAGAAACTAGTATGCATGTATGTAATATGTGCATTCGAACGACTGCAGTGAACGTGCATGTTGCAGATTAACTTCGGTATTGGGAGTTTAACTTTCTGCTCGGTAATGATATATTGTGTTGTAATAGATGATTTCCCTGGAGATTTCTAATTTTTGTTGGATCTTCGTAAAATTTCAGTCGGATGATTCGTGCATAATCGTATATTTTAATGAGTATTTATTGATTATTGAATAATATTCACTTTAAAATTGAAAATAATTGATTCACTATCTACTTTTTGTTACATGTTTTCAATTTTTATATTGTAAGAAAATAAGATATTCATTTAAAAGGTTTTCGATAAGGTTTCGTTTCCTCTTGTGTAATCTAATATTATTCTATCGAAGCACACTCGGCACATAGTCAACATGAGAAAATAAGGAAAACGAGCACAGAATGTGACAACAATTTAAATTTACTATGAAATACGACCTGGTGTGTAGATGCACTTATTAAAAGTGATGTCAGCTTTTATGAAAGCGAGACAACCCAGAAGCGAAATTACGAAACTCAAACGAGATAAATTGCAAGACATAACTGCATATGGTACACTTCACTGCAACGGACGTATTAACACTGCACGTGAAAAAAACAGTTTATTTTCCTACATTTAACTAGCACGATACTTTTTCCGAAAATATCAGTATAGTTTTGATAGAAAATGATTAAGTCTAATCATGTTTTCGACAAAAACTATTAACGGAGTGGCAAACAAGCGATCAGCAAAAAAAAACATAAGCGTAGCAAAGTTAAGAAATAAGCCTTTTTTTAAATGAATATTAAATTCAACGATAGTGTATTTACTCATTTAAAAATTAATAAATTTTTTTTTGATTTTGTGACGAAAACTACATTTTTTAATAGAAAACTAGCTTCAATGACTCGGCGTTGTTCTTGAGCCATTAATTAACTGTTTTTTAGTATTTCTCGTTCCCATTCCTATAGTGAATTTCGTTGCGTGTGTAGTCTATGCACAATATTTGTTACCATTGTTCTATGTCTATGGCTCCCTACTAATGAAATATTAAAGTTGACAAAAAAAACTTTGATTTTTTCAACTATTTCTCTAATCTTTCGACTATTTAAAAAAATCTTAACACTTCAATAGATACCAATCTCGATACTTAAACCTTCGATCACACCTCAGCCGCCAGATCGGAAACCTTCAAAGGTCCTAAGTCTCCCTAGAAAACGAGCCTGGATCGTCTTTCGGGTCGGTTTAACGGTTAAATTTAACCGGCCTCCGATCCGAATCTGGACCAATTAACCGGAAAGGACTAAAAGGGACACCGCGCCTATATCGGATCGCTCTTGTTTGACTGCGCCCTTTGCAAGGCGCAATTAACGACAGGTGGTCTGTTTGTCTGTCTGTGTGTCTGTATGTCTGTCTGTGTGTCTGTCTGTATGTCTGTCGGTTGAAGGTTGAAGGTTTCCGGTTGGAGGTTTCCGGTTGAGGGCTTTCCGGACGTCCGGTTTACGAAGCGCTATGAAGGTTTGAGCGGTTTCTTTGATACGCTTTGAAGGATTTAGTGTTTAATGGTGTTATGTTTGCTTATTTTCGATTTTATGCATGAACTAGCAGTAGGCGCATGTGTGTCGGAATTAATCAAATTTCGTATTGCCACGGATGTGTTTATTGCCATCTATGTGTGAAATAAAAAAATATTCTACGCCTTATATACATTAAGCGGTGCAATTTCGTAATTACGACGCGTGGTTCGGAGTGTAAGGCGCGGGCTAATAAATTGAACGCCCGGGTTCAAGGCACGGCTGTGGCTGAAAATTTCGAGCATATCGTTAGCGTTTATTTATAATATAGATATTTCAATTGGGTATGGAATATGCAAAAAAAATGTGAATGCAGCCAACGTAATCTAACTATGTAATGACGCTAATCTGTGTGTTAATAATCTGTAATTAATCGCACCAAAATTGCGTTGATATATTCAACGGGTCAATTGCTAGTTGTTTTATATTCTTATTTAATTCAATAGTTCAATGTACAAATACGGCACATCTTATGTTGATTGCATTGGTAAATATTTGCATATTCCATGTGCAACTGAATTTTCATGCATAATGTAAACTTTGCATTAGATATTTATGATTTTTTTCGTGAAAGACAAAAATAATGAAAAAAAAATAGTATAACAATATTTTTATTTTATTTTAGTATCATATTTAGTTCATTTTTAATATTTTCATATTTATATTTGAATATTTTCATTTTTCATTTGTTTTAGCAGAATCGTTCAATCAAACTGCATAACTATTCAACGGTAATTACAAGGTTCATTATGTATATAATATAATGATTAAAATCAGTTTTTATATCTTTTTAATAAAAAATGATATATTTTATATTTTCGAACCACAAATCTTCCAGGATCAAAATTGGCTCAACGTACGACTTCGTTATAAAGTTTAGTTGAAAATACACTTCAGTAGAGTTTCAAAAGTCATATAAAAATCATACAAATTGGCAGATTACATTTTACATAAATAAACAAAGTAAGCTAAATAGCTCCACTCTAAAAACGAAAATCACTACGAGGAGGGAAAAAATTTAAATGAAAATAAATATTATTCGAGCGAAACGTCACAAGGCGCACGATGAAAATCGTTATGGCGTACGGAAAATCCTCGCGAAGCAAACTTCATCTCGTTGCGTTTGTCAGCACTCGTAAGTATTATATTTTTGTACAGAAATTCATACGAAAAGTGTATATATGTGTGTAAAATATGAAATTGTACGCTTTCCTACATCCACGTGCGAAATTCAACGAAGCTTCGCTTCAGCACTAGTTCAACCATGCTTTTTTCATACTATTGCGTTTTTGTAACATGGAAATTTTCATTTACCGTTCATTTTTCACTGAAATGTAATTGTGAATTTTGCACAAACTTTTCGGAAAATATAACGCTTTCATACCATCCAATGAACATGCAAAAGTATTTTAAAAATAAACTTCATTCACACACATATAATGAACGAAACGAGGTTCGAATCGAAATTGAATTCGATCGAATGTTTGAATTTAGAATTGCAACGTACTTTCGCACACATTTGCAATTAGAAGAGCGTCCGTGGAAATTTATATGACGGGTAATTGCGAATTTGATACGTACTCGTAAGTGTTAATTAAATTAATTCCTGGCGGGTTTTCGCGTCCCGCGCGAATTTCAAATTGAAATTTTTCGCGCGCTCTCATCCGACGGAATTAAGCGCCTTTTCGTCGCCATTTTTTTTCTGAAACTTTTTTTTCCATTTTTGCATACTCACATGTAGTCTAAACGTGAAATATGTAGAGGTTCGGCTGAAAATTTCAGTCTAAAATAACATATGAGCGTACCTGCATGCGGGATTTATTTAACAGTTTATACTTTTCATTACTCAATGAGGGTTTTAATTGATTGAGAAGTCTTTAAATCTTTGTTCTTGCTCGTGTTTCGAATGAAAAACTTCGGAATTGGTCTACGGGAACGAAATAATTGAGATGCTTCCTTGAATTCACAACTAGTTATTGTTCGTTGAACGAGAGAAAATTCAGACTGAGTTTTTCTTTAAGCTCAAGCGAGTTCATTTATCTGAAGTTCTCAAATCATAATCTATGAAAAATTATTAACACTATCAAATTTTTCGTAAAATTTCATTTTTTTTTCAAAATTCGATCGCTTTCAAATGGCATATGTTCGTATATATCTATTTCTGTTTAGTCGGTTCTCTTGGCGAAACGTGGCCGTAGTATTTGTGAATTTTGAAGTACTTTCGCAAACAAAATGACCAAGAAGTGGCCGTTCCAGTACTACAAGCTCTTCACACTCCATAAAATCCAGATTCAATGGGATTTCCTGAAACTCTAGTCGTACACCGGCTTTCTAACTCGGAGAGCATTTTGAAATCAAATGATACCATTTTCACACTATAAAAAGACAAATCAAACATGCATTTTAAAATAAATATTATATAAAATGTTTTTTTTTACTTAATAAGATTTAAACTTTATAAAATATCGAACTCGTTTATCATATTTGATTTATTTATTGTGCTATTTTTTTTATTAACTCTGAAAAATTTCACAATAATTCAAAATGACCATAGGCAAAAATATAATATATGAATTGTTTCAATTTTCGTTTGGGGTGGAGTAATCAAAATTAATTTAAATTAAGTAAATCGAAAATATTATACATAACTACCATTCGTTATCAAATAATAACAATTAAGGCCGATCTTTCTACCTCTGGATTGAGAATAAAACGATTATAACCTATACATGTTTTTTCGACTACCAACTGTTAATCTGAAGTAAAGAGATGGATGTATCTATTTTTATAGTTTAAACTCATTTCATTCTCAAACCAGTGAAAAAACAGGCCCTTAATGAGTATGAAAATGATTTTTTCAATATAGAAAAGTGACAATATACAAATGTAGATATTTTCGAAGAAAACGTGATCTAACACTAGCTGCTATAATGAATATTATTCTTATTAAACTTGAACTTGAACTTATGCTTGAATCACTGCCTATTGAAGCGGATACCAATCTGCTCATCATTCTTTAACGAAACGAATCACAACAGAACTGCACCGAAAATATAAATCTTCTTTGCAATAAGCAATGCACGTACAACACATTGCCAAATTATTCTTGTCAGTGGCAATGTTGACAGACGACGTCGCATTGTTGCAATTCAAATATTTGGCCATCCGTAAATGTTGGTTAATGCGCACACCCATTAATTACGCAAACATACGCATTCGAAGGGAATATTTATCTAATTGATAAAAGTCGGTTGCTATTTTGAATTTGAATAAAGGTCATATTAAAAACTATGATTTTTTATTTTATCTTCTGTTTAAAACGAAAATTTCAAATGGTAGAGTCTAAGTAAGTTAGAAAAATTTGTTCGAAACCTTGATAAAAGTCGGTTGCCATTTTGAATTTGAATAAAGGTCACATTAAAATCTATGTTTTTTTTCGTTTCGGAATACAATTCCAAATGGTAATGTCTAAATAAGTAAGAAAACTTTCTTCGGAATCTTGATAAAAGTCGATTGATATTTTGAATTAATTCGTCAGATATAAAGGTCGTGTTGAAATCTATCAAAATTGTTTGTTTTATCTTCAGTTTCAGACTAAAATATCAATTATGGCTAAAGTAAGAAGACAAATTTGTTCAAAACTGGGTTTCATCGGAAAAGAAAATAATTGTACGCAATTAAGAAATAAAATAAGCGGATGTTGTAAGATTTCGGATTTCTTATTAAATGCTCCAATTTTTCGTGTAACCTTCCAAACTCAACTAGAATATATTTTTTCCGTATGCTCAGTTGAAACTAGGCTTGTGTATTAATTTTAAATCCAGAGGGGCTGAAAATAACATTTACTTTCAAGCTGAAATTGTTGATTTTAAACTTTTGAATAGAATTTTAAAAAGAAGTATTCAGAATTTCATGACAGAAAAAAATAATTGTAAATGTAAATATCTCTAGTAACAGATATGCAAAAACCCTCACAGAGTGTAGATTTTATTGATTTCTTTTCAATGCTGTAATGTTTAAAATACCCAACTTAGTTATTTTGATGACTCTTAAACCTCAACCTATCACTCAGTTTTGGTTTAACATCAATTTACAATATCCTTGTATAATATAATAGATTTTCCACATTTTCAATAAAATATATTAATTTTCAAAATTTCCTTTATCAAAATTTCACATTTAATCAAATTTTGCACGAACTAATGAGCACAATATTTTTTCATCACAACTCTTTAAAATCCAATCCAAAACACCCACGTCGATTTTCACATGGATTTCTGTGGAAGAAAAAAACCGAAAAACCCACATTTTCCACAGTCTATAAACACCAGAAACGAATAGAGCCCGACAAAAACGGCAATCGAACGCCACAAATCCCCAACAGGCGAATCCTCGGGAATAATCCGGCCGTAAAACCTACTTTGTCTCTTAATGAATTAAAACGACCGAAGGAACATCGACGTTTCGTCGCCGTCGTAAATACGGGGCCCCATGTCCGATTTTTGTACACCATAAATTCGGGGGAAATTAGGCTAGTTTCGATCTAGTGCATTGCCAATTTCGATGTCGTCGATTTGTGAAATGGAAATGTAATTCTGATGATTCGATTGTGAGTGTTTCGATTGATTGGATTTTATGGCCGGAACATTCGTTTTGTGATTGTTGAGTGGAAATTTTTGGAGTGCCGATTGTTTGAAATGTATTAAAATAATATTTATTGGGATTCGGGATTGATTTTTTGATCGTGTGTTATGTAGTAATGTGTTACTTATTTCCATGAAAAATCTTGTAATTGTCAGCTTTGTATAGACGCTGCTACGTTTTGGTGTTTCCTTATAGAATTTTAAAATATTAGTTATAAAAAAATCTCAAATTCTATTAAAAAAAACTGTCAATCCGTTACTACCTAACATATTAAAATTTCCAATTTGAATATAACAAAATAATAACTAACATTTTATTCTTAATATCTTGAGCAAAGATTTTATTCGTCTTAGAATCCATTTTATAAAGTCACAGCGTAAATTTTTGGCTTTTGAGATCTAATGCTTACTGATTTTTCAATGAATTTGTTTATGATGAATTTTCCGATCAGTTCAACATGATTATTTAGCTCTTTTTTAAAAAAATAAGGACTCATATAAATATCAAAATGTAGCTATATTCGAATAAATCCTATATTTCTTCACATAGACCCAAATAACCTTATTATTAGACTTGGCGCGAAATAAATGAATCAGCTAGAGTTATCGAATAAAAATCGATAGAAAAAATACAAAACAAGCAGAGCATCCCCTACAACCATCGAATGCAAGCCAATTTGCAAAAAGCAGTATAAATTTCAATCAGACACCGAAAGAAAGAAAAGCCGCAATAATTACCCAACACAGACGAGTTCGGAATTTTCCGCGGACACCTTCGCGAAAAACGACCAGATAATTGAAAAAGGCAATCTGAACTTCAGCCAATCGAACATTCCCCTTTGTTTCGCTTTATTTCCAGTGACGTGTCTGGAAATTTTGGGCCCAAATATAAAAATTATGGAAGGACCCTTCTACCAATTCCACCTTTTCTCTATAGTATAAATATCTCAATTTATCTATATTATAAATACGCTAACGATGCTCGAAATTTTCAGACGTCCGTGCCTCGAACCCGGGCGTTCAATTTATTAGCCAAACGCTTTACCTCAGAGCTACCATCGTAATTGCGAAATTGCACCGCTTAATGTATATAAGGCGTAAAATATTTTTTTATTTCACACATAGATGGCAAGAAACACCTCCGTGCCAATACGAAATTTGATTAATTCCGAACTATTTTGATACACATGCGCCTACTGCTAGTGTTTATAAAAAAAGCTATTATACATTATTTTTGTAAATTAAATATATTCGGTAGTTACAATCGTTGTTGCTAGATGTTGCTTTAATCAAATCACTAATAACTCTTTGAGTATCGAGTGAGACTAGTCAATTTTTTTCCCGCATTTACATTCGGAAAATTCTGCAAACTCGAAAAGGTCAATATGTTATAATATTAATTAAATTTGTAATTCATAAAATTAATATTTACATTCCCTACAAATATAATAAATTCGTTGATATATATAAAAAATCTTTGTAAAAAGTTTTTTTTTCAAAATACAATCATGTTTTTTGTAATCGAAGCCTTCATCGATATGAATCTAGAGACCCTTAAATGAATCAATGATCTTCTTAGAACATTCTTATTTGACGACTGAATTTCACAAAGGGCACAAGTGACCTTTTTTATCGAAATTGAGCTATGTATAGAAAATGGTTTTGTATTATATATAAAATCATTTTCTGAATCGATAAAAAAGGCCACTTGTGTCCTTTGTGAAATTCAGTCGTCACTTGATTTCCCTAAAACCTATCGATTCACCCCTTTACAGAAACTCAGCTACGCCACTGTTTATTTCCCGCCTTTTTCACCCCCAGGGGTGCGACACTTTTTGAGTGCGCCCCCAAAGAGCGTGCCGCGTGCAATAATTTTCGCGTTTTCCGAGTTGTTAACCCCTTTCTTACTTTTTTCCCCGGTTTTTATTTTCTTTTCGTTCTACGCCCGTTTTCCGATTCAGATTTTAATGTCTCGTTATGCGTTCTGAAAGGGGATGGTTGAGAAAGTTCGTCGAAGCTATGAATATTTTAATTTTATAAAGGGGAATGTCTTAAATATTGTTTTGACCCTAATTGTTATGGCTTTGAAATAAAATATATGCTATTTTATTCACTCATTTATTTTATTAAAAAATATTGTATAAAAGTATGAATATATGATTAAACATTTTTCTTACACTATGTATACAATCGTCTCTCGCTTAACGAGGTTACTTCATACAGTTTTAATCAACATGTGTACGATATTTGAAAAAAACGCATAAATATGATCTCATGTGATGAGATTTATCAAGTCTATGTGTTTTTAAGAAAAATATCGCAAGCGTATTGAAAAAACAGTGAGAAGTATAATAATCGCGTTAAACGGGGATGACTGTACTTTTCAGTACAACTATGATTAAACATATAATATATGAAGTAAATACATCATAATAGACTCAATTTCACAGTCAAAACAAATTTATATAAAATTTCATTAAATTTATCTTTTATTTTAACAATTAATTAATATAAAATATGAATAAAATATAATGTGAAATAATGGATGGTGTTTTAACCATCCTTAATATTGTTCAGTAAAATATAAAAAGAAATATAACGAAAAATATAAGTAATATAATCTAATAAAAGTGCACTCTATCTCTTATCTAGGGACAGAAATCAAATGCACACAATATCCAGCGTTCATGAGACAAAATGCACTTTCTTTCAAACATTTAACGCTTCTCTCCAAAACCATTTCTACATTTGTACCCATGATTATGACAACGGTTCAAGTCCACCATATTTCACTCCAAAATATTTAAATAACAAAATACATACAATGAACATTACACTGCACTGACAATTCATTCGACCCTCCATTATTTTCCAATTTGAAACATATGATTTACGTTACAAACTGTTTTTTTTTTTTAATTTTTAGACTTATACCGTTATCGCAATAGAGAGCACATTTCTTTCAGTGCTCCATTCACAAACGGCTCGTATAAAATTAATAGAGAGAAAAAGCGGTACGTGACCAGAGCGGAACGGACGCCATATAAAAAGCCAGTGGCAATTTACAGTCCCCATAGGACTGCAAGTGCAGAACGAAAGAAAAAAAGCCACAACTTCACTTCAGTCGCATAGAACACCGAAGCCTCTAAACGAAGACCCTAGAAGCCAAAGGGTATAAGTGGAAATTTAAATCGCTGGAATCGAGTGCAAAAATTGTTCATTCGTTCGATTTTGAAAAACACGTAAACAGTCTCGAGATCTGTATCGACAAATGTCTTTCAAACGACTTTCTAATATTTATTCAATTATAATAGATATACATACGTTGAATTACTTTCATTTTTTAATATGGTCGCTTGCACTTGTACCCTTCGGCTTTTAGAGTTCGCATATATCGTTCGTATAAGACGCTTCTTTGCCGTGTGAAACGAGCTTTTTCTTGCTGTCTTGAAGCGCAAACGATACACTTTTTAGTGTAGAATCGTGTCTCGAATGGCACTTCCCGGGATTTTGAAAACCGGGATCTCGAGATCCCGGAGTTTTCCGGTATCATAGATCCTGGGATTACATATGACTGAAATTTAGTATAGCTACCGAAATTCCGATCGTCACAAAACTCTTCCAAATTGGAAGTTAAAAATTCAAACAATCATCGAGTGCTGTTTCTAGAAATTCTACATTTTTTGCAATTTCAAATATGATATTTAAAATACATTATAATACTCCAAATGCTGTTTAATGTGAAGCCTCTGTTAATATATCTAGTGAAACTTGGGTATAGTTTTAATTGTAAGGGGATATTATTAATTGCACTCTCGGGTGCAAGTACGTTATATTATATTATTTTACTGTGAACCGACGGTCATTGTTTTAAACGATCCTCTCACGGCCACTAATTTAAGGTTTTTTATGTTGCGAAAGTTCAAAAATGGCTTCATTTTAATATCAATCTTATCAAAAATGTGTGGATACTATTGTCTTATTTTTTGAAAATTTCGTTTGTCAAAAGAATATTATCACTTTATAATAGATATTTTGAATTTTTGATCTACATGTTTCGAACTACTCTAAATCTGATTTTTGTGATAGAAATACATACAGTTTTCATATTAATAATAACGTACTTTTTATTCTCTTCTTTAAAAGATTAATTTTCGAAATTCCCTATTGGGAAAATGTGATTCTCATTTTCACGACGCTCGTACACAAAAGGACCCCATGAATTAGTTTCAGGGTCGTATTCAAAGTTTGTTCTGAAGCCTGAAAATATATAATATTATATTATTATTAAGTAAATAAAATTTTCTATTGCACACTGGACAAAATCAAAATAACCTCACCAAAATAAATCAATTTATTTCTGAACGAAATCAGACTGGCACAAGAATGATTTTCCGGAAGACGTGGTAAAAAGCAGCGCTTTCCATTCAAAGGATCAAAACGATACACATGATCAGAAAATACATCACGTTCTATTACATTTGTTTCATGCACATAAATGTAATTTCCTAGAACTGTAGCTAATGTTTGTCTTGTGTATCGCTGAAACGAAAAAGAAAACAGTATTAATAATCGATTGTGGAATCACAAAATATTTTTATAAGGCTTAAATACATGCGTACCTTCTCGTATTTTGGCTTAACATCTTCTTCACATATCTTCCATGTGTCTGTCGACGGATCATAAACATCAACCCAAGGTATGTAATTTAGTACACTATCGAATCCTCCAATCACATAAATTTTATTATTATATGCCAATGCAGCGTGGCCAACACGTTTATCATTCATTGGACTGACAACTTTCCATTCACCTGTACGACCACACCATCTTAAAATGAAATATAATTAAAGTGACAATTACTTTAAAAATAATGTATTTGAAAATATCTACGTACTTTTCAACCGCTTTCAAAACGCGTTCTTCTTCATTTACTCCACCGATTGCATAAAAATCACCACCAAGTCTCACGCAAGAACATCCAAATCGATTTTCGATCATATCTTGCAAAGGTATTATTAAGCCTTGTCTCGTTAAATCGACCCACTTAAACTAAATTAAAATTTAGACAAAATTAATTTACTTTCATCATAAGATTAAATGATATATTTTCGCTAATATTGACTGCTTACCTTATTCGTGGCCTTACCATCAATTTTGCCACCAGCGAAAACTAAAAAGTTTTTATACAAACTTATAGAGGGCTCTCTAACATTGCGATATGAGCCGTTTATGTCTATATCCAATTTGATATTTTTTATTTCCATCAATACTTCATCGTTGTTAGGATCGAATACTTTCACATTTTTAAATTTCTGAAATTTACCAACCACATATATTTTACATCGATAACCTTATCCTAAATCTTATTTTTTTATATACCATTTGAAATTTAACTTACATCAAAGATTAAGAGGTTTGTTTCCCTCGGTGTGTTGCTTGTCAAATCTGTTTCCATCTCATCATTTTCTATCTTAATAGATCCCATCTCACTATTTTCGCTATCACTACTTTCCATTTCACTGTTTATGATATCTGAAAAAATTAAAAGTTTATTTCACTAAATGATATCAGTGTTTTTAAGTGTTTTCATCACACATCATTGACAAATATCATCTGGAAGATGTAAATAAAGTCAAATTTTGCAATTTATAACTAACAACAATAAAACTATAATCTTATTTCCGTGTACAAAACCCTATCCATACAATCCGAATTACCTATTCAGGCTTATTGTTAACAAAATAACAGGATTCTGCCAAAAATCGATGTTTCTTTTGAAATCTGCCTTAAAATTGGGCAGTCCAATTAATAAATAGATGGTCATATATTGAATAATATATCGAATATATAATACTTGTCCGAAATTCTTATTCGCAATTATAAACCAATATTATATTTCACAATCTACTCAGAAAAATAAACGATTTTTTTCACACTGATATGATGGTCGAAACATGTGAAGGTCAATTTACAGTATATGCGAGTTGACCTTCGAATTAAACATTTAAATGTTAAAACATTTAAACATGGCTAAATTTACATGTAAATAGACCTCGAAAACAATAATTTCATTATAATATGAATGACTTATAGAACCTGAAGTAAAAGTGCAATTGGAAAATGCAGCGACGTGCGTTGAAATCGACAAAAGAAAGTCGACTGCCACGTGAACGCATGATCAGGTTAATATAAGCAATCCCCACTCTTAGATCTAACCTAACCTAATCTAACTTTGAGATGAGCAATCGTTAGGGTGGCTATACGTCGTTTTTTTTTTCGGAACAGTCTAGTTTTCGTGAGTAGGTACATAAGTTTGATTTGTTCTCATATTTCGATAGGCATAAGATGAACGAATCTCCTTTGGTCTTTTCCAGCTATTTGCACCTTTAATATTCTTGAAAAATTTGTAAAAAATATGTCATATTGATTTAATGTATAAATCAATCGTTCACATTAGTGATTGATTTCATTCAAAATAAACAAATAGTCTGAATTTAGTGATATAAAATTCATGTTATCCTATAATAAAGCACTGTCCATTATTGTCGCATTAATTTTCGAACTCCATCCAACGAAAGTTTATTCACCATCAATAGTCCATTCGTAAATCTTCGTTATGATCATACTTTGTTTTCGCTTTCTTTCTCCCGTGAAATATTCTGTTATATTGCGGGAATTATTAGATGATTCCGTTTAGATCATGGGAGAGATGGTCACCCCAACGGCGTTACAAAAATAGTGTCATGAAACAAGTCTGGACAAGTTCATGTTGTTGCAAAGTGACCTTCATCAATAAGTAAGCGCAACGAAAGTACGAACTTCTTCTTCACCCACAGGAATGCAATATAATCCAATATAATGCAATATAGAATGCGAATGACGACTGAAAAGGCCAAAGGGTACAAGTGACATTTTTGGCGAAATTGAGTTAAGTACAGGAATCGCTTCTATGCACGCTCATTCATTCGGTGGCAAAAGGATATAAACGAATTCGGAACGTGTACCTCAATATATCATCAAATCTCTCGATCTTCTCCTAATACATGTAGGTACACGATCAACTTTGAGCGCGCTTTTCTCGAAATCACCGCGAAGTCACTTGTACCCGTTGGCCTTTTCAGTCGCCAAATAAAATAGTGATAAAATCTGTCTATCTCTTTCCCGCAAATTAGGTATATATTTGTTAATTTATTAACTCCTATATAACACCGCTAAAACCGAAATAGACTAACTTTATTTTAAAATAATTACATTTGTGATGTTGAATCAATGTGAGTGTGTGAAGGTTCTTTCTTTTGTTGCACGACAATCGCATGCACTGTACAAAAATATCAATTAAAAGCGGAAATACACTGATTGTGGGATAAAATTATGATAACCCTAGCTCAATATAGCTAAAGTATTTACATGTTCACAACAGAAATTAAGCTAAAAATTAGTATAGAAAATGGTTCTGCATCATATTTATACAGAACCATTTTCTGTACTTAACTCATTTCCATGATAAAATGTCACTTGTACCTTTTGTGCTATTCAGTTGTCATACAATATATAGTTTATATATTGTATGTATATTCATAATGTTATCATGTTTTTCCGTATTATGTTGACTTTTTGCAAAAAACGCACATTACACAGTTTTATCGGCATGATTAATTTGAAAACATTGATGAATTAATTCAATATTCCATTATGTTTTTCTAAATCTAATTTCATAAACAATCAAATCGATCATAATGACAAAAGGAATTTAATTTTCGTAAGAATTGGAAGATAAAAAAATAAAAATTTCAAGTATTTGTATTTTTTTTAATGTTACAATCTTACATCACATTTTATGTATGTAAACATTCGAAACAATGCAGATTTAAACGTTAAAAAAATTGAATCAATTACAAATGAATATATTTATGCAAAATCTATGTCTAATATAAGTATACAAATATTCAAATATCTACTGATAATAACATGACTTTTTTATGTAAACATTCAAAATTGCAGATATTATATTTGAATAAGTATGTAAATTTTTTAATGCGAATTCGAATCTTACAATCAAGTCTTTTATTCATCAAATCGTAATGCATCAAAATTAAAAAATACATACATTTATATATAAACTATTGCAAATTCTTAAAAATTCAATATAAATTTTATAATATCTATGTGTTTACTGAATGACTACTAGGTACCTAGTTATTCAATTATTTGTATATTTGAAAAACTACTTATAACATTTTGATTACTTATCATTTTTTAAATTTTCGTCACCTAGTGCCTCTATTTTTTTTTTTTGTAATCTGAAGAAACTTCTCCATTGCCATACGAATTTTTTTCTATTTAACTTAATTTTCTGGTTCAGTTTTTACAGAGACTTGTTCGATCTCGATTGGGACGGTGGTCAAATGGAAAAGATCCGATCCCTGTATAGGGAAAATGCGATTTTCGTGTTCACTTTCTATGTATTTAAATGTTTTCCACTCTTTTTTACTCGGATCGAATTCAAAGTTAGTTCTGTAACCTGTAAATTAAAAATCAATTACTGAGTTGTCATTATAATCTTCATTACTTTGCACAAATAAGCAGTTCCACATTGAAAGTATTGCATTTAATAAAATTTACAGCACTATATTTAGCTTCTTTAAGATTTCGAATTAAAAATAAACCCATTCGTGATCTCTTTTTTAACACAAATATAGGGATAATAAATTCAGAAATATTATGATCGAGAACCGCTAGGAACGGATACATACAAAATATAAAGAATTCAATCTTACCAAAATATATAATTTTTTCATCATATGTAATAAGATTATTGCAAGAATGATCTTTTGGTAAATTAGGTAATCTATCCTTTGTATACTCTCCATTAGAAAAGTTATAACAAGTCACGTAATGTTCAAATCGTATTTGTTCATTCGTTTCCGATTTTATAATTTCATTTTGTCTTTCATACACGTAAACATTATTTCTATGCACGGTAGCTAATGTTAAATAATTCAAACGCTGAAATTAAAATATGAAATAATATATAAAAACCTATAGTGAAAAGAGGGTGTGTAATAACGGACCCTTCCACTCAACACATTTGAAATATATCTTAATCGATAAATATTAGTAATCAAATGATTTTTTAATAATGCCATTTACCACTAATTTGGGGTTTTCATTGAAAATCGATTTTAAATCATTGCATTTTCACACTAATTTTCGTTCACAAGTAAACGAAACTCATCGATGCGAACTATTTTTTTTTTTTTCACGAAGTACATTGATTTCGGAGTTATATGTATTATCAGCAATATTTTAAAATCAAAATGAATTAATTAATATCAAATTCAAATGTGTTGAAGGGGGAGTCCATTCGCCATAGACAGCTTTTCATTGTTATTTATAATATATTGTTTACGGAATTTATAAAAAACAGCGGCTCATCTTTTGATGGTTTCTCCTCCCATTCGTCTCCATCGAAAACTTCAACTGAAAATGAGTAAACCTTTTCAGATTCAAAACCCCCAAGAACGCAAATCTTTCCCTCACAAAATACTGCAGCATGTCCAAAACGACCTTTATTCATGGGTTTTATTGTTTCCCATTCTCCTACGAGACCATTCAACCTTAAATGAAATGAAACATTAGAACTATTCAAATTAAAATTAAAATAAAGGATATGAACTTCGAGAATATTAACTTTTCAACAGATTTTAATACCGTTCCTTTCTCATTTATTCCTCCGATTATATATAAGTCGTCATCTAGATTTATGCACGAACATCCATATCGTTTTTCGTTCATATTAGCCAATCGAATTGTTAAACCTTTCCTCGTCAAATCGATTAAGTAAACCTATATTAAAATACAAAATTGGCACATCATTCATTGACATTCTACTTGATAATGAAAAATATATTAGCACTCTAATTAACAACATAACTCATTTGTAGCTTTTGCCTCATTTGTAATCGTATCCACAACTAGACCACCAGCGACAATTAAAAAGTTTTTGTATAAGCAGAAAGAAGGTTCTTTATAACAGTTGTATGAACCAAATATCATTGATTTAAATTTGGTACTTGTTTCCATTAAAGTTTTATCATTGTCAGGATTAAATAATCTTATGTTTTTATTTTTCTGAAAATTAGAAAAAAATCTATTCATATTTTAACATTTCAGTGATGATAAGAGTACCTAAAACTGTTAAGCAATATGATATCTTATTTATTAGTTTAAACATTTTTTGCGGATTAAGTCAACATACATCAAAACGCAATAGGATTTCATCCCTTAGTGTATCAATATTCGGTGTTCTTCTTGTCGTATTATTTTCAATGTCTGAAAAAAAATTAAAATCTTGATTTCATGAAACATTATAAGTATGTATACATGTATTGTATTTAAATCTTTTTTCACTTGTCACTTATAAAACTCATTTAGGGCCGGTATTATCACTAGTTTTAACTCTCGAGTAATTTAATTTTTGTATTATAGTGAGATGAGTTAGAAATAAATTCGAATTAATATGAGAGTTAAACAAATGAAAAAACCGTCCTTTAAAATGTAACTGATTGTAAAAACAAAAGAACACGCATTTTCAAATTGTACCTTAATGAAAATTCGATAGAATTTTATTAAGTAACATTGCATATTACATATATTGTTTCCAGCACTTTTGATTTTACCTATAATATAATAATGATTATAATATAATCAAATACAATTTAATGATTTAAAACATTAATTGAAATTCAAAAATTTCAATTTTTATCTAATTATTTGATTCCATATACTTGTATACATACTCGAACATGATTCTTCAGTTTCTGTAGCTCGAATTCTTTTTACAGGTATTTCCTGTATCGTTAACCTGTCAGTATCGTCTATTTCTATTTCTATTTTTATTTTTCGTTTATTGTTAAACATCTCGACTGAAAAAAAATGATTTAAACATATATTTTTAAATTAATTTTTAAAAAAAAAAATTAAATTTGAAATGAATTTCATACACATATATCTATATAGACAGAAACATACTTAAAGTGAATAAAAAATATTTTATTTCTAAATTTATTCAAATACAATATTATCTATATAAATAAAAACGAATGTATGTATGTATGTTATCATATTATATTATATATTATAAATAGTAATCTTTCGCTGAAATTATAGCGGGAACAGAAATTCAATCGGGAACGAAAAAGGGAACTGTAAATACTAAACTACAATTCACAATTTTCTTAAAGTCTAAATAGCCTCGAACAACGACGGATGGCAGAAGCTAATCTATAATATAATAGAAACATTTAAAGATACAACACATGTCTCCTTTAAATTATGTATTTATATTGCAGCTTCATAAACATATACTGTCAATGCCAATGCCAATTTCAACAGTCATCGAGAATAGAATAAATCAAAATTTTAAGCACATTTTTCAAACTTGACAGTTTTTTTTTTAATTGAAAACTCATTACCGGCCAAACGAGCGATTCAATCGATTTCTACTTCTATTATTTCCATTTCCACGAACACTTTTTTCAGATACGGCTATATATTCTTTATATTCTCACGTAAAAAAATCCAAAGGATCGGCTAATAAGACGGTATTTCACGCGTGAGTTGTAAATTTTGCACGGACCATGAATTGATTCCCTCGTAGACCGCGGTATTTTCAGTGGCCGCCCAATTCAGAGTTTCTAAATTTAATTATAAATCATTTAAAATATTTGAATTTTATCAAAAAACAACACACTTATTATTCTTTTTATACAAAAAAAATGAAATATATTATTAGAGTTTTTTTTTTTTTTACAACGACGTGAACCAATGATTAAAGTGCATACATGTTTAGTTATATATTTATTCAATAATTAATGTATTTATAAATGTCATACTAACTAGCATATGAATTCAGTTCTGGCTTCTGATATATTTCTTTCTGGAATTAGATGCACGAAAAAAAAAGATTGTTCACTAATGACTCAGTAACAAAACTAAATCAAAATAATCGAATTTTCCCGTTTTATGCACTTTCAATCTAATATCTATATCAAAATAATCTATAATACATTTTTTTTAATATATATCACTTAAATCAACCAAGATTAAAAACTCTACGTTTAAACTAAAATCGATAACATTCATTCAACAATCATCAATCAACTGATAAAATATTTTCAATCAAACGTAACGACTATATTCGACTTAGATATTTTTAGAAACACCTATGGATTAATCTACGCTAGTATGATTTGAGAAGCACAGATCTTCGAGACTGAGCCTTGGGGTCCCAATGGCTTCACATACATAAAACATAACCCTAATGGTTCACATGATTCATATAGTCGAAGGGCTATAGTTCCAACCCTTTGATACCTTAACTCTTCTCGTATATTATGAGCGAAAAGAGGAAAAATCGGTCATAATCTATCCCGAATAATCAACACCGATCCCAACTATCTAGAAAATTGCTTTTGAAACGATTTCAGTTTTAGAAATAGAAAGAAACTTTTGAATACTTAAAATCATATTAAAAAAACTGTGATTTTTGTCTGTTATTATGTAGGAGAGGATAATGCTGGAAGTTTGGGGAAAAATGTTCCAAATTTATTTAATTACTCAATTAGAATAACTTAAATGATGCCGAAGTTGTACAAAATTAGATGGTTTAATCATCTTTTTTTTATCAACTTTATTATTTTTGGAAGAATTATTCCTATAATAATATAATATGATATAATAAGATTTTTCAAATTTATGTGCAGAACAGTTTAATGAAAATACATAATTGGAACTCTCTTATCTCCAGATAATATTATACTTTGTAATGGCAGCTTCAATTTGATTATCTTTCGATGTGTAGTTCTTCTACCATCGGCTCTAACCCTTGACTGATCTGGTTCACATTTGTCCAATATTATTTATGTAAAATAATAGGATAGTCTTAACTGTATTTATGTATTTATATGAAAAAACACGTATATTCGCACACTGAAAAATACAAAAGACCTTCGAGAAGATTTTCAGCGTAATTCTGAAATAAATGTCGGCGTCGTCGTTCGTTTACAACGTATGCTCCCATTTTCCAAATTCGCCAACACTCTCCTTTCCCATGACATTAATTCCATGAAATTAATGTGGAAGGCTCTTTCTGAAGGTGTCCTTTTCAGGCGTAATCCTTTCTTAGGACCCGCATAAATACCCTTACATATTCATCGTGCTATTGCCAACGAAGTGAATTCGCTCGCCATTTAAAGATAATGAAAAAAAAACTATTAGGTGAAAGCGACGATTTTCTTTATGTTCATATATTAATTTTTCATATGAGATTACGTTGGTGTGGTGATCAGGCGTTGCTCGAAACTATCGACTTTGAATTGATTGTGATTTGAGTAGTTAATATTACGAAAAAAATAAACCGAGTTCGAATGTGTATACAACGACTCTGGAAAGTTTTATTTCGATCTAATGAAAGATTTAAGGGGATTTTCATTTTTATATACATGGGTATCATATGACGACTGAAAAGGCCAAGTGCTACAAGTGATATTTTTGCCGAAATTGAGTTATGTCAATCACTTTTATGCACGCTCATATATTTAGTGGCAAAAGGATAAATAAATCATCAAGGAGATAAATCATCAAAACACTCGACCTCCTCCTAATACATCCAGATATATTACATGATCAATTTTGATCGCGCTTTTCTCGAAATCATCGCAAAGTCACTTGTACCCTTTGGCCTTTTCAGTCGTCATATAGCGTCTATAGATAGATTTATTTTTTCTCACACGTGTCGTCAATTAAACCGCGGAAATAATTCGCTTACCGAAAAAAATATATATATTTCATCGTGACAATTTTAAACGTTCGTATATAAAAGCTATTCGCGGTCCACACTAATAAATAATTATCGTTGGCACGTTATACGGGAAAAAAGCCTCCTTTTCCGCGGATAAAACGGGTTTTTCAATTAAATTTTGCATGCATGTGTACGAATGGTGCGTATGAAAAATAAATAAATTTTCCAGTCGAAAATTCCCTAATAATAAACGAGAACCCGTTGATTTTTAGTCCCTCTCGTGCAAAATTCAAACTGGAACTCGTTCATTAATTTTTCAAACGGGAACACCCCGTTTTGGCTCAACCCTCGGTGTCTAAGCATTACAAAACGTGAATTGTTAATAACTTTTTCATAATATAATGTCGTGTTTATTCAGATTTCAGAGTCGTTTAGATTGTGAGATTGTCGTAATGTATCGATTTATTGTAATATGATATATCGCTTTATACAATTATTGTATTAGCTGCTGTGGCTCTGTTTTAATCTATCGGCTTTAAATTGATTGTGAATTGTAGTTTAGTGTTCGTATATGAAAATAAAAATTAATTTATTTTATGTCTGTATGTATTTTATTTATAGACTTTTATTTTATTATTTCGCGGTAAAAATTTTCCAGAGTTACTGTGGGAAGGTTTCTGCATTATTACATTTTACATTCAACATTTCACTATCTACGAGATTTTTGATTATAAAGTTTCGTGAGAGGCAACATGTAACATAATTACAACAATTAACTATTAACAATTTAAATACATAAAATTTCTAGTCAGAGAAGCTTGAAAAAATACATCAAAACGAGATGCAATATATCTGAAGAGACTTATTAAATAACGTCATCATAAGACATACTTAACATATTTTCAATATCTGTGCAAAATCTACTCTATCCAATGTCGAACATTATAAATATTGTCGATTGTTATAAGTAAAATGCAATATAAACCATTCCAGAAGTGCACTCAATGTCTCTGAAAAACTTCATCGAGATCAGATAAGCGATAAAGGCACATATGAGTAACACAAAGATACATCGATTTTCAATTAAATATAGATTACGTTATTCTTGTTTCAGTTAATTATTCGTTTTGTAAACATTGACAGTTGTTACGGTTATTATTCGAATTTGGCATCAGCCACTTCACCACAATTTGCGGTCGAGTTTTCGTGTGTTGCATTAATTTCGGTGTCGAGACTGAATTTATTCGGTCTATCGTCGTTGTTATACGAGATTCCACTGTACATTTTCGACACGAGAAAATGAATATTAAAAATTCACAAAACATTTACGGGAGTATGGAGACTCATAAATTTTTCGTGTACCCAAAGCTTCGCGATGACAGTTTTGTCGCACGTGTATTTCAATGAAAATTATATAATAGCAATATTGATTTTGTGATGAATTATGACATGAAAAATTCACTTTACTCGAATATAATTTATATAGTACTAACGTTTTTATTGTACCAATTTATCGAAATACGTCATAAATGTTCAGAATTTCTCACAGTAGTGTCCCGTATCATTATACATTTCTGAGAAACAACGACTGGTCTAATATTAGACGAGCTTACGACCACTTGGAAAGGTACAGACATTAAATATTTATTCGAAATATAACATAAATCCTTTCGCGAGTGCTTGAAGCCAACAAACACGTGCTCGAATCCTTCGGTTAACCACCGAACTGTTTATAACCGCCCACACTATCCCCTTAATCTTTACACTATTTTATATTATGTCCTATTCTATGTGTTTAAGGATAAGATGAGATTTAATTTTATCGTAGCTCTACTATTTTTAACGGCTCACAAATACTTTACCGAAGTATCGATTCGATTCGTTCATATAAAGTTGCTTCTATAATATGAAGCTAATATCTATGAAATGATTTATTTTGATAAATATTTTCGATTTGAATCATTAAGAACTTATTTCGATTCTATTTTGTCTTAATGGACTGCAGGGCTGCAGCACACAACTTTACGATTTCTTTAACATTTTTTCTGTTATAATATTAATTTATGAAACTTAAGTACTTTGTATTTTATTTTAATTGATATATTTTCAATACATGACTTTTTTCAACTTTGTAGCTACTAACTACCCCCATATGAGCATTCTCTCCATTCACCATTGATTCAATTTATATTTCATTATAATTTAAATATCCAATTTTAACTATTCAAATTATTATAATAAAAACTTGATTAATTATCACTAAGCTCGCAAATATTTAAAAAGAAAATTATTTATATAAAAAAAATCATGAAAATTGGGTTTATTTCAATTAACCGCGCATCAAACATAAAATTATCCGAACTCAAAACCCCACATCGAAATATCGAGTTTCATTCATTCGAAAAGCTGTAAAAACCAATCAAACCCATCGATTAACCTCTGCGTATCGAAATCAAAAATGAACATTCCCGAATCGCAAACCGCTAACGACCGAAACGATACGGAAAAGCTTCGAAGCGACCGAAATTCGCCGAATAATCGAATAAATAAATAAATAAATAAATAAAATGGAGTGAAATAAACAAATAAAGGCAAACAACACACGAAATCGAATTAATTCCGAATCGCACGACCGAAGAGGCTTTCAACGCGCCAAATGGACCGGTCAAATTGGAAGGGTCACACTTTTTATATGCGAAATCCAAGGATATGGGGCTCTAATAAAAATAAGGATGAAAATCTACGTATTCGAGTACGGTTGAATCTCGAATTCTAATAATAATACCTAAATTCATAGTTATATTGTAATCAACAAATGTAGATTCGATGTTACAATGCTTTGAAAAGTTAGCATTGTTGATGAACGACTTCAATAACAACACGACGTCGAATTGAATTTTCATTGTAAGATTATATTATATTAATCATGGTCATTCATTTATGATTAAGTCATTAAGTGTTTTTGAATAGGGAGACTTAATCCTTTTGAGAGACTTGATCAACTCATTTGTTTTTTGCCTCTAATTCCATTTTGGAAAGTCTTATTTTGAAACAAATAGTGCACAGATTAATCCTAGTGTTAGAGTTAGAGATTCTTGAGTTAGAGACAAAAATAAAAGGGAGCATTAAGTCTCCTCATTTTCCTATACGATAATTTTCATTTCAATCGAATACACATAAAACTTAATATTAATATATTATTTTAATAAATGTGGAAAAAATCTTTCAGCACGTCACTCGACCTCATCCATCGAGTGTCGTGCGAATTCTCACAATCAGCTCAAAAAACACCAAGATTTCCTCATTTATATAGAACAACTCTTATCGAAAAATCGTCAAAATCAAATCAAACATATCAAAGTATGCTTAAATTGAAACATCACTGTACATTTGTACATTTTAGGGTGAAAAACACGAGAGAAAACGCAGGTTTGGTCTTTCACGGCTCGTTTTCACGCGCGCCAAAACTACGGTCCGTGAAAAGCGCCGACGTCGATTTTCTCGCAATAAATCCGAAGGTTTTTCATTTTATCGAATCGAATTGAAATTCGAATCGTGATTTTTTCACTGAGCAATTCGAGATTGATCGTAAATTTCGCTCAATCGAAACAAAATTCAGAGATACAAGGCGTTTTTGTGCATATCGCATTTGGACTTCAGTGTCCTCCTGATGATGGTTTTTAGGCCTTTCGAATTATATTTCGATATTTTTAATTTTAATTAGCCGTTCAGAGCTAAATGTGACTAATTTTACTAAGCAAAAAGTCGAGAAAAACGATTGAACGTATTTGATACATTTTTTAAAAAAATCCTATAACACATTTCATTATTACATTTTTCCAAATTGATAACAAGTTATGAATGTGATCTATCCATATAAGAGTAAAAAATCAATTTAAATAATAAAAATTACAATACTGATCTCTAAAATATATTCATTATTCTTTGTTGAACATGCCAAATAATTATTCACACATAGAAAATTATTACTAACTATACCAAATGCTTTGACATTAAATCTTAAATCTCTCTAAAAATGCTTTTAATCACGGTTATCTCAAAAAGGTTTATATAACTCAATCTTTTCTTTTGGTTGTTTAATTCGAAAAAAATATTAATTAAACTCTTTACAAGATTAAAAATGGATCCCCTACCTTGTCTATAATAATTTTGAATTTGCTCAAATTTAGCACCATTCAAGCGTTAATATTATTCTTCAGACTATTCAATTCTTTCAACTGCTTTAAAATGAATAATCAATCAAGAAATTTTCAATAAAATCGAAAACCTACAACAATAAAAAAATCAAATTGGAAAGCGAACGCTCACCTGAACGCTTCATACGAATGTGGAAAATCTTAGAGAAGAGAAGACGATGATGAAGCAGTCTTTTAAATATTTAACTTAATCTTAACTCTTTTAAATATTTTAAAAATGAATGAATTAATCAAGAAATATTTGATAAAATCGAAAACCCACAACAATAAAAAAAACCGCATCGTAAAGCGAACGCTCACATGAACGCTTCATCCGAATGTGGAAAATCGCGGAGAGGAGAAGAAGCAGAAGACGATGAAGAAGAAAATGAAGAAAAAAATGAATTTCCTTTCGGCTTCTTCCGGATCCGTCGAAAATCGCGTTCTTCTGGGACGAGTGATCATTATATTTCAAATTCGGGCACAATGCGTTTTCAGGGCGGGTCGAAGATTATACGTCACCTTCGGGAATTGCGCGCACTTTTCGAATATTGCCTCATGAATAATACGAATCGTCGGTAAGTATTCCATTATTGGTTCTTTTTGTCGACTTTATTATATTTTATTTCATAAGATCGTGTTTGAGTGTGTTCTTTTGAGACTGCAGATATGTGCTCCGAGTCGAAATCGAAGGTTGATGTTGAATCATTCGACTCTACGCTCTGGGGATGTTTTTTTAAAATTTAATTATTTTCGGTTTGTTAAAATTTTTTTATCGATATTTATATGAAAATTTATATATTTATGGTGTTTAATTTAAATTTTGTTTTAAATAAATAAAATTTGATATGCTAATAACTTTACGAAGGAAAACCCACCATTCCGTTTTTTAACTACGCCTCACTCTGTATCTTTGTGAATAATAATGAAAATCTTATATTTTTCTGGGCATAATTTCATCTATGTATTTATTCAAATTTAGTTTAGTTATATTTCATTCATGTATACATAAAATAGGATAGTATGAAATCTTTCAAGAATGCAAATCGTAAAGGGTTTTATTTTAATATTGTATATTAATACTAATTGTGTTGTTTTATGTTCCACAATATTCAATGGCGTGTTATATAAAAATGGCAATCTTTTTTTTTCAGTCTATGTTCTATTAATTTAATTCTATATGGATTCATTCTTGATTGTTCTTTCGTGTTTTTCTTCACGATCGATGTCCGAAGTCGAGTGCTCAATCTAAAATATTAATTTTCTATCCTTTCATTCCCTGCAAAGTAAAAGTTTTCATGAGTAAATATTTGAACAAAAGCATAATATCATAGATTTTATGATTTTGTTACAATCTAAATGAAAATTTTACGTGATATTTTTGAAAACTAATGTATCATTATTCATTAATAATGTAAGTGCACATAATTTCCGTTCTCAAAATACTAGAAAGCGCTCTCTGAAATAATTTGAGCGTTTTAAAATAAATTATTATATAATACTCTTGCCCGAGAAATGTTTGAACTTTTTAAATCGAATTAAAAACCTTCATCGGTCCAAAGCTGAACTTTCAACTCAAACGTTGCTACATTACGAGCGAAAAAATCCCCTTGACAATTATCCAGTGCGAAAGTTTTCCGAATAAGAATTAACTCTTAAAAGCTCACCGCCGAAACGTGAATAATTCCACCCTATTAATTTATACTTTCTGTACAAATACGCTTTGATATTTTCATATTTGACTCAATTAGAATGGTAGTTCGATTTAAAAAAAAATACAATGAAAAATGCTCGTACGCAATGTGACCATACATCCACATTTCATATTTAAGTAGCATGTTCTTTTGTCTCTGAAGACAGCGAAATTTCCACTTTTCACTCTTCATACTCAATGATACCTAATAGAATTAGTCACTTATACCTCTGAACGACTCATATTATTATCTACGTATGAATTATGAGCTATATGGGCTCGGTACATACGGGTACGAATATCGTGTATGATGTGTTTTGTACAGCTCGAAACTCAATCTCGAAGAAATAATATTTGCGAAAGAGAAACCTCCCCTAAGGGTTTGAAATCTGCCCAAACGTATCCTCATTAACTCAAACATTAGCTTATATTCACTCAGAGCAGATAAAAATCGGCTTCTATGCTCTAACATTGCAATTTCATGAACATTTGTCAATGTAACCGACATTATTATTCGATTCGATATTTCAATGATCAAGCACGTCACATGTAACGTTGGCTGCATTGAAAAATGTCTGCATATTGAAAACATATTACACAGTCCAAAATATATAGATAAATTGATTCACGTGAGACAGAGTACGGAAAGACATCAGAGAGTGCTTAAACACTTTAGAATTCGATTTTAAGAGACTAGATTTTATTGGTATTCGATAATATTTAAATTAAACAACAATTTTGACAACATACGTGAATTTATCAATTTTTGCATGAATCTAAGTTTTTATAGTTGAATAAATTTCATCTGATTCTGAACTTTCTAGGGATGCCAAATTTCAGCAATTTTGTCTCGATGAAAGGGGGACACATTTCCAAATTGGTTCAAAATTCGGCTCAAGTGAAAATTGTTATTTTCTCTCAAAATCTAATAACCAGACAATTAAATGTCCTTCTGAAATAGCAAAAAAATCAATTTGACAAATGTTGCCTCGGTTAATCGGGATGCCTGACGACCCTAGAATTTTCACACATATTTATACACATATGAGCAAGTTCGCTACACAATCTCCTTGGACACATAGTCGTCTTTTTGTGTCTGAACTTCCACATTATCAAAAGAGACACGAGCTCGTCTCTAATCTGTGCGAATAATTAGCGTAGAAGTCTAAAGATCGCGCTCGGTTAACGGATTCCGTTAGCTGAGTTCGCACTCAAACAACGATAAGCCCTAAGAGAGGACGTCTCTGATATCCTTTCTTGGAGCTGAAGCAGCATCAGACGACGATTCGGCGATGGCTGAAACATACGAGGGAAGATTCCGCGTTATTGTGTATTTCCATTGTGATACGTGCCGAGTCGCCGAATGGCCGATGTGCTACGTTTATGCTTCTTATCTCTAGCTGTTGGTATTAAATTTTAGTTTTTGCAGTCGTTTTTGTGCTGAAATTATCTTAAAGAGTTCTTCTGTTGTATTTAATCGTTTTAGTGTACGTATGAAGATGAATAAGGCCATGGAGATCAAGTCGCATTGTGGCGATTTCAAGATCTGCATGTTTTAGGATGGAATGGATAAATCTTGCAATTAGCATAGGTTCTGGTATCGTTTTTTTAATTTTGCCACCAAATAAATGAACATTCATTATTCATATAGATTCAAAAATTCATAAATTTATATAGAAACAATTTATGTTAGCTATTAACTCGATTTCGATAAAATTGTTACTTGATCTCTATTTTTTCTTCGTAAATCCATGAGTAGATAGTTTAATGCATTTAGAAGCGATCTTTTATTTGTTATTAGTTATCAGAATCAGTAATTAAGTTCAATGAAGAAAAATACATTCAGTCATGGTTAAATAACTTAAATATCGATAAAATTTCCTACATATTTTTTATTAGATCGATTTTTCATTTCAATTAATTGTTCACAGGAAAAATATCGACTTAATTAAGAATAATAATAAAATACACGTATATTATTCGTGTTCAAATAACACCGTTTATAAATATTAACGTTGAATCTTCTATCTTTTTGTTTTATCTAATTAACTGAAAGTTTCATCAAAACTTTACACTAAAACCATTCTCTTTCCGAGTTATATCTTTGTTAACTTTATACGAACACTATGAATATCTAAGTAAATTGCTTTAACCCTACTTAAACAGGTGACCCAAAAGCAACGGTTCCATTAAACGCATTCATTATGCGAATCTTGAAATCGTGAAAACATCTGCAAACTTTCAGGCGAAATGTTGAATTCGTTTCGCAAACTATCTTTCGATTGATCCATTCGATAGATATATTTTCTCGAGTTTCGTAATATTCATATTAGAACAGATCAAAATAATTCGTTAATACTAACAGAATTATATTATTGAACACTAAGAGGTAATTCCTAGAACGATTTCCGATCAAACGACGCGAAACAAAATTATGTCGAATCATACAGCTGACGCTATAAGATCCCATACACACTTGAACATTCATTCCAAATAATACAAATATATTTAAAACAATTCAAATATATGTATGTATTTTATTTTAATGAATATGATTTATTTATATAATATTCTAGAAATCCATCATGAATACATGACTTTTAATCACTAGATCTAACATATGTAACTGATTCTAAATCATAGTGCAGAATCAAATCTAACTAACTTATAACGTGTATACATACATATGTATAACAATATACGATATAAACAAACTTGGAACGTGTAAAGTGATATATCATCAAATCACTCGACCTCCTTCTAATAAATGTAGGTAATATACATACTCAACTTTGAGCACGCCTTTTTCGAAATCTTCTCAAAGTCACCTGTACCCCTTGGCCTTTTCAGTCGACATATGTGTGAAATCTTGGCCTCTATCTATTATAAGACGATCGAAAAGGCCAAAAGGTACAAGTGACATTTTCACCGAAATTGAGCTATGCACAGGAATCGCTACTATGCACGCTCATTTATTTGGTGGCAAAAAGATATTAACGAATTCGTAATGTGTACCGAGATATATCATCAAATCACTCGACCTCCTCCTAATACACATGACGACTGAAAAGGCCAAGGGGTACAAGCGACTTTGAGATGATTTCGAGCAAAGCGCGTTCAAAGTTGACGAGTACCAAATAATGTAATTTGGTACCTGCACACAATAAAATATGTACAAAATTTCATCAAAATCGATGTATACAAGCTCTAACAGTCTCTTCGGGAAATCGGCTCGCATCGAACGATCGAATGAGCACTTACCTTCATCCAAAGCAGAAACGACCACCTAATTGCGAACAGAACCCGGCCAATTGAGCAGGGTCCATGGGACAGGCCAGAATTTGAGCTCTCACCTCGATACAACCTTCAATTAAGTTCGTGGGTCGGACTTGAGCCGGCCCATTTATCTATGAAATAGGAACCCTTTAATGCCTCCAACGCAGAATCGACTTTTACCCCCCGTATGACTCTTGTTTGTTTGTTTGTTTGTTGTTGTTGTTCGGGATTGCTCTTGTTCGTTTTCGTTTTGGGTTTTTTTCTCTCGCAATCGTATATATTGATGAGGATTTTCTTAATTTTCTTCGATTTTTGTGAAAATTTGTTGAATTTTAGTGTAAGTGTAGACGAGGATTAATTGTTGAAACAAATCGTCTAATATCACAGGTCAATTTTTAGTGTGTGTATTTTTTTAAGTGCATTTAATGAAGCGTTTAAGGAACTAAGAAAGTAGTAACATTGCTATAAGTTGAACAAACCATGTGAAAAACATTAATTTGTTAGTGCACTAAGCAAAAATATCTATCTTTGATCTGTGATAATTGAAAATCTATTTGACAACTGAAAAGGCCAAGGGTTACAAGTAACTTCGCGATGATTTCGAAAAAAGCACGCTCAAAGTCGATCATTTGCTTACATGTATTAGGAAGATGTCGAGTGATTTGATTATATATCTCGGTATATGTACGTTTTAAATTCGTTTATATCCTTTTGTCACCAAATAATCGAGCGTGAATAGAAGCGATTCCTGTACATAACTCAATTTCGGCTAAAATATCACTTGTACCTCTTGGCCTTTTCAGTCGTCATTTAGAGTTGCGTTTTCCGTTTTTAAATCTATTATTTTTGATTAACATTCCAAAAAATTTTCATCAAAATAAGTGGGAACGTTTACATTGTCTCTTCTATGAAATTTTCATTTCATCTTTTCAAGATAACTAAAAATATCCCGATTTCATTATCATGCTGATTTTTTTATTCTATTTTTTATTTTTCGACACATAATAAGACAAAACGTATTAACATATTTAATGAACCTTTCTTCTGAAAAAAAAAAGATTTATCCAGAACAATTTTCTCTACTTTCGAACATTTCACATTCGCACGTATTTCGAAAACCAGTTTTCTTTCAAAAGTCCTTCCGTATTCTGAAATTATTTGAATGTAAACGAATTTGTTCCAAAATGACTTTCAAGTCCCAATAATTCTCGAACCGTCGAAAATTCTCAAATAATCAAAGTTTCGATACAACGAGCTCTTCGATTCGTTCGAGCGCAAATTAAACTCGATATTTCGCGAACGAATCTCTTCGGCGAATAATTGTTTCGATAAATTGTTGTCTCGATGAATTATTGTTTCGATACGTCGTTGTTTCGTTAATAATTATTATCGAAATTCGTACAAATTCAACGGCTGCACGAAACTTCGACGTGTGAAAAGTTCTTCTGGGAAGTTGGCGAATCTTTTATGGTAACATTTTTATTACGACCTCGTTGTATTTTTTTTTTCATACAACTCGCAAAACTCATGACTATTTAAGCGACGAGGCACTTTCTTGGCTACATTTTGAAAAATTCATAAAGCAATATGCGCCTTTTTCGCCCTTTGATGCGAAAATTTTTATACGCAGTTAAATCGTTATTAACTTTATACCAAGCGGTTTAAAAATAAGATTTACTTTTCAAACTATTCGAATTATTTAAAATATTATACAATTTTCATATTTGTATTATCTTTGGAGTATATATAGTTGATATTCAGATACTTTTTCAGATTTTTCAATTCGATTCTACCTTCATTCCACGTATGAAAAATGACGAGTATACCAATACATTTTGTTTTGACCTCTATCTTAATTTCTCATGGGAAATGGAGATCGGAGCCATTCGTTCTACCGAATATCGACTGTAAAACTGTTTAGAATCACAAAAGAGCTCATACTCGATTTTTGCATGAAAAAATACCGATGATCGTATAACTCGATTTGCTGCTAAGAAACCAAACTATATACTTTTTGCGTCCTAGGATCGAAATTCACTTTAAATCCAATCTTAATATAAGTCGAAAAGATGGAAATTCGTTGAAAATTACATAAAAATTTTAAGTTTTTCCGAGTGTGCTTTTTTCTAGTTGGAAAATTTCATCGATTGTGCGTACATTTTGTATAGTTACGGTATTAATTGAACGAATCCCTCGAAATGAACAAATTCAGGGATTAAATCTCGAGAGATTTTCAGTAACAGTCGAACGAATTCCGAGGAAATCGAAATCTAAAGTGCCTTATTAAAAATCGTTGCGTCATTTCGATTTCTATGCAAATCAAATCGTAACTAACGACATAGTCATTATGCTCAGCTTTATAAAAGTTATGTTAATATTTTTTTTTCATGGCATTGTGAAAATATTCTCAGTACATACGAATCGAATCACTTATCGTTTCTCTTACCCGCAAAAGATACACCGAAATAAATCCAAGATAATTAGGGTAAACTAATATGATTCGAACGATACACGAAAAAATATTCAAGAATAATATCATTTTTTTTTTCGTATCTTTTATACATTTTTTTCTTCTGAAGCACAATAGTTTCGCTCTCCACTCCAGTAGATACACAATGGAAAGAAGATCTCGTTTCATATATCCACGAGATCCTCCTGGCTCGTTTCTTTCCTTTGTCTCTGTTCGCTTTCATATTTCTCTCTTTCCATTTTTTTCTCGTCTTCTTCTTCTTTTTATTGTCTTCCATCCCTCAAACCCTTTCGACGGTTAGGTGAGGCTTTCTTTTGATGTCGACAAAACAGAGCGGCCTCGGATTGTCACCATCGAACTCGAAGACCTCACCAAAGTCCTGCACGAACATTATTCTAGAATGCTCACTATGTTTTCTGACTTTGTGTTTCAATAAATTCCGATATGCTCCAATCATAATTTCCATTTCAAGTTAATTAATATCTATTTTATTTTTAAGTGTGTTCAACAAAATGTGTAATGTCACGGTCAGCAGATGTTTACCGACTGACCATGAATCATTGATCGATGACTTGTCAATTCAACTGTCGACAGCGCCACCACTCGTGGCATGATATTAAGGAACTAATACTGCAGTCTAGAGCGCAGTAGAATTTAAATTGAAGAAACATAAATGTTTCTTTACATATATTTCTGTTACCCAGTTGCCTAATCGATTGACTATTGACAATATAAAACGTAATCTGATTTTACCGAATATCATCAAACCTAACCAGATTCGTCGAGTGTAAAACTAAGAAGGAAATAGACAAGTACTTATTTATCATTTATGAAAAAAAAAATCTAATTCGATTTTACAAAGATCAAAATTTTTATGTCGATATAAAATATTACTATTTTTGATTAAGTAATATATTTGATAAAACAAACATGAACTTTATGTGTGATAATTCATGAATTATAATTAAACTAATATTCAAATTTCTCAGATGAATACGTTGATAGCATACAGATCATCTAAACATTATTTAACGAAAGGAAAACTCGCGTGCATATGAAAATAGTTTAGATCCAATTCAACACTTCTTTTGATCATTAAATGTAAATAAATTTCACATAATCGATTAAAAAATCATGAATTTTCTAGAAAACTATGTCGACTACAACAAATAGAAAAATCCTGAAATTTTTTCAACAAACTCTAGTATATTGTTCGTAAGCTCGTTTCTAGTCCGCCTCAGTTCAAGCGTGTGATTGCGTTTTCGGTTTCAGATTCAAGCGTTCAAAATTTAACTGCGTATATTTATTTCGATATAAATCGGTTATACGCTCCTCTAGTTCTAGGAGGATCTCCTTCGGTAATATATACAATATGCACGCTAGAATAAACAAGGATATCGCCTGCGAATACATTATCCAAATTTCGAATGTACATATAGAACTGGTATAGAACACTTATTGGTACGATGGATAATTGAGAAGCGTCGCGTAACAAGTCCCTCTATTTGCCGACTTTGATATTTTGAATTCGCTTTATATGTACATATACTCGAAACGAACTTCTAATTTGTTCTGAAATCGATCGAAATATTTTTGAGATCAATTTTTTTATATGAAATTTCGAATTAGATCGATTAAAACGATCTTTATATCGACTCACTTTTTTCTTCCATCTTACAAATCGATACGTTCGTAAGTACGAATGTGTCTTCTTTTGAAATATTATCGCCTTCGGATGAAAGTTTCATCAATGTGCGATAACATATTGGTTTTCGTTATTGCACTTTTGAATTATTTCTTGTACTGAAACTAGTGTTCGATAAGAAGAGCGAAGTTGGACTATTTCGCGGTGCAGTTTCCGCGAAGTGCAATTTCAGCACAGAACGTCATCGAAGTGCACTCGAATAGTTTTCGAAAATCGCTCTCAACAACACTTAACACGTTCGCTTTAACCGAGCACCGATATTAAATCGAAACCGTTAAATTTTCTTCGGAAAAAAAATAAGGAGACGTTAAAAATTCGCACACAATACGGCGTTCCGCACCGTTAATTCGCTCTTTCCAAACACAGTTCTAAAACTCTATCTTTCCTTTCGGTAAAAAAAAAGTGTACAACAATAATAAGAGCGAATTTTAAAAGAGAGAGAATAGTTGAGAAAAAACGCGATTCCATTCCTTATTCACCGGCGAAATTTTGTATGCGCATAAAAAGCTTTGGCTTTTAACATCGAGGCTACCGCACTGAAAACTCTACAAAGGCTTACGAAACTTACACAGTAGCATTAAAATATT
The DNA here is from genome assembly GCA_024721215.1 of Cheumatopsyche charites. Lineage (NCBI taxonomy): Eukaryota > Metazoa > Arthropoda > Insecta > Trichoptera > Hydropsychidae > Cheumatopsyche > Cheumatopsyche charites. Next base: position 2,389,460 of record CM045577.1, on the reverse strand, counting down.
ATTCTTTCGCAAAAGAACACGTAACACATACAAATTTTCCGAGTACGAAGTTAACTTTGCTCATGAATACGTAAATTGATCATATGGCTAGTGCACCGCATCCAATAGCTCAAATATGCTATTGTTTCAATCTATTTTCTTATCAGAAGTAAAAAAAAAAAAAAATTAAGAGCTTAACTAATATAATAGCATTTATATCCATTCAATTCTATTTCATATCGTGTATATTTGTAATTCATCATTAAATGTATGATTCATCGAACATCGATCATAAAGTCATACGATTCCTATCAAAGCGTTACAAATAAGAGTGCAATTTAACTAACAATAGAAAAATATACCGATTTCGATTTCTTTTTCTACATGATAATATAAAATTTTATATATTTTATTCACTCTGTGTGATCGCTAAAAATATTAATAATTCACAATTCAAATGAAACAATTCAGTAAATATGTTCTGTATTCTAAACCACTACAGATTGAATGCACAAAGGTATTGAAAATTGTAATAAAATTTAACTAACGATCAGTCCAAGTTATAATTGAATATGTATTTACACACAAATTCTGAATAATAATTATTTCTAAATTGAAATAATAACAGTTAAAATCAATGCTGAAAATTTTTCATGCATAGAACTATCCAGCGACAGAATCTTCGAATGAACATCAGTTCGATCGAAATCTATGAACAATTCAATTCCAAATTCGAATTAAATTCAAAAATAAAACTCGAAACACATATTAGTATCGAAAAACCACAATTTCGAAGTGTTTCGAGCGTGTGCGAATTATTTATCAATTTTTCGCATACAAAGTCGAGCAAACAAGGCGAACCGTGAAGGGCCGATTTCGGGTTTTTCGCCCTCGTGACGCGCCGCAAAAGAAATCCCCTTTTATTAAATTCAAATTTATGGCAACACAGACGAATAAACAAGAAGATTGCCAGAAAAGTCACCGAGGCAAGCGAAACGCACAACGCGCGGTCACCCTAAGGGCGAGTTCACACGCCGACTTGGAAAAAATCGCGACAGACCTATATACAATACAAATAATATAGGTAAATAGACATTTTTTTGTATATATGTATATTTCTGTCTCTTTTGTATATTGTATAGGTGTGTCGCTTTATTCGGGTTGTGGTGTTGGTTGCTCCGCTTGCGTGTGAACTCGTCCTAAAGGTGCGTTCGATGTTTGCCAGTCACTATTTGCAATGCGTTTCGATATTTGTAAATGTTTACATTTTGTATATTGCTAGATTTGGGTTGAAATTCGGTGTAGTTATATCGATAGGTGTGTGGAATAGTGAGATATCGTGGTCGAATGAACGTTAACTTAAGTAAAAACCGACTATATGTACCTATTAATTCAATACGTATGTTAGAGTTAGTTGAATGCAACTGAGTTTCAAATGTAAATATGGCCAATATTTGATAATAATATTGATATTGATAATGATATTTGAGCATGAAACGAAACCGCTTAATAGAACTACCGCAAAAAACGCATGAACCTAACCCCATTGATTTCGATGAAACTATTTAGAAGTGCAGTGATAATAAATTGGGAACATAAAAACGTAACTCTATAATTTCCTCAAAAAAATAATCGAAGTTTAGTATATTTGACGATTGAATTTCACAAAGGACTCAATATCGATAAAAAAAGGTAACTTGTGCCCTTTGTGAAATCCAATCGTCATTCGGTATACGTATTGATTCTGATTTTTTCCGAATTCATTAATTGAATCATTAAAGGATTAACTTGTTTATTTTTCTTTTATTTTTGTATGAGATATGATATTATCTACTTAGAAAAAAAAGTTAAAGTACTCGAAAAGAGAATTATGTTTCTTATCATATCTTTATAGCCGTAAAGCCATTTAAGACTTGCAATACATTCATATCCAATAACACTAAATCTTTCCTAAAACAATAACCAGCTGCCTTAAACGAAACAATAAAATTCCTTATTCCACATCAGCTTCATTCGACGAAACACCCCCACATTTTCACCCCCAATTTTGGAAAGCGACATAAAAAACGCCCACGAAAACGCATTTTTTCAAATCGAACAAACACAGCAGACTCTTGTAATAAATCGAACGAATTATCTCCGAAGAAAAAAACTACAATAAACGGGACACAACACCCTGTAGATTATTCGTTTTATTCGGACACGCTTCGTGTATCGCATAGAATTTTATTACAGAGTGGCCTTCCGTACCCCGAAGCCGACAAATAGGACGTAAAAAAATCCCACCGGATATTTTATCTCTTATATATGACGACTGAAAAGGCCAAGGGGTGCAAGTGACTTTGCGGTGATTTCGAGAAAAGCGCGTTCAAAGTTGGCCATGTATTAGAAGGAGGTCGACTGATTTGTTGATATATTGAGGCACACGTTCCGGATTCGTTTATACCCTTTTGCCACCAAATAAATGAGCGTGCATAGAAGCGATTCCGTTTCGGCGAAAATGTTACCTATACCCCTTGCCCTTTTCATTTGTCATATATATTTCGTATAATATAAAGGGTACGTTCACACGTGACGATAGAATCCCGTCCGGAAACCGAGAAACGGGAGGATTTATCACTTTATTGCATACGAAATGATGTCGCCGAAAGAATATAGAATAAAGAATATACGTTTTAAATGCGGAATCCCACTAAATCTGAGGATTTCGGGTCGTATTGCATATTTTCGCTAGTCAAATGTTGCGAGATATTAATAGGGGTTGTAGAAATTTAGGGGCGGAAACGCGTGAAATACGCTAAGCTTTGTATACGCGAGTGTTGGGGCCGATTCGGTTTTTCACCATTTTCTATGAAAAAATATATCAGAATTTATTGTGTATGGTTAAATCCTAAATCTAGTAATATATATTGTATATGCAGTATAGCCAATATGTCGGTTTTTAGTTTTTATGGAAGGGATTACATAAATCTATGTCTAATGCTGAATAATCGTCATAATACTCATTTTTTTTTAATTATCTAAATATCTGTCTTATGCGTGTGGCTTAATCAATGTCGCAAAATTGTATAGTATTGACAATGACTATTTATTAATTACATTTTGATCACTCTAATGTGCATATTTTATAATTAGAAGTAATTTTACATTGATACTCAACAGACTATATATGTACATATATAGGTTCTTAAAGTATTAAAAAAAATACAAATCTAATTAAATTATCGGACAATGTCAATTATCGATCAAACTATCAAACCTTTTTTTCTTAATAAATTAACAACTATGATTAATGGTAAATGTTAAATTATAGTTGAACGATAAAAAATGTGCATTGAAACGAAACTACATTGTTCAGGTTTCGTTCATTCATTCATTCATTCAAGAAACTGCATTCACTAAAACACATTTAGGCTACAAATTCAAAACTTTATAAAAATATAATAAATCGAATCCTTTTAATATCAAATCAAATATATTTCGACATCAACCAAAATCGATTCACGCGTTACACAATGGAAAGCAATCATGATTAATATTGGTAGGCGTTATTGAATGTTAATTTCGCGTAGCGTTTAAAGCAGATTTAGCAGCTTCAATATCAACACAATACAGTAAAACCTTCAACTACGAACTGTCAAAAGAATCACCAAAATTCCTTAACATAAAACGAACCTTCACTCTCAGTATTATATGAACGAATGTAATAAGTAAAAATAAATAAAACCACTATAAAAAAAGCAAAATACTTATGACGACTGTAAAGGCCTAGGAGTTCAAATTTCATTTTTGCCGAAATTGAGTTATGTACAATAATCGCTTCTATGTACACTCATATATTTGGTGACAAAAGGATATAAACGAATTAAGAACGTGTGCCTCAATATATCATCAAATCACTCGACCTCCTCCTAATACATGTAGGTATTATACATAGTCAACTTTGAATGCACTTTTCTCGAAATCACTTGTACCCCTTGACCTTTTCAGTCATCACATATGTTCAAATACATAATTACACGAATACAATACTAAAAAAAAGCACGATTGAAGGTCGTCCTTTATTATTAGAGGGCCTACTGTATAGAACACCACAAGCGTGATTCGATCAAATCGAGCGTTGAACTTCGACATCGTGAGCATTTCGCTGTCCTTCGTGGAAATTATCCTTCGGTTTCCTGTTTTCCACAACTGATTTTCAAAGCAACAGGAAACGACCCTCCAACGCCCTAAGGACGAACAGGAAACCCTCGGCTAATCCTGAAGGAAACCTTGGAAAATCACGCGTAATATATACGAGGATGATAGAAATCAACGGGTATAAGTGAAGAATTTAATTCAATAGAGTTCAGAAATTGTCTCTGAATTTGCCTATTCGTTTAGTTTCGAAAATAATTTAAAGGATTTATATCAACGTACATACATTATATCATCAGATCACTTAACGGTGGTCTTTTCAATGCTTTAAACGTATTTTTGACAATGAAAATATTGGCCCTTAATGACATTTTAGTACTTTTTTATTTAATATACATATTTAACTTCGAAAATGGATTAATCATAATTTGATCATGTGCATTTATTCACATTATTCGCTGAATCCTTTAGAGTTTCGCTTTGTTTTGTGCATATAAGGAAATTGTACGTGCAATATGTGTTTTTTTGATAGAAAAATCAGTTTATTTAGCAAATATTCTTATCTTGTTTTCAAACGTATGTATTTCGAATTTTGTATGCTTTATCCATCGATAAAATTTTTGTTACTTAAATAATAAACTATTTTTTCAAATGACGTCATTTATTCAATGGGTTGAAATATTTATTAATGATAGCTGTATTTTAATGTATTTACTTACTTTATCTATAAATTGATTCTTCTATTAAGCAATTTATAAAATATTTCTGAAATTCGATCGATCTGTGAATAATGCATATAATATTTATTAAAGAATCTTCAAATTGAATCTATTAATTAATTGAATCTAATGAAGAGTTCAATCCAGTCAAATATTCTGGATTATTTTAGGTATGGAAAAACGCATTTTTCTCACATTTATCATTACAAACATAAAAAAATCACACATCCACAGTATATTAACAACAAAAACCAAACCAAAACCCTTCACATCCACTAATGGACTAGCACTATCAAAACCCACCCCTCGAAAAAGGGTAGCGCTAATTAAAGCGCACTATGCTAATTCGCACTCGGTATTCCACAAAACCTCAAAAGAGCATCGCAAATTTCATAATTCTCAACACATATATATTTTTTCTGAACAGACAACCAGTGTTCATTTATTTTCACAAAAACCTGCCAGAAGCCTTAACATAGTGGTAGATTAACTACACACCGAAAGACAATATATGAAGAAAGAGCTACTGAAGTTAAGCTTAATGCATGCATCATAATAAGAAAATCCTGGCCGAATATACTTCAAATGATGAATGAAAAAGCCAGGGGGTACAAGTGACTTTTCGGTGATTTCAAAGTTGACCATGTACCTGCATGTACTAGGAGGAGGTCGAGTGATTTGATGATATATTGAGGCACACATTCCGAATTCGTTTATATCATTTTGCCACCAAATAAATGAGCATACATAGAAGCGATTCCTGTTCATAACTCGATTTCGATGAAAATGCCACTTGTATTCCTTGGCATTTTCGGTCGTCAAATATATTTTTTATATAAATTATTCACTCTAATGTAATTCGAAAAAAAAAAGATTTAACTCCTGAGAATGATTAGCAAACTAAAGATGACACTAAAATCGATTGAATTCAATCGACAAGGAATCCATTTATGGAATTGTTTCTCGAAATGTTAATTTGACACATTTTTCAAATCGACTAAATTAAAAATTCGAAAAAGCTGATAAAATAGTATAATCATATACATGCGAGAAAAAGCCTAAGAATTCCGGAAAAACCGGAAAAGCGGAAAACGCGAGAGCGGATTTTTCGCCCAAAGTCCGTTTGGCCCTAGGCCAGGTCTAATGCTCGGAAAAATACTTTGGCGAAACGCATTTAAACACTGTCCGAGTGCCGAATTAAGGCGAAACTTTGCAAAAAAATGAAGCCTCGATCCTAAATGTCCGACGTTTCGGTTTTTCTTTCTCGCTTAGGTCGTTTTTCCCGAGGAAAGTTCGTCGGGTTACATTAAGCTTCGCACTTGAATGGCCTTTAAAGTGTCTTCTGTATGAAGATTGAGTGTGTCTTTTCGTATTTTTTTTATATGTTTGTTGTGTGAGAATTGTCTTAATTAATGTTTGTTTTATATGAGCTATATATGAGCGGTCGTTTTTGATCAAAGGGATTCTTCTTGAACTGGGAAATATCTGTTATGAAACTCGTAACATGATTTTTGAATTTTAATAAAATTCAATACTAATAGTAATAATAAAATTGTCATGGAATACCTAATCCTAGTTCAACTAAATATTGATTCAGTATCAATCTAACAAACGTCAATATACTTCAATCTTCGATCACCTTTCAATACAAACCAGAACATTCTCAATATTTTTCCAGCAAATTAAACCTCTATTCAATTTACAACTAACCAACATCAAGAAAACCTTAATTTACCCACTTCACAAGAGCATTTCTTCAACGACAGAACAGACATATTCTACAAAATCGACCGTCGCAACTTTTCTTATATGCCACCGCATAGAAGGTTAGGTGCACATGTCCCGCGGCTTCTGCGAAATGTTCATAGTCGACTTGGACAAAGTTGTAACATCGTGGACGTCCTTAATTCATCTCATTTTGCTCCTTTGTGCCCAGCAGCATGGTATGCTTCGAACGAACCCTCAAAGCTCGATAATTTCCCAGAAAACTACTGCTAAACTATGCGAAGGAACTGGATTCAACATACGCATATTTAGTATGAAAGCTGGAAGCATTGAGTGCTTGATTATTCCATTACTTTATACTAGAACTCATAAAATTGCCTGTGACACAAAAATTTTATCAACAACTCCTACTTACATTAATTATTTTGAGGTAGAAGTTTTATAAAAAAATCGTTTTTCAAATGTGAAAATTTAAAGATTATCAAATCATAACCCTATTATTCAATGACCAAACTTTTCGATGACCTTTTTTAGGTGATGTCTCTTTGTTTTCTGTCGTCGAAGTGATGATTAACGAGGCAGGTCTCTTTAGGGCACTAATGTCATAGACAGTTTAATTTGCATAGCTCTCGACGAGGCCTGTTTTCATCTGTAAACTTCACTCGTAGTATGCAAATTCGGTTGCTCCACGAACTGCTGAATGATGCTCTGATGAATGATGCGATGTACCCATTAATTGAATGCGAAATAAATTTATATTTTAAATCATAATCTCAATAAGGAGTCTGTTATCGTTTACGCTTTTATGTGTCTAATTGTGAGTTTTATTATGCTGATTGTAAGTTCAAGCTTGGTTATAATCACATGTCGTTGTTATGAATTATGCATTTAATTCGAGTCGCTTAAAATCTGTTAATTTTGGTGGCATCTGTGATTTGCTGGTCGCCCTATCCAGATTTCTACTCTAGCGACTACTTTTTCACTAATTGTAAATGTTAGTTTGGTGGTAGGTATATGTATTATATACGAGTATAATTCTTTTACCACCATTTCTATCTTCTATAATATGTATACTTGTTTAATAATTGACTTACTTCATTGATTGACTGACATTAAAAACCAAATCATAAAACATTATGCAATCATAGCATTCACAACATTTTTTTCGAATCTATTAAAAAATAGGAAAAAATCATATAAATAACATCAAATTTAAAATTTCCAATAAATGTTTTTCAAAAATATAAACTAATTATCATTTGAGCGAAAGTTAACAAATGTTCGATTTGAAATTAGCGCCATTTGCGCAAAAGTACAGTGACATCTACAAGTTCAATGTGAAAGTTCTCTTGCAGCTGCCGTTCTCGATTCCCCCTTCAATACGAACAATTAAACGGAAGTTCATGGCTAACCGTTACTTCGATCGCATCGTCTCGCTGGTTTTCGTACGATAAGTACAGTTTTCTTCGTCGAATCTTGGAGTTTTTGGGATTATTTCGACTCTGAAGTATATTTGTGGTAATTTGAGATCAATTTTATATTTCTTCTTAATTATTTTCATTCATATTTTCTATTGTGACTGTGCACAAACAGTTTAGTTGTGAAGCAGTTTCAAACACAACTGCTAGTCACACCTGCATGAGTTGCTTCAATTTTGTCGTTTTTAACACACTTTCATTTATTCTTTACTTTCTTAATATTAAACAAGTTTTCTATTTCAAGTTAAATACATTTAATTGCTTTCCTTAAAATATTGTGAGATTTTTTTTTTTTATTAAAGCGGAGAGCAAGTATTAATTTATAAAGAATATAAAATGACTAAAACAAATAATGATTAAATAAGCTTTGTGAAAATTGAAAAAACATTAATAATTATTCTTTATATTTCAGATGAAAATGAGCAACATTAACAATAATAAATATGAAATCGATCCCAATCTCCGTAACAAGAGAAAAAGATCTCTAGACTGCAGTAACGTGTTCATGAATCCAGCTCTAGACTTATTGGCGACCGATGATCCAATTTGTAACACGACAATGGAAATAGTACCAGCAAAAAGATCGAGAAGATCTCGCAGCTGTGACGATAGATCAACGTTTGAAAATCCTGCGTTGGACTTGGGCTATCAAAAGAAAGACATACGTTCACTTCTCTGGAAAGAGCTGAAGAATGTGAATGAAAAATTAACTACCATAACTGAAGTCATGACTCCTCCAGCTGATTTACCCATACATAATAATTCTGATTTTTCTCTAGAAGAAAAGTCTATTCAGAACTTTCAAAGTTTGCAACCATCAGCGAATCAAAACTCAACTCCAGTCATCCAAGGATCGTTTCCTCTGAGACGCAGTGTTAGTTTTGATTTGAGTTTTATTGAAAAGTTGGACTTGGATGATGTTCCTAATGAAGGTTTGTGTTTGGATGATGATTTGAATGAGAGCAACATAATGGAAGTGAAAACCATTACGACAATAGCTGTGAGAAGGTCTCCGCGTATTACAATACGTGCGAAGAAAAATACAAATCCTTTTCTGCCTGGTTATATGGAAGATATTGTTGATGATAATGATTTGAACACAATGCATTCAGTTCAAAGTAATTTTCCATTTGATTTGCCTTTGCCAATAGAAAATAATCAACCAGAAAATCAAAATAATAGTGAACCAGTTGAATCTTCATATGATGCAACATCTGATAATTCAAATTATGATGGTGTATCGTTGAATTCGGTAGAGACTCAAATTGTTCCTAGAAGATTGTTCAATGATGAAACTGTCTACTCAATTGAACCAACATTTTCAAGTCAAATACAATCTTTTCAACGTAAAGAAGGATTTAATCCCACACCAATATTGTCACATACTATTAACGATCAGCACATGAATAAGCAAAGCAAAATTTTAGGTTTTGATGTCAGTAATATTACCAGAAATGAAATTTTTGATAAAATCGATGCTGATACACAAATAAGTCAATTCAAATGCAATCATAAAACATCCACAAAAGAGAATATTCCTATTCCCAAAAATGAACATGTAAAAGGCAAAAAAGGTAGTAAAATATCATCCAAAATATTCAGCAAATTAAAAGATGCTTTTAAACCAGAAAAAAAAACACATAAAGATCTGGTGAGTGCAACGTTGAATCCGTTCGAAGTAGTCCGCCCAAAAGAAGAAAAGCAATATGAGAAAAATATAACAGGATTTGAAAACCCTGCATTAAATCTCAACTCCACAGATATAGAATTTGAAGAAATGGAAGATGAATCACCAAAAGCACATTTTTCTCAACGAAATGCATTCCAAGTCACTCCTTTGAAGAAAATCAACCATCAAGAGATTCAAAATTATGCATCTGAAGATATTAATATGAATGATTCAGCTCAACAGTCTATACTGAAAAAACATGTAAGATTTGATACAACTTTAAATCATGAAAAAGTTATTACGGGGAGCAGTTTTGATTCAGATACTCCAAGTACCAATTCGGACAATTTTGGTGATGTAAATATGTCTAATAATTCCGCTCTCAATCATATTGATAATGAAATCGATGAATATCACAATGAGCTTGAAAATTGCTTCAATGAAAGAAAACTAATATCTCAAAACTTGTAAGTCTTTTTACTGCCAAAGTTTTTTTCATATTTATTTGTTTTTGTTATTTTTTTTTTTATAAACCTATTGTTACTTAATTTTTAACTCTTTAGAATTACATAAATTACTATTTGAAACTACCTACTTATAATGTTGAAATTTGTTTGATTAATAAACATTTTCAATTTTGATAATATATGAACAATTTTTCATATTTCGGCTTTTATTGATCTCTAGACATTTTTAAAAAATTTTGAAATTTCAAAAGTGACATTGTATTATATTATAAAACATATTTCTGCACTGTTAACATATCACATCTATTTCATTAGTGTAATAATTTAATTTCTTTTGTAATAATTCCAATTTACCCTCAAAATGGTGATTTGTACTTATTTAAAAATACATTCCAGTATTCTAACGCCCCATTTTATATTAATTTATTTAATTTATTGTTTAGGTTTAAGCTATTATAAGACTGTTATTAGAACAATTACAAATAATCAATTCCACTTTGATATATATTTTTAATTCAATTATCAATTCAATAAAGTGGCAAAATCAAAAACTCAACTTCTTGCCTACTTAAAAATTATAGTTTAAGCTTGTTCGCTTTCAAATGTAATACCAAAAATTTTTTAAATAAACTTCATTAAATTTGCAAAAAAGTATTTTTATTTTTTATTTAAATGTAAATATTTATTAATTAAATGACTTGTTATTAAGACTACTTTTATAGCTAACCCAATTTTTGACCTTTACCTACGTAAACAAAGATTGTTCTGTAAAAAAGTGTCAGATATTCGTGATACTGACCATTAGCACAAAACTTGACCTAAACAAGGTAAAACAAAACCTGACCACTTTGAATATCATGCCGATGGACAACTCCACAAAAACCAAAAATGATCCATCGAGTAAATTCAAAACGTTTCACACAAAAATGATAAAATTCAAATTCCACAAAACAGAAATCTTCTTTACCAACAACAAAGTCACGACGTACCACCGCTAGATGTCACAGTGCAACGTCACGACCATCTCACAGCTGAACATCAAAAAAATATTTGAAGTACAAACGACTGTATGTAAACTAATCATAAAGACTAAAATTGCATATCATATATTACGCAACTGTCATTCGCCTTTAAAGCGAAACGTCACCGAAACGGCAAACGACCTTCACTCGACCTCTGCTCGAAGATCGCCGTCGCCGGCTGATGCACGTCAGACTTTTGTAAGTCGTTGCACACAACGCACGCTGTAAGTTTTTCACTCTCTCTCATCTAAAACTTTTCTAAATCCAATCTGAAAACATAAGATCTGATTCAGAAACCTGAACGTTATCTAAAACTATAACCTCAAATGTCAACTTGTTGGGATTGAAATCTTTCCTTTCCGATAACGCGCTACATACACAAATGCATACCTGTTTGACCCGAATGGGCGTATTCCCTGAAACCTTTTTGTACAATTTCTATTTTTCTTATTATGTTATTATTCGTTTATATTAGAATAATTCACACCTTGATATTATTACGATAGTTTCGCATTTATAACTTTTTCAGCATTTTTTTCAAAGTGGTGAAAATTGTTGTTCGAAGTTGTTCTATCGCGAGTTCGCTTTAGAAAGTTGTTCTACCGACTAAATTCTGCATTTATAATATAGTCGTGCCAAATTGAATTCTGCGTTAGAATTATTGGATTAAAACTTGGGTTTTGTGCAATTTTAATGAAAAAAATGAATTTTCAGCTCTTGCCCTTCGTTTCTCTCAAGGTCAAACTTTTGAAGGTCATAGTGATGTTTATTCGTTTTCTTTCAGAGAAAGCTAATCTTCTTATCTTTGATTTATTCTTCATTATATTTAATTAATATTTACATTAGAGAATAAATCTGATGAATGAGTTAAAATTGTCGCTTACAATTAGTATCTATAAATATGCAATTGCACTACGAAGATTTATCGGAGAGATTCTCACCTCTATTTCTCTTCAATGTCAAATAGTAAAATATATCGAAAGTTTCCTTATCATTGAAATATGTATTTATATGCGCCCTCGATTATGACAGTGGCTTAAGCTGCATTTTCTTCAATTTTGAGATATTTAATGTTTATTATTTAACTTTTTCGAAAGTTAAAGCGACACGCTGAATATTTTTTCCAGTTCTAAAATTTCCGTTCACATTAACCATTATTATATTAATTATAAACTCATTACTTTGAATATCTCAATTTAGCTCAGTTATCGTAATCATGGACACATAATTGATAGATATTGCATAACTATTTAACTGAAAAATGTCGTATTGTACATTATAAACAATTACTACATGGACACTTCAACGATGTACATCCGCCAATTATATCACAAGCTACAATAGAATACATAAAATAGCACAAGCATAAAAGCACTATCCTATTTTATACACACCATCGACCTGACTTGCCCTAACCTCAAGGCCCATAACCTGTCAAAATTTTTTTTCAAAAAATCTAACCCAATTTTTATCTTGCATATCAACAGTTAATATAAGATGGTCAAATAAGAAAGAAACACAATAAATTAAATCAATTCTTACACTACTGTTTCACATTCACCTCAATTGTCCAATAAATTATACAACACTATGTACATACAACTGGCGTCTTATCAAGAACTACAGTCGACTCGCGATAAACTGTGACATCCGAATACCGATATTCATTCATGGCAATCTTCATTGTATAATATTTTTTAAACATTTTGGCTTTAATTCGATCGAATGCTTAAAAGTCCTATCCTTTGCCAATCAATCTATCGACGTATGACTTTGTACTTTTGTTGAGGTCACGGTCGTTGGATCGTTGACAACTGCTGTTGCGATTCAATAACGAAAAGGTCAAAATCATCAGTTAGATTTTATATATCACTATATTGTTTTATCGAAAAAAAAATGAGGCTTAAACTTTGTTTCAGTTGTATTTTCTTCGAACTAGTTAATTCGATAAGCTCTGATAATGGTTAAATCGTTTTTTATCACAGCAATCGTCATATCCTGTGATTTAGGAAGAAATTTTCATAATCCAATGATTATTTGATTAATCGTTATATCAAAATGTCGATTTTGTATATTTTTTACAAATTCTTAAATCCGATGAAACCATATGTTTCAATTAAACAGCTGAATACTTCGACTTGCACTTTTTCTCGTTGAAATCCATGAAAATTTATGCATTTAGCAAAATTTTCATTTTGAAATGTCCATCGAATTCATACTATCTATCTGAAAGTACATCGACCTAAATCAATTTTCTGAAATTATTATAACTATTTTCAAAAATCTTGCTAGAGCAATTATTTTAATGGACTAGATAGGTATTACGAAAATTACTCCTGTAGCACTTGGTGTTGAAAATGTCCGAAAAATAATTTATGTATTCAAATTTTACTCTAAATCAAAATACTAAAATTAGAACTACATACTATAAACTTTTCAAATTCTAATTCAATCAAAACACGAAAAAACTAAACCCGGACATGTTTCCATGCAACTATCACATCGAAACTCATATACTAATTAAAAAAATCTGAAATTCGAATAGCTTCTTATATCTAAGGTCAGTCAGCCAAGATTGTACCGGTCTCAAAGATCAACATTCCACCATTTTTTTCATATTATTTCGATTATTTATCGGAAACCGGTTTTCGACGAATGGCCGAACCGAAACTCGGAGGCTCGACCGACACACCTACTTTTATATAACTCTGCAAATAAGATTTCCTGTTTTATTATACGTTCGCTTTCTAAATCGTTTTGCAATCTGCAAAAAAATGATAATAATCTGACCGGTTTGTTTTCGTGTTGATTTTTTTTTCAATTTTGGTCCAAAAGTCAAATTTTCAGCTCGAGTTTCAAAGTTCGATTCAAATTGTAAGCGATTGAAACGGTTTTTTTTCATTTTCGATTCAAATAAATTCAGTCTGCATCGTTTTTGAATTGAATGAAAAATACGTGCTTTCTATAACATAAAAACTAAAATTTCGACAGAATTTGATAAAAATGTTATATAAGTATGGAAATAAAATATTAGTGAACAACGAAAATGCAACTATCAATTGAATGATAGCCAAATATATTTGAGGTTAGGTACATATTTGAGCTCTTCTCAAATCAAAATCTGAAAGATCAATAGATCAATGATCGAAACGATTCGAATTCAGAAGTAATATCGCATTTAGAGCAAACATTAAATGTATGATGAAGGTGCAGCGGTATGGCGCAGTGCGGAGCGCTGCAGCGAGAGCCTCCACCCCCCATAGTCTGCGCCCCCGTGGAGTCTCAGCCCCCCGGGGGCCGCCCCTTTATCATGAGCTCGCAACCGGTTCGGAACGTTTCCAAATTTAACTGTTATCAATGGAAATCTGTTAATATCTCGAATAAGCTGTTTAATTTTGAATCTTTTGGTATTTTTGGATGTATGCAGTCGGTTTGATTGCAAATACTGGGATATTTACAGTCGATGCGACTGCGAGTACTGGGATATTTGCAGTTGAACTGATACGCTAAATACAATTTTCTACGCATGTATTCACATTTTATTCGTTTTAATTGTTCTGTCAAAAAGGTATATTGAACTGAAATTTTAGAAGTTGGAACTGCACTCACTATGCTCCTTCGAATGATATCCTAAAGTACCCCACAGATGATCCGATTTATAGAAAATTGTGTTCATAAATTAAAAAAAAAAAAAATTATGCAATCCACAGATTTCCCGAAGCAATTGTAAATCTATGCGCAAAAAAAACATCCGATTTATCGTACGATAAACCGTATCGTGTGTGCGATACTTAGTCTTCTTACATAGTTAAAGCTGTAAATCTTTTTTTTTTATATAAATTTATGATTTTTCCTAAAAAATAAAAACTAAAAACCGTCTTACAACCAACATGAGCAATCGGAAACGAAACGAATCCGTTTGGCGCGGCTTCGCAACCCCCGTCTATACATTCGGGGGTGAGTTAGGTTAGGTTATGTCTGCCCACCCACCCGCCCCCTATCGAGGGGTGGACCGAAACGGGACTGGCTCTGCCGCAGTACGGGGCTGGCGGCCACGGCAGCCGCCGGCTCCGGCCATAACCGTTCTCTTATAATTTTTCTTTAAATTTAATTTAATTTAGGAAAAATTTAGTTTTTCCGCTATAATTTTTGTGTCGTCTCGAAAATTCTTCTGCCTTATTCTGAGATGATTTGATTTTCTTTTTTACAATTTTATTGGTGCAGTTTCGCCATATTCCTAGGTGAATCTATCTTTTTTATCTTACAGGTTTTCCACTTCGGCTAAAATGATTTTTGTTTCATGTAATTTTTTCATTATGAATTCAACTGTTTCCTTGCAATATTTCAAGGTAAACTATTGAATTTGAATTGGAAAATATTTACATTTAAATGAAAATTATTTTCTCAAGATGGAAATCATTATACTGTTCAATTTGAAGTGAAAAATCTCATGAAAATGTCTAATTAAATATCTATAATCTTACCCAGCTTTCGATTTGAAAATTGACGATTCAAATAAAAAAGTTCCCCTATTATTAGAAAATCATTTGAAAAACTCTAAAAATTTACCTTAGAATAGAATAATCATCATTTTTATTAATTTATTTCACTTCTTTCCAAACAATCTCAATGTATTAAATAATTGAAATGTGCAATATATTGTAAGATATTCTAAAGTATTAATATGTATTTACAATTTTTTTAATTATTCTTTTCAGTCTTAAGCCCCTGTAGTTATCTCTACACGCCAATATGACCACGTACTTCAACTACCCCTCCGTTGAGCTCCAAGAGGAGCTCAAGAAGATCGCCAACGCCATCGTTGCGCCAGGCAAGGGTATCCTTGCCGCTGATGAATCCACCGGTGAGTGCAGCAATTAATTACAAAACAATTTTATTTCATTTCAACTATTTTTATGTGCTTTTCTTATTATCAGGAACTATGGGAAAGCGTCTTACAGACATTGGCGTTGAAAACACCGAGCAAAACCGCCGTGACTACAGGGAGCTTCTTTTCAACACTGACCCAGTACTTATTTAATTTCATTGTACATTTATTGGATTAATATCAAAAAATATTGTAAAAAATCAAATATATTTTCAGGCTTTATCCCAATATGTTTCTGGAGTCATCTTGTTCGAAGAGACTCTTTACCAGAAGGCTGCTGATGGAACTCCATTGGTGGAACTTTTGAACAAACGCGGAATCATTCCTGGAATCAAGGTCGACAAAGGTGTTGTTCCATTGATGGGATCTGAAGATGAATGCACCACCCAAGGTTTGGAATTTAACGAATAAATTCTTTGTGCACACCTATTTAGCAAAAATAATCTATTTACCGTGTCATGGAAAAACTTTCAGGATTGGACGATATGGCTGCCCGTTGTGCCCAATACAAAAAAGACGGATGCCATTTCGCTAAGTGGCGTTGCGTTTTGAAAATTGGAAAGAACACCCCTTCTTACCAATCCATCTTAGAGAATGCCAATGTCCTTGCTCGTTATGCTTCAATTTGCCAATCTCAAAGAATCGTACCAATTGTCGAACCTGAAATCTTACCTGATGGTTGTTATTTTTATTTTATTCCTTTGAATTCTGAAATTATTCAATAGATAATTAATTTGTTCCTCAATTTTCAGGTGATCATGATATTGAAAGAACACAAAAAGTTACTGAAACTGTTTTAGCTGCCGTATACAAAGCCCTCAATGATCATCATGTATATTTGGAAGGAACTCTTCTCAAACCAAACATGGTACATAAATTACTTATTATCATTTTTAAAACTATTGATTATGTATTGTTTCAAATCATTCAACATGCCAAAATTGCTTTTCAGGTTACTTCTGGTCAATCCTGCCCCAAAAAGAGCACTCCTGCTGAAGTCGCCAAAGCCACTGTTACCGCTTTGCAAAGGACTGTTCCAGCCGCTGTTCCTGGTTATTACTAGTCTTAAAAACAAAAAAACAAAAAGTGTAACCATAATCACAGTTCGATAATTATTTTATGATGCTTCTTTCAGGAGTCACATTCTTGTCCGGTGGTCAATCTGAAGAAGAAGCTTCCGTAAATCTTGATGCCATCAACAAATTCATCGGAAAGAAACCATGGGCCCTCACTTTCAGCTACGGTCGCGCTCTCCAAGCTTCCGTGTTGCGCGCATGGGGAGGAAAGCCTGAAAATGTCCCAGCTGCTCAACAAGAATTACTCAAAAGAGCTAAGGTAATGCAATTTTACTTATTACTGGCTTTTAATAATAACCTGAGCTGTAATTTATATTTTATCAAATACCTTTTTTTTTTATTGTTCGAATTTGTAAAATGTCATTGTACGATCTTATTTAAATGTTACAACAGAATTATGATAGGAGTGAATTCATGACATTACTGATTTATATGTTTGGTTTTAAAACCTGGAAAAAACCTTGTCAGTTGACATTGAACCAGAAAAAATGATTCTTTTATTTTTTCTAAAAATTACCCTTGAGTAACTTTATTTTATATGCAAATATATCATATTGTTTAAATCTTTTTATTTTTCAACACCATTATGCCAATTTCCAAGATAAATGTATTTTTTTTTTTTTGTATCACACATAAAAGTCGGAAAAATTATGAATTCAATGCTATCATGATCTCGCTGTAACATAAATTTTGCTTTTGTGGAAACAAAGTAATTATTTGATTGAATAAAGATAATTTTTTATATGCAGAGAAACATTCAAAGCATTTGGATCACATCCAAAAGTATTTCTGTGGCATAGATGCTCATGGAACTTGTGTGACATTTGATATAAATTACATAAGAATACTTGTAAGACGATGCCAAAAGGTCAAACGAATCTCTGCAATGATATTTTATACAAATCGAACTTAATTCATCTTTCACATTGATTTTTTTGTGTTGTATTATTATCAATTTATTAATTTCTGTTTGTATTTTCATCGTTTTCTTGCTGTGATCCCACTGCACTTGGCATGTCCACCTGATTTTGGAAAACTTCACCATATGATTGAATACAAATGCCCAATGTGACTGGCTGTATCAAAATGCTGTTTTCGTTGATTATATTCAATTATATAGGCTAACAGTCTTGCATGTCAAGCAAAATACGAGGCTGGATCGATTCCATCCTTAGCGAGTTCCAAATCCAATTTTGTCAAAACTCATGCATACTAATTTCAATAAGACCACAATTCCGTTCCTATTGTAACTAATACTTTGATTTCACATAGTTTTATTCATATTTTGTGTTTAATTCCATATTTTTTTTATGTTTTTATTCCTCTATGTTGAATTTTGCATGAAACATTTTATTATCAATGCCAATGCATGATTTCTGTCTTAACGTTGAATATGTGTTTTGTAAATTTCACGTGTTCTTAATAAAAAATTGAATATATTATTTTCTTTTCATTTGCACCTTAGTCCTGTTTTTTTTTGTTCTCTTTATATGCAATATTATGTGTTTTAATCCTTGTATAAATATAATTTTGTAATTTCATATTTACAACTGAAATTATTCCATGTTTCATCAAATAAAGGTGAGTACCTAACACAATGTATTTTTTTTCAATTTAAAAACTGATATTTTAACAGTCAGTTTAACTTTTTTGAATCTTTAGAATTGACAGTTATAATTAGCAATAGTATCGTAAAGATTGAAATACTGGCCTTTAACAATTCAGAACATATAAAACTTTCAAACTGAAGTTTGTATTATATTGAAATAATTCACTGCCATCTGTTAAAATATCTCGTTTTTATATGCTTTGATTTACGAATGTATTAATTTTTATAATTATTTCTAACAGATGTCTTTTTAATATATTTCAGGCTAACAGCGAATCTTCTCTTGGAAAATATGTTGCTGGATCTGTCGTCGGTGCTGGAGCTGATGCTTCACTCTTCGTACAAAATCATGCTTATTAATTTAATCATATTATCATCAAAATATCTTAAAAAAATACAACCTGTTTTCTCGCAACATTATTACAATATTTTTGAAATATTGTATGTATGTTCCAACCAACAAAAAAAAGGTGATAATTATGAAATCAAAAAACTGTTGCATATTTACCTAAAATCTATCGCTTTGTAAGTGTTGCATTAAGTTTTTATTGTGAATATTGTTGAAAAAACATTGTTTATTTTTGTTTTATCGTAAATGAATATGTTTTTTATATGATTAAGTATATTTACATATACATTGATCAATGTATAATGTTCATATACATCTCAATATGCCTTTAAAATATCAAATATCCTACTTACATTAGCTAACGTTGTTATTATGAATGTTGAACGAATATTTTTGGCCATGCTTTGGCTAATCGATAATAAACTTCTCTATTGAATATGTGCGAAGTGTATTCGCGTTTAACACATCAAAAATATAAAATATGTGTATTTCTATCGAATAGAATATATGTTTTTATTTTTCTTAATATTGAATGTACTGATGATGTTAGGAAATTGTAATAGCACTCTAAAAACAGTAAGTAGTTCTTGTTAAATCATTGTGAAATAATATATATTTACGGGGAGAAATGCAGGTCCATATATATAATCATCTAAATTCATTGTATGTTGTAATTTATTATTAAAATAAATTAATTCACTCCATTCCTTGTATTTATTTAAAAATATGTACTCATGATTTTGAAGCAAACAAAAACATTTATCTTTAATTTTTTTTAAACAACTATTTATTTTGCGAAAATCCCCATAATAACAGAACAAATACATTTATCAAACATAAACACTGATTACACACGATACATACATAATGATGCAATGTTAACAGTGAACGCTATTAATTTAGCGATAAGTAGGAACCAAAATGATTCTGCATTTTCACTGGAACTCTATTCACTTTATTAGTAATCCAATTTTGATATTATTTTTCTTCCACACAAATAAAAAATCACAATACTAATCACATACAAATCAAACAAAGGAAGCAGTACTTGCATCAGTGGGTACCTCACAGAATTGTGCCAATCTATATGATAATGGTATAAGTAATATTGTTTATATTTTAATATATTTCATGTTTTATATTTAACCAATGAAATGAAAACATTGTACAGATTTTTTTTCAATTTGGAATTCAGATTTTCCATTATAAGTTTGATATTTTCCACTAAACAATCAGTAGTGCTTTTGTAAAATATCAATTTTTGTACCAGTTTAAATCCATTTTTCCACTTAAAATTAATTATTTCAAAAATTTAATCAAACCCTAATAATCTTAATCCAGTTTAATTCAATTTTAAGGGCCGATATTTTCACTGCTTTAATAAACTTACCATAGTCAGTCAGTCCTACAACTAAGAACTGTCAAAAATCTTTCTTCCTCAGATTTTCACAGTACATAATTGGAGATCTGACTAAGCTTTTAAGCTTAAAATCTGTATATTATGATACTTTACAAAATCTAAACACACTTTTTTTTCAATTCGACTTATACCACTGTCGAAATCACGAGCACAATTGCATATGCTAAATTTCATAACACCAGCACACAATGAAAGAATAAACGCATAACGAACTTCCCTTCGTATCATAGACAAAACGATGATTGAGGTCAACGCCGTTGTTAATGACCTAGTCCCGGTTACAGCTTTGGTTACAACTCAATAGACTAATTACAGACTTTGATATAATTGTAACTTTAGCACCTATTGTCATGCAAATCGGTCTATCGCATTTTATGTGTGAAATACGATGCGTAAATTTTCATTCGCACGCGTCCATTTCATGGCAGAGTTTCATTCAACTTTTTTCATATTTGCTATTGCATAATAATTTATTACAATTGCAAAGGATTAATATGAGCAATTCGGTTTATAAAGAGATTGAATGCACTTAAAGAAAAAAAAAACAGATTTTAAGGTCAAAACACTTGGTATATATTTATAACATTATTTGTGTGATCTATCTTTCCTGAATGATTTATTAGAAAAATACTAGAAAATTAAAAAAAAACATCAGTAACCAATTAATATTAGTTTTTGCTCATATGTGCCTTTCATTATGACAATAGTGAAAATTTTCCTTCTTTTGTTTTAACATAATGCTGCTAGATTTTAATATCGTAAATAATAAAACGAATCCGATACTTTTGGAGTTTAGATTTATAATTATGTCTCAGATGAATAACTTTAATTTAAACAATAGTAAATAAATTTTATTTACATAATGTTGCTATAAAATATCAAACAATCGGAAGGATCTGAACATTTACGGAAGCTGACCGATTTTACGCTCGATTGGAAAACTGTACCAAGGCACATCGGTTTAACGCTATTTTTTTCTCAATCTTAATTTTTTGTCAATGTTATAATCACCTTGTAAAAATTACACAATATTTACTCGAAACGAATCGATAGAAATAGGAAACGGAAGCCATATAATTGCATTACATCAATTACGACCTCAAGATCATTTTCTATCGAAATTGTTCCGAAAAAAAAACTTTCCTCCTTTTATTTCGGAAGAAAAGTGAATGAGGGTCAAATTTTCGTTTTTGCTTATCAAAAAATAATATTCTGTATAATTTTCGAAATAAAAAAAATCTATTATATCAGTTGGTACTTCAGACAAAAGTGTTCTCCATTTATTTGGATATGCAAAGCTCTATGCGAATTAGCTTATTATTTTCGTCCTGCTGACTTTCTTTGATATCTCATACACGTGGAAAGATTATTATTTCCGAATCGTTAACAAATCTACCCACGAGTTAGTTATGAAATTTCCACGAGCTTGAATAATGTACAATTTCGTCACAATGGATTTGATTTGATATGATTGCTTCAATTGTCGATCGAAACTTGGCTACATAAACACAAACAGAAGCTATTTTATGTTATATTTGAAATTCGTGCCAAAAAAGTCGAATGATTTGGAAAAAAATAAATTTCGGTTCATATTGTTTTAAAGCTTGAACTTAAAGTAACTCGAGGTTCTTTAGACTTTTTTGACAGATTTTGAATTGTTATATAGTGTTAATAATAAAATAAATGAATCAGTTTTAAATTTGAATTCATGATGACACATAAGATCTATATATAAGTAATCGTTGTTTGGAATAATAAATCGACGTAATTAAATACATCGAAACAAAAATAAAATGACTTGGACCAAACATTTCAAGCAAATCGATTAATTTCGATTCTAATTGAAGATCAATCGTGTAAAACGCCCGGCAAAACATTAGCATAGTTATGCATTATTTATTTGGATGTTTGACAGAAAATTATTTCGATTCTCGGAAACGCGGGAAAATGCGAAAATATAAACTTCCGCGGGAAACACTTAGAAGAAAAACCTGTTTGACTTTGCCACAAATGACCACGCTCTTAAATTAATCCATTGGCACGATAAACCCTTGGATGGATTCCAGATTTGAAACCGCAAGATTTTTCAGCATACATTTGTTGGCTTTGTTTGCAACACCTGAGTTTATGATGAGTTTTTTATTCGTTTTACGATTCGGAGTCGAGTTTTCTTTTGAATCAGAATGAGAAACGAGGCGTGGAAATGCTTGAGAAATTTATTTTTGACGATGCAGTTTCTTAATCGTGACAATGGTTTAAGTCCAACTTTCAATAATAATATCACACTGAATTGAACTTAACCATCATACTATTCGAAAATGATAATGTATAAAATTTTGATATTTATTATGATTCGTGCTATGTATAATTCAGCAATCAAACTAAAACAAACCATTTTTCTCTTAACAAATTTACATTCGAACTATCGATCACTATCAGCCCCTAAATTTGCATCGCCATTTTATATTCATTCGTAAAACGAATGTAAATATTATTTAGATTTTTCACAAACAAGTCAACGGGAAAAGTGAAAAAAACCACTCGACAAAATTAAAGCGGAAAATGAATCATTTCCTACGAGTTTTCCTTACATGCCGTAAAGAGAATACACTTCTGCAACAAGTCGGATAAAATTGCAGATTATAATCGCTTCAGAATGCTTTTAGAATTAAATAATATTGGATATAGAATAAGAAATGTATTCATATATTCTTGTGGATTCAGTTGAATTTCGCACGAGGAAAACCCGGCAGGAAACCGGCTTATTTATCAGAATAAGCGTTACGATTTTGAATAACAGATGCGAACGAATTCGTAAAAGGATTTCGAGCTTTGTTTATTTTGAAATGTAAAAATCCGAATCGTTATTATTCAGAGATGCGTTCTGTCAGACGCTGGAAAGGAGACAGCTTCGAATATATCGTTTTCCTTTAAATACTCCAAACCAATTCACTTAAAAGTCTTCAGTGTGCAATTTTTGAATGTTTTAGAATATGATTCTTTTTAGTTTTGTGTAAAAAAATAATTTTTCGGTATCACTTTTTTAATGTTATGATTTTGAGTGTACGCTTTCTTGCGCAGTTTTACGCAATTTAGTCGCTCTAATTAGAATTTTACTAGAGTGTGTTCATATTAATCATTTTAACTTCATATTAAAATGATTGTTTGCATAGTTAGTTTGTTTATAGAGTAACTATGTATTTTCGGAATAATAAGAAATTAGGCACCTATAGATACAAAATAATATAATATATAATGTTTAGTAATAAAAATTACTATTTCTCATATTTTTATTCAACTCTTATTCAAAATAACATTCTTAGAATTAGACTCATTATTCAAATCATACTATAAAATAAAAAAAAAACCTTTGTATGAATTAAAAAGAAATTAGTTAATCCTTTTTTCTGTTTATTGTTATATATGTTTATAGTTTCTGCGGAAACTATCAAATTAAAATAAAACTATTATAAATAGATGGAATTGAATCAGTGTTATGTTTATTACACATTCAACTGCACACCTAACAAAGTCAAACGCAAAACATTAATTAGCACATATCTCAAAAAAAAATATGATAAACTCACACCGTTTTCATAATTAAACATTTTCACAAACAACATCGAACTATCTCAAATATTAACCGACATTTCGAAACTCAAACAAAACCACAAACGGAACTCAAACTCCGACCTCTACGAAACTCAAAAAATCGCTCATAAACGAATGAAAATTTCACAAAACCGAAACTCGAATCTTCGCAAGACCCCAACGCATAAAACACACGTACATAAGAAATCTTAACGAACTTCTATTTCGGTTTCCTGAAGTGGTTTTCCAGCTCGGTTCAAATCCGCGCAGATTCAAAAGTTCGCGCGGTTCGCTGGCACCGCTCCACGGTTCGAAAATTTTATACGAAAATTCGAATCTGATTTTATATTTAATTTCAGACGGTTTTTTTCATCGCTTCACTCTTATTTGCAACTCCTTATAAATCGTTCGCGGTCGTATAATTCGCGGTGAACGCGTTTAGGGGTCACAAATATTCGAAAAACGAATAGAATATTGAAATAATTAATGGTTCTTGAATAGTTTGTATGGCTTTTCTTGAAGCTAATGGGTATTATTGACAAAAAAAATACTAGTCTTTGAATATGTCTATAATATGTCCATATAAATAAAGTCGAAATCACTTCATAAAATATCTCACATAAAAAAGTTGAGACAAATGATGAAACATATTTGATGCATTTTTAAAAATTCACTCAATTTCCTTTATTATTTCGTTGATTAATAAGCTACAAATGTGATCAATTCATATTAAAGTACATAATTAATTAAACCATCATCTGAAACAAATTATATATTATTCGATGTTCAAATATGTTATACAATGATATCTATCTTAAATATACAATAATGATATTTCACGCATAAAAAGTTTTGACAATACCATGTGCATTGGCATTTAAGAGCTGATCTTTTTAGCTCTGGTTTAAAATAAAACGAATTTAAAGTACACACGGTTCTTAAGCTATCAACTGTCAAAATCTGAGGGAAAGAGATGGAAGTATGTATTGTTGTACGAACTGTAGAATGTTCATTTTATTCGCAAACCTGATGTGAATAGACCAGCTCTAAATCTTATTTCTTTCTAAAAGTGGAGTTAATTACTTTACGTACTGGGCGGTTAATATATCAATCATATCACTTAAAAATTGAATGTGTATTAAATTAAAGAATATATTTAGAACTTTTCATAGTAAGTTCTTGATAAATAATAGTAATATATTCGAATATTCGATTTGAATCCCTAGTTACGACCAGAGGGACATGACCGTCTGTGACAGTTGCCAGGTCGTGGTGAACTATTTTGAAATTGAAATAAAACCGATACGTAAACGTCTAATTTGTTATTTCGTTTGATTCTGGATGTTTTCGAATCGACGCGTATTTTAAATTATGTCGAAATAGCGTCTGTTGCATAAATTTTGCAAAAGCTTCGAGTGAAAAAATCGAATATTCAATGATCATTCGATTTTAAGTCCGTCGATTGTGCTCAATATATATACTGAATCTCAAATATAATTGTACTTAAAATATCTGATATACATACCTAAAGGGCAAATTTGTTGAAAAAATATATCAAATCATAAGCATGATAATGAAGTTTTTAGTTTAAATGCAATATAAAAATAATTCTATTGAAAATAAACTTTAACTATTCTGTAATTTTATACTGAATATAATCGAATAATTGAATTTATTATATCAGATAATTATGTTGGTTTCATTGTAAGCTGAAAATTTACGATTGTGTTTGAAGCTTTGAGTAAAATGAAAAAAAAAAGCCAATTGTGCTGAAAATGTACAGAAAACTCGAAATGCGTTTGTGCTGAAAATAATCGAAGGTCAATAAGTGAGTGAATTATATCAGGTCTTCACACAAATTTCATTCATAATCTGAAAATTTTATAACTGACCCCGATTTATTATTTCAGGCACGATTCTCAGAAATCCTGTAAGTTTATCTAGTCTGCTGAAAATGATCATTTTCATTATTAGCCTCGTTTAAACATTGTGTTATGCCGATGTTTATTCTATTGTGATTTAATAATATTAAATTTCTCGAACGTTAACAATTCACGTAAGATTTACTAAACGTTACGTGTTTGATTGAAAATATTGTATTTAGCCTGTTATAATTTATTTATATCTTATTTAGACTTAAATTGAAAATTCTTAACCATTGAATCAAAAATAATGAAATTAAAGGGATTCCAAAACCATTCAACAAATTGACGTCATAATGAATGAAAAGATGCGCCACTTTTCATCAATCCCATAAAATTTCTATTGAAATCATCATCAGTAATTTAATATCGTAAAAGACATGCATCAACCACAAACCATTAGCCACTAGAAGCTAAACAACTCTTTGTCTATTTTACAAACTTACAGCAAAGCGACTCATCGACTCATCGCACACCTTAATTTGTTTTGTTTTTTGCAGTTCGTGTATTTTCAGAGTTTCTGAAAATCGTATAAATCAATTTTTTGACTCATAATCGACTTCGTAAAGCGTAAAAATGAAATATGAACGTCCTTAATCATTTGAAATTCGTCGTTTTTACCCTCGGTTTAAGTAAGCTCTACAATTTATCGTACATCTGCAAGAACACTGTCACAATTCCGATTTGTAAATTTAAGCAATCGAACGCAATTTTAATTTTCGTAAATATAATATATGAAATGTCTGATTCTATTATAGTATCATTTTTGCGTTCCGACATTTTAATGTGGTCCTATTTTCGAGTTTTTTTGTAATGAGCTCTTTAAAAAAAATCGTTGAATATTTATGTTTTTTCCTATAAACAGTTGTATTTCGATCATAAGATGTAGGGATTAACTCAAAATCTGTAAATTTTGAAATATGATTGTATTTTTCTCGATGTGCGACATCAAGTCAATGTGGGCGTTTGAAAACATCGAAAATTGACGTCAACGTTGAAAATCGTTTTCGATTTGAAAAATTTACTATTTTTCAATGTTCATAGAAAAAACATAGGCTAATCTGTCTTTAATTGTAATTGCAATTGAAAATGTTACGTAACTCTTCGTAACATTTTAATGATTCACAATAATCTATCCAGAGATCTTTTAATTTTTTTTGTAAAACATGTGCACGATTCTAGATCGTGTTAAATAAATGTTTCCGCGAATAAACGAACACAAACGAAAACCCGCATACGAACATTTCATTTAAAATTTTAGACAAGCCCATATGTCTTTTTTTTCGGCAAACACAAAGAATCGATCGAATTGCACATCTGTCGATTATTCTAGAATATTCAAATTTGACTCAAATATAAGATCATTGTTTCAATGATACAATGATGAATTATATGAATATTATTGTCTATCTATAGTTTACCGAACTCAATATGAGGTTCATCCAAATGGAAAAAAGTTTTAAAAGTGAAAACTAAAACATAACTCCACCTTATATAATTAATTTTTAAATTGAGAGATTTGATAAGTATTTCATGTAGAATTCATATAACGGACTAAATATAAACATATACAATACTTTTTATAAACATATCTTTAAAATTTTTGAGAAAATGTTAAATATTTTGAAGATTTTCAATGGCGGATGAATGAACAAAATGGCGCCTGGATCCAATTGCGAATATTTGACTTTCTAACACTTTTCCAAGTTCGTTGAGCTAATAAATCTTTTTAAATGATCGATTGATGTTTTTAGACTATCGTTTATTTCCAAATTTATCCGTCAAATAATTATTTACTTTGCGAAAACTTTGTTTTATCTTTGAAAGGCCGTAATCGAAGTCGTTGTACGTTTTTTTTATTGTGACGGTTCATCTTGTTTATTGATTGATTGTTGTTCAGTTTTATCCAAATAGAGATGATAAATGTTTTATGGGATTTCCTGTTATAAAAAAAATATGGAATGAAGACGAACTTCGCATATTGATTCATTAATGGTAAGTTTGTTTCTTTAACATTTTAATTAACGCATTGTTCAAGTTTATTCTGTTTAAATTATATTTTTTTTTGTATAAATATTTACTGATTTTACTACCAGCTAAAATGTAAATATGTAATGTAAATGATGTGATATATACATTCAACAAATCATTGCTTTGTACTTATTATATGAAATCAACATCAAATAAACATGCCGAGGTATTATATTGTACAATCATATTTCGTAATAACATACTAAAAGATGACAATCATTTTTGAATATTTCCTAAGCATTCATAAATATAATACATATCTATTATAATTCTATTTTTGTCATAAAATATAGGAAATTTCATAGTACCTACACATTCATGTAAGTCTCATTATCCGTTATGGATGTATAATAACACATATATTTTATCATAAAGATTTAAAATTCTACTGACATGAATGTGGCTTAAGTAAAATCTCGTGATTTATTATAAAACATGTAAATATTTTGTAAAACACGTGAACGCACATTGCATTGTCATACAATTGTATTGCAAGTTTCAATTGCAGATATAAGTAAATTATCGTTTTAATAACATGCGAAAAAATAACTTAATCAAAGAACAATTAAAAACTGCACACATCATACCTGTTTATATTTCAACAGTATAATAATGTATCAGGTCACGTTTTGAATCGTTTTTTTCAATTATTTATAAATTGTTCAGATAAACAGTTGAAATTGAGTATTCAGAATTTTCAATTCATCAATCATACACGTCTATACATTCTTTCAACGATTTTCTTTTATAAACTGAATAAGAATATATTTAATTATTTTCAATTATTTATTTTCAATTTAAGACACTGTATACGTATTTAAGTTTTTGCAAAAATTACATACTTGCTATGTTTTTACAGCCTCTTGTTTATTTTCTTAAAATTTTGAACCGTGATGTCATTAACTACGGGGAAAACTTTTAATATTTGATTTTTCGATTCTTCGAATCACCGATTGTTTCAAAGAGCGTTCACATTTTTAAAAAACACCATAAAAACCTATCTAACGACTTAACATATCATCGATAGATTATCGTATTTTACAACATAATTGAACAGCATTCGTTTAATTGGGCATCGTATTACATACTCATCATCACAATGTATGAATTCACAGATTACAACATTTTTTATCAAAAAACTTGCTACGTACATTTTAAATGACACAGACTGTTACAGCGACTCCCATTCAATTTTACGAATTAGATTAGATCTAATTATTGCATTCTGACTGAATTGAGCTGTTTTTCCTGATTATATTCATTTTTGAAGACAAAGACTTAAATTTTCTTCATATAAAACGAGGAATCACTACGACTACCAAGAAAAGCAAATCTTGTGGGCGTTCGGTTCAACGACGTTTCAAAATGAAAAATTTATACAACTTGCATATTCAATTGCAATATTATTTTGCTTATAGCAATGTTGCATTATCGCAGTACATCTTGAACTGTAATAAGCATATACTTAAGGTTAAATGACTCGAAGAAAATCTGAATCTCACATTTATGGGTAGCGTCGTGTGAATATACAATCTATTGTATAGATTTTGAAATACATCGATTCTATCAAATTGCTGGATTTATTTTATGTATATTTACATTCTATCTAAAATTTGTTCATATATTGGTACATTTCCGTTACTAGTTTTTCTCAATTTAGGATATTTGTTGTTAACATATAGATTCTGTATTACTATTTGAACTCTTGTAATATTAACTTCTTGGTATTTATTAATTAAATATTTTCAATGTTCACAAATAAATACGGCCCGCTGTAAATTTCCATTCATAAGTAGATATATGAAACATTAATATTTATTCAAAGCAAATAATTTCAATATGATTGAGACCAATACAACAATTTTATGCCTGGGATAATCGAAATATAATATACAAAATATAGTACAAAAATAACTAAACAATATTCAATAGAAGTTAACTTAAAAACCAACAACTGGTTTTTCGATTTTTATAGCGGATAGTTAACAGTAACCTTACTATCATTAAATTCTATTAAAACAAAACATTTAGATTCAATTTAAAAACCGATATTTCAATCAAATCTCTCGAAATGATATAAAATGTACTTAAACCATCGCCAAAACCGAACCATAGCAATCAAAAAAGGCACATCTTATACTAACAAGAATCACTTGCCTTTTACAAAAATCATCATTTAATTAGGACACATTTAATTAACCGACATTAAATAAACAACCCTGAGGAAACTTTCGATCGAACCGAATCATTTTCGTTTTCAACTCACTTTCCATACAAAAACACACATATTTTGCAGCCATTCTGGAAACTGGCCGCAAGTTCTGATGATGACGACTTCGTGTCGTCATCATCATGACGTCTGTGGATTTTTGTCAAAAACCACAAGCATCATTTCCCATTTTGTTTCGAACAGATAAATATTGTCTCTGTTAACTCTGCGTGCACTAACTTGTTTTGTACCGATGCGTAATTCCGAGAAATACCTGAATTATTTATTGTTTGTAAATATTGATTCGCTCTAAATGTTAGATTGGTTGTTTTTTATTATTGTAGTCATCGTTCTAAATATATTTTTCGTGTTAACAAGGAGGCTCTTTGAAGGGTCGCCGATTTTGTTGAAATTTGATAGAAATTCAATGTAAGTTAAGGTATAAAATGATGGTAAAAACGCATAACTTTTTGAGAATATGGAAAACGTTATTTTCTTAGCATGGTTGAAAAATATATTAAATTTCTTTCTATGATAACTGAAAAAATATTTTTCCGTTTTTTCCCATTATTTTTTAATTATTTCTAAAAAGTTTAAAAAAAAATCAGTGATCTGAATCCAAATAAGTCCTTTTCAATAAGTTGTGGAAATTTTTCATTGTTTTTTCTGATAAAGTTTGGAATTATTCAATTAATGATTTGTAGGTTTTGTTTTATCCTCAATATGATTATTTAGCATTTGCGATCTTTTTTCGTTATTTGTTCAACGGAAGTCATAAAATGAGATAGCACAATCGAACAAATGAGTAATTCTAGTTAATAGTTTTTATCTATGAAATAAATTAACGTACTTTCGATACTTTGCTCGAAATTCACTCGATAACTGTATATAATAGTTCATACAGAAAGAAAATTACACCTAAAACATTTCATTTTACCTCACGATAATTAAGGAAAATATAATAAATTTCAACGAACGTTTATTTTTATATTCCAATTGTTTGAAATGTAACGAATGAAGGAAAAAAGCAACACATTCCATTTCGAATGCACAGAATTCAAATCGAAACCTAATGCGGGCACAAAAGGACAATTGCGAAACTATTCACGAATTTTCCCAAACTAATCAATACGTTGTCACAATATTTGACCAAAAAACCCATGGACAGGCGTCGACAATTAGTGTCAAACTAACGGCAGTTGACACGAACGAAATATTATTAAAAAAAAAGTATATTTTCGTACGAAAAACTTCTCATTTTTCTTCAACATCCTGCTCGTTTCTGAAGCGATTTTCCGACCAGATTTCCACAACGCGTTCAATGCCAAACGAAAGAAATTATATGTGTGTATCCTATATTATAATAGTAGTGTAAGTCCAATAATCAAACAACCAAATAAATAAACTGTCTATAAATAATTATCAAAAGTAAATTCAATGTAAAATCCATCAATTTAAATGTTAAATATAAATATTTGATATTTATGTGAAGTAATTCATTTATCTGAAGCAAACGTTTTTTCAAGCTCCTTGTAAAATTAATAAGAATCTTCTATGAGTATAAAATAGCTTGAAAAAACGTTTGTTTCAGATTTATGAAAAAATTGTCTGTCTTAATGTTAGGTCCAGTCTTTTCACAGCTATAGTCAACTAATCAGAGAGTTACAGCCAGTTATAGATTTTTTTAACAGTGGAAGAACAGACTGTGACTCTCCAGTCACTTAACTTGAGCAGTGAAAAGATCATCTCCAAATGAGTTTTCACAGTGCTATAGCATCACACTAAACGAACAAATAGATAAATAGACATACATGTGGAACATAACCTTACCAAATTAAACTTGAATAGAATAAGATACAATATAACCGTACCTAAATTGTAGATCAACCTAATCAAATCTATTCTTACATAAAAAAAGTGAACAAAAACTCAACTTAAATTAATATTTAACCCAACCAAACTTAACCATACTTACAGAATATCATACCAATTAAATAACAGACAAATACCAACTGATGCAATTAGAACAATGTGACTTAAACCACTCTGACAATAGTTAACATACGTATAAAGAAACACATTCACACACTCGACGCTCGAACAACACGCACTCGACGACCTCGAAGTCTCCCTTTTTCTACGCTTTTTTCCAAGACGAAAAAAAACCGAATGAGATTTCAAAAAAAAAATCTATATTACATCCATACAATACATAAATAAGACAGACTCTTCGCAACAATCGGTGGTGTAACGAAGACCGGTTGTTTCGTTTCACGAACCAGTATGACTTCCTAGTTGGGAAACGCTGGACACGATATGCACCCGAATGTGTTATATATGTTTAATATTGTATGAGTATATCGTTAATTGAATTGCATTGCATTTTTCAAATATTCGACTTTCCTGCGGGAGAAAGTGATGCGATTACGTTTCGAATAAGCGATTTTGTTCGTTCGGATTGAGAAACTTTTGCTTTTCGATCTGTTTCCGCTTTTTCCGAAAAATTTTCCGTTGGTTATCATAGGAAATTTTGAATTTTTATTATAGCACAAATATGAATTGTGTACTAAACAAAAAAAATGTGAGTCTATATTAAAATATAAAGTTTTTCTGACACTATTTAAGCTTTTACGTTTCAATAGATACGCTTTATTCAAAATTTAGATTTTGATTATTGAAAGTTCATAAATTAATACTCACATATTTAATTTCTTAAATAGTAAAAAAAAGACAATTTTCGAATCGAAAAATAAACCTAACCTAACTTTGACTCGAAACGATAGAATTTATTCTACACTAACACTCATTTTGCAAATATGATAAAAAAACCGCTTAATTAAACTTAACTAAACTTGTCTATGACACAAGTACTTATTAATAAGACATTTATCAATAAATACATTATTAATCTAAAATATCTTGAACAGATTAGATTTTTACATACTTATGAATATCATTTATCAATCTATAATTTGATAACACAACTGAAATATGATTTATCCATATTTCCCTCCAAGAACACTTGAAAATGGTCTGTTTACATTCGCCGCATTGTTCAAACTCTACAATATATTATAGCTAAAACTATTTTGCACTTAACACTCGATCTTGAATAATTCAATTTTCACTTAATCGTAATGCATCGAAAGCGAGAAAATGCATAAGTTTCTGTACGTCATCGAGCAGATAACTCGAAATGTTTCCGGGATCTCATCCAGTTCATAAAATATTGCATGTTCAAGGTTCATATTCTCGATCGAGAATATTGCAACTCTGTGGCTCGAATTAAACTCGAATGTACCACAATAGTTGCACTTAAAAAAGGATGACGCTTTTAAAAGTTCATTAATTTTGATTTAAGAGAGGCGCTTTGATGTTATGCTGTACTTTCTTTTGTTGTGCAAACAAATCGTAAATTAAAATTGTTTGAAGTTTCATTATATTTTTATCATATAAGATCTTTGTTTCAGGTAGATTTCCATTAAAGACGTCACGATATAGATTCTTCAAATAAATGAAAACGTTTTCGCATACGAAATTGAAACTGGGACGCATTTGATGCATTGCAAGTTGCACGCAGCTGCCCGTATCGTTAAACGAGAAACAATTCAAATTTACATTAAACATTCATAAATCAAGCTTTTCTCAGTCAAAATATACCAATTCGAACGAATGACACAATTTCGCATAATGAAAATCGTTTCGGACGTAACAGATAAGCGATAAGCCGACGATAAGCCGAATGCTTTTTCCGCATTTAATGACATCATTCGAGCAACGGAAAAAATTACGATTCGAAAATATACATTTTAACGAGACGAGTCACGATCTTCGATGTGATTACAGAAAGAAAATCGCACAGATTTGCAAAAGGCAATCGATTTTAATATTGAAACGTTAGTTTTTCCGAATATGGAGTCAACGTGTTGAATCTTCGATATCGTGACACTTGAGGCTTTCAAGGTTTGCGGAACAGGAGCGTCGAAAGATCGCCTCTGAAAAAATAATCCATACAAAGATAGTCGTGATATTGTGCAACGCTAAAAGTATTCTTCGATGACAGGTGGGAACATTGTTCAGAAGGTCGTTTTGATCTCGAACGTGTTAGGATTTTGCTCGGATACATAGTTTCTTAGTTGTATTCGATTTGTGAGATGAAAGACAATTTCGATTAGCTTTATTAACAAGTGATTTTATACAAAATCGTAGTTGAGCAGTGATATGATTCATAGACAAAGTGCCAATTCATTTGCATCGTCTGAATGTTGTTTTCATAAACACGTGTCTTCCTATATTTACATTCTGTGTGAAAAATATGTTATATTTATGTAAACCTTGTTGCTAATTCATAAACACTTTCATATCATCGATTGTTATAAGGTCATTTATTTCTTAATATATTTGTTGCTTAACAATACGCTATCGTACCCTAGAAATACTATTGAAAATAAATTTTATCGCATTTATCCTTAATGAAATAGTACGATAACGAGAAAATTCCCCAACAAGTTATATTCAAACACAATAAAGAACAATTGCTAATGAACAAATGCACACACTCCTTTCACCGTTTTTTTATCATCGCTACAAAAGTAAATTCATCTAGACTTTACTACCTTTCTTATATGAATATGAAAATGACCTTGTCTATGACCGACATAACAAAAAATATTAGTATAAGAACCAATAGAAAATCACAAAAAAAAAACAGGAGGACAACGAAATCGATAATTTTCAATCAATCTCGAAAAAGGTTAATTATTACGAAAACACAAAAAACTATCCACACTGAAGTTTTCGAAAGATCTAAATTTGTACCTATAAAGGAAGTGCATTGAAGTCTCGCACAAGGTCCACACTTACGAAGTCAGATGTGATAAATCAGTTCAAGTTGAAAAAAATCAAATAAAATCACTTTTTCGAAAATGATATTGTTTATCCGTCATTTTTACGATGAATGAACAGAATAATACTGCAAGACTATTTGAATCTTTCAGTTTTTATACAAAACACCTGACGCATATGCGACTGAAAATAATATTATATGAATAAACATTTCAGTATATTTATTTGACCGAGATTCACAAAACTGTCTCGTTCGGATTTCGAACGAGTTCAAGATTGACAATCGACACATTATTTCTTTCAGCGAACTAATCTATCGAACACCCACATGCTGAAATATAAAAAGTTTTATAAATTCTACTTTCTATTAAATGAAAAAAAAATACTAGTGAAGAACGAAAATGTACCTACATGTTTTCAATAATTTTATATTTATTAAAGTCTCAATTTAGTATGTTTTTTTTTGGTTACACTAACGAAAACGTTCCAAAGAAGTGTTTAAACTCTTCGACAAAATATAAAAAATATTTTTTTCAGTGTATACCTAAAAATATATTACTAGATGTACCTACTATAGATACTCGATGTTTTCTTCTATGTACACACAAATTTCATACAAATCTTGCAACAGACAGATACACTAACAAAATTATAATAAGGATCATATATGACGACTGAATTTCATAAAGGGCACATGTGACCTTTATCACTGACATTGAGTAAATAACAGAAAATGCTTCTATATCTGATACAGATCCATTTTCTGTACTTACAATTAACTTTATTTCGATAAAAAATGTAACTTGTGCCTTTTGTGGAATTCAGTTGTTACATTGTACACAAAGATACATTAATAATAATTACTAGTGTAGGTTAGTGGCCCTCCAGGGCCAAGTATTACCACAGCAAAAAAATATGTACTATGAAGATGTATGAGA
Source organism: Cheumatopsyche charites (assembly GCA_024721215.1). Lineage (NCBI taxonomy): Eukaryota > Metazoa > Arthropoda > Insecta > Trichoptera > Hydropsychidae > Cheumatopsyche > Cheumatopsyche charites. Next base: position 2,353,386 of record CM045577.1, on the reverse strand, counting down.
CACAGTACACAAACGTATAAAATAAATCATTATTTTACGTCTATAATCTCAATACATTCCAACAAAAATATTCAATAAAAGTATGTGCATTGAACTTAAACATATTTTAAACAAGTCTTATTTTGAAATAAACTGATTTTGAACCTTGAATTGACCACATCTGAGATATAACTCGAGTCCAAGTGGAGTCGAGGGCGAACTGCTCAAGTCAGTGGGCGGTAGGCTGTGTAAGCAGGCAGTACTTTGTCCACAGTTCAGAGAGCCGATTTAAATCGGTTTGCTGAACTTAGAAATCTTTGATTAAACAGTTTTAAGACTAGAGCAGTGCGTCTGTGTTGAACGTGGGTGGCTTTGTCCGAAGAAAATAAGAAAATAGCCACCAGTTTTCAGCAGACGTAGGCCGCGGAAATTTCAAAAGTTCCAGTTTTTCATCGTTAGACGAAATCGGATTGTATATAATAAAGCTGAGGTAATAAATCTTGTTTTTTATATGAATTTGTTTAATATGTAATTCAGACACATATACGCCTACGATTTATCAATTGGATCAATGTTAGGTTGACCATTTTTATAATTTCTATGTTATCAATTGTTATGACTGAAGGAAGATGAATAAAAATATTCTAATCGTAAGTGGAGAATTCCCATTAGGAACAAATTTTTAATCGATACAATATGGCAAATTTATGATTTTGTTATGAAAATATATAATGATATGACGAAAAATACATTTTTTTCATTCAATGATTCGTTTTATTGTATTATATGGTTGGTTTTTATTTAGATTTTTGTTTCAAATATTCAATTAATTCTGGAATTGAATATTGCTTTTTTAATGATTTTTTTTTAAATATTGCACCGAAAACTACATTTGAATAGGTGAGGACGACCTTTAAGCATTTTTATCCATGTTCCTTTCAATCAAAATTTTCAATTTGTCGAAGATTTGTAAGCAAACAAAGAAATGAATTTTCATTAAACATTAACACACATTCATTCACACTTTTTTCAAAAAACATCATAATTTTTATTTCTTTTAATTGTATTTTAATCTTCAATTATCTTCTCAATATCAAATCCGATACTCAAACAACTTATTTGCGATACTATTTAAGATGTATTAAGTATCCCGTTTTGTCCCGGAAAATCCGGGACGAATGGTCGCCCTGATCTAATGATCTAAGCTGAATCGATATGTAATTAACCAGGATTGAGTCAATTTGACCGTGATCTTAACCGCATTGATTTCTTCGGTAAAAATATTCCGTTAAACCGGTCATGATATGAAACAAATAAAAAACACTACCGCATTTACGCGTTCAGACGTTGCGAAGATACTGACGATTTTTCACAAGGAAATTCCTTGATAGATCGCGTCACAATCGACTATCGTAATATAGCCTAACTGTTTTGAATAAAATGTAAATAATGTTATTCATAATCTTAAACATTCATGGGAAATTCACTATCATCGTAACAGACGCCTCTTACGATAAAACCTTGAATGTCCACTACCATATTTGAAGAAATTTGATTTATTTACACAATGAGATTATGTTCAGATATGAATTTGAAGTGTTATTCGTAAGAAAAGATTTTTTTCGATTTATATTTGCTCATTAATTAATATATCGTTTGTATTTATATAACTTGCATAATTATGGTCGATGTAATCAAATCTGATTGAAAATAATAGATAGATTACTTAAGCATATAAAATATAAAATTGAATTGAAAATAATCTCGATTTCAATTTTTCTAAAGATGATATGATTTTTTGAAGGTTTCGTGATATATTTTTCAGTTAAGTCTCTATCATAATAATCTGCATACATTCTTAAATGCTAATTCATCTAATACACTTGTTATTGCTATAAAATACACATAATTCATATTATTCCTAGAATGAAAAATATTCCGCTGTCAATTCAAAAGCATCACTTAAGTATTTAAGATCGCATACATATTTATGCACGTGGCATTTTTCAAAATTACTACAATTATGTCAACATCTCGTTGTCAGGATCGACTACGTTTAGCTATTTAGCTATTTTGAAAAAAATAAAAACGTTTAACGAGACCATGATTACACTCATCGTAGGTTTTTTACTCACGCTTCCATAGTTTTTTATGCAAATAGTTAACACGGAAGGAAATAGTCACACGTGGCCAAGGCTTCGATTATAATCGAGTGTTGGGAAATTCAGTTTTTCACAAATGATCTCATTTTATGAAAAACAATCTTCTTAATTAAATGTGAAATGTACTTGTATGTCGAAACATGTAAAATTACCTTGTGTGTAGGCCACCCTGAGACAACTTGCTGAACCAAATCCATTTCGTTAAACTTTGAATTTAATTTAATTGTAAATTTTTAATAATACAACGTCTCGGAAAACTTTTATTAAAATCAGTTTTTCCGTGTGAGAGAATATCGGTTGAACACTCATCAACATTGATTTTTATATAAATAGATTGTTTGTTGAAAAATAATGTGAAAAATCTATTTTAAGTCCTGTTTCTATAAATAATTCTCGTGTACGCATATGTGATAAACACTATCTATTTGTGAATTACATTTTAACACATATGGTATTTAAATATTTGTCTGTAACAGTTGAGTTAGCAGCCTTGAACGTGTTCGACACTGATATATTTACCGATACATTCATTCAAGTTTTTCAAATTAAATTAATGACATTCAAGTTCCATTGTGTAATAATAGATGCATGATAAAAGAATATTAAGAAAATTATAGTGCTCAAAAAAATTGGCAGGTTTTAATGATAGTGACAGGTACATGTAAGCTTTCTATTGAATAGTTGACAGTGAGATTTTAAAATGTTGACATTTTTGAACAGTTATAAAATTTTAAAACTATTATTAACCGAATCATAAAATTAAAAAAGATAGAATCTTATAAATCGGTCTAATTTTATTTTTAAATTGGAATTTATTTGCTTCTTAATAACTTGTTGACTTTTATGCAAATCATATAATTGAGACATATTGATAGAAAGCTGTAAAAATTACAAATTTTGTTGTGTTGAAATTTAAATAAGAAGAATTATTAGTTCTTTTTCATAAATTACTATCCATTTAAATATAAGCTGAAATAACATCGCGATATTTTTTAAAAAACAATAAACTCTCGTTCAATATAGTACTTTAAAGCGATTCAAATTAGACACTGTAAACTTTGGTACGACTCGAGAGATTTTCTAATTAAAATTTCAATATACAAAATCCCAGACGATTTTCCGATAATTTCACTCTTCAAAATACACAAGCCCTTGATATTTCATTTGATACACTCGAACTCTGCTTTGAAAAATATTCGCTCCGCAAGATAAATCGAGAAACTAATTGCCTTCGGGTCTCTTTGAACTCATCACACGTTCGTCGTTTAATTTCGATCTTTCTTTTTAATTTTATCATATTTTTAACAGACCATCCTTCACATTAAAAGCCCAATCATAAGTGCCTATACGATTCGTTTGAATGTTTAAATTAGCCGATTAATCATTGCGAGATGGTGTCGCGTGCGAATTGGGTCGCCTAGGAAATACGAGAATAGTTTCACTAACAATAAGAATATGCATTTTATAAAAAAAAAATATGCGAAAATTCTATCTTCGATATGTTTTTTATTTGAACTGATAATGTGCAAAAAATCATTGAGACAAAGTGCACTTTTGGTTCGTCGAAATTGACCCACTTTTCGAAAAGATCGTTCAAGAAAATCTATTTTTTTAAAGTATAGTGAAAAAATGGATATTTTTAAAATAATTGGCCGACACAATATTCTATGTGTTGGGCTAGGTTAGGTTTTTCATTCCGGTTAGATTTGGTTAGGTAAGTTAAATTAGGTTAAATAGGTCAAGTGTCACGTCGATGATCTGCTCCACAAATACCAAAAGATATATTTGTATCGATCATTATTATAGACGATAAGTTAGTAAATTAAGTGAACATTAATTCATACAAAATGACAATTTCAATTAAATAGAGCCATTCTAATGAAATTTCTTAAATGTGCGTTCATCATTATTAAATTGATATAAATCGAGTTCCTTTAAATTTTCAAACAAAAATATATATACCATTTTGGAATCTGTATCAAGAGTTATCATCAGATTTCTAATCAACAATTCAATATTTTTTTAATAACAAAAGATACTCAACTTTGAATATGACTTTCTTAAAATTTTATCATATGCACTTATGCATAATCCTTAGCTTCTATGATCCTCATATAAAAACCTGTAATTATTGACACGAATATAAAACCGATGAGTAAATCAAAAGTTATTACACAGGATGGAAAGAGCATGCAATAAAGTGCATCATTCGGAACGTTAAAAGTTCAAATCGAAGGTCTCCACGATACAAGGGAACATGTATTTACTTTTCGCGATAAATTCGATAAAAATGCAACGATCTGGGTATAAATTCGATATTCGTGTCAAGGTTTTGCAAAACGACACTGCATAGGGTCAAGATGTATTCGCTATAAATTGCATTTTATTTCGATAATGTGAATAAAACGAAATTCACTTTGGAAATTGAAGATATGCCGCCGAATGGCATATCGTAATTCTAATTGTAGTTCTATGTCGATGATTATCTTTGGATATACGATACCGTTTAGTTAACTAGGATGTTCAGACATATAATTTGAGAGATTGTGTGAAATTGATAATCTCAGACGATTTTCCAGACTGAAATATTAAACGATTAGATAAAAATCGGCGCGTGGATTCATAAAAATACGATTTGCATTTATAGATAATTTCTCATATTCAAAATCAAAGTAATACGACTAATTTTAAATCACATGAAAAAAAACTAATAGTCGTTTAACTAGAACAAAATGAGCTTTTCTAATATCTCAACGTCCTTGTCATTCGAATCGTTTCTTCAGATCTATTTAAATTTTCGCAAATCTAAATCAGTCTTATATACGAAACGTCACTCTTTTAACGCTACATGTCATCGGATGAAGTTCGTCATTAAGTTTCGTTGTGACATTTTGGCTATCATCACAAGAAAATTCATTAAAATCGCTTAAAGGCTTTCGAAACTCAATATTTGAAAATGTATCGAGAAGAGAAATATTTTTCGACATCTTGAAATGTAACGGCGTAAAATTCATCTTGAGACTCAATTTGTCGATTCGACAAAGATTTTTTTTCAGGAAAAATAATTCGAATGAACAAAATGAGCCATTCAGAGCTAAATATGATTAACTCCACTTTTTATTAAGAGATTTAATACATATCATTCAATGTGTAAAGTATATTTCTTGAGTTATGAAGATAGATACCATTAAATGTTAAATTTCGTTCGGCAAATTAATGATAAATTTAAAGCCATTTTTATTAATTGTTTACATTAATGTGATTTGACTACATCCATAGCTTACTATAAATATGATTTGTTTGTATATAATTTCTAAAAAATGGAATAACGAAAGTAATTTTGTTAGTTTTTCTCAAATTTTTGCTTTATAGAATTAATCATTTTTAGCTCTGAATGGCTCAATTAGTCGTATAAGCTTCTCACAAGGCTTTTCGGGACATAATTTTCAACGGCTTCGAAGTTAATCAGCGAAAAAATCCGATTCAATGTCAATCGCTCGAACAAAAACGAAATACCTACAGAAACAAAAACATCCGGAACCGGTTCAGGTTTTCCTCGAAAAATCGCGCTTCGAGAGAATCTTAAGGGCATTTTCCTATCTCGGTACAAAGTTCGTATCTAATTGGGAAACGTCGAAGGATCCGTTATCCGTTAAAGTTGTCAATTATCCGAGAAAACAATTGCGATAACGACCGACATGTCTCGTCGAAATGGCGAAGGAAATTAAGCGATTCGGTCGCAACTGGAATAAGGTGGATAGAACCGAATTCTTTTCGACGATGACTTATTCTCAGAATTAGGTTTGTGGCTTTTCGTTGAGAGAATGAAATGAGAAAGTTTGAAAAGCTTATTTATTGTTAGGTGACTTGAAAATTGCGTTTGAGTTACTAGCTTAGCTCGAATCGTCGTCGTGGTGAGTTTTATTTATATTGTTAAAGATTGGGCGTTGACAAGTGTTTTGTTTTAATGAGCTAAATGTTATTTATGTGTCGGTGTTACAATAGTTTGTTGAACTATTTATTTGAACATAGTTGAAGTTTTTTTGTTTTAAAATTTGACAAATATCATTTCTAACATAAATACGTATAACTGACAGTTCAAGATTTGATTTGAATGTAAGTGAATTTGATTTGATATAATTTTTCTAATTGATTCATTCTATATAAATATGTTTTACTTCATAATAGTTTTTGATTAACTGAAAGAATTTTTATCGATCGAATAAATTATCATTTTCATTCAACTAGAAAGTTTTCATTTTCACATCGCTAAATCAACATTTGAGTTTTCCAAAATATTTTCCTTGTCGCTTTACTTATTCACGAATATTATGAATGAAATTTTTCGATTGTATAATATTCAAATCCATTGTCGAAATACAGTCGCGTTTCAAAATTCATCATTATAATAGTAAAAGTCTATTGTTCGACTCGAGTAAAATTAATAACATTTCGAAACTTTTACATCCATTAATATAATTGGTTTGTTGTTTTCCCTTTACATCACTACAAATTAATTCACCATTTAGTAAATGACAATTTACGCTATTCTATACGTTCATTAAATACGTATACCAAAGCTCGTTTTCCTATTTTATCAATTTTCATCATAAAACAACAATTTAACAAAGCATTCAACGAATCTTTTACATTTTCTGATACATTTATAAAAAGCTGTAAGTTTACGATCGAATATTCAGTTTATAAAGTCGATTCGTTAATGACAGAACAATTAAAATTTAACGATCACTAAAATAATAATGATTTCCCCACTTTGCAAGTCGTATTATAAAATTCAAAACGTGCATACGTTTATTATAGAAATGCGACGATAAAAATTACCACAAACATCAACAATCATAAATGCAATCAAAATAAAAACTATCGATTTATAATCGCACAAATTACATTGTTATATCGTAGGTTTTTCAATAGAAAAATCGAAATAGTGTATAGTAAAATAATCTGAACGCCTCACGTGTAAGTTCAACGTGCTAAATGATGTTTGACAATTTTTTCCATAACGAAATCGTTGTGCTAAATTAGTATTAATTCAAATAAGCCATTGTTCAATTTTTCAAATCATAATATGCGTAAACTTCAAACAGTTACTGTATAAAAAATATTATAAATTCGGCACGTGTTTATTAACATATTATGTATAAAAATTAATGTTTAACAATAAGTTTCATCTGAAAAAGTTACTGTATCAGTAAAAATTTTCATTTTACAATCTAAAAATAATAAATCCAGTACATATAATTACAAAAGCTGATGTAATGCGTATTTCTTTTGTTTCTATGAATTCAAAATTAACAATTATTTTAATTAAAATTTACGCTTACGTTGAACTTACTTGTATAGTTACGTCAAACTCTAATATATTCTTATGAACGTTTAACACTAATTCTGAATCATTTCCCATGAAATGAATTAATAATTAACATATTTTAATACCAAAAAATATCACAACGAAATTCGATATAATGTTATAATATAAAACATCATAATAATTAGTACATATAACATAAACCAACTCAAAAGAGTTAGTAATTTACCAGTCATTATAACCAAACAACATTCATTTCAATTAAGCAACTATGATAATTAACAGCTCAGGGGTGGATTAAAATCTGCTCAATGTTAACAAATTGAATCACGAGAAAATTCAATCTAAATAAAAGTGTGGCCTTTGAAAAAATAAGGCGTATTTGCAACAATGACAAAAGAGACTCGCACGCAAACGTGCATTTTTAGCTACGATAGCATCGCATTTCAGCGTTTTTCATGAATTGTTTCAGGATATTTATTTGTTTTCGCTTCAGAATGTTGCGGAAAAATGTTCCGGTTTATCGTGTGTATTTTGAGCGTTTCGAACCACCCAGTTTTGCTAATGTGTTTTCATAAGAGAGAATTCGATTAAATCATATGAATTGGGGATTCCGGGAAAATTTCGCACGTGTTTGTCGAAAAAAATTTTTGAGCGTTTCTATTCGATACAGATTATGTTCTGTTGCCAAATTTAATAATATCGATTATTTTAGTATTCTTCAATTTGAATTTTAAGTCGAAAACAATTGTTATTGAAACCGAACAAAAGAATTCTTGCGCTAAACGACATGCAACGATAAGGGTTTTTAACGACACTTTGTACTCATCACGTAAAAAAAATGCATTTATCTAATAAAGATAAAAAAAACACACATTCTTATTTAGCATTTAATACACTTTTTTACGAATCTAATTACAAATCGGCTAATTTACTTAAAAAACAAACATATTATTTTTCATCCATCGCCGCTGCGCAAATATCGAAAAGATAAGCCGTCGAACATCGCAATCAATTTTCACACGAGCATTTCCACTAAAAACACTTCGATAATTAACTGAACAACATTTCGCAGAAATGATTCGATCCACATACATAATCACAAACAAACAAACAAACCCAATCAGCTAATGAAATAACCGGACGGAATTCCAGTTCGAATCCCTGAAGAATCGAAATATCGAAATCGAACACGTGAATCGAATATGACTTATTATATAAATCAACATTAAACTTACTAAAGGAAGTCTTCCGACTGCGAACTGTCAATTGGCCTTATAGCAGCTAGCACATATTAACGATGACTGATTCTCATTGAGAAAAATCTTCACTCGAACAAATGAATTTCATGCATATTGTATTTAAGAAAATATATAGGTAATACAAATAAAAATCATAAATTACTTTGTTGAAATAAATATTTACAATACCCATGAAATTTATTCACATGCACTATAAATTTTGCACGAGTATAGATCTTTCTTAATAAGGAGCGATTGTTGTTTATGGATTGGATGGTATCCGCAATACAGAAAATTGACAGTTCGTAGTCCGAGGACTGACTATTTATTAAATATTTTGATACAAAAAAGGGTAGACTTATTTCATTGTCATAATTAATCATTTCTATATTCAATCTTTTATGATCCTCTTCCGTCATCTTATTTTTCTCCTCACTATATCCAGTAACAATTTAATGAAATTTTGATTAAACAAATCACTAATTTAATTATTTTAATTCATCTTTAGTTTTAAATATTAATCCATTCATACTTTTATTGCCATTAAATATGATTAATTCCGATTTATACCTTGATAAATTTGTCGTTTTTAATTCTGGATGTGTATATTCTTTTAGTTTCTCGAGTTTATTTGTTAACTTTTCTTTCTATCTTCTTGATTATTTTCATAACAATTAGATGTTGATCTCTTAATAATTAGATAAATAAATAAATAATTTCCACTATCGTCTAAAATGCGAAACCTTCCATGAAAAGTCACACCTCGTATGACTTGCCCATAAGTAGATAAGGTCATTCTCGCGAGATAATGCACATATACAATGCATGTATGTTATGTAATTATTACTTCATTGACGGTCAGTTATTGTTACCTCATTAAGAAAAAATAGCAACACACCTGAGAGAGTTTCTCAAACTTCAATTATAATATTTCGCATGAACGGCTCTTTCGAAATTGATCGATTATTCGACTTTGTACAGATTTTCTGCGTAAATATCAAATATTTGTAACTTCAAATTCAAATTTTGCATTACAAGTTATTTTAATCTCATTTCAAATTAATCTATTCTTATTTTGAATTCAACAGTTTTAAATTCAAATTAATTATTTAAAAAAATAAATCATGCTGATTTAGGAATGCCATATTGATTTCAAAGATAAAAAACTTACATTATCATGAAAGATAGAGTTAATTTTTTGAGAACATATATTTACACTCGAAAGTTTCATAATAAGCTTACATTTTCAACGAACAAACTTTGTCAATTTTCAAACAACACAAAAGAACGCTCTTCAGATTAGCTCCTCGGAAAATATTGAAGAAACTTAAAAACTAACTTTTCACAAACCCGCCTTGTAATTTTATTCTGCACCATTTTCTAAAAACTTCATCAACTAATTCATCCCAGCATAAATACAACTCAAAATTTATAATATTCATCAAAAAAATCAGAACAATACACAATTACATTTTTATTCAAATCGATCAACTTTGCCTCAATCGCATTCCCAAACTAACCATATTATTCTGGCGCTATTTAAACGAAATCAATCTACACATTATAATCTGACATTCTGATAATCACACAGACCACAGATTGAGAATCAAGTATATAAATGACGGAATTAACAAAGGACGACCGTGACAATGAGCTCGCCGCCTCTTTGATCTCGTATCGATCGCTAATGGTGCGGGCCTAAGTTATATAGACTCGTCCATGAAAAACTCAAACACAAAGAAAATTCTCTGACTATTTTCAGACAGGCTTTTCCAGACGATTCGATCGTCTGGGAAGGTTCGATTTTTCGCAAAAGCTGTGAACACACTTCGTATGACTATCAACACTGACTGAAATCGAAATATGTGAAAATTTACAATATTTGATCTAAATACGCGAAAATTTCGTTAGAATTATTTTTTCATAGTATGATCGACTGTGAAAGTTCGATTCTTGGCTAGAGCTGTGAACACACTTTGTGTGATTCTCAACATTGACTGATATCGAAATATATGAAAATTTATAATATTCGATCTAAATACTCGAAATATTCGTTCTAATTGTTTTTATAATGTTTGATCGTCTGAAAAGGTTTATTATTCCCCATGAGCTGAAAACACACTGCGATTAATTCTCAACACTGGCTTATGTCAAAATATATTAAAATGTACAATATTTCCTAATTTAAATACTCGAAAGTTTTCATAATAACGATTATATCGTCTAGAACTCTAGAAAGATTCGATTTTTCCTAAGACCTGAGAAAACACTGCAAATAAACCTCAACATTAATTCGCGACAAAATTATATGAAAATTCACTTTTTTTACCAGTCTAAGTACTTGGAAAATATATTTTAATGATATCTTATTGTTCAGTTGTCGAATCGCGTCGATTCAACTCTGAAAAAATTGCCAATTTGTCGATGCTTTCAGTTGAAAAATGAGCGTGTGTATCGCTTTGATCTGTGATATGTATAACGAAATAGTACGTGCAATGTTGTTATTCTAGTGTTAATTATGAAAATGCGATTGTATAATTATTTGTTTTTAATTTTCGTTATGTATTTGTTATTTAAGGTTATGTAAAATTGTCTGTTTTTGGTTGATCGTTTTTATTATTTCCGTGAAGTAATTCGTACTCGATTATATTATGTTTTCTTCGTAATTAAATATAAATTATGTCACAATATTAAAGACGTGTTATGTGTTGAGCACACACGTAGAAAATAGCATGAGCCTCATAAAGTACAAGATACACTTTCAAGGGGATAATCAAACGACGTTGTTACTATAGACACGCCAAGATTATGGTATTAAAAGGTTTACTGCAGTACATTAAATTTATGAGACGTAATTGGGTTAACAAAAGTAACATTTTATATAAAAAAAACATTTAATTTTTTAAAGATTCTTTCTTTGTATGAAAAAATATATATCGAGGGTCGTTAAACCGTCAAAAGAAAATTTCAATGGATATATTTTGACTCGAAGATTAACGCTTTGTAGAAATATTCGATTGAAAGCGACACTTTCTATGCTTCACCTTCAATCACACGTGAAAAATACGCACATTGAAAATCACCCGACGGAGAAAAATCGCGAAAAGTGAACATCGTCAAAGAGACGATGAAAAATTTTTCAAACGCTCGGAAAATTTTCGCAGTTCGCCGATCGGAAAATGCAATTGCAACTTCTTTGTTTTCACTGCGACGTAGATACATTTTACGAATATAAATAAAAAAATACTTATTGTGTATACAGTTCGATATAATGTATACGAAAGAACCGCGAAGCAGAGGTGCGGTTTCAATTAAAAGTGCAAACAGATCGATGAGTGCATCGTTTGTTAGTCAATGTTTTTTTTTAGATGGTTAAAATTTGATTTTCTGAGAAATTTGATAGGTTTTCATATGAAAACATAAGTTTTTGATATGAATTGATTGAATTATTAAAAAAGATCTGCATTTATACATGAGTGTGATAGCTCATCGAAAATTTTCAAACAGAAGCGAAAAAATATGAAATTAGGATTATTAGATCCTACTATGCTCAAAAATTATGAGAATTTGATTTTAAATTTGATAGAATATTTTTTTATTCATTACAAAATTATCTAGATGATTTTCATTCCAGCAATCATCATAAATAGCAATCAAACCATTGAATGTATCAACGCAGTTTTGTTGCGTTACACGGATATACAGACAAAAACAATTGCGCTATTATAAAGTTAGATGAGAAGAAGAAACATAAAAATCAATTTGAATGTTTTTTAAAAATCTGTTTTAAAGAATAAATTTTTGTATCAAATCTAATTGTCAATGAAAAAAAATCCGAATTCAAAGAAAAAAATTAAGAACCCTAGTACAAAATGTCAACTGCGCGCTTCGATTAACCTTTTCGCAGAATCGAACTAAAAATACACGATATAGAAACAATGTGTAGTTAGGTATTTGCACAATATTCACTAGAGCAATTTGTCTAAAATTCACTCACAAGTTAGTTGAGCCTTTTGCAATTCGGGAATGATTCATTGCAGATAATGATTAGGAGTGGCACGTGGCCAACGTGCAAAGTTCAGACGATTCGTCTTCTAAATGTAGAATACGGATTCGGTTTTCGTTTTGCGAATTCTAGTTGTGCATAGGTGCATTTAGAGCTGGGGACACACTTTGGTTACGAGATGCATCGATACACTTTGTATTTCGATCGAATTGATTCGCATATGTGACGTTTGGGGCACAAAATGGTTTGAAACGAAACATGCATTTGTATAGATTCTATTTGTTCAATATTATTAACATATCGATTTGGTTTATGAAATGATCAATTCACATTAGAGTTCATAATTAATTGAAACGGCATCTATATTATAAATACGCTAACGATGCTCGAAATTTTCAGACGTGCCTCGAAATCGGGCGTGCATTTTATTGGCCCGCCGCCTTACGCTCTGAGCTACCATCGTAATTACGAAACTGCACCGTTTAACGTATATAAAGCGTAAAATCCAAATGTGGAATATTTTTTTTATTTCACACATAGATGGCAATAAAAAATATTATCGAATAAAACATATCCGTGGCAATACGAAGTTTGATTAATTTCGAACAATTTTGATACACATCCGTGGCACTACTAGTCTAAAATAATGAGTATCAGTCGGTGACCAAACAATTTTTGGCATTTGATGGTATTTATCATTATTATTCAGAAATGATGTTTCATACATAAAAAGTTATGATTATATCAAGTGTTTTGACATTTAAATATATAGATAATTTTTCAATAAGTGGAGTTAATCACTTTATGCACTGGGTAAGTCATATGGTAGTGTTAATTAATCATCAATGTGAATCGAATGAATTTTTTTCGGTTTTAGATGAATTTATGCTAGGAATGAGACGTTTCACGAACAATTTCTTCGAAAAAAAAACATTTTAAAATTTAATTAATTATGAATAGTTTGAAATTAATATTATTGAAAAATATTACTTTATTAGACATAAATCTTACAAATTAAATGTACTTTCACTTTACGCTTCAAATATAACGTATTTTGTACTATTAATTTGCATTCATAATTAATTAAGGCGCTTAATTGAAAATAATTTTCATACGATCATACAATTAAATCTTTTCTATCTTTATCGTTATTTATCAATAAAATAATTGAAGTCTATGAACATTATGAACAATCTAGTATATGAAAAAAAATTACTACGCACTTACTCAAACCGATATAGACATAACATTTCAAACTCTCGATTGAATATTCAGTCTAGGCAATTAATAAATAAACTAACGTCTATTATAATAATGAAAAAGTTCCAGCCTCCATACTGATTCATATTGAATGAATCAACTGGTAAATTGTAAAGGTACATCTCGTGACCTTTTCGCTCATCTACCGAGAACAAGACGTCATAGAAAATTACCGGTTCCTTTGTGAATGTCGTCGCATTTTGCATGTTGTACGAATATTTTGTTTAATATACTCATATTTTAATATTCGGAATGATTTATTGGTGCAAAACGGTGCGGAGAATCTGTGTCACCGAAGCCGTGTCAAAGTCGAGACCGATTTTACGCAAAGTTGCGTGTCTGAATGAGATCGGATTTGAATCAGGGTTGTAAAGTCTTAAAAAATAATACTCATAGTGACTCTGGAGTCTTAGAAAATAATATATGTATATAACGGTTCTGGTTCATGTGTAATGAACGACTCCCAGTTTCTGGTGTGACTCCAACTGTGACTTCGTCTGTGTCCCCGATTTTAGCAGTTGGATTGTGTCCAGTTACGATCTTTTCCTATTGGGGGTGGTAAAGTAATTAGTCGTGTCTATCTAGATTTTATATATGTGCCCTCAATTATGACAATGGTGTAAGTCATACATCTTTCGTTTTAAGATACATATGTATGTGCCTATTTGACGTTTCGACATAGAATTTGTTAGGCGCGCAGTTCAAAATTATGTGATAGGCTTTCTTTGTGCATGTTTCGTTTGAAATACGATTTAAGTACTGAAGAATACATATGATTGAGTGTCATTGAGTCAGTTGAGTACGAGTAGTAAAAAAATATACTTCTAATATGGATTTTCAACCCTAGTATAAAGACATGATAATAAAAAAATCTAATTCCATCATTATGGGGAAACGAATCGTGACGATGTTATAAAACTTTCTCCATTTCCTTTTTTTACATCGCGTATGCGCAACAATATAAAACGTTTTTAACGACACAGTTTTCCTCAAAATACCTAGTAATTTTCTTCAGATTCAAATCAAAATCTTCTCTAAAAACATTACACGCTTATCAAGAGTTCGTCGAACCTTTCAGACACTTCATAAATAATGAATCAACTACGATTATATTGCGAAACATCTTCCGGCTTAATTTGTGACGAAGCGTCAGATTGTCTCCGATCGTTTAGCACACATGAAAAACATCTTTCAGACACATAGAAAACAAGCAAACAACATTAATTAATAGATCTAAATCGACATGGAAATAGTGCAAAGGTAATTGGGGTAATAGGTCGAAGGATTGGCTCGACCCTTTCAGTTTCATTGCTCGTTCAAGGCTTGAAATGACATTTCAATTATAGTTTTTCTAATCAGATGTAATCTTTAATGTGGAAATTCTTACAAAACCCGAAAGAAATCCCCGAGTTTATTACACAGAATCGAAATTTGAATACGCGACTCAGTGCGCATTTCAATCGCACAATGTACGCATATAAACCGCATAAGTTGACAATTGTAATACATATTTATTATAAAGTCGATGAATAATTCAATTCGACGATCAATTTTATCACATTTCACAAAAATACTTTCAGTCATAACAAAAATCGTTCTTAGTAACAATTGTGTAGTTTAGATAATGCATATCGGACAGTCGGGTTATGGAAATTGACATTTAAGTGAATTCGTTTATTTGCGTACAATTGACTAATCATTCATTTTTTTAATTAAATATTTTTATGTACTTATGTACAATATAATATACTATCGGCATGATATTTCACAAGTTATGTTAGGTTAGGTTAAGTTGGATTAGAATAAGTTAAGTCGAGTCGAAAGTTTACTTACTTTCGCCTTAATTTTATACATCAATGGACTCCTTAGTAACCCTCATATTGGTTAATTTGAGCGGATTGTGAGTTAGTAAATGTGCCAAAACAACTGTCAAACTCTATACAAAAATAATTTTAAATGGAAAAAAAACTGTCCAATGAACTCGACTATGAATCAAATACAAAAATGCGACATAAGATTGAAAATTTAATGTAAATTCAATTATTTTTCCCACAATTGCATCGGCTTTTCATCAAAGTGCATATTCTAATTGTCAGTGTCAAGTGCACAACGAACGATGACACATGCAATTTCATAGACAATTCTCATCATAAAGCAACTTTTCCGACAAAAAGTCTTTGAAATACGATCTTCGTTTGAATTTCGTGTGAAATTTTAACAATTTTACATCAATTGTGGAATCACTATGTGTGGTGTGACTCCACGTGGCCGTGATTTTCCATCGCATCGGTTATCGTTTAGTGTCAAATGTCGACTTTGATGAACCTTAGAATGTTGATGTTGATGAGGATGATGATGATGATGATGATGATGTCGATTTGTATACGGAAGCCTGTTTGTTATTTATATTTTCTTTTGCGCATTCCGTGTTATTTTTTATGGTTCTAATATAGGATGTGTTTCGCGATCTGATTATCTAATAAAATAATAGCGCTAATCTGTGTGAAACGCTCGATTACTGTGGCAACTCGATTTTCTATTCCCATACATTTTCGAAATTAAAATGCCGCTTCGTTCATATTACTGTAAGATGTAGTATATTTCATGATGTTTGGTATTTGTGGAAAGTATAATTCGCGTACAAAAAATAATACTCCCGTGTGAACGTGTCCTTAGTATGAGATAATAATTAGATTTTTTAGTAATTTTTTTATATGAAAAGCTTTTTATTTAATTAATAATTTATCGAAAAATATTATTAAATGTATGTAGTTTGAAAAATTGATCGAATTAGGACAGTTGATTGTAGAATAGTCGATGTGTCTGATGAATGGGTTCATTAAGATTATTTGATTTCATTCATTTTGTTCCAATTCGAAGTATGATGAAATCGTTTGAGAGTTTTATGTGATTTATAAACAATTTATCTATAATAGAATATATGTCAATATTAACTCTATATTTATCTCATTAAAATTATTTATGATAGAATAAAACGAACAATGATATTTATAAATGACGGAATGGAATATTTATAATTTTCCATCACCGACATATACTATTTTATTAATCATAACTAGAATAATATTTAGTATTGTAAATTAAGTTTATTATTAAACTAGAAATCAAATCAGTTTAAACGTGTCATATCCAAATATATGCGAATAAGAACATAAATTTTCCAAAAATAATCAACGATAAAATATTTGCCAATTAACATGAATCTAATTTATAATTAATCACAGCAATATAAACAGTAATTATCTTTGCGCAATTGAATAAGAATTTCTATAAAATTTATATGAGCACTATCTTATGATAGTGGCACAAGTCCAAACTATTTTCTTGTATAATTTACATATAGAAATATTTATAAATATCAAATTATTTTTATCAAATTATGATGATTTTATGAAAGATGAAGTATCGACTTATCAGTATTTATAATTTAAAAGCTTAAAAAATGTAAAATGACGAAATAGTAATTAATTCAAACATTTATGTCATACGAGTACATAAACTTGTGCTATACGCAATTCATCACCGCGGTATCGAAAAATCCGTACTTTTCTTTCTAATTTTGAACGATCCGAATAATCGACATTCTACTGTACGATTTATATTGTATTGTATGTATAATTAGGTATTAAAATCAACCATTGAACAGTCTATTTAGCATAGAGCTCACCTAACAAAACCTTATGTAAGCGGGAAATGCTTTAACTGCGACCAATGTCGAATGCATTGCTAACAAATCGCGCACGAGAAAATCGGATTAATCTCAAGGAAAACCGTCTGCTTCCTGACTGGTCCTTGACATCCTTATTTAACGAAGACAATTACCATCCGATAACCGAGGGTTAAATCTTGCATAAAATCCCAGAAGCCATCAAGCTGTGATTATCCCTTGACGCTCTATTGAATCCAGAAAATGGTCAAGGAGGACTTTTCATTTTTTTATTGAAAAAAAATTGAATATTTGAAAGAAAATATGTTCATTTTCTTGACATTGCAAGTTGGGGTAAGTGCGGCTCATGGGGCGTTTTGAAATTGAATCGAGTTGGAAAACTTTCCCTATGCTCCTTTAAAGTATTCAAATTGAAAATCTGTTTCTTTTTCAATACATTTATTCAATTCGATTCATTCAGAGAAAAAAAATTCTATCAAATAAAAATTTTACATGTGACGCACTAACTATCATACAAATTACACATCGATAACGATTAAAAAATCCAATTTTTACTAGATTCGATAAACAAACACGACACTGTTACTCATGTGTAACATTCCAAACTATTTTCAAATATTGAATTTGGTAAGTTTTTCCGTTTTTATCCAGATCGCACTAGACAAACTAACCAACGCTTATACATACTTATTCACTGATCAAACAAAATATTTCAAATCTAATGTTGATTCAGATTAGACGACCCAAAATTTTAAGAAAATTAGTTCAAAATGAAGACGATTCATTGTTGATATCGAAGCCTTGAACAGGCTTATGGTGCATGTTGAGAAATTATATCGATCTGATTTCGTTCGAAATGATGAAACTATTAAATGTTTGTTTCGTTGAAAATTGTGAAATTTTACGGAAAATATCTTGTTTTTAGGTGGACTACTTAGCTCTTTATTTACTGTTCGATTTAAGGGTAAATTCTGTGTCAAGACGTAATAAAAGGGTACGTTTCGACACTAATCAAGAACACCCTTTGTCGATGAATAATACGGTCACCTCAATTCGCAAGACCGAAGAAGAATATAGATTTAGAATGTCAAATCGAATTTTGATTGAAATTTAATCTGAATAATAAAATTTTCATTTCTGCAATAAGTAATTTTGTAGTTTGACGTTCCAAACTCATATTGTCCTTAATTTCGTGAAGTAAATAGAATCGTAAAAAAAATGATTATATTGAGAAAGATGCACTCACTTGAAATAGATTTTCTGCATTCTAGTAATAATTTATTGACACGTGTATGCTGTCACTGCAAACCTTCATGCACTTGTTGCAATAATGAAAAATAGCCAATATGAAAAAAAAAACATTCCTTATTTTTGTCTGATTTGCACAAATGACCAAAAAGAACTCAACCTCGTAATATATATGAAAATCATTCCTCGGATTACACATCCTTCTATAACACGGAACCTAACCCCATTTACAATACTTTTGTTTTCAGTCAATATGTCAATGTACACTATTAAAACACTTCACATCACTACTATCTACACGACATTAAATAATTTACATAATAAATCTCGAAAAAAAATCAAACAGCCACAACACGTTTCCTACAATAATATTTTCATCTACGGTTGCGCACCCTGCGCGAACAAAAAGAACAACACTACGGTCAACTTTCGCACTCTTCTCGCTCGCACTAATACCAACCTAATATAGCTTTGTCTCTTTCGCAGGGAGATCCCATTCAAAATCCGCATTCGAGCGCGCGCCTCAGTCAGTCGGCCGCGCGCCTTTGTGCGAGGAGGTCGTGCCGCTGTTCCGCGCTTGCGCTCTTCGTCGAGAAAAGTTGAAGCGTCGCGATGCAGCGCTACGCCCCCGAATCCCGGACGCTCCGGTTCAACGAGAGCGGGGGCGCGCGCCCCTCGGCCCCCCAGTGATCGCTTTCGCAGCATAAGAGAACTTTCGAGCAACTAAAATGTCTTCGAGTGTCGAGTGGACGCTCGAAGCGATGCTGGCCATCGTCGTGCTGACCTCGGCCGCAGCCAACGGACTCGCGTTGGCCGTCTTCTGCACCAGACCCTCGCTCAGGACCATATCCAACAGGTAATCTTCACTTTAAAGTCTCCAGATTAGATTCGAAGTTTGTACGAGTTGAAAAGTTGTGAATGAGTACAGTGTGCGCCATTTTTCACTTTAAATGTATCGAGTATAAGATCTATATTCGTACGAAATAAAGTTAGGGATGAATAATTTCGACAAAGCTAGGTTAGAACTTTGTGTGAAAATAACGTGGCGGAACGAAGTGCACGATTTTCAACTTAAAGTGTATCAAGTATAAGGCTTATATTAGAGCGAAACTAAGTAAGGGATGATGATTCAAATGTGTACGGTAATTAGGTATTTGTGTATCGCGTAATTTTTAATTTAAATTAAACTAGAAATAAAAATATGTACATTGGTGTTTAACGATACAAGTATCATGAAATTTCGAAAACATGCTTGATTTTAAACATTTTCCTATAACTCAGTTTTCTTAAGCGAACCTTCACGAGAGTTTAAATTGAGTGCATTTTCATCATTTTTAACCATTCATTTTCTTTTTTTCCATAATATAGTCTTTGTGTCTAGTTCGCTTTAAGTCTAAAACTTATGTTTTCTTATGAATCATCACATTTTCACTGTCACACAATGTTTGAATTTAGAGCTTTTTTTTTTAAATAACAACCCTCAATTGTGTTTTGTACTGATATACTTCTTATGTGCATTAGCTTCAAATCGAATTGTGTGATAATAACGTGTTTCACGTTTCGAATTTCCGTGTCCGGTTGGTCGTAAAAGCTCAAAATTTGATGTTTCGATTCGGAAAATAAATCTGTTGCATTCTTTGAATTATTCACTGATGCTTTGATGAATTCATTTACGTTTTGGATAAAATGGACATTGAACTTGTCAATGCGCTCGTTTTGAATGAAATATCAGAAAATTGTCATAATTGCTAATTACTGAATTTGAATAGTTTTTTTTTTCAAATAAAGTACCTATAGTGTAAAAAAATGGATCAATTGTAGGTACATCCGGAAATTATTTCAATATTGAATTATATTCGAAAATGTTCACTAAAAAATCGACAAATTAACTGATTTGTATTAACAATAAGTTGGGATAAAATCGGTACGAGTTAGAACCATGACACACGTAAAGTAGGAATGTACTAAAAAAAATCATTATGACACAATACGCTATTATGAAATTTACAGTTAACTTTCCTCACTAAAAACTTGTCTATATCGTCAATCATAAAATTAACGCCATGTCTACTAAACGAATCCCAATAAACACTATTTACTAATTAACAGCAAACACTCATTCACCATAACACGAGATCTTAATCTAACTTAACGGTTGATGATCGCACAATTTCAAACATTCTCTTGTAAATCGATCCATTTTTATTTATTCAATCAACAGTTTAATCGCAGGACATTAAAATTCGTTTATGCAACGAAAACTATGCGATTTCACCGTTCGGAAAATCCGCCTTTTTTTTGGATTTGTGACGCAATAAGATCAAGGTTGTACAAATTGATCCATTCATCAATTGATGTCCAGATCCAAAAAAATGGCAGGTTTTTTTTGATGCTGCAAATACTCGGAATTGGACAAACAGTTTGTGGCGAAAAAAAATGGCAACATTGATTGTCACAGTCACGAAGCATCAAAACAATATGGGGAATTCGGAATTGGTTTGTCGGCAAAATTGTCGTCATTGTTGGAAAATTTTCAGGTTTTTTTTTCAGTTGATGATCACTCGTTGTCTGATGATTGATTGAGTTTATTGTACGAGTATCTGTGCAATTTAGGCTAAGAACGTATTGCGATAACAAATTCACATGAAATTGCAATTATTTTTTCATTGTAATTTGTTTGAGGAATCTAGAGTTAATACTTTTCCGAAGTAGATTTGATAAAAATCATATGCTATTTTTATTAAATCTACTTGGAAGCATGATGCAGATGTGAAGATTGAAAATGCATTTATATCTGGCATTCAATAATGTTAAAGTTTAGTGTTAGGTTTTTCAACTCAAATTGAATTGGGTTATGTTTTACTATTTACATCCTTAAACAGTTCAATGTTTTTCTTTTTGACTTTATCACTTTAATGAATTAAATGTCAGTTGTATGGAATTCGTTATCGTTCTACGTGAACCACCGCAAACGTGACTGCATAATTTATTTTCTATAAACATAGAACACTCGATAATAATTATTCAGTTCATGAATGAGCAGTAAAATTCTCGATAGATTTCGAAACGATCGAATCAATTATTTTTTTACGATTATCCATAATTACATAAATTTCAATTGCTCAACGAGCCGTTTGCGAATTCAGTAGTCCTTGTGTGTATTTTAATTTCTATACACAAAACCACTTACATAAATTCTATCCGAATTCTAAACAAAATCACCGATCGAGTCATAGCAATATTTACGAATTTTATATAAAATATCATGTTGCACAAACGACGATTTAAGAATCTAAATTCTACTTTCTATCTTGTGAAAGAAACAAACACATTTGTTTTAATTTACCTACTCTCTACACTTATTTCGATTTATTTTTCCAATAAAACCCGACTTTAGTCCTTTAACACTTTGATGGCCGGTAACCAGTATGTGGTCTTCACGTTTCTTATATAAATTCTTATTTTCCAACCAATTATTTTAAAGGTATGACTTATTTTTTTCAACTAAATTTGAAAAATATTTTATAAAAACCATCTACCATGAATTTTATTTCGAATTTATACGACCACCATAGTGTTAAGGGTCTACTTTAGAGAAAAACCTCGTGAATTGAACCGAATAGTACAACTTTCTTTGTTCACAACGCAATTTTCTAACACTCTTTTTATAAAATACCATTTTCGCCTTGAAAAACGATAAAACTCCGAAGATAAAATGCGACGATGATCTCTCCAAAGGTCGTATTACACCAATGCAAAAGAAAAATCACTCATCTGATTAGAGAAATGTTCGATAAATAAACAAACCGGCAAATTCAATGTCTCTCCTATACTAATTGGATAAAATTTTGTTTGAAAATTGATGTTTTCACGATTTAATTCGCGTACAAATTGTAAATTTTCGCACAATATCGCAATAACCGCTCCGTCACGCTTTGCAGTTTGTTGTATACTTGAAAAAATTATCGAAAAATAATAGAAACTCTTTAAAATTATATAATAACGAGTTTTTAGCGCATTGAACATCAAATATAAGAAAAACAATCATAAATTACACAGCCCGTTAATTAATATTTTCATAATAATGTGAGCGCGTTTCAATTTAGACGCATCTTTGTATAATTAAGAAAGTTGAAAATGTGAAGATCTACATTTTATTTCAACTACCTAGCGATGTGTTTACATTTTCCCCCTTATTTGTCATCTCTTATAATTAACATACGATTGAAAGATCGGATTGAAATATGAAATACTTCAACTATTCACTTCTGTTTATAATTGTGATATTATAATCTAAAGTTTAGGATCTAACTAAACGGATATCGCTATCAATAGGCGACTCGTTTTCGATATTCAAATTGCATTTTAATTTATACAAACGTGTTCTTAATAATGTTTATGTTCTTCACAATGACAATTAGCAAAGTTTCACATCAATTTAACGATCTATGGATTTTTGACGACCGAACTTTCAACCGCTTCGTTCTGGTTCAGGTTAAATTTGAACGGTGTGAGCTTCGCTTTGTATTGTCAGCTTTAAAAATATTTAAAAGTATAATATATTTATGTAGGTATTCGATGAATAATAGATTTAGAATCCGACTAACCCGAATTATAACTCGCTTTCGATCAAACGTTTCGATTTTGAACATCCGCTTGTTAAATATCACACTTTAGTACTTTCCAATAAAAACAACCGAATGAAATAAAATTGAGTACATTTTCCTTCATGTATTCGATTCGAAAAATAAAGATCTTTGAATGATTCACTGCGTATAAATTTCAATTCACGATCATCTTCATCTGTAACGTTGAATGTTTAGATTCGTCGTAAAGATATCGAACAGTTTTAATTCAGATACAAGATTCTTTATTTGATTACACAAACTTGTTAAATCTCAACTCTCTAATTGTAAATTCAGATCGAATAACAATAAACTCAACGTGTTCAAAGTGGGAATCGTAGTGCTACGATTCCCACTTGAAAATGAATCTCATGTCTCTTAGATGTTAAATTAGTATGTTATAGTGTAATATTCATGTAATAATTTTTATATATTAAAATCAGTGATTATGGAACGGATTAATCCAATTTGCATTATATTTTCCACAAAAAAAAAATGATTCACCACAGATACAACTTACTCAAAAATATCTCTGTATATATCCATACTGTATTTCTACACAATTTCAACACATAAATAACGATTCTATGAAACCTCAGAAGGCAATCACACTTCAAAACACCCACGACAACCTTTGTCTCCATCATTTCCCATACAAACAGGTTCCACCATCAGGGATTCCCGAGCGAACTCTGGTTTCCCTGATGACTCCTCGATCCTCGACAAAGAAGTCATGAGGTTCAGCATCGTTTCGGTCGATATCCGTTTTGCGTATGCCACGACACGCATTCGAACGAACGTGCATCAAATGCGCGGATTTCATTAACACGGATCTGCAATATGTATGCGGACGAGGCTTGCGTTATTTCGCAAGTGTTTTGATAGCTTGCTTTCGAATCTTTTATATGACGATAATGCCAAAGGGCACAAGTGACATTTTTGCCGAAATTAAGATATGCTCAGGAATCATTTATTTGGTAGCAAAAGGATATAAACGAATTCGACCGAGATATATCATCAAATCAGTCGACCTCATCGATATGGTCAACGTTGAACGCGCTTTTCTCGAAATCACCGCAAAGTCACTTGTACCCCTTGGCCTTTTCAGTCGTCATATGACAATAATGCCAAAGGGTACAAGTGACATTTTTGTCGAAATTAAGTTATGCTCAGGAATCATTTATTTGATGGCAAATGGATATAAACGAATTCGACCGAGATATATCATCAAATCAGTCAACATGGTCAACGTTAAACGCGCTTTTATCGAAATCACGCAGTCACTTGTACCCCTTGGCCTTTTCAGTCGTCTAGGCATCATGATTTTGATTTGATTTGATTGAAACATGATTTTCTCAAAATTTTGTAGTATGTATGCACTTATGCGTTTGGAATCTTGGGTCTAAAATTTTAATCGATTATTCAATACGAGGTAAAATCTTATTTTATATGAATACAAATTTACGTTCAACTTTTCCTCAACGACAAAATTACAAATGAATTTTGTTAAGATCATAAATGAGAAAAAGGTTTTCTTATATTGAAATTTTTATAACAAAAGGTCAATATATGCCGATTTTATATCTTCGCTTGAATGATGATATTCCATATGTAATAACGTAATCATAATAAACGTTCGCCTTTCATTTTCAATATTGAATATTTTTCTTTATTTATAACCGCGGATAACCCGTTTGTATTATATTCTACTATATAAATAGAAATGTCCTTAATAAAATTTTCATTATGAATCAGATTCGATATTAAAACGGCTAGAAATACGCGCGATTGATTTCGAAGAATTTCGTCTTAAAATAATCACATATTAAGAAATATATCCTCGATAATATATAAGACACGATATAGCGGATTATAAACGAATATCTTAACGAATCACGTTAATAATCAGCACACGTCTTAATTAAGTGCACGCATTGCATTGCGTGCAGTTCCGGTCGAATACAAAGATATGCCAATTGGAACCTTTTCTAAGTAAATATGTTATAGTGAAATTAACTCAAAGTGCTGTATTATCTCGTTTAAGTGCTTATTTAATTCTATATATGGTATTGCAAATGTGCAATTCATATCAAGCGGCAACGCGTATTTTTTTCTGTCGTCGATTTCTCAGTAAAACCGCATGCAAATTTACCCTGATTTAACATGTTTACGATTTTTCAATTTATTACTTTTTTTTATCTTCGACATGTACGTTAACTCGTAAAAATATGCGATAGTTTTCATAAAATTATTAAACTATCGAACTGTTTCCCAACTAGATTACCTTTTCGAATATAGTACAAAATAGTAGACAAAATGAAAAATTAGTTTTATTCGTTCAAAATATCATTTAACTAGCGATCAACCCGTGGAATATATAACGCAGTTTTGAAGCGTTACACGGACACACAAAATAGCGCTATCATATACTTAGATTACTTTATTATGTTTATATTTTAATTAGTTGATCAAATTATAATACTACAATGTAGTTTTTTTTTTCAATTTGACATCCTTAACAGCTTGCTAACTAATCAATTATTTAATTTAACTATATTAATAACGCTATCTGTCTGATCTGTCGTCAATTAGTCAGGGATAACTATCAAAAAATAAAACTTTTTTCTAACCACACTATCAAATTATCAAATGTGCAATCCATCAATCTGTTGATATTAAAATAGTCGCATCTAAACACAATAAATTTTCGACTTCATCACCGACATTTAAATCAATTTGACTAACATAACGGACAACTCCTTGGAGCTAAATATAAACGGTCTTTAAATTTTCTATTTTTTTCCAATGACTCACAGTTGTCGAACTATTATCTCTTGATGTTTTTTTTTTTGTGGATCAGCCAAATCGGACCGGTCTCCACTTCTGTTCGATGGACGATAACCTGATTACCGATCACAAAAAGGTTACGTGTTCCGACACAAGGTGACATCAGACACGAGATACCCACGCAGAACGCGAATTCGCCAAATTGACCGCAACCGAAAAACGAACAAAAGCGAAATTATGAAACCGAAACCGATAACGTTCAGGGTTTCCGAAATAAGCCTCCGTGGGACCCTGAGAATCCCTAAGATTAGTGGGAACCCTAATAACCCCTTGAGACGCTGGGAACTCTGGAAACTTTAAGGACCTTCGAAGCAGAACTTTTATTTCTTTTTCAATTTGAATTTCAAGCTCAAATAAACTATGGTTCCCATAGGTTCTCAGAGTTCCCTGAGTTCTCATACTTTCCATAGGTGCTTAGAGTTCCCTTAGTTCTCATGGTTTCCATGGAAATCCCTGTAGCAACTCTGAGATCTTCTGATAACACTAGGGAACCTCATGAACTTAAGGAACCTAATGACTCAGGAATTCTGAGAATCGCTAGGAACATTGAGAATCCTAAAAATCTCTAGGAACTATAAGAACTTCTGTAAGCCATAAGGTTTATTTGAGTTTAAAATGATAAATGATGTGTAAATAAAACAAAAATATTCTGATTTATATTAAAAGGTGATTGATGATTGTACTCCACTGATATTTATGATATCAAGTAACAGATATCGTATCAACGTTAAGTAACGTTCTTTTGAACTTGAATATGTTTCAAAGATAATTTGGAAAAGTTTTGAAAACTGCAATGATATTACAATTTAAATAATAAATAACAAAACTGCTATTTAGCTTAGCAATTAATTTTTAACATAATTTCAATTTATTGTAGAAAAATTTGTTCTATAGTGCAAAATTTCAACTTTTTATGAAGTTGTAGTATACTTTTTTACCTATGAACCTAATTTTTTAATCCAAATAATAAGCTGAAGATTCACGAAGGGTTTCGTTGCAAAAAAAGCTTGAATAACTCTGCTAAGTATCTGACGTAAAACTGAGCATTTGTCTCATCGACCTCGGATGAAACGAAACCTTCGATATCCCACGATAACCTCAACAATGTGGATCTTCAATTTTCGAAGAAAATTTCAATTTTGCATTTCGGAGCTTATTTTTATAATCTGTATGTTTAGGAGGTATGATTAATTCAATGAAAGGTGAAATTCTTGACCCACTACTGACCGCACGCAAAATGCATATGATATTTTTAATTTCGAATTTTCTTTTGTTTTATTTTATTTATTGTATTGAAATATCTCTACATATTTCTCAAATATACATAAGTATATACCTTTTAATTAATCATTCGAATATTTTTCAAATACCTAATGAAATATTCGAAGATCAAAGAGTCTACCTTGATTTTTAAAACGGTACGAGCTGTCGGCGAACTGGTCTTAGAATCGCATACCAAATCTGTATAACGAGCTTGTGATTATTATTTTTATAGATATACATTTTCTTTCTGTCGAATCGATTACGTTTCACCAAAGTGTTTTATCAGATACACATTTCAAAGGTCTACCGAAGAAATCTAGACGACATTTAGTTCATAATCTATGCGCATAATGTTGGAAAAATCGATGCGATTATTCCATTTTACGGACAAGTGAAACCGTTTCACAAAATGGAATATGTATTTAGGCTGAAAATTTCAATATTTAAGTCGTGTCAACCTTTCTATAGTTTCGACATTAGACTAAAAATCCGTCAATTGCGTTAAACCGATGACATTATACGTATGTAGAAATCGCGTGTTTCTAATAATAAAAACGTGGAAACCTTACAAAATCTAAAAGTACGTTTTCGTCACTAATTAACTTCTTTCCATCGAACACACAAATGCACAGCAAAATAACAAAATCTATTCACAAAACAATGAAAGCCGAATTGGAAAAACCCTTATCGCTGACTGCATTTTATCAATTAGATAGACTTTCGCAGTATATTAAATTAGCACTTATCTAAATCCACCAAATCATATGAATGATTAATGAACCGATCCCGTACCGAAAACGTGCATTTATTCTATTTTGATATCGAATATTTGCCCAAAAACGAAAAAACATCCTTTCAATACATTTGAATTTGATAATAATTAGCTCATTATGATCCTAAAATATTGCTATCATTACATTCAACCCCAAAATCAATATATTTCGTGAAAAAAAATAGTTCGCATAAATGGCTTCGTTCGCCTGTGTATGAAAATGGAATGATTTGGAATCGATTTTCCATGAAAATTCTAAATCAGTGAATATAAAAAGTCATGAGATTACTAATAGCTATCGATTTAGGTATACATATTTTAATTCTGTTGAGTGGAATGATCCGTTATTATACATCCTTATAGAAATGATCAGTAATTTTCGACTATCATACGAAGCTCGAGTTCACGGCTTTTTAAAGAAGGTTGGGCGTGGGAATCAAACTTCAAAGCATACGGGTCAAATCGATTGATTTTTTGAATTTTTGTTGTTTATTGGTCTCCTTGTTCCATTAAAAAGTATAATTTGTTTAAAATTTGCATTTTTTCGGTAGAGAATCGATTTATTGACCGTTGAATCTATTTCCAGGAATTCGATCGTTCTGCAAAATCTTAGATCGTTCGAAGTTCAAATCAATACATGAAGATGAATCTTCATCATACACGTGAAAGATTTTAATTAAAAAATCTAATTTCTGTTTTTAAAGATCGATTTTTCTACGTTGATTCAACTGACGAATCTCTTCGCTGAAACATGATTTGTTCAGCAAAGTTTCAATTTGTTCAAAGTCCAAATCGTTTCACGAAAATTAATTAAAATTCATGTACAAATTCAAGCATAGAAACGTTTCAAGAATCGTTACAAAATAACTATCATAATATTTTAAGGCTCTTTCTAATATTCAAATTATGCAGGTGCACTACCGACTCTCGTAACAGTCGCGATAAATCGGAGTTTTCCTAAGATTTTCCTGATATCCTAAACGTTATTTAATTTTCATGAATGTTATGTCGTCAATCACTGATCGTGTGTGTGTGTTTTTCGTTATTTGTTGTTGACGCGAACTGTCAAATCGACGAGTTTACTCAGTTGGTCATGCGTGTTTTACGACGAAATTTGTCATATGATGATTTATTGATATGTGGTTTTTTTGTATGCGTATCGTTTACGATAATGTTAAAACATGTAATTATTAAAGCATTATGTTTTCATATGTAAGACGTTTGCTTCTTTCTATGGATAAAATTTGTGATGTTTGATTATCACGTATTGATAATATTCATAGATAAGACGTTGTAATGTGTTTTACGTTGGAATTGATTTGATGATATCGCATATTAGTTGCATATCATCAACTAGAGAGCTTTTCAAACTAGATGACAAACAAAAAAACGAAAGTCATTCACAGATGACAAACTTATTATCATGTACTCAACACTAGAATGTAAGTGCAAGTCATATTATTAATATAATGTACATCGGAAACTATTGCGCAAGTCTTACGAACTTCGATATCAAATACATTTAAATAGAAGTACACGAAATCATATACACAAAGCCGAAGAGAAAGTACAACCGTAATATAACTATAACGATAGACATCTAATAAACCGAGGGAACACTATACTTAGACTACTTCCTCTCGATGCTCACATAAGCATGACCGACTTACAATTAACACTCCAAAATCAAATGCGAATTGATTTATTTACATCTTAATCTCACTATTGAATTCTTCGATAGTTACTCTAGAACTTGTGTCAATAATGCTGATGAATCTTGATAGATATTAAGTGTAATTGTTGACATTAAACGATAGTGAAGAGCAAAAATGCAACTCTCAATAATTTTTCAATCACATGTCAATTTTAGGATATTTTTTCGTGTATAGTAAGATCTAATTTTTTAATTGTATATTAGCAATTATGTAGTCAGAAATAATAACTGAAAACATTGAGTAGTTTCACAATCGTTTGAAATACATATGCCACTAAAAGAACTGAAAAATTATTGAAAATTGCATTTTAATTCTTAATTTTTATTTCATAAATCTATACCTACACTACATTTCTACAGAATTTCTTCAAAATTAACAGAATTCAAAGTATGGACCAAGTCCTCGTGAACCACTTTCAGAACTCCGATACGAATTATTCCAGTTCCATTCGTTCCGAGGTGAACGTTCCCGATTTCGCTTTCTTTCTCACTTATTAATAGAACTTATGTAGGTACTTCCCCTTTCGTCCGATTCCATGCAACAGAAAAAGCCAAAGGATACAAGTGACATTTTCCCCGAAATCGAGTCATGTATAGAAATCACTTCTATACACGAGAAAAGAATACAAATCTCATCAAATCACTCGACCTCTTCCTAATGCATGATCAACATTGATTGCATTTTTCTCGTCGCTTATACCCTTTGGCCTTTTCAGTCGTATAGGACATGCGACTTTCTTAATCGACTCGTGATAAAAGAAATTCGTCAACGAACAATGGCGGTTAGAACGATGACGTTTTCACCATTGTTCGAATCGCGGAAATTTCGGTTGAAAATAGTACATTTTGTTGTACTCTTTGTGTGGTCCGTGAATCGAATCGTTTATAGAAGCACTAGTTGTATCCATGCGAAAAAAATCGAAATTGTAAAATTTAGGTCACGCTTTTGAACTATCCGATTTAGCAGAGATTTTTTTTTATCTCGTGATGGATTCGAATTTCGATCGTTTGTCTCACGAGGACTCAGTCCAAAGTTAGACTTCGATAGTTTTGATGAAACTTGGTAAAAATGTCAGCGATGAAATTAAAGAATGGTGAAAAACCAAAATACAATTCTTGATAACTTTCCAGTTATTGCAGGTCAAAGTTCAATATTTGTTACTTTGGGTTAGTTCACATGCATACATCCAATTAGATAGACCTTTATACACAGAAAAATGATTTATTTGAACGTTTTAGATATCATTCAACAGATGATGATATTATTCCAGTTGCTTTTATCCTTTTGGCAATGCATCAAAACTCTTCATATGAAGTGCGCCTAAAAAAATTTACTACACTACCACCTGAGACAATTCTAAAATTATTAAAACTCGCATTTTCATTCTCGACCATTATTTTATTTACTTTCACTACATTTCTACCGAGCGTCATCGAAATCGGTGAGCCGAGTTTGGGCCGAGTTAATGAAATCCCACCTTGACTTTTCCTCGAAACCCTCGTCAACCACATTATATCGAAGATTTGATCGTGAAATACAACTTCTATTGGGAAATCTACGAACGAAAACAGAAACGCAACACTTTTTCGCAATGTCACTTCAAAACTGTTTCATCTGTGTGAGATTTTTGGCGATTTCACTATTTGAGATTTGTTCTCGAACGAAACATTTTCATATGATTCACTCATTTCATATAAGTTTCAATAATAAAATCAACCCGTTGAATATATGGACGCAATTTAGGAGCGTTACATGGACACACAAAATAGCGCTATTATATAGTTAGATTCCATATGATTCATTTTACGTTCATTACTTTTTTAAAAATCGTTATCATTGTGTATTCCTTATCGAATTGTAATACATATTGAGTTCGTTAGTTGAGTGAATTCCAATCGCATATTTCAGACAATGTGAATGCGTTTTTCTTTAAAACATGTTCAATTTACATATTATGTACGTGTAATTTCAAGATTGACAAGATTAATTGGCAATAAGTTGTGTATCTTGTTGTTGAATAATGTTTATCTTTTTCATTTCTCACATTCTGCACAGCTGTTGGCCTAATAGGCTCAAGAACTGGCTTCAATTACATTTTTTCTTCAATCGCAAGACGTTTATTAATTATATTAATCTTCTGAACCGATGTTGAATAATTTATATGCATTTTAAAGCGAAATTTACTTTCGGTTTCTCAATAAATTCGTATGATGATCGATTGAAATGCTTTTTGTGTCATTTATTATTTTTCGATCTGACTCAAAATGAAATATTCCAGCTCATAAAAACTTAATATTGTGTTTCTTTTTTTTCATAAAATCTTCAATGCTTTTAACTTTCACTCATTCATTCGTTATTTTCAAATTTTATACATTACGTCGTATGGACACATTTCCCAACTTTTTTAATTACATATTGAAATTTTCGCTTACACGTCTTTCGCACTAATTCTAAACACTAATCAGCATCACTTATGTCACACCTTTCGATTGCACAAATTTTCAACATCCACAAACAAAACCTGAAGAAACTGAAAAAAAAACTAACTAAAAGTTCAAAAAATCATTTTATACCAAAGTATGTATAAACGTTCAGTTTAATTAGTGACACATTCCAATGTGCACCTTATGCATCATTAATGTAAGAACGTTTTTCATGTACAAATGCTTAGATCCAATTATCAAGACTTGAATCTAACCTAATATGAAAATCGAATCAAAATTCTAACCCAACTTCCTCGTCGACTGAATAACACACAAGTACCGAGTTTTGCAACAATCGCAAACTCACCTTGGGACGATTGTTCATACAGACTCGCCTTATCATCTCTCGGCCGTATGATGAACTCTTCAACATCCTCGGATCCCACCACCTCATCTGTTTGCACTCTACGTATTACATAACCTAACCCTGGTCGAGTTCGTTAATCGCTGGAAGCTATTTCTGTTATGTCCCGGAGGTCGATCTCTCCCACTTTTATTTATTTAGAAAGATAACCTGAGGATGCTGAACCGATCAGATGTTTGGATAAAGAGTGGTGACATTGAAAGTGGGTGGAGTAAAAAATACTATGTGAAAACAAAGCAGTGTTTAATAATGAAGATGGGAACGTAATTGTGACAAATTTTGAAGGCGGAAACATACCGGTCTGAGACGTCAAAAAAAAGAGATGAACAACCATTCAATTATTTGTGTACGAATGCGACAACGTTTCTTGCTTTTTTCTTTATTTTATGGCGTCTCAGAACGGTGTGTTTTCGCCTTAATTTTCGATGGGCTTTCGAATGTTTTATTCATTATATGATCAAAACATTTATTTGAATCTCGACAAATAATCAAAAATATGATGTTGTTTTATTATGAAAAATGTAAATATTTAGGAGTGTCCTAATTATCCTTAAGCTTGGTCTTTCAATTGTTAATATATTATTGTTACATTGAAGATAGCATCTATGAAATTCTACATTGAATAAAAACGTTATTATGATGCTGATTGTTCATAGCTTAATAAATGATTGAAAAACTGGCCATAAAATAGTACATAGCCGCTTTTGGTTTAAATTGAAAAATATCAATTGTAAGACCCTTAAAAACAAATGGCATAAGTTACACTTACAATTTTAACGAAATCCCTACTTAATCTATTATAATCAAAGAAATACTAATGTCGTTAAGTATCTAATGATTTATCTACGCATTTCAATACAGATTCCCGAAACTATCAATACACTTATCAAAACCAAACGAAACAAAGACAATTTCTGCACTCAACTCATAATTCTTCAATTTATACCCGATGGCTTCTAGGGTCCTCATATTACAAATATAAATATTGTGATGGAAACGACCTCAAACAGTGCAGATAACTTTTCAGTACCGCGGTTAAGGGCGTTCGTTTTTGTTGATAATTGGATCCTTGGATTTGCATCGCTGCATTTAAGTATACTTTTTTATTGATAGAATTAACTGCGTTTTTCGATTTGTTCACATAATAATAAAATTTTCATATTTGACCGACCTTAACCGTTCCGTTCCGTGGAGGAATCGTTCGTCCGGAACGTGGCACAGATGCGCATCTGTGATGTCCTTTCTCATCTCGTTTTTACTATATAATTAGATTTTTTTATTGGAAAAAAATCAAAAAATAGATCTAGATCGTTCGGACGAAGATTCTGTCTGCTGACTGTCACGTGAATTGCTTAGTTTCATCATATTTCATTAACGCGTATCAATTGCGCAATATTTGTTCGATCGTTGCGGTTTAATGTGCATATTCATTCTGCAGTGTAATAGATTAAACTCAAATATTTACTTATTGTGTATGGCTTGTTAACGAATATGAATCCGTAATTAATGATAATTTTCATAATTATTTTCTTTGTTCGATGATTATAGCAATTGATTGATTCTATTGATCGAATTCATTTCTAGATTATACCGGAAGGTCATTTCAAATCATATATTATAGTATAATAATAGAATAGGACTATTATATTACAAGATTGACAACCTGACTATGAAAATGCATTCAACTTTTACTAGCTAGAAAAACTCTATATAGATCAGAATGTTTAAACTATTCTTTATCTCATCTAGATTAACCCACATTATCAATTCGTGCTATATTCTGAAAATAATACATAAACAATAGCGAGTTTACTCGAGCTTAACTAACAGAAACTTCTCAACCTCTATTTAATCCAATCGTTAATAAACAATCTACATTCGTTAGTTATGTTTAATTAATATATTACGATTTAGAAAGCCATTCAATCTAGAAGATTATTCACATATTACCTTGATTTGCAACGCGGAAAACCCGCTGTGGAAACTGAACGTTTGCGTGAAAATCTTCTAATTTTTTCTCCACGATTTTCATTTCTGTGAATCCTTGGCGGTAGAGTGATGAAATTTTCACATTGTTTTTCATCACTTTTTTCATAGTGCGATCAGTATTTTAGTTGATGTAGATAGATAACTAACGAGCCGCCCACGTTGAATTGTTTTGTGAAAATGTTGTTTTCAAAATGTCGTCTGAAACGTGTGCAAAATCATTGTTCAGGAATCCAAGTGCGAGATTAATATAACTCAAATCTTATACTAAAAAAAAGCATTTTTTTTCTCATTATATCCTCGCAAAATCGATCAGCACAATACGGCTTTTAACATTCGCCTGATCCGAAGCTAAATTTGTACTTTTCACGAAATCACGCAATCGAACAATAAATAAGCAAACGACTGACCATTACTTCACAAGAGTGTATCAAAATGAAAATTAACACAGCATAATGAAAATATTTCGCACGAACGAATTTTCGCGTTCAGATTAGATCTAACGTATGTTTCGAGCATAATTACAAGTTCCTTATAATACCAATTGGTTCGTTTTTAGAATATTCGATAATCTTTGTCTACAAATCCCTCGTGTTTTGTCATCATGATTATCATTTTCGATGATCCCATCTTAGTTTACATATGAGTCTTTTAGTTAAAAAATAAAATTAACTTTTTCGCATTAAAGTTCGCAAGTAACTCTCTTCGGTTTATTATGCTAGAGAGAACTAAACGCGAGCATCGAAGCAAGGAAGCCAACGACAACAGCTATATGTAAACATCAGCTTCCACACCACAAATACACAGCGATGCATGAGAACGAGCTCAGTAAATCAGAAGCATACGCAATTTCGTTCTGAATTCATTATTCACAACCGTTACACGTTGTGGAATATCACGGAAGCAAAACGCTGCCATTATGTGTTACGGAGTTATTCAACTGAATTTTTTTCCAATACAATACACGTGTACACCACGTTTTTCAACATCGTTTTCTTGCGAATTAACCGACTGCTAGTTTTGGGAATGTCACGTGGAGACTAGAAGAAATTGTGCTTCTTTTTAAGCATTAATTGATTTGACCCTTCGAATTGAGCTGTCCGTGCATAGCAACCGTGTGGTTAATCTATTGAAGTGTCCCTAATTTGAATTTGATTGTTGGGTGGGCAGTTTTTTTTTTCCAGGGTATTTGTTAAAGCAAATTAATGCACAGTATTTACATATTCAAGTCGAATTTCAGATTAAGACTGGC
Organism: Cheumatopsyche charites; assembly: GCA_024721215.1. Taxonomy (NCBI): domain Eukaryota; kingdom Metazoa; phylum Arthropoda; class Insecta; order Trichoptera; family Hydropsychidae; genus Cheumatopsyche; species Cheumatopsyche charites. The sequence goes on along the minus strand of CM045577.1, from coordinate 2,317,166 downwards.
AGTTGTGATCTTTAAGTTTCCATAATTTAGTATTCTTGGAAGTATTAAGGCTATCCCATAGGTGACTTTGGGTGTTATGATAATGATCTGAAAAGGGGTTTACAATAATTTTCACTAAAGAAGTTAACTGGAAAAAAAACGATTTTCAATGAAACCTCATATCTATGATGAATGTCATAATGAAAATCATCAGGCTCTAAACTGGACACATATTAGAACCTATCCAATGCCGATCCTCCGAAGATGCCCATGAGAACAACGTCTTCAAGCCTACCTTTTTCCACTACGAGGCGTGCTAATTGCTAATCCTCCCCCTCACCGAACCGCCTTGGAGACAGAGCTTGTCCATCTTGATGTCGGAGGCTCCACGACGACGAAAATAGACTCAGCCGAATCCTTCAAGACGTCGACTCCGGCCGAGGATCGAACGAGACGAGATTCGTTACAATTCGACTTGGGTATCGATCCAATAACCTTGCTCGCGACTCCCACTTGTCTTGTCCACTTGTTGTCAAGAGTTATGCAACTCTGGTGTCTCATTGCCACGGTTTGATTTAGTCTCTGATGTCTCTGTTCGATCGTCGTGTTGTAATAAGGAATAGAAAGATCGATAGTGGCGTGTGTGAGACAGAAAATGGAAGGAATCATGAAGGCGCATGTGAATGAGTGTTGGGTGTCCTGTAGGGAATATACTTGACTCAAACTAACCTAATATGAAAGAAATCTAATTGAACCTAACCAGAACTATGCTTTATGGATCGACAACCTGAAAATCTGAAAAATATTCAACCATCGAAACAAAGACTTTTTAACATTTGGAAATAGCGATGACGGCACAGTTCGCCCACCAGTCTTAACTTATCGAAAATCATATACTTACAATACCTAATGTCAGATTTTCGTTTGTTTTTCCATTCTAAGTTAGATTGGGTTACGTTGTAGATTCGGTTAAGTTAAATTAAGTGTCTTACCTACTAATACCTTACGGGTAGTAAATAAAACTTTCGATTTTATTTCATGTCTAAATTTTTATATTTTTAATTCACAGATTCGTGATGAACCTGCTCTTCGGCAATCTGGCCTGCGCCGCACTCCTGGGACCTCTGCTGGTCGTCGACCAAGCAGGGCTCTGGTCTCCGAACGACGTCGTATGCTCGATAGCGGAAGGCTTTTCGGCGTTCTTTTGCATGGCTGCCGTTCTAGCAGTTCTGCTGATCGCTGCCGACCAGTATTTGGCAGTCATCGACCCTCTGCGCTACCACGCCAGACTCAGTCGAACCACTTCCCTCTTGATGATCGGCTTCCAGTGGTTCATATCCACCGTGTTCGGAGTCATGGCAGCTCTATCGCCCAGGCCGTTCCCGAGCGCTTGGAAGTTCTGCGGATCCCACGATGAAGATGTCGACTTCAGCATCTACAAGATAATATTCTCTTCCGTCTATATCGGATTCGTCTTGCTGTCTTTGTCTTTCATTTGCGTCATCTATGGGCGCATCTCTCTGGCTGCCAGACGCAGCGCTCGCCCTCCTGCGCCTCCTCCAGCTCTGGTCTCCCTCAAGATCGATCCCATAGTCGGCGATTCCAAGAACGGGGAGGAGTGCATCAGGCTTTTGATGGGATGCGACAAGAAATCTAATGAACCTTCAGAGACCACTTCTAACGGGTTGCCTCCTTACGAACCTCGCTTAGCGCGCTCCTTGCGCAGCGTGCTCTTAGATGTGAACAAACCGTATCCGACTCCTCTTTGTCTCAAATTATCGCACGAATCGGAAAAGAGAGGACTGTCCCATGACGACATTTACAAGATAGTGCAGGAGCCAGCTCCGGTGCTGAAAACGGTCAGGTCGAGCCCGAACTTCGGTTCGAACGAATGCCAAGTGGAAGCTCCACCTCCCAAGTCGTATATGAGCTCGTTGAGGTGTCGCATATCGAACGCTTCTCTGTTCAGGTATCGAGAAGAATCGAGAGCAGCGCGAATCAGTGCTCTTGTCGTCTTCCTGGCACTCCTCAGTCAACTTCCTGCTGCTGCTCTACAAGCAGCTCCGTCTATGGGAGTGTATCCATTAATGGCACTGTGTGTGGGGGGATGTGTTTCTCCGTTTTTATTCGCTTATCGGAGTCGACGTGTTAAAAAAGAACTAGACAATTTCTTTGGAAGGGGAACTCCTGAAGTGTACCCTCATGCTGTGCCTCTCAGACGCACCTCGTCTCTCAGCACAGAGAGAAGTTGGCACAGCTCTAGGTTGAACTCTTCGCAAGCAGCTCTCAGATTGCTAAGAGCGTTGGCGATTCAAAGGGAGCAAAACCCGAGAAGATTATCTTCTCCAGGGATAGCTCATTCTCCGCCCGGTAGATCCATTCTTAAGAGGGTGAGAGCCCAGTCATTGAAATGGGGACGCAGACAGAAGAGATGTAAATTCTCCGCTGACCTGAGTCAGGGTTGCAGCTTTATATCTTCTTCGGACGATGCTAACGTGTCATCTTCTAGTACGACTAGCACTTCCAACAGTTGACAGTCAAAGTCGGCTGTTGTGTCAAATCAACACCGCCCCAACTATTTTTATTGATCTGTGATATTATAATTCTAATAGATTATAAGAAAATTGTATTTATTGATGATTTGTAATTGATATTGGCTGTTGAAATGATTTATTCATATACGTTGCCAAGAATGTTGCCATTTCTATAATGTTACCCTAGAGAATTTTATCAAAGGCCAAGTTTGATATACAATTTTGTATATATAATTTTTTGTAAATACATGTTAGTTATAAGTAGATGTCCACTGTGTAATTTTTAATATAATTAAAAGTATTAATTTTGACAAAACATTGATACTAGTAATTAAATGTTTTAAATATCAATGATCCAATTTGTAATAAATTTTAAACTTGATGTATCTGTTAATGTTTTGAATGTAAAATGAAATTAACGAAAAATATTTACGAATATTAAATTTAAACATATTTTTCAGAAGTAAAACTTACCTACTGTATTTTTGTAAAAAAAATCAACAAAATTCATCATAATTGAACAAACGTTTATGTATTTAAAGTAGTCCTTTTCTTTATTTTGTTAAGCATAAAAGAACTTCCTATTTTATATTACCAAAGACTTAAAGAAAATGTATTTACACCCTGAAAGTATTTATTAATTTTACAATATGTGTATGTATTGTCCAATATTTTCAACGGTATAAAATTCATTAATACATTTTATTAATGCGATTAATTATTTACAATCCAAAATACATACGTATATGCCTTATATGTACTATGATTTTTGATTTGATTCAAATGTCTGTGCTTATTTTCTTCATCCAATTACAATACATTTTCATCGCATTTATATTTTTTAATGTTTTGAAATTCATTTGATATTTTTCGTATATTTTTTAGAATAAAAGTTCACAAACAAAATTCTATGCAGTATAACATAATTATTCTATGATTGAACATACCAACAAATTTCAAAAACAACTCATGATCTATGTAATTGAATTAACTTACTTATATGCAATACATACTTCAAACAACAAAAAATAAAGAAAATTGTGATTATGTACAAATATGTTTTTTATACTCTGGTTTGTAATAAAACTTTCATTTTTGATTTATATGATAGGTACATAAATACTAGAAGGAAAAAACCATTCGATTTTTTTTACATTTTAAAAACATAAGTGCATTCCATGTTATCACATGTATTAAAATCATATTCATCAATCATGATTCTATCAAGATCTTAATGTATGAAAATGTATATTGAATAATTAATGAACTATGAAATAATTTCCATGGCATTTTTTTATTATAAGCTATTTTACTGTACCTAAAATGTGATAAATAAAGAGAAATTAAATGTGTAAAAATATTGATTTGTTTTCATTTTACAATACATACATACCTACCGATTACTTTGATATGGAATAATGCTCGCATATTTTGAAGTATAGGTACCTACATGGAATTTACAAAAATAATTAGTGGAACAGGGGGTAGATCGAAACACTCGATTTAAAAAGAAAATAAAAAAACACTAGGTAGTTACAATCACAAGTATGACCAAAAGTTGGAACTTCGGTCAAAATATAAGAAAATCATCAACGTATCTTCTATTTTTACGGATTATGACCAGATAAGAGCATTTCTCATCCATGTGGATGTATTTTAACTGAATCTCGTCGTTTTGTCAACTAGATTTGTTTGGTTTTGAATATAAATACATTTTATCACTTATGGTACTTTGGGGGTGGATCGATACATATACATACGATACTCATTAAGAAATCATATTTTTATTTATCAATATTTCAAATTGCGCTAATACTATGTAAATCCAATTAAATTCCGAATGTTTGAACACTATTTTCATCAAAATCCGATATTCCTAAAAGCATAAGCTCGATAAATAAAGAATTATCGAAAAACAATTTTTTCTACCTGCAAATGAAGTTTTTATCAAAAGAAAATATTTTTTTCCAAAATGAAATGGTAATGGTTGATGAATGGTGAATTTTATTAAGAAAAAATGTATAGAGCAATGAAAATTTGTAGTCATCTGGAATGTTTACTGTCCGAAATTGCGCGAATTTAGTATCAAATCACATTGTAATGAAAAAAACTAAATCCATCCAGAATATTTACGAACGCAAAATAATAATATAACAAAAAAATAATATAAAATTGGTTTTATTATATTATTTTAAGCATTTTTAATGAATAGACAATTATAATAAATAAAATATTGAACTCGCGTAAAGAGCTAACTTAACGATTGGCTACGAAAAGAACAGGTTATAAATAAGTGGCAGATAGTCAAAGCGGTCAGCGTTGTGCTTGTCATCGTCGTTCGCCGGTTTCAACTTTAAACAAATCGAATTAAATAAAAATGGAGTGCATCGTGGGAATCCGTTTCCAAGACTTTGTGATGGTGGCCGTAGACGCCAACAGATTAATGGGAGGACTGCTCATCGCCAAAGACGGTAAAACTCTCCGTCAACATTCACCATCATTGTCCATCAACATTCCAAAGTTCCACCAATATTCGTAATATCATCGTACAAGCGCGGTCATTTCTCTTTCATGGTTGAAATCATTTGCATGACCTCGAATTCGTCTACTTAACCTGATCCAACATTTGAGTATTGATGCTGGCCTGTCAGCCAAGTCGGTGCACTTGTGCAATTATATCAAAATTGCAAGTTTTCCACTCACAATAGTTTCCATAGAATTTGTTCACATTACGACTTGATTCAGCTTGACTTAACCCGACCCATGAAAAAAATATTGAATTTTATATGCCAAAACTCATTATATTAAAATCATACTAATGGCGACCTTTTAATTCTGCATTGACTTTAGACGAACAGAAGTTCTTCAACCTCACCAGCAAAATGGTGATGGCGGCCACCGGTGAGGCTGGAGACATGGTCCAGTTTGCAGAGTACATCCAGAAGAATATACATCTCTATAAAATAAGAAATGGATATGAAATGAGTCCAGCGGCTGCTGCTCATTTCACTAGTTATAATCTCAAAAAGTCTTTGAGAAGTCGGGTAATAGCTTCATTTCTATTAACTGTACTCACATGCACTGTAGAAGTGTTGACATACGATCATTATTTGCTGCACCAAATACAAATTCAAATCAAATGCACCACATTGACGTAATTCACTATGTATTTGGTTTGAATTTAAATTCGAATTTGAGCTACAAAAACACACAAGAGATCGTATGTGTCACCACTTTTGGTTTTGATCCTAACGTCATTAATAAATTTTGATGAATGTCTATTTGATTTTTAGACACCTTATGCAGTCAACATGATGTTAGGAGGATACGATGAAATCGAAGGAACTTCTTTATATCACATGGATTATCTCGGAGCTATGATTAAGTGTGATTTTGCTGCCTTCGGCTATGGAGGCATGTTAACGTTGTCAGTGATGGATCGTTATCATTCTACGAGTAAATTCAATTCTTATTTTGGAATCTTAAAATCTTTTATTCAGTTTGTTGATTAATGTCCTTAACTTTCAGATTTATCCAAAAAAGAAGCTTATGAATTAATGCAAAAATGTATTGATGAAATTCACAACCGTCTCGTAATCAATATACCTAAATTCAATGTTATTATTATTGGAAAGAATGGTATTGAAGAAGAAGCTACTGTTTCTGCAAATGGATTAACTGTAAAAACGGCGTAACTAGCTATTTAAAAAGTTTTTATACTTAAATTCTCAACTTTTATTTTATTTTTAATACAATACAATAAAAAAATGATTGTTTTATTATTTCGTTTACATTCTGAAACCGTTTTACTTTGATTCTATTGGGGGATTTGGGGAGATTTGATTTGCTTTTTCACCTCTAACTTTTGGCAAATTGTATTTGGAAAAAAATTGCTCAAATACACTTAGAATTTATTTGGATTTACTCTCTCCATCTTGACCTCACTCTTGATTGTTCAAGTTATTTTTAAAAATACTAAACTGATTTTAAGAGTATAAACTTTCTGAGTGTTTTGTAAATATACTCATTATCCGCGAATAAACACTGAAACGCTCAATATGATAAAATTTTCCAAAGAGGGTGATCAAGTATTCCCACCTACCCCTAAATATATTTTTTTTATATTGAAAATAAAAAACGAAGCAATGGCCGCATAAACGAGTGTTACGGCCTAAATCGTGAAAGTAGCAAATCCGCCATGTTTATTGTTGTGGTAGCTCAAAGCGATGGAATTATGCGAAACGTTTGCGTCTTTTATTCGTGAATCGTTAATCATTAGTGTTTAATTAGTAAGGTAAGTTTGCAATTTAACGGATTCCGTTTCGTTTTCGCGCCCTTTCGCTGAATGGACCGCTTCCGGATCCGATCGCGTCAAACGTCATCGCATCTTTGTTTTCGTACGAAAAATTGATTCTTTTCTGTTATCCTGTCGACGTGGAAACTTGAACTGAACGGTTAAGTTAGAATGTTTGGCTAATTTATGGTTTTGTTTCTTTTTTTGTTGGGCTGTATTTTGAGCGCGTTCAGGTTAGGTCGAGTGTTTTGCTTACAGGATGACGCAAGTACAAAAAATTATGAGCCACTTGCCAAATTTCCCGCCATTTTTTTAATTGATGTAATGTTGATGTTGATCGTTGGCGTTTTCTTCTTTTCTATCCTACATGAATGTTTGAAAAAAAAATTATTTTTTCAAATGATAGAACATTGGGAAAAATGAGGCTATTAGAATATACACAGACATACAAGCACTTTTTTTTAAGATATATAGGTATAATAATAGATAACTTATTATTACAATTTTTATAGAATTAAACTTTAAGATGTCTACCGAAGAACAAAACCTATCGGAAGAACTCGAGAAGCTGGAATCAATATCAGGCAAAAGGAATGAGGTGTTCACGTGCGATGATAATCCGTTCCAGAGACGCAGCAAGTGTCCAAGTCGGACTTCTCCGATTTGGCCAACAAGATGCCACTGCCACTATCTCAAGAGATCTATCAAAAATACTGTCTCGTTTAAGAGACACGGTGGCAGGATACTGAAGCAACCCACATTTAAATTTGCTGGCTATTGTTATCAGAATGATGTGAAATTGGACGAATTGACAGAAACATTGCCTGCAGACATGTATATCAGTGCTAATAGTAGTGAAAAAACTAAATACTCGTGTCAACAATCTGTAGACCCCATGTCCGATATTACGATATACGAACTCGCTAGTTATTTTGAGGTGTTAGTCGATATTCCTAAACAAATGTCCACAATGGCTGAAATGATGTACATGTGAACGAATCAATTTGATCTATATGCATTCACCCTCCATATTATGTGATTACTTCTAGTTTTTTTTTTAATATGCTTGTATTTTTTTTTTTTTCAAAAAAGAATGTGTGAAGATATCATGTAATATAGGGGGTGACTGTAGTATTCCATGTTGTTTTACTATTTCACAATGTTCAAAAATTGATTTTTCTTATTCTCAGTCTTTTTCTATGTTTCTTTTGTATTATTAACATCTTTATATTTATGCTCATTATTATGATAATTGCTTAGTTGAAAAAAAGCAGTTTATTTGTTCCCATTACTATAAAGTATTATGTTATATTCCAAACTTTTTTTTTTAGAATTGATAGAATATTATTCATCATATTTTCCTGTTAAAAAGTGTGCTCTCGACTCAACACTTTATCATAATAATGAGCATTTTGAGTTTGAAATTTTCAGTTAAATTATTTTAATAGATTACTATCAGTCGCTCGAAATTTTTAAGTACATATGTACTATAAAGCTGAGTTCACATGTGGAAGAATTTTTCAGAATTTTGACATAAAGTGGTCAGGTAATAGAATGTGTAACAGGGAATGATAAAAACCATTTTAGCACCTATGAACTCAGCCCAACTATCAATAATTTGTATTACTATAATACTATATTTTTCTGAAAATAAGACCTTTCATAAAAATAAACCCTAATGTAATTTCAAGATTTTATTTTCAATTCTATTCGATTTTATATAAAAAATCAACATTAATAAAAGCCAGGTCTTATTTTTAGGAGAATTACTTCTAATTTTATTTTTTTTGTGTGTACCGTTTGAGTTTGATTTCTCTTTTTGTATTTATTTATTATAAAAAATAAAAAATACATGTAATTAAGCTGAAATTTTATTAATCTTAATTTTTTTAAATTAGAAAAATCTACAATACAAAATTCTAACAACCACAATCGAGCGATTTAACAACATTTCCTTAACAATTCAACAGTCAAAATACTAAATACAAAAACATGATATTCACACAAATGATATAGTGTGACACCGATTTTTGTCAATTATTTGATGCCCAATATTTAATGTCAAATTTCATTGTAAATATAATATTGGCAAAAAGCTATAATATTAGCGAAATATTCTTAATTTCAAAGTGAGGATATTCGAAATTTTGTATGCATAATTCATAAGAGTTGATTATTATTTTGTTGATTATTTCAATGATTTTTTTAGAAGCCAATGTGCAATATTATTAAAATGATAAGGATTATATCATTGTCTCATTAAAATTTTCAAAAAAAGAATCAACCTTTAACAACTTAATTTCATTATATTAAATTATATTTTATCAATATGAACATCCACAAATGGAAAACCATATTTTTAAATTTATGGCAAATATTGCTAATCTGAATTATTACTAGACAAACAATTTATACAGGATATCCAATTCGAGTTCAATTGTATTATAAGATACATCATAGAAAACGGTCAATCCTAAAACGGAATTTATATTGAACATGACACGAAAAACCTGTACAAATATTTTATAATACACTATGACTTCAAATAATGCAAACGAGACAGTAATATAATCCTAGTCGATAAATTATACTATCATAAGTTACAGTTCGTTGTTAACGGAATCGATAATATATAAAATACACACAGCTCTTGTATCACGTTACCTTAATTAAGAATAATATTGTCAATCACCATCTTAAATATCAATAATTTTAACAACATAAAATTTGATTCACATTACAAATATTGCTAAATTTTCCCTTCAAAAGAATGATACATTTTATTTTCTCAAAATTTTCTTCATTTGCTTATTCTGATGGTCCATTGAACATAATGCGGTGTCTGCTTTATCAAGCAAAGAGTCGAGTTTGCTGACTTGCGAAGACACTTGCTGATTTATATCGCTGGCTATGTTGGCATTCTGATTTGTCTTCATCGTATCTAAATCATTGAGTGCGTCATTTATGTTTGAACCGGTACTAGAAGGACCGGCTCCATCCGGAGGTAAATAGCTCGGATCAGTAGAATAAGAAATATTATCTCTAGATCCGGTGATTTTGTTTTTTATGATATCTGAAAAGCTTCCGTACATTGTCTGAAATGAACAATTACAATGTATTATATAGACAATATTGATAATAAATCTAATTATTGTATTACAGCAAACATCTTAGGAAAAAATCAATACACTTAATAGAATGAATAGAAAATTTTTAATTATATCAGTTTTTCGAAATGAAAATTTTCGGAAAATAAATCTATCCTCTTATACCTATGAATAAATGACCTAATCAATCAATTTACCTTCAGTTTATTTAATTTTTTTTGAGTTCCTGAAAGAATCGAGTTCAATTCGGTCAGTCCTCCTCCAGTTTGCTTCAATTCATCATTTTGAAGTGAAATATCCTATTTTTTTTCAATCATTAGACTTCATATATTTTAAAATTAATAGTGTGAAAAGGGGAATAAAGAGGAAAAAAATACTTCAAATTGAGCTGCAGTCTGATCATCTACGTTTTGTGATTGTGGATATAATCGTAGAAACTCTTCCTCGTCAGGTTTATCCAATCCCAAGAGCTCGGCTCTCATACAAGCATGTTCATAAGTACCTTCAGCCATTATAATGATCTGAAAATATTAACTGAAAATTATATTGCAATGTTTATTATTTCAAAATGCGTTAATTTCTCATCGGTGAATACCTTTCCGGTCAAAGTTGAATGTTTTAATTGATTGTATTGAGTTTACATGGGGTTTTTCACCGAGAACTCGAATTGTAACGAATCGCGTAGAGAAACAAACGCGTTCGCCAAATATCGATTCGCCATTTGTATAGAGCGCAGGTTGGCAAAATGCTTTAGAATGCCGCTTTATGATTAAAAATCGCAATTTCTACATGGTTTTTATCAGTTTTTTATAAATATGAGACTAGTTTTTGATACATGTTTAAACATTTTACGTGTCTATTGAAAAAATATTTGTTGTAAAAAGTAATTTTTAAATAAAACGTATCGATATGTGTATTTGAGTCGTGTTGTTACAGTTATTTGTAAATAGACGTTGTAATATGTTGAATAAATTAGAATTCATTAAAAAAAATCATAAAAAGTGCGGGAAATCAAACGTTTTGAATGGTTAGTGTTCTTTAGCTTATGTCTTAAAATAAATTTAAAATAAAATAATATGCCTTCTATTAGCAACTTTATAAAGTTGGTTTGATACTATGTACAAATAATGATATTTTTTTTCCCAAAAAAAAATATTTAGCCACGTAAATATTTTAATAAAAGCATGTTTATCAAAAAAAGAAAAAAAATACATCGATAACGAACGATTAAACAAAACCAAGTTTGACACAAATCTCAGAAGGCTATAAATATAAAGCAAGTTCGTAGCAAAAAAGCGATGTGTCTCGAACGAAGGTCCAACCATAGTTATAATGCAGAAATAAGAAAGCGGTCGGTTCGTGAGTGGGTTGCGCTGGTCGTGTGCTTGTTTCGTCTGCTTTCCGTTCCGATGGCTGCCAGTGAGTGCACTTCTGCTTTTTGCATTTCTCCTATATTTATTTCAAATATAAATTGACGCGAATTAGACGCGACTTTTGCCGTTCTTTTCGATTTTCCCCGCACAAACTTTGCGGATGACAGGTTATTTATTTTGTCAATTTCATCGCGCGTTGGTCGAAACCCTTTCGCCGTCGACCCGCTTTTCGAAACTTTCTCTTTTGCTTTCCTGATTTTTGCTAACTTTTCAACTGCATATATTAAAAAATATTTTCGATATTCATTATTGTAAAGTATCGTAATACGTACATTTTCAATTTTGAAAATGGAAATACATCTCATACCTTTATCTTATCTTCTTTTGACTTTTCTTTCTATTTTCAGCTGTTCAGGAAAAATATTATAAACAATACTTGACACATTTAATACGCATACGCCAATATGTAGGCTTTTGAAAAATCTCTAATACACCTAATTAATGGATTTTAAGCGCATTTGTAATATGGAATAAATAAAAGTAAATCAGTTACGAAAATTAACTCATCTAATTGAGAATTTTCAGTGATTTTACAGATGCCAATAATTTCATTATTTTGTTTACCCTCAATTGACCACTAACTCAATATTAAAATGGTATTTAAATTTATGCTAATAATTATTAATTTTTATTATCTCCGCAGAATCACTCACGTCTGAAAAATTAGTAAATCTTTTAAAAGATTTTGAAAAGAGTCCCATCAATCTTTTAGCAAGAAATGTTTGCACTAAAATTGATCCTTTCGACGCCTGCCTATCTCGAAAACAATTTGAAAATTCTCAGCACGTATTCGAATATAAGGTAACGAATATAATATATTTTGAGTGAGAAATAATGTTATGGGCGTGATATTAAATTTTAATGCTTTGTTTTGCAGGTGGAAAGCGAAGGAAAGCCCGTAACAAATCAAAAAACATCTGGAAGATGTTGGCTTTTTGCAGCGCTCAACGTGATGAGATTACCTTTCATGAAACAGCATTCTTTAGAAGAATTTGAATTCTCTCAAGGGTTAAAAAAGTTTTTTTTAAATACCCTCTAGTTGGTCAATATCGTTGTCACTATTAACTCTCCATATTCAAAATGCACATCAAAAATATCATTTTTTATCAATTTATATTATTATTTAAATGCCTTACTCATTGTTCATTATAGTCTTATTATTATTGTCATCATAGGTATTTACAATATTATTGATCATTTAGGGGACATATTTTGTTTCTCAAAATCTATGTATATGTGTATTTCAAAAAGTATATTCTTTCATTAGTTATTTATTCTTCTGGGATAAAATAGAAAGATGCCATTATTGGTTAAATTCTATTGTCGAAACTGCGAGAAGAGGTGAAGAAGTTGACGGAAGACTAGTTTCATTTTTACTGAACGTATGCTACAATTTTTATTAATTTACTTAAGTTGAATTGTATTTTGACAATTTATTTACTATATTAAGGATCCTTCATGTGATGGTGGCCAATGGGACATGATTGTGAATCTCGTAAACAAATATGGTGTGATGCCAAAAAAATGTTTTCCAGAATCATTCAGCTGTGAGTCGAGTCTACATATGAATGCGATGCTCAGATCCAAGGTTAACTTTTTATTTTTTATTTGAGCCACTATTATAATCTTGGGCTTATTTATTGTAATACAAACATGCTTTCTTACAGTTACGAGAATTCGCTAAAGTTTTACGCGATTTGGTGAAATCTGGTGCAGATCAATCTAAAATACAAGAAACCATAGATCAGCAAACAGCAATAATTTATAGAATAGTTTCCATCTGCTTGAGTAAGCATATAAATTTTGTGTTACATGTATAAATATCTAATATAAATGTTACAATTTTAAATATCTCAAATGCTTGTATTTTTTACTAGGTACCCCACCTCAAGAATTCGTTTGGGAATATTATACAAAAACCAAACAATACAAATCTGTGGGACCCATATCACCTCTTGCGTTTTATGAAACTTATGTTAAACCCGTTTTTGATGTGAATGACAAGGTTTTTACTCAATTGCTTTTCCTTGTCTTTCAGTTAATAACTTCACTTAATAATGTTTATGTTATCAAAGGTCTGTTTAGTGACTGATCCGCGTCCGAATAACCAATACGGACGTTTGTACACTGTCGATTGTTTGGGAAACATTGTTGGAGGGAGGAGAACTCTTTACAATAATCAACCAGTCTCTTTGCTCATGAAGTATGGATAATTGTAATGTTTAATAGCTTTTTGTTTCCTTTTTGAAACATTTTCTTACCATGTTCACAGAGTAGCGTCTGATAGCATAAAAGCAGGTGAAGCAGTTTGGTTTGGATGCGAAGTGAATAAAAGATTTGCTGGAAAATTGGGATTAGAAGATTTGAATATGTTTGTATTACTTTTGTCATAAGTGTCCATCGTTTGACAATGGTTTAAGTCATGTTTCTTTAGATTTGATATATTGAACCACTTGAATTCAATGTGGAAAATAATTTAATTACTATGCTTCATAACAATATAAGCCAGCCGATAGCGCAGCGGTATAAAGCGTTTGTGCATGCCGTGTCGATTCAGCATACTTGGGATGCGTGAGTTCGAGTCCTATCTTGGCGAGTGTCAAAATGTCGTTTTTCTTAATTGATAAAAATTGATATGGAGACACGGTCGTTTCTTTCGAATGTTTGGATTCATTTGATTCGAAAAAAGTGTTAATTTAACGCTTTACGAAAAGGCTCTGCAAATGATCATCACCTACACCTCATATTTCGAGTAATTCGAATTATTAAGTGACATCTATGTATGTACACTATAATTTACTCTTCGGAGTGGTCTTGCAATTTACTCTTCGGAGTAGTCTTGCCAAATTTACTCTTCGGAGTAGTCTTTGCCATAATGGCGAATATTGATTGATGTGAATTGGGCCCCTGGGCCTGTTGAGAGAAAAAAAAAAAAAAAAATATGAATCAAAGTAAATGATAAATTCTTCTTTTCCAATTTCTTGTTTTAGACCAATATCATGACTGGATACTTATATGTATATATGTGTATATTGATTTTAATTGAATAATTAGCAAATAACTGTTGCCTTTTAGACATGATTTTTCACTCGTGTTTGGAACTGATATTCAAACGACTCTTAGCAAAGCCGACCGAGTTATTTATGGTGAATCGAGTATGACTCATGCTATGGTTTTCACTGCTGTATCGGTATGTGAAAATTTTTATGCATTTTTTTTTCTTTATTTTTCATGTTGATAATATGATAAACAAAATAAAAATTTCAGGGACAAGATGTTGCCACTAAATTCAGAGTTGAAAATTCTTGGGGTGAAGAACGGGGTGAAAAAGGATATCTTTTGATGACCGCTGAATGGTTCAATGAATTTGTTTTTGAGGTATATTCAGTAATTCAAGTGCTTAGTTACTGTTTTTTATTGTTTTTAAATATATAATTTAATTTTTAGGTGGTTTGTGATAAAAAATACGTACCTGCTAACGTTCTTAGTGTTTTCGAACAAGAACCAATAACGTTACCCGCCTGGGATCCAATGGGAACATTGGCGCAATAATCACAATGTGCATTCTGACATATATTTTCACAATATTATATTTTTTTTTAGTACTTAAAATTTGTTTGTACAATGAAATGAAAATGTTACCATATTTTTATTCGTAATTTAATGAAATTTACACACATTATGTAATGCTAGTTTAAAAAATACTTAATCTGTATCTTTGAATCAATTTCAAATCTGATTTAAAACTAGACTGCATATTGAAATTTAATAAATGTAGAATCATTTAAAGTTAAAAGTCAGTACCGAATCTGCCATAGGCACAATTTTTTTTTCAGGTGCCCAAATTTCGGTGCTGTACTGGATGAACTAATTTCATTATAATAACTTTTTTCAATTTTACATATATTTCAGTAACAATGCTATATTGGTTACTTAGTGAAATATAATTGAATTGTTAATCAATGAAGACATTTTAAAACAGATCTTGCATTTTTTATTAAAAAATTGATAAAAAAATCTTAATTCGTTTAAAAGTTTGCCTCGTGCTTCAAATAATTTTATAATTACAATTAATAATCTTTGTACTGAATTTCAGTTACCTTTGTATATCTTTTTTTTTATTTTAGTACAAATAAAACAATTACAATAATAATTTTCTTTTCATTTTCAATTCTAAAATCAAATCAAAAATATATTTTGTAATTCAGATTGTACTTTATGATGCTGTAGTAAATGAAAAAGGACTTTTTACGTGAATATAAAACTTCACTTTAAAGCGCAACCATTAAACAATGAGTTGAATACGATGTGATGCCGTTTGCTGAATAAATGATAAAAAGCACTTGTACCCCTTGACCATTTTGCGAAGGATATAAGTGATATTCTGAATTCACTCATATTCTTTTGGCAACAAACACATGGGTACATAGAGCCAATCACTGTGCTGTACTAGATTTCGGTGATAATTACATTTATACCCCTTGGCCTTTTCACATCAATTATTAATATGTATTGTGTTGTAGGCAGTGCAGCAGCCTCACCAACATGATTGCCGAGAGAAGTTATAAGTTCATAAAATATTTTTGAAGCAGAAAATAAAGAGAAATGAAAATACCTACATGTGAAATGTCGCTGCATATTAAATGTGTTTGTAACTAATTCTAAGCTTACAATTAGATAGCAAATTTTTCCTGTTATTGTGTAGGTATGTGTAAAGAATTTTGCAAGAAATCACGTTCAACTCACTATATTTAACAAGCTTATTCAAAATTACCTTAAACTATAGAAAAGTTATAATTTAAGGTTCTCAAATATTTTAGTTTTTTTTTTATTATTTTATTAATAAAATTTAAGTAGGGTTATGAAATTTATGTTTTATGCATTAGTCTCAAAAAATATTGGATATATGTACATACATATATAGATAAGTATGTATGTACATATATTCATTCGAGGATCAAACGTTACTTAAATATCGAATTTATTTTTTGACATTATTATTATTATTAGTATTTTTTTTTAATATTTTATTATCTAATACGCAACGTATATTTTACATTTTTATTTTGTCAAAAAAACATTGCTTGAAAACAACTTCAATATGATCAGCATCACATAAGAAAAACCTGAAATAACGTCTCTGCAAGAAATCTATCATAAAACGATATGGTGTGATGTTAATACATATAAAAAAAAAAAATATTATTTTTCACAGCGGTCTTGAACATTAATGATTTTTATCTATTCGTGTGCTGATAATCAATTGAAAATTAGCTTACATTTCAACGAAGAAAGTTTAAGAAACGCTGATAACGAAAGCACCGAGATAAAACGACAAACCGAAGAATATTTTCGTTCAGTCAGTTAAGAACATCATCGGATAAATATTACCTACTTGCTAACGGTGAATCTTTAATCTTCCTTACAAGTACGTAAATTTATTTCAAAATACATTTTTTTTTCATTTATAACTTTATTATAAACCTACGTCATTTTATAACTTATTTTTATTTCAATAAATCGGGCGAATCAATGGAAGTATTTCGATCAAAGCTTGTTATTTAAATGGTCAGTTGCTAGTTCTCGTTTTTGATCGGAAATGTGAATACCTACTACGTTAAATAATTGTGTGTATGTTGTGGTCAGAAATTTATTCAAAAGGGTTAATATGATATAATTTTCATCTATAACCATATTACTTTTTAAACACAAAATTTGTTCGCGTAAATACATAATATAGTTGAAAACCTACTGTATTACGACTTCAGATCAATTCAGAAATCTAACACATCATAAACTTCAGAATACATGCCGCTAGTACTCATTTTCAGATAAAAACTAACGAATGTGTAGTTGAAAACAAAAATAAATTCATTGCATAATGAATCAAAATACTAACTTATGCATTGACAATGAATAAGTATTGATCGTTCATATTTTTCTCTGATCAAAAAATATATTAACTAAAGTAAATATTGAGAATAGGTATTAGCAATATTCACCTTACGTATTTTCATTTGCACAATGAACAGTTAAATTCATCTTTATTACATATCATCTCTCTAACGTATGTAAAGTGACTTGAAAAAAATCGTGTCAAGCTTTCTTCGCAATTCATTGAACGGTTACTAATTTACATACATGCACTTATTGCATTAATTAGCAACTTTTCAAATGTTTTACAAAACTGTTATGTGCCACTAAAAAATGATTCACGCATTTAAGTACCTACGTGGAAATTTCGTATGTAAAACTTGAATAAATGAAGATTACAAGATGATGAAAATAATTAACGAGACTAATTGCTACATGTATCGATAATTATTCACATAATAATCAATGATCATCATAATCACGATTCTAATGATCAGTTCGTGATATTACAATGCACAATTAAAATAGTTTTTTTTTTTCGGAAAATCATTAAAATCACGTTTCAAAAGTATAGATTTTCCTGTTTAATACGCGGAAATTGGTACACAATAAATTTTTCCAACGATCGATTTTCTTTTACAGTTTCTGAAAATTGTCGAACAAGATGGACGTCTCTTACGGAGAGGTAAGATCAGTGATTCATAATTTGAACAAAATTTTGAGAACCATCGAAAATTAGATACTGATATATGCAGTCTATGCGATTGGAAATACCGAGATATATACAGTTGAACCTCATATATGACTAAGACGAATGTACTGAAGTATGTATAAGTATGATGAACCCAAACTCATTCTAACATTGAAAAAATACGTGTAAGATCGATGTGCACAAATAAATCTATTGCAAGACAAAAAAAAATCCCATCACTTCCCCTAGGAAAATTTTGAACGTGTACGAAGTTGGACTCGAAAAAAAAGTAAAACCTATCCATGACAAACTCTAAGTTCACACACAATTCATGTGAGGTTCAACTGCAAATATCCTAGTATTTGCACAAACACTTAAGCACATATCCTTGAAAATTTTCGAATCGCATCCCAGGAATGCCATTGCAACACCGGCAACATCCTGAGGACAGACAACTGGCACAGCTATGGACCGAGCATGGCGGACTCTTGCGGAGGCGGAAGTTTCCTCATCTTCATGACCATCCTGGAGGCTTTCATCAGGGGACGATGCGACCTGACCGATCCCTGCAACAGGATAGTGCCTCGCCGCGGTCCCGATTACGAATATGACTTCGTGGTCATCGGAGGTGGAACTGCTGGACCGGTGGTTGCTTCCAGATTGAGCGAAAATTCAAAATGGAGGGTGAGTCGTGAAAATCTGATGCGATGTTTATATTATATATGGCTGTTGACGTTGCGCTTCTTAAGATTGAGATAGACAGCGGCAACAGCCTTGTGTGAACGCTGTTTTAGTTCGTTGCGATGCATTGAAGTCCGATTTTTAGTCGTTTATTGCCTATTAGTTAGCGATAGCTATCAAATTCAAAAAGTTGTTAAATAGATTAACATACTATTGAAAGATAAGATCAAAGTCGTTCAGGTCCTGTGTGCATTTTTATGCTTGTTTCTTTTAAATCAGCATGAAATTGATATTCAAAATAATAAACCCAATATTCAAATTAAAAATATTGAACTATATTACATCATTTAACATCGTGTTAGTGCATTTCTCCTCATAGAATTTGGCAATTTTTATAGCTAATTGTTAGCATGCGATTGAATGATCGAAGCTCACAGACGTATAAGGTAGACTTCTCAATTTATATTTTTTCCGTACATTGGAAAGTAAATCGGAATATTATTGTACACAAACGACGTTAAAAAAAGATTCACTAACTTAGATATCCAGCTGTGAACTTCTGGCCTCATTTCTACTTCGATCCTGTTTCATGCTCGTTCCGTTACGCAGTCGTTTTATTTTCATAAAACAAATCCTACAAACCCGTTTCGATATTAATCGACTTAACGGGTGATTGACATCGATACAATATAATCTTTTCAGGTTCTTCTGTTGGAAGCTGGGGACGATGAACCTCCAGCATCAAACGTACCTTCTCTAATTGCATCCTATTGGGGGAATCCTGCTATGGACTGGAACTACAAAACTGAACCGCAGACCAACGCATGCTTGGGAGAACCTGAAAAGAGATGTTCGTGGCCTAGAGGGAAAGTTTTGGGTAATCTTACATGTTCTATCTTTAGGGAAAACTTACATTAAAACATCGAATATTAAATTGTCTGTCATTTGAATATCTTTCATGTCTGAAAAATGGCATCGCTGCCGAAAGCTATCAGACAAAGACTACCGGCGCTGCCGATTGAAAATAATGTAACGTTTTTATTATTTCTGTAATTCGAAGCGATCCAAATATCCCCAGTCTCCCTTAGATATAAAAATCAATGTTTGTACGTACATACGTGTAATACCTATATTCGATGTTCTCTCAAACGGCAGAAAGGATTTCAATCCAACTTTTCAGAGATGTCGTGTGCACGTCTGACTGCGAGAAGTTTTCTTCGTTACATTTAAAAATCATATTTTGCAATCAAACAAAGTTCAATGAGGTGGTTTTTGCACAATTAATCGTAGCAATCATATTAAGCAGTCATGACAATTCAACATAATTCGACATATGTTTTGTGTATCCTATTATAAATACTTGTATGTGACAGTTCATAACCAACTTAAAGTTCATAGTCTCGAGAAATGTAGGGTCACAGTTGCTAGTTTTAAATAATTATACCACAAAAGATTATCTATTTTATTGTAAATAATTCTTCTTTTATTAGGAGGATGCAGTGTAATTAATGGAATGATGTATATGAGAGGTCATAAAAAAGATTATGATAACTGGGACAAAAATGGAGCAAGAGGCTGGACTTGGAAAGATGTTTTACCATATTTCAAATTATCTCAAGATAATATGGAAATTGGATCTTTGGTTTCTTCACAACATCATGGTTCAGGCGGATATCTCACAACTCAAAGAGTATTAATATAGCTAGCTGTTCAATATTTGAAATTGAACAGCGATATGTAACATGATCATTGCTTTCAGTTTCGACATCAACCACAGTTTGCTCATGATTTGCTAAGTGCTGCTGAAGAATTAGGATTTGGTGTTACCAACGATCTGAATGGTGACAAGATTACAGGATTTACAATCGCTCAAACTAACAACAGGTTTCATATCAAATAATTAATTTTGAAATTGAAATAATAAAAATAATATTGACAATTATTATAATTTCAGAAACGGATCAAGATTGAGCACAGCTAAAGCGTTCTTGAGACCTGCACATTCTAGACACAATTTACATGTGATGGTTAATTCAACAGCTACTCGTGTTTTAATAGATCCTTCTAATAGAGTTGTGTTTGGAGTGGAATTCTTATATCAAGGGAAAAAATACATTGTTAAGTCTAGTAAAGAAGTAAGAAGTCTATAATATTATTAAATAGAATACGAATGCAACAAAATTCAACATTATAAATTTTCAGGTCATATTATCGGCTGGAGCAATCAATTCTCCACAACTTCTATTATTATCTGGAATTGGACCGAAAGACGACTTGGAAAAATTAGGAATTCCAGTTGTGTACAATTTGCCAGGTGTAGGTAAAAATTTACAAAATCACGTTGCTACATACTTAGATTTTCAATTAAATAAAGAAAATGCTACGAATACAATGAATTGGGCAAATGCCATGGAATATATGCTGAAAAGAAGTGGTCCATTGTCTTCCACGGGATTATCTCAAGTATGTAATATGTATTTCATTGTAAATAAAAGTATACTGTCCACATTAATTTAACATTTTAAAATTATATTGGATAAATTAAATTATAGATGACAGGTGTATTGAATTCAAAATATGCCGAAGCTTCGGGTGAACATCCCGATGTTCAAATATTCTTTAGCGGATATTTAGCATCATGTTCAAAAACTGGAGAAGTTTCAGAACCTGCCGATCCGACAAGAGCTGATGCTAAAACAACTGTTTCGTAAGAATTACACACATTTGAACAATTCATCATTTGGTATGCGTTCAATTGCACAACAATTTGATTTCAGAATTCGTCCAGTTAATTTGCATCCGAAAAGTAAAGGATATTTGAAATTGGCATCAAAAGACCCATTAGTGCCTCCTTTAATGTATCCAAACTATTTCAATGAATCAGAAGACGTAGATCGATTAGTAGAAGCTGTAAAATTGGCATTAAAATTCGATGAATCAAAAGTAAGACAATAAAAACAAGTAAATGATTATATTAACATACCTAACAATATTGATATTTAATTTTAGATTTTGAAAGAGAAATACGGATTCACCGTGGATCGAACTCCCATTCAAGAATGTTTAGCGCATGGAGAATGGGGATGTGACGATTATTGGAAATGTTATGTGAAAATAGCTACTGGTCCGGAAAACCATCAAGCAGGCACATGTAAAATGGGATCGGCCAATGATCCTATGGCAGTAGTCAACAACGAATTAAAAGTTTATGGTGTAAAAGGTAGTTATTTTATTTAAGCAAATTACTAAATTGTTCCGAATAATAATAATTTCATACATTTACAGGTCTCAGAGTGATGGATGCTTCAATAATGCCTACAGTTCCGTCTGGTGAATTTAATTTTTCAATTGCATGACTCAAGGTTACTATCGTTTGAATTGGATTATGATGGATCATTGAAATTTTCAATTACAGGTAATACGGCGGCACCGACGGTTATGATAGCAGAAAGAGGAGCGGCATTTATAAAAAACTTTTGGAATTGGAACAAACCTCCATCTGCCTACGATGTACACAACGGATTTGATTCGAAAACCAACTGCGCTGGTTAAATTTAGTATTTTATATCAAAAATAAAACTTGTTATTTAACAACTTTATGTATTATAAGTAATTGAAAATAACTGTTTTAATAAAATCTATTTTATTTATTCAATGTTAAATGTATAAATTTTATCATATATGTATAAAATATTCATGGAATTACTGAAAATGCTTGGGTGGTTCGATTATCAAAACAGTGTAAAATAATATGCTGCTACATTTTATTACTATGAAAAAAAATCACAAAATGTTATGAGATTATCAAAATTGCTCAACTTTGCAATCTGCAAGGTTTTGCATAAATGAAAAATGCAATATTAAAGAATACCACTAAATTTATATTTTGTCCATCTTAACTGAACAAATTAAACAATTGGAATGCCAAATCTTTTCAAAAGAATGTGGTTAGTATTTTTTTTTATATATAATTAAGTATGAAATTGAAAAAATACTACTACTATAAATATTATATGATACTGATTCATTTTAAGTTTTATGAAATTCTACGACTATTTTAAGGTGTATTCGAAAGTTATTGTTCATCTTTTTCCTTAGCACCGTGTTTAAGAATGCGAGTGAATTCTACATAATCAAACAAACCCCCTGCTCGAATTGGGGCTTCTCTGTACATTTCGTCGACATCTTCATCTGAGAAGCGATCGCCCATAGTGGTTAACAATTCTCGGAGACGTTCTTCGTTAATGACACCATTATTTTCTTCATCAAAACATCTATAAACACAAAATAGTTAATCAAATCAAAAATGGATTTAATGAAAAAAAAATTAACAACATACCCGAATGCATTTTTAATAACATCTTCAGGATCAGTTCCTTGTAAACGTTCTCCGAACAGAGTTAAAAACATTGTGAAATTGATTGGGCCAGGTGCTTCGTTCATCATGCCTTCCAAATAATCATCAGATGGATTCTTACCTACAGATAAAATCAAAAATTATGTTTGAACTGAATTCTTTTCAATTTTATAAATATAAAGAAAATAGACAACCTAAAGACGCCAACATATCATGCAAATCATCTTTATCGACGAATCCATCGCGATTCTGGTCAATCATGTTGAAAGCTTCTTTGAACTCGGCGATCTGAGCCTGATCAAACATGGCAAAGACATTACTGGTCGCTCTCTGAGCTCGTTTCTTAGTAGTTCCGCGACGACCGGCTGCTTTACGAGAAGACATGATTTATCTGCGAAATCAAATGAAAATGATGTGGAATTCCATATATAATTTACAGGTATTAGCGAGAAGATTTCACACAAAATAATCAGATTTACGGTGAATATCTGTGGCAGAGGGAAAATGGGTACTATTTCAAAGAAGGGAAGGATACTATAAAAGGACTTGAAAATGTTGAAAACTATTTTTTCTTTCTTTCTCCTTACACCTATGAATTATATTATGAAAAATGTTATCCAAAATGTAAAATATACTGTCAAACGCTATCTATTTCACAGTCTACAATTGTTAAACATGTATAAAATAGCTAGAATGGTGAGTTTCTCTTTTTAATATCAATCAAGAAATCATTGCATTTGTGTAATTTCATTAAAACAATATAAAAAGGTAAATTTAAAAATAAACACTTATTGGAAAAAATGTTAAAGCAGGATGTGTTTGTTTACACATTCCAAAGCAGTTATTCACACACAAAGCAAACTGGGTGAGAATGACTAAGGAATTCTCATTGAGTGATGTGTACTGTTTATTTGCTTTTTACAATCTGATACTGATATTTTGAATCGAAAGACATCGAGAGATTGCTTGACAAATTTAATTTGATTTTTAAAAAATCTGATAAGGTTATATTAACAGACTCAGTTATAGGCTTATACAAGCTTTTATACTTCAAGTATAAAAAAATACTATTTTAAGTTTAATAATTTCTATCTTTTCTATATTTAAAATATGTCTAAACCGAATCAGAAAATATTTAACTCTAAGTAGAAAATAAGTATTGAAAATAAAATAAACTGGCCCCAAAAAAGACATTAAGCGAAACGCAAACCATATATAGAAAAATTTGATGACCGTCAAAAGCGAAAGTGGAACAAAGCCGTTCGGATGCACAGATGTCATCAAATATCGTTAAACGAACAACGAAACCGTTAAAATTACGTGAGCAGTTTTAACGAAATGCACAAATAACAAAGAAATACAAACAATGATTTGCTAAAGCGATGAATTTACTAAAAAATCGAAAACACGAACATCTGGCTGACGTTTACCAAATATGGCAAATAAGCATCAAGATACACATGTGTATAATTGAATTGAAATTTGATATTTGTATAAAATTGATAAAAAATCAAATAAATAAACGTGTTTTGACTAATTTAACGTATTTTTGATGAAACTTGACGTGATTTTTACCTTTTTCTGAAGAACTTATGGAAAGATATAACGAGACTAACGACTCACAACCGACAGCCGCACCCCACACACTGACTAATCTTGACAGTTCTGCCAACGTCAAGTCGCACGTCAAACCGTTTGCAACGAATGCTCGTATTTTGCGATTTGCGAACCAAACTAATAAAAATTCGAAAAAAAAAAATACAAAATACGATCGACTTTATTTCGATTTCCAATTTGTTTCAAAATTTTGGCGCCATGCTTATTTTATCATTATTTCCGTCTCGGGCTTAGAATTTAAAAATTTTTGGATTTAAAAATGGACAATTTGTATAATGTTTTCAAGTTGGCTACGTTTTGACGTTTGTCGAGTCTAGTGTGTCGATCCAAGCAGAATCAGAATCTATCTGTCAAACGCAAAACGAGTATTTAAAGTTTGATCGTAATATCAAATTGTAGAGATGGAGGCTCTCACGGGGCTGTTGGCTCACCTCAGCAACGACGAACTCAAGGATATCCTCAACGATGAAGACAAGGCCGAAGCCATATTTAAGGATATTCAGCAGGTTTATTATTATTATTATCATCCGGTTGATGAATCACCGATTTCATATTCGAAACTTTTGTCGTATGTAACGTTAACTATGCGTCCTTTATTCGAGAGGACAATCTTTAATTTCGATGCTTTCTTTTATTTTTATAAAGGCAGTCTTGTAGGTATTCGAGGAGATAGTCCTTTGTTTCACTGCTCTCCACTTTATTTAAAAATACAGCCCCATTTTTCATGGCTCTTTCCTTCATTCAGAAGGCTAGTATTTTTTCTGAAAGAAAAGTTTTTATCTGGACACTTCTTTATTTAGTTTTGTTTTTTTTTTCAACATTGTCTTTTTATTCTTTACTCATTTGCTCTGTCCTTCATTTTTAACAATCGTTACTTTAATCAATTCAACATTCTTAATGTTTTTCATAAATTATTTTCTTCAAAAAATATGTTTATTATATCATGTGTGCACCCTTTTAGGTCAAAGATATGGAAGCTGAAAAGGATGTGATAATAGCGAGCAATAGATCTTTGGCTGAGTTCAATCTTGGCAGAGAATCAACGTTGAATGAATCTAAACAGATAGTGATGGACAAGTCAGCTCTTGGTGAAGAATTGTGTACATCTATCCAAAAAAAATTAGATATCTACAGTAAGTTAAAGCTGTGTTATAGAGTTGATTTTGTGACACTTATCAATTTAACATTGTCTTTTCAGAAACCAAAACGAGCGGAGTTTCATTAGATACCACATTAGCTTTGCTGGAAGCCGCTTCGGCTGAAAGTGAAGAAAATTCAGATAAAATAGCACAAGATTTTTTAGCCGGTGATATTGATATTGATAAGTTTTTAGAAGATTTTTCAAAAGAGCGCACCATAATGCATCTTAGAAAAGTTAAAATCGACAAAATGACAGAGTTGATTAGAGATTTACAAAATCCCAGACCACCCGCGCTGTTTGGGAACAATTCGAACAGTTACCAAAGACTGCCGTATCCTCAGTATCCACCGTCGATGCCCATGCCTGGAGTCGCCTCCAACTACTTCAATTGAATGAATTGTGCTATACAAAATGTGTCATATTCTGTTATTTTTTAATTTCTTATATTAAAATTCACAATAAATGAATCACTAAATTATACATATTTGTATGTGATGAGATTTTTTAAGTATTATACGCACTCATTGATTTTATATTGAAATTTTGTAATAATTACGTATGTATATAGTTCATTAAACAAACATTTTATTATTTTTCTGTTTTTTTTCCCTGAATACATGGAATTTTTTTCATTTTTTGAACATAATTTTTAAAAAATTTAATGATATAATGTCTTTATAATAATGTTTGAACACTCCCTACAAAATTAATAATATTTCCTGTATTTCACTTCAATATTGATGGATAGAAAGTTAGATAGTTAAGGGATAGATTGTTTATGAGAATAGTATTATATATTGATGTTACATGAAAATATTATTGACCGTGGCATTTTAAAAATGATGATACATTCTATTTACAAATAATAGACAACTGCATACAAAATAACGCAAAACAACGTAGACAAATTCTAAAAAGAATGCAATTTAGATTTGTCAAGCGATTCGCGAACTGCTTTGAAACATCTTTAAATATTTATAAATCGTACGTGACTCACGAATGTAAAATAAATTGCGAAATCAAAAGTGGGGATATTGAATCGAGATTCAGTAGAGCTCCAATTGTCAAGCTCGAAGTTTGTCAACACTCGACTCCTTTTTATAATATTAAGAATCTCTTCGCATTTTAAAGTGAAAATTCGATAAATATCAATCAGACGATCAAGAATAAGTTGTGAAAGTGGTGCAATCATTGTGCAAGATGAAAATCAGCATATCGGTAAAGAATTACTTTCACATTTCTTAATGTTACGCGAGTACGGAAAGAAAAACGTTCATGCGCGTAATTCTTCGATAAATTTCGTAAATTTGATAAAAAAATATAGCAATTTGGTCTACATTAGTGACTTTTTTTTCATCGTTGAAATTGTCAATATGTCCTTTGGGAAATATCAGAGATTTTAATAATTTCCATCACGATTTGTGTATATTTTTCTACAACGATCTCAATATTATTCACCGATGAAAATTTCACGATGTTCTCTCTAAATACATATAAAAACAAACTTTTATCTTCGATTTGAACATTTTTCATATATGTCAAGGTTCGTTCATCATAAGCGAAGACTGATAACCTTACGTGTAACACAACCGGTTTGATTGAATCGTTTTTTCGATTTTTTTTCTCAAACAGATCCTCCTTTCTATAATTTGTGTGACCTCTGCGTTCGAGGATGAAATTCCAACGACGACCGTTAAACCTTTGCCTTATGCCTTCAGTTACAAGGCAGGAAGATTTCCAGGACATTCAGATAGGTTCCATAGCGAAGTGAGCGATGGAAGTGGCACAGTAAAAGGTACTTTTCCCAATCTATATAAAAAATCAATGTTTGTTTATCTAATGTTCTCTCTAACTATGTGATAGATTTCAATCAAACTTATCAAAAATATTTTTGAATAAATCAATTTCGGCTTGCACCCTTTAAGAAAACCCTACCTATCTCAACTCTCGAATATTTGATTCGAAAAAAGTGTTTACTAACTCTTAACGAAATAGTTTTTAAAAATGAATCCCTCGACTTGTCTATGTCGATTGAATTCGATCGAATTTAGCACCATTTTTCGTGTGTACTATTCGGAATTTCTAGCTAGAGCGGTTGCTTCTTCACTTCAAGTGAATAATCAATTGAGAAATTTTAAATAACCAGGTTACAGAAGGTACCCGTAATTGTAATATATGTAAATTCGACTTACCCTAATTTTCAGGAACTTATTCATACGTGGATCCAAGACATCAGGTCAGAACCGTAGAATACGTGGCCAACGAACATGGATTCTATCCTTCTTTGAGCCATCCAGTTCCAGTCGATACGGAGGCTGTATCTCTTGCAAAGGATCGTCATTACTCCCTTTACAACAAAATAGCCCAAGAACACGCATCGGCCAAATTGCAACCCGGTATGATGAATTTAAGGAAGACTTGGATCAAAGGATCCAAATCCCCACATTTACTCCAGAATTCTCTATCTGATCGGCAGTAGATAATTCCGTTATTTTTTTCAGTCAACACGGAAGAAAGCTATCCCAGGGATACGGTGGCTGTGAATCATGCGAAAGTGAAGCATTTCACATTGTACGAAAAAATCGCCGCTGAACATGCTAGGATTGCTGCTGAAAGAGAAGCTGAAAGGTTGGCTTTAGAAGCCGCTAATCCCAACGGATTGGAAAAAAATCATTCAGATTATTAAATTATCATGAGGTTCGTTAATAATCATATTTTTTACTACTGAACTTTCAATCTTCAGTTACCTGCTAAACTCGATGATCGTTTTTTCCCCCTCTAGGATTTGTTCTGTATGAATTTGTAAGTAGGCACCTACCCACCTACTTACATTTATTTTTTATAGATGTTAAGATCACTTATCTCATATTTCTGTTTTGTTAATAAAATTTTGTATATAATTAAAACATGGTAATTAATGAAATTATTTAAAATAGATTTTTATTTTTCTCCTCCTCCCTCCCGCCTCCCTCTTCCCATATCTGTGTGGCTTTCTCACTCGCACACAATTGAATGGATCGCTTCTCTTTCTTTCTTGTATGACGTCTCAAAACGGTGTGTTTTCGCCTAAAGTCTCTCATATATGACAAAATGTCGCCATTTTACTTCTCTCTCGTTTTTTTGAGTTTATCAGAAAACGAATATATTGTTTCAAATGATGCCTACATTAAGTAAACCCGATTAAATCTCAAGTGTTTAGCACTATTTTTTTCGAAATCCGATTTTCCGAAACGGATTTAAACGTAAAAAACAAAAGGGGTGATCAAGTCTTCCCAAACTCCCCCACCTACATACGTTTTGCATTGTCTTGGCCGTTTAGAAGCCGTTTCTCATAATAAGCATATTTTTAGAAGTATACAAATATAGTTTTTACATATAGTAAAAATAAGAACGTTTTTATAATGATCATAATATAAAGTCATGACTGCATAACGGCGACAAAGATCAGCATTCACTAGCCATTCGAAAGCTGCTTCTCATAGACCACCATATTTACATATGAATCGAATTTAACTCTTATGTACTGAAACATTAAGTATGTTTTTAGTAAACGCTGATATTGCGTTGCGGCAACACAACGGCGTCGATGTTAGCACGCTCCCGCTCACCGCTCACCGCGCGTTCTACCTAGCTATATGTTCGTCCTCGGCGTCTCGGCGTGTTGACGTTTCCGAGTTTTCCAGGTTTCCAGGTTTCCGGTTACCGTCGCGCTCTTCCGGAACTTCCGGTGTTTTTGCCCGCTTCCGATCTACCTGCTTCAAGAATTCCGACGCCAACGTCCTCCACTCCGGTGAGTTTGTTTGCGCTACGCTGCCATGCCGCCTCTATGCCGGTGAGACGTCTTCCAAATATCTATCGATACTGCAAAGCAACACTGGACGTCCATGTCTCCATGTCTCCATTTCTCCATTTCTTTCCCATTTACCGAAAAGCACCCGAGTGCGAGAATCGACGTTCCCTGGAGTATCTATATGCACGTTCATATGCAGCATTGTTTAAAAACTTATGTCGATATTTTATTTTTTTAGATTCCTCACACCCGGGTGTATTCGAAAATACCCCATATGTGCTCCGCGATTTTTATCCGTTTAGAAGTGATATCTTTTTTTAAATAAATTTTAGCGAATTTTCTGCCAGAGCAAGTTAACTATCTAATAATTTAAACTTAACATGGAAAATGAAAAAAAAAATTAGCAATTGAATTTTGTATCAAAATTGGTTTATAAACAGTTCACTATTCAGCTTTAAGGCGAGTTCGCATTGTCACGGAAGCGAACTGAGATTGGGCGAGCAATGCTGGTCTTTTATGCTATAGAAACCTCATAAATTTCAACTGAGTTGCATTGCACACATACATTTATTTTTGTTCATATAGATATTTGCAATAAACAGTTCACAATAGACTTACGTTAGTCCATATTTTCGAGCAATAGAAGGTTACAGATGATTTGAAAACCACATAAAATACAAATAAGTTGCATTCAATGTGAGTGATGCCGTTTGCTGAATAAGCGATAAAAATCACATTTACCCCTTGGTCTTTTTAGTCGTCTTATAAAATATAAATTCATGATATACAAAAACTAAAAATGCTTTTCGAACTAGTCATGCGTTGATATTTTTAACCAACTGATTATCAGCATGAAATAAAATAATTAAAATATTGAATTATTTCTTTCGTTTTGTTCTATTCGGTTCCATTCATTCTTTTTCATTGCTATGTAAAATACCACTCTAGTTCGCCTCGGTTCGCTTCCATGTCAATGTGAACTTGCTTTTAAATACATTCTTTACTATATAAAAATAAGCTTATTTTACAATTGAACTATTTTTAAGTAAATGATTCAGATATAGGTACACATTTATTTCACAATCCTATGATTAATCAATTATAAATATGTAATAATATAAGTATATGTTTAGACAATGTCGAAGAAGGAAAAAGATGGTTCTGAAGGCGAAGAAGAGTTCTCTGTAGAAAAAGTTCTTGATCGACGAATCAGAAATGGTAAGATCGAATATTACCTGAAATGGAAAGGATATTCTGATGATGACAATACATGGGAACCTGAAGAAAACCTGGACTGTCCGGACCTGATAAATGCTTTTGAAGAAGCCAGAAAAAAACGTGAATCAGGTTTGTATTTCTTTATATTAGATAACTGCATCATTATTTATGATACCGTTCTAGTCTAAAAATAAAAAAAAGATTTGATAGATTTTTTTTGAATTTAAGGCAGAGCACCCAGTTTGTGACAGTTAAAGGAAATTTTCGTTTTTCAAAAATTCATAATTCTGTTATGGAGAGTAATTTAGAGATAATTAATACGCCAAAATGTTAAATAAACATTCTAGTTACTATAAAAAATATCACATCCAGACCTGATGAAATACTTTTCCAAATATACATAATTATATGCAAAATTTTCATCGGTGAAATCGATGCCTAGGTTGTCAACAGTGAAACCTCGGCTTAACAGCATTTATTAAACTATTGCTGGTGTCTGCGTTAGAGTTTCCATGAAGTGTTCTAAAAACTTTCAAATACCAATTTTTTTTTTAATTAACCATTAAGCTTCAAAGTTGATACTGTCATGAAAGGGGGGAGTGTCATAAACCGGGTGCTCTGCCCTATATTTTGTAAACTGTTATAATATATTTCAAATTTTAAGAATGTTATTGAATTAAAAGAATTATTTCAAACAAACTTGAAATATATCAAAAAGACGTTAGTGGGATTTGTGCCACTGTGATAAATGAGAACACGATTGACA
This sequence comes from Cheumatopsyche charites, assembly GCA_024721215.1. Lineage (NCBI taxonomy): Eukaryota > Metazoa > Arthropoda > Insecta > Trichoptera > Hydropsychidae > Cheumatopsyche > Cheumatopsyche charites. The sequence goes on along the minus strand of CM045577.1, from coordinate 2,285,684 downwards.
TCCGAAAACTTCATCTGATATCATCATACATGCATATATCTTAATAAATGAAGTATCATTTTAACCCCTTACTCATGGCTAATCGACACGTTGCGCAATGCTAACTTTTTGAAGTTACGGTTTGAAATTAATTTAGATTTTAATTCATAGATATCTGTATACAAAATCTAAATAATATTCAATAGAAACATTTTGATATTTTTCAATAAATAGTAATATATTTGAAAAATTAAATCTGGGGTTACAATTGAATTAAATTAAAAAATCAAAATAATAATTCTGGAACTTGCTTCAAAACTTATCACATTAACTTAGAGCTGGTCTTTTCATTGATCTTGTTTAAATTCATCAACTTAAGGGCTAAAATATTCGTAAAAGTTGATTGTGTCTTTTCAGTAATACGAGCATGCGCAGAAACACTTAACAGCAGAGCGCATGCATGAGATTTGAAAATGACGCATGTGCATTATGCTCACAATCAGATGTTTTCATCCATAGCATACTACTTGAGATATATGAATATGCCCGTCGAAATAACAGAAAAAATACCAAGAGCACGCCACATGAATGATAACACAAACGTTTTGGCCATACACAAGAGGACAAATTATTTGAATAATTCGGCGCATGCCCAAATGAACATTTTTTTTCCATTTTGACATTTCATATTTTCAAATACCAATGTATCGAAAAAACATATTATCTTCTTCTAATATTTATAATCGATCAGTATGCAAATATTTGCACTTATTTCATATTATAGAGACTGAAAGCGCTCATTTCGTAGTATTATAAATAAATTTGTCAAAACATCAAAAAAGTGTATGCACATAAAAACATGATTATTATGGCTAACAGGCAATACTAAATCATAGCTCGAACGTTCTATAATATTATAAAATTTTCATGAAAAAACAGACATGCCATTAGTCAATTACAGCCTGTCCTACTGCAAACTGTCAATCTGCATGACAGAAATGGATGTATGCACTGTAGTATGTTTGTTTCTGTCCTGAGAGATTTTAGTTTGAGGATTGCAAGTAGTTTAAATTTCTATTTGTTTTTTTAACCAGAGGTGAAAAGACCGATCCTCAGTAATTATCGTTATCAATGAAATCATTATTTTTCAAATTTATTTGTATTGTTTTAGAGGGCAAGGTAGATAAAACTAAAGAGATAAAAAAGAAAAAACCCTCAGTGACCCCATCTGATATCAAAGGTGCCAAAAAGAAGGCGCCCGACGACAAGAAAGCTTCAGGCTTCGATAAAGGACTCCAACCAGAAAAAATTATCGGTATGTGTAAACTTTATTATAAACTAGCTGCTGTTACCAACTTTACTCTATATTTTATGTTCTTGAAACTAATGCTGAATGATAATGTGTATTTATTGAAAAAAAATTGATATCAAATTTTATTGTGAAATGCTGAAGCAAAAAAATTTCTTAACATGCAAATAACTGAAAAGTTAAATTGCAATCAGATGAATGGCTAAAAAGAATATTAAGTATGAACAAAACAATAGTATGAGTGTCCACTCCGCAAGTGTATAAACATACCAGTACGTTTATGCAGATACTGTTATGAACAATTAAACAGTAACATATATCAATGATGTTTTATTTGTTCATATCCATATTTATTTTATATTGTAGGCGCCACGGATAGTTCCGGTGAATTAATGTTCCTCATGAAATGGCAAGGAACAGACGAAGCTGATCTTGTACCTTCGCGACAAGCGAACACGCGTTGTCCACAAATCGTCATTCAATTTTACGAAGAGAGGTTGACATGGCACACACCGAACGCCGAGGAACAAATCGAAGATTAAAAATACCCATACTTTAATATTTAGCATATATTTATGTACTTTAACACTATTTCACTTTGTTGAGAATACATTATTTCAATTTGACTTTCCTGTATTGTGAAAGAGTTTATTTTACTTGATGGTGTGTATAAAAATTGATTTTTTTTAAAGTTGATAATATGCAGTAAAGTATTTACTTATAAGTCTCACTTTTTTATGTTGACAATGTGAAGATCAATTGTATTTTTTATTTCAATAAAAATAAAAAAAAGTAATAGGTTTTTATTACGCAGTTGAGCTTTAATGTCTTCATAATATAGAATATTTATAAATACTAGCAGTAGTACCTAAGAGTATGATTTCTTTTTTGAAAAAAGTCTGAATGAGTTAAAATATTGTTCAGTTGTTAATGTGTAAGAACAAATTTCCTGTTGATTCACATATTAATTGATGTGACGAAAAAAATGGCTGAAAATAATTGTTTTCGAAAAATTAATTATTATATTTGAAAAAGTAAACAAAGCGAACGCCGCTGACTTATTGATATTTGAAATGTTACTATCGATAATCGGTGTTAAGAGTTAGATTTGTATGAATACATTTATATACAGATTTTTTTTCTGAAACATCCAAACGACACGAATATAGATCTTATAGCAAAAGCCGTAAGATCCTAATTAATTTTTTTTGTTCATTTCAAATCAAATGCAGTGCAAAGTTGCTATATTTTGCATCGTCTGAAATTTATGTATGGAAAAAAAAGTACAAACGATTTTCATACAAAAAGTCCTTACAATCTTACCAACTTACTAACGTACAAATACACGTTGTTAAAATTTTAATATTGATACCTAGGTGTTTTTTGAAAATTCATTTTCATTACTATATCTTCGTTAAGCTGAAATGGGTGTTAGAATCTCGCTTTTTGAATATATCCATACCGAGGATCTGAGTTACAAAATTATAAATTCATCAACACATACACATCAAGAAAGTAAAATTCATGTGTTGTGAATTAAATAATGAAAATTGATAAAATGTAAAACAAATAATTCACCTATTTAATTTAAAATTGCAATACATCTATACAAAAAAATCAAACAATTAACAGAAATCAATGTGTTTCAATCATTTCGTTTCTTTGGGTGTATAATTTTTATCGCCGAATTTGTACAAATCATAAAAAATGGATAAGAAGATAGGAATCGCCAAAACAACATAGCCCACAGGGTTAAATTTGTTAGTATTGCGGCTCTCATTTTCTATCTTCTTCATGTTCACCTTGTGATGTTTGTAATCGTGTTCTTGTTTGAAAGTGTTCGAGTAATGCTCCTTGGTCCTGCATGAAAGCAGATAAACGTACACATTAAATAAAAGAAATTAAAAAAAACTATGAAAATTACACAAACCATTTATCGAAATTATAAATAGCAGTCTTGCCATATGCTGGAACTTTGTGCCTAAATTCTCTAGATCTGTAAAACTTTTCTTCGGGAGTTAATTCCTTTTCAGGTTCTGGAGAGAAACCTTGTATTACGCCTAAAAGAGAAATCATCAATCACATATAGATTATCCACTTCGAGTACAGGAATTTCTCTTAAGTCCAATATTTCGAAAATTTATCAAACTGTTTTGCATATGCCACTATCTTAATAATTCTTAATGTTGTGATTCAGATTATGAAATGAAATTTCCAACTTGAAATGAAAATCTTACATTATAATGAGTAGGAGGGCAGTTAGCTTTACTTATTCGAATCGCTTAAATTACAGAATTATTTAAAAAATTACATTATTTTTGATTGACAGTTCTCGCAGTCCATGACAATGATGACTTTTGATACCAATGTCATTTTTCAGATTTCAAAGTTAATCAAATGGCAGGCAATTGATTGTTTTGTAATTCATTATACTCTGAACATGTTAAACTAAAGAAGAAACTCAGAAAATAATTCAATAAACAAAGAAAACATCAAGTCAATTGCAACTGATGTTGTAGAAGGTGATAGAATCCATAGAATAGAAGATTGTTCAAGAATTGCATTTAGTAAAGTTGAAAAAGCTTAAATAAAGATTATTAGAGTAAGAATGATGTTGAAAATGCGTTAATTTCCCTAAAAAGTGGTGAGTCAACTGTCCCATAAGTACGACTTTAAAAAATACGATAGTCCAAACAGGAGTTAAGAAGCTAAAAACAAAACATATAGCCAACTATCCCCACTCTTCTCTATAGATGAATCGGTTGATTCGTTATTCACCTTTATCGTATAATTTTTTAGATTGTAGATTACTCAAAACTTTGTAAGCTTCAGACACGTCTCTAAATTTTTTAGCAGCTTCTTCATCCTGCAAAAATGATTGTATTTTGCTACATGAGTACATTGGCTACAGATGTTTTACATCAGAATATTGTATTAAATCACCTGATTCATATCGGGATGATATTTCTTGGACAATTTGTAATAAGCATCTTTGATTTGAGCTTGAGTGCTCTTGGGATGAACACCAAGCGTCGAATAAAGGTCTGTGAAAGCTACGGATGATATATGTAAGGAGCGAGATAAAAATTTTTCAAAAGTTTTTGAGGTTTTACATAACATTGTCATTTTGGGGTCTGAAAAATTGCATAAGGATAAAATTTATTAGTCAATAATTTCATAAAAACGTCAAAAAATTGAAATACACAGTATATACATATCTCTTACAAGTTTACTTAGATGAGATTAACTTGATTTTAAATTACGTTTTCCATGTTAGAATAAAATGGGGAGCGCGTAATAAATAAAAATTTTGAATTCATTGAATTTAATAGATAGCTTTATCAACTTCAGCTGTCATTAGTTATGTCATGATAAAGTCAACTCTAAAGTGACAGCGAGTGATGCCAACATACATTATAAAAAAAAAAACAATATGTAAAAGATAAGCATAGATTGGGAGACTCAAGGCGGAAACACGTCGTTCTGAGACGTCATTAAAGAAAAAAAGAGAAGCGACCCATTCAATTTTTGTGTGAGAGTGAGAAAGCCAAGGGGGAGGCGCGTAACCACGCATTGACCTATTGCATTTGCACACAAAAAAAATAATGGGTTGCTTTTCTTTCTTGTATTAGGTTTCAGAACGGTGTGTTTCCATCTTAAATCGTCTGCCATTTGATTATCTTCCGAATCAAAAAAAAAATTATCGACTCAAAATCGTCAGGTATTGAAGATTATCAGTGCTGTCTATTGGAAACAATGTAAAGTATTTGGTTTTTCTGAAATTTGATTTGTCCGTCTCCCATTGACTCCACTTGCCCTCTAGTTTTCCTATCGCAAAATCTACATATTAAAATATTTTATTCAAAATATTAAATGAGAGGTGAAAAATCAGTGACGATTGAGTGTCCTCAATTTTTCCTAATCTAACCGTCTGAAAAAACAAAGCTCTCACTGAGATTTTTTTTACATTGGCAACATTGAAATTTGACGTTTTAGAACTGAGTTTGACAGCTCAAAAAGAGCGTTTGAAAATCGTAAGTTTCAGACGAGAGCTGAAAAAAAATGCCGCAAGACGAGGCTTCCAATGAGCGGGGCGGGGGTGCGGGCTCCGTTCAAACTTCCGCTTCCGGCGGAAACGAAGAATGTCCGGGTTCGCAGAGGCTGACGAACGCCGACTTCCGGCGGCTGCTGATGACGCCGAGGGGCGCTCCGACCCCGGCCCACCACTCCCACTCTCACTCTCACCATTCGCACACGCACATCTCTCAAACTCCACAAAATACCGGGTATCGTATCTCCCATTATTAATAATTTTAGGATATGTATATGAAAATTCTAAGTAGAAAGAATAAGGATAGGTGAAAATGCCAAAGGAAGTTCTTCACCGATAAACCGATTTCAAAATTATATCAACCAATACACCATGATAGTCAATTTTTATTTGTCGTTTTTTTTACTCACCCAGTTTATTTTGGGATTGAAATTAAAAAAATATGCCTTTCTTTTGAATCATTGTGAAAACATCAAACCTAAAACCATAGGTATTTACAGGTGGGAATGGCTTTTGCACATTTATCTCCATCTTTATTTAGTGTTTAATATCTACCATGTTTCCCCAAAGATAAAACCTTATCTTGTATTAATTTTACGCTTTTAATCCTCAATAGGTTTCATTTTTGGGGAAGGTTTTGAAGAACAAAAAAAAACGACTTATTTTCAAAACCATTCTTTGAAATCGCAATAGGTTTTATTTTTGAGACAGGTTATATATTCCTGAAAACACGGTATTATAATTATGAATTTAATTAAAGTAGTATCAGGAAGTTGTCAAGTAATTCGATATATATGTAAATGAAATATGTTTATACATATCTCAAAAGTGTATACATTCTTTTTGAAATTATTTTTTTCATTTATTAATTATAGTGCAACTGCTTCTTCTGAATCCGAAGATAAAGGAGAGTTGAGACGAAAAAAGAAATCATACTATGCAGCTTTGAAAAAACAAGAAGACAACAAGCTTGCAGAACTTGCTGAAAAGTATCGAGATCGCGCTCGAGAAAGAAGAGATAATGCTAATCCAGATTACACTGCTGAAGATCCTACGGCAAACACTAGTAATGCTTATAGAGCTGTAGCACCTGATATTAAATCGGGACTTGATGCGAAAGAACGAAGACGTCAGATGATTCAGGTTGAACACATATAATTGTTATATGCAATTCAATTTAATTTGCCATTTTAACTGTGATCTATGGATGAATTTCTAGGAATCCAAATTTTTGGGTGGTGACATGGAACACACTCATTTAGTGAAGGGTTTGGATTATGCCCTCTTGCAAAAAGTACGATCGGAAATACATAGCCGCGAATTGGAACAAGAACAGCAATTGGAACAGATCGCAAACGGATATGAGAAAGAAAAAGAAAAGAAAGAAAAAGATGAGGTAATTGAAACAATTTATGTTAAATGATATTTATAAACTGTTTTTTTTTTTTTTATTGTCACTTTATAGGAAGATGAAATGCAATTCAAAACGGCAGTAGGAAGAGATGTTTATAAGACTTTATCCATTTTCAGGTTTATATTTATGATTTATTATTATTATTATTATTCTATTTTATTATTACCTTATAATTATTTTTGCAATTTATAATTGAATTTTAGAAGTAAACATGTTGAACGTAATGAAATGTTCGCTCCAGGAAGGATGGCCTATGTTATTGATTTAGAAGACGACGGTGGAGCAGGAGAGACAGATATTCCAACCACCTTAATTCGGAGCCGTGCTGAAATTCCAATGGCTAATTCTGGTCAACCTACACTCACAACGAATGACATTGTCATCAATAAATTGGCACAAGTTTTATCATATCTCAGGCATGGTGCGAGGCATACTAATAAAACTAGAAAAAATAAAGTCTGTATTCTTCAAATATGAATTCATGATTGATTTGTTCTTTTTTTTTACTTTGTCAACAATCTTATTTTAGGATAAATCAACCAAAACAACAACCACAACTAAAGTTGTTGATGATTCTATTTATGGAGACATTGGTGATTATGCTCCAACTCGTTCGAATTCAGATAAAGGCGATAAAGAGAAAAACAGAGGTAGGGACGATGTGGATAAAAAAAAAGGATCTTATTTCGATAAACCTCTTGAAAAAGAAAAAGACGAGGGTAATATTGGTATGATCTCTCAATAATTGTTCAATTGTACATATTATTCTTATATTTCTATATACATATAAATTTTCATTGAAATTATAGTTCCCGGAACTCGTGTTCGAGCGGCAAATCTATTGTCTCGTTTGGCTGCGGAACCTGAAGGTTACGCTGAGTGTTATCCAGGTCTACGAGAAATGGATGATGCGATTGAAGATTCAGATGATGAAGCAGACTATACAAAAATGGATATAGGAAACAAAAAGGGACCTATAGGTATTTTTATTTATTTGGTTTAGTCTTCTGTATTAAAATAATAAATTTCATTGCATAAATATAACATCTTGTAAATATGTAATTTTTTTCCACAGGTCGTTGGGATTTCGACACACAAGAAGAATACTCAGCTTATATGAATCAAAGAGAGGCTTTACCTAAAGCCGCATTCCAATATGGCGTTAAGACAATGGACGGTAGGAAAACTAGAAAAACAAACAAAGAAAAAAATGATAAAGCTGAATTGGATCGAGAATGGCAACAAGTAATATAAAAATTGATATTACTGGATTGAAATATGTACAGTTTATATTTTTAAACATATTTTAATGGGAAATTTTTTGATACTTTCACAGATACAAAATATCATTCAAAAGAGAAAGGGCCCGAAAGAAAAAGTTAGTGATGAACCAGAGTTTAAAGTTCCGAAGTATTAAGGGAATTTCTACAATTTGGATTATTGTTCTGCGAATACAAATCATCTGTACTCTTGCAATTGAATTTGTGTAATTCATGTAGATATGTATTTTTCGTATCTATTTTGTAGAATAGATATGAACATAATGAATAGAAATATAAAATACATAACTAGCTGTTATTATTATGTAAAAATATATTACAGTTTATAATTGCTTGGCGAATTTGGATATAATTTTAAATCAATAATATTCTCATCATGAACAATGTAAATAATCTCAATTCTACAAATACGTGTTAGAATACATGTCTCTAGTTTTTATTTTCATTTTTGTAATTACCCATATAATAAAATACAATAATGCTAATTTGTCTAATTATGTTATTTTCATGAAATATTGCAAAAGATCTATGTTAATTTTGAAGAACTATAACATCAAACTGTCAATAAATATATGTCTGCACATATTATAGTACAATATATGAATCATATGACTATTCTAACCAAATGTGCCCTCATATTTCCAACTGGCTGATTGCTCGATAATTATACAACAAGAGTATTCAATGAGAAATACACTTAAGAGAATTGTATTGAGATTTTTTTTAAAGTGAAAGATTTATTAATGGCACTTCATTTGATTTATTGAAAATTCATTACCCAATATCAATTGGCATATCCATACAAGTTTATACATAAATAATACAAATTCATAAATATGTTACATATAATATATTTACAAAAAATCTCTTAACTGCATTAGATTGTTAAGAGTATGAATAATATATTTTTTTCTTTAAGTAATGATAAGAAATTCATAATTACATATATACAATATCATAAAATTTACTATACACTAAAATTGACAAACATAATATTGGATGAAAACTTTTGTGCATTGGTCTGAAATTCATCATTTGAATATGTCAAATAATACATAATTAATTAGACTTTTTAATAAAATAAAATAATTAATCCACAACACTGATAGTTTTATGGTTGACGACTAATATTTTCAAAAAATGCTAATTTATTTTTCAATGAACCTGTTTCAGGAATGTGGTCTTTTGTCTGATTTACAGGATGGACATCTTTCGTTTTGATATTGTTAAAGCTTTTGTTGCTCACTGGATGAGTTATCGCATTAGTCGGCTTCGATAACTTCAATTCATCTCTGAACTCTTTAGATATGCTCCTAGCTGTTATACTGTGCATGTGAAGTGGTTGCTTTACGTGGCTGTTCGATAATGTTTTATTTACAATTTCATTTTCCAAAATTTCTTTACTAATCCTCCGTTTAGGCTGTAAATCAAAAGTGTGTATGAGATATGCATTCGGATATTTTTTTGGTTAGTTATTGAATAAAAAACGATTAGTAACTGAATTCCAAAATATCTAGCCAGATTTTTTTTTAATTGGCCAGTAAAATATATAAAACAAAAGAAATTAAGTGAATTCAATTGTAAATCGGTCAGATAATATTTCTAAGACAAGGTATTATTGTATTAGTGTTGTATTCAGATCCATACAAAAAAAAATATTTTATTAAGAGGGAGGAAAAGTATAATAGATTGGACGAAACGTTGAACCGCTCGGAATGAATAGAAACGTTTCGTCACTTGAGAGACCTTATTTTCAGAGAAATACTCGAAAATGCGTCTGCTCCTGAAAAATATTCAACTTGAAACAGAAAATTTCTAATTCGTACCTTCTCTGTGGCAGGAATCTGTTTGCTTTCGGCGAAGAACCTTTTAGCAATCGCCTTCACCGACGGCAAGTCCACCAGTTCCTCTTTGATCTCATCCGGCAGCTGATTGGTGCATTTGTTGGCGTCGTTGACTTTCAAACCTTCGTCGTTTGCGTTTCTGAACAATTTCGATTTGGCATTCCGAACTATAGTGCCGCTGTCCACGTTGTAAATCCTAGGAGCATCGTCAGCGCTGCTGATGCTGTCGCTCTGATCCAGCGAATCCTGAAAATCCGAATCTTCGTGAAATAAATCATTGGTACATATTTACATTAAAATCTCAAATATTCGGATCGTTTGAAATAAAAACGAATATGCCGATTTTCTCTGAAATGAATTTCTTTCAATGCTGTTTACGAATGATAAAATGCATAATATTTTCTCTAATTTTACATATTGTGAAGCTTTTTAGAGTTTAAATATCGCTAACTACAATTTCTAATTCGTTTGATGCAGACCTTTTATAGACCGATATCGAAAAACGTCAACACGTTGCTACGTAACACTTGAGTTGAGTAACTAAATATTGAAATATCAAGCCTTAATTTTGTTTAGATATATAATGGAAAACATCTATATGATGCTATAAATGGAATATATGACGAACGATAGAATCAATTCGAAAGAAATGCCAAATGCTAGATACATAAAGAGTTTCAATCCAGCTATTTGACAGATACATACAAAACTGAAATGTATCGTATGCGTATAAACATACTAGTACGTTCATGCAGATACTGAAATTAACACTTAAACGACAACATCGATACCTCGAAGAAGCAACACTAGATTCTCGCTCGCACTTATATTAGCTCTTTTTAGCGAGCGAGAAATAGACGGAGATAAGAACTTAAGTCATATAACAGTATTTATACATATAGTCCAGTGTTGCTTCGAGGTATCGATGAATATTCGATCAAGACCTGCAAGATTATTCCGTTGGTCATCCGTGCAAGTCTTCTAGTGTTTTCGTCGTTCAGGTCCACGGGCAATACGTAAATGGTGCGATCTCCTTCGTCGAATTTCGTCGCATTTTTGTAAATCTCTTCGAATTGGGAATCCACATCTTCGTTTTCCACCAGCGCGGGTTTCGCCGAATACACATTTTCGATTTTCTCCGAGGGAGTTTTCTTTTTATGATTTTTCGCGGCGTTCGATGCGGCGATTTTCGTCTGAAATTGAAGAAAAAAACGCATTTGATATCCGTACGAGGAATCTATCGGCTATTTACATCAGTTTTACAACTATGTTACATAAATTTTACAACTATTTAAGGGGAGGGCTGGACTGGAAGTTTCTAGGGTAAGTTATATCAAAATTGTTCCATCACTTAACCATCGTCCTCAGAGTTACTAAAATGGTTGCAAAGTTATTATAATATTAAAATTATGACCTACACGTGGCATTACTATTTACTTACAATTTCGCAACAACTTACTTCCAAAACTTCCAACCCCACATCCCTTGCATTTTCACAGCTATGTTACATACATTATATACATTCGACAGTTTTTATGTGTATCATGATTACGTTCATACGATTCGTTTCTGTACTCTAGACTTCCCATCGAGATTAGTCTATTTTGACGAGAAGAAGAAAGTCGTGGCATTTTGTGGGCGAGGCTTAGAGAGATAGAGCAGATTAGATAGATAAGTGGAACATGCGTGACAGAGCAGAATAGAGTATGGAAACGAACCAAATAGTCCAGTGCGAACGTAACCCGAGTGTTAGTAAACTAATTGTAAGATCAAGCCCTTTGTTAATATGCAGTTTCATAAATTAATTTCTGAATGCACTCACCCTTAGTTTTTGAAAATTGTAATCTATTCGCAACCAGTCGATTCATGCAAATGTTTTCGCTGGGTGCGGTTAACCATTAATGCAGAAGAGAATGTTTGTGTTCTGATTTAAATTTGTGTGAATTTCGATATGTTTATTTGAACATCATGACAATTTTCACATGCACAACATACAATAAATTAATTTTACATACAATTATGACTACGTTTACACATACATGCGTAGAAACGACAAATGCCCAATTTGCGCTGAACAGAATTCATCGTGTTCCGATCGATTTTCCAAAATTTTTCATCGCAACTCGTTTGAATTTTTTTCAACGCTTTAACTATATTTGGCCTAGCAGATTTTAAAATTAACGAAGATTAATATTGATGCCCATAATTATAAAAATAATGTTTCTTTTTCTTAATTGTTTTGACTTTGTCATAAATGAAAACGACACTGTATAAATTTCAATTTTGCTATCTGTTATACATACACATTATAATACTTCACAAGAATGTGAATCGAAATAAATTATATATATTTTTTTAATTTTAGAGTTAAGCTAAAATTATAATTATGGGCATAATTTCATTTCTATTTTGACTTCATACTGATTCACTGAATCAAATTGACGAAATGAAAATTCATTCACAACACTAATATCTGTCTTTTAAACTAAAGCTACCTATTCAAATAATTAAAATTTACATTTGTAACACGACTTAAAATATTTTCATTAATATTTGAACAATGACTAATATATTTTCAGATAGGATGTGAATATTTGCAGTCGATGCAACTACTGAGCGACTATGCGCACGAAATTTTCACTGGATGAGAATGCACATAAGAATTTTCGCGAAATTAAAATTCGTTTTGATTACTCAGTTCGATTTTTTCAGTTTCCATACACTAATTGACGACTGAAAAGGCCAAAGGGTACAAACGATTTATAGTAAAACGCGCTCAAAGTTGAGCATGAGCTGAGGAGGTCGAGTGATTTGATGATATATCTCGGTACACGTTTCAAGCTCATTTATATTCTTTTGCCATCAAATATATGAGCGTACATAGAAGCGATTCCTGTATATAACTCAATTCCGATAAAAGTGTCACTTGCACCCCTCAGCCTTTTCAGTCGTCGATCACGAAAAGAATCTGACAGAGGGATCAAAACAAAATTTAAATTCGCAACTATTATAGGCCAGAAGACGTCCTGAGACGCCGTTAGAAAGAGATAAACAACCATTCAATTCTTTCACTGTAAAAAGAAAATCTTAAAACTAGCCTGAATTTGTTTTCGTCATCAAACAGTTCAAACTTCAAATTACCCATGGGCATTTTCAGTATTATATGAATTCAGCTCGGATAGGGTTGCTCACCATTAGAGCGAGAGTGGGGGTCGAATTTCGTATAACTAGCAACTAAATTCAATTTCAGACAAACAGAAATTCCAGTATGCAACATTTTTAAGATTTACTTTTTACAGTGTTGTGTGTGAATGCGATAGGTTCTCGATAGACTCTCTGACTCTCTCGCTCGCATACTGAAAATTGAATAAGTTGCTGTCTTTCGACGTCTCAGACTAATGTGTTTCAGCCTCAAATTCGTCGCAATCAGCCGACTATTCGCAGCCGCGTCGACTGCAAACACCACCATCCTATCGAAATATCACCACATGATCGTATCGTCGCTTTTCATCCGCAAACTACCGCCGAAGCCATTAACGTCCGACCTGCGCCCGATCAACCTGTCGAAATCGTTCAGTTTAGCGCTGCGCAATTTGCCCAGCGTCTCGTAATTCACCTCCATCACTTCGGGACTGTTCGGTATGTTGAGCCTGAGCAGATCGCCATCGTTATCGTCGTCGCATGACGTCTGCGAACCGACCAAGGAGTCCAGCTCCAGCAGGTCCTGTTTGGAGTTGATGTGCGACAACTGAGCGTCCACGTCCTGAGCGTCCACGTGCTCGAACAGCGGATTTATCGCGAACGTGTGGCTGGCGCTCTGCGACCTCATGCACACCCTCGTGACGTTCCTGTGAAGAGTTATCGCCTCCAGGTCGCTCAACGAGCTGCTGAAACTTACTGGCGCCGATGGTGTTGTGTCTGATGATGGCGACGTTCTGCGCGAAGAGTCGCCGTTGGTGCTCTGCTCCATCTCGTCCGGGCATGAGTCGTACTTGGCGGCGTCTTTGTTCCTCTTCCTGGTGCCTGTCGATTTTTTAGCGTCGTTTATGTAATAGTCTCTTCCGTACCTGTGAAAGTTTATAATGTCGTTAATTACATGTATAGGTGAAATTGAAAGAATTGGAATGAACTTTGCAATTGTGTAGTGTCTGTGAATAAACTTGTAGCATTGTGTCACACTAGGAATAAATTGTGATATGTCTGTGCAAAATAGGTGGTTCATTTTAATTCGGCATATACTTCGCGTATAATAAGATAATAGGCACTAGAAATACTAGGCAAAACTATGGGTGTCATATTTACATTTACATGGAATTCTACATTCAAATCATTTGACAAAGCTATCGAAAAGGATCATAATATCATATATTATAATACGATTGAAAATCAAACTGCAATGCACTTGATCGAATAGTCACTAATAGCCATCTTGAAATATCAGCATACATATACAAATACAAAGCTTAACTTCAGTGAGTTAAGTGTCCAGCTTTTAGTTTACCAGTTAATTGCTCGAGTGCAAGCACTACTATATTTCGTTATTATTTCGAGAAGGTTTTTTGTCTTAAAAAGTAAATCCTTATAAACGAACCTTAGTTAAAAATAAATAAAAAGTGTTTCGAATTGTATGTACCTTTTATAGTCTGTTCCACCATCGCTTAAAACAGTTTGCATAGTGAGTTTTTCTTCTTTCTTAGGTGTACTGGTAACATAATCAAAAAGGGAAGATTGCTTTGGTTTATTGAGACGAGATTGAATAGCCTCTGGGGAATAAGGATTATTTGCCATCGGAACAGCATTCAACCATTTTTTATGTTCTCTTTCAGCAATCGATGCGACTAAATATAAATTAAAAGACTTATTAAATTTACAATCAAATAGAAAGAACTCTATTTTATATGTATGCAATTCAATTCTCACCGGGGAAATCTTCTCCGTTCAAGTCACTGTTTTCATTTGTAGAATTATCTTCACTTAAATTTCCATTTATATAAATAGGTTGTAAAATTTGATCGTTAGTGCAATCTAATACAAATTCTTCAGTATTATTATGTTCTGAAAGATATGTATACAGTTTTATATAAACCTTATAAAATTTGAATATTGTAATAATAAAATGTTTACTTGTTGGAAATTGAATTATAATTTCTTCATCATCAATACTGATATTGTTATTTATCAACCTGGAATTGATTTGAAATACTTAATATTTAATACGATTTGATTTTATATGCAAAAAAATATATTAAGCATACATAGGAGCTGGTGTCGGTGGCAGAGGTGGTGGTTCACTGTCTTCTTCTATTATATCATCTTTAATAATAACAGGAGAGACATAGTGTTGCCTTTTCAAACTATCCATATGCCTTTGAACAGGAACGGTTACGGTCTCGGTGTATTCACTTTCCTTTTGAAGATTTTCAGCCAATTCATCTGTGAATATAAATCATCTTTAAATGAGCCGAGTGTCATGACTATGGTCTCATCCTCAAGTATGTATCATCTTACCTTTGCCATCTATTACATCTAAATTAGTAGCCTCTGTAACGTTCCTCTCGGAAAAAACGTCGTCTTCTGACATCATAGAAGACGATCTTCCGTAATAATGTTCACTCTCCTCATTATCGCTGTCCAAACTCTTCAGGAAACTCTTGAGAACGTGTCTCGAGCTCCCATCTTCCTTCTCCCGTTCTTCCATCGCTCTGGACAATCTTTCCGATTCCGTCCCCGTCTTTCTCGTCACGGTATTATTGTTCTCTTCTACGACATCAGAGACCAAAATGAAGTTGTCATCATTAAAATCACCACTCTCTTCGTCTATCCGCACGTCTAATTTTCCATTCTCGTTGTCGCTGTCCTTCGTGGCATCGTTGGGAGAATCATCCTGGTCGACTAAAGCCAAGATGATGTCCGGATTTTTACCACCGATTATCGTTTTGGAGTTGATGAGCACGTGTTTGATATCAGATGGGGTTTCTTCGGCGTCCGAGCCCAGGTCTGAAAGGTCCGTGGTATCATCGGCGTCCCTATCTCCAATTAAAACTCTATATTCAGTGTTTGAGTTCGGTATGAGCATCGGGACTGGTACAGATTGGGACGTTTTTATCTTTTTCTTTTGGAAAAGCCAATTCTCTTCCCACGTGTCGTTGTTGGTGCGGATGACGGAGTTCATGGAAACGTTTCCGTTCGCCATTTTCGAATCATCGTCGTCGTTATAGATGTGATCGTTTTCTGTACAATATGTATTAATTTTTATTAATTATTCGATTGATTGTATGAATAATATGATTAATAAAAAAATACCTGTATGTTCGATTATGTCTCCACCGTATTCCGGAAAAATTATACGATTTTTATGCGAAAAGTTCATATTGGACAAAGCACCGTCTACAGGATTACTATGGAAACTTCTGTAATGCTCGTCTTCATCATCAGTTGTATAGATACCTTTTTCATTAGAAAAACTCTGCATCTAAAAAAATATATAATATTATAAACAACATTATCGCTAAAAATGATAGAACACGTCAAAAGCGGGAATCATAGAACTACGATTAAACGGTACGAATCGTAGTACTACGATCCACATACGTATACACGATTCAATCTTTAATTTTTATAATGACGAATGAAAAGGCCTGAAAAAGGAATGAAAAAATGATTTCAAGAAAAGCGCGCTCAAAGTTAAGCACGCATTAGGAGGAGGTCGAATGATTTGATGATATATGTGTCTCGGTATAAATTCCAAGTCGTCATATATGATGACTGAAAAGGCCAAGGGGTACAAGTGACATTTTTGCCGAAATTGAGTCATGCACAGGTATCGCTTCTATGCACGCTCATTTATTTGGAGGCAAAAGGATCTAAACGAATTCGGAACGTGTGCCTCAATATATCATCAAATCACTCGACCTCTTCCTAATACATGTTCAACTTTGAGCTCTCTTTTCTCAAATTCACCGCGAAGTCACTTGTACCTTTTGGCCATTTAAGTCGTCATACACAAAGATATAATATATACCCTAGGCGGAGTGTCCGACACGTGTCCGCTGGAGTCCGAGCGTGCGTATTCGTCCTGCGACATCGGCTCCAGGCTCGAAGGTTCTGGTGATGGAGACGGCGACGGCGAGGGCTGGTGGCTGTCCCTCTTCTGCTGACGACGTCGCCTTCCTCGGTCCAGCTCGCCAGGACTCGAGCTTCCGGAGTGCACTCCGCTGCTGCTCGCTCCGTTGCTGCGCTTCACGTCGTTTTGGTATCTGTCTATCACCTGTGCGACAATCGTTCATTGTTTGTTAGACGAAGTTTAAAAATCAATAACGATTGCTTATCGATGAGATTTCTTATCGACTAATTTTCGATTCTGATTCTTAATAAGTGAAAAAAAATGTATGCGAATGATTAGGGATAATCGTTCGATTGTTTAATGTCTATCTAGAGTTTATGATTATTCGATTGATACGATTTTTTTTTAACTTAATTATTTCATTTAATATATTTTCATCATGGATTTAAAAACACATTCGAATTTCCGATTTTCTCAAAATTTGTAGAATTTCTTATTTTTACATAACAGAAGTCATGAATTTAAAGCGATGCACTTTCGAACGATCAAATATTTACATTTTCGTATATTATTTATTTAGGTATACGAAAAATCGATTATATTAGATAGGTATGTTAACTGAAAGTGATTTGATTTTTTTCTTATTCAAATATTATTCAAATTCAAGAATTTTCAAGTTCGAATGCTGAATTCGAATATTCGATCCATTATTTGTCGAATCCGAGTCTCGATCGAATAGAATTTAAAAACCCTATTAGTGTCACCGAATATATTACAATAATAAATCTCTTTCAGTATGCAACTCAAAAACTAGATTAGATTAATTATAAAATTTTCACATTTGAAAATCTTCTAGCACAAAATATTCGAATGGAGACTGAGCAAAGTTACAATGACATGTAGATATAAAATGAAAAATTTTCCAAAAAATAGCATTCACCTGTATATCAGAAGATCCATTATCGTTAAAACAATTTTGTAATACGTCAGCCGACATTGAATTCTAATTTTCAAATGAAAAACAAATACTAGAAGCTGAACTATACCATTCAGTCCACTAGAACTATCGACAATGAGCAACACGGTGGTTGAAATTAAACTAAGACAATTGTAAAATGTACCAGCCACCCTATCGGGTGGTCAGAAGTTCACAACTGACAAAACGAGTCTTTCAACACTTCAATTTCATTCATTCGCTTCGATAAGATAGTGAAAAATACCGAATCGCAAATACTTAGTTTGTTCTAGATAGAATCTGAGCGATTGCTCAATTTCGGATCATTGTTAAATTTAATGAATCGGTGATATTATCAATTGGAATTTCGTACGAGTGACTTTTAATTACCGTTTTCGTATTAGCCCACATCTGTTGGAAAGTTGGATTTTTTTATGTTAATCGACGATAAATGTTTCGATTTTATTTATTTACGCGTATATTTATCGAGATACAGCATATAATATTTCAGTACGAAATAACAGCTATATTTATTAAATTGTAAACGATCATAAATATGAAAAACATCTCGATTCGATCTCTAAAGCCGTATATCTCGATACAATCTATATACCGAGAAATCATTCTATATGAATTACATGAACGTTATTTATAATCTAATTTTATCTGAACGACCTTTGTGATCAGATCTAACGACAACTCAAAAAAAATCCACAAACATATTGAGCAATTATCACTAATTGTTCAATCGAAAAATTTCAACCCCTGTAAATTCCCATCGAAACGACGATACCATACAACGACGCAATTTCGCCGAAGCGAAAAACAAACATGTGAGGCTTCGCATATAAAATACATGTGAAAAAATAAAACAACACAAATTCGTTAAAACACAGAAGTGCGATGCCGTTTGGTCTAGTTATGGTAATCGATATTTTGCGGTTCAACAGCTGGTAATCACATTTACCGCAGTACAGTTTCCAAGTTAATTGCT
The DNA here is from genome assembly GCA_024721215.1 of Cheumatopsyche charites. NCBI lineage: Eukaryota > Metazoa > Arthropoda > Insecta > Trichoptera > Hydropsychidae > Cheumatopsyche > Cheumatopsyche charites. The sequence goes on along the minus strand of CM045577.1, from coordinate 2,266,795 downwards.
CTCACCGTCAGTATCTAATATAATTAAATATATACATATGTACATATATGTGTGTATAATTCGTTCTTGAATACGTTCATTTTTTGGAATTGTTAATCGTATTCAATTTTGCTTCAACGATTGTTCCGAAGCGTCTCCAATTTGACGTAACTTTCAAATGATTGGTACTCGTTCGTTTTACGATCACTTCGATTCTTATTATGTCTAACATTCATTCTAAATCATAAAATAAGTGCATTTTTAAGAATAAAAAAAATCTAGCATTATATTACTATTCTTATTTTTTGACATAAACTAGTGGTACATAAATACACTTAGGTATTTATTATCGATACTTCACATATTCAAAAAGTGTACGAGACAATGGCACATAAGATACAGAAAATAATAAAATATTCAAATGACTAAAATTTTTGAAATACTCATACACATTAACTTCAAGTAATTCATACAATTATTCAAAATAGCAATCATATGAAAAAAATGCAATCTCGAGTCTCGAACGATGCGACCTGTCCTCGCACTTTTCGCTCGGACGTTGATACCTCCATAATTTACTATGAATAATAATAGAATTGTATCTATAAAACAATTATTAAGTATCAAAGTACTAATCGAGAATAGCGTGTACGATTCATTTACTCGCATGGCTATTCGTAGTGACCCTTGCAAGGTTGGAATGAAATCGCGCAGCGAAGCACATCTGCATACTACGATATCATTACGAATACAATTCGAATCGAACTGATCGATACGTGTAATTTTCTTAAGATAATGATAGGCAACAATTAAATCGTTCAACTCGTAAAATACGAACGAAACTAGACTTCAGTATCGATATACGAGAGAAAACGATACGTCTTCTCATGCGAGAGGGAAAGCGTTCGTATTTTCCGCAAAAACACACCGCTTTTCCAACAGAAGCGACTCTATTTGAATCAATGATTGAACTTTATTGAATTTTCAAGCAGTCATAGTTTTTAATTTGAAAAAATAATGATAAGAGTTAATGCATTCTCTCGACAGTATGCAAATGGAATGTATTGTAACTTTTTTTTTCAGTACATTTAACATTTTTTGTGCACACATAATCCGCATATGTGGTCACACGTTTAGCAATCAATAAGAGAATAATGATTAGTTTTCACTCTCTAAGAAACCTGTCATCTCGTGGACAACCATGTCGAAACGACATGATGAAAAAATCGCAACCTGAACTACAAGAGTCTGCAACAACACAACAACAACAACATATCCGATGAAGAATTTTTTTCCGAACAACCTGTTGAACGCCTATCACTTTCGAACTAGCTCTTGTCATATTACATCTGACGTTACTTTGGTACTTGTGCCTTATCGATTTGGAAAAACTTAATCTAACCAATTTTTATTTTGGGAAAAGTTAAATTCCGGTGAAAGTGTGAGGTTGACTCAAATGAGGGTTAATCGATTCACTAATAAAACAAAAATTGAATCTAATCTAAAAGTAAGTTTTGTTACCTTATTCAGTATGGCGGTGGCCAGCAGGTCTTCATACGTCTTCGGGCTGAACTCTGGAAGGCTTCCATCTGGATTCCTCTGAACTCCACTGTAATCCAAAAGCGCTGGAAGCTTCAGAGCTTCTTCAATTATCCTCTGGACTAGTTGTTGTAGTTTGGCGTGAGAACCTGTCACGGTTTCTCCGTCGGTCAATGGCAAATCTGCTCAATAAAATGATTCTATGTCAATTCAAAGAGTTCACATTTCATTCAAGTCGATATCATTTTCATTCTAATATCAAGCAGGGATTAGGAGAGGAAGATGAAAATTTATTGTGATTGTAAATATCCAATCAATTGGAAATGATCAGGCTGTAAATAGCTAACGCACAACACTACGAACTTTAATATCATAATTCGATTACATTTTATTTTGATTTCATTTATTATAACTAAATTCAATTTGATATATAAATTTTAATAAAACATTCACAATTAAGAAAAAAAAACTCAAAAAGCCTCCAATTACTTATCTAAAAATCAATAGCATACTGAAATGTCAAATGAACTTTCAACAAGACATTTCAATCATTGGTTGTCAATTAGTTAGATATGAACTTTAGTTAAAGCTATCAAATTCTTTAGGAAAAAAGTTTTACTACAATTAAATATCTTAACTAACATACCATTTAACTACACAAATTAATAATATTTAATCCATTGTTAACGCGAAACAGTTAATCACATAGCCAACGGTTCATCGTGCACGAAATCAACAACAACAACACACAATAATGGGTATGTTGTACACATTATATTTGCATCCATCTAAATTTCATTCAAGACAAGAACAATATAAAGCACATTCATAAATATAAACAGAGATATGATAAACAACGGAATTTTGTAAAAAAAAAAACTTTTATATATTGTGCGCGTGGGTAAAACTCCGATTTTGAACTGCGATGAGCGGTTTCTTTTTGATTTGTGAGAATTTCGATTCATGAAAATACATACAACAAACACCTTCGGGATTTACAAAATAATGTGTCATAATCAATTTCGCCACGATATCGAGCAATTGCTCTCACTCTAAGGCAATAATTAGACCTGCATTATTATTCTTTGAGCATAGCGAAAATTTTAAGTACGTGTGAATTTTTTTTTTCGGTGAAATTTCAGGAAAACTATGGTTACACGTTTTGTTCGTCGATCAAAATGCCGCTATATAACAAATTAGTCGATGGAGATTATCTTTAAAATTTCAGACTGGTACATAATAAGCTCAAGTTGAGTTGGATTCTCATTGAATGCAAATAGTTTGACATTTGAATACATTTTTTTCAGAAGTTTGGAACATTTTTATACGAAGGTGAAACAATGTAAAATTTTTCGTTTTTTTTTTTTGAGATTTATCGAATATTTAGTTTCTCGTAAAATGATTATATTTAATTTTTAAGTACTAATAATAAGTATTCATTGAATTATTATGTTAATTTTAATACAATGGTTGAAAAAAAATCTGAATTAAAGATTTTAATGAATTTTTGTTATTGAATCATAAGTAGAAGATGGGGCTTGAAGTTATGGAGGTAAGTAGTTCCGAAGAAATAATTTTTCGATATAAAAGAGTTAATTCACCACACGAAAGGTTTACTTAAAGCATATACTTGAAAAACTTTTGTTACGATTTTTAGTTAGTATGATGATGATGGTTGACTGACGAAACAACTTCGAAACAATTTACCACCGGAACATTCAGCCCCAACCTCCCCTATAGTCATTTTAAACAACACATGATGTTCTGTATTGAAAATAATCAGATTTGTAGATTTCAAACTAAATCAAAAACAAACTTATTAAGAACTTTTCATTTAAAATTTTCAAGAAAAACCTGGCCAGTTTATAATATTTTTACGATTAATCCCTAAAAACGAATACTCACCCCATATTTCTTCAATCAAGTAGAAACCCACGTACAAAAGTGCAGATATTCCCATCCAAAACCCGATGAGCACGAACAGGAAATATATCAACATTTTACAGCAAAATCAACGGTTCTCAACAATGCACATATTATATGTATTTATATTCGAACGCGCACTTTTCTAAACGCAGACTGCTTTGCAATGAAAAAAATCGTTACGATCGTTCAACACATACATGTAATGCGATAATTCGCAACACTCATTGGCGAATTATATCGATTCGATTGAACTCGGAAAAATTGATAATTAGATCGAAAACCGGGTTATGCATAGAAACGAATTAAATAAATTACTTATAGAGCCATTCTTATTGTTAGATTTTACGCTTCGAATAGAATCGTGATAGAAAAAGGGTACCGTTCGATTATTCCTGTTTCTTATTCATTTTTCAAATTCAAATCCAATTTGAAATGTATTTTTTTAATAAGCTCTTCATTTAAAGTTGTGGAATTAATTGGGCAAATTTTTCATCTAATGAAGTTTCAGAAACTAATTCCAATACCAATATGTTATTGTAAGTACTCGGATTCATGATTCGGAAATATGCCAGTTATTATCGAAAAAAATCAGAAGAATTCGATATAAGCATTTATTTATTTTATGGAATTAGAATAAGTAATGTTATTATCATATTTTATGTTGAATTAAGTCAAATCAGGCACTTTAGGTTCGGTTAACAAATACTAAAATAAAATCAATCTTTTCGAAAATGGCTTGCTTATTCCCGAATCATCACTTGAGTTATTATCTGTGACACACATATATTTGATATATGTATAAATTTTCATTAATAGAAATCTCGATGTGTATTTTTAAAACAATATCACATTTTTTCACACAATATGAAAATTTATTATGCATACGAAGAGCGCATCTATCTGTGTTGGGATAAGTTTCACGCTTTTACCATTTCAAAAGAGACGTTGCGTTTCGAATTCTTAACTATCTTAACAGGTTTTCCATTTTTTTTTCAAAATTTTCCGAATTCAATCGTCGTGTCCTGAACAACATTAGCATGTCGGTTCTTAGATCATCGTTCGTGTAATATTTTTTTTCGCGGTTTATTATTCAACGTGCACAATGAGTATTCGCGTACAACACCCCATTGACCTCATCGATAATTTATTACAAGAATTACGTCAACTTTGAGTTCTCAAGCGCATCTTCGATTATTATTATAATCAGAAATCGATCGTTTCGGCGTGAGAATGCATCGCTGAAAAATTATACACGGTTCGATAACCCGGAAACCCAATAAGTCCAAGTGAGGTGAAATAGAAAATTCAGCATTGGCGAATTTTCAAAATGCGATTCGCTCCATCGTGCAAACTAATCGCCTTTGATTAAATACCGATCTTATTATTATGATATATACGTTTCTAACGAGCGAGCTACGTTACGAAAAATAATAAACGAAATTATATTAGAAACTGACTCGACACACATTCGGAAAATTTTCCGATTTTTTTTCCACATTGTTCACTGTCAGTTGCAGGTCTTAGGCGATCGTTATCTAACAGCCATACGAAAAAAGTAAGAACGTTTTCGAAATCGTATCGCCTGCCTAAGGGGAAATTTTTAATGCAAAACGATATAATTGAAAAAAAATTGATCTAGTTGGTTTAATGATTGAGATTTTACTCTATGACTATTAAAAAACTCATTGTATAAAAAAAAAGTGAGTTTTCAAGAACTCCTGTATTTGAATACATAACGAACAAGCTAATAACGTTTAGTGATGATAAACTCATTTTAAATGTTCAGTAATTAGTATTATAATAATTGAAATTATAATTACATTTAATTATTTAATAAAACTTATTTGTTTTTGTTTTTTGAAACGTTATAGAACTAAAAGCACTTAATTGAAGCTTAGATTTAGATTCGTTTGTTTTACTTATTCAAAATAGAAAATATTTAACTTATGTAAGTATTAATCCGATATATGTATAAATTCCATTAGAATGCATAAAATGAACCTCTCAACGCACAGCGAAAAAATAATGCTATAGATACAAATATATTTTTTTATAAACATAATCCATTAGATTGCATCAATGCGATGAAAATCGGAAAATAATACGATAAACAAGACACCCATATAACAGATGAGCACCTATAAACTTTTATCAAAAACTCACTTATAATAAAACAATCAATTAGCTAGTTTATCTTCAAGTACATACTCGAAGCACTCATGAAATTAACTATGCATTCGCGAGACATTGAAAAGCAAACGTTTCAGCAAATCGTCGATTCTGAAAACGTCCATATATAATATGTATTTTTTTATACACACAGACAGTTCGTCCTTTAGAATGTGGGTCAGTGTGGCCTTTAACGGCAAAAGTGCGATCTGTCAAGTGCGTTGAACTTGAAAGGTAAATTAACTATTCCTGGAGCCTATAGCCACTGCTCGTTTAACAGTAACCGCATTCCGATGCGTTATCTCACTTCTAACGCTCGACGCATTCAAATCATTCGAATTCGAGTCTGGACCGAAAAAAAGTCATGTGTGAATTGAAAATCAGATTGGGAATTCAGTATATTGAAAAAATAATTCAGTTTAAGCGATCTTTCTATAACGCGTAATTGAGTTAGGTACTGTATGACCTATGCGAATTTTATGGTGGTTGTTATCGTTAGATATTTATGTGAATTAGATGAATATTAGGATGTATTTTTTGGCACTAATCTTATATTGGATGAAATTTATCCTCGTTTATGTTATGTATAGTTGTGAGTTTTTTCACGTTTTAACGTTCGACGCATTCAAATCACTCGAATTTGTGTCTGGACCGAAAAGTTACGTGTGAATTGAAAATTAGATTGGAAACAGTTGAAAAATTTCTTTTTCATAACACGAAGTTGGGTTTCGTGCAAAACAAGGATTGATTGGATAACCAATATGACTTTAGGAGTCCATTTAAAATATTTATGCAAATTAGCTAAAAATAAGAATGTATTTTTCAAGCAATATTTTTATATAAAATGAAATTAATCATCGTTTAGGGTTAATATTTTGATTTCAATTGTATAAATTCACGAACAATCATTAGTATATGTTAAATTCTATAGAAAAAAACTAGAACTTTTGTTTCATATCATTAGTGTTGAGCAATTAATGATCGGAAGATCGGGTCTTGGTTATGTGGATCTATTCATTCATAAATTAAACAAAATAATGCTATTCAAGATAATGCTATAAAAATCTTATTATTAGAGGGATAACTGTGCTCGCATATTATCCTATTGGTATGACATTCGACCTAACCTAACCGGATCTAACTAATCAAAGAAAAAAACCTAAGTTTAATCTGACCCGAATGTCGTTTGAATGGGTAAACAAATATCAAACAATCGTTAAAAGTATGCGAAATATTTGCTGAAAAAATAATCGTATCAGTCAACAGATTAAAGATTGGAAAAACAATGAGATAAATCATAAAATTAGATATGACGGGAAGTGTAATAAAGACAATAAACTTTAGATCACTTATCAGATTCAATCACAACAATATAATATCAAAATCGAATAATATTTTCCTAATTGAATCGAAGATCAAACAACGATTTAGCGTGTAGTACCTACATATACTAGTTACGTGCAGTTAAACTGCTCGATCAAAGGTTGAGCAATTAGGCAATCGGTGAATGTATAAAGAAGTTTTCTTTTACAGAAAAATCGAGTACATACACGCACATTGTATGACAACATAAATTTTCAAACGTTAAAAGCAGAACGACCTTGTGAGGTCGTAGAAGAACAGGTTCCCCGGTTACACTATGTTTGATGGTGGTCAGTATATTGGCTTAAGTCTTTGGAAAATTCATAAAAAATCCACATTGCACACTATCGCTCGTTACTTACGTAAATATTCATCGAAACGACATTAACTAAGCATTGCACACGAAAAAAAAACGGTTCGAAAGATCAAGAGGTTTTTTTTTCTCGAATGGATTTGCGTCAAACGCGAGTTCAACGGTTGAAGTTTGATTATGCGAATACAATTTTCATATATGAATGAATCATGTAATAAAAAAATACGTGTTTTCGTTCGAAGAATCTACCACTGAACGGGTATAACATTTCCGACTTTCTCTCTCACTAAATCGTGTTTGAAATATTCACAGGTGATCATTATAATTTCTGCGAAACGATCGGGTTCGAAAATTATTTCGCTAAGTTTCGTTTTAGAACTATGTTTTATGAATCGTTCGTATTGTTTGCACGAACGCGTTTATCTCTTCTAAGTCACACTTAGTTTAATCAGTTGCTTTATATTTGCTAGTGTTGGATAATGTAAGGAGAACGTAGTTCATTGATTGCTCATATGCTTAAATAATTTTGTGTATGTATTCATGTGAGTAAAAATTTCGTTGATCACCAATTTGAAAATTGTTTACTTTTACACGCTGGGTCGACTTTCTCAAGACATTAACATTTATGATTTATTTTCAACATATTACCCTACTTTGTAAAAAACAAACAAGTAGCCGATGAAAGAAAACGAATTAATTTGATACGCCGAATTTCATATAAAATTGCCATAAAACGAAGCGCTTAAAAACTGAATATGACTGTTAAAAATCTTATTGAAATTCTCCAAATAAATATCAATCGAATGGATATGGAATATATAATATATTTTATGTAATTAGCTGAAATTTTAAGTAATATTATCAATTATCTAATCATCGAGACGAAACAATCGTATAATCAGATTGCAAATATTTCATTTGATTACTCACAACGCCCAACAGAAGATAAGAAAATTACACCTGAGTTAACGAAACATTAAAACGAAATCGACATTCTAAAACGAGCATAATAATGAGAAACAAAAACGTAAAAACCGATCAAGCGAGAAGAGCAAATTAACCTTTCAAAATTGAAAAAAAAATGAACGTTTCATACACTGCTCGATTACAATCATAAATTGAGATCAAAACCGAGATAAAAGCCACACAGAGCATATTCACACCTTCGAATCGGATTTTTCAAACGAACTAAATTTCAAATATGAAACTTTGAGATAAAACGACAACTTCGATCCGAGAAAAAAACATCATCGCGAAAACCTTGGCCCACACACGTTATCGACACTAATTTCAGCGAGTTTCAACTTTTCAGACGGCTCAAAAGCACGCATTTTTTGCTAATTTTCAGGATTTTTTTTCACGATACGATAGACTATGAACCGATATGTTTTTTTTTGTAAAAAAAGTCTGATATTTTTGAGAAAAATCCACTGAAAACACAGACTCGAACGCGAACGGCGCTGATCCGATAAGAGCGTTCACATGGCGCGACTGCCACAACAAGACTGACTTCAATTTCATACAAACGAGTATGAGTTTTCGTACAAACGTCAAAGTTGCTTTAACGATTTTCGTTCAAAAATTAACGATTCTTTAACGTATATCTTAACAATTCAAATTCGTCATCGAATTTTCGGATTAAGGTGAAGTTTCCTTAGTCATACTGTCATCTATACAGTCCAACATGTATAGGCATGTTGAGGATATTACGAGTAATAGTCCTCAATTGACGATAATCTATCATAATATGTATTTTAATTTAATTAAGTGAATAATATAGTGATAAATTTATAATGTGTTTATTGCTTTTCCTTGTAATGCATATTAGTAGAGTAGAATATGACGTTGTTGAATAAGTTAGTTATTTTATAATCGAATTTTTAGAAATAGAAGTTCTCTAATATTTACAGAAATGTTTATATAGAACGAAATCATATCAAATTCAAATTTATTTTACCGAGCAGTTTCTCGATTCGTCCCAATCTGTTAAATTGTATTTCATAAATTATAAAACACATAAGCTTCTACAAATTTTATCAAAAAAACCCTAAAAATAAGTTCATATTGATATTACAATTAAATAGTCTGAAATCTAAGTGTAAGGCTATGCAATTGAGTTTTGATTATATATGTATGATAAAATCGAGATTTGTTTCAACATGTTTTTCTAATTTTATTACAATAAATGAATACTATATCAACCGAATTTTCAAACTGAGTACAAAAAAAAATATTTATACTAAAAAAATCTCTATCAAAACGGTTTTTTCAATGAGATTATAACTTATGCAACTTCTCCCTAATACAATTCAAAAGATTCGAAATTAAAATGGTCTATTCGAATCAATCAATATCGATTCGATCGATTGACTATGCATATTCGCAATGCGAGAACGATTTCGCACAAAAAGCGCAAATGGAGATTCGCTTTCATTCGAGGCAAACGCACGTTCGTGTATTTCTCGAACCCATGTGATATCTCGCAAGTGTGTATGTATTTTATTATAAATACATACATATATGAATGTATGTATGTATGTATATATGTGTGTTTGTAAGAGGCGGTTTACCATAACTGGAAATTCTTTCACCGGCCACTCGATAAAACAGCCATCGGCAAAACGGTGGAAAGTAATTTCTATAGGGTTACCGAACGTTTGACGAAATCGATTTTTCGAATGATGAATGAAAATTTGCTGATTATTTGAATATATCCCAAATTTTAAAAGTGAAAAAAAAAAGAAAAATCGTTCCTCAATAATATGAATTTTTAACCATTTTATTAGAATTTATGTTAAGTTTCATATTGATATCGGAATGCAATTCATAATATTAATCCGAATAGACGATTTTGTAAAAAATATTTTATATCTGCAATAATTTGTACTAAAAACAGATTCAGATTTAAAACTGTGCAATTCAATAAATTATGAAGTAAAATCTATTCAAAATTAAACTCAGTTTGAGGCAAGTGCGTCTCATGGAGTAAACACGACTGGAAATGATATCTTAAATATTATCAAAAATATTGAAAAAAGGTCACATATTACGCATGGTATTTATATTAGATGCATCTTTTTATAATTAACGTACATGTATCTTCATCAATTTATGAACTATTCTAATCACACTCCCATAATCTAAACTGATCCTGATTGTTTACAAAAAAATATTTAGACGAATAGTATTGAAATTCCAGATCGAATTTAAAAAATATCGAACACTAAATAATAATTAGAATATTCGAATGTGAACCCTAGAAATTTCATTCCGGTGAACTTGCGATTGATCTTTTGAAAAACATTCGCGACATTCCCGAGAAGGAAAAGCGCGAAAGTGATCTTCGTACATTTTCCGAACGGAAAAATTCACTCAGATTAGAAATCAATGGTTGCAAAATCTTACACTTATATGTATATCGATCGAGTTCGAAGCGGTTTTTGCATCATTAGACGTATCGTTTAATTTTCGTTAATGTTAGGAAAAACGCTCGCATACAACATACACACAATTATAACGGCGAAAATAACATAATTTCTCTCATCGAGACCGGGCTAAAAATTCATTTTTACGAGTCTGATCATTTTCGAACCGTTAACCACGTTTGTTGTATAGGTACGAGAAAAAAAAATGTATGAAACTCATTCGATTATTCCAGTCCGAATGTGGAAGATAATAATTATATTTTATCTCACTCAGCGACGGTTTATAATACATATGAGAAGCGAAAGAAAATCATGCTCAATGATAACAATTTCTATTCAGAATCACTCTATCGAAAGAATTGCTCTGAATGCCGTAAACCAATTACAAAAATGATTATGTGCATGTTAAAAATAAGCCATGGCGAGAAAATAATCCTTTCAAATTAGTTTGCTTCATTATTTAGGTTTGTTTATTTTTTAAATTGTCTATGAGCTGATTAACGAATAATTTCGCTCTTTTTATGAAAATATTTTACCCACTAGCTCGATTTTTTCAGTGCAAAATCGGCAATATATGAGACGGGGTCATGTTTTTGTAAAAACTAGGTATGTGTCTTGAATATTTATCAATAAAATAAATATGAAAAAGAGCAGAGTGATGATGTTTAAGCACCGATCGACGACCTCTCGATCGATGGCAAAAAGGCAAACGTTAATATTTCAACCATACGTGCTAAATTATGGCAAAAAACATAAGACGCGCCATTTGTTCGAGAAGAACCCAAGGCAATCTTGTACCTCGGGTCGCCGCTGGAAACAAAAAAATGATAAAAAATAATCAAAAAAGAAAAGCAAATCGATCCTCAAACGCGTTTTCCGATCTGCGTACGTTCGAAGAGCGAAAACGTAACACCGTAAAAAAAATGCTATGTGTTGTATGTACTCCTCTCGTTCCCACTTCTGACATCACAACGAGGAAAAATTAAGGAAAAAATGAGAATTTTATATCGGGAAAAAAATAAATAATCGTTGCTTAAATAAATGATTGATCGCTGATCAAAAGTCAGATGACAGCGCAGTGGTGCAAGCGTTCGTGCATACTGCATTTGGATCAGAGTTCTCGCGATGCTGATTTCTTTAATTAGAAGAACCTTTAACCTTCTCAGATGAATGAATTATAGAAAAAAATATATCTGCATACAAATTTAACCTAGGTTTTTCTCTCTTCTAAATATTGCATCAGACATAGCTGATATGACTGTCAATTCACTTAGGTGAGATTTTGGTATATGTGCAAAATATTTGATAAGTAACTCATCTATTAATTGATTAATTGATTACAGTTGTCATTATGGGTTAAACTGTCTGAAAACCGTACGATAGTCTGCAATCTGAATTCAAAAGAAATCTTAATGAATCGTCTAATCATTGGTGGAAACACGATTCGGGTTGTTTATGCGATTTTTCACACCAATTTATTTGATTTAAACGATCTAGGATAGGAATTAATGATCTCTAGATCAATTTGGCATGCGAAATTCGAATAAACAGTAACGATAGAGCAGAATGTGTGATTCGTATCAATTATCTAAAATCAACGGGTTGAATCCGTTTCATTCGATCGAACGATGGCACATTTCTTATGTTGCATTCTCGTAAGAAGATTCATTGCAAACAAAATTTAGTCAACATTAAATTAATCTAAAATTGATTCACATTTTAATATTTGATTATTGAGTAGCTTGAAAAGAGACAAGTACTCAATTACTCTATTGGCAACTCAAGCTTTTGATACGGCCATCCAATTCAGTGGAAATTCATTTCTATGACTTGATCGATGTTGATTATGACGAAATTTAATTATAGAGCGACTAAAGAAACACTCGAGTGTGGCGACACCCTAACAATGGAGACGATGATGGTGATGATGCTGAGAACGAGTTGCATCATTTCGTTGCAATCTTCTCTTCGAGATGACCGCAAAACGATCTGACCGCTCGATTAACTCTTCGATAAAAATACGATATAAAATATAACCTCAACACACCCCTGGCGCATATCGAATGATAATATTTCATTCGTAATCGAATTGCATTTATAATATAACGGAATATTCATGGAATGTTTGACATTTCGAACCAATCGACATTTGGTAGTTTATGTTAATTTTGCGATGTGCATTGAAAACACACGTGATTGGAAATAAAAAGTGCATGTGAATATTAGTGAGAGGAAAAACCAAGCGAAAGGAAGATTTGAAAGATCAACAATGTTTTAATATTGATCAGCTATGAAATGTATAGAAATTTATATTTTATGAATGACAATTCGTCCATTCGATGAAAATACTTTTGGCATTCTCTTTTTGCGTAACTGCGAAGAATAATCTAAGCGTTATTATCACTCAGCAAATTACTCTTTGCTGAAATGTTGGTTAAGTCATTCAACTTTTGATGAGACGGGGAAACGATGAATGATAACTTTCCGTCGAAAGTCCATAAAACAGAAAATACGAAAATATTCATACGATAAAATTCAACGTTTCTCAAACTGAGTTACGCGAAGTCTGAAGAGAAGTACAATTTCAGGTCACTTTGGAGTGAAATAATGAATTTGGAAAATAAAAAAATATTTTAATTTATATTGAAAGATCGATGTTTGAACTCTACTGAAGTTTATGAGATTGAGCATCAAATATTGTATTAAGTATCAGCACTCCAAAAAATTTGAATATGTGTTTCAGGATAATTTTGAAAGATTATATACACTGGAATAATATTTCGTTTCGAAAAAATCAATTCACTGAAAAAAAAAATGCTTGAGTCGCTATTTCTTATTCTTTGAGACCCAATTTTCGTTAAAATTTTTGGACTCACTAAGGATTCCTTTGATGAAAAAAATTGTAAAACCTCTCCAGATAGAAAAACCACAAATGCAATGAATGAATGTTTGGAAGGAGAAAAGTGAAGATGAAAATCACTCGCATGCCATGCAGTTTTTATGTGAACTTACTGCGTGTCGAATTTCTTATACATATGGACAATCTGGCTATCGCCGAACATAGCGGTCCATGAAACCTTCTGAACATCCTGATATCTGAAAAGTTTCGTTTTTTCATTTCGCTAATATTCGCATAATAAGTACATATGTTCGATGAATGATCTGCGATTGCGGTAGGTCGCCATTATGTATGTTGTTCCACTTATTCAAAATGGTATGTACATACGAGTTTAAAATGCGAAGCGCTTTTAACATAATTAAAAATCTATTAGCACAGATGCTAAAATAAGAATTTAATTAATGTAATCTTGTAAATGGATTTTGCCGCTTTATCGCAAGTAAATATATTTCTTATCTCAAATGCTGAGAGATTATCTGAATATATTTTTAATGCTGTGATAAAATTTATAAATTCCAAGAAAATGACGTGATTTCACCGCGACATACCTATTTGTGATGAAAAGAAAAGTTTATCATTGGAAATCAATTATTTGAATTGGAAATAGACTATTCGTTACATAGATGTCGTTAATTTATAAAAGCCTTCAAAACACACATAAGCTCTATAGATGGCGCAATTTTCGGATAAATTTTCTAATAAATATTATTTGGACTCACATTCGGGATGTTGATACATTTTATTAACATTGACGTCATCCAATGAGCCTCCAGCTAATCTTTCAGATAATTTCTGTAAAAAATCTCTAAACCTCCTTCCTTCCTCAGCAATATCCCTCTCGGAGTCACTTTGTGGTGTAATAGCGCCTGAGGCGCTATTTACTGAAAATATTATGAAAAAATTAAACAAAATAAATAATTTTCTATAAATTCAATTATAATTGACCAAAAATACATTTGAGTCGATTCAGGTTGTCGTTAGATTTCGACCAACTGCCCAAAGTCAAGATGCTCTTCAAGTTTTTCAAAAACGGATTTCCAGCTTCCAATTCCTTCGAGAATATCAATCTGAAACATGAGAGATTTCGTTGATGCAAAAAGTCTGATATTTAGATGGGTATACGATAATTTATTTACCTATCGGTTCCACAAGGTTGACATCTGAAAGATCCTGAATCTTTGCTTGCACAATCGATACAAGTTGGTAAACAGCAAGATGAACACAATGAATTACTTTCAGATTTGCAAAAACTGCAAGTGTTTAAATTTCCTTCTGAGCGCAATTCTTCACTGTGTTTCACTCGTCTGAAAAATATTGAAATAAAAAAATTAAACTTTATTCAAATTAAAATATACTCGTTGAACACTGGTAGTTTGAAACTAATTAAAAGAACATGTGGGTTAATTATTTTTATAGAGTAAAATATCGACTCGGTATTCGATAGGATAGTTTAGATAAGATTGAATTCGACTTTAAATTATTTCATAATATTTCCAAATTAAAATAAAGTATTTTTTTAGTAAGATGGATAGTCTTTCAATTCACAAATACTGATCGTATGTCGGGTAATTTAATTTAAAAAAATCAAGATCGTATGTCGATCAATAAAACATTTCACTTATGGATGTTTTGGTTTAAATTAGAATTTAATTGTACCCGTAACTGATATCGATGATTTTATCGCATTTTTAATTCCTGTTGGCAGTTATTACTCTTAACTTAAACCACTTTCCAAATATAAATCAAGAATGAAAAAAGTTAAATAAAGCAATGCATTTTTTTGCGTACAGGGAGAGAGGTTGTTTATGTGTGAAGAACGCCCACTTTCAAGAAGATTAAATATTGCATTATTTTTCAAGTATAAAAAATGATTTTAATAAAAAGGTGCCTATTGTTGTTTAAAAGATATTATTTTTTTCTACATAGAAAAATTATTCTGTTCTGTTAAAATTCTGCTATTCTGTTGAAAATCTTACAATGACACAATGTTGACCAAATTATTATGGATTTTTTATTTTCTCGTGAAATTAAAGTTCAAAAATCATTTGTAATGACATTTATACAAAATCCGTTGTAATTTAGCTAACATCAACAAAATAACTGATTGAATAATCTTATATCATAAATATAAAAATTCAAGGTAGTAATAATTCTAATTTATCTTTTCAAGAAAAAAACTTCAGTAAATATTTGCTCTTTTTGAATTACGTACAATACTCATATATCTTACAAAACAATTGATATACTTTTGTTTTCACGTATTTTTAGTAAAACAACAAGATATAGGTAGATATATTGCAAAATATTTACTCGACAAATCGTTGAAAAGCGTCAATTTCAAATTCTACGTTTTATTTTCGCTGCGATTACTCATTTCACAATACAACAGAATCATAGAAAATATAAAAATTAAATATGACGAGAAACAACAAAAAGGAATAAAAAGAAATTGAAAAATAAGTAGAATAACGAAAGTAAACGCATTGCATTCCCGACTTGCGTACAAATCAGAGATTGTATCGCAAACAATAAATAATCACGTCAATTAGATTACTTTCCAATTTACCGTTGAACGTATGATAGGAGATTCTACGTAAACTCAAAACATTCTTAAAATCAATTCACAATTGCCATGATTCAAAGATTTCCTAAATCGAAACACATCTATATTTTAAAAATTCAATCACGATTTTCGCAAACGAATTCGGACACGAGTTATATATTTGAATTTTGGTAAAACAATAAAAATGCCAATGAACCTCGATATGTGTGTATAAGAAGAACAAAAATGAATAATTTCGACACCTGCCCGCCAGCCTATTCTAAATTATTATGATAGCCTAGAAAGTGCGAATAATTTTTAGAATGTAATCGTTTTTTTTATGCACGTGTACTGAGACGATTTTTTTCCATCCGGCATTTAGCGACATCGATTGTTCGACTATTTTTTTCATATTATATGTACATGTGTGCAGATTGAATACAGGTTTTTCATATCGAGTTGAATTTTTCAAATATTAATTAAATATTCCAATGTCCAAATTATTCAATTCAATTTTATAAATAAAATTTAAAATGTAAAACCAAATTGAATTGTATATTGTAGGTAATTTCTTCAATCAAATTCAAACAAATTAAATAAGTAAGTTTTTATTGAATTGCAGTGTATTTACTTTTTTTCTCAAAAAACACCTCATTTGCTATGTAATGAAACTTTAGAATCATAAAAAAATTACGTTCAAAGTTAATCATATAAAATTGTCCTATTTAAAATATCTTCTAAACGTTAAAAAGTAACATTCAAGTTAACATATATTTATGCATTTCAAATAAAAAATTTGATACAGTTTTCAGTTTGATAGAATAAAATACAAAATGTTTTTCATTTTCTATGTATATTTGAAATTTTATCTAAATGATTGCCATTACATCGATTTGGGTAAATAGTAATTGAAGATAAAAACAAGACGAAATAATTAAAAGCAACATTTCAAAGAAAACAATTTAATTTTTAATGATATCTAATTTCAATAAAAATGAAATTTATAGAAAAACTCGAATGACACTCAAACAATTAGTCAAATCCGAAAACAACAATATAAATCAAAAAGACGACAGAAACACCAAATTCGCCTAATTAGAAAAATCCATCTCGAAAACATAAATTACCGCGAGGCGTTAAAAAGACCAAAAAACATTACAAACGACCCATAAATTAGCAGATTGGACGTAATTTAATTAAAACGCGAAAAGTGCGCAACGAGTTTCGCTCTCTTCGAAAAAACCTACGTACGTACACCGATTAAATAAAATATAATCAATTGTGCAAATGCACACTTAAAAAACGCCTCTTTAGCATGTCTTATTCGCATACAAAATTACATTTACACAATCGATGTACCAAGAGTGTTAGAGCGAAATTCCAATCAGATAGATATGTGATTACTGAGGTCTTTCTATTGCGATTTCTTTCTATTGAAGCATCGAGTCATTTCGACATAACGTCGATGTACTGTCGTTAAATGAAAGCTAAAAATTTTTTATGCGTCATAATGAGAAAAATCTAAACACATCTGGCGTTTAGAGATCTTCATTTTTCACTATCGATCTTTATATTGTTGTGTGAATCGTCGATTTGCATGTGAGATCATACTTGTGCGATTTTAAAAAAAGTGATTAATTGTGCGTTTAATTAAAACGATTGTGTAAGTTCATCTGCTTTCGTTTCAGAAATTTAGCCTCGATCTTTCAATCGTATGTTAAGCTAATCAACAACGTATAAACGTTTTTTTTGCCTATAGGATTTGACAGCCACTATTGCTAACATACAAATATTAACATTGAAATGTTTTTTCGAATTCTGTAAAATTTGAAATACATGTACATTTATTTGAACATTTGAAATATATTTAAAATAATTCGAACAGAACAAAATGACTCATCGTTTTAATAAAGGCCACAATTAATCAATTGAAGAATATGAGCTTTCTTTCAGGCTAAACTATCATTTCCAATTGATAGTAAGAAATAAGGAAGAAGATAAAGAACAATTACATTCAGGTTTTCCTTTTCTTTTATAAATAACTAGCCATAACAAAGTTTTTTTTAATACAATACAACAATTGATTTTTTTTATATACATAAACCTTGGAGCTAACGTGTACTTGTGTAAAGAATTCAAATTTAATATTTTTCAACCCAACAAATTTTCGAATCTATAGAAAATTTCAAAACGAATCAATCAAGCAGGTTAACGACTTATCATTAAAGTCATCTCAATACAATTCGAACTATTTTTTAATAATGTGTTTCAGAACTGGATCAGACTTTACCGGTTCTGATCGAGATGCAAAACCGGTACGTCACCAATTTCATAACACAACAACAACAATGTTTATATCCGACAAAATGAAAATATTGTCGTTCAGATATAATACAATATTTATACGAACACTAGAGATAAACTGAGCAACCTTTTTATATCGCATAGCGATTCGAATTGAAATATTCGCAGTACGATGACCAATTAAGTCACGCGAGCATGACTTCAAAATATTATTCATGATACGTTAATTTCAGCCGTTTTCGTTGTGAAAGAAACAAGGTAAAAATGCGAAAATCGAAATCGCCCAACGCAACGATTAGAAAATTAGTCGATTTCTATTTTTTTTTTAGTCAAATTAATATTATAATAAAAACATTAAGTCACTTCAATCACATTTATTTACACATATAAAAATATTACAAGCTATATTTAAAAAAGTCTTTGGCTTTGATTTCATATTATAAAATACGTATTCAAGTATATTATAATCTAATCACTCTTAAATTAAAAATAACCATCACAGCCACAATCGAGAATATGTCACAGCAAAATCGTGATTAATATGAAATCATAATCACACTGACATTTCAATGAATTCACATCCCATTAAAAATATATTAACACGTGAAATCATAACTTCTGAAAACTATTTATCAGTACATAGATTTGAAATTTAGTAAGAATAGTTTAAGTTGAGGATTTTTCATTTTTGAAAAAGAAATTATAAATTCACAAATGAAATCGTGAATCCAGTAGTGAAATTATGATTTAGGTAAAGTTTAATAGAAGTATTGGTTAAATCATGACTTAACATTAATTTCAGAAAAATTACTGAATTCATAAATTCACTGATTAAACCATAGTTTCACTAGAGAATCATGAATTTATTCTTGAAATCTAATGAATTTAGTAGAATAAGTGATATTATTTTCCAAGCGAAATTAAAATTTTAGTAGAACTAGTCAAATAATAAATTCACTATCGATATCACAAATTCACTATCAAAATTACGAATCAAGCGACAATTTCACTTTCAACGACGACTTCACTGCAACAAATCACACATATCCAACATCATCAGATCTCGAAGATCACCGATCTTCGTCGCTCATCCACACCGACCCTGAGTTTCCCGAAGCGATCCTCTCCACGTACATCTCCATGGTGATGATCTTGAGGACTATCACCTCCACGGTGCAGATGGCCAGCAGGACGACGAACAGGGCGAAGTTGGTCGAGGGCACACCGTCATTGTGGTGCTGATGCTGATGCTGATGGTCTGGAGACGGCCACAGGTCGACTATGGCCACCGGAAGCGCCCACCACCACCAGCGCATTGTACGGTGGCGGTCGTCAACTGATGATGCACTTCTTGATGGAGATTCTGCTGATGTGGTGCATAGTCTCTCGGTCGGTTCTTTCAGAATCGGATGGTTTATTGATTGGTTGGTTTGTGGACAATTCGTGGTGTTGATGTTGATGTTGATCTTGATGCTGATGCTGATGCTGATGTGCGTGCTGCTTGCGCGACGGTCGACTGTTGAGTGAACGTCGATCTTGGAAATGTTGAACGCTTTGCGAATGCAATTTTCAATTGCAACAGATGTGTGAACTTTTTGATCTTTTCGTGCGTCTTTATCGATTCGCAGATGATATCATTATATAGATGATCTTTATTATATCTAATGTATAGATTATATTTAATAATAATAATAATAATATTGGCATGGATCTAGAGCAAATGATTTTTCGAACTACTTTGTTTCAGATCTGAACTTTGCTCCAAGTATGAGTTTAACTATGATTTTATACAAAAAATTATTATACTTAAATAAATTATTAAATATTAAATCATTTCTTTGAAATTAATTCGTGTATACGCTTATACTATGCACGTTTACAAAATTCGATCACCTTGTGCCAAAATAAAACTATCGACATTCCGAAAACCTTTCGAAATTATCTCATTTGAAAATCAGCAATTTCATTTATAGCCATAATTTCTTTTCGAATATACATAAAAAAGTAGTCAATTACGAAATAATAATTTGAAAACCTTCGATTCGTGAATGTTTACATTCATCTTAATTGTGACAAGAGATTTTTCACGGTATCTTTTCACAATTGACGTATGATATTCATCATTGGATAGAAATCCCTATAAAGGTATAAGATATTATGGGCAGTACATGTTTGAACTATTCGACACGTGTTAGAATGACTTGTTGATTGATGATTTCGAAATTTCTTTTGAGAATTTATCACAGATCAAACTCAACATTCTCGATCGTATCGCTCGATTTGTTATATTAATCACGTTCCATCGATAGAAGAAAAATCTTTCGAAAAATGCCTCAAGTTTTGATCTAATTTATTGAATGATTAAATTCATAATAGTATTTGCATCATATAAAATGATATTTGTATTTTTTCAGTTGAAAAATCGAATCCTGATAAACTTTAAACTGGATTTGTAAAATACGATGAATATTGCATCAGTGTGTTTATAATATAAATTATTAAAATGTGAGAAAATCTTCAATATGCAATATTTATTTAATATTACATATTACGGCACGCAATTAATTACGCATCTCTTCTTACAATTCTAAATATTTGAAATACTTTCTGTGCGGAAATTCTCAAGTTAATGTAGCACATTCTGATCAATCTAGTGAAGTGAAATGTTAAAAACAAGAAGAGCAACATTGCTATTAATATTACAATTAAAACATTTTAATTAAAACATGTTTAAAAATAATAATGATTAAAAACAAATTACAAACACGTGTAATCCAAATCGTCTATTACTTGTTTTTTGTTGCTCACACGCGCAAAATTTTCGCGGCATGACCTGACTGTTGTGATTGATTAGCCCAAATTGTGAAAGCAAAAACTGTTTTGCTAAAATTACCTTTTATTCGATTTCATCTAGAAACACAATGACTTTTTTATTAAGAGAAAAGAAAGACACTTTAGAAATTAAAATATAATTTCTTCGCCGAATAGATTTCCTTTCAGGCACGTGTATGTCGAATTAAAGTAACTACGTTATTATATTGCATTCGAAATTATATCAATTATTTTTTGAAACTAGTCGATAATCGTTTTCAAATAAAATTACGAGTAAGACATAATCGTAAGCTAATTTCTATATTTATTGCGACTTCGATTAAACGAGTACATATTTATGCACAGAAACGAGCGAGGTACGGAGCACGTAAGTTGTTTGTAAAATTGAAGTTACTAAAAAAAAAAAATGAGCACACTTAATGCCGACAAAACGATTTAAATCTTCAGCACTAGTTAGTAAAAGTGAACGTAAGAAAATTTCCTATACAAAACCACAAAAAGAATTATTAGACAAATCTACGCGACCGAAATGACCAGAGTTCCATTCTTTTTTTGAATATTTCTCTCTTAACGAACAATCTGACCGTTTCTCCTATGCGAAAAATAAAATTTAATGACTCTAATGCCCGAACACCAATCATATTTGAATTACGATCCGAAGAAAGAAAGAAAGTCATCTTAACGATATCAAAACGCATTAGTAGTTTGCGACTAAACTGTCGTACGAAAATCGAGTAGCAAATCATAAAATCAACGCGATCGAAACGAGATCGAAAAATTGTATTAAGTAAAAAATAATGGCACTCTTCCGTTTATCGAATGCCGTTTCATCACTTGTGCACAATACAAGTTAGATTAGATTGAATTACGTTTAAAGTCTTATTATACATATTGTACACGACTATCGAGATTTCATATCAATCATAAATTTACAAGCCTCTACCAATGCATAACACAAAATTTAGGTTGAGTTTTTAAGTTTAAAGATTTCATTATTAGTTTTAAACATTATCGAACTAAATTTAGGATAATTTAATGAGTAGACAAGTATAAAAAGATGATCAAAAATTATTTAACGTAACTTGCACATAGCGATGCGAGGACACCGATTGCACTCAACCGTAAATGTGGGTCACATCGTTGGACAAAATGCTAAATAACACACCACACGACTGCCCCAACGGTCAAAAATTTGCCCCCCTCTATTTCTATAGAAAAAAAGGTACAAAACGACTCCACGGTTCGATTAATAACGAACCGAATTAAGTCGAAAACACCTGTTGTCGTCGTTTCGAGCTTCAAAGTCATTACGTCAATTTGCAACTGGACGCTTTAATCGTTCCGAAGAAAAAGTATGAAAGAATACACAATAACTAATAATAATCAAGTGAAATTTTATGTTTAATTGCTTCGCTATAATGATTCGGAAAGGGGTCGTCGTTGTTATATAAATAAAATATAATAACAACGATTACACTTGCAAATGATCGAGAGCACAATGCGCGAGTCGATTGCGCGTAATTGTCTTTATTACTTTGAGATCGTGTTATAAATTGCCGCTTTCGTTTTTCAAAATTGCATTCGAACGAAATTTCAGTGTCGATATATTTTTCTGAAACCACCATTAGCCGTAATAATAAGTTCGATCGCCACGGTGGTTGAGCATATAGAATTCGCGATACAGTTATGGCGTCGATGTCATATTTTATCGTTTTTCACATGAGTATCTATAACCCTTTCAGTCGCATTGACATAATGATACGATAAGCGAAAAGGTAAAGCAAAGTCGAACGGTAAACCATAAATGTGAAAAGGTTATTTTTTGTCGTTTAGGAAATAGACATCGATGTGTCCAATTGTAAGTTCGTTGGCTTCTTAGTGTAAAAATTATGACTTATCGATTGGAATTTTATTGAATGGTTATGAAATTTAAATTTTTAAGAAGTTTTATTTGGTGTTTGTATATTTTTTTATTAAAAAAGATGAGTTCTATTTGTATTCAGTGCGATTCGTGGGTCGGAAACGATCACCTATGCTTGTGTGGGAATCATTTCCTGCTGTCAACATTATTGTCTCTGGTTTAGTTCAATGCCACAAACGTGAATCGATATAAAATACGTTAAAAAAGTATTTTTTTAATCATTTTAATATTTAAAAAATAGATTTCTTAAACGTTTCAATCTAACTCGTACACGAGTTGTCAAATTGGCATATTTCAACTGGCATATTGCGTATTAAATTATCGTAAAAAATAAAAGTTTATTAACTAATTACGAACATTTTCCAGTATGTTTTGAATTGCTATGAAATGTTGCATAAATATCTGTATATTAATTAATCGCATAGGAAGAGAAAGACGTTAATTATTTTATTTTGACACAACATTCACCCGATAATGAATAAATTCTTAACGAGCCAAGGAGACGTAAAATTCTCATAAATTCTAAAAAAAACTACAATTACACAACAAATTCGATAAAATAATCTCAATTAAATCATTTAATTGAATGTAATCCAACAATCACAAAGCCAAACATAAAAGATGAGATAAAACATTATATGAATTAATTGATTTTCTCGATGCGTAAGAATACAATGTTATGCAAAATCATCACAACATAAAGAGTTCAAACAATCGTCGACCTTTCGTACTGAATGCAATGGCGTGAGATTATAACATGAACGTTCACAATTCAATAACCGATACGATTTATAATAACGCTCATGTGTGGAAGTTCATCGGCCACGATATCGCAATAAACAATAAAAAAGTAACAACTCAATCCAGAGAGAAGAATATTGCATTTGCACGAGCGAAATTCGCCAAATATCCTAGTAAGACGAATCGAAAATTCCTATATCATCACGATTTAATTCGTTTTAATAACGCCGTGAAATCGAAATGATTATAACTAGTTATTAGTCGAGCGAAATTATGTCTTCTATTTATTATGAAAATGGTGTAAGTCGAAAATTTGATAAAATGAATAGATCATAATTCGCATTGCTGAAAGCTGTTGTATTACGTGTATTAAATAATATAAATTGACTGTTTCAAATCAAATTAAATACTTTTTATTTCAATTGAAATTCGAGGGACTCTCTTATAAGAATTTTGGTAAATATTATATCTTAATTTGTACAAATTAAATTCGATATTTTTGAATGGATAATCTAATGAATTTGCAAATCAAAAATCATTCTATAGGGAAAAATTAGAACGTGTTTTGAAAGATTGCTCTATAATTAATCTTGCTATAGGAGGAATCTTTATATTATCTATTCCAAAATGAATATTTCGATAACTGAATAAAACGACTTTAAGATTCGGATAAAATTCGGACAATACTGCGGAAAAGACGTTACGACAAAATTTGGACAATGCTGCGAATAAGACGTTACGATGAAAATTTTTGAAATATTCAACTTGAGACTGAAAATATTTGACTGGAAATAGATAATAATTAACTTGAAATGAAAATTATTTAAGTTGAACGTAAAATTTTTGCATAATTTAATAATTACTTTTAGTGTTTTGTATAATATTATATTTTAACGCAATATAAGGAATTGGATATGAAAAAAATACGACTTATACCACTGCCATAATAGAGAGAGAGGAATCATCGATGGGATTCGCTGAAATTTTTTTTCCAATTTTAGCAACAATCGAAACCGATCCGGCGGACGTAACGTGACACATACTTATGGTAATGCGACGATGGTGACGAACAAAAAATCGATGGTGTTGATGATGATGATGGTCAATGGTGTCGATACGAGAGTACAATGCTGGTCGGGTGCGCGACTGTGACTGAAACGAAAAACGCATTTTTTTCCGTCAAAACGGGAAATCGCTCGAATGCGGCGATCGTTTCCCGCGCTCGTTAACGGCGTCGCTATAACATTATAATGTTACGTATAATATCGTAATGTTATACAGGGGAGACTTTAACGAGCGCTCTGTCTAAGGGCCCGAATTTAACGTTGTAACAAATTTCAGTTTTTTCGTGTTATCTTGACTAATCTAAAACCTATTCTAACTTAATAGAAAAATACTTAAAATAACCTGTATTTACAAATCTTTTGAATATATGAAGATGTATATAACTGCTATCTAGCACCCAAACTTCGACTGATAATTTCGATGATGCATGAAACTTTCCAGAGTAATTTCGCTTGAATTTCACATTGGATGATTATTCAAATTTTAAAACGAATTCGAAACGATTAAAATTTATCGCTTAAATAATTTGATTGTATTATGAATTCTTTATGATAAATGAGAATTTAAAAGGATAATTTTTAGTTAAAAATTGATGATAGAAAATAGAAGCAGTTTCTCAAGCATTATAGTCATAAGTTAACATTTTAGTCAGGTATAACTGCAGGTTCTTCAGAACTATTGCTTTATAGAACTGACAGGTGTAACTGATATTTAAACTAACTATAAAAAAACTGTTCCTGCATAAATTTTATAAGTAAAGAACGATCTAGACGTAGTTCATAAAAAAATGAGAATGAAACATTCAAAATGTTCATATCATCTAACAAATAAATTAATAAAAATCCTATTTAAGCTGATCAACCCAATTCGGCTACGAATAAGAAATATAACACAATCTTTCAAATATACATAATAAACTCTAAAAATAAAATTTAATTTCAATTTAAATTGAAAAATTTAATGGAATTAAAATGAATAATGATAAAAAAAAACAGAAAGTGAATTTAATTGTTTTTGTCTGCGAGCTGCTCAATTACGTTACACACGATATACAGATCTATAGAGATCTATAGATCCGAAAGAGAGGGATGACACGATCGGCCGTCACAGGTGTTGCTTCCGATCAAAAAAATAACAAATGGTTAAAAAAACACATTGTCATTCAGCTCACGGTTCAAGTTAACCGATCGCACTTTATACGTATAAAAAAAATTCAAACTTATATGCACTTGAATTTTTCATTTCTAACGTTTATAGCGAAACGTTATCGAATAAGGATCGCTTTCAGCGGATATTCCATAAAATTCGCTTCCTGATCTGATTCGTATTTTTAGGACGAGTTCGTTGAATTGTCGACAGTTTATGAAAATATAACTGCAACTATTGCATGCATCGATAATTCGTTAAATTAACATAACGTTGTTCCGATTTTGCAGACAACGAAATCATAAAAATTCAGACCGAAATGAAAAAACTGTTCGAACGGTGTATTGCATGCATATTTTTTGGCAGTCGGATTGATTATATCGAATGTTCTGACCGGAAACATGGATAAGTAACGGATATTAAGAATTTTGACAGTGTTACATTTGTTAAAAAATATCAATGACATTGATAAATCGAAATCAAAAACAATTTTTTATAGTTCAAGATGATAATTTGATAATAGTCATTAAAAAAGTCACATCGAAAATATTATTACTTGTCTGTTTGTCTGATAAGAAAAAACATATTTATCAAAATTCTTTAAATAAATTTTCAATTAATTTATTTTTTTATGAAGTTTAGATATTAATAGTGCAAAATTAAGGTAAAAAGCCAAATATAAAAAAAAATATCAATACGTGAAGACTGCTGAAAGTTTTATACGACTCATATTTTTTTATAAAAAATTTCACAGATGGCGCTATATTAAAATAAGTTTTGTTTCAAACAGCAGAGATGTCGTTAAAATTAAAAATAATTAAAATTAAAAAAAAAATAACATACTTCGCCCACGAATATCCATTGTAGACTAGAAAGCAGACTCCGGAGACGACTCCAGCCAATACTCCCATTCCAACTCCTGTGGTCAGCATCACCGGTAACATATCACCAGGCATCTTCATGGCATTCGTAGTCGATCTTTTTTCAGCAAATCTTCAGAAGGAACTCAGATTCGAAGATTGAAAATCGGAAAGAATTCACAGGTTCATCGTCCGCGATTCGCCCAAAGTCACTGCAACGAAAGGTAAATAAAAATAAGTCCAAATATATGACCTTTATCGAAAATTTTGAATGATCTGCGAACGCATATATTTCATAATGAAAGATAAACGAAATAGTTCAAATATTTACGCTGCTTATGAAACGTTCTCGACAATTATCGCCTTATATACGACAGCAATATACACTATCGTCTATTCATACATTTAAACTTTGTAATTCGAATTTATAACCGACATTTGTGGAAAATTTAAGTGGTTTATTTGTAAATTGACAAATCGCACTTAAAAGAGTTAAAAGCTACATGCAATCGATTTTTTTTATTTTGCAAATGTTCCGAAATTGTTATAGAACAAGAAAAAAGCATTTTCATATATTTGTCAAGCATACTTTAGATTAGATTCGATGAAAAATTTAGGTAATTCTTAAATAAAACGTCGATAAATCAATCTTATCATCAGAACCTTTGTAAATAATAGATTTAAGATATAAATATTTCAAAAATATCATCATAAGCAGAATGAAATCTTCTCGAATTTTTCTTGATAAAATCGATTTATAACAACATAAACAGAAGTAAACATTGAATTGTACTATAAAAAAGTTTACACTGAACAATTCTGAATTAGAAAAAGTCTGAAAATTTAATTTCACTGTATAGTAAGAACATGAAATAAACTGAAAACGGCAATTAATGCGTAAAGTGTTGTGGTGAAGAAGAACGAAATTCGGTCAGCAGTTAAATCGTTCGAATCCGATCAATTAATGGGGCGTGAACCGTTTATGACGTCTTACGGATAATTGAACTGATTATAGAAAATCCTCGCTAATCTGGACCGATGGGAAAAAAGCACATTCGTCTACAAGACCCATCTCAGCCTATCTAACATTCGAGTGAAACTCGAGAAAATTCGCTCACTTCTATGGCTAAAGTGCCGAGGTGAAATGTGACCATTGTCATGATTAATATATTGGATTCTGAAATCTAGGGTTTTTTTCTATTTCAGAGATACGAGATGTTTAGGAATTTTTAGTGAGTTGAGATATTGGTTATGTTTCATTTGAATCGTAGAAAAAAAATCAAAATATGTTGATTTAATCGAAGTGAAAATCTAAATTTATCAAATAATTCTAAATTTATCCTTTGTAGACAATAAATATGAATTTCTTTGAATATAAACTAGCCTTTAAACTTTTGACTTGGAATATTTTGAAGATAAATTAAATATTTGCAGCTTAAATGTCACAACTTAATACGTAAAAATATAAGAAAAGTGTTTAGTTCGTGTACAAAGACAAACAGATCATTTGAAGAATCACTTTGAACTATTGAAACATATTTCTGAAAATATTCATAGTTCTAATTTATCATTTGAATGGATGCTATATAGGTATAACTTCATTTTTTATTAAATAAATCCATCAATCTTGCATTTGTTGCAGCTACATTTATCAATTTGAAACAATCTAAACACATATTTTCATTTTGAAGCGAAAAACATTGCAAGATTACTTAATTGATTTAATTTTATGAAAACCTTATGAGGTAATATTGACAAAGTCTACCTTTCGAAATTTTAACCATTTACATCATATTGACAGAATTCTAAACAATTCACCGAATTCCGAAAAAATCTATAGAATCGCGAATTTTTTTTTTGAAATTCTTGAGAACCGAGACAATAAAAACCTTTTCGATTCCCGAGAATTCTCGTAGCACGATCCCTAATTTCAATTGAGAAAATATTGTCGGAAAACGTGCGATTTCACGCGTTGCAAATATTTACGCTCGGCGAAAACGCGAAAATTGTTTTTCGTACAACTGGACGTGAGAAGGTTAAAAGTCGCTCCTCAGGAATTGCGATCTTTTTCCTCGTTTTTATTATTCGGCAATAAATACTGGAATAACTATCGTAGGAAAGCCGTAAAACGGCATCAAACCTCTCGAAGGGGAGTGCGGGGCGAGTTCGAGCCTCTCTCTATATTTAAACCGTTATAGAAAAAAGGGGAGTAATAAAAAAATCGATAAAACAAAAATGAGGCTTAAATGCGGAAAGAATCTTATATGGTTTAAGTGCGTTTATTTTTTATTGGAAAATTGAATGTGTTGCTTTTTATTGTCGGAATATTGTACTTTATTTTGATTGGTTGTTTAAGTGAAATTTCGTTTCTAAATTGTACAATAGCTGGAATTACGTAAAATATGATAAATATTTGTTCGTATATTTTATTTACTTTTTCGTGCAACTAAATGCCACACCCATATAACTGCCGTTAAATATTTCAAAGATGCTCACTAATATTTTATATAAATAGTTATGCACGTATTTCTTCAATTTTGTTGAGGTCTTATACCTATTACTATTAATTAGATCATAAATTTCACTTAAATAAACCTGATCTTCGAAAAAAAAGAAAATGTAAACAATTTTCTCTGAGAAATTCGATCTGGGAAATTATTTGCATTGATGTGTAAATTCTACAATTCAAATTCAATTTCTATAGAAGACTCTAATAGATAGTTAATTAATACAAATGCACATTAGCAAACTTTGAGAAACCCATATTCAAACCTTAATATTCAATACAATTAAAAATGCATTGGAAAATCGCTAAATAATCTAATGATACATATCAATACAGAATTCGACAAAATTTATATCATTTTGTATTTATAAGCATATTCAGAGACAATTTTTGCACTAAACTTCAATGATTTAAATTCTTGATTAAAACCTTGATTTCTAGAGATATCAAATATAATTCTATCATCCTATCACATAAATTGCATTAAATTCTTTCAAAATTTTATAAATATCATACTACGACTTAAAGCCGATCTTTTCACTTGTTAGCAACACTTATGTTCTTTCCATATGACGTTGTAAATTCGCAACCATTTAATGTCAACTGTCAAACTTTATATTAAAAAAAACCAACACAAACTCTACTTAAGTGAAAAACATCAAATGAATTCAACATGAACGGATAAAACGTTAATCACCACGAAAAACCTTCGTCACCGCGATAACGAATTTAAGAACGGATCAACTCGAATTTCCCCTCACGACAGACGCGCATCACCCTTCGAGGGTATAATTTTTTTCTTCCACCCTTAAAAGCGAACTTTTCTTCGGCGAAAGCACATTTTTCACCACGTGAATAGAAATATTTCCCCGGGACTCGTATAATCCGCGGGACAGTTTATAATCCCGTCTGGCCCCTTCGCGATATGCAATCTACAACCCTTTTAAACTTCGACCATTTATCAACTTCGTTGTTGTTGCGAACCTTCCGAGCCTCTTTCGCATGAAAAAATCGAAATAAACGCGACGTCGATCGAGTGCTCTAAAGTGGATTTGGAAGTTGGGTCTTTCGACGTTAATTAATTTGAGGTTTCCCACGTTTGTTTTATTGCAGATGTGCAAATGTGCAACTCTTTTGCAGTTCTCGATCTGTGTGGTATCTGTGGGATCTATGGGATCTATGGGAACGAGGCGGTTGGGTAAGTCGTTCAATCTGTTTGTTGGATCTTGTGCTGTTGGTTAATTGATTCTATGTCGTTTTGTGAAAAAAATGTAGTATAGTTACGTTTTAATCTGGAGAGTTCGTTGACGTGCAATTAGGTGATCGATTCAAATCGGTACTGATTTATTTTTAAATAAATATTCACGTACACATTTATCTGTGATTTGATAAATATTTCAAATTCGCCATGATAAATGAAAATTATCACACGGTGTCATTAGTAAACAATTTTATCACAGATCACGAGATAAGAACGAACGACTTACAGCACTCAAAAATTTTTCTAATACAAAAAAATAAATTATAATAATTCAACAAAAAAAAAATGACTTTCGCTCACAAGGCTCACGAGTAAAACCACTCGAAAGAATTTCGAACTAACAAACGACACAAACCGAAGACTAAATACGGACAAATCTACATTCTGATTTCTTAAACTCACATTGCATAATATGTACTGAAAAAAAACACACACGTACACTTGTAATATGTTAAAATTGGAATTCCACAGAAACGCAGCTCACAAAACAAGGCAATCGCATCGGAGCCTATTTACGACTAAACACAATCACATGACCGTCGAACACTTGTAGCGATAATGACATTATTTTAACACTATCTTAGCACTATACTTAGATTCACGATTGGAACAGGCGATTGAATTGTTTTGAGATCGAAAACGAAAAGATTTTGGCGCGAACCGTTGACGTCGGTTGCCTTCGAACGACTGATCTTGTGGATGTTGATGTCGGTGGTCACCTGATGTAAGAGTACCTGTTAGAGTTCTTGGCGATATCAAATCAACTGTTGAACGTTGATGTGCAACACGCTAAGTGAGTACAGACTGATCAAGATATACTGTGTTTTTCATTTCGAGTCGATTGATTTTCAATTCGAGTTGAATAATGAGAAAATTTGATCGAATCGTTTTAGGATATCTCACAATCAGATAATGCAATTTTTCGATAAAATTGTTGAAGTATTCAACTCAGAATTCGAATCGAATCGAAAATTGTTAATCATATTGAAATAATAAGTTTTAATATTCATTTTGTAGGAAGGTGTTTCAATATTCCTCCTTCATTTTTAAATAATTCAAAAAATCACAATCGATTGCACCATTATCAATTTCTCAATTGCAAATGACTCTGATAACTGAATCAAATAAGAACACAATAATCGATCGTATCAATTGATATATCTAAGACAGAAATATTCCCAAATCTATTCGATTAGTAGTGTCCGAAGGAAATATTGTGATTTGATGAGTAGGGTTGAAACTTTGATACATTTCCAATGCGGCTAAGAGGGGTTAAAGCACCACCATCGCTCCAGAAACGTCCGTTGATTTATAGAGCTACTAACCTGCTGGTAAACCGTTCATAAATTATAGTGAATTATCGCACGTGTGTAAACGTAGCCGAAATGTATAATAATGTGATTTGAAAAAAAACCCACATATAAAGATTTCCCATTTCGAATCAAATAATTTCTAATTCAATCAAAAAACTTAACCAAACCGTTTTAAGCATGTTATTATTTGAACAATTTGAATCAATTTTCGAAATATTTAATATGCAATAGTATATATTTAACTTGAGATGGACAATCTGTGTATAAACTACGAGCTATTTTCGATTTAGCATGATCTACGATTTCTGTGCACACTCTACGGTTCGTCGTTTATCTCGAGAATAGCACGCAACGTTGTTGTGTTCGCTACAAGAATTTTGAAACGATTTTCTTTAGGACACTATAAAATTTTGTTATCGGTATCGTAAACGCAGTCATTTTTTATGCAGCAGTATCTTTTTCCTCTGCAATATTGAATTATCTTCTTTTTTACGACGGCACAGTTTGACCAGAGTCGTATTAATCATATTCCGTTTCCAGATACAATATATTTCTACGTGACTTTTCCGTTATATAAAATATAGAATTCATACAGTATTCGCCTTGCATTCTTACGTACATTTCTAAACCAAGGATGCGATAAATATTCTCGTATGTAAAAATCGAAACACATTTACGATCGAGCTGAAATTTTCCATGGAACGGAATTTTCACTGCATAAAGCAAATTTTTCTCACAAGAGTGCGATTTTTCTGACGAAACAAAACTATTTATACAACATCCATACATAGATAGCACATACAATACACGAATTCAGAATCACGTTAATTTAGAAACGCTTTAGAGCAAACACATACGCTCGCTTATCTCGTTGCGAAACTGCGGAACTTCTCTTGATGTATTTTCAAGGTGTGCAAATATGAAATTTAATTATTCCAGATGAAAAATTAACACTGTAGTACAGACAACGACCTCTGAAAGTGTTCAAAGTATTCATGGAATAAACCATTAGCATGAAACTGGACCGAATATAACCTAACATGAAATTTTGATTCAACCTAACCTGAAAAAAGGAAAAAAATTCAACCAAATCAAACCTAACATAACCGAAAGGAAATTTTCCTCTCTTAATTCAAAAAATATAGTTTATTTTCAGAAATTAAAAAAAAAACTCGACAGAATATAAACTCTATAATTTTTCAACGATTTGCTCAATTTTTCAAATTCAAATTTTTCCACATATGAAAAATTATTTTAAACGACGAGGCCGTAATATCGATTACGGCGAACAATGAGAATTTATGTGACCCTTCTCGAAAAAAGAGAGCACCACATTTTTCTCACTTTCTGACAGATATATGCAAAAATTATACAGTATGAAACGAATATCCGCGAACTTCAACGGCCGATTTTGGCCGTTACACGACTCTAGGTATTGAGTCACCGAGATTAAATACGATTTGCATACTACGAGATGAAAAAAATGCTCTATCGAGTGTATGGATATTTTTTTTTCATCATATCCACTTTGAATTCTGAACGCGTCTGCGAAGAGTGTGTCTTATCTGCGCGATTTTTCGTCTTAATTCTCATTGTTCAATGAACTGTTAAGGATCAGGTTGTTCTAAGAAAAAAATTCAAACTTTTCACGCTTCATTTTCTCTAAAACGCATTATAATATTGCGAGCCTTGTATACTTATATAAAAAAACTGAAAACAATATGAGATTCATACCTATCATTAAGCATCATATCATACGTGATAATTTAACATCTGAATAAGTAGAGGAGTGTTTATTCAGTCGTACGCACGTTTTGCAAATATTATATGAAAACCTATTATTTTCGAGTCTCGAAACGATCCTAGTAGTACGTGAGAGAAACTCGCATTCGACCCAAAATGTACCGCTTAACAGAAAGCCTAATTTCGAATATCGCTAATGTTCCAAAAAAGGGAAAAAAAGCACATTTGACGTGAGCCTAATTGCGTTTTATCGCTAATTACAATGTGCTGGTTGAACGTTGCGAATTTGGATTACGCTCACGTGCGACAAAAAAGAACAATCTTTTTCATCTGGATATAAATGAATTTTTACACAATTGTATATATGTATGTATGTATACATCTTATGCATTCCAATTGTGATAAGATTTCGGTGAGTTATTATGTGTATGCCGTAAAAAGATACTGATTTAGTGTGACCATTTTGAAATTTCATCTATGTGTATAAATCATACAAATAACTAAGTGGCATGAATTGCGAATACCTTAGTCACATTTCTTAAACTGTGAGTGTTTCGATTACATTAAACAATCGCGGAAAATGTATACAATATTTAATCAGTCTGCAATATTTTAAATATTATAGTCACAAGTAATTCTAGGTCAGTTAGAAAAAATCACAAAATGATTCATCAAAACGTATATAAGAGAAATTCTTTTTTAATTATCGATTGATTCATTCAACATTATCTTGTGATACTTTGACGTATTTCATACACGTCATACTGATCTCCAAAATAGCGCTTGACCCTCACATTCAAAACACATCCACCACACGACATCACCACTTTCATCTCGTATAATCCTCGTTAGTACAGATAAAAATACACTTGTATTAGAACCGACGATTGCGAAAGTGCCGAAACTGGTCTGGGAGGGCCTCGAACTAACTAACGAACGGTTAACGAACCAAAAACCGGTGAAGAAAGTGAAGACCACTTCCATATTATATCCGATCATGTATCATGGGTACGAGAAGTCATCTACGAATGTGATCTTTGAACTGATGCGTTAAAACCGACTTTCCAACGGTGATATATTCGTCTCGATTAATTTTGTTTAAGTATGAAGATTGATCTGGCATCTTCAAGGTTGGGGTCTTCGGGATTCTGTGGAACTTTCTGATGGAAAGGAGACTTGATTGATCTGTGATACAACCTTGCATTCTTTCTAGATGTAGAAAACTAGTTGCGCTACTTGGTGATAATAATATAACTGAGTTAATTGTTGCTGATTCGTCGTTATGCAATTCCGAAAGTAGCGAATTTTGTCACGTGAAAATCTTGATAACGAGTTTATTTAACACGAGGAAGTGACTGATTAATTCTATGTGCGCACTGCCATAATAATTAACTCATTTTAAACAAAGGTGCGAACTCTGCGACAGTTTACATATGAGACGTTTAGTGAATAAAGTGATTAACTCGAATTTTGAGAAAAAAATGTCAGAGCATTTGGTATTATAGTCATAACTTTTTATGTGTGAAATATATTTTTTGAATAGTAATAATAAATATTATTAAATGACAAATTTTTTTTGGCCACCAAATTATAAATTTTTGATAAATGGAATTAATGAAGGGAGTTTGGAATTTCTTGACGTTTCATTTTATAGAGTTAATCACGTTGTATACTAAACGGCTCATTTTACGCTTTAAAAATTCGGTTATATACGAAAAGACACACAACCGTATTATAAT
The DNA here is from genome assembly GCA_024721215.1 of Cheumatopsyche charites. Classification (NCBI taxonomy): domain Eukaryota; kingdom Metazoa; phylum Arthropoda; class Insecta; order Trichoptera; family Hydropsychidae; genus Cheumatopsyche; species Cheumatopsyche charites. Next base: position 2,231,210 of record CM045577.1, on the reverse strand, counting down.
GATAATGAAAAAAAAAGAATATTATGAAAATACGAGACGACCTGACCGAGCAGATTCGAACGAAAGTGAAAATCTCGCCAGCTCGCCTGAAAATTTTACACGAAAAGTTGAAACAGTCGCATAAAAGCGGACACAGTGTCAATAAATGAGGATCCCTTTTTGCGTTATGATCTTCGGGCTACAACTATATTTTACGGTACATTAACTCGAGCAACCCCGAAAAAGATCGAGTCGGCCGAAACTTTTTATGAGACTTTGCTCGCGTGCCCATCTTTGTTTCGTCGGGGCTAAACTCTGAATATAAGTAATATAAAAAAAAATGAAACAAAATCGAAATTGTTCTTTTAGCGAAAGAAAAAAATCATGTTTCTTGGCAAGCGACAGAACGAAATCAATGACACAGATACGTATTCGGGGCACGATTGTTACGAATGCGCAGCAGCCTCGAGTAATTACCATTATCTAACAATCGTGAAGAGCTCATCAATCAATCGAATAGTCTGAGGAACAGATATGTGCTACAATTTGAAACAACAACGCATGAAGTTTTCACAGTGCAGTTTTTAAAAATTTATGGGTGAGAATAGTCGGAATCAAGACCTTTTTCGCCAATTTATAATAAAAAAATGGTATTTATAAAATTTTAAACTTGTTAACTTTGATTCAAATTAATTTATTTGTATGAAAAGCACAAATGACGTTTGAGGTTTTCTAGTAAATGTGAAGTTGAAAATATATGGAAGACTAGACCTATTTTCGCAAAATAAGATCTTTATAATTGGAAAAAAAACGCATATTCTATATTTTTAAAGCATGTACATACATGAACAAAATTGTAAATGCAGATTTTTTTTCTTTGGAATCTACAAATATTGAAGAATTTTCAATACGGTACAGAGATTTTCTAAATGAAATGAAAATATCATTAGAAAACCACTAATTTAATTACTCAATGTTATGAAAATTGGTGCTAACTTTGTATTTGACATTCCATTTTTTTTTTGAATAACTAATATTGCAACCAGACTCCTCGAGATGCATCAAAATAAAATGAAAAAACTTATTCAAATAATAATTAGCAAATTTTATGATATCCATATGTATGTTAAATAGATTCAACAGAGCCATTAGATAATCTAGATTGCTTTAACGGATAACAAAAAAAATAGATACCACAAATTACATGCCTATGCAATATTTGAAAAACATACGATAATTTTTCTAAATCACTTAAAAAATACTATTGATTAAGAACATTCAAAAACTTTATCTATCAAAATTTATTCCGACCGAATTTTTGTATACTCTAGCGGAGCCCCCACACTATAACCACCCTTATATACATCGACTACGTCACTGTCAAAAATCGACACGATTCACGCTAGATGCACACAGTCAGCATCCGTTTACTGCTTTTTTCGTACCTATGACAGGAGACAGCAACCGACCCGCGGTCCATTGTATCGTCGTTGACATTTCGCGAGGTGTCAAACGCAACAATGGACCGTTGTGTTATCGACAACTGCTCACCCCATCGATGAAATTACTGAATTTCACAAAGGGCACAAGTGACTTGAAGAGTCGAGTACAAAAAATCGTTCTGCATCATCTATAAAGCCATTTTTTGTTCTTGACTCGATGTCGATGACTAAGGTCACTTGTGCCCTTTACGAGATTCAGTCGTAAAATGGGGTGGTCGTTAATTTCGGGCGGTGCGAAATCAAAAAGTTTTTGGCATTCGACGAAGAGAAAAGCCATCGTCTGCCATTCATGGACGCAATAAATCATAATCGGAGCGATCTATCATCAGATGTTCGAGAATTCTCTTTCGCGAGATCCTTTAATAAACTTGTACGCTAATGCGTCTGACGCTTTTCCAAAAAAATAAAAATAGAAAATGGAAGAGGATGGGTACAAATGTCCCAAGAGTGAAACCCCATCGAATGTTTATCAGCAGATACATTAGCAACTTAATGATTTTTCACTATGAAGACATTCTCAGATATAGGATTTTAAAACATATTTTTTTCAACCAGAAAGTCGTTATATACTCTCTATAGATAATAGATTTTCATTCGAACTCATTGATTTTGAGATCAAAAATAATTATCATCATCATGTAAGTATCAAACACGAAGCCACTTGTAACGCAAATAGGGACTGTTTTATTACATTTTTATTTGTACTTCTTTACATATTCAAAATATCAATACTTTTATATACTTATTTGATATACGGTTGCCTTTCATTACACGAAAGAAAATAAGAGAATCAATTCGACTAATTTGCTAACCAACCTATAAAATTTCTGAATCATCAATCATATGACATTTCTTAATTCTTGGTCGATTAATTAAAATAAATTGAAAAACATCTCGTTTACACAAAAATTATATCTCATGAAAAATACGGTCATAATTTACTGAAATTAGAAAAAAGGAAAACCATTTGGTTAGCGAATTTGGCGGCGTCGTTGCGTCTGAAAAGGCTTGAATGCTGAAATCGTTATTGGACTCATCATAAATTTCGCTAACGTGACATAAATTGTAAAATATATAGAAAAATTAATGCTGAATGACGACTGTGTAAAAAATATACATAATAATTTATACGTAGGCGTATATATGCAAAATGATTCATGCGATTCAATTCTATTTCAGCTGAAAATTCAACAAGGTAAGAGAAAAGCGTAATCGAGGAAATATAATACATATACACATTTTTTTCCAGGAAAATATATTGGACGAGGATGAACCGGACATCTCTCCAGAGAGTAGAACAATTTCGTGAACCGTGAAAATATAAAAGGTTTTCCTTCGGAGATTCGATAATAAAATTTTCTCAGAACGTGAGCGAATTTCTCGAGAGAACATTATTTAATTGTTTGATAAACTCCATTCTTTTCGTTCATTGCGAAAAGAAACACAATGGCTTTTACGTTTGAAACGCTTATCAGGCTATTGAATCCGTAACGGCGTATCTTTATTTAACTTTTAAGATTTAATAATAATTATATCACAAATAGCATTTTCCGATTACGATTCTATTTAATTATTAAAATAATATCAAATTAAATATTTGTTCTTTGCAAAAAATGTTATATATCAAGATATAAAAGTACAGATGAAAACAGATTTACGTAGCGTTGAAGAGTTCATAATATAAAAGGAATCTTTCCCATTTTGTCCTTCTCTTTATCCTGTCAAGTAAAATTTGCCGAGACGCTCTGGCTGATATAGCGTTTTAAGAAGAAAAGCTTTTACTATTAATGAAAACACATTCTAAAATGTTTCTGAGCATCACGATTAATTAACAAATACACCTTGAGTCATCAATAAATTGCTATATAGAAACAAATCAATAAAAGTCAAAAATTCATACACTAATTGGCAGCTAATATTAGTTATTTTATTCAGAAGAATAAAATTTTAGTTTTTTATAGTTATATTACAGTAATGTATAATTTTTGTTGGATAAACATAATTTAACGTTGTTAAAAGAAATTTTCTTCTTCTAATCGAATAACGAAAGAGCATCTTGGAAATGTACGACTCATTTCAGATTTTATTTATATTTATTGAAGAAATTCTTACGCATACGTACAAAATAGGGTTTGCGAAACTAGGACAAAATTATCAACACTGTTATATTTCAAGTCAAAAAGTTTCTGATTCACGTTGAATAATGTCTAGTTTCAGTCAAACATATCGAAAATTGAATGAAATCTTTTTAGGATAATTCGAATAATAATATCAAGTTTTATGAATTATTCAATCTGAAATGAAAATTATTTAACTTAAACCAAATACATATCTGCAGAAACATGATAAATTACGCGTGTATAGATTGAGCTTAATATGTTTACTACCCAATAGAATCACTCAGTCACTCCGTCAAATGTCAAATATATTCAATGCGTTGACGATTGTGAAATTACAAATGAAAATCGTAAAGTTTAATAATGCAAAAACCTTTCAAGATAAAATAGGAGTCTATTAAGCACACATACATAAATTCATCTTAATTATAGCCTATTCGTTAGAGATTCCAATATCGGTAGATACTACTGATTTTTTAGTCAGATTCGAAATGTAACATTTTTAAAAATTGTTATATGAATTAATGACAACCTCATCAGTAATACCAAAATTGAAATCCTTACTATTCACAATTCCTATATTAAAAAAAAATCTTTCACTACCGGTATTCCGGTAACACCGAACACCGTCACCATCACAACCCCTACACCGCGAAGGAACAATACGCAAAAATCGTACGCATGTGTAAGTTATGGACGGTTGAAGGTCGCCTACATACAACATAATATAATATAACATATATAATATAAAAACATTCTAGTTAGGGTGGCACCCCCATTGGCCGGTGCCCAAAAAGTGCCCGCTCTACGCACGTCAAAAAGCCAATTTCACACGCCGAATCGGTTTCAATGTCGCACGCAAAAACGAACGACCGAATCGATATTGTGTCTTCTTGGAGAAGTGCTTTTAAATTTCACTTTTTCTCTTCCACTCTGTGCCCGATTTTTCATTTGAATTTTCCGCGCGAAATATTGTGTATATTATAAATCACTATCGGGAAAATGCGGAACGGTATGAAAATTGAATGGAAGACGCATCGTCGTGCGCTGTGTAAAAATGAAAAATGGGGTCGAGTTTTCCATTTAGTTCTTTTTTGTGAATTTAATACGATGAATATATGCGAATTTTTCATTTTGATTTGATTGATTTCCGTTTTAAGTTAATTTTGAATAATTTTCAATTCATGTGAAATATTTGTCATTTCATTTTAATTAAAAAAAATGAATGAAATTGTTTTATAATAATTCGAATAATGGTATGCAGAAAACGGTTAGATTTTTTTGAAAATTTGAAATGGAAAACTATGTTGCTTTGAAACTGTAAAGTGGAAAACCTTTGATTCTATTAACTTATGAGATTTTTTAAGTAAAATATCGAAAATGACTGTTTTTGTCTTGTAAAAGAAAATAATGTACACCATGTATAAAATGTAATGTACAAAACATGACAAAATTCAACACTAGATTTAAAAATGAAATTATTGTACTCACTGCAGTATTTTCAGTTCCAATTGAAATGATTTTCGACGTAGACACAAAATTGTAATATTTAATTAAAATTCCTCACTTCGTTATTCCAGCATCTGAAGCGTAATAGTACAAGTAATTTAGAAAACGTTCAAATTGTCTATTATCAAAATCTTACTGAAACATTCTATATAGATCTGCATTTTCCGAGGAGTTACGCCTTGATTGTATTTGCATGCAATTGTGCGACATCTGTGTGAAGCAAATTGCATTTATGTATAAAATTCGAAACAAATATACATGATTATGTACAATAGATATTTTTTGTGAATTGATGCGCACAAAATTCGATAGAAGTATGAAGTTATTATCCCGTGAAAATAATTGAAACGGAAATGTAGGACAATTCGATGAATTCAGACAATAAATATCTAGAAATAAAACTTTGTAGCGCATTCAAATCGAATATATAAAATTATCTATAGAATATTTAAAGATTTAATAAAATTTTAAGCTCACAGTTTCAGAAAAAAGTTGACTTCGGCGAGAGTGAAAAAAATGTGAAGAAACAATTGAACAATTTTCACATTTCAAATTTGAATTTATTCGATATTATATTTTGTTTCGATAAATATTTAGTTTTATATAACAATAAAAATATATTTCACGAAAATTCAACTTCAATGCAGCGGAACTGTGCCGTGGAAATTTTTACATACGAAAACCATAAAGATCACCACCCGCCCATGGAAATCTTCGATCGCTGCGAGTTTTCCGCGCTTTTCCGGCGGAAGAATGCGAAATAGCACAAAATAGAAATATAAAGCGAAAAAAACAAAACGAAAATGAAAAAATAAAGGCGCAGTGAACGTCTGTAGACTCTCGATATATTAAATGCCATTCGGAACCCTTTGGCCACGTTCACACGTGTCTCACGCACTCTATTTTCTACCTATCGCTCTCTATGTCTAAGTCAATGAGCAGGATAGATGTAAAATAGAGTGTGTGAGACTTTTAATGTTCTGAATTTTATCGATCTTTTCTATTTTCTATCTATCCAGCTATATGCCACGAAGTCTATAGGTGTTTAGAAAGAAAAACAGTACGTGTGAACCTGGCCTAAGGAAAATTCCGAACCTTTTCACCTACGGGTATGTTTGCTCGAGCCGAAAAACGGTTTACACTGTCAATGTTTTCTTAATTTCGTTGACGATTTAAAGTGACACGTGCGAGCTTTTATCGCCAAACCAAACATCTCTCGAGTAATATCGAATTTTTATGTAACGTTCGTAAAGAAAATATTTTCCTTGAGAAATAAAAGAACTATTTTCAAAGGGATGTAAAATGAAAACGTTCTCATTTCGATTCACATCTTTGGCGCTTTGAAATGTAGTTCTCGAAAAAATTCTTTGTTTCGCATTATTCTTTCGATCGAAGAAGAAAAGCCTTTCAATCTTTTGCAAAATGTTAAAATGTATACATTGAGTTATAAACCATTGTATTGGATTTTGAGCTCACGTTTAAAATTACAGTACATTCTTGATTATGTTTACGCTCTCGTTCGACAAACTTGCGATTGTTTCGCGTTTTAAAACCATAAAATTTTCCAGCTCGTAAAATTTAAGTGTAACACACATAAATTCCGTTCATATGCAAACGAAGCGGGTGCGACAAAGAAAATGAATCGAAATTTGCATGATTTTAATATTATCAAAATACGTCACACGTTCCACATCGTGTATTACACGACACGTTAATCGCGCACACAACATTAACAATCGGATTCCGTTGTACATATAAACGATTAAAACATCGTTTTATTCAGCGATTTTCCACGATCCATTGTTCGGCGGTGGAAACGTCTGAAATTCTGTATATGAAAAATGCGATAAATTAGACTGTTTCTAATGGCTGAAACATCTAGAATACACAGCACATGCGAATTTAATTGAAAATTGTTCTCGAGAGCGTACAATTGTAAACTCGTCCGACATATGGCGAAATTAGCGAACGTGCCACTTCACAAGAACAAATCTCGCTAAATCGATTCGAATTAAACGACGATAAGGCCTAAGGTTGTATTTAAATACGCATTTTCCACTTAAAGTGGAATAATTTTCATTTCAGATTGAATATTTCAAAAATAAAATCGATCCGATTTACTTAAAGCATTAATCGAATCATAGCCAAGAGGCTATTTTTTTAATTTTTATAATAGGCATAATAAATCTGAATAAAAAAAAATATCCGTTTTATATTTTAACAAAATTTTAAAAATATTATATTGTCTTCGAAGAAGATGAAGTTGATTTTTGTTCATAAATTGTATAAAATTTTGAGGGTAGATCTTTGTGAAACAAAACAGGATAAAAAGAGTAAAAAACATATGAAATAGTTTCTTGTGAATATAGCTTACGTTAATATAATAGACTATGATTGATCAATACTATTAAAATATCAAATCTCCATATCACTTACATTCAACTGAATCATGGCTTTTGATAAAGGTAGGTACATATTTCTTACATCGCTTATAGGTACAATGAAATGTGCCTTTTTCAAAAGTTATAATTTTTATATAATTGTAAGAAAAATTGACTCAAATTAAACAAAAGTTTGTTCAAAATGGTATATAATAGAATAAAATCAATATTTAATTCAATTTGGTAAATATTTCATTTGAAATATGAAATTTGTATAAATTTTGAAAAAAAAAAAATAAATCGAGATGTTAAGTAGCATTTGATTGTCATTGGCGACATAAACCGATTTTCTAGCAAATAATAAGGTATCCACGAATCGAATTTATGATTTTCGCAAATTGCGGATGTGGAATCGCATTGTTCCGGCTCGCGGAAAATCGAGTTTTCCTCGGGAAAACTCCGCAGTTACTTCGTTCGATGGGAAAAAATTTGAAATATTCGAACGTGCATGTTTTCGACGAGGAAATCGGGAATTTTCAATTTTCGCGATGGCATCCATAATTCACGTATCGGCTTTTCGCCGAAATCGTGTTATGAGCAAAAAAAAATAAACCGTTCGATTCGCTATTTAATTGATTCACTGGTTTTCGGCGAATGTTTGAGTTTACAAAGTATTTGGTTTTAATTTTTTTTTTCTAGAAAATTAAATTAAAAAGTTAATCTCAATTCAAGATCGCTCAAAAAGTGCTCGATTAATGGATGGTAATTAATTGAGATTTACGAAAAAACGTTAATTTTCGTTCTCGGATTTTATTCAATTTGATTTTTTTTTGGCATTCGAAAGAGATCCTAGATTTAATTTTACGGTTCGCTCGTATTTCACTCGAATAGCAAGATTTAATACATTTACGACAAATCGATAATCTTCAATCAACATTCGATTTTATCTCGCTCGTAATTCCCATTCGGCAAATATTACCGAACGATCCGAGCTTATCTGTAATTATATCCGATTTCGCTCCTTCTGTGAAGAAATCTTTCAAAAAGGAGAAAATAGAATGATTTCGAGAAGAAATCAAATGCGTGAAAATAAATTAAACTTTATAAGAAGTACAATAGAAGAAGGATTTTCGAACTTATCTCCTCTTTAAAGCGCGGTATGAAATGTACGATAGGTTGATAAGTCTGAACTAGGTCAGGTTTTTCTTCTCGATTAAACAACGCACTCGATTAGTTTTTATTTTATTTAAAAACTCGACTATTTAGTTACATTTTATCTATTGAAAAGTAGTTTTGTATAAGCGAGTAATCATCGTAAAAACTGTTGATATGAATAATATGAAAAATCGATGCGAAAATGATTTAGCATAAAAAGTAACCTATAATATATTGATACTTTGTCGTTATACTTTTACATGTGAAAAATATAAAACCATAAATTCAGTTTTCATTTTCGATATAAATTGAAAATTTAAATTAATTTTAAAGAATTCTCTAGTTGCTGATAAAATAAATTTAGCAACTATTAAATTCATTCTCGATGAAATTTTACTTATTTTCAGATTCAATCTTTCAATCGTCTGTAATGCATTGTCAGCAACGTATATAATTTTTTCTACTATAGAATTTAGCAGTTATTATCACAGACACGTTGCTAATAAACAATTGAAAGGCCGAGCTTTATTTTCACACATTTTTCACCAAATCAATTTGAGTTTGATCAGATTAGGTCGAACTTCTTGCTGAAAGTATAACAGATAGTAATCAAAAACTATTAGCAACATCTATGAAACATACAGATTAACCGATTACAGTGAGTATCGAATGAAATAGTCAATTTCAATTTCAATGTTTAATCAGACAATTTAATGCGTATATTGAAACACACACATCACAGAAGCAATCAAACAACTCAACCTCGCGGGAAATTCAACCCTGAATACTCTAGAACACTAAACTAATCAGCATCCCCTCATCCATAATATATTGCGACCTCACTTCAGTTTGAGGCGAAATCAACATTACTAACATAATATTATACAACGAGCGATAATTGTCAATTCACAAGACGATATAATGCATGTGCGGTGTCACAACAGCAAGGTCCGCGACAATCGTCGACTTCCTCCTCAGCGGAGACCAGATCAGCTGGTGATGGCGATGGTGATGATGATGGATGTGTCGTCCGACATCCGCAAGAATTCGAGGGGAAGGAAAGTGCAAACAATAGTTGTTTTGTTGGACAAGTGGGTTTTCTAAAGGCACACGTAGTCTATTGTGCAAAATTTTGGATGCTAAATATTTAAATGGATGAGATTTTCGAATTTGATCATCTTGGTGATATTCAGATGAAAGAAGCTCTTAAATATTGTTTCTACAGAATACTTTCATTGTTTTTGATATTTTATACAATCTTCTATGATTCAGTATTACTTGATACTGTGGAGTTTCAGAAATTGAGTAATCATCAAAAATTAACAAATATATTGACGACACTTTCTCCATTAGCCTCACCTACCACAACAAGTCATACATGAAGCTTTTTTATATCTCAAAGTACTAGACTAAAGCCCGTTTTAGTACCTACATAGATGAATCAAGTATAGACGATCTTTTATATTTATATAGTTCTTATATTGTTCGTGAACGTATTTGTATATAATGTATCATCATTTGTCACACTTTATGCTCTTATAAGCATCTACTGCTGAATGGTGAGACATCTCACGTTTTCACACTTCGGCACTCTCATCTTTGTGATTATACGATAAAGTTCATAGCTCAAACTCGACTAACGTATACCACAGTAAAAGTTAAATAGGCGTTGAAAATATTCAGAAAATCTGTGTACCCATGTACATATCCTCACATCTAAAATTTCAAAACTCCACCGAAACTAAACCCGAAAAATCAAACTCGAATCAAAAACCTTTCGCCCCCAAAAAGCCTAATCTACTTTTTATCCGTTTCCGGATCGTTCGAGCAACTTTCACTGACTTCCAATAGTTTCCATTCCCGGCTTCCGTTTAATTGTCTCCCCGAAGGGAATCGAGCTCTCGCCATAGACTATGGTAACCATAAGATATTTATTTAAAAGGACAATCCTTTATTTCATAGATCTGTCCTCTAATTTTAATATTATTTTTCAAAACAAACATTTTGTAAAATAATTGATTTGAAATAAAAAAAGTTTCATTTTCAATTGTCGATTTCAGTAATTAGATTCAATTGGAAGTGGATGAAAAATATGCAGTCGGATGAATGGTCTATGTATGAATGTTCGTAGAGACTTAATGTCATTCAAATTTTTGGAATCCTTATTATAATTTCTTTAGTCAGTATTGATTTTTATTTCTTTCTGTTCACAAAATTTGTTTAGAATTCGAGTGTACATAGAAAAAATGTCAAGTAAGTATATGTAATTTATATGATTGTTCAGAAAACTTTTAAATAAAAAGTTTGAAAATGACGACACTGAATCTATTCTTAACACATTAAACAGCAAGATTTTGGTTCAAATCATGATTTTTACTCTAGTAAGTAAGCGCTGTTAATTTTTGCCTAAACGAAAATTTTATTACACTTTCCTTCTCTCATTAATACCTAATTAAAAATCCCAAAATATCCGCCTAAACGAAAATTTTACTACACAAATATCCTTCTCTTATCCATACCAAATTAAAAACCCCAAAATATCCCCTTAAAAAAAAAATGATAACCAATCCACTCCTCAACACCCATAAAGAGCGTCTCTCGCCATAAAAGGGCGCACCCTTCGGCCCTCGATCAAAAGTTGTCCAGAACCTTCCCGACCCCTCTATATAGCCCCATACACCCCAGTATAGCCTAGTATAGCCCAGTATAGCCCCGTTCCAACCCTTTCTCTGGATGCTGGAATAGGGTCAAGTTCGACATTAGCCCCAGGCTCGTTACGTTATGGTAATCCTTGTGTGCGCAGCGATGCTGTGTTGTGCTGGATACGGCACAGTTTGTTTTGCGTGCATGTGCATATAATTGAGTGTCGTTGGAATGTTTAGTTTGTGCTTTTGAATTGTTTCGGTTGTTTGATTGTTTCGATTTTGATGGTTGATGAGTGAGTTTTTTTGTTTGAGTTTGATATTTCATGGTCAAGTTGATTATTTTCATCTCGAGTTCAACAATATTCTATTCAAGTTGAATTTTTTTCCACTACAGGCCTAGGCCCAATTCCATAACCATCATCAATCAATATCATTCACCATACAGTGAAGAAAATTCGCCATTTTTTTTAGGCAAGACTACTCCGAAGAGTAAATATTAGCGTACATAGGTGTCACTAAATAGTTCGAATTAATCGAAACATATGAAAGGTGTAAGTGACGATTTTCAATTTAAGTTCATTGATTTTTAATTTTAGCTCAATTCAAATTCAATTGTTTTCATTGCGAATTGAATGATCAACATTTCTAGTTCAATATTTCATGAATCTAATAGAATTTTAGAATAATTGCTGAAGATATGCATAAAATATTAAATTAAATTTTGAAATACAATATCACACTTGGATTGAAAATTATCGATCTTGGAAAGGAAAACCTGCTTTACATTAAATCGTTTTTCGCAACTGTAGTTTTCAGTTGATATAGGTTGATTTTTTTTTTCATTTTAAGTTATATCAATTAGACAATACATAAGTATTTGCCACTAGCTAAATTTTAATTGATAATTGAAAGATCATACCATGAATATTTAAAATACACATTTCATATTCTAGGAAAATTTATTCACATACATTTTCGTTATATTGATCGATCAAATTTGATTCGTTGAATAACAACAAAAATGTGAAACATTACGAATTTCATGATCGTAATTCGACTAAGAAAATCAATATAACACAAAATTCAATAAAAAATAACTTTTCAATGATATTTTCGCTAGATTTTTATTTTTCAGTAAAATATTAATGATCGGAAAATACGCTATAAAAGAGTCTAGTTGTTGGAAACTTTTCCGAAAACCGTTAAGAGTTCAAACGGTTAAAACTATGATAGTTTCGTATAAATTGATTTACGCACGAATGGCATTGTTGTGTACAAATTTTATCGAGTATTTATGCAAAATCGTAATTTGAAAGTTGACGAATTAATTATATATTTGATATTCACTCTATCCTTAAATCAATACTACACTGAGATTAGAGTTAGGGTCTAGTGTTTATGCAAATTAAACGTCTTAGGTGCATGTAAGCAATAAGGTGCTGTTGAACATAGCAGTTAAATGTTCCTGACTTAACTATTGCTAGAATATACTATTATAAACGAACTTTGGATTAAATGAATCTATTTAAATCATTGCATATCTATAATCTTCAAAAATATATTTGAATCAAATGTATTCTATTATATCATTATTGTATTTATTTTCATGAAAGGCTACAATGTTGACTGAACAAGAAAATCTCTCGAATGAAATTTTGAGAATCGAAGAGGAAAGTATCCAGTGGCATAAACGAGATATAAAACGTCGCTATTAACAATTTAAGTTTATTATGAAGGCTATTATTTAAATCTCGTTTAACCATTGAACGCTATATTCAAATTTAGTACCGGCGCTCCTTTAACGAGCGCAAATATTGCTCCACGTTTCTAGTACAACAACACCCATTCAAGACATAAATTTCTCTATTAAAACACGCTATTATTGTTTAATGGATTATTTAATATGAATTCGATTATGCGCGAATCGAATTCGAACAACAAGATGCTTTTTTTTTAATAAATTCAATTGTTTTTGTTTCTCGCTTGCGTATATTCTGTGTGTGGACGTTAATTGTGTTAAAATGGACTCGAGCAGTTCGTAATTGACTAAAAGCACTCAAGAGCTTCGTACACAAATTGATTTGCAAAACAAGCCTATTAATAATGGTATCGACCATATTTGTAGCATATGAGTTAATTATAATTATTATAACATATTATTATGATATATTGCACAATATACAGATTATTTTTTCAAATAAATCTATATGAAGTTATTTTGCACATTTTTTTTAATCGAATTTTCATTCAAATGCAAGTCAATTTAATTGTTGAAAATCAGGTCATTTATTTCATACTGAACATTATAGTTATAAAGTAACTTGAGTAAGTTAATTTATACACTAAACGAAAAACGATTTAAATATTGACCACTCAATCTTGTACCGATAGAAAACTCAATTAATCTTCAACCATCCAACATCATTATTCAACATCATTATTCAATCTACACCAAAATAAGATCAAATAAGAGCACATTATTCGATTGTAGACAAATCTCAATAGTAATTAAGGTATTTTTTAAACATATACTATTGACAATAGCATCATTAAATATATGAAAATAATGCGTAAAATATTCACGTATCTAAAAATCTCAAAAAATCTCAATGTTAAACATGCTAAAATCAAAAGTAATCTTAAAAATTTTAAATATTGACCTACACATTGGATTCGTAATACCGTGCACTAGATGAAACGTATAATACGATACAAAAACAACACACCTGTGCTTTAAAAGAAATCGAACCAGACCAGATTCTCAGTCGTAGACTAGTGGCCAAACGTGAAACATTCAAAAGGAAAAATTTGAATACAAAAACGGTTATTTTGGCGGGAAAAATCGTCGTCGCATCCGGAACCGAGGGACGTGAGTGCTTTTCCTAGAGTAATTTTCAATTTGCCTTCGCTTAACAATATTAAAGGCGTACGCTCCGAATAGGCTATAATGTTCTGTATAAATTTATGTAGGCTAGGCTTTAGAAATAGCCTTCTGGGGGTTCGTGACAATTTTGGTAAATATTTCATGTACGCATTATGTATTCCGGTCGCAATTTTCATTGTTGCACATTTGATCTATGTTATAAATTTTTATTAAACATATATCGGGCAAAGTCTAATTTGAGATTTTGTCTAATGTACGATTGAATCTTTGATAATGAAACGATTCATTGATTGATCGATAAGTGATTTATAAATTCCTCCATAATAAAAATGATAAAATCTATCGTTTTTATTATTATTATAAAATTTTATCAAGTACCTGTTAATGAAAATTTGTGAAGTTTTCTTTACATCTATTGTCATTTATATCATCCTAAGATGATTTTATGTTCTTTTTATACACACTTCAAAATAAAAATATGTTACTACATCAATAATAATTTAAAAATCGATTTTTATCAAGACGTTTCATTGTCACTTCGAATACATCATCATATTTAATCTTTGTAAATTCAGACGACCTTCCACTTTCAATGAAGCCAAAGATTAGTGAAATTCTCAACTACACGATAATCTTATCAGGACATTCTTACGAAATATTTTCCCTATCAAACAAAAATTATATTCGACCACGAAAATAAAAACAGCTTTATTTTCTGCATTCGTAAAACGAACAAGTCTATTTCCATTGTCCTCGTCGCGAAATTGACGATTTTTTCCCTCTACACACATACGTCCCCCTTTTTTATCCTCTCGAATTATGCGATACGATATATTTCAGAATTTATCATCACAATGCGGCATAAATCACGGAATCTTGTCAATAGACGAGCCTCGTCGTAAACACGTATTTTTTTCAGGGTTTTTTACGTGTTTATAATAAACTGGGGTTCGGACTCATAGGGCTCTTTCACCTTTTGTTCTGGTTGACATTGGACCGACGAGCAGGTTAGTGAAAACGTTTTGGTTTTATCGTTTTTTTTTAGAAAATTTTTCATGTGTGTGGCTGGAAAAATAAATATTGTAGAAAAATATTTGGTCGGTCGAAAAAAGAACGTTCGCGGTTTTCAAAAGTGTCCGCTTTTTGCATGGAATTGTGGAGTGCGAAGCTTTGCGGCTTTTGAATATAATAAAATGAATAAAATTTTTGTTTGATATAAATCATATATTTATTTCACTTGAACTTGGGTTATATTCAATGATGAATATATGATCGAAATATTTATAGTAAAATCAATTTAATCATATTTTTTTACAATACTATCTCATACTCCAATGATTTTATCTTTAGAAATATCTGCATTTATGATAATTATCTGTTATATGAATCCCATTGCAATTCATACAATTATATACGTGATAGTATTTAAGTAGGAATACATATAAGCCAAAAATCAGTTTGGGTGTTGAATTTTTCATTTTTAAATCCGAGTGATTTAAAAAATAAATTTATAAGGAATGAAGAATGAAAAATTTGTCAGTCGCATAAAAGTAATCGACGAATATAATTTTAATCAAAATATTTTCAAATTATTGTGGTACTTGTGAATTAAGCATTATTAAAATACTATACGAGTTAAGTTTATTATTTTTAATTTAATTTGATTAGTTTTGGTCACATTTTAGGTTATATTAGGTAATGTTGAATACTGTACCGATAAATAATTTATTCTACAGGTATCAATAGATTTAAAAGAAATCTATGCACACATAAATTATCCTCGAATAAAAATAAAATCCAAAAACCAACCAATAAATAACATCTTATTTTATTTTTCCGATTTAAAAACTATCGAGCACGTCCACGCCAAAGAAAATATATTTACAAAACTCCCCAACCGTAAAAGACGCCGTTTCCACGAAAAAAGTCAAAACCTCCCCATTCACCTATCCTCTGAAACTACATAAATACATGACAACTGAAAGGGCCTAGGGATACAAGTGACATTTTTGCCGAAATTGAGTTAAGTACAGAAATTGCTTATATGTACGCTCATATATTTGGTGGCAAAAAGATATTAACGAATTTGATAACTGTGCCGAGATATATCATCAAATCACTCGACCTCCTCCTAATACATGTAGGCACATGTTCAACTTTGAGCGCGTTTTTCTCAAAGTCACTTGTACCCCTCGGCCTTTTCAGTCGTCATATACGATATAAATGTCAAAATAGACTCGAGAACCTTCGGATTTACAATTCGCTCCTTCAAATTTCCCCTTATATCGGAAATCGGAGGTGCAGAGCGCGACTCTCCCTTGCAATAAATCCGAGGGTAATCTTGGCCCATTCTCCCTTCGGCAGTTGACCCGCATGTGTCCCATATACTAGTTTATTCCCCTGAAGTAGCTGTTTATTTTTTTCAGGGTTGTGTCTATTTTGTGGAAAATCGATATTGGTTAATGGTGTACGTTCGATAAGATGACGCGTAAACAAGTTTTGTCTATGGTGAGTATGTTGGAAAATGAATCTATGTTCGATTTTTTTTTAAATATAAAAGTTTGAATATTTTGAGTTTTTGATTTTAAATCTGTGGAGTTTTTAAAATTTAAATGAAATTTGAAATAATTTATAGTCGGATTTGACTTAAGTTTTACTTCGTATAGAGTGCGATACAGGTTTTTCAGTTTGAATGATTTCAATTTTAACGTAAATATTATTCAATTTAAATTCAATTGTTTACTTTTAAATATTAAGAAAATAAACAATTGAACGTGAAATAAAATATATTTATTACAAAACGTAATTTTTTAAATTCAAAAATCTGTAATGAGATATGCAACCAGACAATTGTTTGAAACAATTAGACGACATCGATATAGCAGAATAAATATTCATCCTTTTAAACTAAATTTTTCAACATGTTTTATAAATACATATATTCAAACCTAACATTCACATTGAATATCCCAAACTATATTGATAATTTCAGAATTTCATATCTAGATATAGAAAATAACTACGATTTCATTCGATTTTATTAAGCAATACGATACTATCACATCTTCTAAATCTGATCAATAAAATAAATTCAAAGACATTAAAGACAATTTTCGCATCTGCAACTAACTGACTTTATCTTGCGACTATGGGAAAATTTTCAATCTGACCAATTCCCCAAATTGAAAACGGCGCCGTTTTCGAAACTCTCAAGCCGATTTTCGCTCCGGCGACTGGCGGTCGTATTTTTTTCGAAAGCCCTGCCTTTTTTCCCTATTTTCATCGGTATTTGCACAGTGATACTGGAAATAGGAGGCGTTCTGCAGTCGTAAAATAAAATATATCTCGCTAACTGGCCCTCGTCCTCTTTTTTCCTCCTCCGCGCTTTTTTCCCGTTCCAGAGGCTTTTGCGCTATTTGACTTCCGTCCTGTCTCTGTTTTTCAGATGTGTTCAACTTTTGTTTTTTTTTCGGTTATCTTTCGGTATAAATCGTATCGTAATAATTTGTGCATTGACGTTTCATTTCGGTGAATGGACTCTAGATACGATCGGATTGCATTATACACTGATGGCGGAGTTTGATTAAATGATAAATTAATATGATCAGTCGATACTATTTCAGATATTTTCTAAATGCTGATAATAAGTTAAATAAAGAATTTATTTTTTCAAATGTTAAGAGTGTGTTTTTTTATCATTATACAAATGTTTCATTAGGTATATGAAAATCGTTTGAGGAAAATTATGAGTAGTAAAATCTATGCACATACTGAGACATTTTGAAAAAATTATACAAATATGTCACAGTATCATCAGTGATATTCAGCAATTTATCATTATTTAGCATATTTAAGTTACAGATTATTTTTTACAATCCTTAGAAAGATTATTAATAGAAAATGTTTTATCTTCATTTTCATTTTAATTAAGAGGATATTTCAAATCGATGATTTACAAGACATAAATCCGATATTTCGATTGAACGTTAAACTGCTTAGCAGTACATAAACGTTATTCATTTACTATAATATGAGAGTTTTTATAACTAGCTAATTACTACTTGATTACGATTAAAAGATCTGTCCTTATTTAGAAACAATAAAAGATTTTAATGAGTTTTTTTTAGAAAGGAATAACTTCGAAATACTGCTATAACAGTATCAATTAAAAAAAATCCAATGAGCATAGACTAAATTGATCGCGATATTCTTAAAATTATTCTTAAATAATGAAATAATTATAAAAAGACTCATACTCTTACCACTAGATTCTTTAGCTATTTTCGATAATTTAAAAATACCTTATAAATAGAACCAAACGAAATTTCCATCTGTATAATAAAATAATTTATTTAATTTCGTATAGTGTGTGAAATCAAACATAAACCGTCGGCTCTTTAGCGATAGAGAATTTGCATAGTAAATTACGTACAATACTGACATAATCGCCAACGATAAATTCTAGTCTTTTACACGTAAACGCCGTTTCAGCTTTAGCACGTTCACGTGGTCCGTAGGGGATCTACGCACATTCACGTAGTCCGTAGGGGTTCTACGTAAGATCTATGTATAATATTATACATATATAAGATATAAAAGCACATTCGTAGAAATTATTCGCAGAACGTCGGGAGAGTTCCTAGAAATTTCTCACATGCTTATGTCGAGAGCGTGCGGGAGTTTCACGTAACTATTAGCGACTAGGTTTGATGAATATTTACGAGGTTTTTCCTTCTTCGCAATATCTAATGAAAGATGTGATGTTTGAGAAACTTTTGTAGTGTTAATGATGCGTTTATATTATAGTTGAATGGTTGAAGGATGAAAATTAGTTTTGGTGTAAATTGAATCAAATTTGTGATTTGTGATTGATGATTCAGTGTAGTCTGTATTATGGAAATTTGTTTTGTAAAATGGGTTACTTTTCAAAAATATGACTGTCAAAATCTATATTTTTATAATTTACCCATTTAGGTTTAAATTTTGTTACAAAAGTAATTATTTGAAGATTTTTTTATCATCAATTTGAATGTAATTAGAAGAATAGTTAATAGAAAAAGAGTTAATTTTTTTAAATAATTTAAAATTATATCGATATAAAGTGAGCATGTTGCTAAGGTTAATGATTCAAATGTAGATTTTATATTAATTAATATTTTAATAATTTTCATCGATGTTGAATATTTTGTATCCACGGAATAATTTTTGATATCAAGAATGTTATGAAAATAGGTACAATGTATAACAATAAAATGCCTCATTTTTTTAGGTCAATACTCATGACATTGTTTTTCTCCTTCTAGAAAAAGTTAAAAAAATATCAAATGAATATTCAAAAACAGAATTGAATAAAAGACACTCGAACACATCTGCAGAAACTATTATAGCACAAAAGCCTTTACGAACTCCGTTCGCACATAAAACAAGACCGTTCCGCGGAAGCTATACGCAGATTTTGTAAAGGCCCCATTCACACAGACGTTTCGTAGTGATTTGCGATCCGAACATCCCTGGAGAAATTTCTGGAAATTCCCCTCTGTGGAAAATTTCAAAAATTCAAATTTCAAAATTCTGTTGACGGATTTCGCGCCTGAGGCGAAGACGAAAGTTTCGCGCGAAAGTTGCTCCGTTTTCGGCGATAAATTAACGGGGTTGTCTTTTCGGGGGATGAAAGTTTACTTTTCGATCCGTATCGATGGTCTGCTTGTCGAAATTTGCAAAGATAGCGCTCTAGAATGTAGTCGAAATGAAGATTAATAAGGGAAGTGTTGCAAAATGGCGGCAAATTAGAAAAGTTTTTCGTTTTAACGGATGATTTTGTTACGGGGTCGTTGTTTTTTCAACGTATCGTTGTTTCGCTTTGTTCGCGTATGGATTCGCGTTTGTTTCGATAGATTTATATAAACTAGGGAGCATTTGCAGTATCGCTGATAAAACTTTGATAATAAACCATATAAATAGGTTAGAATATTAGGGAACAAAAGTTCCCGGGGACGTTTGTTATCGCGATCTCGTTCGGCAATATGTTTGCGCACAGAGTATTTCTATTTTTGTAATTCGTAAATTATGAGTTTTTTTTTCAGGGTTTAATCAATTTATATACATTTCTTTTTCCTCAATTGTATGGTATTTCTGAAATTATAAAGATAAAATTGTCTTCCTCAAATAAAATATCCAGGGTCAACAGGCGAAATTTTATTAATCAACTATGAACTATGTTTCTATAAATACATATACATACGTAGATAGAGTTAGTCGTGATTTATGCTAAAAAATAATGTTTCAATTGTAATAATAAGATTTTGCTTGATGAGTTCAAATGTAACCAATAAGTGAGATCTTAACTCCACCCAAATCAGTTTAAATTTTACTCAAATAAAAAAAATACATAATCTAATCTAAACAAACTTTCGAAATATATATTGCAATAATATCTAATAAAATATAATTGAACCAGTAAATTGATTAGAAATAATTGAATAAAATTTTTTTTTCGAATGATTTTTCGTGAAAGAAAAATCATAAAATTGAAAAATTATAAGCAAATATCATAAGCTATAAGAATCATTTGATTTATTTAAAAAGAAAATAGCAGTAGAGTATAATCTATTTAAAAAATATTAAATAGATTCAAAAACGTCATATCCTCAATGATGCATAGGATCTGAAAAGATCAAATCATTTTGTAAAACTTCATCTACGTAAAAATCTCTTCAGAGTTCTTTCGAAACTTTTCGCAACGCCGCCAACTTTCTCATTGCGATTCAAACTCGCCACAATGGCGGCGACGTTTCCCGCCAAAAACTGACAAACGCCCGGCGATTTCCTCGCGCCCTTCGTCTCGTTTGCATCGATTCGCGAAAATTCGCCCCCCGCGGCCAGAAGGGACCCGCGGGGGGCTCCGGGGGGCTGCACCTGGTCGTTGCGTAACCGAGTTTCGCGCCGCAGAATCGCGCCAACTGAGCGACCGTTGCGGCGCGTGCGCGGTGCGATCGCGAAAACGCGCGACGCCACCCCGTTCGAGTTTTATGACGTTTGCGCTCACGTTCTTAAGCGGGTGCTACTCTCGGATTTTACTCTATTCACACGTCAGATTATTTTGGTGTTCGTCAGATTCTCAATGTATTGATGGAAAATGATAAATTAAAGGTGAAAATCTGATAAGATTGGATTTTTCATGAATTCGTTTAATTTTAATATATTTTGGTTGAATTTCATAAGTGCTACGATAATGCAAGATTAATCAGTATTAAGAATCAAAAATGACAACGCAAATGTTTTATACAAGAATTCATAAATTAATGTATTGAATGTAATTCTAATATTGAATATAATTTATGAATGTATTTAATTCAATATCGATAAAAAAGGTCACTTGTGCCCATTCAGTCATCATAATATAACCAAAGAATATAACTTTTTGCGAAATAATTAACATTTTCATACATATGTTAATTTTTAAAATGATTTAAAACAAATAAATAGCTTACCAAAAAATTAGTACTCCTTAATGAAACGAATTCAATACATAAAACATAACTACACATTTAAATCGAACCGATTACGTAACTGTCACTTCACAATACAATATCACAAAACGTCGCACCGAACAGTGCAAAAATTATGCAATCGAGCACCGAACGCACACCCGTACTACGGGGGGCTACGCTAAGGGGGCGCAGCCCTCGCACCCCAGACACGCGGAACGGCCGCCGAACGGACGGCCGCGTGCGGAGCCCCGCGCCTCCGCCCCCCGCGGCCACCGGAACGACGCCCCCTCTCCTCTCCCGCCTCCCTCCTCCGCCCTCCCCTGCTCCCGCCGCCCCCCTCTGCCGTTTGGCCGCGACGCGCTTCCCGACGCGGCCAGCTTCCAGTTTGAATTTCGCGCGCGCCGCACGGACGCGCAGGTGAGTGGAGTTTTGGTCTCGCGCTATCGCTTATCTCGGCATGCCCGCCGTGACGTTTGCGACTGTTTTTTTTTTTTATATAAATCTATTTTATTTTAATCGGTCATTGTCACGTTTTCGATTGTTGAAGTTTTGACGTTTGGTCTTTTTTTTTTTGACAGTTCGATTTTTTTTCGTTGTGGCGTTATCTGTACAATTATAGTTTTATGTTTGGTTATTGTCGCGGTTTTAATCGTTGAAATTTGACGTTTGATCGGTTTTATGATAACGTGTAAATGGATACAACTTCGTCGGGTTTTAAAATTAAATATATCGAACAGTTAAAACACTTTTTTTTTTTTTTTTGAACAAAAGAACATTGTAGGATTGCTCAATTTGTTCGATTTAAAAACATGTGACGAAATAATATTTTTGAAATTAATCTGTCGAAGTTATAAGAAGTTATAAGAAGAAAATAGCAATAAGGTAAAGACCTTATTGCTATTTTGTTTTATAGTTGACGATTGTCACCAATTTTTCAATTTTCAAAATTTTAACATTCGACGATTGCCATATTTTAATATTTTTCGAAAAAATGTTATTGTTACGGTTTTATTTTTGACGTTTAATCTATTTTATTGGAATTGGGACTCGATTTTTAATTTCATGTTTGTAATTAGTTAGCGATAAGAGCTGTCAAATTCGACAATGAAAAAATATTAACACTTTGCTTAAGTAGTAACTAAATATACGATTAAAAAATCGAGTCTTTTTGCCATCTTATATTATCTTATTGAAATTCATTTTACATCGAATAAATGAATATTATTGTATTTAAAAAACATTGATATTGAATAAAATTGTGATATTTGCTTTCATTACAATTTTACATTACTTGAAAAAATTGCTATTTGTCTAAATTCCTTTTTTCACGACTTATTTTAAATTTATTATGAGACATGAACGTATTTTTTTTATTGAAGGATTCCATGATAGTTCGTTAAATAAAAAACAAATGAAACAATATACATTTAAAATATTATGCATTAAAAATTTATTAGCAAACTTTTAATAATGATTAAATCGTTGTACTTACTTGTAATTATGCAGTATCAACAACATAGATAAATTAAACGATACAATCATTTAAATTAAAATTTATTCATATTAATCGAATTAATATTGTTATATTTGCTTGATTTTAATTAGAAATATTTCGTAACGTAATCTTTTCACTCTTTACATATTAGATTATCGTTTATTAGCTTCAAACGGAGCAAACTTTCAAACGTTTGCTCTCCCCTCGCGAGCTAGAAGCAACTTTGAAAACTTTAATTAGAATTTACAAAGTACACGGTTCGCTTATATTGACATTTCGGTTTGGAATTCCACTCATTACATAATCTAAAAACCAATTTTAGTTCTAGTCACATACATACATATATACGACTAAATATGCGAACTAAGCGAGAAAAATCAATCTGCGGAAAGGAAGATTTTATCGGTCGAAATTTTTCACCCTCGAAACGAGCTTTTAATCAAATTCAATACATTTCATACGAGAAATGGGAAAAAAAGAAGGGATCGAGGAGGAAAAAAACGTAAATAAGAAAAGTTTCCCTTTGCGGTTCTCTTGCGTCGGCTTGTTTCAGAGATAGTATTCGGCTCGTTAAAGAAAAACCGGCGGAAAAGCTCTACGAGAAAAATCATATTTTTCTTTTGATATTTTTTAACTGGAACGAACGTAACCGCATTATTTTTGTGCGAAGCCAACAAACCATATACTCGTATTTATATAGGGTGCGCTTAATTTAATTTAATTTTAAACGCAGACTCGAACTTCGAAACTTTCAAGAAAAGAAATGCAAGAAAAACGTATTCTTTCATACACAAGTTTAATATATTTAGGCAATTTATTCTTTAGTTTGTCTAATGATACTGCTACGAATGCATTTATATTCTAACAAACTTCTTTTGTTAGTATTTAATTTAACTAACTTACATAAATTAAAAAGTTTGTTTGATGAGTAATGTTAATATTTTTTTTATGAGAATAAAATTTATTTCGTTAGTTAGGTGAAATAAGAATAATTCCTTACGTTAAACGTACTTAATTATTTTATGTTTCAAATTGCAATCCACTTTTCGAAAACATAAATGATTTTTTATAACGATTTTTTTAAATAACATTATACTTTTATGGGTTTATTATTATAAAATATCAATATGAGATATTTGAACATTAGAAATGAAATCTCTTAATCAAATGAAATATCTACCCTTTCTTCCACATCCAATTAAAAAAAATCTATTTTTTTCACTAAAAATAAGCCCATTTTCATTTAAATTGAACGAATTCAACCTACCACGATTTCGTTTTAAAAAAATACTAAAAATTCAAATCTGACACACCCGATGACCCACCCTATAGATAACGACCTTCTTTGTTCGAACCCATATCTCCATTCGAACACACATCGATTTCCCTCCTTTTTTTCATATTTTAAACGCAAACGATTTAAAAATCCTTTACCACACACACTCACACACACACAATTCAATCCCAAAAGCGCGCGAATTTTATTTCCTTCCCAGACCGGAAATACGTTTATGCTCGATATTTATGCTCTCCGCATGCTCCGTGAATTAAAAACAGTAACGCCATATGGGAAATGTATTGGAAACCCAATCACCTCGTTAGGGGGGAGCACCATGAGTTATGGGGATACTGCAGAAGGACGAAAATACATTAAGCTGAAGGGGAATTGTACCGAAGAGTTAACGTCTAAATCCGTATGGCGTCGAGAGTGGATTTTTCTCGCAGATATTAATTTTCTGTTCAGGAAATTGTAGGTCATTTTTGTTTTTGTTAGGGTTTCCAATCTTGAAATTGTGAAAATTTTGGTATTTCACTCTTTAAAATTTGATATCTTGGTGCTGAAACTAATATGATTGTACGTATTGAAATCACAGTTCTGGAATATTTTCAGTTAAATATATGTATGATGACTGAAAATACCAAGGGGTACAAGTGATTTCGAGAAAAGTACGCTCAAAGTTGATCATGTACCTATATGTATTAGGAGGAAGTCGAGTGATTTACTGATATATCTCGGCATACGTTCCAATTTCATTTATATCCTTTAGCCACCAAATATGTTAGCGTACATAGAAGCGATTCCAGTACATAACTCAATTTCAGCAAAAATGTCACTTTTACCCCATGGACTTTCAGTCGACATTTAATTTTAGCATTTTTAAATTGTATGGGAAATATTAATAATACACCGAACTCAATGAAAGTGTTTATTTTTTAAATTATGAATATTTTGTATTTGTTAAAAAATCAGAACTATTCTATTGTTTTTCTAATATTTAATAAAATATTTAATAACTTAAAAAAAATAGAAGAAGCTATATTAAATATTAAGTAAATCTTAGATGGTAATCTATGACAATTTGGCATTTTGACATTCAAATACATTTTTTTAGAAATCATAATTTGAACTTATTTTCAATCTGAAAATTATACACATATCTATAAAAGACATTAAAAATAAAAATACTTGTCAAAAATATAATTTCAATTTTTTTCTTATACATTCGAATCTCAGCACTAACATAAGTGAAAATTTCCCACAATTCCAGTTCTGACAAAACGCACCGAGATTCTAGCTCCCAGTTGAGCACAAAGGTCAAAGCAGACCCAGAAACAACAAACGACTCGAATCTCCCCAGCATCTAGAGTTCACTTTTTCGTCCCAGATATTAATTTCGGACAAAGACGAGTCCCTTTGACCTAGACATGTGGTCACCCTTCGGCGAAGTCTAGTTGTCAACCTTGGACTGGGATCCCTTTCAATCTTACCCCGCTCGGTTAATAAGTGTCAGAGCACGTAGAAGACACAGTTGTTTTGTTAAGACCCTCTTAACTTTTCTGCCTTTGAAGGGCGTGTGAATAAGCATTTCCATTTCCAGTATTTCCACACAAACGGTCCAGGTGTGGATTTCGTGAATCGGCTTATACAAAAGATTTAAAGGATTCACGAGAGAAAGCGAAATCCTTATATTATACTCTGTCTCATTAAGATTAATTATGTTTGTGATGTGTACAAAGAAAACGTTTCATTCGACGTATAAATCGTTTCAATTTAAACGGGACAAAGTATTTTTCTATCGAGTGACCCCGATGTGGAAAAAAAAACTCTCATCGATCAATTTGACGGACGTGAGGGACATCATTACTGTTTTCTATGTATCATAAAAAATAGAAGAATAGTTCTAATGCTACAGAAGCACTTTACCGATGATACAAATCCTCCATAGTCATATTATAGCTTTTCTTTTATACGCGCCGACAATAAGCGGGTCGTGATTCTTACGAAATGCTCTAATTATACGGAAAATCTGAATAATCTACGTAATGAAATTCGCAAAGTTATCTCTAAGTAATAAATTTCGCTCAGCGCTCATATTTCATTTGAAATAATGAGATGAAATATGTAATCGATGGAATATTAATTTTCGTAAAACTTTGGGCGGTTTGATATATTCGATTGATCAGAGCGATCGTTTGGAATATACAATTGTTATATTAGATTAATTGATTATCCAGGAAGGATTACCAAAACGTATCTAATCGACAGATATAGTATATCGAACCATTATACGAAGATAATTCATTGATAACGATGAGGCGATAATTTTTTTTCACTATTAATACATTGGAACACTAGCGATTTTTTCAGTCCCAAAACGAAATGACACAAATCACATATAAATTGTATAATGATGAAACTATTATCTAATATTGAAAAGTCACATTTTCTCTTCTATTGAAATTTAATAACTTGTCGATAGCGTAGCGCTACAAATCGTTTGTGCATACCTCGTCTGACTTTAGTGTCCTTGTAATGTTGAATTCGAATTCTATCGAATCTTAACAAGCCACATGACGTTTTTTTTAATCGATACGATCGTTTCTTTCCGGTACTTAATCTATTCAAATTCGAAATACCAAGATTATCCATGTCATATTTGCGCCATCTTTCATGCTCTTTGAGTTACTAATTCTTCAGAAAGTGGAAGACTTATTAAGAAATTCAAAAATATATACTCATCGGTATATTTTAAATTAAATAAATCATCAGATAAATATTTCCAATTAACATTTTCGCCGAAAATTAATTCGCAAGAGAGTGCAAGCGCTTTGTGAAATATACAGGGTGTCGGTTATTGTTGCTTTCACGGCGTTCCTCTTTAGTGCTTTCCAACAATAAAGTTGTTTGTGAGGCGAAGACGCGGCGTCAAACAAAAGCCTGTTTTCGGAATTGAATTTGCCGCTACTTTTGCGACATATTTTCTCGCTAATTGCATGTTTCGTCTTCTAGAAGAGCGACGGTTACATTCACCGCAAATTGGACGCGTGTTACCTAAAAATAAGAATAAAACGACGCACATTTTTCAGATCGAAGGATTTCGTGGAATTCGATTCTGAAGTCGTCACTTTTTGCATTAATGAGTTCTTTGAAATGTGTATTTTTTTCGCGATTGAAATACATATATTTAATCAAAGGTTTAATAAGTGAAAGTGTATTTCATACTCAATAATAAAGTTTGAAGGTGTTTGTCGATTTGTAATTTGTACGCAGCAGTAAATTTTCTAATTAGTACTCGATCCATAAATTTCTAGATTTTAATGAAACTTGCTAGAAATGTAGTGTAAATACTGATATAAAATAATAGTTGAGAATTAAAATGCAACTTTAAATATTTATTCAATTATCTCGAGATAAAATTAAATACATTTTTATGTACACTAACAAAATAACGATTTGTCTATTGAAACTTTATTTTGTTAATAAACCTATCTAAATATGCTTAACTTTGACTTGAGATAACTAAAAACCCATTGATAATCACATTCCGGTTCTTCTACATAATTTAATATTTTTGAGAACTTACGCAAAGTAAACCGAGATATTAACTAAATCCTCACAAGACAAATATTTTCAATTATGCAAGACTTTTCCACAAATTCGATCGAAACAAAACTCTAATTGAATCATAACGAAAATTAAATACACTTCTCGAATTTATTTTTTCAACTTCTAGAACAAAAGCATTTTCGTCTCCCGAAAAAAAATCCTCTCTAAACTTTCAAGCGGAGTTCTGCGATTCAATTTGCGGTCCCCATGGCTTTTTCTCTTGGTTACTGCGATTTCTTCGGTGAACGGTCAGCGGCCATATGGCGCCTCATTTCACGTATTAAAATATTTAAATGGTCCCTTTTTATCTCTGGAGCAATTAGCCGGTGTCGACTACGACGATTATGTGGAGTTTCAGCATTTAAAGTGGGTCTCAAAGCCTTTTCTGCAGAGCGAGAGGAAGTCGTTCCTTTCGATGAAAAAAGTTCCATCTTCAGCCGAAGGCGTCTTCGCGTCCTTTTGTTTCCTTCGTATTTTTTTCTAGAAGCTAGAAGCTCGATTAATCAAGTTTTAGATGGGATATGACATGTGTGTGTTAGCAACGCATCATGTTTTCATATTGAACTTGGTAAAAAGTGGTCGTAAGAAGTCTCACTTCTATTATTGTGCGAATTATATCATATGAGCCGTTCAGAAATAATCGTGACTGAATTCGCTTTTTGATAAAATGAGATTTAAATATCAAACCACTTGGTATATTCATAACTTTCTGTGTATCGAATATCTTTCGTGAGCAATAATGAAAATGTCATTAAATGACTAAAGTTTGACCACCATATAATAAATCATCTGTTTCAGTGCCATTTTAATTAATTCTGCTCTTCAATGTGAATTAACCACATTTGCAGTTTATTATAAACATTTTTTTTATGTCTATTTGTTTAATCAAAATAAATTCAATTAATCATTGAATGTTTTTATGCAATTCTGTCAAAACCAACGTTGAGCAAATTGCAATTCGAGTATCGGAAGAACATTCAGAGCATCTGTATTGTATCTATATAAGATATTTAATTTTCTTGGAAAAGAAATGTCGCGTCTCGAGGGGGTTCTGAAAAAAAATGGTCCATTAATTTGTCCCGAGTGATTCATGGCGATGAATGATAATTTGAATATTGCGATCTCGGTTTCGAATTGAAATATTTATTTAGATTCGGCTCGATTTAAATTCTTCGCAAATTAACTTAGATTCGGAAGAATAATCACTGGTGCTGCAGAGATTCCCAAATTAACCCTTGCGAACGCAAAAGAAAATCTCTAGACTTCTCGAACAGAATTTCGAGTGAAATTTGTAAGACATCGCCGAAGAAACGCGACGAATATCAAATTAACTTTTTTCCAATGCCATTAGGTGCCTTTTTTTCCTCTTCTAGTTGAATTATTATTCCGTCCCCCATTTATATCAATATAGAGAATTTCTACGCCAAGTAAAAGTTTTAGCGACTTTTCAAATTTATTCAAATATTTCAATTTATTACTATAGACGAAAATATAATCAGCTCGAGAAAAGTTTCGAACGTTGTTTTTCGTTTACAATCAAAAACCGATTTGTGTCACCGACGTTTAATTTTTGATCTATGTATAAAGTCGATCATAAGATTCAACTAAATGTAATTTTCTAATTAGACATTCATACAAGGTATAAAATTTTGACTCAAACACATTAAGACAATTTTTCATTTTCAACAGTTGAAAACTGCAATTCGCAACTCGCACCATGAAAAAGTTATGATTTACCGCACGAGTCACGTTCTCGAAACAGCTTCGAAACTTGCAATTTTTTCATTCAAAACTGAAAAGTCAAAACGTTTCACGACCCGGGACCATTTTAGCGTTTTTCTCGCGGAATATTAAACATTTTACGTTTCGCAACGAACCCTTTTTTATGGGATTTTTCGCCATGTATCGCACTCGGCCTTTCGAGGTGTTTCGAATTTATACATCTCGGCAAAAATCCGAAACTTCGGAGGCTGTGTGTTGTTGGTCTTATCTGCGTTTTCGGAATCGCAATAAAAATCAAATGCGCGGAACTAATGTCGGTTTCGGGTCATTCGAATGCGGAGAGTCGTTTGCGAGGTTTTAACTCGCGAAACGGTGTATTCTCTGCTTATCTGCGAATTTCGAGCCTCATTTAAGCGCTAATTCAATTAAATAACGGCCTCGATACAGCATGAAAAGATGTCGCCGTTTTTAACGAGGCTCCATCTCGAAAATATGCTCGAGTCTGTTGAAAAAAGGAGCGTGAATGAAAATTTTCCTTAAGGGGACTCTTCACTCGCGAACTGATTTTAAGTGTGTTTCAATCGATTTATAGCTAGCCGATAAAGTAAAAGTATTAAATGATAGTGTATGCTGTTTCTGGCTTCAGTGACTTACAATTAATGATGCTAGATTCTGTTTGTAGCGAAAATCATATGTCGCTTTTCTCATTTGATTTGAAAAGTGTTCGTTTAGTGCTTTACGAAACGGTTTCTCAAATTGGATACCTTACGTATCTTACACCGTATCTTTATCTTTTAAATTCAATTGATTTGAACTCTCCAGAGATTTTAACTTAGGTGTTCTGCTTATTCAATTTAAATTGAAAAAAAAATTGGGTACATCTGTAACAATAAATATTGACAACCTGATGATTTTTCACTACGACATTCAATGGAAATTATATTTTTATGAAAAACTGAATTTTCTTGTTTAGCAAATCATTTGATGCTCTTTAAAGTAGAATTAAATCAATATTTTTTTCGTGGATTGATAATAATTATTAACATTCATTTGATTTATTATAACAATGTCAAAGATAAATCTGCATACATTTATAAGGATGCCCGTTTAGAGTATGATTCACTCGTGCGGAGTCGGTTTGTTTTCGCGTTATTAAAAACATAAATTGCGTTTAATTTAATATATAATAGCCATTTTCAACATCGCTCTATGGGTTTTCGAATAAAAGGCCTCGCCCGACGATGAAAATTTATGATAGTCGCTTTCTAGCTAACGGGCCAAAGATAATACGGAGATGATATCGCAGATTTCACAGGTTCTATTCAAACTGAGATAAATTTCAGCAGCTCGTTTAGTCCGAAATCATTTTGTTGTGTTTTTATATATTTTTCACTTAAAAACATTTATTAAATAACTATATGAAAGTATTAAGAAATTATCGCATTTAATTAACGAACATTCGATTCGATATTAATGTTTGAAAATTCCAACTAAAACAGCAATAATATGTCTCAGATTTCGACAAAATTATTAAACCAAAACATATAAATACTATTTTAAAGTAAAAAGTCTAATCCCCATTTATATTCCCATCAAAATCATGTAACATCGTCGAATTTTCGGTTAAGTCTCCCCAAGACAAACACACGTCTGAAAATTCGTGCGTGCGATGGAAAGCCTCGAACAAATGGGAGTCGAGAGCCTGTGACAGAGCACTCATCAAAAGACTAATTTCTGGATATATGGTCCAAGTGCCATACCAGGGCCGGAACAGGGGCGAAGGCCTAATGGGGAGGAAACGACGAGAGGAACGCGTCTAGATAAAACTAGAGCGAAATTCTGTATAACCTTGTGAAATCTTTACAGTGGCGGCTCAAGGACCGCATTCGGGGTTATTTATTGGCACATATGTTTTTGTTAGGCCCACTCTTGTGGTTTCCGATAAATAAAACTTGTATGAGTCGAGTGTGGTGTGATTTTTTTTGAGGGACGATGTACTTATGATAGAAAAAGTTTTGTACGTTTGATAAGGATGATGTTGCTTTTTGAAATTTATCGATTTCGAGTTGAACTTTAATGATAGAATACTTGGAATTTTTCTTCATTAAGCTCATTGAAAAAATAATAGATGTTGTTAACTCTTTAATACGTACATATAATAATATGTATCAATGGTAAATTTCTCATTGTGTCGCTCATTTTTTTAATTAATATTCTCGTTGCAATTTTTTTTATTCGTGGTTGTGATCTTTAAATGCTTAAGTCATTATAAATGTCCCTGAATAATGAATAGTTCAGTAAAATGGGTGCTATAAACATTGTCCCATGTTGGAATTTTCATTATCTTGCTCTATTATGTATCTGATGAATGTAAGATCTCTATCGTAAAATCTTTATAAGCCCATACATTTTATTGTTATATTTAAATGATATATAATACTTATATAAACTTTATATTCATTCCGTAAATGAAGTTTAATGAACGTTTTCTGGACTAGAAAATTAATAAGACTGCGTTTGATGGGATCATTTAGAAAATTCGGAATATTTGATTAGTTTAAAAATTTCAGACATTTTAATAATTCTTATATAATTTTCCATCGTTCGGAATTTCGACATCAAAACAAGCCTATTTATTTAATATTCAATGAATATTTTGATAAACGCGAAAACGTTTCGCGGAAAACTTCGACCGAAAAAAAATATCAAAATAATCCCCCTCAACACCAAACATTGTACACACAATGCAAATTTAACGCTATTTTTTATATTAAAACCATTTTTTATTACGAAAAGTCTCGTAATAAATCTCAAAATTAAACTTCGCACAACCGCAAGTTATACATACATTTACATACAAGTTCTTCCTTAGCGCTATCCCCGCATCAAATTTTCGGATTCCGGTTCCGTTGAAATTATTATTTCGCGCTTTAATTAAATTATAATACAAAAAATTTCCGACGGACTTTTTCCCGCCTTTTAATCGCGCGTCTTCCATTTTTTCCTCTACATAATTTTTTCTTTCGCTTTCGACTGTTTTATGCGAAAAGTTCGACGATTCGCTAAATTTTCATCTTGAGCTTATCCGAGTCGAATTTTCGACAAACATTCTCATTGACAAGCGAATTCTAAAGCTTTAGTAACCTCACAAAGAAAAGCACTCTAGTGTGAGATTGCATTCGAATGCACCGTTGCGTTCTTTTGCAAAACTTTCGGATAACCCGCTTTTTCTGTCGCAAACGTACCTTAGTGCACACGTGATGGATTTACTGTGTATTTTCTATTTTTCAATCGCAATAAATAGTGCTTTTCCTGTTCGATCTGTTTCAGTGATTAATGAAACTCTAATCTGTGTATAAATTCAGTCGATTTCCATGTTATCAGGATTATCTGAAAAAATACGGTTATGTGTTCATGTTGTATTGGATAATACGCACAAGTTTGTACTTTTAATTTATAATTAAATAATGACACAAAAATTACGTTCTTCACTATTGCATGGATGAAATTACATCAGTTGAAATTACACCACACTGTATATTTTCACGAGAAGAAAATTTCAACTCATATTGTGTTACAAAAAGTCGTTCGCCTTATCGAGTTATATTTTTCAATATAAAAATTCTATATTTTGAAACAATCGTTGATATTCTTTGCTCAATTTTTAAATCTAATAAGACACTATTACACTATTATCTAATCGAAATCGTTTTAAAAAAAATGTAACTCTACTCAGCGTGTGTGGATTTTACAGATTTATTCACTAGTCAGTAAGCTACTTTCCTTGTATTTTCAAAGAGTGAAAATCTTCTTATATATACGAATAAATTTCATTGCGAATAAAACTCAACCGCACCGGAATCCATCTTGTTTCCCTTCAACGTGTCACTCTTAAGGGATAAGTTGACGCGTATCCGACATTCGACCAGAATAACAAATCAACTCGAAACAACCTATTCTTTCCACTTTGATAAAATAAAATAGTCAACCGATAGCGCAGTACTATAATCGTGTCGGGTCCAGTACTCTTGCAATGCTGAGTTCTAGCCCTGTCAAATTATCGTGGAGACTCAAATTTGATTTTCGGATTTGACAGTTTTCTCATATCTGTGATAAATTTTGTACAAATCTGAGAAATCTGATACATTTAGAGGTGAAAGATGAGAGTGAAAACTCACCTCCCAAAGGGTTTCTCTTTCTAGATCGAATACACCCTCATTTTTGAGGTCAACTAGCCTCACTTGCTGATTTCTATCACTCGTTTTAAACATTCTATGTGTGTGCTTAAAACAATTAGGTTAAAAATAAACAAAAATATATAAACAAAGTAAAAACAGTAACCAATTCGTGACCGCAATTCCGCAACACCAAACACTCAACGCGAAAACTTGGCAACGCTTTTACACATCATTTCAGGTTACAGTCCGAATTTGTGGTTCGTCCTCGACATTTGGCTAAAATTCGTCCAAATAGAACGTTTATTAAATTCCTCAGTGGCATTAGTCACCTCTCAACAACCTGGCGTGTCAACGGCCCCTCTAATGAATTTTCCGGAAAAGTCGGAAAAATTATGCACCGTCGACTTTCTAGGCGTTTTTTTTTTCCATTTTCTGCGAAATTTCGACGAAAATTCGAGAGGTTTTAGTGCTGCGCTATCAATGGTATCATCAATCAGAATCACAATGAAGAGAATCTATCGATGTAGCATATATCCTCTGAAAGCCATAAGTAGAAATATTATCTTAATGGATTCGATGAAATATGAGTATTTTTCGAGTGTTTCTATTTTTTTCTATGCCACACTATTTTATTCGATCGATGCTTATTATTATCGATCGAAAATTTTGGATATTTAAGAAGATAAGACGATTGTCATTTTACGCTATCTTTGCAATAATCAGTTGTAAAATTTTATCGCGACACCTGTACATTCAATTCACTTTTGTACGTGTTGAATTTAAATATTTTATTATGGGTATATCTTTGCATGCGAGTTGCGCATGTACTAAATAAATATTTGAACTATTTCTATGGACGATGCTAATTCGCATAATTCCCTTAAACCGACCCTAGCTCGTGTTCAATTAGTGTAGGACATGTATTGAATTAATTTCGAAACAATCGATATGGAAATAGCTTTATTTTGTGTTAGGACCTGAAAGTTAGACGCATTTATAATGTTATGATTTTTTGTAATATGAATGTAAAGCCCGCTGAGTATTAATGGAATGAAAAGTGATTATAAACTCATTAAATATAGGATGTGGGCTTTTTTTTATAAAGTAAATGATAATTAGATTACAAACTAATTTACAAGCATATTGAGAATTGATATCGTTAAAGTTAAGATAATGATATGCATCTAACAAGAAAGCATCTTTCGGTCTGGTTTGAAATATGAATTAATCATTAATTGGTCATGTTTTCGGAAGAATAAATAAAACACAAAATAATAGTGTATATCTTATAGTCAAGTGCTTTTCGTTATAATTACAATGATTTGATGATTCGATAAAATGAAGCAACAGTAGGATCCAGTAAAGATAAAACTTCATACATATACCCGAAATATGACTTAATAAGTTTCGATTCTTGAACCTACTGTTAGTCGAGTATTTTGATCATAAAATGATAATTAGAACTAAAGATTCTATATGAATATATCGTCCTTTGAGAATCAGAGAGTCTTGGCGCGGATCTCATTTCCACCAGATAAGACCCCTTGAAATATTCGATGACCGCGAATCCTGAAGATTTCATCTGACACGTGATACGATCCCACCAGGAACTGACCCGAAAATCTGACCGGCTTCCCAAGGGTGACTTTCGTGTCTCAAACACGGAAATTACGTATGTCAGAGCTTCCCAAACATTTTCTGATACACTACGATAGTTGCAAGCCTTTGGAAGTTTCAAGTTCCAAAATTTTGACAGAAAACTTAGCACCCGAGCAGATGAGCCAGTTACCACGAAAATGGTTCAAAACGTCATTTGACGTTTACTTTTGACGTCACAAAACGTGAAATTGATATTTTGAAAATTTTCCGACAATCACTGAAGATTAAATTTTCAAAAATTAATTAAAATCGTGAGCGAGGTGTGAACAAGACACAAAAATGACATGAGCGTGGTGAACGAGGCGCGAACGAGTCGTGAACGAGGTGTGAATATGATGCAAATATGACGTAAATCTGAACTTTGACTAACACTTTTCAGGCTTTATGGAATCCAGTTTGGGAAACTCTGATGTATGTGTTATTTTCGGGGTCGTTTATCGCCCTTAATCTCTCTGCTTTACGGCTGTTTTATTTTCATTATTTTTTATTACATGTGTATTTTTTGCTATTTCGCTGAGTGTATCGTTTTCGAGATACGAGAAAATTTGCGATGATTTATCGAACGTCGAGGTCGTTATTTTTTTCAGTTTCGTGAAAGTTTTTTTCATTTTCATGCGCATAATCCTCTTAGGTGTTTAAGTGCTGTGGAATCTTGCTAATTCGAATATTCTTAGTGTGAATTTCAGATGAGATTTTTTTCGAAGATGTCAAAATTGCTTAATGCTCAGATAATTTATTATATTGAATCCAAATGATGGAAATAATGTCTTATTATAGATGAAATATGAAAATAAAATATGTAGACTGATTGTGAGATTAAATAAAAATTCTTTCAATATTATTTTAGCGTGAAAATTTATTACCTTTACGTATTTGCTTATCAAAATCGGATGATGCTCATTTTTTGCAACTAGAAAAAAATTATCATACAGCTATAATCAATCGTATGACATCGATTTTTTTTGTTAACTTATTGTTAGATTAGAATTACATAATTTAAACAATCTTATCATTAGTAATCAAATTATTTTTATTTTATTAATTCATCTTTTCGGATTACCCTGGTTTTACCACATTCAATTTGTTTCTAGGAAAAAAATATTTTTAATTTCGTTCCTTATTAGATTTGACATTTATTTCCAGAAAAATTATACCTTCTACAAATAAAAATAAGAAGTTACAGAGTTTTCCTCGGATATTTTCCGAATTTCGTATTTTCAATCTGTTCAAGCTGACTACGTTTCCATTAACATTCGTAAATACGTTCACCTTCCTTATTTTTGCCAAAACTTCCTTGTCGCCTAATTTATATCCTATTTTAATAACAACGATGTTCGACTTCGTATAGAATTAATAGAATCGTATATATTTATCTCAGTTTATAAATCATCGTACGATTTATGGAAGAAAAAAACGATCTTTCGCATCGATCTAAACAATACTTTATTGTTCTTCATCGAATGATCAGTATCTAACAATTTGTCTATTCAAATGAATGTTTCATGTGCCGCTAAAAATTTGTAATTAACTATCGGTTTTATAATCGTGTGTAGAATGAATAAAAAATTATCATGTTAGCATTTCCGACTTGATAAGTTAACTTTTTTAAAAAATGTTTGATTTCGGTCTAAATTGTTTTATCGATGTTACTATTTACTATTGCTATCTCTAGTCTAGAAACTTCCGAGGAAATGTTTAACACTGCAGCCCAATCACTCAATTTAACTTTGAAACATATTTCCGACCTAATTGAAATAGTTCCAGGGATAGCAAAAAAAAACGAAACAGTTTAAAATGAAAATTGTTTAATACTTATTATTTACACAAACCTTATTCTGAAATTGTTTCTATATAATCCATGAAACGACCTTCGTATGAAAAGACCGTGAACGAAACAAGACTATTTGAATATTTTTCACAATTGCATGACGTGTATTGAATTCATAATCTATATAAAATATAGTCGAAGTATTCGTTTATCGTAAAAAAATTATGCGATGAGAAATAAATTGATTATGTTCGTACAAAATGGTGATTTTAATGCGATTTTTATGATTTTTTTCAATAGTAAATCATTTGCGATCGATTAAATCGTCATAATTGAGCGGAAATAGTTTTGCGACATTAGAACCGACCAAATTGTACGTTTTTATTGAGCAACAATGTAATTCAACCGTTGCTAATTTGAGGATTATGTTTTATTGTATTGTAAGGATCCCATAAAATACTCGAGGTAAACGTAATGGTGTTTGCTTTTAATCTTGGTCAAACATCTATGTGCGGTTTTTATGAACTAAGGAAATAAAAAATGTGCCGTTATAAAATTTGACGATTCAATATTATTGTATTAAGCTATTAAAAAAAATAACAACTCGTTTCTATTAGTATTGACTAGACGTAAAAAGAAAAATTTTGGTTTTTTTCTGAAAACAAAACCGTGATTTCTTAACAATTGAACAACACGTTCAAGGTATTTTTGAAAATTTGCACAATTCAATAACTTTTCGGTCACAGAGTTCAATTTTTATCTTATGAAAAAAAAATACTAATGATTTATTTTCAACGTTTTTCTACGGCAATTTTTCTTCGTGTTTTATAGAAACGATCCTAATTAAAACACTACAAAATCGTTACAGATTTTTTCTAAAAAAAAAACTTAAGAATTTTATTAAAAAGAAATTAATCCGAGAAATCCTTATCTCATTCGTGTTCTAATCTGATTGTAATCTTTCTAATAGATATCAAGTAATTCTAATTTGAGACTTAAATAATCTTATATCCATTTTCAATTCTTCAGTTAAAATATATTACACTCTAAAAGTTTATTTTTTAAGTACTTGTATGTATAATATTTTAGATTAGATCAAGTTAAGTAGGGTTATTTTTATTTCATGTTAAGTTAGGTCGAGTACTGTACTGATAAGAGAGAATACGAGTGGCGTTTTTTTATTAACGATATATGTATATGTACTAACATTAAACCCTTCTATAACACGGGAATAATTTTCGTGCTATAGCGAAAACCCAACCAAATTTTAAGGCTTTTTTTGTATAAACATTGCGAAAATGAGGATATGTGCATATGTATTTGTTAAGACAAAATTGATGATTAAAAGTCATAGTTAGAAAAATGACATTATCGAGTAAGAAACCTGATAAATATTTCTAGAATTTTGCTATATTAAAGAATAAATATCGTGTTGTACAAAAAATCGGATACTTTTTCACATATATACTTTTGTACTACATGTTCAATGAATAAAATTGACTTAGGCTGCACTATATTTCAACTTATGTTAGGCTATCTTTTTTCCATGATAGATTAAATCCAGTCAATTTGGATTACTTTTTTCAAGTTAATTCGAATATTTTATCAATTTTATGTATAATAAACATGTACCTTAAACCTTTTTATAAAAAAAATAAGCCTATCATAAAGTACAACCCTGATTTTTCTATTATGACCGACGAGACATCGAGTCTAAACCGCGAACGAGCTCAGTACATCGACGGTCGGCGTCGAGTGAGGTTCTGTTACACTAACTTGACAATTGTCAACAATTGTCAACAAATTTTCATTGACGACTATCACCTCGATGACCAAACAGTCTTCGTTTGGCAGTCATTACAACCTGACGTCTTAGAACAGCCGACTATTGTGTTAATCCGCTTGTTTAGCAGGTTTGTTTCTTTTTTAGTCGAGATGCTTTTTTTTGAAAAAACTATTCAAAATGTTTTAATATTGAACCGGTTTTATTATCAGATTTAATTCTGAAGTTGTTGCAAAAAGTGTTCGGCTATGTTTCGTTATCGCGAACTATTTTCGTTCCGTTCGATTATCAAATTTTCACGGTTTAAAATTGCTGATTCGTCACATACTCGTACAATTGGTTAATGACTATATAATAAGGTTGTTGTGAATATTTTGCGATAGAACATTGTGGAAAATTTATGTAGTTAGTCAGTTTTAGTAATAAGTGATCAATTATATGCTCATGTGGTGTTTATTTTTTTCCAAATCGTCGTAAATTATTCGTAATTGTCTTATTTACGCAAATATATTTCGAACAATAACATAAATTTTGCTTTATGATATTGTTGACAACGCAAATTAGATTGATTTTTTGTCGATTAATTGTTTATATCTATTAAAAAATATTTTGTTTTATTGTTTGCAGATGTGCGGACGAGCGAAACTCTATAACTGTACCTGAACTTGACAATATACTCTCACACAAATGAAATATATTTACTGCAACGCTTAAATTATATTAATAAAAAAATATATATATTACGAAACGGATGACAATAATATTTATTCGTAGTGTCTTTGAATCATGTGATTTGAGAGAAAACTTCCTATGAAAGGCCAGAATTAGTTTTATAAAAAGAAAATATTTTCGATCTTGAAACTGATCAAAACTAATACTTCAGATCTCATTCATTCCAAAAGGAAATCTTAACTATACTATAATCTTGATTCATCTGAATTAAAAAAAAAAACTTAACCATGGCATCGAATTCTACATACGCTATGAAGAACGACTTCGACGCAACAACCCCTGATAAGCCAAGCACTCCAGATGCCATAAAAGCTATGGGAAAAGCAGCTGATTACAAACTCTACAAGAGAAGATGGGTCGTTTTATGCATCTTCGTGTTATATTCCGCTTCAAATGCAATGCAATGGATCCAATATGCCATAATCGCCGATGTTATAATGGAGTACTACAACACTAGCAGCCTCTGGGTTGATTGGACTTCTATGGTTTATATGATAACTTATATTCCGCTGATCTTCCCTGCTAGTTGGATGCTGGATAAATATGTGAGTATTGTTTTTTTTAATAATAATATAGTGGTATAAAGTATATGGGGCATGAAAAATCGCGCTGTATGAGGGATTAGTATGAGTATGTGTGTGGTTTTAATTCGAAAATGGAAGGACGCAGATGGGTATGGAAATGGGTCAGTCCTCAGATAGGAGATACGAAGTTGTTTTATGCATAGGATGTCCCATTAATAGACTATTGGATTTTATTGTTTGTTTTGTGGAAAAAATGTATATGGGGAAATAGTGTGTTTTTCTAACTGCTGCATTTAGAGCTGGTTATTCAATCGATCGTTAAACTATTGACTATGAAATTTAACATTTATAACGAAAATTTGATGTTTATTTTCTGATCAAAGATCTATCTTTGATATTTATTTCAAAATGGAATAGTATCAATAAGTAACTTACGTGTTTAAGAGAAATTTTTAATTGTCGGTATGAATAATCGAATCGTGATTCATTGAATTTCGTATCGATCTTCTGATTCATAAGTACTAGAAAAAATATTTTTGCATTCAAGCACGAACTGATAAATCATCTTCCGAGTCATACCTTTATATAAATGGAACACTCTATATAAGGTCAAGCACACTTTTGAATAGTAAAGCATCAAACTTATATCACATGAATCACACTCGCGTCAAATTACTTATTCAAATGTTTAAAAATGCCAGAACTGGCATTCTCATTATCAACATTGTTTATATTTCGACATAATATGCAAGTCTGATGAATATTCGATCGAATGGCTTATTCTGTATGGAAAATTCGCTCATTTGCAAATAAATTTCTATACTTGCAGCGAAACCTGCAAACTCATTTTCGTCAACGGAAATCAATATACGCCGTATGAAAAATTCAATTTTGCGCCGAATCGCACGTTTCGCTTCGTTGAATATTTTATTATTTCACATGCGAATGGAAATGATAATAATGCACAATAATACATTTCAGCAATTCGATCTAGAATCTATGAGAATTTCGCTATCTGGACACTATCGTCCGTTAGCACGACGATCGATAAGATCGATGTCCAATTTATAATAAGCGTTCCATTGTTGAATCGATTTGAGGAAATTGTGTGTGGAATTGTCAATTGAAGTTCAATGCAGAAATGACACCTGAACGATGCATTCAATTAACGATATGGCGTAATCGAAGAGTTGACTCTTCTGTGAACTTGCGACCCTGATTCATTAAAAGACACCGATTCAAAATATAAACATGAATTTTCTATAGTTATTGCTGATAGTTTTTATTACGTGTGAATTGTGCTGAAATGATTATGCGTAATCTATAACAATTTGAATGTTTATTATTCTTCATATTGCGAAGCGTTCATAAAAGTGCATTTCGATGTTTCAAAAATTTGTAAATTGTTAGACGCATTCTCTTATTTTAACCCAACATAATAGAATTATATTCGATGAGTATCTTTTTAATGTCCTCTCTACAAATTGAAAAAATCAAATTTTACTCAACTCAATTTTTTTCGCCTGTGTATTGAGTCAGTACTTTTGACAGATATTTGATAATGTATATGAATATGAGCTCGATAACTGCATTAGATTAACAAACAAGTAGCATATATTTTTTGAAAATAATCAGTTTAATTATTTAATAAAATCAAAAATAGATTGATTTTGATGCTATTTTCCTGATTTGGACGCAATTTAATACCTACCTTAATTAATACTTTCAACGGTACACACGTTGATCGGCTTAACAATCTACACCCCATAACCAAATTAATTTCTCTCTGTGAAATTACGATCCTTATAAATTTGATCATCTATGAATAGAAATAGACCCTTCTCCGAAACCATTATTCGCGATTTATGTTTCAAAACGAAAGCCTAGATTCGCGCAGAATTCAATCATTTGACTCTGCGTATTTTTAGAATAACCTTTCGATTCGAAAGCAGATTATTTACCGAAATCGACCGAAATCCTCTCTCAGTCTAATTGAACTGTTTTCTTCGTGTAAAATAATCATCCTGGTCCGCTACAAATCTAGTTAACTAGTCTGCGAGTGTTGTAATTAGTCTCGAACGG
The DNA here is from genome assembly GCA_024721215.1 of Cheumatopsyche charites. Lineage (NCBI taxonomy): Eukaryota > Metazoa > Arthropoda > Insecta > Trichoptera > Hydropsychidae > Cheumatopsyche > Cheumatopsyche charites. The sequence continues at coordinate 2,188,717 of CM045577.1, read as the reverse complement.
ATGCGAATGCTAGCAAAAACATTCATCTTACTTCCTAGACTAATCTGAACTAAGTTGTGGAATGAATCAGCTCTATCTAGCATCCACTCTTGTCGATTCAGTTCGTCCATTAATCTATATAAAATATATTTTATTATATCTTCCTACAAGTTATATCATAAAGACGACAATCGAGAGAGCGTATCATAAATGATTCGTTGCAATATCACTGTCAGCAAAAATTTTCTTCTATATAAAACTCGAATATATGCACATTTTTTAATAAAATATTTATAAAAATTTAATGAATTTTTATATATTTTCGAACACGTGTAATGGTTAATCTTTAGTATTAAATAAGTATACGATACGGCAATGCTCAATCTGAAGTGGAATAATTGTTTTATATGGCATAATATTTGCACTGCAAAGTAATTTATGTTGAAAAGAACTCTGTAGAAATAATACTAGATAAGATTAAAGAAGAAAATCTTATGAAAAAAATAGAATAATGTTTGCGTAGTGATGTTTCGATTTTATTGGTATATCCCAACCGGAGACTAGTAATACATTTAATATTTGCTTAACCCGAAGCATGATGATATTGCAGTTATATTATATGAACACTTTCTTTTCTAGATTTTATTTTTAGAAACATGTTTGTCCAATATACGATATTTTCTTAAGACTTGTGAATTTCTCATATACAATATTGAAATACTAAAACAAATGAATATCAAGCAATTTAATATTCCACAATCTCCATACTTCATGAATTTTATAAGTGAAAAAGTTACTAAAAATGATAATTTTCTAAATTGCAGAATTTCTTATATTCTTATGATAAAAACCATGTAGGAACTTATAGAAAATGAGGAAAATAATTCGATTTTAGAAAAACTAATAATATGAGAAAATTAATACGTCCATATTTTCCAACATAAGTTAAACCTATTAGTATGTACGTACTTGCATTTTTATGACAAGTAAATGCAATTAAATTCAAATATTCTTAATGAATAAATGAACACATTATCTTCCTTAAACACTCATACTAAAACTTTCCCAAAAATGTACAATTTCCACCATCTTCCTGCAACGTTACGTGAGCAAACCTTACTAATATTGTATTATACCATTTGTATGCATACGACAACAATTACAATTCGCAACTCGCCCTGAAAAAAGAGACATTAAAAATTTAACGACTCTAATGCTCTCCCATTTTGAAAGCACTCAGTTCGGTATTTATTATTTCACGTCAGCCACCCTTGAGCCAGGGTTCAGAATCGTAAAAATATCTAATAATTACAACGGAACGAAAAGCACCGCTCGTAATGCAGAATGTGCTAATTACCGTTATAAACCCTCCAGATAACGAAACGGAACGAACTCGTCTCCTGAAAAATGCGATTTTCGTTTATTTCCCGTGAAAAAAAATATTATTTCAGCGTCGATTCTTCGTCGAAAATTCCAATAGAATTTCCAGTACGAAGTTAATAAAACAGATTGAACTCGAGAATTTTAATAGTGCATACCCGAGATCGAACGTCAAATGAAGTGTGAAGTTAATCGACATTTTTCCTTTGAAAGAATCTTGTATAATAGCTGAGATTTTAATTTGTTTCAGTCTGCAATGTCACTCGACATTGTTTTCAGTCATATTTTTTCAGATGAGTCTTTTTTTTCGGCTTTTTTTCATACGAATCGATCAAATACGTGCAAATCTCATTTCATCACATAATAAATCGTCTATTTTGAAATGCATAAAAACACAAATTCAAATTCAAATCAGTTTTTTACACAGATAACTATAATCATAAAAAATAATATATTTTTATTCGACATTATATTATTCAATGACAATTTATGTCAAAATGATGGAATAAACAAAATATGTATTTAAGTATCAAGATATTAAGGACAAATCTTTCAATTGTTATTGAAACTACATAATCGAAATAAACTGTATTATTTTGCGAAATTCGACAGATTAACCACAAATTTATAATCACTAAGGAAAAATTGTTAGATTGAACCTAATATACATAGATATACCCTCGTTAGTGTTACAGATTTCTAATGAAATTTAATCAAAACTGTAAAATTTCTCCACAAATCAAAATCGTATACAGATAACAGATAAATTTGTAACTTCAATTCTATAGTAGTTTGAATTAAATGTGTACGATTCTCGCTCTCAAACACTCTTTTCTTCATATAATATTTTCAATAAGAAACTTCCACAATAATACAAATCCAACATATTTTTTTTTGGCAAATAAACTTTATCGAAACGGACAAAACTAACCGTTCTCGAAACGAAAGCACGCGGTTAACCGCCGATTCTTGGCGCGAAAGAAAAAAGCAAAACTCGATAATCGAATCGTGCGAGGCTTTCATTCAATTCCGATTTTGAGCCTTTCCTTCCAACAGTATCTTCCTGCTCTCTTCCTAGTCTTCTTCCACCCTTCTTCGGCTATATTTTTACATCTTTCCTCTTTTAATTCCGTCACGTAGACAATCGTGCGCCGCGCTAGTTGGCGCCGACTTCGAATTTTCTTAGACGCTTGAATAATGCTCGCCGTTTCCTACGCTTTTCACTTTCTTTTCTTTCTTTCCTTATGTGTGAAAAAAAAGCTTCAGCTCAGAAGCTACAGGGTCGTTCGATAGTATGGTGGTGTTTTATAGTAGGAGGTTTATCGCTGGGAAATGACCGGTTTGAATTTTCGGCGCGAAATGCGGGCGATTCGATAAATCGAGCGAATTATTTGTTTTTTTGGTTTTGTGTGAATGAGAAATCCTTTGAATGTATATTTTTTTGTTTCTATAGAATCGTATTATAATTTTAATCAAATCAATTGATGTTAATATTGTGTTGTATTTAAACGTATTAATAAATTAAACTGTAGGTTGTTGGTAGTTCAGATTATGGTTTTATGATTATTTTTATTTTCGTTTTAATTTAAATTTATTTAAATTAAAAAATATTGAAATGAGTGTGTTTTTTTCAGTATATTTTGTTTTTATGAAATTGTGTCGTAAGTTTGTTTAGTTTGATTGATTTAAATCATCGATGCCTTTTCCGCAAAGTATTAAGATATTGGACACATTTCCCATATATGGTTAAAATTCTGATATTCTATTTAGATTGTGAATCAATTTTGCTTTGCATGTAATTTTTTGAAAGAATGCATTTTTTTATTTATATTGTTATTGTGATATTTTGTAATAAGAACATTTAATTATAATAATTGCAATCATTGGAGCTTTTATTGCAATATGACGAATCATACGCATAACCTAGATTTCGTTCAAATTTCAACATTTTATTCAAATCCTATAACAACTATACGTATCCACAATCAATCGATCGAATCATATCTATACATTTTTTCGACTTTTCTCAAATTCTTTGTTCTTTGCACAACCTTATACATTTAAACACACTCACACAAAGATGCACGTTCATTTCTTTTTGTTCGGCACATCTCGTAGCAAAGCTATTGCTACACTTCCCTTTCCATCGACGAGAGATTTTCCTTATTTTTTCGGTATTATTGTTGTGAGAAAAGCCTCACGTTGAGTTCCTTTTTGCTTTTGCACACTCCTTACGTCCGTACATATTTTACGTTTGACAGTTATTTATTTGAAACGAAGCGGTAACCGCAAATAAATATACCGAAATTTGTTCCATAAATTGTAGACTATTTCGCTTGATATTTATTTAAATATGTTTGCAAATTTATTTTTGTTAATTAATCAGTTAATATTGTAGTGGTATATTTTGCTGTTATACAAAAAAAACGTAGTTCTCGTTGTTCGCTAATGGAGCCATTTTATCTTTGCTAACTCTAATAAAATATATTAATGCGATTAATAAATCATCATAAATCGTAAGAGGATTCATTCACGTATATTCATATAATAAAAATACACCACGATACTCACATGAATAATATTTTTTTCACTTAGACAACGCACTAATTTGCAAATAATGGATCCGACGAAAATACGAAATGCAAGAAGTTCTCACAAGGGCACAAGGGAGAAAATGTTAATTTCCACGCCGACCGAAAGTTTTCTTCGAAAAAAAAAATTTTTTATACATATATATGGAGATGTTTTCGTCGACTTGCGCCATAAATCTTTTTTTGGCTCCGGGCAATCATTAGGGCGGAAACTTTTGAATTTTGCACCCCGAGATGGATCCCTTCCAAAACAAGTTGTCTTTTGTGTTATACGATTATGCGACTTTCTCGCGTGTAAAGTTTCGATCGATCATATTATGTATTACAGTGGCGGCTAAAATTTTTTTGACGCTCGTTTGGACATAAAAATTGTTGTAGATATGGAAATGTCTCTGATAAATTGTATCTTTAATAAAAAATCTTCAAAAATCAGAGACATTTCCATATCTATAAAAAATTTTATGTCCAAAAGAGTCAATAAAGAAAACAGACCGACAGAAAACTGATAAATTTTATCGTTAATAAAAAATATTCAAAAATCAGTTTTCTGTCGGTCTGTTTTCTTTATAGATGTGATTTTGATCCATTTTCTCTGTGTTATCAAGTATTAGCTTAGTTTGTAGGTTTTTCGAACGAGATTCGAATGAACTAATAATGAATGTAATAGCGATTAATCAATGGAATTTTCAAAAATATTAAATTCATTTGCTTTATTTATAATTTTCAACTTCTTATAGTTTTTCGGGTTTTCAATAACTTCAAATATAATTAAAAAAAAAAACTTGACAATCAAAGTAACTTAATTTAAATCTCTCTCGGGAAACCAAAATTAATTGATGACAACTTAAAGAATTAAAGAATTATCCTTTATTATGAAAATTGATAATTTTTCTATCGTTAAATCAGCAAGACAATTTACAGGTCCAAAGTTGGGTTATATTTTAAGTTTTTTTATAACTTAACTAATTCCCTGATTTTGTTCACTGGGCAATATTTTAAGTTATGTTAGGTTAAGTTTTTATTAATATTCGATAAGATTCGGCTAGGTTAGATTAGGTTAGGTCGACTCTAATATTCTGCTGATAACATATAAATTGACAAACGCAATCAATTCATTCTCACGTTTCAACATAAAAAAAAACCAAAGACTTTTACAAGCAAACTTTTTTAGGCCGAGATTTATTTTGTGGCCACTGTTTTTTTCTGTCGGAATTAAGCGCAGTCAAAGTTCATCAATCAAGTCGGATTCTTCCGCGAAGTTCGGATTGCGAATTCCCGGGTCGCGAGTGTGGAGATCCCGGGAAATGAACCGGACCAAGAGAGAGGATGAGGTCGGTTTTAAGCGCGGACAGAATCTTAATGGCGCATTCAAACAGCTCCGGAGGAATTTCTCCGAGCGCCAACTATCTATGGACCGTGCTAACGGCACTTCGTAAACAAGACGAAAATGGGGTGAGAATGAAAAAAAGCCGTATGCTGATGTGTTTTTTTATGAAAATAGGACCTAGTATGCTTATGAGAGTGGATTTGGTTCTGTTCCGAAGTGAAGATCTGGTGAAGATAGTATGCTTTGTCTGAAAGTGTGTGCATATAATGATGTTGATGGCAGTTAAAACAAGTGGTTTAGAATGAGGAAAAATTCCTATACTGACGAAATTTTTATCAAAAATAAGTCTTTGTTTGAAAATAGACCATGTTTTCTAGAATGATTATGATTATATTTCAAAACTGAGAACTAGTGAAAAAAGTATGACTGACTTCAAAGTATGAGAGTACATATTGTATGACCATGCTAATGATAGAAAATCAGAATTAGAAAGAGAACAAAAATGAGAAAAACTATTCTTATATTTCCATATTTTCCCAAATATAAGTTCTTATTTGAAAATAAATCCTAGTTAAGAAAATATGTCCACAATATACTCATAAATAAACCTAAGCATACTTGCAAAACAAGGAACAAAAATGCCTATAAGCTAGATAATGACAGTTCGTATTTGTATGAAGGAAAAAATAAGGAAAATTCATAAAAAAATCTTTCTAAATAACACATTCTTCTGATTTCTTTTATAAATTCAACCTTTGTATTTCAAAATCTTCAGATTTTTCCTGTCTCCATGGATCTAATACCTCCTTTCTCATCACAAAAATATTTCAATGACGACCTAACAAAAAAAAATCCATCATTTCATTCCACCAAAACACATACAATCCCCACCAGAAAACGAGCCCTCTCTCGTTAACCGGACTCGACATCAATATAAAACCGTGTCTTATTTTCGAAAAAATACAGGGATATTTTTTCGGGCTAATTTATACCAGGTCTGAAAGCCGGGACGTTACGGTCGAAAGCCGAAAGGGAACCGTTGGGCATACGTCAGTGTCGTGCTGAAGAAACGCATACATTACTCCATGGAATGAATTTGCCGTTGGAAAAATTGAGACGTGTATAAAACCACCCTTGAGGGAAGCTGTCTCGATACAAGAGATTTTGGAATCCTATAAAATAGCGAATCTATATTCGATTGTGCGAGATTTATTAGCCTAGACTAGAGATGAAGGTGGGTTTCGTATAAGGCTAAAACAGAAGCAATCCAGTTTTATAAACATTTGTTCTTGCAGCCAACGTTATTATTCAATATTCATATTCAATTTGAATGAATTTTCTGTTAAATTACTTATAAATGTTATTTTTATTTATAGAAAAAGATAAATATGGTACAAAATCATAAGGCATATCAGAAAGTTAGCTCTCATTTCTTAATTTTATATGTAAAATGTAAGTTTTAGACTGATTCTAATGATTCAGAATCCTTATTAGTTGTACATACATATAATATGAAGTACAGATTTACAAATATTAAATCATATATACATATACATATTTATATAGATAGATGATATGAAACGTTCCATTCGTGTAACTTCTTTCTTTCATTTCCTGTTTGTATTGTATTATGAATAAGAAAATTGTATTCGGGCGTCACAAAGAAATTATAAGTGAAAATAGGAGTCGCCTGCCAAAAAAGTTTCGCATCAACTGATTTATCATTTTATAAATTCCATACAAACACTATTCTATATAAAATATTTAATCACATTTACGCTTCCATATTCGATTTATCGGATAAAACACAATCCCATACGAAAACCATACAGAGCAATATTCAAATAAAAATTCGATAGGATCCCTCAGAAGGGCGGATAAAGAGAAACCGATATTAAAAATCCAAAATGGGATTTCGCTTCCGCAAATTGGCTTCCGGGATCCAGCATCAAAGGAGCTTAGAGGAACCGGAAGACCAAAATGTGTACACAGATCGGACTGCTATCATGTCATCGAATCGCAAAAGCGATTTGCAAACGATTTGTTTTTTCAAAAACTCGAGATTGAGTCTTTTATACTGCTCAAACATATTGAAAATCAAATAAGAAATTGAAAATCTGTCTTTCATACCACTTCTCTTGTTTATTCTTGTGCTGGATACTTATATCAACGTTGCAATCGATGCTTTCATAAATTCACTCTTATAGGTAATATACATTCATATGCAATCATTATACTCAACAAAATAGATTAATTCAAGTTAGGTTAGATTTTAAGTAAAGAGATACGTTTAAAGGATTAAATACATTTTAGGTTAGGTCAAGTTTTGTACCATTGATAAAAACATATACATAGTACTGAAAATAAGCATTTATTTTTGGTATGACAGTTATTTTTGCTATAAAACAAGTTTCTATAACACTATTTCTTTGATCAAGTTTAAATAAGCAATCAATAGGTTCTATTATTTTTACAAAATTTTATACTATTGTGACATTGAAAGTTAAATAATTTGAATGAACAATGAAAAATAATCTAACTTAGAATTTATATGGATTTCCTTATTTCTATTAGCGGGAATATAATCCATATTCAAATAAAGAGTTGATTGTACTTTATATTTCATATTAATTAATAATACCATAAAGATTAGAAAATTGCATAAAGATAACATAAGCAACCAGCACATTTCACTATCGCATAATTCAAATTCATTATATCTATCTATACCTATCGCTGATGGTTACATTGTGGGTAATAAACGATAATATTATTTATATTATTTTAATCAACGAGTTTTCCTTGAGCTTATTATCATCATGAATGTTTCGTTTTCAATTGTGTTTGTATTTCGCAATATTTTTTTCGGAAAAATCTACGACGAAAATAAAAACCTGTTTACTTTGGTACGAACGTTAGGAGATAGTGCGTGCGGAAAATCGTTCGATATTCAATGTTTTTCCGATATCTGCAAGCAGATACGCAACGTATGTCTTCTCAAACATTTCTTACATATAATAAGAGATTTTCAAAGATTTTTCCTCGAAGAAAGCGAGCGTGATTGCCTTCGAAATGTTAACGAGCTCTTCGGCTCGTACGACCGCAATCAGACACCATGGGAACGTATCCGCGTTTCTGTATAGAAAGATACTCGTTTCTGTATAGAAACAACCCTGTATTGTCTGTTCCAAGAATCTGTATATGACATGACGAGGAATTTCATATTACTGAATAAACACTTTGTTGTTTAGCCATGGTCTAATTGTCGGTTTGTGAGTTCGATTGTGCGACTTCAAAGTCGTTTCGAGTATTGTTCGTACGTATGAGTATAATGTGTTTGTTTAGATAGAAGCGTGTTGATAATTATCTAGAGTGATTCAATCGATTGATTCATATTATTTTCTAAATATTGTTTTTGTTTTTGTTGAGTTTCGATTTGTTTACTATAATGATATTTGTAATGTACGAGGAAAATGTTATGATTCGATGAAAATATATTGTTTTTGTAGTTTTTCCTAGAATGAAAAAAAAATAGGAAAAACCAGAGAGCAATTTTTTGCATTGTTACTTGAAAAATATTCCTATTTATCAATAATATTTCCACATTTTCCTTTTTGTTGCAGATTAATATATTTTTTTTAAACAATCTAAAATTCTCATATGATTTGTGTGTACTTACATGACGTTGAAGCTAAGTGCAATTTGTACCACATTTGTGTAAAATTAATTACATTCAAACTCATATTCGATTTTTTTTTTAAATTTAACTTAAAATTTTAAAATTTAACTAAAAATGTTAAATTTATATCTTCATCGATCAACACGATCAAAATTCACAACCCATGCACCGAAACTCGCACGTCCCCATCACACACGTTCCCTCGCATTTTCCGACACTTCCTTCGAATTTTCCGGGATTTTCCCGCACACAACACCCGCAAGAATATACGACATTCCTTCCCATATATTTTCCCGACGATTTTTCATATTTCAACAGCGCTAAGTCGAGGTCGTTATTTATTTGACAGGGCTTGCGCGTGTCCGCCATCCTGGGCTCTTTCGGCACCGCCGCAGGATCCTGGCTGAAGGTCTTCTCCGTGCCCAGGGACATGTTCTGGTTGGGCTTCCTGGGACAGACCGTGGTCGGCATTTCCCAGGTCTTCGTCCTCAATCTACCAGCGAGGCTTGCTGCTGTCTGGTTCGGGCCTAATCAGGTGTCTTCGGCCTGCAGCATCGGAGTCTTCGGGAATCAGGTGAGTTTTATTTTTTTTTCTCTCTCAACAGGCCGAAGGCCAATTCCTCAAACATCAATCAACATCATTTCACTATACAGTGAAGAAATTTTTACCATTATGGCAAGCTACTGCGAAGAGTAAATTATAGTGTACATACACAGATGTCACAATAAAATTTGATTCATTCTGGTGAATGAGTTTCTGATGATGTTGATCTATTGGATGTTTATGAGAGATTTGTTTAATTAATTAATTAATCAATTAATAGATTGTATTGTTTTGTATCTTAATTGATACATATCGGCAGTTTGATGATTTTTTATTATGACAATATTTATTGTAAAGGACAATGCGTAGGTCTCTATAGAAAATGGACTCCTTCCCCTTCAACACATTTGAATTTGATAATATATAACTCATTATTATTGTCGTTTAAAACTAGCGATCAACCCGTTGAATATATCAATGCAATTTCAATCTCTTGAATATATGAACGCAGTTTCGGAGCATTACGTGGATACACAGACACACACATACATAATATCGCAATTATATAGTTAGATTTTCATGAATAATCGTACTTTTTCATCTTATTAGTCGTATTTTTATATGCTCTATAGTAGATTTTTTAAAACCTCAATGATTTTGAGCTGAAAATGAATTTTTTGTATCATCATGAATATATCAAACCCAAATCCACTTATATTTGTATCTGAGGATGGCCTCCATCCATTTTCCACATGTTTCTTTTTTTCAATTTGGAAGTTCGTTATTAAGATAACACATTTCAAAGCACATTAAAACCGATCCTCCTCAACAATATTTATCGATACTCTTAAGAAAGAATGATTAATTGCGATTTTTACTCTCTATTGCGACTCTACATACCCATCAATAAATAGAAACGTACGTTATCTTGAACCTTACAAGCACAAGGTGTATATATTTCGATCACCTCGACCTTTGAGAACCGCAGGCCAAAGCACCGCAAGTCAAGCAACCGCGAATCTGTCACAATCCCCAAGCCAATATATTACGGACGTTAATTCTCGGCCAGGACTATGAGACGAGGAAGAAGGAGAAGAATAAGACACTCCTCGTTAGCGTCCTTTGTATCCGCGCCTCCATTGTGCCCCGGAGTCGTTTCGTTTATATTTTTCCATTTGGCTCGGCATTAATTAAAAGCATCGAGCCTCTTTTCCGACTCGCTGTTTTATTAGCGCGAACAAAGGAGACTCGGCCCTAGCCCAAGGAGGATGGGGCTTTGTTCGTAGATGACCTAAGGCCGCGTTCACATTGGACTCGAATGGCCGATTTAGATGAATTCACTCATTGTGGCTTAAGTTTCGATCATATCCTATTTTGAAAGTCTCACGGACTCTATTTTCAATTATGTCTTCTATGTCACGAAACCTATAGAGTGAAATAGATAAATAATGAATTCGTAAGACACTAAGATTCGTATTGAATAAGTTATCATTCTTAATAGTGATATTCGATAAGTAACATGATAGATTCATATTTAGAGCCTAAAGACGTTCAAATCGTGAAATTATCTTTTTTCTATCTACATACATATACTAATCTATCTCATGAAACCTTATCTATAAAATGTCATCGATCGACATACAAAAATTAACCTTCCTATTACTTATTTCATTTTTTTTTTTAAGGTTTGACAACTTAATGATTTTCTTTTTCACATAATATACCGATGATAAAAGTATCACTCATCAATAGAATCAAATATCTCAATAAAATATATCGAAATCAATCAACTTAGAAAATCTGGAAGTTCCATCTGAGAAACCATTTCGTAAAGCATGAATCTAACATTTTATTAGAGACAAATAGATCAATTACTTAAACAAAATTATTGAACCTGCTTATCAATTAATCGATTAAAACAAACAAAGATAAATTTTCAAAATCCATTAAAACTCAAAGAATCTAGCATCACGACAACACTGATTTCGGCACAATATTGACAAACCTTTATTCTGCAATTAACTAATTTCTTGCTAAAAGTGATTACTTACAATCGAAAATCCTTAAGTGCACATATAAAACAAACAACATGGTGTGAACCCAACCTAACGATCCGGTCTGAATCTGCGAAGGTCGACAGGAGCATGTCCCGGCCTTACGAGGAGGGACAACGGTCCAAATGCTAATCCGGCTTTTTGTCCCGAATAGAGGGAATGGGGGGACTTTTATTCGCATGAGGTCAAACGATATGGGATTGAGACCCTTTTTTAACAGAGGTTTCGTTTTGTTTTTTTCACGTTTGTTTTTCGCGGGAAATTGCTTTGAATTTTCCCGCGGAGGCCGCATGCTGCCTTAGCGCGATTTTCACTCCGCATGCAGTCCATTAGAGCTGGGTTTTCCAAACTTTATGTGCAATAGAATACTTTGCAGACACGGATATTTTAGCAAAACTGTTTTCTAAAATATACTCAACTGTACAATGTATTTCCAAAGCTATATTCGATAAAATCACTTCCTAAACTATGATGGATGTTTCGTTAAATTGGCAAAACTTATCAATCGATCAGTTATTACATTTCATCTCTTAACGGTGTGAGAAAAAATAATTTTCCATCTTAATCTAGAAATTTAATAGATGATCTTTAAATGTTTTGCAATTTAATAAACCTACCAAATTATAGTGGAATATCCATTCAGAAACTATGGAAAATCTCATATTAGGCTTTTGCTTTATATATTATCGGTACATGAGATTCGTAATGGAATTTTCTCATAGTCTTCGATATTATTGGATATATTATACATACATGTAGAATAAATCATTTTTCTTGTATAAGAAAATTAATTTATCGACAGAATACATTTTCAATGTAAATGTATAAAAATGCTTAGAATAAAAGACGCTTCGATAGATTCGAAATGGCACTCGAATAGAACAGCTATCGAAATTCGATTCGTATCCGAATCCTTGTATCCATAATACATTTTATAATATCCGTGTTTATGCAGGGTCGTCTTTATTCTATTTTTTCCCTTTTTTTGGAAAATGTTTAACTCGATAGCTACCACGCCCACGGGCTCCGATTAAATGGAAATGCGTCTTTTTTTGCCTTTTTCCCGAACGCTATCTATTCTCTTCGAGGGACTCTTTCTCTCGTAACTTTTGACATTTTTATTGCCACCCTCCACGAGGTCCCGACGAATAAATACACTCGATTAAAATAAGGAACGATCAATTCGAAAATCTTTAATTGCCTCTTCGAACTCGAAACTATTCGTTTCGCTTTGAAATAACTCGTATTTTCATCGTTCGCGGACAGTTCCATTTAAACGGTGGAACTTCTCTTAATAGCGAAAAATTCTCATATTGAGCAAAGAAAATCAGAATATGACTCGCAATGCTTTCGTAATGTGACGTAATACTACAAATTTATTCACAGACACTACTCAACTGTAACGTGTAAATGTGAGGTTCGTTTCAACTTTCGTGATTTTACCTATATGCCAAATTCAGGCTTTTCATCGTTTTAAAATATCGTTTTTCATTTCAAATAAGATTCGAGATCGAATTATTCTCATTATACAAGGTGTCACTATATTATGCTAGGACCCGGCATTGCTCAATACTCTATATTTAAGCTGATGAATATTAGTATTTTTGATAAAGACAAACTAATGCGAAATATCTGTCAAAACATCTTGAATCTCATTGCATTTGTAGAAAGTGCTTATTATATTTGCTACGATTCGCTATGAGATCAATATTCAAACGTTCAAAGCCTTGTCTATTGTAAAATATAAAATGTGACGATGCAGAAACCATCGTGTGCATACAACAAATCTGAAAACTTTGTTTGAAATCTGTTCTACTGTACCAGAGAACAGTGAATACCTACATAGATATAAATATTGATTTTTATACATATGTATATTATACATAGAAAATTTTCACCACATTGGAAATTTATCTCTATGCGGAAATAAATTTCGTCCAACGTTCGGACTGGTGTAGCAAATGCACCGAACGAGTGCTTTTATCGGTCGAAATGTCCGACTGTTGAATGCGATGAAAGTGTAATCGGTTTGGAAATGCAGTTTATTTTTCATCCTTTAGAATTTCATATCGCACATTTCAACGTCGATTTTATTTAACGACGAAACCTTGAATAACTGGTTACCAATTATGATGAAAGTCGATAGAAATATTGTGAAGTTTAAAAAATTACAACTCTCAATAACTCACGAGTAATTAAGAGTCGAAATTTAGTATAATGCTCAAGTATCCAGCAATGTATTCTAATCTGTAAGAACAAAACTTTGTGCTACGAATTGAAATGAATGCACATAATTGCAAATGAGTGAATAGTCAAAGTCAGCAAGCAAGCTTTCTACAAAACTTCAACTAAACTTCAATGAAACTTCAACGATTAGTCCAGTTTTAATTTCAGTTTAAGTTTGACTTTGTTCCCCATTCGTACCATACAAAAAAAATACATGCATCATACAGCATACTGTTCTTTTAACGTATCTAGATATCTACTAAACAGAATAAACTTCTATAGAATAAACTGCTATTACCCTTGAATACTGAAATTTGATTCCCAATTTCTCTTTAACCGATACGAATGACATTTTCTCAATTTACCTTTACTCATATCAAATGTCTATCCAGTTCCATCAGAATCAGAGACCGAGATAGGTACATATACAAGGCCTTCTAGTATGAAAAACTTTTCAATTTTATTCAATCTAAAATATTGACGATAACTCAAGAGCACTATGCTTTCAAATTCCAGTTGCCGACACGTGAGCGAGTTTGCATCCAGAAGTTTGGGCAGTTTTCGAATTTATAGTACATTAAGGCTTCTAGCTCTTTGAACACACACTCATATCACATCCAAAGCTAGTATATAAATACAGACATACACATATGCATATATCCAATTTGAGTTTCAACCAGATTTCCCTTAATTGAATGAATTCAACCCGCTAACGCCGATGATGTTCACGAACGGGTCACGGTCTCGTTTCCCTTTTCAGAAAATAATCGAATTTTCCGACACAAATTGAAAAACTGAAAATAAAACGTCAGCGTTCTGTGGGAAAATTCGTTGTCAATCAGGATCTCATTTGTCCCGACATTGTTTCGCAGAATTAAACAATCAAAATATGTCGGATTTGTTCGAATTTATGGATTTTGTACGATGTATTGTGTCAGAGTTTTCCGAAATTTCAGTACAAATAACCCTTGAAATTTTTGTCTTAATTTTTGAGTTAAAAAAAAATAGTACTAGAGGGGATTTTTTTGCATAATTTCTAAAAATCTTTCAAGTTCGAAAAAAATTTTTTTTCAGAAAATCTTCTTTCAAATAATAATTAATATAATAGTCGAATTTAAAAATTTGCATCGCAAACGAATTTTTTTTTATCAAATTAAAATCATCTGAATATTTAATCTCATTACACTGAGCAATTTTTTTCTAAAGTATTGTAAAACTACTACTCGGGTTTATTTGAATACTCTTAATAACACTGTTAATAAATACAATATCCAATAATCTTATTATCGATTTTTCAATCACATTTTAATCTACTTACTATTTGTGTTGGCTTTTTTTTCTTAATATTGATTTTTTATTGATTAAAGCTTTCTTCAATGTCGATTATAGTTATTAGCATTCGATTAGAAAATCGGCCATTAATCTCATAATTATGAATATATTTCAACTACCTATCGCCATTTGATATTAATCAACGCATTTTAGTGTTTCAAATTAATAACTTTTCCACATATTTTCAATGATTTTCTATCAATATTAGTTTTGAAAACCCTGCACTATACAGAAACACTTTGAACCGTAGTCGAAAACCGCAAACTATGCTCGCAGGTTTTAATGCGCTTCCCGCTAATCGTATTAGTGAAACCGAAATCGATAGACTGAAAATTCAGCATCTGTTTTCCTGAAAGATTTATCTCGTATTTTAACGCAACAGATGTATGCGGATCCTTGTTAAAAATTTACGATTCTGTTGTTTCGTCGCGTTCACGGTCAAAAGTCTCGCTTTATTGCGGCTATGAATCATCTATGTGTTTTCTATTTTATATAAATACATATAATGTATAAGAAAAGAAAGTCAGTTCGTTATAGAGAGGGGGTGGAAGCCATTAAGACGGCCTTATATCATACACAAATGAATTCGCCGCAGTGAAAATAAACGTTCGTTGGAACGTAATGCGTAAGTGACTTGTATTTTGCCGCATGCGAACTTTTTTACGATGTTTCTGCTGAAAAAAAATATATTATTGGTCGAATATATTCAGTAGATTTTCTATGCAGAGGTTTTTTCGTGGTTTTGATGTATGATTCAATGTTCAAAAAATAATTGAAAAAAAAAATGGAAGGCTCGTTCTGATAATATTAATTATCGTCGATGTCGCGGTTCACTCTATGAAGTTGAGTAACTTTGTTAAAATGCAGTCGTCTGTAAAGCATTTCGAATTTCCGGAATAACTTCACGATAGTTCAGTTAGCCGGAAGTATCCCAAGGTTGCATTCACACAGGACTCTAAGGTCCTTATTTGAAAGTTATCGTGTGCTCTATTTATCTATCTCAGGAAGTTTAACCTACAAAATAATATGTAATTGACATACGAAATACAGTATCAGAAAAGATAATCAATATTAATATATCGAATTTAATTTAAAACCTAAAAACAAACACCATGTAAACTCAGCCTAAGGCAACTGCAAAGCCGAATATTTTACCAAATTCAAGCTTCAAGAATCTGATCTCATAAACTTTAACACTGGGGCTTCGTTAACAAAAATTTCAAAGTTACATTAATTAATTACCCCGACAGGTTCGCTTATGAACCTACACCTATTCTAAAATCGAAGGCCACCAGAAAATTTCCATAAGAGCAACCTTAAACTTGAACGAACATCATCATCGATGAAACCTCAACATGAGCCCTTCATCACGACAACGATGCAAGTCCAAGAATTCAATAAAATGCAGATGAATTTATGCACACGAATGTTATATTAGAAACTATCAACAACAATAATCAACTAAATTGAGTTGTCACAGTAATAGAGTGTCATACTGAAAACAGAATAATACAAAAATTAGCACTTTTATTATATCATGGGTTGAAAATATCAACGTATGTCTGGTTTAGAATAAATTTATAAATACAATATATTACCCGCGCCTATTTTATGCAATCTTCATTACACTAGTGCAGAGCAAATAGTAATCAAATCATCACAAACTCAAACAAATCAACACTATTATTATATTAGACACTATACCTTAAAATGAAAAGAGATAGACTTACACCATTACCACACACTATAAAGAGAGCCCTCTTAAGCGAACAGCCCTCGACAATGGCCTCGAGCTTTTTCCCCCTAAGGCCATCTTCAACATTAGCGATCGGCAAACACTCGGAGGCTTTCGAGGACACCGCATCGAGCCTCATTCCTATTAGACGACCGCCATCCGTCAAGAGAGACGCTAATGGCGGTGTCGGTTGTCGTCATTAACATCATCGGAAAGGGCGAGCCGCGTATCGGAAAATCCGTCAGGCTGACGAACGACCCTCGTCAACCGCTAATTTGTACCGATTTATTATCAATTAAGATCGAACCTGATGGGCATGCGTGTTTTGCGCTTGTTTGCCGTTTTCTTCCGCGATTTTGGACAGGATTTATACGTTTGTGGGAAGCAGTGATGTAGTTGTGAATTTGGGCTCTTGTACGAAATTGAACTAGGCCCGAAACAGAAAAAAAAAACTCGAGCTTTGTAAGATTTTAAAAAAATATCCATCATAATTTTTACTTCATGTACTCGGTGGTGATACTGAAAATTTTGAATTGTAGTGAATAGCAAGCACTATGCAACAAATTTACACTTTTTTCCTCATAAAATAAAAATATATACTTCTGAATGATTTCAATACAGCTAAATCTTAATCTGAAATCAGGATTATTGTATCTGACTAGGTTTTTCTAGTTAATTTTAAAAGAAAATTGAATTCCTTTTAAAGATAATTAAAATTTTGTATTTACGTGTATTTAGATTGTTTAGTTATGAAATTAGATTTAAATGATTGCATAAAAACTTTAAACTTTTTTTTTTTAACTTTTTTGACATTTCATTAAAAAAATTGTCATTTTTAATTTCATCATATCATTGGACATTTATCTATATAGGAAACATATTTTTTGATATTCCAATAACAATAATCTGCTAACATGTAATGTATCGATTTTCCAAAATATCATTTTACCAATAACCAGAATATTTTGAAGATATCTCCCTAAAAATACGAATTTAGATTTAATAGTTTAAAACAATAAAATAACCAAATAAAACCATTTATAAAAATATTAAAAAGGGTGAAATGAATAATAAAAGAAACCTAATCCAATTTTCAACCTATTCACATTGTAACACTAATCTATATGCTAAGCATCTTTCTTGTTAAATTTTTCCATTATATTTTTACATTGAATTTTTATAAATTTCCAAGATTGGTCCCCATTTTTATGCAACACATTATAATACTAAAATATATTCTAAGAACATTTATCGTCAAATTTCTCCTATTTTTTTTAACATTGAATTTTCATAAATTTCCACTATCGGGCCCCATTTTATTCACCAACTCGTTTAGAATCAAATACATCCCTGTTTAAGAAATCCTTCCGATAAACGCGAACCAAGTCTCGCGTGATGTTCGCTTCAGTAGAATCGATTCAATTAACGTGATGTGCTCGTTTGTCATCACTCATTGTTCGTAATAAGATTGAGTGGTGTTTCGGGAGATAAATTCCCTTGTTATGTTGCCTCCGGCTTATTTAGATAGAGATCTGTGATTTTTCTTGCGGCATTAAACCGTCGGTCGACTAACGTATATCTGGCCGTTAGGATTTTATCTAATGTGACTTTGTAGAGAATTAATGTTTGGATAAAGTTTTTTTTTTCGGTGTTGATTCGTTAGAAGGTATCAAAATGGAAAATGATATTTTCGCGTCTTTTGCGCAAATGGAAATTCGTTTCGAATAAGTGAATGAGTGAAAGTGTATTTTGTAAGGGAATTCTCGCCGCGAAAACACAATCGAACTTTTTTACGTCTCGAAGTTTTCTCGTAAATTTGTACAATTTTCACATCCACTGATCACCAGGTGAATGATAACTATAGAAATTTCTGTGCTGAAATATAGACGAACTTTCGATTGGAATAATTTATTTTGGCGACGTAAAAAATATTGAAAATTTTCGAATATCCTTTTTATTACAATGAATTTCGTCTTGGGTGAAAGTTGTGAAAATGATTGAAAATATTCAATTTTGATTCTGAATACATATTGAAACTTTTTAAATCTGACATTTGAGAAATCAGTGTTAATATTCTTCTTATAATAGTTACTTATTAAAAATTATTACGCCCTTTTTTGCTAATTATGCACATTTTACAAAGTACTCAGGATAAGATTTTTCGATTTCATTTTTTTAGATTTAGACAAAAATCATTAGAAATTGGGTGAAATAGTGTAAAAATTTAAAAATCATAACAATTTGGTGATCTGCATATAAGAGTATTTTAACATTTGACAGATCTATAGATTTCCTACTTCAAATTGAAGCAATTTTCGAACAACCCATTTTAATTTTTCTTATAAAATATACATTAAATAAAAATCGAAAAATTTATACACAAGTTAGTAACTACCTATATATTTTAACGAATTTTTGCCATCATTGTTTTTGGCGCCTAAGAACCACTCCAAAGACAACAATCCTTCTCGATATCGCTGTGTCAACGCACTTAGGCATCAAAAACGCAAATCCCCTCGAAAAGCCTTCACCATTTTCTGCGAAAGCTGCGAAAAATCGATCCAAAGCGACTAATTAAAAGCGAAAACACACCAGGAGCGTGCTTGGAGCACTTTTCCCACTACTTTGCTCACCTTTCTACAAGAATACTCCAAATTTTTTATATAAAGACTGAAAAAGTCAAAGGGTACAAGTGATTTCGAGAAAAGCGTTCAAAGTTGAGAATGTATTAGAAGGAAGTCGACTGACTTGATGATATATTGAGGCACACGTTCCGAATTCGTTTATATCATTTCGCCACCAAATAAATGAGCGTGCATAGACTGTGCGTAACTCAATTTCGGCAAAAATATCACTTGTACCCCTTGGCCGTATAATTTTTGAGTTGAAAAGGATCGATCGTGATTTATGGCTTTTAAACTCTGGTCGAAAAGGCGACGGAGTGGAAAAAACGATAAATTCGCTCTCAAATTGAATGAATGCTGAACGAACAAATTTTTAACACCTTCCCGGCCGGTGATAAATTTTTATCGCTCTCGAAAAAGGGCCGCATTCATACGAGGTTCGTTTATCATTCTTGTGTGAGGAAAAAAAATTTTTTTTGAAGTGATCCGATCCGAATGCGGATGACAGGCTGCTTTGAATAGTGGTCTGTGCTGCGGTTAAGGGTTGTAAAGTTTCGGCTGTGAGTTTTCAGTGTTTTCGAATGGAGTTGATGTGGATGGGTTGTAGATTTTTGTCGTGTTTCGTTCTGTTTTGAAATAATATCGGAAAATACATGGCGGTTGATGGGCTGTTGAATACGTCGTGGCTTGTTACTTTTGAATATTTTTTGTTCTGTTAATAAATTAAGCGTTAAATGGGTCATATAAATGAAATTTAAATAACGATGAAAATTCAAATCGTTTATATTGTAATATTTATTGTTAAATCAGGGTAATTTGTGAAAAAAAAAACTATTCTATTGATAAAATTTTCAGTAGATTAATGAATTTCACTCATTTTAAGACATCATACATGACGAGAATGTTGCTCATTAAGTATCAACGAAATAAAAAGCGAGTAAATATGCAATATGAAAGCAATGTAAGCCCAATCAGTAATATTTTCTTAAAGTGCGACTAAATACAATCTGTATTTAATTATTCAAATATATTTTCTTACTACTGTTCAATATAATATTTATATGCAATTATCCTAACAGCAATATTGTGCATAATATTATAGACATCCATTCAAATTCTCTTCCATCAAAACTAATTAAAATCATAGTATGATTCCAAAAATATAGACAAATCAACTCAATTTCATACTAATACAAATATTTAATAATTTATAAGTTACTACATATGTATATATTTTTCCAAAAGATAAAAATTCACAAGCTATTAAATATTGAAAACATCCTCTCTACTTATCATGTATTATATGAAAACCCAGAAAGTCAAGGAATAAAAATGACATATTCAAATCATTTAAATTGAATTCTCAAATGCGATTTATTTAAAAATTCAAATCCAGCGATTCGAATTTATCAAAAACCCTTCAGAATCTAGAATCTACATGTAGTATCTCAATTGAATTTTCCGACACTCGTGTACGTTTTAAAACCGGATTTTTCCCCATCGGCTAATTCTCGCGTTGTCGTTAAAAAACCCATTTAGGACGGGCGAAAAGCGGTTTCGCTGTTTTCGGAAAAGTTTCACATCGAAAACGGTTCGGAAAAGCTTTTTCAAGTAATTTCCTGGGCGCGGTCAGCGTTTGACTTTGCAATGATCGCCGGCGCCATATTATTTGTGTTTACTCGCGTTAATGTTTTTTCCCGCCGTTTGACTTTTAAATTGATATAAATATACGTTTCGAGGTTTTAATCTCGAAGATTTCTATTTTCGTCTGTTTCAAAGCGACTTAATTCATTTCGGTGATTGTTTGTGCTGTAAATATCGTTTCATATTATTGCATATCGAATTGATATATTTAAATATTTTAAACAGATTTGGTATTGTGAAAATATCATATTGTATTTTTTTAATATTTTGTTTACATTTTCTTAATACCTCCGCGAATTATCTCTATTTATTTAAGAGTTTGAAAGCAAATTTAAGTTAAGCCGTACGCTGTCTGTGTATTATTCTGATTATGGTTGGTATATTGCATTAATACAGAGATAATTTCAAGAATAAAATTTGTATAATTTTACTGCTTAATTCCAAAATTTAACCATTTAAAATATCGCTATCATCAACATACAGTTAATATTATTACTCTGTCTCACACATATTATTATTTATCTAGTCGTTTCGTAACACCCAACCTAAAAAAAATAACCAAAACTGATCTAACTTGAAACCAAATTGATAATACCGATAAAATAATAATATTGATAACATCAATAAAATTGATAATACATAAGTATAATATTATACAAATATTACCAAACATGAAATATAAGAAAGATCACTTTTCTTTTTTCAAACTAGAAACCATTACCTTTCTCGCTTCGATTCTTGCGTCTAGACCAAGAAAGACAATGGGATTTCTAGATTAATCCATCCTCGGACAGCACAAAAGTAGGTATACCGAAATTCCTATTCGAAGAAATTACGCGTTGAAGCGTAATTATATCGCACTTTAGAATTCTACCGATCGAAATTTGCTTACCTTCGCCTAAGAGACGAGGCTCAATCGCATCGGCAAGTTTCTTAATTGCCAAACTTCAAACAAGAAGAGTATCGGCTTTCGCTGATCTTCCGCTTCGACACCACCTGCCGCAGCAGCGAAGCCGATAATAATAATCCCACCGATCCCTGAAAATTACACCCTTTCGATATTTCAGAAAGGGAAATTTTCCGAGCGCGGAAAATTCCCGGACGCACCTTTAACGGATAACCTTTTGAATTTTTCATGTACGCCATTTTTTCGCTCGAAGAAAATTTTAAATAATCTTCTCATCATTTTTGGAATATTTAAAATTTTTTGAACTGTTTTACAATGAATAATAAATGAATAATAATAAGTGAATCAAACAATTATTTTCTAAATATTGTTGAAAAATATGTACAACAGTTTCTTGAAAATCGTTTTCTCAAGATGTATTCAAATTCGACTAGTTTGAATAATATTTTTCAATATATCTTTTATTAAAAAGACTGTGAAAAACAATCATTTGAAATTCTATTTTATTGACGTTTTCATGAACACCATTTCATATTCTATGTTTTCAAGATGAATCTGAAAATATGCTAAAATCACTAGTCCTAGTTTTATTAAAACCAATATTATTGCATATACCATTCATATGCATTTCAATCAATAGCATGAAACAACATTCATTCCGACAGATTTTTCATCACCCAATCTAAATATACGTTTTCACGACTGAAAGTCTGAATCCAGCATTGAAAACTAATCGAAAATTCCATGCATTCAAAGTCGACCGAAATTAAAAACACCTCTATCTAACGAGAAAAGCGGAACACAACCTCCAAGTGTATTTATACCCCAACAGCATCCCAAAGGACGATATATTCAGAGTCTGAATTTAAGAGAACGGTTCGCTGAAAAATGAACGTCAACGAGACGCTGGGTAATTGCGCTTGGGTCGACCTCGCCATTTCCGTGTATATGCTCTTAATTATGACAACGGTGTAAGTCCTTCTTCTTTCTTTCCGATATTTAATGTTTAGTGTTTGCCTTTATTGAGGGTACTATTGAAAATAATTAATATCGAACTGGAATACATAGTTTTTTCAATTTTCATTTTTCGTTTTCAATGCCTATAATTATGACAACTATGAAAGTCTTCTTTCTTTCGTACCGACATATTTAACGTATAACATTTGACTTTATAAGGGGTACAATTGAAAATAATGAATATCGAACTGGAAAAGTTCTTTCAATGAAAAATTTTTTCATTTTTCGTTTTCGATGCCTATAATTATGACAACTGTGAAAGTCTTCTTTCTTTCGTACCGACATATTTAACGTATAACATTTGACTTTATAAGGGGTACAATTGAAAATAATGAATATCGAACTGGAATAGTTCTTTCACTATCACATATTCTTTAATTTTCAATTTTTCATTTTCAATGCCCTTAATTATAACAACTGTGTGAGTCCTTCTATCGTTTTGAGTTATTAAACCTTTCATGATTGATTTCAATTGTTTGATATTGATTATTTCAGATGTTGTTATTCGATTATTTTTATATTTCTAAATGAGTCATTTACTTTATAGTGAAGAAACAGAGTCGTTGGGTTATAACATTTGAAAAATAATATAAACGCTCCAAATGTGGTGTTAAAATTGATCAAATTCGATCGAAAATAAAAAGCGGGTGTTCCATTTTCAAGAAGCATTACGTAAATTATTAAATTTAAACTTTTTCTGAATGAAATTGAATCAAATATTTGAAATAAACAATTGAATCAAAATATAAATTAATAAAAACAACATTATACTCTCACCAGAATCCGACAGAACTCGTACCTAGCATCTTTAAAACACTGAAGCCCGACACAGTATACACAAATGATTCATATCACCATATTATCGGTCGAATTTGATGGTTTATAACGAGATTAAACGAAACAAAATGATTTAGGATAGGTTTTTTCACTTAACCAGACTTTTACAATTGACATGGTCTACTAGCGACCTTAGCGTCGAACTCTATAATAAAAACACAAATTTACTAACATATGAGATATTAACGAGTGAAAATACCTACTGTACTACTTTAATATAAAATTTTAGACTTAGACCATTATCATGATTAAGGGCACGTATATATAGACACCCCTAAAACGTAATTAATTGAAGGCTGTTGTTGGATGCACATCGACCCAAGTACGCGCCGTGCATGAGAATACCGAATTAATCGCGATCCTCCGATTCGCCAATTAAACTGTCGGCCGATCGTTAATGTTAACGGTTGTCGCCGCGTTTGCTCCGATGGTTTATGTGCGGTTTTAATTGTCGGAGATCGTTTGGAGCAATTCGATGTATACAGTTTTGGTAGGTTTCTGACCGAAAATGTACATTTCTGTCATTATATATTAGTTTATTCAACCGATAGTATAAAGTGCTTGTGTATGCCGATTTGAGTTGAGCTTTGTGTTCGAATCGTGTAGAAGCTCGTTTAGAATTCGTTGCTTTCTGAAAAAATATATTTATAACATTATACATTCTTATGGCTTTTAAAATAGCATTATAATAATATTTAAAATCTATAAGTGCTTAAAAATTCTTACTGTACTTTCATCTTATATTTTTTATTTGAAGCGAAGTGTAATGTAGTAGAATTAATTTTAGTTCATCAATCATTCTAAAGAAGTTACTTTCAAAACTTATAATATTATACTCAATTTGAAATAGTTTTATTCCCAATCCACTTAAATATTATATATAAATATACATATGCACACGAAAATTACGGAAATTTGAGTTTCGAAACAGATATGTTTATTATATACTGAACAACTTTGTGCTGGTGATTCAAAACACACTATTTGCTCCATGAAAGCATTGTTGATGTGATCAGGATAGTGTCCAAATAGTTTACATAATGATAAAGTTGGTTGTATAAAACAGAAGGTACCTATAGTTAAATTCTCTATTCATAGTTTCAAATTGCCTTTTCTCTCGAGTTTATTAAAATGAAACCATAAATTTTCAATTAAAGATAAATTTCGTTTTATTACTCAAAGTTTAATATTTTATTTGATTTATTCATTTGAAAGTTAAGTATAAATTAATAGAACTAAATTGTAAAATAAACCGATTGTAAGAAATGTATACATTTTGTCAAAATATATAAATTCACGCTCCATATCCGCATATAAATAACACACATTGTATATTCTCGTTCCGTACAAAACTAGAGAAACTTTTGATTCCGCGTCCAATTTATCTCAATTCTATTTGATATATCGTCCGTATATCGAATAAAATATGACTTCTGCACATATTTGCCAAACATATAACCCATCATTCATATATTTTCCGATAAATCGTACGATTGATCAATACTTTTTTAATCTAAACGTTGAAAAATGCTATATTTGCAACGACACGAATGCGATCACTATCGCAAAACTAACAATGCAACAATTTCAATGCGGATATGAAATATTTATGTTTTCAACAAACACGATTCATTTGATTTTATATTGACATGAAATTTGAATGTTTCATTTTAAAAATTTGATTAAGACTAGTATATTTTTTCCTATTTTTTTTTAAATCAACGGATATAAGTAGATAATAAACATGTTTTGAACTAGTGTGCTAGATACGATGCATGTTTTGAATTAACATAATAGAAATTCAATGATTTCTGAACTAACATATTAAGAAAATAATGAATTCTATTTCAAAATATTAATTATAAAATCTTGATATTATAGTTACAATAGATACACTTTAAAACATTAGACTCGGATTCTAGGCAAGTTAACTAGTTAAAGTACAAATTCTGATCAAACTAATTAAAAACAACAGTTTCTGCTTCAGTTTGAAAATTATTTGAATATTGATCTAAAGCTTGCTGATTCTTTAATTTACTGATCTAGAATCAGCTATTTTTCCGGCTTATTATTTTAAAACTAAACTACTGCTTTCAAAACTCGGTGGTTCAAGATCCGTTTATTGTATGAACTATAAAAAGAAATCAAATTCTAGAACATTTCCCGGATTTCTGTCCCATTGTTTCAATTATCTATTCAAAAACTTGCTTCAATTCTAGTTTACTAATCTAAAATCCAAAACATTTCTAACTCACTACTCAATATCCAATCTATGAAACACATTTTGAATTAGCATATTCCGCTATCGCAAAATTTCCTTCAACTCCGGAAAAACTCTGGCAACAAACAAAAGCACAATCGATTTCTAAATAATAAAGTACAATTTTCATCGTATAAAGTCACCGAAACGTTAGAATAACACATTTCGCGAAACAGCGAACGTCATTATGTTTTATCGCGCTAATAACTACGGACAGTTCTGTTCGCATTTTCCGACTTTTCCGCTTTCACTGTAAACAATTTTCTTTATGGCCGGCCACTCCATGTAGATATTTACGTACGTATTCTAAGGAGATATGAATGGGGGCTTTCTTGAGCTGGTTTCACCATGAAAATGTAATATTATGGCGCAGCATCAAATCCGCATATTTTATTCGTTTGGCCGGCAGTACAATATGCAATAAAACAACTTTCGCATACGGTTTCAATTTATTGCATGTCTTATGTATGTGAGCGTTTGAGAAAACGTATCGAATGCTAAATGAATACTAAAATGTTTTCGAAGTATGATTCTGCGGATGGTTTGCGGAAAATCTGCACATTTTCCCAGTTTTTCTTCTTGTGAAAGTATTGAATTTTTCGAATTTGTATCGAAATGTATTTGTGTTATGGAAGTATCTTAAATGGAATATGTACAGTGAAAAATTAAATAAGAAAAGTGAGAGAAAAGCGTGAAAATTCTTAATGTAATACCACTTTGCTTTGTGCAGAAATATGAAAGAGTGCGTTCGGGTAAATGTAATGAAAGAATAGAGAAAATGAGAAAATGAAACTTGAGAGAAAATATAAACTAAACAAATGAAAGGATAGATTTTCCACACAAAGAAAACCTTCTGTGAAACGTCTTTTCGACGTTTCTAGACGTTTTAAAAGTTTAAAAAGTTTCTATTGTGACTTCTTTTGGCTTATGTCCCTTTGGGTGTCTCGAATCACAGATGTATAAACGAGAATTTAAAGTTTTTGATCCACTGCTTCGACATTCTGAAGTTAATAATCTCGAATTTCTCTTTTTGGTTTTAATATTAACTATAGAGGCAATACAATATTAATAGTGGCATAAAACGTTTGTGCATGTCGCATTGGACTTTAGTGTCCTTGTAATGCTGGATCCTGACGAGAGTATCTTATTCTTAATTGATATGATGGATCGATCAGTTTCTTTCAAATATTTAATACGATTTCAAGAATCGACGAGAAATAAGGCTTCAAAGTTTTTCTATAACTCGTCCAGTTGAGCTAGGTTAGTTTTATCTTTATTTCTAGTTAAGTTTGTTTACATAACAAATTAGGTTAACTCGAGTGTCATGAATTATGGAAACCTAAAAATATCACACAAATAAAAATAATAAACAAACCCAATAAAAACGGTTATCTATAGAAAACAACCCCATAGTTACGCAACGCGGTGCGAATAATTTCCACAAGGGCTCCATTATCGGTTTATCTACCGTTGCCATTTGTGCCATTTGGGCTCGTCCCTCACCAAATAAACGCACAACTAATCTTTTTATCTCGCAGCCGCACAATTAAACAATAAGCCTCGATTCCACCATAGCCCCTATATTTTTCGGTTTTTCCATCGGCGCCAAATTCGAAAAATCGGACGCGGCTTTGTCCGATTCGATTTTCGGGATTTTTCATTACGTCCTGCGGTTTTTCGTGTTGTTTCGGGATTTTTTGGGTATTTTGTAGGTGTAGGGTTTTTTGAAATTTAGCTTCTGTACAGTGTCGTATTTGCGCTAGACGTAAATAGGTCAACCTTATGGTGTCGGGTTCGAGTGGATTTGTTCGTTGGCACCGTTTGTATTTCGTACATTTAATAAAAATAAAGGATTAGTGCAGTGGTGTAATATTGTATTGTTTTATGTGTCGAAATTTATTTTCTTCTAGAAAAATTAATTAAAAATATTTTCAATAGAGTATTTCTAAGGGTTATGGTACGAAGAGTAATGCTGTGATTTATGAGTAACAAAAAATATAGGTTTTTTTTTCAGAATTTATTAAAGCTAAGTTTTCACATAAAAATATACACGCATATAAAATATCTTTATATTAAATAAAATTGTTTTATTTTTCTTATATTACACGCAATTTTTATTAAGAAATCTCACCCTTTACTAACCTCCTAAAGAAGATTACAAAATATTTATAGATATGTATAACTTTTTTCAAATGCTTGATAGTTATATCAATAACACGATACTCTATCAAACCATTTCTGACCTAACAAAACTATCAAAATATCATTCCATCAACATAGTTTTCTTTAATCTGAAAAAAAAAATATAAATTATTTTCTACTGATTTTACGTCATCTATAAACTGCCCATAATCCCGATCTATTCAACGAAATCACATCTTCGATCATTAAACGAACGACACTAATTACGACGACATTTGACGAGCTAAGCAATCGAACTAATTAATGTGTGTATGTGACAAAAACTGTTATTGCGATCGATCGACTTTCATTCGGCAAATGGATTTATTGGCCGTCCTATTCGGACGTTTTAATTCGCATAATGGACATTGCTTTTCCCTTCGTAATTATTTACTTTTGCACATAAAAGACGCACAATAAGGCGACAAAGTAAAACTGCCTTACGAGCTAAGCTTATGAACCTTGAATTGCCGATTTTCTTGAAATTTTGTAGAAGTTTAGTGTATGTATGGGCTGTGAAGAACGAAATTTGAACTCTCAATTGTCGAAGCTTATCGAAAATTCCTTAATCAAACCATGAAATCGATACAAAAAAATAATGGTGAAAATCTTCTTGGACATTAAGAATTTAGTGAAAAATGTGTTTTCTCCATATGTTTTACTAGTATCATGATTTTATATCAGGTTTTGTATCATAGTGTGAACTTGCACTTTGAACGCTTCATATTCTTTCGTATTATTCTTCGACCTGTGATAATGAAAAAAATATTGCGAAAGGTATCTTCGTTCTTCAGAATTATTTCAAATCTATACTTTCACTATCTTTCTGTCAAGTTTTAATAAAATCGGTAACTAGAGGTTCAGAGTATTTTCTTGTTAGACCTTTAATCGCCTCGTAGAAGCGTTGGCACTTGTTATCTTTAGTTTTCTGTTTCGTATATACAACCTTTTTTTCTAAGAAAACAAATCTCTCTAAACGTTCTCGAATGAAGCTTAACATTGAAACTTTTGCAAGCTTCGATCGTTATAAAAGTTTTCTCAATAATAGATCTCTTGATACAGAGTGTATAAAGTTCTGCAAGGCTATTCTTTTTTTCAAGAATCGGTCATTGGCCATTTATTTTCAGTACGAATAGAACTGAAAAAATCTGAAATCGATTCATAGTGAGTTTGCATTGAAAATCAATTTTCGTTCAAATGAGACAGATCTTTAGTCGGATTTTTTCAAATGATTCTTTCAACATAGATCATAAGTTTATATATTATTTTTATTCAAATGTGTATTAATTTTCGATTTCTTTTATTTTCAGCTTGGAATTGCTGCTGGATTCTTGTTACCTCCAATGATAGTGAAGAGCAGTAAAGATTACGACCAAATTGGACATGATCTCAGCGTTATGTTTTACTCCTTGGCAGGATTCACTTCAGTCCTCTTCGTGCTTATCTTGATATGTGAGTACACTTTTCATATCTAAAAAAATATGAATCGAAAATAATATATTTTCAAATTCACTTTTGAAAAGAAATTCATTTTTTTTTTAACTTTTCATCTCGTTCATATTTTCTCTCCTTTTGAAGTGTATTTTCGCGTTAATACATCACTCACGTGCCATTTTTTTTTCTCACTTTCAGTCTTCAAGGCTGGTCCTCCAACTCCTCC
The DNA here is from genome assembly GCA_024721215.1 of Cheumatopsyche charites. Lineage (NCBI taxonomy): Eukaryota > Metazoa > Arthropoda > Insecta > Trichoptera > Hydropsychidae > Cheumatopsyche > Cheumatopsyche charites. Next base: position 2,158,740 of record CM045577.1, on the reverse strand, counting down.
TTCAGCAGCTCAAGATATTCAGAACCAACCGATCGGCGACAACTTTTTCAAATCCATCAAACGCTTGATCTGCAACAGAAACTACATCCTGCTTCTCATCTCATATGGAATGAACGTCGGATGCTTTTATGCAATTTCCACGCTATTGAATCAAGTCATCCTTCAGTATTATCCGGTAAAATTTAAACCATTTTTTTTCTGAAAATTAAAAAAAATCTGTTTCATTTGTCTAACTTTCATCAAATCTCATTTTAACTAAACAAGAGTCTTCACATAATTTGTGTTTGTGAATATAAGTCTGTATTTACACGACAATATCCGATGTTTATTCTTATTCTATCATGTTCTATTTATTCTTATATCTTACTCTGTTTAACAAATTATGTCTACATTATGTTATACGATTGATATCTATATGAATATTTAATATCTTCTTCTTACTAGAAGACTATTTTCAATGTAAAGTTTTGAGTACGCATAGAAAAATGACAGGTAACTCCGCGTGAATTCAACTTAAATTATTTTTTTTCCAAAAATATGCTTTATAATACTATTGAATCAATTACATAGAAATCTCTTTAAGACTTAAATTTTTAAAATTATTTTCATCAAATTAATTTTTTTTTTTTTGATATTATGATAAAAACTATTACATTTTTTTTTATGAAATTTTGTATTTTCAGGGTGCTAACGAAGATGCCGGTAGAATAGGCCTGGTGATCGTAGTAGCTGGAATGATGGGTTCAATAATGTGCGGTGTTATACTGGACAAAACACATAAATTCAAGGAAACCGCTTTTGGCGTATATTCAGCATCGCTTATCGGAATGGTCGTATACACATTCACACTGAGCATCGGATACATTGCGATCGTGTACATCAGCAGTTTCTTGCTAGGGTTAATAATTTTCCACATTTCCAAACATCAATTGTCTACAAATTTCATTTTATCGATGTGTGTCTTATTTTCAGATTTTTCATGACTGGATATTTAGCTGTGGGATTTGAATTTGCGGCTGAAGTAACTTATCCTGAACCAGAAGGCACCACTGCTGGAATTTTAAATGCTGCTGCTCAGGTATTGTTTTTATTTTAACATTTCTCGAATAAATTTTAATACTATGCATAATTTTAAATAGACAGATACATGTGGGAGAAATAATAATGTTTTTTGCGATTGCAGGTTTTCGGCATCGGTCTGACGATGTTGTATGGATATCTTCTCTATCTTTGGGGTGATGTTTGGGCAAATACGTCGTTGTGCATAATTTTAGTGGCTGGAACAATCATCACGGCCCTGATCAAGTCTGATCTTCGCAGACAAGCAGCTCAAGGAGTCGCCTAAGATCCTTGTCGTAAGAGTCACATTCCTATCGAAACTTTTCGCCAAAATGAATATCGTTGTTTGAAATCGAAACGCGAATTAATACGACACCAAAAAAAAAACCGAAGCCGGAAAATAAATAGTAAAGCATTTTTTTAGCACTCAATTGCATGCGAAAAAATACAAATTTACATGATGTAATAAGTAGAATCTTGCATAATTTTTTTTTGCAACTTTTGATTCAAAGTTACATGCGAATCGAAAGTTATGAAAAAATATAGTAGGTACTTATGGTTATAAAATTATTATGTTGGGTAAATTTGTCTATTTTTCATAGCCTATTGAGTGCTGAAAAAACAAATCTCGTACTCGAGTAATGTTAGAACGAATTTGTTTCAGGATGGTTTCATTGTTTGATATTCGTTTAAAAAAATATATTATCAGTCATTCCAGAATTTTTGATACGTTTATTGTATTTATTTATTTATTATTGAAAGTTTCTCGTTTTGATAATATTTTAATGTTTATGAACCAAAGAGAAGCCCTTAGAATTTAGTTATTCAATGCGTACGTTAATCATTCAAACGCGAAAAGAAATTATGTATTAAACAATCTTAAATCATTGTCAAATTTGAATACTCAAATCAAATGATAATAATGTAATATTTTTATAGAATTATGAAATTATTTATGGTGTACGAAACTAGATAATTTGATTGAAAAGAAATATCCACACATAGAAAAATAAAATCGTTATGTATCGCGTATTACATGTTAGCAAAGCACATATGAAAAAAATATTTATTGAAAGTTAAGTCATCTTGAAAATATAATTTTTTATCGATGATAGTAAAACCCGTTATTTATAAGTCAAAAAAAAATTGTACGAAATTTTAAACTTGGCAGTTTCAATCTACTGACGAGTATATTGATTGTTATAGATTTTAATCTATGTGATTCCTTTAATTAAAATGTTTAAATAAATTCGAAGGGTAATATTTAGATAATAATAGTGATCACTTATGATATATAGAAGAACTATACAACACTTATTTATACAAAAAAAATATTTGGGAAAATATATGAATTACATAAAATATTAATATTGATTGAAAATGTCGATTTTCAGCTTACTGAAAAAAGAATCTCAAAATCGATTGATTCATAAACCGATTTCTCTTTATGTACATACATGAATTATACGAACGTGTAACTTGACAATAACTGTTATTCGCCAAATTGAATTATATAAATCTATTGAAAAAAGCTTTCCCTTTTGGTATTTTTAATGAAAAAATGTGCGTATAAACATAATTTTCGTTCAGCTTTATAAAATATTTCCATAAAAATCAATGTTAAAATTACATTCATGAAAGTTGTAATTCACATTTTCAGAATTATTGAAGGTATATTTCACTTCATCTTTTTTTACAATAAACGACATGATCCATTTCTAAATAAAATTAAGAAAATAATGACAATAATTATGAAAATACGTATTTTACAAGCATAAAGAAAATCTCGCGTAAAAATCAAAAGTATTAACCGATATTGAAAGCTGAACTAAACAATAAATGTTATTTTAAAACTTTACATTGTTTTGAAAATTTTGGTAAATAATATTTCAAAGAAATTATCATAAGGAATAGAAATGTTTTCGAGTTTATGTGTACCCGTATTTTAGTATTATTTTTTTGTAATTTTAAGCTCATTTATTTTATTTTAAATAATTAATCATTGTGATAGTAGTTTAAAATTATCTTATGCATAATTATTCGATAGGAAAATAATCAACTTTTATTTTCTTTGAATCAACAAAATTTTCAATCAAATTGAAGATGTATTTCTCTAATTTGTAAATATATTTATTTTAGTTAAATTTAATCTATTTTAAGCATTTTTTTTATACAATATATTTCCTTGTTCTTTATAATTTAGTTAAAATTCTTTTATCTTTTATAATTTATGATATTTCATTAAAATATGGCTGGTTAGTGAGATTGCCATTATTCAGCTGAAAATGCATGTGCGAAAACTCTTGATTGCTTATAAATATAAATTCTGAAATATTTTCATATTACTGATTTTAATCTTCAAATATGTGATAGATTTAAAGATGTGTCAAACAAAATTACATACATATATTATTATGTAAGTTGAGCAAAAGTGGATATTGAACCACATAAAAAAATCAAAATATGTATTGATATGACAATAAAAAACACATAGAGTATTATAAATATTATATGATAAAATAATATTTCCAATCTTTCCGCTTATTTTTTAATTTTTCATCGATATTGAACAAATATAATATTTTTTTATACATTTTAACGACATTCAATTAATTTTTCTTCAATTGTGATGAAATTATACATCTGAAAACTCTGAAAAATGGTATTAATAATATAAATATGTATAACATTAGACATGTTAATTTCGATATTCCAGAAATCACTCTGTCGTTTTATAATTTTAATATTATAATTATCTCTTTCTGGTAACATAGATTCCTTAATATAGTTATTCTTATTAGATATTTAACGCATAATTTGCTAAGCACTATTTTTCGACATCAACTAGAAATTTACTTATAATATAAAAAAAAAGTCAGAGACAATAAAATGTGTAATAGTATGCCTTGTGATGATTTTATTTTTATCTCATAAAATGAAATTATTGTAGTAAAATCGCTGTGTTATAAATATGAAAACTGTGAATAATGAAAAATACCATCAATGTATTGCAGTTTTGTATGAAATTGCTTGCCAAATTTACATTATTTGAAAATAATGTTGACAATAAAATGTAGATATGTATTATTTATGTGTATAGAACCCAATAAATTGAAATGTTACTCGTTTTTAATATGTAGAAAATAAATAAATCAAATAATATTGGTTTTTCAATTCCATTTGCTTACGATTTTAATTCAGAGACAAATTATCGAGAAGAAAAGAAAAATTGTTTTCGAATAGGTGTGGGAAATCTAGCGATCTAGTCTCCCGCTTATGTGTACAAAGTATTTGTGTTCAATTAACAAATTAAAAAACAGCTCAACTTATAACTTTTACTAGATTACAAAACTACCATTGCATACTAAATTTTCCCAGTTTCCTCGTAAATATTGACAAATTCTGACCAAAAAATATTAAAACTGGGAATACACAATCCTTTATGTACTGAAACTATTTTCTTCATAATATTAACATATGAAAAAAAACCAAGTGTCCTTTATTCCATACAAAATTATCGACAACTCGATTGGTATGATTGTCGCAGTGTGGCGAAAAGAGTTCGTGCGTAGATTGGCCACCCTGAGTGTTTGACGGCTGAACGCCTGAAGGAACGACCTTGCTCCACCATGGCCAAAGAAGAAGACGACGACAGTCTGCCCGATAAGGATGCGGCCAAAGAATTCTACGCCAAATATGAACCCAAAGAAATTATCGGAAGGTACACTAAAACCTCTCATCATCCACACTAATACAGTTTTATATCAATCCACCATTGAAATATAAATTTATCCTTGTTTCGATGTACCCCTGTCATAACATTTATCGCTTCACATATAAACATTTTATGTTTTGTATTTTCATTATTGAGAACAATTTGCCGTCGCCTAATTCAATTAGTATTCGTTCTACGTTCAATGACAGATTATTCCGTTTACTATCTATCATTGAAATGACGTATTGCGTTTTCCTTGAAAAATAAGACCTATGATTCTAACATATGCTTTAAATATGAGACACTCCTCTGTTAATGTGAAACGATGAAAAATACTATGTATCAGAAATAGCATTTCCTATTATGTACTTTATACAAGACTTTGATTTTTGTACTCTCCCCTTAAATTGAAAATTAAATGAGATTAATAAGAAATTAAATAAAATGAAAATCCTAAAAATAAGAACTAATAAAAAATCATTACATTATTTATACTAATTCCTACTACATTCTATGATACCATGAAACTTTATCTCTCGAATAAATTCTGCAAAAAAATATTAATTTAATAGAAAACTGGGTATTATTTTTTACTTCCATGATCCATTTTCATGATAATTAATAAATTTGCAGAGGTATCAGCTCTACCGTGCGAAGATGCGTCGAAAAAGAAACTGGAAAAGAGTATGCAGCTAAAATCATCGATCTCAGCAATGAAACGCAAGACTCTGTCGAATGCCACACCATGAGAGATGCAACAAAACAAGAAGTTAATATATTGAGACTAGTCATGACACATCCTTATATTAGTAAGTTCATATTAATAGCAATATATTAAAAGCATTTTTTGTGTATCAAGTTTTTGTTAGAAACTTTGTTTCATAAGAGAACAGAACAACTTGTTTTGTATCATGTTTTTTTTTTCATTTGAGCATTTATTTCTAAATCAAAATATATATTCGTAAGTATACTTTCAATTAGTATGTTACCAAATCTAATAAAACTTGGCAGGCATTCTTTTGTGGGCGAATGCCAAACATTTATTTATATCGCTACTAAAGTTGATTACCATATATTAGTTTCTGTCATTGTGTATTCATCCTACATTTTTTTTTCAGTTGAACTGCAGGATGTGTTTGAATCGGATACTTTTATTTTTTTGGTATTTGAACTATGTAAGAATGGTGAACTCTTCGATTACCTGACGTCAGTAGTGACATTGTCAGAGAAAAAAACTAGATACATAATGAGGTAATTTTCATTGATTGTTCTGAATTTGACTTTGAAGTTATCTTAATTTTCACTTTTTGAAAACTTTCCAGACAAGTCTTCGAAGGTATGCAATATGTTCACAGTCAAAATATTGTACATCGAGATTTAAAACCAGAAAATATTTTACTGGATGATCAATTAAATGTCAAAATAACAGATTTTGGTTTTGCCAGACTTCTAAACAACGGAGAAAAACTATTTGGTAATTTTCTGCATCGTTACATATTGTAATATGAGTTACCTTTTGTTTTTAGTGGCCAACTAGAATATTCATATAAACCTGTTTCCTTATTCATCACATGAAACATATCCAATTTCTCATTTTATCTTTTTCTGAAGCTGTGTAACTTAAATCATTGTAAAATCTTGAATTTGCGTTTTGGCAACACTTCTGTGTTCCGTTTAATATTTGAGTTCATTAAAATTAATTGAAGATGCTCTTCATTTCATCTTTGTTTACAATTCGATGTTGTTGTGACTCAGAATTATGTGGAACACCCGGATATCTCGCTCCAGAGACTCTTCGTGCTAATATGTTTGAAGACGCTCCTGGTTACGGAATGGAAGTGGATATGTGAGTAAAATTGTTTCAAATTAGACCAAATTTTAATTCATATACATTACGATTGATAGACGAATTGACACTTTATATAAATATATATATATTTCAGATGGGCTTGTGGTGTGATCATGTTTACACTGTTAGTACAATTTTCATATCTTCAATATTCCGTTGTTATTTCTTATCTTTATTTTTATAGTAAATATATTTGTTTTTAATAAATAACGTTGTGACGTCTTTCGTAATTATCACTGCATTAGCGCAATATTAATTTGTCTTATTTCAGACTTGTAGGTTGCCCTCCGTTTTGGCATCGCAAACAAATGGTGATGCTCAGGAATATTATGGAAGGGAAATACTCGTTTACGAGTCCCGAATGGGCTGATATATCAGGTATAATTTTATTTTTAGGTATTTTTTTATTTCGTACATGGCATTATTCTTATATGGCCCGACCCCATTGTGATCCGACTGATGTTCCAACCTTAAAAGGTTTTTTAATTAATCAATCCTTACCCTTACCTAATTTTCAACCTACATATATATTGATAGAAATTTGTTGGTGTAGGATTGTGCTAATGATCCAATAAGAAAGATATCCTTTATATAAATATTTTGTGATCTATGTTACTCTAATGATTGCTATTATCTTTTTCAGAGGCACCCAAAGATCTCATTAGACGACTACTCGTTGTAGATCCTGATAAGAGAATCTCTTTAGAGGATGCTCTGAAACATCCCTTTTTCAATACAGTAGTACGTAATCGATTCTTTCACTTATTTTAGTATAGATATTATAGAATTTTAGTAAAAAATTATTTACTCTAAAAGTTTGTGCCCATAATTATGACTGACCTAAGTTTAGAAATAGATGGAAAAATATTGTAGAATTGAAAGAGATTTATTAGTCATATTTATCCTTTTTATGATACACGTAAATAAAATTATAGTACAACATTAAATATCTTGTAAACAAAAATAGTATGACTTAGACCACTGTTACAATGATGGGGACATTACTATGTGTATTTTAAATGATACTTTTTTAGGTTGTTTATTTTATTTACCTCATTATCCATTTATAACGTAGCAGTTTTTTTCCTTATTTCTTTTTACTTTCCGCTTCATATTTTTACATAAACTAATTTAGTTTCCTTCTTGTTATTTTGCAAAGCACTTTCACTTATTTCTTCTAGTTATGGGATCAGGAGATGGCACCTTTAAAACAAAGCTTTTCTGCACAAGGCAGGCGGATATCGAGAATTGACCAATTGGCATTGGTAAAGGCATTATAATGAACTAATTTAGGTTACGTAAAACCGATTCAGTTTCAATTTTTAACCCACACAATGCACAGCATATTTTTTATAATTCTCACACTTTCATACATAATTTGATAAATTTAATATAACATGAAATCTATTTAATTAGCTATTTTCACTTCTAATTCATATAAATTTTTTGTAACATCTTTTTTATTGGTTGTGTAAATTTTGTAATTTTTGTGTCACATTACCTATTTATATATGAACTAACTTTTAAATTTTGTCGAATGATCCTGAAAAAGTCATAATTTAATTCACTGAAATCAACGTTAATTGTGATGTGATTGTTTAATCCGAATCTCGTTGGTGTAATGATATCCTTGTGCTCAAAAGGTCATAAATATTTTCTCATTTTGATTCTGACTTCTTTTTGTTAAGTAGACTGCAGTTTTAGTTATTTTGTTTTAAATAGCTTCAACAATTTTATTTATGATCTTTATTCCTTTCATTCTGGTATTTCTATTTCGAAAAATCCACTAATATTTCATAACATCATAAGCTATCTTGTTCTAATTTTCCTTATTATTTATTTCAAATTGTAATAATATGTTTAGTTTGTATGCATGTATTTTAGAGTAGTGATATGTTTTCGTTCCTTTATATTTTGTGAACTCCTACTAACTTTTTATAAATTTTGCCACATTTATTTTAATTTCATCGTTCAACTTTCACAGCAACTTAAGACTGCATCGTTTAATGCACGCAAAAAATTCAAATTTGTGATAATGGTAGTTCGTGCAGCGGTTCGTATAAAACGTTTCCGTTTCACTCCTGAGCCACTCGATTTATCAACCGCTAGATTGGATCCATACAGATTAAGGATGCTCAGAAAGGTATTTATATTTTTAATGAACATGATACATGTAATTTTGTCCGATAAATGCTAAATTGGAGTTGATTTTTAGATAATCGACGGTTGCGCTTTCCGCGTCTACGGTCACTGGGTGAAGAAGGGCGAAGGTCAAAACAGAGCGGCTCTCTTCGAGAACACTCCGAAAACCGAATTGAAAAACTTGTACATCATAAACTTGAGTCGATAACACTGGGCTTATTTACGAACATTAGTCAAAAAGTCAATGTTTGTAGCGATTTGGAAGATATCCCTCGTTTTGTGTTCTGGGGACTTTGTAAATCACCACCAATATAAAATGACACACGTGTTACAAGTTAAGAAAAAATAATTGATAGTTTTTTTCATCTTCCTGTTGATTTTTTGGAATTTAAGAGTTGTTTTTTTTTCTTTTCATTGATAGTTAAGATTAATTTAGTGAGTAAGTAGATTAATGTTTCTCAAATTAATCTGTTGAATATTTTGTAGTAAGTACCTACATAATATGTTTTCAAAACTAAATGATTTGTAATTTACTAAAATTTCAATTTCTGAATTTACAAAAAATCAGAAAAAATATTCTTTTTATTTTGAAATATATAAAATGAACTATTTCTATAATAATAAAACATAATTGCATTGCAATTATACAAAGTTAATTTTCAATTTAGCTAAATATTAAAATTCTTTAGTTCAGATTATTTTTTGATAATCAAAATTACACATTGATATTTGCAATTGCGAATTTCAAAAAATTGCCATATTTGAAGGTTTTTTTTTCGGTACACACAGTACTCTGACTGAATTTAACAAAACTATTTTTAGTTAAATATTAGGAAGAGAAATTTTAATTAGTTAATATATTATATATTGTTGAAACTAGTCCAAATCGATGAGGAGTTTGATATTAAATGAACAATTTTACTATATATTTTGTGTTACCGTTTTGATGTGCAAAATAGGTAATCGTGTCGAATATAAATATTCTTTAAAAAATTATACATTTTTTTGCATTTCAAATAAAAAATCGCTTATATGAAATTTAGATGATGTCAAATAGTGATCGATCGGATGTTAACGTATATCCGCGTTACTTATTTTTGGAAATACACATACAAACATGCATTTTGAATATATATTTTGTATAAAATTGATACATTTCGCAAATTAATACTCATACGTGCGTTCGAAATATGAAAAGACACTTAAATATTTTTGAAAGCTCACTCGTGCAATTTTGATAATTTGCACAATTTTTTTACTCCTATTTTTGGATGAAAAATTTTCAATCTACTATTTATTGTAACATAATTGTTAAATGTATATAAATAATTTATTTCCTCGAAAATAAATGTTGAAGTGATCGTATTTGTGTTTTTCTTTGAATAAATGACAGTTTTTCAATATGACTAAAGAGAATATTGATAAAAATGAAAAGATAGATCGTAATGATCAACATGTGGCAATAATAGTAACGGTAGTCTAAAATTAAAATTGATGACAGTTCTTATTGGATTATTGCGATGAAAACGAGAACAGCTGTTTTGTGCTAAAATGTCAAATATTAGCTGACAAGGAAACTCATTCAAGTCAGAACGGTGAGTACGAAATTTCATTATTTTTCGTATGTATTTATCTGAAAAGGAGTGTCAGTTCGTGGAGACGAATTCGAAATCGGCGCGTTCGTTTGTTTTCGCTCGGAGGGCGAGGGGGGCGGGTGCGCGCGCAGGTCTCCCCTCCGCGGGCGGGTCACGTGGGCCGTCACGTGGTCGCGTCCCGGGCGGCGGTTGGCCGCGGCGCTCGGCGGCCACGTGAGCGCGCACCGCTCGCCGCACTCGCCGCACTCGCGCTCCGTCGTCGGCGCGGCCGCACGCCTCGCCCGCCGCCGCCTCAGCCCCGACGACGGAGCCGCACGTCCCTCCGCCCGTTCGCCCCGCGTGAGGGCGCAGCGCCGACCGTCTCCGCGAGGTCCGATCGATCGCGAACGCATGGAGGGGCGGCGCCCCGGCGTGCCGACTCGTCCCCGAGCGACGTGAGTACGCCTTACGTCGAAAGCGCCCCTTTCGCCGCTCCGTTCTTAGCTCGTCCGGAGTGTTTTGTCCGGTTCGATAAATGGGTCGTTTTGGTTCGGGGAAGCGACAGCAGTCACCGGAGAGAGAGAGCGGGTGCGAGGGGAGAGGGGGAGTGCCGCGTGTCGCGCCGACCAATCGCGTGACCGTTCGCCGATGACGTAGCGCCTTCTCGCGCTCCCATTGGTCCGACGTCACCCCCACCTAGCGGGTGTTTACGCGAGTGACAGGCCGCGACCTTCACGCGCACCGCGCACGTGCGCCGCCACTCCTTCCTCCCCCGCGAGCCTCCCTCCCTTCCCCTCGCTCGACTATTATTGTGTACGGATGTGTCCAATTTTACTTTTTACAGGAATCTCTACAACGATTCGAGTATAAAAATGTCAGTTTTGTAGATTCGATAGACCCTCTTTTGTATTATGGATGCGCCCAGATTTGTATGTATTTTAAAGGGGGCGATTCGAGCCGGTTCGGTTTATTGCCGTGCTTCGAGATTTGTAGCCAGTGTGTTAAACCAAATATGCATTCGTACATTGACAATTATTTGTCATATTGTGCTATTTATAAAGCAAACCATTAGTACGATAATCAGCAACTTAAGTTAGGTTATAATTCTTATCGGTACATGTTCCAGCATTATCTGACATATTACCAACATAGATATTCATAGACAAACTAAAATCAAATATTTTTAGATAGAATATAATAGCTCACTAGATTCTGATTTGATTTTCAATCTTATTTCTTCAAATTTTATACATTTTTTTTATCAATTTAAAGGACGGGTGATGAAAGCAAAGAAGTGCGATGAGCCTGGCCACGCTGCTGGAGGCGGCGCGCTTCCTGGAGCAGCAGGAGCGGCAGCCCACACCCAAACCGAGATCCAAAAGCGAATGTGTCGCAGGTCAGTCTTATTACAATCACTGATTTACCTCAATCCGACCCCAATGACAACCTTAACTAGCTACATGTAATTAGAACGGTGACACACATGCACATAATGGCTATTCTCATCGTTAAGGTCGTTTACATGCTGCTACTCTCACTTACACGATTGGAAATAGTGAGTGTTCTCCCTAGCAATACATTTTTAATTTCAGATCATTTTGATACAAAATTGAGAAAATTGCTAATGCTTCATTGTTCTATCTAATCTGTGCGTTTGGTATAACGTTGTTTATTATATCAATTGACGATTGAAAAGGCCGAGGGGTACAAGTGATTTCGAGAAAAGCGCGTTCGAAGTTGACCATGTACCTACATGTATTAGGAGGAGGTCGACATTTGATGACATATTAAGGCGCACGTTCCGAATTCGTTTATATCCTTTTGCTACCAAATAAATGAGCGTGCATAGAAGCGATTCATACGCATTACTCAATTTCAGTAAAAATGTCACTTGTACCCCTTGGCCTTTTCGTTCGTCAATTATGATAGTCGAATCTATGTATAAAAACGACTGTTGAACTACTAACAGATAGAAACACTGACCTTAAGACGGCATTATTTTTTTCATCTTTCATCGATTTTACAATTACTTTTCATTTCCGTTGATACTCAACGAGCTATACGTACTATAACAATACAATTGAAATTTTCTATATACCTTCATATGTATATTTCGAGTTCGTCCGAACAAAGAAAATTTCGACTGCACCGCAGCTGCTACAAGTCGTCGCTCGAATAAACTATCGATTACGTTACGTTTAATAATAATACATACGAATATTACTCGCCAGTATTGATAATATTGATCGGGCAGCTACGTTATAAAATTATTCGTCGTGTGTATAATACATATAATAACATTCTTATCTGACACGTGCTTCGGTGATAGTGCAGTATATACGAATCTCGCCGCTCACACGGGGAGAACGCTCTTATCGCTCGAATGTGACAAATCGCGTTAAATTCGATAACGTTTCGCAAAATCATAGTGTGCTTCTAGCTTAACATGTTTTAAATATGGAAATTTACGTAGTGATAGGGTTGCCAGATTCGCTTAGAATCGAACTGGAACGCTTCCACTCCAGGAATAGGGAAAGTAGATCATCAGAATGAATCTTAAGCTTATCCAATTAAAAAAAAATAACCTGACTTAACACAAAATTCATTTAGGGCCTGTCTTTTCACCTCTGATTTGAGAATAAAACGATTCAAAACTACAACTATGAGCTGTCAAAACAGCCGCTGAAAGAGACAGACATACTACAGTTCATACAACAATACATACATCCATCTCTTTCCCTTAGATTTTGACAGTTTTTAGTGAAAAGATCAACCCTAGTTTTCTTGCACAAGTACCAAAATTTATTTCACTTATTTAGAGGGTAACTAAACCTTTCATACCCCTTTTAAATGACGTTTCTATTTTAGAAGTCAAACATTTGAAATTATACATCAAAATACACAGTTGTTAAAAATGCTTAAATGTGTTGGATCATGATATCGACAGCATAATCCAACCCATCCTAACCTGGAAAACTTACCCTATCCCATCGAGTATCATTTCATTGACTTAACCAATTAATAGTACTTTGAAAGCATGCATAATTGAAAATTTTGAAAAGTGAGGACATTTATTCGGAATACCGAGAATCGAAACCGAATACAGACGACAATGCCACTAAAAACGGGGACACTTGAAAACCCCACCGATTCGAAAATAATGCAACGTGTCACGGTTGACCCGCGAGAGAGACGTCCTTGGAAACGGCGCGTGCACACAACGAGACGCTATCGCAACACAATTAACGAGCATAATCGTGCGATAAATTCGCACATGTCGCGCTTATGATTCGAGAAAATTGCGCTATTTTTTTTTTCCAAACTGCGTATTAAAATTACGCGTTGAGATATTTTCGTACCGCGTGTGTGTGTGTTTACCGTTCGTCGTTATCTAGTCTCCCCGGGCCAGATTGTGTGAGCAAGGTTGAGTACCTGTCCGTTCAATAGTGCAACTTCTGGGAATTGTGGTTTTTTTTTTCAGCATTGTTCCATCGTGCGAGACTAATGTGTGTACGCACTCTTCGGACGAATGTCGATGGTTCTTCGAACTAATATGGTTTGTCGGTTGATTTGATTTTCGTAGTCGTTTGAATTTTCTTGGGAGTGTTTTTGAGTTTGAATAATTGCGACCCGCTATGGAAGTCTCGCGTCATGGCCGATAAACAAACTCGCCCACGGTGTATAGTGAAATTCGATTGGAACTAATTGATTTTCGATAATTATTCGTTTTTGAAGTTATAAATGGTTGATGCAATTGGACATGAATGCATTAGGACCTCATATAATATGGTCGTATGCATTACAAATTGAATAAATACACAATTATTGTGTTGTGTGAGATCTTAATCTACAAATTCAGTATCATAAAGAGTTTCATAAGAATGTTTCAATGTACGCACTCACATCAGACGATCAAAATTTTCATCAATAAGGACCTTTGACAATATTTAAATGACCATTTTATTAATCATACAGGGAAAACTTTATTGCACTGGAGTTCACATAATATAATCATTGTAATATTGAATACATTTATACTTAAAAAATATTCAAGCTCTTATCGTTTTTTTAACAAATCACAAATTACACGAAGATACGCAATATCATAAGAAACTCGAGCGCATTTAAGCACCCCCTGCACTATCAATAATATTATCGATAACTCACAATCAATTTGAAAAAAAAAACATTACACAATCAAACTTCAAAACACCAAAAATCTTGTCAAGAGATCAATTACTATATCTCGCAGTCTTTCGGTTCAATATGTCAAATGAGAGAATCGTAGTCAACATATGCGAGATTGCTGAACCTTAGACATCGAACAAAATCGCACTTTTTTTTTTACCACATTATCTAAATTTCATCGCAAAAGCGTCAATTCGATATCAATTAAATTTTCATCATAACCTACCAAAATCGCATACAATGACAAAATCGCATCCATTTACGCACACACATACCCCAAAAACCGCACACGAAAAATCCACCTCGAAAACAACGATAGTGAGTGAGTGCGTGGTGACGTGTCGTCGGGCGCAGTTCAGTTCATTGACGGCGCGCGCTACAGACTCTAGGCGGGGGGGAGGGGTGGAGGGGGGTGGGGCGACGAGGGAAAAGGGGGGACGCTGTTCCGCCCGCACCGCTTCAGTGCCGACGCGGACGTCGCGCAGAACGCACGTGTCGGCTCGCGCGCATGCGTATACACACACACACGGTGCGTGCACGTACTACATCGCGCATTTTCGCCACCCCCCCCTTATTCTACAAAAGCACCTGTTTAATGTAATTTCGCTAGAAATCTTTTTATGCACGTGCTCTTTTTTTTTTTAAGTAAAAATAAATAAATGGGCGTTGTCGTTTGAATTTTCAGCAGTTTTTTTTTTTTTTTTTTAATTTTTCGATGATATCCGTTGCATCCGCGCGCGCGTGCAACGACGACCGGCTCAAGGACGCTCGCCGAATTCCTACGTACACCATTTCACCGCTCGATCGATTCGTCTCTTTTTTTTTTCATTTGCGTCTCGTTTGTTGTGCGTGATTGTTTTTTTTTTTTCGCATTTAGCAGGTCGCATCTCGCGATCGCGACCGCGCGCGTCACGACCATGACCTATATCGCATCCCGCGGGAGACCCGGGAAAACTGGGTTACGGTCGATCTTTATGCAATCCGGTTTCAGTTGTACGTTTCCGCGTTTCACACACTGAATTATTTTATCGATCGCTAATTAATGACGTCGAAAAACAAAGACGCGACGTTGTAATTTCGTACACGAGAACGCCGAACGTGCAGAAAGAAGACCGTTACGCGTCGGCCTTTCGGAATGCTTCGGTTGCATTTTGCCGAGTCTGCTTCTGATGTGGTGGAAGCACACCATACCGGTTCTCGCCGGCCGTATTGTAGCCCTCGTCGTGGTCGTCGCACACCTTCGGACCACCACCTCTTTGTTTTCGTGTCGCGAAGTCTCCTAGATATGTCTAGAGCGAAGCGCTTGCGCAAATCGACCTAAATCATCCCCTTTACGTTTACAGTGAAAAAATGACATACGAGTGAACAAGTGAAAAAAATGATATAGTGGAACATTACGCGATCGACAACCGTAGGTGTCTCGAATTAGCCACCGGGTTCGCGTTGAAATAGAATGGGTGTCCTAATGGAATCGAGCCAGATCAACATCCACGCGAGGGCCGAACAGAACTTGAAACCGGCCGCGGCCCTTTTCACGGCCGACAAGTGCAAGGACGGAGCGCCCTCCCCGGACAGGCCCAACTCCGTCCAACGCGAAGGAGCCTCCTCGTCATCGTCGCTCTCCTCCTCCTCCTCGCCGTCCTCGACCGTCTCCGGCTCGGCCAGGGACTACTACGACCTCGTCCCGCCCCAATGCTGGGAGAACACCACTCCGGCGCACCGCTCCGTCAACGGAAGGACGGCGGTGGTGTCTCCGGAGATCGTCTCGCTCAAGAGGAGCCAGAGCCCCAAGTCGATGCCGCCTCCTAAGAAAAAGTGGATGAAGAACTATATGGGTAAGCCTTAAGTATGGAGTCGGTTAGGATAGGTCAGGTCTTGCGCCGATCGGATAGTCCATTTAATAACCACCTTGAAAGGACGACGAGCTGTGCAATTTTACTTTGACTGCTCACTATGCGACCGGTTTGCATCTTTCAAGGCAGTTATCTCTCGAATTGAATAGACACGAAAGAATCGCATTTTATCGAAACGATACACAAGTGGAAATATGCGATGCGTGTCGTCGTCGTCGTCGCCTCGTGGTGGATGGTCGTGCTGGTCGTGTCGTCAACCTTGACTTCCACTATTTATTTATTTCAGCGCACCTTTCCCCGCCTATTTATAAACCGCCTACCGCTTCGCTCCTCTTCTTCATCAGACCGCTTTTCGCCGTTGGCTCGTTCAATTAACACGTGGAAACTACGACGTTGCATAACCGCCGCCTATTTATACTGCGCTTTGTGCCAATCTTCATACTCGACTTTAGGACGGTTGAGAAACTCTCTTGGAACGATTAGGGATTGTGTGCGTCGATGATGTCGGAAATGTGTCTCGTTTAGATTTACAAAGCAATTTTATCTGCGTGATGATTCGCATGGACATATTATGCATCTTGTCGTGATGTGATCCATAAACTAATCGCTCTCATTATTGGCTGGTTTTATCATGATGAACATTGTACTGGTGACCCCACTCATGCAATACATTGCATAAATGTAGTAAAGAGCATCAATTTACGGTTCAGAAACTTCCATAACATCTAGACTACAATCTAACGATCTCACTTTGTCAAACCGATAACAGTCATCTCAAACGCACTTCACACGACAAATCTATCTATTTAATAATAATATTCAACGTTTTCTCTGAATATATTGAAATCGTGGTACGACGTAACTGTCGCACGTTGTTTTCCACCTGTTACCACATTCCACGGTGCGCCGACTCGGTCCGTGGACGTTTTGTTCGAAATGCGGATTCATGTGTAATGGTACGTACGCACTCGACCGGCTAATTACAGCCTCCTAAACCTCCTGAAGATATGCCAGAATAACCATTAGATAAATCGTCATCTTGACTTTTTGAGAATTGCAGTTTCGTTCGACTATGTTTCTATGAAATTTCATCAAAATCTCTTGGTGTTCGGTTGGTGCCTTTTCCTTATCAGATCAGATTTTCAATCAAGACTAACTTAGGTGCTAAAATTTATAGGGGATTAAACAAATGCCTTATTCAATAAATCTGATTCAATCGATATTAACACTCAACTAACAATAAGTAAAGTGACATGTTAATATGAGTCGAATGCGCACGAACAGCAATCTTTCCTAGAATTCTATCAGCAGTGTAAATGCAATAATTACTAATCACCCGACGACAAACAGACGATTAAGAAAACACACACACAGAGTCGTTTACATCGATTTCATAACAAGCACAATACATTTTTTTCATAAATAAAGATTTTCTTCGATTTAATTTATATACATACACATCGGTGCATTCTGTTCGTTGTTTACCCGCTCGCGGTATCGATATTTTTTGCGCAAACAAACACAAGTCTCTTTATCGTCTTGTTTTCATTTGCACAACGATGACGAAACGTCATATCGCTTATATTTTATTATATCGATAATTCCTTTGTGCCCCGCGCGCGCGCGTACCTAATACATACTACATATATAATACATACAAACGCGGACTTGTTTATTTATATTTATTTGCACGGCCATGACACCTGTCATGTTGCGCAGGTCCCCTAGTGCAGCCTGTGTAAAAAAGAGACAGCGAAAAAGGCTTTGTGTTGCTGAGAAATGTCTGGAACTATTCGGACGCATTCTTGAGGCTTTTCATGTCGGCCGAAGCGTTCGTGCGTGCCGCGTCGGGTTTCAATACCTTCGTGATGCTGGATCAGAGTCCTTGCGAATTCGGTCGATTATCAATTTTCATGCACTGATATGAGGGGCGTCCATTGGCGAGCGGAACGGAATGGACTAGAGATACAGCTATACGGAAGATGAGAGTATCTTACTCTTTCCTACAGCCGTGTCCCTAGTCTGTTCAGTTCCACTCACAGATGGACGCCCCACATTAAACTTCTGAACTTCACAATTTACATACCGTAAGAGTGGCAACGCTGACAATCGTATGCAAATCAGACTTTATAATTATGTTGGTAGTGGCAATAATTAATGTTTCAGTCTTTCTAATGTCTTTATTATTACGTTGTTTAGATGGAATTGTTTGCTTTGGCGTCAAAATACGTATTGGACTAGACGCCCTCGTGTCGAACGGTGGTTTTGCTGCGGCACGCGTCTTTCTCGTGGTAATTTGTTATTCAAATTGGTGGTTTTTTTTTATTCTTAAGTTTTGCGATAAGTTTTTCGCGAGTGTAAAAAAAACCTCGCGATTGTATCAAGGTTACAAGAGCTTCGGAAACACTGAGTACACAGTATGTTCATACGTACAAAACAAACGATTATGTTTGATTTTTTTTTTTAATTAACGATAGCACAGCTTTTAATATCAAATGTTTGCTAGAAATATTATGACACTGATCAAACAGAAGCGGGGACGTTATTTGAGATGGGGGAACAGATTCCATGCTCCTCCATGATTTCTGTTAAATTTTTGATTTAAGAAGAAAGAAAAATCTTGATACTTCTGTTGAGAAAATGAGATTTTTTTTTTATGAAATGTTATATTCGTTATGAAAAATAATATACTTGTACATAGAAGCTTCCCTTCAAATATTCGCGATCTTCCCTGGAAATAATTAAAGACGTGTCCCTGAACTTATCGACTTTTGAACTTATCTTGACGTCATCAGTAAGTGTTTGTAAAGCAAATCATCAGCATGTTAATCGACATATTCTAACATAACCAAAAACGAACATCCCTATACATTTAACTTATCCAACGTGAAAAACATTATACGATCGACCCTCGATGAAAGGATACAGCGAAGGAACTTAAAAATTGATTGTCCGGAATGAAAATAAGTGAGACATCTTTAAATAAGAAAGAAAAGAGTGTAGTAAAAAGGAGGCGCCGCGCACCCACATTTGAGCGCCTCCGCACACATCGTAGCGTCCGGTCCAGGCCGCTCTCGTTGTCGGTGATGTGAGGTCATGTCGGTTAGCGCGTGCGCACAAAGACAACACCACGCGGTGCAAGGTGAGCCACCCTCCCCTCCCCAGTCACGTGCCAGACGGCGGCCCCTCTCGCCCCTCTCGCCCTCTCTCGCTCGCACCCATAGTCCTCTTCGCCCCCTCCCTCTCGCACTTGCAGCGGTCTCGATCTTACACGTGCTCACGCACACGGCCGTCTCGCTGAAGCGCGCGTGTGTGCGCGCGTGTCTCGTGCGATGCGCTTTTCGGCCGAAATACGCAATTGATCGACCGTGTGTGTGTAGTGTACGCGCGGTGTTGAGAAAAGATGGCGTTTTGTTCATGTGTTTGTAATTGGGGACGAATGGTTTTAATGTGACTAGCAGTAGGTCCGAAGATTATAATTTTTGAGGCGTTCTATATCTACCCTCGCTCACAATTTTGAAAATTACAAAATTATTAATATTAAGAGAAATTGACGTACCTAATACATTGAAAATAATTTGAATGTCTTTTGTTTATATTAGTTAAATTCTGATTTAATACATTATTGAAAAGAATTCTTTAAGAAAGATTTTTTGTTTGTTTTATTAATTCATAGCAGTACCTAAGAGTACGATTTTATTTGAAAATATCAAGTCTGAATGAGTTAAAATATTGTTTAGTTGTAAACGTGTTAGAACGAATTTCCGGTTGATTTACATATATTTATAGATGCGATGAAAAAAATGGCTGAAAATTAATGTTTTCGAATAATTAATTATTATAAAAAACAAAATTAAAATGAACTCAAAAAGTAAAAATCAAATAAACCTCTGGAACAGCATTTAGTGTCCAATTGAGCTGCAAAACTAAATAATAAACTAATAATACATATGTATTATATTTCGGTAATTATAAACAAACCATACAATTTATATAATCAATTTAAAGTTTTGTTAGTCATTATAAAAAAATGCCATTCGAATTTCGTAATACAATAAAAAAAAATATATTAAAAATATATCGGTTCCAAACGTGTTAATTGTTCGGTCATTGAAGGGTCAGAAACGAATTTCCGGCCGATCCGATCCGATTCGTACTTCGAGACGCGACGAAAACAAAATGGCCGAAAATTAATTGTTTTCAAAAATTAATTATTATATTTGAAAAAATAAACAAAGCGAGCGCCGCGGCCGACGTGACCTTGATATTCAAAAATGCTACCTATCGATAGTCGGCGTTAAGGGTCAGATTTGTATGAATGTATCTACAGATATTTCCGATACATCCGAACGACACACGAATATGTATCTTATAGCAAAGGCCGCAAGATCCAAATTAACATATTGTTTTATTTAGTTTCGAATTAAATGCGATGCAAAAGACGCAAAGCTGCCATAATTTGCACCAGATGAAATTTATGCTTGACGATTTTCCATACAAAGTTGCAGACAGACAGACAGACGTACAAATACGCTTAGTAAAATTATAATATTGATTTAGCTGAAATCATATGTTTGACTCTTTTTGATATGATTAAAATTCTGCGAATACTTAAGTAAGAAAGGCAATAGTTTTTCGCTAGAGAAACAAAATACTTTTCAAAATTCAAATATTGTTTACTAATCATAAATTGAACTTTAAGCCAAAAACTGTACTCGAGATATCGTTTTGCACCGAAAATGAGCATCATGTTTTTAGATAGATCCGTAAACAACGATACTTTATCATGTCGAAAGAATGCAAGCGATTCACTATAATCTGATTTCGATCGATACATTCGATTTGCACAACGTTATCGGATCGGTCTCTAGTTCCGTTTCGATTCGTTTTTTCATATCGCTTTCGATTAATTTTCTCTTCGATCGTTTGAATTTAAATGTGCGTGTTGTGAAAAAAAACCTAACACATGTTTTTTCAACGTGAACGCACACGTAATCGGAAAACACAAACTTGAGGTCAATGCAACTAGTATTGAACGCGTTCACCGCATTTCATGTCCGATGCGTTATCGTACAAATACATAAAAACTACAATTCACATTGCAAGTGAACCAAACAATTCAGAAATCAACGAACGAGACACACCTATACGGCAATACAACCATCTCTCCCGTATAAGTGTCTCGTTCATCAGTTTCCGTACGATTCGCACACAGCACTGAAGTTTGTACCGAAACGGCACTCGAAAGCGCGCATTTCATGCGATTTGCGTTCGCCCAATGCCGAAAATACAATACAAAGTGTGGAAAACGAAAGGTGTTTACGAAGCGAGTTACACAACGCATCGTGTATTTATATGTACGTGGCGCATGACGCTCTTTCGTTGCATAAAATCGAATCGTCACTAATCGACGTATGTGTGTACGAAACGATCGCTTTCGATTTCGATTGATGAGATTTCGGTTGAGGAAAATATCGAAGATATTATGAGAATTTTCATGTAGTGTTTGTTGATGCGCAACTGGGTCAGTCCAGTGACACTGGCATAGAGAGGGGTTCGTATTGAAAGATGTGCGATAGCAAAACAAATCGTGATATTGAGCTAATCAGGGTCAGGTACTTTGTAAATATTTTCAAATTTGCATTGCGTCGAAATTGTATCACTTCGCTCGTATGTTGATCCTTGCTTGATTGAACGTTTAAGTGTGAAACAGACGTTTGCTTGTGCAGTTTCTGAACTATAGATAAAAAAAACGTCTGAGAGCTCTAATGCGTTTTTTATCATAAGTTTAGAATAGAAATATACGTCTTATGTCTGTTTCGCATTTAAAACGATCAACACGTGAACAGTTGTCATTGACTTCAACCTCCGATTTGTGCAACTTTCACGTTTACAAACATCTACAATTAAAATTTACACAAATCCAATCGAATCCCTCAAAACACACAATTTCTTCGCATTTTAAATCAACATGTGAAAAGTTCTACAATCGACTTCAACCTCCGATTCGTACAACTTTCACGCTTACACACAAGAGACAAATCATCTACAATTAAAATTTAAACAAATCCAATCGAATCCCTCAATTTCTCCGCATTCAGAAACGAAAACTTCCATTAGCACACACTAACAGACAAACACACACACAAAACACAAAATTGATTGTGCACTTTCGAAACGGTCGAGGCCCTCCTCGGCTCGGAGCACGTGACTTAAAGAACACGCGGACGCTCTCGACCTCGCACCGCTGTAAAAATACACCACGCATACATAAAGCCGGACCCACACACCGCACAAAGAACAGGTAGCTCAAACCACTCAGCCGCTCGAATCCCCAGTATGTAGTCACATTGTATTTCTTCGCTTAATCGGGATTATTCTAGTGTTTTTTTTTTTTGTATTATATTGTGTGGTGTGTGTGTCCGCCGAGACGCGGTGATAACCTTTCGGTGTGTCTGTGGTCTTGTGTGAAGGTGACCTTAGTGTTGTGTCTCGTAGTCGAGTGTGCGTTGTCCGGAATTCGTACGAGGATATCGTCTGTGTGAGTCAGTTTTCAGTCAGAGTGCTTTGGGATTAAGTGATGTAGTTTTGGGGGGGACGCTTACAGTTTATTTGACTGGAAATTGTTTCTGGCTAGAAAATAAATGAGTTCTTCCTAGCAGTGCGTATCTGTTTGGGATGATTCGTTAATGGCCAGCCGATAGCACAGCGGTGTAAAGCGTTTGTGCATGCCGTGTCGATTCAGCGTACTTGGGATGCGTGAGTTCTCGAGTTTCCTATCTTGGCGAGTGTCAAAATGTCGTTTTTCTTAATAGATATGGAGACACGGTCGTTTCTTTCGAATGTTTGGATTCGTTTGATTCGAAAAAAGTGTTAATTTAACGCTTTACGAAACGGCTCCCCAAATGATCACATCACCTACACCTTTCATATGTTCGATTAATTCGAACTTATTTAGTGACACCTATGTGTGCACTTCTCTACTCTTAGGAGTCTCGTCTTCACTATATAAAGTGAATGATACTAACTATTCAGGGTTATCTGTGTCGCTTGTGACCGATTAAAATACACGTTGTGTATATAAAAAATTGGGTAGAAATTACCTGTTTAAATAAATAAAAAAATAATAATTCATTCAATCAATCGTTAGATATAATCTTATCGATTCTGTAAACTCGTTTACATGCTGCCACTGCGACTCGCGCTGCCTTCATCTCGTTCGCTCTTATTCACTCGAAAGGACTAGATGTAAACTTTGAAGCAAGAGACTACGACAATGCGATTTGCATTGGCATCATATAAACGACTCATATCAAACCAATTAACTGCAATCCATCTGACAACATATATTAAAAATTCGACCTAAATATTTGGACACAGCCTTGATTTCCAAATTCGCTCAAATAAAATTTCGCATTATGATTCAATATTCGTCTCATAAAATCGTTCGCAGCAGACACAAACCGAGAGATAAAACATGCAAACATGTTTACTCAACACGCAATCGCTGAAAGAATACACACTCGACAATTATAATTTAATCATCAATTTTAGTTTTCAGCTTCCATTTTCCACATAAAATCCGAGTTTCTCTTCATGGCGATGTCGACGCTCCTCAGTCCGATTTCGGATCGACTTTCTTTGTTCGATTGCAAATCGACGTCGACCGAGTCTCGACACAATTAAGGCTCGAACGTGCCTCCCATGCGAATGGGTGCGTTAACCTGAAACCGTATCGAGGATTAATCGCATTCGAGGAATTCAGACGAATCGTCCCTCTCGACGTGGCCGATCGAGTCGACTTTCTTCGTGTAATCGAATGTAGAGAATCGTAGTGCTACGGTTCATTTCGGTCGCTACTCGATGCTAGGATTCGTGAAATGCACTGGAGCGCGCTCCGGTATCTAATTTCGTTGCCGGGACGCACCCCAGCTTGAAAATTTCTAGTATCAAACTAGTATCGAGGATTAATCGCGTTCGAGGAATTCAGACGAATCGTTCCTCTCGACGTGGCCGATCGAGTCGACTTTCTTCGTGTAATCGAATGTAGAGAATCGTAGTGCTACGGTTCATTTCGGTCGCTACTCGATGCTAGGATTCGTGAAATGCACTGGAGCGCGCTCCGGTATCTAATTTCGTTGCCGGGACGCACTCCGGCTTGAAAATTTTTAGTATCGAAATAGTATCGAGAAATCTAGACAAATGCAATAAAATCATAACAATTTGATGCCCTTAAAGAATTTTGCAACATCTTAAACCATATGTTTCATGTTGTTTCTTCGTTCTCTCATTTCCGGATGGTAAAATTTATTGCCAATATTCGTTGACGAGTTCAAAAACCACATGCATTTGTGCAAAAGATCGTTTTTAAGCAAAATTCGACACAGTAACGGGTAGAATTTCTATGGGAAAGGAGACAAAAATTGACATGTTTATTATTCTGTTCTCTGAATTTGCGTAAGACAAGCAATTCGTTCCGACAATTTGTAAATAAGGATATGCAGATATCCCTCTATAAGTAAAATCATTAGAATCTGCACTAATTTTCAATCTAATTTGAAAAAAAACTTAAATATTTTAACGAGACTGAATATTATTTTCGACAAAAAAACATACAGCGGTTGCAATTAGATATCCTTATCGTTCATTCAAACAAGCACGTCTTAGTTTCTTAAAAAAAAAAATTAAACCTCGACCTGATCCGATTAGAAATTGCGTACGCGACCGTCACGAAAAATTAGGAAGTAACAAAAGCGGCTTTTTTCCCTCTCCATCATCATCGTCATCATCATCGACCACCTGAATTCGAGCTGACACACGAATAACCATCCTTGACTTTAGGCGCGGAATTATTTCTGCAAAAGTAGGTCTAGGTTTTCGTGTGTGTATCACATTATAAAAGGCGCTCCACACACGGATCGATCACGACTTTTCTTCGCACAATATGTTTTCCTCGTCCGATTCACGGATTATATTGCGACATTTGTAATAGTTATAATGTATTATATTATCATTATGTGTAACGCGAAACGAATCTGAACTGCGTCTTCTGTTGCGCAACTTAAGCGGATTGTGCATTTGATTGGTTTCCGCGAAGGTTACGACAAACTCTCTTAGGGATTTGTTCGATTGACGCAATTGATTTTATTCCGTTTGAATGTGTTTGTTTTCAGTGTTTAATGATGCGGATCGTAGATCGCAAAGATCTATAGATCGCTCTGTGCGGTTTGTTTAATGATCTTCGTTAAATGTGACTTAATGATGATTGTAGAATAGCGAACGGATACATTTGCATATTTGTGTAATAAATATGAAAATTTTATCCTTATGTTTGATTTTTGTATAAAAACCGTTTTTCTCGCTTATTTACTCGGATCTGGTCCTTTATCAAAGTTGTTGTGAATATTAAAGTGAGAAAGATAATGGTCTCTAGTTAGCAAATGAAAGATCGAAAATACCTTATTTTAATTGTAAAATGTGTTTTTATTGTATTCTTTCTATAGAATTATCCGTTATAACGTAGAATTTTTCACCTATATTTGATAGTTTGTTAATTGTAAGATAAATATAATCGATAGTCTTTTTTTTAATTGATGGAAAAATTTAGACTATCAAATCAATCAACAGAAATCATTAAACTTACAATTTAATCGTTTATCTATAAATTGAAATATTCACCCTAATATTTGCTTATTCACGTGGGTGTACTCGCTTCTATTTAGCACTCCGTATTTGCGTCCATACTTAATTTTCCAACATCTTAAAACTACAATTTCCTATAAGATTCTTTCACAATTGTCTCATTTTTAAAATAGAGCCACGCGCGTACTTATATATATATTAATATATTGCACTATTTATCTGTTTGTATTATTGTCGCCGCGTGTCTTTTCCCAGAGTTCAACGCACCGGTTGCTCTTTTCGCTATTTATACTCATTTTCGCTAGTATTTTTGAAATCCGCGAATTTTTAACGCCTCAGCGTTTATTTCGGCGACGACCAGAACGCGCTGTATCAAATGACACAGCCGTTCACACTAGTCTGTACATATGTATATTTTCATATTCGTGCAAAATTGACGTTTTCCTTCGAATTTCCACGGCAGACGTCACAGTGGGCGCCCACGCCCACGCCCACCACCCCCTGGCCACCCTTGTGATGGTTCTTCAGCCCACCTAACCTTGCGTAAGCCGAATACGCCCCCGGTTTTCGCTCTATGTATTATTTTATACGTACGAAGCAACAGATCAATTCGATTTGCTTCAATTTTCGGTGCCAGTTTGAGCGGAATCGATCTTTCGTCGAAATCTGATGGGCGGTTTGAGAGAATGTTGGGTGGATACATTGGTGTAATTGACTTTCTAGTCTCAAGTTAGAACATAATATTGTGGAGACATTAGAATCGCCCGAACGATGACCTTTGATACTTTTTTCATTGTCGTGATATAAATTTCGCAATGTTGAGCATATTGCAACGATCTAGAAATGGTTTTCGGTATTTTCAGTCGCAACTATTGCAAAATCGCAGCTCCGTGTACAAAGTACATTTACGAACTGACGTGTACATGCATAATCGATTAGTTTTCACTGGCATTTTCTCATTTTATTGCGTCTTCGAATACACGAAATCGTTTTCGATCGCTCGTACAATATATTTTAGATTTTTTATTCAAGTTAAGTCGAATATTCCTTATCCAAAAATCACAATTTGGCATTCGATAAAAACACAAACGTACAGCAGCGCGAAAATTCGCACAATAGCAGCTTGCTCGCACACTCGGAAAACTCGTTCTATACGCACGCACACCGACGAGTCGTACGTGTACGTGAACGCGCCACACACATGTGCGCGTCGCACATGTGCTATGCGTTGTGAATGAGACGCGGGGCGGGGCGGGGGGGAGGGGAGGCGCAGCACGTGGCCGAGCACGTGGCGCGGTGACGTCACCGGTGCGCGCGCACTCACTCGATACTCGACCGAGAGGCCGCAAGCGCCTGAATGGTGACCGACTCCCCCCCGCCGCGAGACGCTCCATCCCCACCGCGCGGTTACATAACGAGCCGCTCAAACTGTGGCGATTTTTTATTTTTTTTCCGCGTTTATTTTTCGGTTTGTTTTCGTGCGGGCGCGAGATGCGCAGTTCTTTGTTCGTTCGTATGCACGTTTGTTTGTGTGGGTACTTTTCTGTTATCCGGTTAGTGTAATCGGAGATTGATTTGAGTTTTAGTTTGTCTAGTTAGATCCCATTATCTCTCTCGCTATAATGTATGCATTTGTGGAACGGATATTATTGGGGAACATTTTCTTTTAAGTAGCTAGAAACCATGACCTTTTTTGTATTTTCGCAATTAGATGCAAGCACCTAAATCAAGAAATGCGATGATTTCCAACTGTTATTCTGTTACCAAAGTACTCTATAAGCTAGATTTTAGATTAATTTACATTTTTTTTTTCCGTTCAATTGGTAGATCCGGTTAGGTTTGGGTCAAATTTTAACTTGGACTAGTGTTTCCTTTTTTTTTATGTTACGTTATAGTTTCTTTTTGGTAAGATCGAAAGCCTCGCCGACTGGATAACGAAAATATTTATGCAAGTGTGGCGCGCATTTAAATTTTCACGTTTGACGATTTAGGCCGCGTGCGACGCTTTCTACCTAGAAAATCGCGCGCGTCCGTCGCGCGAATCTGGTTTGAATGAGAATCGACGCCGCTCCTTTTGATTCTTTCAATTCTTTCGAAATTGTTTTCGAACGCGAAACATCGCCGCTTCGATCTAATTTCGGTTTACGCGCGAAACCCGAGGCATACGGCGGCTAAATAAAGTGATCCGAGTGGGCGTTCGACGCCAATGAATCATTTTTGTTTTGCCACCGTCGATATCCGAACATACTCGTTTCCTCTTAATGCAAACCAAAACTTACATCTCTTTCGCAATTAACCGCAGATATTCTAAATGTAGTTGGCATTATGCGGATTACGTGCTCGTTAGCTCGTCGCGCCGACATTCCGCCGTCACCTGACCGCCTCGAGAACGCGTGCATACATATTTACGTTCAGTTCTTAAGCCGCTTCGACACTCGCGAATCCGAAATTTTGCATGTGCGTTCTGCGCTATTATGGCCGCGGTTGTCTAGACGAATCCGAAGCCGAGTCGCCGCGACTGCACGGCGGAAGGGGCAAGGATAACTGGATTCGGCGTTCGCGGTGGCGACCTTGCGCGTCAGCAGCACGCGCCCGCTATCGAAGCGTTGACCTGTCGCGAGCCAGGGCCGAATCATTTTTTTAATGCCTTTTTTAAATGCTTTTTTACTCACGGTCGGAAGCTTGTTTTAAAATGCATCTATTGGTCAAGTTTCAATAATCTAAAACAAAAATATTTTTTAATGGCGAATTAAAAAGGCAGTAGAACAAGAAAGGCAATCATTTCTAGTCAGACTATCGCCATTTGATGAGCGTTCTCCCTAGAATATGCTTTAATAGATTTAATAAGAATCATATAAGATTTTTCAAATATAAAATCTTATTCAAATCAAGAAGGAAATTGTTTCAGTATTTTTCCCAAGAATCTGGAACGAATTCTCTTTTTTATTACATTCGAATAAATCAATGTCAAATAAAAAAAATAATTGAAAGTTTGAAGATCTGTGTGATATATGTTTTCGAACCATTCGTGTTTTGTATTCTGCCTTAATGCGTGTATGTGTATTATGAAAACATTTTTCTGCAATTGTAAACGATATCGTTTCATTATCAATATGCAATTATACATAAGATATTTGCAATTGTTCACTTCAATTGCATCATCATGTTCATAAATTCAGATAAAAGATTATGTTGTCGACGAATTTTCCTTTAAACATTTGTATAAATGAACTTTGCGAACACATCGCTCCTATGAAATTAGACTCGTCACTTTTCTGTCGAGTGAAATCATACGTCACTAGCTGGTCCAACATCTTGAAAGTATTTTTATGCAATCGCCTGTTTTCGTTTCCAAATCTTCTCATGAGTCACATACATAAACGTCCAACTGACACACACACAAATCAAACCAAACTAAAATTGCACTCGATTTATAATTTTAATTTATCTTTCACAGAAGAAGAACCACCCCACAATCCTATAATACTACCCCGCAATGGCTTGCGAGGACCTCCACCGGCGAGCGCCCCGATCGCTGTACCACCGCCCTCGTCTCTCTCGGGACATGTGCCCGGTGCGATATCCGCATTGCCAACGCTGTTCATGGACGGTGGATCTGACCTGCCGCGGGCCCGGAGCAACAGCAACGGGTTTGTGTCTTTGCTCGGCTCTTAATTTCATAAAATTCTAGTTTGATACTCATTTTCATTATCTTTCCAGGTCTAGCGGTCCTCGTGCAGCTACGAGAGAGGTGCACAACAAGTTAGAGAAAAACAGAAGAGCCCATATGAAAGAATGCTTTGAAACATTGCGGTTGCAACTGCCCCAGACAACAGATGATAAGAAATCTTCTAATTTGTCTATATTAGATTCCGCCATTAGACATATTCAGGTATTTGAAAAATAGAATTTTAAGTTTATCATGTTGAAAATCAAAGTTGTTACCTATATTCTTATGTGAAATTTGCAGCAACTGAAACGACATGAGAAGGATCTTGAACATGAGATGGAAAGATTAGCAAGAGAAAAAATTGCTAACCAACAAAAACTCTCTACTTTGCGCAGAGATTTTCCATCACAAACCAGGATTAGAAATCCAACAAATCATGGTACATTTTCAAAAACAAACTTATGTTACAATTCTTTAAAATGTGCCTGTTGTAAATGCATTTCATAATACAAATTTCAGATCGAGAATCAATGTCTATGGAAGTCGATGAACCATTACCTTCAAGAGTCAGTCCGTTATTCTTAAGTTCTTCTGTGTCCAGTGCTCCCGTATGTACTTATTTAATGTTTTAAGAATATATTTTCGTTGGATTATTTATATGAATAAAATATCATTGAATATATTTTCATATCAGGTTCCAATGGCACACAGTGGTTTGGAAATAGCTACAATTCAATCTCCTATTTTAAATCGATTAAGTCCATTAACTGTACAGTCCAGTATGTCAACTTCTCTAGACCTCACAAACAAGTCTTCCAGGCCACAGACACAGGTATTTCAATTAATAACCAGTGAATTCAAAAGCGTTTCATAAATAGTAATATATTTTTCTTTCATAGGTTGTCAATTTGCATCCGAATAACAGTTCATCCCCGTATACCTCTCGCTTAGGACAAAATACATCACCAACTTCGTCCGCAGGCCAGAGATTACAATCTGCTCAAATTATCGGCTCTTTACCACATAATATTTCCAATGGATTCATAACGAATTCTAAATCTCTTAATTTAACCGTTAATCAAAATATTCAAAGAGGACCAAAAATAAGTAATAATTCATCTAATCTACCGACTCTCACTGTCACAACTGTAAATCCTGGCTCCGTAATGACAGTAAATCAAGGACAAATCACCAAACATGATCATGCACAACCGTTAGATGGTAAAATACTAACATCTGTCATGTCATCATCGGTAAACGGACAAAGAACAATAGTTCATCCTGCACACATTCGATTACCCCTTCCTCAGGTATCTCTCATTGCTTGCCTTCAAACATGTTTATTTTGCTATTTGTACAATCATTAAATTGAATATTATTTTTTTAGGTCGTCAACGGAAATGGATTGGTTGTGAGTCCAATTCAATTATTTTCAACGACTTCTCAAAGTCTTCGTGTTTTACCAAGTGCCACTTTAACATCCTTGGATATTCCTAACAGTAGTAAGTTTTTAAGCAGATATTTTTGTCAACTTTATTTATAAACGTTTTGTCTGTATTTATTTTCCTCCTTAATTTTCACAGCTGTTAATACTGTTCAAAAAGCGCGAGATGCTCCCAAAATCACAGAAAATGTCAGTGTAAATTTACACGGAATCAATGGTGTCATTAGAAGTTCGGGAGATCGTTCTACCCATCAAATCGCTATCAAACCACAGCCATCTCGTAGTTTAAGTGCTACCATCAGACCTACTAGTAATGCATTAAATTTAGATACCCTTTTATACACGCATAATTCACAAACATAATTTTATATTTTTCATTTCAGATTCTCAAGGCAATATCACGCATATGGTGAATGGTCTGACACCTTTAGTTGTTTCACAGGGAGGTACTCATTTGATGTCTGCTCCGTCACATATTACTGGAAAGGTTTGCAATTCAACTAAATCTAGCTTCATATTCCTACTCAGAACTTGATTGATAAATTTTCATTTGTGTTATTTCTCAGGTCATGGGTAATCAAGTGATAAAAACTGGAGTTGGGCAACAATTGCCTCTGACTGTGAGTACTCAGTACCTTAGTGCTGCAACGATTGTGAATCCGGTCGTTGTTGTTAGTACAAGTAACGGAGTCCCTCCTTCATCATCGTCTTAGTATCAATTCAACCAAAATTATATTTAACGCTTTTATTGTCAAAATTTAGTGATAATAATCATAGGATATTTCTACAATTTATCAAATGTTATTTATGTATAATCAAATGCAACTTTAATTAATTAATATATTAGTGATTGTACAAACTATTTTGAACAAAATATGTGTTTTAGAATTTTATTGATGGGTTTTTTTCATCAATGCATGCAATCGTCTGCAATCACAAAGTTTGTATATCATTTGTTGCAAATTTCATTAGTATTTTTTAGAATTAAAGTAAGTTTGTATATTCCTTGTCGATTTGAAGTCAGTTAAATGCCTGAAACTATGTGACGATTTGATGTTCATCTTCAAAAATATTATTTTGGCAACTGTTACTTTAGTGTCATTAAATATCTGTTAATGTTATCTTTCTGTAATGAATTCATATACATATAACATTTATTTGGAGAAGAAATATTTTCATGATTTCATAAGACTGCTTTTTTAAATATTTCGGTTGAAATTCGAAGAAAAAAAAAAGTGTGTGTGCATAAAGTTTCGCACAAATTTGTAAGAAAAATATCACATAACTTTTGTTTTTATACCTATATGATAAACATTCAAAAATTTACAGTGAATTCTACTTTGAAGCCATATTAAACTCTCTTGGTATTAATTCATTTTTAATTTTCTGCATTTATTCTCTTAGTTGTATTGTAAAATATTTTGTATGTATAAAAATAGTGTAAATAAAATAATACATTATAGCTTATTCTTGTATGCTTTTTTAAATAATAGTTGATATTTTTATTTTACGTTATTGTGTGTCAGCAGTTTTTCCACAGTATTTTCCCATTTCAGTGTTTATACCTTTTTAAATGAATTTCAAATTGCTTATTACATGAATGTAAAAATAAGCTTGCAAATATAATTATTTTCACACCCTTAATTAGAAAGAAAGGTTTCTTTAAACCTGTATGTTCACCGAACAATCGCTTGTGATTTCATTAATGTTAATGCATAAAATCGGCACACATGTACAGAAAGAAAATGTATAATTTTTCCAATTTAACATATATTTGTACATTCAGATTTAACATGTATTGTTTACGGAATTTGTAAATAGTAGATGAATAGATGAATTAAATTGTTAAGTATTTTAACTATGAATATATAATTTCTGTATTACTAGCGTAACTTTTTAATTATTCATTAACGAAAAATGTATATGTATATTGGTTTTCGTAACAAAACTGCCTCTATATTTTTTACTCTCTGATGATATATTTTTTAAAATTGATGTATTTTATGCACCGAATTTGTAGTCATTACATATATTATTTTGATTTTTAAAATAAACTATAGCTTCATCAAAAATTTTATTTTATTTTCCACACTTTCTTATTGTAAGACCGTTTCATATGAAACTGTATTTTAGGATACATTTTTATTGCTCTAAGTACCGATATAAAACAATTAGAGAAAGTTATTTTGCAATGTCATAATTTTTTGTGTGCACTCAGAACTAATTGGCACAGATTTAAGAAACTAAAATTAACTTGTTTATAATCCATTTTTATACTGTTCATTTATAGTTCTTCACCTGAAATTCGTAAATTATAGTATTTTTATTTTTATTCAGATACATTTATTATGTAGCTAGTTGATCATTCCATCTTTTCTCACAAAGATTTCTAAAACTAAATTCCTAAATCTTAAATAATAAAAGATCAATTTTATTTGCAGAAGGTCGGACTGTTTTTGCAATAAATTATTTTTTCTTATCAGGAATTCAATTTCAATTTAAAAGAGTAATAATTATGTGAGAAAACCTGACTTCCTTTTTGTTATTTTGTCTCTAACTACTCTGAAAAAACTCTAGGTACTTTTCATTAAAAAAATGCAATGCTAGTAGGTATATTTTTTGCAGATACTCTTTCGAACTTCATATGAAATCTAAAGATAAATTTCATAAACTAAAAAAGATAAACAAACAATAATTCCAGATAAGATAAGAATAAAATAACAATGAAAACAACAAAATAAATACACAAATATATCTAAATCGAATCGCTCTTATAAGGAAATCAGTTTTATAAGAATCCAACTGGTTTCTAATAGCAAAAGCGAACACAAAACAAATCCAACCGGATCACATTCGATGCTGACTGTAAACAAATTTCGAAGCTGAAAATTGCACAAATCTCCGATTAGAAAATTTGCACGACCGCACAAAGAATTCGAAATGAACGAATGTTAAGCGGGGCAAATAACATCGTCAAGTTGGCGACGCGTCCGCGATTCAATGAGAATGCGCATTGTGTTGTGTTTCTCGACTGCGCGGTTGGCTGCAGTGAGAGAAGGTCGCCCCAGTGTCTCTCTTCGCTCGTCCGTCTCCGGGAACTCCGAGCGCTGAATCCGACGACGTCGACTCCCAGACGATGCCGAACCGGTGAGTCTCATCGTCAGACTACCTTCTCCATCATCAGGATCGTCATTATCTCCATCAGAAACAAAGAACTCAATCGAAAAGCGCACCCCCCTCTCCCCTCGCCCACTACGAGCAGCAGCTGATGGCGGCTGTAAACACGCCAAACGTCAACTCTTTGCACAAAGACTCATTTTTCGTTCTACGATGATGACGCTGATGATGGAATTCTTCGCATTTTGACTCTTTTCGCATATTTTACATAGTTGCGATGTGAGCGTCGTCATTTTACGCAGTGATCGATCGGCGCCCCCGTTAGCGCTTCGCCGCCGTTATATAACGAACTGAACGAGCTTCGCGCCAAAGACGAGGATGTATCGTCGTTTTTACGATCGAACGATCGTACGATCGCTTTTATTACAGGGAGAGTGCGTTGTGACAATTAGATTGGGGTGACCGTTTAGTTGCGACTCGAAACTGGGATTTCCAGGATTCGATCGGCTTCAGATCAGCACCGAACTCCAAATGTTAAAAATGTTAAACAAATCGATTCATTTGCACAATTTTGATGTACTTTAAAAAAATATATACTGTTTGGTTCCATTTAAAATTTCACCATTGACCCAAAAACCAACTGAGTCCCAACGAATCCAGCACAAATGGTCACCCCAAATTATACATTCAAACAAGAGTCGTCGTCTTGCAATTTTTCAATGTGCATAGCGAAATTGATAACCCAGTTTCGAAGAGTGGACTTCGGCTGGTGGATGCTGCATTTTTTTTTATCTCGTTTCGATGCTACGCTTTCTCGTCGTTGTGCAAAACGTTCGTTTTCTAACGTAGAATTTTGTAATCGCATTCCAAATGTACGGTTATTGCAGTACAAAGTCGGATTATTGTAGTTCAGTTCGTAATATTCATCATCATCATGATGATATCCACGTGATGGATATGGGCCTCGGTTGTCCTAAATTCGTAACGATTTTTTTTTGGGTTATTGTTATAATTCACTCAAATGAATGTATGAGTGGTTTTTTTTCTAAATCAATTATTTCTATTGTTGTGAATGAATCTATTGTAAAAAAAAGCTGTTTTTTTTCACTATACAACTTGTTATAATGCCATCATAAACGTTTATTGATGGAGATTGGATTGTGCAATTGTATTTCACAAATTCTGAAAAAAAATGTTTATATCTGTTTTTAAACTATGAAGAGTATTTTTGAATTTAAACAGCTGATACTAATTTGTTTAAAAATATAAAAAAGTAATCAATTTCTCTAAAGGAAATATTAGCTTTTTTTTATCCTTCATTTAGATAACAAATTAAAAAAAGTCAATCAAATTGAATATAAATCTAAAATCATGGTTATGATCATAGCAAAAGTTTGGATCAAAAATGAATAAATCATACATTTAGAGTCTCAAAAGTTATAAAATGATTTTTTTTTTTATAATTTTCTACTTATACCACTGAAATAATTATGTACACGATTATTAACAGAATTTGTAATATGATCTCGAATGCAACAATCAGATCTATAAAGAGAGCCGCAAAGAGAAAACCTACATATCCTTTTTCGTACGTCGCATACGCTTGTCCTAGTTTTCAAAAAATCCATATTGGCTCATTTTTTTTTCGAATCAAATCGAATCGAATATTCCATCAGCGTTCACTACTTCTTCGAGCATCGTCTGGTCACGAGGTGCGATAAATTACACGTCGTGTATATGTATAAATGTATTTATGTATAAGTGTATTTTGCAAATCATCGCGACAGGGCCGCATTTAAAACTTCGTACCCCGACTGGATGCGGCCCTGTGTTTTGTGCTTGCGAACAGAACTCGCTTTCATTGACTTCGATTGAAAAATTATTACACTTTTTTCAGTTGTGGAATAGCGTTTTGATTATTTTATCGCGTGATTGTGTGAGTTGGGAAAGGTTCTTTCTTAGTTGGTCGCCGCCGCAATTGTTCGATCGGTGTGTGGATGAAAAAATTTGGGTTAAGTTTGAGGTTTTTTGTTGAATTTTTTGTAGGACTCGATTCGAGTTGAGATGGGAATCGAGCCAAATTGGGACAATGTGGTACGTTAAATGAGTATTTTAAAAAATAAACTTTTCTCATTTATAGTCTAAAAGTAGCTCAACCTAATTGAATCATTCTTAATGTGAGAAAATAAACGAAAAATTGACCTACAATTTAATTTTTCCGGACAGATCAAGTACCAAAATTCTACCATAATCCCATTTTTAACCATTATTATGACAGATATCGTACAATTGTGATTATACTCGAATAGGAAAGATCCATTTTTCTTCCATCAAAACCTTGTAATGAAAAATTAGTTCATCAAACATACAATTAGGGAAACACATTTTATTGAACAAACACGACCCAACGACCATTTAAAATTTTCATCGAGCGAAAAAAGCCACAATTCAACGGCGAATGATTGATGAGGTAATCGATAAATAATCGAAACGTGTTTTTGAAATATTCGATGAATCATAACTCCCCTCCTTAGTTACAGTGCATATTTATTATTCCAATTAAATCGATGTTGCATCTGTGTTGTTTACGTTTTATTTATATATAAACGTACATTGCACAAAACGCGGCGACCATGACGACGATATAGCGTCATTGCCGACAAAACGACCGACGAATTAAACCAAAATATGTATAATGTTTATGTGTACCAAAGTGCGATTCGTTCCTCCCCTTTTTGAAAATGTGCACTTATGTTTTTGATAAACATTGGCTGGTTAAGTTTGTGTGAATTCGTATTTTGATGATAGCGCGTTTATGATGTTTTCTGATAAATCGTTTAAGCTGTGTGTCGTTTCAAGTTCAAATATATCAAATTCTTTGTTTTTATTATGCTTTATCTGATTGTGCGATCTTTATTTAGATTAATTGATGTTTTTTTTATAGAGTTGTATTGATGTTTAAACATTGGTTTAACTGGTTTATCTTATAGATTTTCATTTATTTCCAGATCTGGAAAATATAGATTTTAATTTTGTTTTAGTCATGATGATGTCTAAAAATTTTAAATTGAATCATTGCGAAAATATTAAAACGAAAAATCATATGGCCTAACTTATGATGTTATCCAAATAATAATAAAAAAATAATTGAACCCAACCTAACCTAACATAACCTTCGAATTATGCCAATGATCTACTCCACGAGCATCAATAATTGAAAAAAAATACTAGGGTTACCACTTAAAATTAAAATAAAATGTATCGAAATCAGATCGACTCGCAAATTAAATCAATGAAAATTCAATCCTAAATCACATTTTTTTCATTTTGAAAAACTCTTTCAAAGAAAGTTTCGACAAATCCACTCGTCAAATCATCGAATTAAACTCCAACAATATTTAACCTTTCGAATATGACTCGACACAGTTTGCTCCCCTATTTGGAAAATTCACCGCAATTGAAAGACTTAATTAATTAACCAATCGATAAACAATAGACAGCCCTACACAACAATAGTTCAACAAACTCCCGATAAGAGCGCGCTCCCAGTCATATGACGCTCAGCTGACCGATCGGCGTTCCGTAAACAAGCCGGAGGCCGATTCCGGCTTTTATCCGTCTGTCTGTAGTACTAGCCGATTTTTTTTTCTCTCATACCACATCTTCCGCCATGCGACCTCTAAATCTGACGAAGTTTATTTATAAGACTGTAATGCGTGCAGTCGGGATGTTTGTTTGTGCAGCAGAATGCTTATTTGTGCATTCGGAAGTCTGGCGTGGAAAATAATTCG
The DNA here is from genome assembly GCA_024721215.1 of Cheumatopsyche charites. Lineage (NCBI taxonomy): Eukaryota > Metazoa > Arthropoda > Insecta > Trichoptera > Hydropsychidae > Cheumatopsyche > Cheumatopsyche charites. The sequence goes on along the minus strand of CM045577.1, from coordinate 2,120,696 downwards.
CCTCAGGCACAATTTTGCGAATTTTGTCTTTTATATTGTCGTTTTAGGATTTTTAAAATGCATTGAAATTGATTTTATAGTGCTTTTCTATTGTATAATCATATGGTTATTTGTGCAGTCGAACGTTTGGCAAAGAAAAAAATTCGCCTCAGGCGCAATTTTACGATTTTTTGTTTATTTCGTCATTTTTCTTCCAGATTTTTGTTAAGGGGTTTTGAAAGTGTGTTGCGATGTCAAAGTGTTTTATTTTAGGGTACTTTTCTGCTATCCAATCAATGAGACATTTAATGGATACAGTTCGATTGAGTTTAGTTTGAGTTTTATTAGATTTTTGTTTCTTCCGACATTTTTCTTTTAGATTTTTGTTAAGGGGTTTGGAAAGTGTGTTGCGATGTTTTATTTTAGAATACTTTTCTGCTATCCAATCAATGAGACATTTAATGGATCCAGTTCGATTGAGTTTGATTAGATTTTTGTTTCTTCGCGTTAGTTTCTGTTCAGTACGTTTCAGATTCGATTAAGTTAGGTCAAATGTCTTGTTGATTAAATACGGACATCAATTTTAGTTCAGTTTGAGGATAATTAGTTATTGATTTTTAATTTTATCGATTTGGATTTGATTGGTGTAATTTTGTATGTAATTTTTGATGTGCGCAAATATTTGATTATTTCGAAATGATACAAAAAGCGTATTTACATTCATTTTTGCAACGTAGCGTCAATTATCGATAAAAATTTAGATCATTACATTTGCAGCTGCATTAGCAAAATATTTCCATTGTGATTTCACAATTTTTCCGCATATGCAAAATAAAAAAATGTACTACGCAACAAATAAAATTCAAATAAAATTTATATAATTTCGATTTCGAAACATTTTATTGAACCTATCTAAATATACAAAGAAAAAATATCATATAACACTATAATTTGCCGAAATTAACATTTCCTCTTAACTATAGACTCAAAAGATTACGTGAATACTTAGCCATTGTATAACCCGGGCATACGATCAATTCGTCGAGTGAAAGCCGTTTCGGCGAAAGTTCACGAAAACGTAAAAGTTACGCGACCGTCTCACAAACCGGCTTCAATATTCAATAATATACAACGTATTCATAACGTAAATTGTATATTCTAAAACGCAACATTGTCGCCGAAGTCGAAAGAACGTTTCCACTCGAAACGAACTAAACGAGCAGTCGACGACTTCTCGACGATAATCTGAGGTCGAATCCTTGAAACGTCGAGCTCCCTTTCTCGACTATGCGAAAACCTCGCTCGCTCAGTATCGGTACATATTATACTTACCATATGCGAGAATGGAACGATCAGGAAATCGTAATTTCCGCGTTTTCTACTACAGATTCCGCTTAGAATCCGGTGGGATTCTATTGAGGGTGTCGTATGGAGGTGTGAGGAGTTGTTGCTTTCTTGGAAAGTTTCGATTTGATTGTGTTTTGGTTGATTGTTGGAAAAATTTTGGTCTGCGGCTCGATTTTTCTGAATGAAATTGTCTCGTTAGCTTGTATTTTATGGATTGGTTTTGTGTGAAATGATGATTTTGAATTAAATTTTAATGGTTGTCAAAAAATTATGACTGCGGCATACGTTTAATTTTAATAAAATTGTGATTTTAAAAAATTATGAAAAAAAAATTCGCTTCCGGCGTAATTTTCGAATCTTATAATATGTGAAAGTGCTAATATATGGATTTTCGATGAATAAATAATCAGATACTTGTAGAGCAGATTCATGGGTAGTGAAGTTGGAGTAGAATGCACATTTGACATCACTTGCCTATAGTGTAATTCGATTTAATATAATCCGAAAAAAAAAAACAACCTAACTTAAATTAAATCGTCTTGCACTGTGCTTTTTTCTCAAAGGGATAATTTGTAAAAAAAAATTAAATTACATCCCTGTACTCCCCAATCTGTGAATTATCCGAAAGCGAAATCTAGAAACCGAATTCCAATCGCTCCAACTGCACGTAAATACATAGATAGATAGATAGATATGTACGTATGCAATGTTTACGTCCTACCGTTGTAGTACAAGTCTATTTTTAGCCCGCCATCTCTATGAATGCACGATCGCGTGCAACGATCGCATCGATATACGAATATACGAGGCGCCACCGCAACGCAACGCAACGCAAAGCTCACCGTTCGTCCTTCGACTCGACTCTATGTATGTATTACGATGCGCGTCTCTCGCATAAACATCTCCGTCACATTCTAATTATACCGCTTTTATTCATTTTCGAAATCGTTCACAATAAAATGCAGTGACGACGACGACTACGACCGGGATTGCAGCGTTTTCGTTGCGCGCGGAGGCTCTGCGCGCGATGGTGGCGTACGTGCACTTTTTATTCCGCGAAATCCGAGCAATTTAGGTTAGGCGTACGCGGCAAGGCCGTCGCGGGGGGAGGGGGACTCTCCGCCTGACGCGAGACGAGAGAGGTGGGGAGGGCGGGAAGGGGGGGGAGAGGGAAAACGCGCCTGCGCACTCGCCGGCACGTAGCCCTCCTTCGGACAGGGGTGATGAATTGCCGGTTCGGAGGGTTTTGATAAATTGAAATTAGAATTTGAACACTTGTGAGATTCTAATATGAAAATAATCGAGGTTGTGAAATGTAAATTTTCGCGTTAATACAAAATTTGGTGTATCAATGTTTCTATTCGACCATTTGTCGGTGTTTCTTTAGAGTAAATTCTCTTCGAACAAATTTGCTTTAGACTTGTCGTATTTACTAATAATAAACATCGTATACGATTCTTATTAAAACTGCTTAGAATTTGAAATGACATATAAGAATCACACGAGATTCTCATTTCGATTCCGAATTCGAATAATTCGTACGAGTAAAAAACGAACCGCAATAATTAGGAATTGCGCAAAGTTGACAACTCCTGTCGCGACTCCGGCGTTCGAACGTTCGATAGCCGCCGGCTGCAGCTGCAGTCGGGCCGTCGGCTCGCGTCCGATACTCCGACGCTCCGCGTACCCTCGGCTTTTCGCCTCTCCGCCGCTTATTACAGTCGCGACCAGTACCGCGATTACGACACCATATCCTAAATCATCAGGTCTTCATAGTCAGCCGTTTCCACGCGAGAATCTCGCCGCGGAGTCGCGCCGATTCGGCCACGTGTGCCGCGCCTCGTCGCCGCCATGTGTGCGCGACGTGTACCGCACTCCATAATGCCCCTCCCACACGCCGTGTACTTTTCTGTTTTTTACGAAGACGAGCCGGGAACACACTTCGAGTGACGTCCGCGTACCATACATAAAGTGTGATATGATCGATTCGTCCGTTTAGTGTTCGGTGTGCGGTTCGAGTCGAAAGTGAGGTGTGTGAGTCGAAAGTGAGGTCTGCGGAGAATGTGAGGCCCGGTGAAAATGCGGCACGTTCGCGGTTTGGTTCGTGCGAATGTGTCTGGTGTGAATATGTTTTATATTTGGTGGAATTAAGTTCTGATGGAAAGGCGTCGCTTTTGGGGATGTAGAGGAAGGGCGGCAAATATGGACCGCTGTAGATTTGTATCTCTTGTTAATTTTGCACAAATTATATGATGTTGATCAATTACTAATTTAAATCAGAAATTGATTTGTGTTGAAGTTCAATTTTTTCCTCATATTTTATCGTTCAGTTTTTCTGTACAATTTGGCCTTAAGTAAGATTTAATGCTGTTTTCGGGCATAAAATTCATACATCTTTTCATAGTTTGTATCATTTTTTTCAATAATTAAATTCAATAGCATTCTTACTCATTTTTGTATTTAAAGAATGTGCTAACAATAAGGAAAATTTCTTAACAAATCATTATTTTATTCACATTACTTAACTTTTTAAAAAACAATTTTTTTCAAGGAAATCGTTAAATCTATAGAGACAAGGAAAATTTTATGATTTCACAAGAAAATTTCGTAAAATAAACAAAGCATCAAAATAAAGGACGTACAGTCGACTAATACTTATGACTAGTCATTAGTACATTGTCGAACATACGTTCATCTCCAATTTTCATTTTGGAACCGAATCAAAAACAATAATTCAAATACAATCTCATTTCCTCAGAAATCACATATCCATATGTGACCTCCTCATACGCTTCTCCGAAACGATTCCTTTCTCTATTCAACAGTACATACATACATACGAACGTCAACTTTGCACAACACACGCTCCAAACAGCTGTTGTCGCCCATTATTCGATCCTTCGACCTCGTGCGATTAAAATCCTTATCTTTCCAAAACATACGTTTATTTATATCTAATCTGAAATTATATTTAATTGTATCAATTGCGAGAATTCGAAGCGTCGACGACCGCCAGACGTCTTTGTGCTGCTCATTCCCGGTTTATTTCCGAGGCGCGAATCTCCTTTGTGAGAATCGAAAATAAAATCTCGCCCACTTTTACTCTTCTGCGAGGCGAACGCTTGCCAAATCTTCTTCGAGCGATTGTTGCTGAAATTCGCTTTCGAAAACGTTGAATTTTAGGCGCCAGTCCGTTATACGAACGCCACTCGTGAGCCCCCAAAGAAGGGTTTTTTATTCATATTTTGATTTTGTAACAATCTGTAGGCGACAGTTCGTGAGATAGATCGGGATAGATGGATTAATATTGCACGTATAAAAATCGTACAATCTCGTGTAAACATTACCTGATGTTAAATTCACACGTGTCGTATCTAAACGTAATCCATCGTGCTCCGTCTCATACAATCTATTTCATATCTATCGTGACATATAGCGTGATAACTAGATTAATAAACTACGGACAGTTTCATGTAAACATAGCCTAGATTCAACACATCTCTTGTTGAAAAATGAAAACAATCACGATGCAAAAATGTGAAAAACTCATGAATCAATTCCAAGCAAACGTTACTCGTAATCGCATTCCGAACACTCTTTAAAATACACCTTTGATTCCGTGACCTTTGATTACGGAACCGTATACGATATTATACGTCATACATACGATATTCACGTTCAATATTCATACCGATTTTCAACTACGTTTACGTGCTCGGTTCGATCGTCTAATCGCTCTCATGTGATCGTAATTCACGAGAAACACTCATTAAAATTCTCCAGTACTATGGAAAAAATCGCTCGAATTATACACAGTTTCGAAATAGTAATTGCACAACGACGCTATTATCTTGTTTTCGTACAGAATGTGGATTTTTTTTAGTAGAGGATGTATGTGCGGTCGATAGATTTGCGGTAGGCCACGAAGATGATACTCATCTTCTGATATGAAAATGGTCGTTTTATCTTATCGGTATCTGGAGTCGTTAATTGTTTTGTTGTTGTAGGAAATTCAGATAACGGTGTTTAACGACACGTTTGTGTGTTCTCTGCTTAAATTCCGTTCGAATATCTATTTGTGCCCGTTATTATGGTAGTCCTTCAATTTTTAATTAGCTCTTTGAGCGTTTGTCTATTCTGTGAAAAAATATATCAGACTAATTAGTGTAATATTTTTTTTATAATTCTAGTATTTATCATTTATTTTGGTTCACATTATTTAAAAATTATATATTCCAAAATTTAAAATTTTCATTCTCTGTCCTATTTTCACCTTCAGCAGTATGCTGAATAAATACAAAACATGAAATATTTATAAAATATGACTTACAACATTATCATAACGATACGGGCACATTTATATTTCGATTTCCTCACAAATTCCTTCCATTTACAACATCAAAGTCGTTTTCATTCACAGATTTTTTTACCGTACGATTCACTATCGAACAAACTGAAAAAAAAATTCTAGTGTGGAAACAATTGTGAATTCTTTTTGAATAGGTATTGTGAAAGCTACTCTTCATCGTTGCATACGATGAAGACTAGTGGTGATGTGATAGTGCCGGTTGGGATGTTTTCGCTGTACCGTTTTGTGTTGACTTTTCGTTCAAAGATGAAATTTTAAAATAGTACCGTAGTTATGCCTGTGCTCAACGAAACTTGGTCAGCCATCGACGCTGAAGGTTTCGTCCATGTAGACATGGAATTAGACCAAGAGCTTGACGGCGATTTGTTTTACAACAGAAACAAATCGCACCGGAGGAACTCTTCGTTATTCAACGAAAACTACCTCCAAATCAATAAATCTTGTAAACAGGTGATTGGAGTCATTTTAAATCATTTTTTAAAGAATAATTTCATTGAACATATTGTGATTATCGTTCAAAGAAATATGTATCGATATTGGCGATTCTCACAATCAATTGTGATTTTATTTCCAGATTTTGGCCTTGAAGGTTGATCAAACGAAAACATCTGTATATATGGTCAGAAATAAAATGGCATCGCCTCCTACCGCCAACAGTGAGGATGCGGTGGCTTCATCACCGACAAATTCTGAACTCGGTTCGATCTGTCATGTACGACGTGCTGATTTATATCCAAAACGTGGACTAGAAGCTGACGATCCAGCTCTTCCCATTCCATACACTCCTATATGTGGAGAAGCTATTCAGGTATTTTCTTTTCTCATAAATGTACACAAATTCATTTATAATTATTGTTGATAAACGTTTTATTCACTTTTTAGTATTTGAGTCAAACTCAGGATGGAGTATTGAGTCTTTCAAATTACAGAATTTTTCATCGATCGTTACAAGGTGCTACTACTAATATTCCGTTGATGCTTATAGATACTGCCGATGTCAGAGATATATTTTATTTGCATATTATGTGTAAAGATGCAAGAAGTTTAAGGTATAAATGACGACTAAGATCCAGTATTTCACGTATTTTTCATAGTGTATTGTATTTATGATTTATTTTTATCCAGGTGTACATTTACCACTGGTGAACAGTGTATGGAATGGCAAAGGAGAATATCCATAGCTCTGCTTCCACCTAATGATCTTGAGAAATTTTTCGCATTCTCATATCGAGCATGGGCAGTTGAACCTGGTGGTGAAGAAGTTTTGAAGCGTTTAGCAGCGCAACCTGTTGATCCCGATTTAGATTTTCATAAAGAGGTTATATTAAACTTGCATTTGTGATGGTCTAGTTTTCATTTCCTAGTAGGTGTTGATTGTTACGTAAATTCATTATTATTTCAGTTTTCACGTCTTCAATTTGATCAAGGACTTTGGAGACTTTCTTCGGTGAATCGTGATTTCAAATTATGCCCTTCTTATCCGCCGTTATTGATAGTACCGTCAAATGTTTCTGATGAATCGTTAGAGATCGTAGCTAAATTTAGAAGTTCTAGAAGAATACCAGCAATAGTTTGGAGGTAACAATTTCACATTACCCAATTCCCGTTACATTATTTTTTTATATATATATATATATATTTACACTGTTTATTATTATGTAAAACTAGGCATAGAGGGAATGGCGCTATAATAGCTCGTTGCTCTCAACCAGAAGTCGGTTGGTTGGGTTGGCGTTCCAACGATGATGAACAATTCATAGCAGCCATAGCAAACGCCTGTCAAGATCCCAATTCACCCACTAATAGTCCTCAAAAGCTTTTGATAATCGATGCACGATCTTATGCTTCTGCAGTGACTAACCGCGCTAGAGGAGGAGGATGCGAATGTCCTCAATATTATCCATGTGCAGAAATACAATTTATGTGCCTGCCAAATATACACAGTGTGAGAAAAAGCTTTCAAGCTTTAAGAGCTCTCGCTGCAGAACCCCCAGATCATGCAAAGTAAGCTTTTATTTTCATGCAGTCCTATTGCTTTTTAATATTTATCCCTGTTTCAATGTGAAAAATATGATTTCTCTTATTGTAGCTGGCATTCTGTTCTGGAAAAATCGTTATGGCTACAAGCAGTTGGTGGTTTACTAAGAGCGGCAACAATTGTCGCTCGTGCAGTTCACATTGGCGGAAGACCAACTTTGGTTCACTGCTCTGATGGGTGGGATCGTACTCCCCAAATTGTATCAACAGCTCAATTACTACTTGATCCTTATTACAGAACATGCGAAGTAATATTATTGATCAGAAATGTGTGAAAACATCTAAAATTTTGTCAATATGCTTAATTTTTTTTTTTTTTTTAAGGGATTCCGAGTTCTAGTAGAAAGAGAATGGCTAGATTTTGGTCATAAATTTGCTGATAGATGCGGTCATTCAGTCGGCACAGAAGATTTCAACGAAAGGTATTTTTTTATCTAATTGAATGTATATAGGTATATTTTTTTTTATATTTCATAAATATGTTCATAATTATTTTAGATGTCCTGTATTTTTACAATGGTTGGATTGTGTACACCAGATATTAGTTCAATATCCTTGTAGTTTTGAATTTTCTCAAACTTATTTAGTAAGTCCAAATGTTATTTTCTTTATAATTTTGTTAATTATGAACACCTTTTAATATTTCTCATTATTTTAGATAAAATTGACACAACATGCATATTCATGTTTATTTGGTACATTTTTATGTAACAATCGGAGAGAAAGAACACATCAAAACGTTGCTGATAAAACGTTTAGTGTTTGGAACTTTTTGAAGGGCCCTGCTTATCAAAATCATCTTTATGAACCTAATAGAGAGGTTCTTACTATATGCTCAAATTATTTGAAGCATTAACAAATTATTTCCATTATTAATCAATAAATATTTTCCAGGTTATATATCCAGCTCATTCAGCACGTGCTTTAGTTGTGTGGGCAGCTCTCTATTTGGGTGTTTCACCAGATACGCCCGTGCCTACTCAACCTCCAGCGTCTCCACCTCCACCGGCCCATTCAACGCCATTCCATAATCAAACCACAAACGGTACTTTTCATCTTCATCATTATGCAAATAATTTGAATCATACTCTAAGGTCAATTTCTTGTAAAGTAGGTCTCGTCACGAAAACAAGGTCGTATGGAGATCTCACAACTTTGTCTGATCATGGAAACACTCTCCAAAGACGGTCTAGTGATCCCAATTTAGCACTAAATTCTATGTAAGCTTTTTTCGTCACTTATAAATATGATGCAATGTGGTGGTTATAATTTTGGTATTGAAAGAATATCTAATTTTGATTCCAGGCAATTAAATAGATTGACTTCATCTGCAAAAAGTGGCAGCTGCAAATTAAATAACAACAACAATAACAATGACAGTGAGCAGCTAATAGGAAGTGATTATTCTAGTGATCAGTGTGATTCTGAAAGTATTTTAAGAGACCAACTAAAATATATTAGTAGTAATAGTTGCGACCAGACTTCCGTCACTATTGTAGCAACCAATGGTGTACACGAAGCTACGCCTTCCGATAGTCTGATAAACACAACAGTTCCAAAACAAATTGTTAACGGTTATTCTAAGGCTAATGGTAATATTGTTCCTACATTTAATTTTAATATGTCGACTACTGCCGAAGCAAAAACAATCGATTCAAATTCCAACACAGAGTGTTCCAACGATGAAAACAATTATGAAGTGACAAGCGAAAATTTAAAACTGGATGATATAAGTGAGAATGGCAACACTCAAATCATAAACATGTCGATGACAGATTCAACGTACCAAAACGAGAGTTTCATAGATAATACAGAGTTCATCGAACAAGCTATCGACGGTTCCATGAATCCCGAAATAGATAACTTATCCAAAGGATCTTGTAAATCGAACGTAGTGCTGTTCAAGCCTGAATTAGTCTCCGGAATGTCACCCACCGAAGATCAGGCAATTTTCATAGATGGTATTTTGTCAGAATCAGGCGAGTCTAGTGTAGGTAGCAGAACGCGACATGACAGTTCCACTTGGCGTAGTATATCAGAATTCACAGATAGTAGTGGAGGTGGCGATCCGAATGACAATACTTCAATGGATAGTCTCATGAAAGGAAATAGTTTACGAAGACAGCGACTAGATTCTGTCCAAAATGGTGGTCTTAACGATACTGCAGCTGATTTGCTTAAAAGTGAAATTGGTAAGTTTTAGTTTTCCGAATTTTTCAAAATTAATGTTCATTTGTGTAATTTTAATGTGTATCATTCTAGATAAATTAAACCCTGATGAAAATATTGACATTCAATCGATCGATTGCTCTATTATAATTAGTCCTAATGGAAATAGCAAACATAAGTCTGTCAATCAAGTGTCTAATAATTTTTTGTGTTCAGAAATGTCTGATTTGACATTATGTCCAAACTCTCCGTTCAAAACATTTTCTAGAAATCAGCATGCAGCAGGTGTTTATATTTCACAATATACATTATGTACCTTGAGAGATTTAATTTTTTTCAATTTCAAGTTTTTCTTGTGTTTTTTTCAGCCCCTTCAGGGATTTACGCTAAGTACGCCTCCTCGCACACCTCTTGTTCTAACAACAACGGACCTCACATCTCTGACGTGCGATCAGAATCTTGTTGCTTAAATTCGTTACACAATCACGATTGTGTAGGTTGTACTGCAAGCCATCTGCATTGTCTTCTTCACTGTTTAACGCATTGCAATAATAGGTATGTTCATTTATCTACCTGCTTTTATTCTATCACATGATTTGAATTCATAGTATTATAATTTATATTTATTTAATTGTTATAGAAGATCGACAAGCACAAACAATAGTTCTGTCAATTCTGGGATGGTTTTGGATCCCGTAGACGGTCTTGTATGTCCACAAAGTCCAATTCAACAAAGACTTCACCAAATCATTCAAGATTACAAAGTATTATCAATTTTATAATTTTACATATTTCATTAAATGTGAAATTCTCATTTTATTCATATTATTACAGACAGTTGAAGAAAACCTTCGGAAGGAATTGCATGCAGCTCGAGTAGAATTACAGCAAAGAGCGTGTCGTACAGTGAAAGCAACTCCAGACCATTCTGTAATTTTTTTCGATACATTAATCTATTTCTCTACTTTAAAAATGCTCATTTCAAATTACCTATGTTATAATGTTTCACAAAATACTTGTCAGCCATGGTGTATTTTATCAAATTCCAATTTTCTAGGAGGAAATGTTTATGAATTATAATAATTCAATATCAACAAACGTTCAGTATAATTGGAATGATCCTTGCAATTCGATCGATTACAATAACGATTTTGATGATTCATTTAAAATGACATCACAAGATTTACTTTTGGTTAGTTACAAAAAAAAATAAAAAATAAAGTGCTTCAATTAAGATTTTGCATATAATAGTGGAATTTTTCAACTAATCGAAATTACTTACAACTTTTTTCAATTGAACTCGAAAAAAGTGGCTTTGTTTCATATTTTATACGTTTTTTAACATTGAAAACTGTTGTGAGCATGTAATTGCATGATAGAAATTAATATTGTTGGGTTAACTATGAATTATCATATGATAATTTTTCATTGGTTGTAAATATAACATTTGTTCAGATGTCATTTGCATAATATTTTCATTGTAAAAGAAACATTCATATGGTGGAAATTTACATTTCAAATCAGAACATGGTCATATAAATAAATCATCAAATTCATGAATTTCGCTCAATGAATGCCAAATGTTATTTGATATTGCTTCAGTTTGATCATGAAAATATCAGCTGTTTGAAAATACTGTTTTATAAGTGAAATTGCTTTTACTGACTTACACCGATTTAGTAGAAAATGTGTACATATTTCAATGCGAATTGAAAAATTATTCACATGCTCTAATTTTTTATCATTTTGAAATTACAGGACTGTTATCCTTGTTCGGATTCGTCATCGGGAACTGGAGAAGGAAGTATTAGCGGCAGAAGTAGTGGAAATGATGTCGGATCGGTTAGTTGTAATTCTCGATCAGGCAGCGCACAAGGAAAAGGCTCTGGTGTATTATGGGTGCCAGACCATGCGGTCACACGTTGCACTCGTTGTGATAAAAACTTCTGGCTTGGAAAACGCAAACACCATTGCAGGTATTCTACATATTTCATGGGTTTTATGACTAGATGAATATTGGTGCAAATTATTTATTACTTACTTTTTCTAGAAGTTGTGGTCGTATATTCTGCGCAGAATGCTCTGAAAACACAACACCAATTCCCAGTGAACAATTGTACAATCCAGTGAGAGTATGTGCCGAATGTTATACTACTATTAGATCATCCATTCAAGATGAGAGGTAATTATTTTCTTTGTCAACTATCCAAGTTTTACTACAGATCAGGGCTAAGTTAAATGGCTATAGCTTCGTCAAGTTAATTTCGTGAATATAATTTCAGACAAGTTAAACTGAAATTGAATAAATTGAGAAATGTCTCGTTTTCGGTTTAAAATGTCAGATAAAAAATTGTTTCAAATCAAGAAATATAGTCAAAATGTGAAATTGCTTGTTTTATTTAATTTTGGAAAAGCCTGACATAGTTTCACACATTGACGAGGTTATAATCATTTACATACTTTAGCCTCCTTTTAAGCCACTTTGCTGCTGCTCTGAATTGTCGTTTTAATGAGATTCTTGTATGATTCTTATAAAAACTACTTACAGTTGAAGCAAGTAAGTAGCTCCAAAAAGTTATTCCACATCCTTAGAATTTTCACTGAATTAGAAAACTCGAACCTAAGAGTAGGCATTTTCTAATGAATCTTTATTTCGATTTTAGAATAAATGGAAGTGATCAATCTAGCAGTACTACTCAAATTGGAAGTAAAACAATGCAAGCATTAGTTATGTCTTCTACACATTCAAATTCAGCCGAAGTAATTAAAATATCTTTTTTTTTCAATTATAGCCAATATTTCAGTATTGTTAACAACTTTTTTTAATTAATACAGGTGAGCCATTTATCAGATTACTGTAAGCAAGTCAGCAGTGATCAAAATATCAATCCGTCGCCTGTTACTGCTGCATCCAACTGAACCCACTTTTGCCTTTATATACTTATAAGACGATTTATAACTAGTTCGCAATGATGATATTTTTCATCGATATGAACGAGACCCTGCCAACTTGCCGCCTTGCTTTGAGATTCTATATAAACTTATAAATGATTTTGCATTGAAGCACGGTTGAAATTTTGTTGTTGATAAATTACTACGTACATTAAATATGAATTTATTGTATACAATTGTGTAAACGAAAAACTTTGTGCATGTTTTGAATTTGAAATTTCATTTGTATTTATGTACATATTCAAAAATATCTCGTAAAGTATGTAATATGTATATAAGTTGAAATCTTGTATCATTATTTATGCAAACTTTTGTTTATCAGGAAACTTTATTTATTCTTGAATGATCCTATACGTTTGTTAATATTTGTTATTTATTTTAAATATTAGCATTAACGGATTACCTGAGAAGTATGCCTGTCTTCGAAAGAGCATGTCTATATGTATAATAAAAAAATGACCGAATTGCAATTAAGTCCGATAGAATGGAAATTAATTGTCTAGTGACTGATCTGATGATGTATAATAATTTAATTTTAATGAATAACTTAGATTGCACTTTATATTGTTTTAATTCCATTCATATAAAACATATTTTTTTATGCTTAAAATTCTCATAAGTCGAAATAATAGATTATTACAGATTTTGAAAATCAGTACAATCTTATTCGAGATGTTATAATTTATGACATGTTAAAAATAACTTGTTTATCAAAATAAATTAATTTTATTACCAATATCTTTCTTATTATTGTCCATCTATTCCTAAATGCAAAAATAGTTGGTATTTTTGAAACTACAAAATCAATTCTTATTGAGAAAATTTTCAAAATTAAAAAACTTGTAATTTTTTGTCAAGATTGAATGGCAAAAAATGTGTATGGGCTTACAAAGGGACTGCTCTCAGCGATTTGAACTATACTTCTTAAATGTGAAGTTAAAAATCACCTTCGAACAGGGGTTTTTACTACATATTAAAACAGTATAGTTTAAAGTGAGAGTAGTTACCTAAGTTCCCCTTATTAGGATCAATATTTCAATAAATACCTACTTAGCGGTTGAACTGCCAATTTTAAATTTAGTTAGGGAGATACCTAGGACATTATTGACTGCTAATTAACGATTGAAAGAAAAACATTACATTCGAAATTTAATCAATTTTACCTATTTTGTCGCTATTGGCAAAAAAACAGAAGGGGGTGAAATCATGTGTCCCAGAAGGGTTAAATAACCCCAGCCTCCCTTACAAATTGACATTCAACGATCACAAAATAAGCGCAAATTAGGCACTTCTGAATTTATTTTTTTTTTCGACTTCCCAATAATCTTCCCAAGACAAATAGAATTCTCCAAGCGAAAGCAAAAGGCAAAAGCTCGTCGGCTGTCAGCGCGAGAAAAAAAAACAACGACACGTTGGCAGCACTGATGTTATGGGCGGCGGTGTGATGGAGGGCGGTGGTTTTTCTTCGCATTATAATCGGTCTGTAGTCTTCTATTCTCAATTCTCGATCCGAATATTCGTTCCAATCACCACATTAATTCGCATTCCGACGATTTTCTCTCATCATTTCCCATTAATTCTTCGATTTTCCGAGAAATCTCCGAGGAACGCCAATGTTTTTTTTTTCACCTTTTTGTCACAATATGCGATATCTTTTTGCGTATACGCTCTAGTTTTACTATTTTCCCATCACTATTATGATGAAATTACACTCATTTATCACCGATCCTTTTGTTGACATGTAAATTATATTATATTTGTCATTTCGATCATTATTTTTAGTGTGTCCGTTGAAATTTTTTTTTAGGATGCAGGAATTTTCATCTCTTTGTGTTTGAATACGAATCAGAGCATCGTAATGGAGTACTCTTCGATAATTGAGCCTCAAGTTTTATTGAGAAGTGATAATACGGTGAAAAGCTTTTTTTATATTATACGAAAATACTAGAAAATCAAGGGGTATTAGTTTAGATATAAGAATTCAATTAGAGTGATTCGAATTTGTCGCTTATACCTCTTGGCATCTAGGATCTTCGTATATAATATTTATACATATTTTTGTTTATTATTTAAACAATAATTGATTTTTTTTCATGATATTCTCACAGTCGGACGAAGATGATTTGCTTTATTGCAATTTGTGCAATAAAGCATTTGCTAAAACTCTACAATATCAAAATCATATGCGTAACCATCGAGCAGAAAGACGGTTCCCTTGCGTTCACTGCTCCAAATGTATATTTCATTGATTTTACTTTTATTAAAAAAAAATCATCCTGTAATTAACCATATATTTTATAGCTTTTTCTCAGTCGAACAACCTTCGAGCACATCTTCGAATCCACACCAATGAAAGACCGTTCAAGTGTCCTGTATGCGGCAAAGCTTTCACTCAAGTATACATAATTTCATCATAAATAATTTATATTCACCAAATATGCATATTGATTTATACAATTTTCATAGGTAACTAATTTGAACAATCATATAAGACTTCATACAGGAGAACGTCCTTACGTTTGCTCCGTTCCCGGATGCGATAAAGCATTTGCTCAAGTAAGCTTTGGTTTATGAAACGAAACTTTACTAGGACATTCATTTTATTTTGAATTATTTTCTTTAATAAGGTCACAAATTTAAATAACCACCGTCGCAGTCATCAAAAGGATATGCCATACGCTTGCGATTTGTGCGATAAAATATTCCAAAATCAAAATCATCTGATCATGCATAGACAGATACACAATCATCAATTGC
Organism: Cheumatopsyche charites; assembly: GCA_024721215.1. Lineage (NCBI taxonomy): Eukaryota > Metazoa > Arthropoda > Insecta > Trichoptera > Hydropsychidae > Cheumatopsyche > Cheumatopsyche charites. Next base: position 2,105,086 of record CM045577.1, on the reverse strand, counting down.
TAAAAACTGGATTATCTTCGACTGGACAAAGACTCACATTATTAACATGTCTCGCTTGTGGAGAAAGTTTTATGGAAGAGAAACAACTCAAGCAGCACGTTAGAGATTCTTGTAAAGAAGGTGGTGTTCCTAAACCACACGTTAAGATCCCCAGTTTTCCTCAAGGTTTTTAACATTTAAATCACCATTTGCTCGTTTCTACTATTTGAACGCTTGCAAAATGTTGATGTTATTGTTTTAGAAATGAAAAAGAAGTGCATTTTTGCAGATTGCAGAAAACAGTTTGAAGATATGCCTGCGTTGCACTATCATCTTTCCAAAGATCATGGAATGCTTGTAAATCCAAATCAGAATAAGTCGAGGCGTTATGTACCGAAAATTTCAAATGTATTTTCAATTATAATGAATTGCTGTTTTTTTTTTTTTTTTTTAATTGAGATTGATTTGTTTCACTAATGTTTTAGGATTCAACATCGCCGTCTAACTCATCTTCGCACTTCGAAGAAACTATATCCAAACCTCCTGCAAATCAAAAAATATTAGATATGGAGGTATTCTGTGTTGACATGTTTTCTTTTTAATTAATTTTTTGTATTAATAAGAATTCAGAACCTTAATTTTTTTTATTTATTATTCTCAGGTAACTGATGATACCGATACCGATAATGATAATTTTGATTCATCATCAAAAATCAACAACATAGAAGAAAGGTAAATAGAAAAATAATTCATTATTATTTATTTCAATATTTTACGATAATTTTGATGTTCTTTCAGTGAAAATAATTCAATGATTATTAAATCTGAAGGATCTTTAAAAGTTGGAAAAAGAAAGGATTTTTCAAATCATCAGAAAGTATGTACATTTGAAGTATTTTTTTTCTAAATTGAGAAAAATCAAATAATTGTTTTTATAATATTCAACAGGTTAAATTTGTATGTAACAAATGTTTTTCGATTTTCAACACGCCTGCGGGATTAGATAGACATGTTCTGAGTAAACATGGATAAATAATCGTACACATAGTCGATAAAATATTTTCTTTACACATATTTTTTGATATTTGTAAGGATCACTCAATAATGAGATTCTGTTTCGTGTAATATTTTGGTGCTGTGAAAGTTTTCTCCAAATGGAGATTGTTTCGATTTTGTTTTTTTAATAAATTTTTGTCTCATTTACATTACCTATAATGAAATTCTTAGGATAGATATTATTTTTAGTGTTGTATGAATTTAGTTGTGATTAATTTTCTCGATCAAGATCTCTACAATTTTGCCATAAATATTTACTAGTCTTATCGAGCGTTTTACTAATCATTTTTCAACAATTGTGTATTCAAATTTGTGAAGTTAGTTTTCCTATTTTTAATTTTTACATTAGTGATATATGATGCAACTAATTGTTTTTAAGAGGTATATTTGAATCCGACGTGTGAATGTTCAACATATATTTTTTTTCTAAAATGATCTGTGTTATAATAATATTCATATACGTTAATGATAAAGCTGAATATTGACTATATCAATACATATTTATAAAATACACTTTTTAAAATTGAAGTTCCTACATGTTATTGTCTTTGTGTGAAATGAGAATATTATATTTATACTGGTCGAATTTTTTTGAAAATAAAGTTTTTTTAGGAATCTGTTATTTCAATTTCAACATATTTATAAATTATTCCATTGCATTCATTGTATCGTCTATTTAATATGTGTAATGAAAGATTCAGGAAGTGAAAACAATTTTACAGTTATGAACGCTGCTATGTGAAAAGTAAAATATTGTAACGAACAAGAAACTGAGTACACTTGGAACATATGGGATATTTAGAATACCTATATTGAGAACATTACGTTAATTTTGATCGGCAGTACTAATAATCTGTTATCTGATGACATGAATGAGATCATAAAATAATTACTAGATTAAAATGAAAACATTTTTGTTGGTGTTGCTTCAAAAATTAAATCATCTTCCATTTGATTATATTCAAAAATTGTCAGACATAGACTACCAGTTCTGCCAATCAAAAGTAATTTGCTACTCTTCTTATTTGTTTAATTCGGTTTGACGACGTGTTTCCCAGCTCCCCTGATTATCAAAAAAATGTTTCCTTCTGGAAAAATGGATTTTATTTTTTTTAATTGCTCAATGTTGGCAGTATATATGTGAATAATGATCGAATCGAATGAGTTGTCAACACTGGCAGTCACAGTGGTGTAGTGTAGTGTAGAGATTGTATTTGTACGAGACACCTGCTTCTCTTCGCTCGTTCAGCATCTATAAATACAAATCCATCATTCTGAAGACGATTCCATCGCGAGGAATTGTACGGCCGTCTTCACGAAGAAAGGAAACCTTCGGAGGTCGGTTCAATTCCTCGTATTCGTCTTCTACACCTTATTACGTTCGCACTTGTATGTTTCGATTTGTCATCAATCACAACTGCTGTCATCAGCGTTTTACATTTCACTTCTCGACGGCTGTCTTCTGTCCGATCAAATATCAAATGTCTCGCGTCTCATCGGTATTGATGAAATATCGAATTATAACATCACCGTGTTTTAGATGCCAAGAAATTTAAAGATCGATTTTGGCATTGAATTACACTTCTACTCCACGATACTCGATGGGGTTAGGTTAGGTCTGTTTTGAATCCGTACTATTGATATAAATATCCATATTGATTCTCATAATTTTGTATAACCTGCTTTGAATTTAGGTTAAGAACTGGCACTCGGTAGTTATCCTGTCAGCGGGTCATTCTATCTAACCTAAACGCATCTCTAATGAAGTCTAACATAACACGTAAAAAACCAAACCTAGCCCTACCTAATGTCCTACGATAACTACTCATACAATGTTGTTTCTAATCGAATATTTGTTCAATTGATTCATTTTAAATATGTTTTTAGTTACGATTAATCTAATTCGAATGTTTCATGTTTTGCATTATAAATCAAACGTTTTCTTCACAATGCATATTTTTTTTACATTTGACTAAATATATTCTGCATATCATCCAGATTATGTGCGCAACGATCAATTTTCGTCATAACTTAACAGGGTCGAACAAATTGTAAAAGCATGGACCGGACGCAACAATCGGACAGAACGTATCATCATTCTCGTAGAGACGACGACACCAACTACGATCACGTCACCATGGATATGAGCGAGGTAAACTTTATGAACACTTACAATATTTATTGTTTATGATTACTTCTGCCGTGAATCATAAAAGCAAATGTACAAGAGTAGTTTTGTTTTTTTTTTGTAATTAGCATATTTAAATCAACGTTTGGATACATTTAAGATCCATTTTACCAAATTATATTATTCATTATCTCATGGTTGTAAATACCCTTTCATTTTTATTTATCCACAATGCAAAATTTCATACATATATTTATATATTTCTATTGTATGAGGTACAACTGAATGGATTAAGGAGTTGGATGAGGGAATACTTAAGTGGTAACTAAAACGGGGTCGATGGAAAATTTAACAAACCGAATGCTTAAATTTATTTCCTTGACACTGCACTTTTTTAAGTATTCACTTGCTCAAACCCCTCGATCTACTTGGATACACCCTGAATAGAATTGTCTAAAGACTTATGCATCGAAACATTTTGATTGAAATAAATGTGAAAAGAAATTGATCCAACGTCTGAACTATGAATCGTATCTGTCACGTAGACTATTATTACAATTATTATTATATATTATGTACGAATGTTTATGATATTATTTTGTTATTATGAAACCGATTTTGCGATCTTTGATATTAACACATCTATTGTTGTGACGCATATACAAAATTCCCTACCTTCTGAACAACCAACACTCACATGGGCCAATTTCGATCTTCCCATTGCCGATTGGACCAACGTGTGCGCTCCCCGCAATATTTACTTTGTGCACAGACTCTCCGTAAGTCTGTCGAATTTGTTCAGTCGTATACACGGCGGTGCCTCACGTAAGTACAAAATGCAAAAGTAAAGTAAATGCATATATTTCTTATTTATTTTCATTATAAAAACAAATATATATAGTTAAGATAAAATGGTTATCCATAAATAATAGTTGAACCCTGAAACGTTTTATGTCTTTTTTGATGATTTGTGAAATATATATTATTTTTAATGTTTGTATGTATGAATGTATGTTTATATGTATTTTTTTTTGTTGAAAAAGTTAAGTTTTCACTGTTGAAACTTCAGTAATTTTTTATTTGTTTAACAAAAGTACTTTGTTGTTGAATTTATTAACGAAAATTTCCTGAAAGTTTCTATTACTCCATGTATTCATTATATATTTCTGCTTCATGAGTTATTTGAAATTAATACTTAATTTTATGGTTCGATTTTATTTTTAGTAGTCTGCACAACTTTACCGTTCTCATTAATGAAAAATCTTTGTTGAATATTAGGAGTCCAACAATAATAACTCGGATAACGATTCGCCAAGGAGAGACTCAAGGAGAAGATCATCACAATCGTCCGGCGAGCGTGATTATTGTAAAGTCAGTGAAAGATCTCCAGAAAATAGAGAAATGCACAAATCAAGAGATCACAGTTCGATACCCAACTTAGATTACAGTAGAGATGATCGTGGATATTCCAGGTACTTGATGCAATTCATTTCTTCATATAATAAGTAGTTATATGTATAGTAATTCATTTCATCGATTAATTATTGCAGAAGAACACCTGATGATAGTAGATCGAGATATGGAAATGATTATTCATCAAAAGAGCATGGAAATTCTTATTACGACAATGCCAATTCTGTTAGAGGAAAATCTAATGATGACAAAGCATCTAGTGGGTGCCGTGATTATTCAAAAAAGTCATCTATTTCTGATAATGAAACGACGAACAAAAGCGATGATAAAAGATGTAATTACAAAAAATCTGAAAAAGAATCTAAAAGGTAAAAATATGAATTCCTAAAAAATAAATATCAAAATATATTATATTTTAAATATTTTATAATTTGAAGATATGACCAAGACTATTCAGATAGAAAAGAAAGAGATAATTCGGATAGAAAAGATAGAGATTTAGACCGCAGACATGATGATAAGGATCGACATAGTTTATACTATAGAGAGAAATATGACAAAAAATACAATAGTGATAAACGGTAAAATATCAATCAAATTAAAATAACAGCCAATATTCATTAACATGAAAAATTGTTTAGGTCTGGTGATGATAGAAGACGAGACAGATCCAGATCACGAGACAGAGGTTCGTCCAGTTATAAAAAAGGATCTCCTTCGGGTGAGAGAGAAAGAAGCCGGAATTATTTTTATCGTTCAGATGGATCGAGAAGGTATCGTTTTCTAATTTCGATGAGAAATTCTAAAATAATAACTTTCTGAAATATGTTCGTTATATTATTTGAAATTAGATCTGGCTCTCGCGATCGTAAGAGTTTCAAACGTTCGCGAAGCAAGGATAGGTCTCCAGCCTCGAATAACGATTACAAACCTTCATATAAAGTTTCTAAAAAATTACAAGCTATGGATAAAATGGGTATTTAGTTTTCTATAATTTTACACTATGGAATTTGATTATTGCGATTTTTCATCGTGTTTTAATTTTATGTTAGGTCTGCAAATAAAAACTCCAGATGGGTCAATGGCGACGGCTCAAATGCTGTTACAGCAAACTCTCGTTCAGCAAGTGGAAAAAGTAAAGAGTTCTACCGGTATCGAGCTTCCTAAATATTACAATCCTGCCGCTATGAATCCTCTGAAATACGCTAACCAGGTTTATTCATTTTTTTCATTTAGCACACTTCCGACTATGATGGCAGTGTAAGTCGAAAAATTTTAAAAATGCATATTTTTTCATTTTAGATTCAAAAACGAAAATTACTATGGGGTAACAAAAGCAAAGAGGCTTCCGAAGAAGGATCATCGGAAGGTCCGTCGAATCAAGTCACATCTTCTACGGCAAACAAATGGCAAGGTACAAAATTTGCCCAAGACACCGATGGAAAAGTGGCATCTAAATTTATGAGATTGATGGGAATAAAAAATGCTAGTGAGTTTCTGGCTTAAAGTTGTACAGTTTAATTATTTAAGTTTTAGTTTTAAATGATTTTCTTATGTTTTTTATTTTCAGGTACTTCACAAAGCGGCGCATCCGAGTCGAGCGGGGATATCGTAAAAAAGCAAGAAGAGATGTTCGAGGCAATGCAAGCTCAGTACGAAGTCGCCAGAGCTACGACGCACACGATGAGAGGCGTCGGCTTAGGATTTTCTAGTCACAATAAACCTTATTGAAGCGATGAATCTGAACATCTCGTAATATCATTTCGACGAGTCCATTTTTTGATCGTTCGATATATTTTTTTTTCGTAATGAAATATCTACATCTAAAATAAGTTTCATAAAATGTGTCGAATCAAATTTACTTTGAAAAATGTAATTTTTTACAATAAAAATTCATGATTTATGTTTTTTTTTTTATTATATATTATATATGATGTTCTCCTAGTTGGTTGATCATACTATCGCTTACGGAAAATCGTAAAAATCGTAAAAGTTACTTTTAGAAAATCGTATTTTCAAAAGTACTGTCGAAGTAAACTCAATTTAATTTCGAGCCTGTAGATATTGTTATTTTAAAAATGCGACTTATAAAAAAGATAAAAAATAATAGGGATCGAGTATCCCAGACGGAGCAGATTCGCGGTCTTTCCCAAGTTTTTAAGTTGGCAAAGAAACGTATGACGGTTGGCGGACCCGCTCGAATGACAGCTGTCCGCCGGCCGGAGTGCGACATGTCATATTAGTGGCGAGAGTGAATCGCGTTCTGGCGGCATGGAGCGCGCGCGTCTGTTCGCGAGGCGGCTCGTCGAGCGTCACGTGACTCGGAAGCGCGCGTTGCTCGCGCTCCTCGCCGCCGCGCTGCTCCTCGCGTACGGCCCTCCGCTGCTCCGAGGGCTGCAGAGGGCCCCCGCCAGGAAGCACACGTGCGACGCCCTCCTCGACCGCCTCCGAAAATACGAGCGGGCCGTGGCCGACGCCGACGCCCGCTCGCACTCGCACTCGCACTCGCCGGACGGAAGAGACTCGTACTCCCCGTACGTCGGCAACGGATTCTTCGGCCTCGAAGCGCTTCCCCACTCGCACCTGAACATCAAGTCGGGCAGAACTCTCTCGTTGCCGGTCCGCTTCCATCCGATGGTCTCGCCGACGATCCCCGACGCCGAGATCGCCACCGTCACCGATTACGTCTCGGGGATCGTCGAGCGCCACCACTGTTCGCCGCTCGGATACGACGTCGTCCACGCTTCCTACGCCCATCGCAGTCTTCCCTATTTGTTCGCGCAACGCTTGCGCTTCTCGAACCCGACGGCGGCGAGGGTCCAGGTCGCTCTGCGCCTCCCCCGCGTCTCCGACTGGTCGACGGCCGTCAAGCAGACCGTCCGGCTGCACCACGGGTCGGCGGTGCGCGAGTACGACGTGTACACGGGCGCGGTCGAGGCGCCCGACTCCTCGCGGGAGAGCGACGGCGACGCCGTGTACGCGGTCAGCGTCGTCTCGCCTTCGCTGCGGCCGACCGTCGAGCTCGGCCCCGGCGAGACCCTCGACGTGGACGCGTTCACCGCGATCCAGTACTCGGGACCGTTGCCGAGAAGCTCGTACGCGCGAGAGAGGGACGTCGTCGAAAAAGTCGCCATTCAAAATATGGAGAGGGCGATACAGATCCATTCGAATCGGGACTCCGAACTGAAGACGCTGCATTCGGACGTCTGGAAACAGTTGTGGTTCACCGGGTTCGGCATAAGCGAGTCGCTCGCGATCGACGCCCTAAACGGAGACAAAATCAACGCCACCATGTACAACGTGCTGTCGCAGGCGAGATCTTACGAAAACGAAGAGGGCATATCGCCTCCGCAGAAGGCCGAAATCTTGAGAAGTCTCACTTACGCCGAAGGCTGCTACGAAGGTCACAACACGCTCCAAGCTGAAAATTTGTGGAAGTCCATGGAGAATTTGGCTCAAATCAACAGCGTGGTCGGCGCGTGGATGCTGACTCTCGAGAAACAGGGATGTCACAATCTTTTGAAGGCCGGAGCGAGCGGGATCATACAGGCGATGGTGTTGAGCTTCGGCGGATTGAGATTCAGCAACCAGCATCTCGAATTCAACATACATCCTTCGGATCTGCATAGGGATTTTCATTTTAGAAGATTGAACTATGGAAATATGACTCACGTGAACATCAGTGTGGTCGTTCAAGACGATAATAAGGCCGCTCTTTACGTAGCCCTAGATAGATCGGATAAAAGCTATTATGCATGTGACGCGGGATGCTTAGATAGCCCTATTTTATTAGGGCCCTCTCGTAAATTCTTTCCGGTGAAGCTGACGGATCCGATAACGGCAGTTTTGTACATAACATCGGACAAGCAGCACATGGAAGATTTACGGCATGCGATTCACGTCAAAGAAGTGGTGCTGGCTCCGGCCCACGAACACCACGTCATCGCCCTTCATAAGCACGGTCACAGTCTGGGTGGATTGCCCACTCTGTTCTGGGTGACTATCTGTTTTATAATTGTGGTGTTTCATTTGTTCCTCTGTCGGATTATAATGACTGAATATTGTGATTCTCCCGATAAGTATCGAAGACTTTACAGTAAGCCGTGATAAGTTTGTCATGAAAAACTGGGATCTGGAGTGAATGCCTTTTCAAGTTGCTTCTTATTAAAATAGGAAGTGGAATAAATCTACTCAAATAGATCATCATTTCAGATTTCTGATAAAAATTATTTATAAATCGTTTCAGGTGATCGTGTACTTTCCTATTGGCGCAATATAATCTAATTTAACGTGAAAAAAATATAAAGAAAACAACTCGACCCATAGAGTATATTTCCTATAGGATGGTACATAAGTACCTCGGTTTACATGGACTATTCTTTTAACATTTAACTTCTCGATGTAATTTATTTCTTTATCAGTATTCTGTTAAGCTTATAAATTTTATGGATTATGCTTTAAGCTTTCAATAACCCAAAGAACATAACGAAAAAAAAGAAATTAATACTGTTCCAGTAAATGATTTAATATTTCTATTTTTTTTTAGTCCAAAAAGTTATTTCATAACTATTATATTGAAAATTACTCATATTTTCTGGCCAAGTATGATATGTAAATATGTGATTTAAGTTTTTCTTTTTTTTTGTACAGAATATATTATATTTATTAAATTTCTGGTTTCGAAGAAAATTTCCAGTTACTTTTTTCGATTACACAGCTGTTGCTGATGTATTTGTCATAGTCATTTAAATAAACAATGCAAAGTTATATTTGTTTGAATGTTCTGTTTACAATTTACACATTGTTCCAGTTCTAGTACATTCTCTGTTAATTAAAATAGGCAAAGTAATGTTCTGTTAAGTTTCGTAATAAATTTGTTAACCTATTTTTGTAATGGCTTTCGGCTGTTTTGGGAAATAAGGCTTTTTGTTGCGAATTTGTAGTGTTGTAAAATGAAATAATTAAATATGTTTATAATAAATATTAGTTGTAAAATGTAAATATAGACAGTATATTTATTGCAAATATGGATTACATTTTATTATTATGAAAAAACATGTTGAAATAAAAAAATAAATAAATTATGACTTTTTTTAAGTGTGAGATGAGAAGTACATAAATATTTTTCTTTGAATTTTCAAACTAATAACTAGTTTTATTTCGAAAACTATCAAAATCTAAAAGAGAAAAAAAGGATTAAAAAAAAACTATTTCTCCAGGTTCTCTAAAGGAGAAAACACCGGCTGAGACGTAATAAAAGATAGAGATGAACAATCATTCAACTATTTGTGTGCGAATGCGACGGAAATACATGCACCCCTCCCCCATTCTCTGTGTTATTTTTTCACTCGCACACAAAAAATTAGATGGGTGCTTCTCTTTTTTTTTTATTACGTCTCAGCCGGTGTGTTTCCGTCTTTAGTGACGTTGTGTTGGTGCGTCTCTGACAATTTTATTTAAAGCTTATGGTCGCTATTCATGCTCTTAAAGCTGATGAAACATAACCTAGCTAAACTGTCAAAGTCGTTTCATTCCATGTCAAAATAAAATTGCAAAATGTCTAAACAGTAAGTTATAAACGTCAAATATGTTTTTATCTCTCTCATTTTATTAAGTTTAAGTTAAAATAACACCAATGCGACGGTCTTTTGTTTGATAATTGAAAACAATGAACTCAACAAAACCTAATATGTAAATAACCTTTAAAAACTTACCAAAAGAAAGTAAATATAAATCATCTACTCTAATCAAATTTGCGTACTAAAATTAACATATCAGTTAAATCGTTTCACTCGTATAGTTTTATCAAATCTTATTAGGCTAACAAACTATTTAAACGTGAATTTACATTTTTACAGATACGGATTGATTCTTTCTGATAAGAAAGCTCAAAAAAATGCACCACCAACCTTTAGCGCAAATAAAAACGTCTTCGGCGACGATAGTGACTCTGATAACGAAGCTAATTCCATGAATGCTCCAGTTCGTCAAGGAGACAAGATGAAAAGACAGGTTCATATTTCAAATTGCTAGCTCTTATTGTTTTTCGAAGTTCAGGTTTAAGATTGTAGTCTTTCAGATGAAAATTGTTCAAGAAAAAGCATTGGAAGTCGATCCTACCGTGTATCAATATGATGAGCTTTATGATGATCTTGAAAAAAAGAAAAGGGAAAAAATAGTAACGAAAAAAGAAGATAAGAAACCTAAATATATAGAGAGATTGTTAGTTACTGCTGAAAAGCGAAAGAAAGAGAATGAAAGAAGAGTAGAAAGACAAGTACATATTTCCAATTATATATATTTTTATTTTTATAAACAATATTTCTTATCTCTCTTATAATGATTAATTTTTTGTCAGATTCAAAAAGAACGTGAAGCAGAAGGAGAAGAATTCGCTGACAAAGAATCATTTGTTACATCTGCTTATAAAAAGAAATTAGAAGAAATGAGAATAGATGAAGAAAAACAAAGAAGGGAAGATTACTTAGAAGATATTTGTGATGTAACTAAACAAGATGGATTGGGTTAATATATGTTTCATATTTACTGTCATTCATTTAATATAAATTTTAATATATGTATATGTTTCATTCAGGTGGATTTTATCGACATTTATATAAACAACAATTAAACTCTGATAATAATGAAGATAAATTATCCGAAGATAAAACTGCAGATGTCGATAAACCTGAAGAAAATAAAGATAAAAGTCTCAATAAAAGTTTACCCAGCCGAAATTATAGAAAACGTAAGCATTCCAGTAATGTCCAAGATGACGATTGTGCAAATTCTGATAGTGAAGATGAGGCAACTAAACAAAATATCATGGACTTGAAGAGCAACAAGAAAGAAAAAATTCATCTTCAATCCAACATAGATGCAGATTCAGACTTTTCAATTGACGATTCAAGTTCAGATGAGAGTGAATCTGAAAAAAATACAGCTGAAAAGGATGTTATGGAAAAGTCAGAAACGAGTGAAGCAATTGCTGAAAAAGAAACAAAAGAGTGTATCAAATCAGAAGACGATAATTTTAAGAAACCTTTAGATGTTAGTATAGAAAAGGTTGAGAAAGTTGAAAAGAAACCAAAAGAAATTAAAATTAAAATTGATATATGGAAGAAGAGAACAGTGGGAGAGGTGTTTGAACAAGCTCTTCAAAGATATTATGAACGTAAATCGACAAGGGTTTGATTTAGTTGAAAAAGCCATTAAAATGCGCAATTATTTTTTATTTTAAAACTTTTATAATGTACAATATCAATGAGATTTAAATTAAATAAACCAATAATACTTAAATCACCAATCTATGTGTTTTCTTCTAAAAGTTTGAAAACCACAACCTTCCCTTTGTAATTTTATGATCTCGTTGCGTAACCTTTCCTCTTCTTTGGCTGCATCTCGAATTTCGTTTTCTATACTCTTCTTATCTTCCAGTTGTTTTTCTTCTCGTTCTAAATGTTTCATTTGATTTTGAAGCGATGCTAATTTGCTTAACCCTTGTTCGTAGCGCTTGAAAATAAAACAAATATTGATTTGAGAAAATGCATTTTTGAATAAGATTTATGTAATAAGAGTAAAATACCTTTTTTTCAGTTTCTTTTTCGCTCATAATTTTAGCAGATTTTTCAATGTCCGCTAATAGAGCTTCTCGTTCGAAAATATTTTGTTTTTGTTGTTCTTTGTATTCTTTGAGTTTCAAATTGACTTGAGATTTTAGAGTAACTATAACTTCTCGTAGCAGTTCTTGTCGAGCCAAATGTTCTTTTTGCCACATCTAAAATAATCACAGATATTTAGATCAATAAAAAAAAAATAATACCATCACAAATAGAGAAACAAAGTACTCACTTGATCTTGTTTTTGAAATATAGCTTTCGCTTCACCATCCATTGCATCCTGAAGATTTTTTTGTCTAAGTTTCTCGAGTTCTTTTTGACGTTCAAAACTTTCCATAGTTCTATCTAAAGCTTCTTTCCAAACTTTCTTAGCAACATCATTTTTGAAAACATCCTATTGAGAGAAAAGTAAAATAACATTAATTACTTTTGTACAAAACAATGAAAAATATGATATAACACAATGAAAGATTTTACTTTTTCAATAGCTACTACTAAGTTTTGTAATTCTTTTCGATCAGCATCAACGTCCATTTCTGCTTCTTTAGCTCGTTCTCTAATTTTTCTAGCATAAAGACCCATATTTCCTAACATAAATCTACGTGCTGCACTTCTTTTCGATTCTTCTTCTTTTCTCGTCAAATGAGCATCTTCTAATGTACGCATCAGATTTTCTTCTGCTTCTAGTTTTACTTTCAAAGATTTAGCAGCCATTTCTGATTCATGCAATTGATTTATTTGTTCAGATAAGTAATTGTTCAATTCCTAAAAATAGCATTAGATTAAAAAATTGATAAAAAACACTGATATGAATTATGATAATATTCACTTTGATTTTTTGATCTTTCACGATCATTTCGTCTTTTTCCTTTTCTATTTCTCTTTTGAGTTTTTCGTCACGCTCCTTCAACATGATTTGTTGTCGTTCTTCTTCTATTTTTTTCAATTTTTCCGATTCAATAATTTGTTCCATCCTATTCAAAAGAATGTTATAATACCTTATCTAAATATCAACATATGATAAAAATATGAAGTAAAATACCATGCTGATTTTAGTGCAGCATTTCGTTGAGCTTTTTCGAATTTTTGTATAACTGGATTGTTGATTTTCCATTGATGATACAATTTGATTTCAGCTTCTTGCAATTGTCTCTCTTCCATTTTTGCTTTGATTCCTAAATTTATATTGCGCAACAATTCCGTAGGTACTGAATCCAAAAATGTGCTAAAATTTAAGATGGATATATAAAAAAAATTATCTTGTATTTTTGTTAAAAAACTCTAAAACAATCACTTTTTCTTCATGTATCTAGCATTGACCGAAGCCATCTTTAACTCTTCTTGATATTGAAGATCTTCATTGAAAAGCATTATTGCCAATTTATTCTGTCTTTCTTCTAAATTTCTGAAAACATAATTAAAACATTAAACTATGTATTGAATGTAAATTTAAATACGATAATTACCGTTGCTTTTGGCGTTCAAGAGCTAAAATTCTAGCTTGATCTTCAGCAACCGAATAATAATCAGATCCTGTCAATCTCGAAGGTAGTCCAATTCCGGGAGCAGTTGGTTTGTGTTTTTCCCAATAAGCGGCAAGCTGAGCCCGAGCTTTAGCAGCAGCCGCTTCTCCGGCACGTCTACGAGCTGCAGCAGCTTCGGCAGCTCTTCCAGCTCTAATTCTACAAATTAAAAACGAAAAGTAAATACTTTCACATATGTATGAACAAAAAAATATCATGATATATCAATAATAAACATTAAACGCCCAACTGAAACATTAACAATGCAGCAAATTTCAAACCTAAGACATGAGACATGAAATAAGCAACATTTGACTTCATGATATTCAAAAAGAAAATTGCTGAAATACATATGTATCTATGATTAAAAAAAAGGTACTTATTTAAATTTTCCCTGTTCAATGTTAAGTAGAAAATTTCAAATTTTTGGTAAAATACACTAGTTACAAACATACCTAGGTACTTACTCTTTTAGAGTATTCTGAAAACTCAAAAAAGACAAATTTCGAAATATGACATTCTAGAAAGGATCGAGCGATGTAACCATAGATTCTATTTATCAAAACGGATAAATTATAGCTATTCATGACCCAGAAAAGCAGTTTGAAGGTTTGATCATGTCAAGGTGTTTATAAATATAAAGGGGCTTCCCAGACATTTTCATCGAGAGCTGTGCAAACATGAGAAACGAGATTTTATTACGTTATACGACTTCATGAATCGGTAACTTGTTTTCCATATTTGTGAATGTATATATCATAAAAAAATGCATGAAAAAAAAGTAAAGATCACACATCGACCAAGTGTCTTCGTAATGATGATTGATCTACAAGGTATTGTGAGATAAATCTCTCAATTGAAATTCGAGAAAAACATCAGTCGATGACGTGAGTAAAGTGTTGGTTCGATTTTTAGAAATTCGAAGACACGCCTTTATGATATCAATGTGATTTTCCATTATCAATGATATAGTAAATGCGTCAATATTGACGAAGGGTCACATTTAGCATTAAAGCGCCCTATTATTATATATTCATTGATATCGATGAAAATTATATGAATATGGTGCTTGATTTTTCCACAGTGAAAATGAGTTTAGCGCAATAGAAAACACATAAAATTTTAATAAAAATATATTGTAAAAACATAATTTCAAAGAATTTTCAAAGAGTAATAATATAAGCCTCTCCAAAGAAAATTTCATTAAAAAAATAAATATGTAGAGTATTTATCATTTCCTTAAATCATAATCAACTTCACTTATGTAATATCGATTTAATTAATGTTACACAATTATATCGCATTGACGAAAAACAAAAACGATAAAAATCATATAAACGAAAAAAAACAATGGCTTGAATATAATAGATACTGGTAACGTTTATTAATTTATTTGATCGACCTGGATACATCGATATATGAATAAATCGAACAAAACAGCCGATAAGAATCTTCGAAACAAATTAGGACCACCCGCCGGAGATGTTTTATCGTAATTCTACAATCATCGATTAATTTCGTTGATATCATCCTTCATGATAAATATAATAGTATAAAAGAACAATACGCGTTCAGAGCAACAGTCTCCGATTGAGAGGAAATCTTAAAAATGTTGAAGTTCTTTTTGGTGATCGCTTTGGTTGGAGCGTGTGTGGCTTCGCCCACTGACACAAGTAAGTCAAAAAAAATATTTAATATAAATTAATGTTTTAAAAAACGATCTCAAATTAAAGTTTAGATTAACCCAACCCTTTGATTTTCATGCCATTGATTTGAACATTCAGTACCATTTTCATATCGTATTTAAATCAATCTACAGCACACTATTGTTTTTCAAGTTTATTTAATATCAAATAGTTTTAATCAAACCTTCCAGTCTGTAGAATTATACGCTTTTCATACAATATTATTATGTGGATTAATTTAAACTACTGCTACATATTTGTTTTCAAACTAAATACATAGTTCCTAATCATTTATGATGATGTTTGATAATATTTACAATGTGTTATTAAAGACTTTTCTACTATCAACAATTGATTAAAAAATATCATAAACAATAATTAATGTCAAAAGAGATTGAGATAACTAAATTATAATTACGCATTGATCTCCGTAAACATCATTGACTCTTAGAAAATTAAATAGAATAATAATCTCATTTAAGCTTTAACATAATGATTATTTAAGCTCCAAGCATAACATCCAGAAAATCTACTTTTTCGGACGATGAGATAATCGATTTTCATATAAGCATGTCATGTTCACAAACGAAAATAAAAATCGACTATTACCTTCGTTCAAAAGAGTACATTTGCTGTTACGTCAAGTAAGACTTAAAAGTCCTGAACCTAAATCGTGAACCTGGATACAATCAGGGTCAAAATCCTATTATTGTATTGTAGAATTCAAGGGGTATAAGTTCAGATGAAGATACCCATCCAGTGGGTATAATATCAGAACCAATTGAGTATCCTCATCAGAACATCTTTTCAAATTGATCAATTTGAAATCTTCATCCAGGCCGTAACCCGAAGGCTGTGACCATCATCAGCAGGGCAACATGGGGTGCAAGGCCACCGACCAGCACCACAGCCATGTCCACCCCAGTCAACTACGTGGTCATCCATCATGCTGAAACAGCAGCTTGCACCACACAGACCGCTTGCTCAGCCTCCATGAGGTCTATGCAAAACTACCACATGGACAGCAACGGATGGGCTGATATCGGTTACAGGTAAGACTTCGGCTTATCCTCGATTTTCCGGGATGTGATGGATTTCTAATACGTCCTGGACGAAAATGTTCAGGATATTCATATGCAAAAAGCTATAGATAGGGTGACAGTTCGTCTCGGATTTATCGGACGAAACCGGTTTCTAGTAATACGTTCCGGATTGTGTGAAAACAATATGGTCATCCTACAGATAATTTTGATAGAATCAATACATATTTTCCTAAACGAGATAAGATACGATCGATCTATTCGTAGATAAGAAATGATCAATTGTTTCATCGATTAGATTAGGTTTTCGAATAATATTCAATTCTATATTCGAAAATTTATCATTCATCGGTATTTCATTATCAATTTTTTTTGAAACGATACAATTTTTTATCGTTATTCTATGACTCACAAATATTAATTAAATGTTTATTTAGTCTGATGAATCACAGATTTTTTTCTCACTTCTCAATAAGACTTGTATCAAAATATTGTGACTGAACTCTTTCATACCACACTCGGTTGTGGCACTTATTGTCAATTAACTATCTGCTTCCATAAAAGAATATCAATTATCGCTCATCGATATAATTTTTCATTCCAGCTAAAATCAGACTATTTTGATTTACAGTTTCGGAGTAGGAGGTGACTCCCAAGCCTACGAAGGCAGGGGCTGGGCCAGAGTTGGAGCTCATGCTCCAGGGTACAATGATAGAAGCATCGGAATCTGCGCCATCGGATCCTTCCAAAGTAAGCCTAGTTTCATGCTCATCTTCACTTGAACATGTGAAGAGTTTGATCACTCATACAACATGAAATGAAAGTATATCTTAGATTTTTTTTTAATTTTCCACTAATCTTTCTCTCTATCGTTTAAGACTCTGTGCCACCATCAGGCCAATTGACCGCCATCAAGGAGCTGATCGCATACGGAGTATCCATCGGACGTATCACATCCAACTACAGATTGATCGGACACAGACAAGCCATCTCCACTGATTGTCCTGGAAACGCTTTCTACAACGAAATCAGAACCTGGGATCACTGGGTTGCCAACCCAACCTACGAAGACCTCATCGAAGGAAAGTACGTCGAAGACGAAAACATGACCTATTAAGCGAAAATGTAAAAAGATTTGATACGATGTATTGATAATAAAATCCTGAAAAAAAATACATATTCGATTTGTTTATCTTGAGGTTTTCGATTCGAAGAATTTTGAACGTTTGGGCTAACATGTATGTAAGTATTTTAACAAACAAGGGTTCATTCGGTTCAACACAACGGGGATTCCTCTAGATAAGAGCAATTATTATTATAAATGAAAATTGTGAAAAAGAAAAATGGACACAAACGCATGTTGATGAATGTGGATGCGTCATTTCATTTTAATCTAAACCCATTGCACAATTTATTATTATAAGAGAAAAGCACTATTAACATGTTGAAAGAATCGTAGTGTTACGATTATTGCTGTTAAGTAGTAATTAAAATTAATCGTAGTACTATGATTCTCGCTTTTGACGCGTTAATTGAGAAGGTGTACTTTTGTGCAATACTATCAGTAAAATACTCGACAAGTTAAGTTAGGTTAGGTCTATCATGCCAATGATATTTTACATAAGTACCAATTGAAGATATGAGTGTCTAGTGATATTCTGTTAATTGAATTTGATGAGATATATTGGTATAGCTAAACAAATAAGCAAACATATAAAAGCATGCTATTAAAACATGAAATCTCAATAAACACTTCTGATACGCAATATGAATCGATCAAATTTGCATATTGAAAATATTTTCATTCTATTCGAATTTCAAATAAAATTAATAATCACGTGCTATGATCTCGTCTTATAATTAAATTCCACTATTTATAATCATAATTTTGAGATTTATCAATACAAAATTTAATTTTCCGAACTCACAGATCATTAATCATTTTCACAATGAAGCAAATCGCTACAATGATTCCATATTTTACTGCAGATTTTCATTACGATTACTTTATGATAAATAATCACACGTTCGTTAAAAAATAATAAATCAATTTAACGACTTAATACAGATGTTCATATTGAAAAAAATCCATTTTTTTTCAAACGAATCAAATACGTCAGTTACGATAACACGATATATGAACAGAATCGATCAAATGGAATATGTCAATAATAATATTGACCATCGCCGTGAAGTGAAAATCAAACAAATCAATTCAAAGAAAATACGATAAGCCTGAAAACTACCGAACAAATCAAACACGGGCCCCTAAACGATTCGCGGACAATCCCCGAATCGATAAAATTCTTAAAAATATACATATCGGAAAGTTAAAAAAAATCATTTAATGAGAAAAGATAAAAAATAACATCGCATAAGCACACGAGCGTCGATTGTGAGGAGAAAAGGTACTTGTAGATAAAATTATCGGTACTACATAAAATCAAGAGTTAGTGATATGTTCAATTTTAATTTTATGGGATTTATAAGTAGTTGAAATTCGATTGATTTCTTCATAATTTAAATTATCCATACTTCATGGTTCGTATTTTAGATGAATTTAAAGTTTTGATTTTTTTTAACTATGTTTGAGTAACTAAATTAAAATTTCACTCCCAAAAGTCTTGGGAATGTATAGACAATTGATATTCTCGAGAACATTGTTCAGAATCATCTTCTATCAAAACAATGCAACTGATTTATTTTCGCATTTTAATTTTGAAAACTACGAATGAAAAAACAATGACACTTTTACTTATTGACTTTTCCAGAATCAAGTGCATCTAAACTATTTATTTATTAGTCGTTACGGGTTATCATAACCCATTCTTTTAAAAAAATCAATTAATCATTAGCATTTTAATGCGAATAAGGAGTCACTAGGCTAGAAACTCTTAAGATCGAAAGATCGATACAGACAAGGTGAGTAATACATTTTACGAACCGTTTCATTAAGCGCCAAAGTAACATTTTTCAAATAAAATATTCGAAATAAACCATAATTTGAATGAGAAAAACGACATGTGAGTCTTGCTAGAATCCAATAGAACTCGAATCCAACATCACAAAGACGCTAAAGCTGATTTTACAACTACGCTATCAGCATTTTATTCTTTACGTCAATATTATACTCTAATCAAACGCTTCCGTGTGAACGCACCTTTACGTAAAGTGCTGAAACACATTCGTAGATAATTGAAAAAGGCTCTCGAGGGGGATTTTCGCGAGTCGCTATATAAACGGAAGCGGACGCAAAGTCTGCGTTCAATACGAAATGTTCCGACGTCCGATCGGTAGCTGCTCGATGGAGCTGATCGTGGCCGTACTCCAGATCTTGACTATCATGACGTGCTCTGTTTTGGAGGGATCATCGGCGGCTGTGATGAAGAGTGGTGAGTTTGATTTGAATTAATATTATCATCATTCAATTGCCAAATCTTTCGTTTCAAAAAAAATCGGTTTTTAGTTCTTTTTTGATTTCACATATTGATTCTATTGACGCAAAAATTTTTAAGAACATAATATTGCGAATATTATAAAAGGTTTTACATATATATAGCTAGTTTCATTGTGAAGTACCTATAAGTAATATCAAACTAAAAATATTTCGCTAGTTTTCCGAAATATATTTTTGTTTTTTTCTTCTCAGAAAAAATCAAATGATATATTAGTCTTTGTTTTAACTATTTGCAAAATTAGAATTTGACTATTGCAATAATTATCTTACAGTAAAGATTCTAATTGTAAGTGCATAAATGACCCTTATACGCGACCCATGGAAGTGTTCTACTCAAAAATTTCAAATATTCCATATAAACTAGAAAATAATGTTTATCATCATATTATTGTATGCTTGAATATAATTTTATATGAAAATACAGACAAAACAAATAACTAGCATACAGATGAAAAGACAAAAGAGCAAAGACAATAAAGCAGCAAAAACGAACAGCATCAGCATCAGCAACAGATCACACAACTACCATACGATATTACGTTAGAAATAACAAGTTTTTTTCCAAATATCAAAAAGGAATCGATTTGTATATTTACCGAAAAACCGAAAACAGACAAGTGCGAAAACGTCGACGCAGAACATTGCATAAATATTCATAAAGTGTTAAAAGCCAGAATAAATTTTGTTTGTTTCTATAAACAAAAAAAAAGGCGAACGCGATATTAAACGAGCTCCAACTGTATTTTTCGCATGTGCTAATCTTCTTCGTATATTTATTTATAAAAGTTCGAATCTGAAAACGTGCTATTGAACAATTTTGAGTTTTCTCCGAACGTCGATTGTGACGTTCGTCGGAAAATTATTAAAACCGCTTTTCAGAAATCGCACTTATGTACTGATTGTATTTAACAACTTCCGCAGTATGACAATTGCTGTGAAGTGTTTTTATAATAATACAATATATAATTTTTATTATTAACAATCAAACCTGGATTAAATGTGACCCGAAGGTCTTATATCACTTGCGATTTCATATTGAAATTCTAAGAAAGTTATTTACTTATATTTCATATTTGAGACACAAATGTTATTACATTCGGATATCGAGTTTTTTTTTTGAAGAAAATTATACATTTTTTAGAGGTCATTAGGAAAATTAGGAAATATGAACAATAGAAAAATTTTCAGCCAACATAATTATTGTGCATAAAGACTCTATTATATGATTTTATTCACAGATGCTGATCAACCCTTGACGATAGTCCCTAGAGCTGAATGGAAAGCCAGAGAACCTAAACAAATCGAAGATATGGCGAATCCAGTTCCTTATGTGATCATTCATCATTCTTACATTCCTGGTCCATGCAATACGACAGATAAGTGTGAGGCTGCTATGAGATCTATGCAAAACTTCCACATGGACGATAGAGATTGGTTCGATGTAGGATACAGGTGAATTTGAAAACTTAAAATTATCGTATGTCTATGAATCTGTTAATTTATGTATAATTTGATTTAATGCAGCTTTGCCGTTGGAGGGGATGGAAAAGCTTACGAAGGTAGAGGATGGTCAAGAGTTGGAGCACATGCCCCCAAATACAACTTTAAAAGCATAGGAATTTGTACAATTGGGGACTGGAGAAGTAAGCCAAATATAATTTTTTTCTTAATAAATCTATAAAAGTCTATTTAAGAAATAAGCTTATTCCTAGATACCTAGTGAGGAAAATATATATGGCAATTTACTCATAACTAGTCATAAGACGAGTGATTATAAGTTTCATATTTCAATACCCATCATTAGATATATTTATTTCAATAGCGAAAGTGCTAATTTTATGAAATCATAGATTTTTCATGCCTTCATAAATCTAATAACCTTCTTCGAATTAATGAACCGATAAAAAAATAAAATTTCATCACTCTCATTCCAGCCGAAATTCCACCTCCGCACCAGCTGAAGACGGTCAAAGCTCTGATCGCTCTAGGAGTGGAAAACGGCCACATATCCAAGAATTACAAGCTGATTGGACACAGACAGACCAGACCCACCGAGTGTCCAGGTCAGGCTTACTTCGACGAGATCAAGACCTGGCCACACTATTCGGCTAATCCTAGAGAAGTCCATAGGAAGAACGAAGTGGACAGCTGATGGATGGAAGTTTCTCATCAAAGTGTCAATCTGATTATCGTCGATCGATTCGATTCGAATATGGTGAATGATTGTGTAATGTGTGAAAATTTTCAGCGAATAGGTTTTTTTTACGAGCCACTTGAAGAAATAATGTGATTGTTTTGTCGATGATGTATCGTATTTATTTTTTTATAATAAAAAAACTATGGTTGATTGCTAGTGTTTTTTTTTTTTTGAAAGGATGTGAAAAAGTTGCAGAATGTTTTCTTGGAATTAGATAGTGAATAATTACGATATTATTCGGGGATTCCTTTCTATATAATGACGTATTAACTATAGAGGAAAATTGACGATGAAACATCAATCTCTTTATGAATACATTTGTATGCAATTGTCAGTGAAAACAGGAAACATGTGTATCGTTCACCGCGTGAAACGGCGCCAAGAAAACTTTATGTGAATATTGCTAAATTGATAAATATAAACGTTTTATCTCGAAACGACGATAAAAAAAAAACGCTTACAGCAAACACGACGATGAAAAATACTAAAAGAAAGAACATTTTTTTCATCGCAATAGCGCATTCTTAATTGCCTATTTATAAATGGAACTAGAGATGTAAGAGGGACAAGGTTGAATGGGAGTTACGCGCGAAAATACATTTTCAGATATTATAACCTAAGCGACTACGAATTCTAATATAAACATCGTAAAAGACAGTCAACAACATTGACGCGAACGTTTGATGGATTTTCCGGTCGGAAAAACTATTGCTGATTAAAATTTTTGAACTAAAGCAAAATAATGTAAATATGATTTCAAGTTTTTTATGTTTAAAATATGATATTTTTTTATGAAAAAAAAAGATATTTTAATTTGGGAAAGTGATAATAAATAAACTATACCTACATCACTATTCAATAATACAACGAATTCAACTAAACAAGTCACTCTCATACAGATGTTCACCAAAATATTTTCGAATCGGATTTGCATCGAATAAAATCGTGGTAACAAAAAGGAGAGGTGTATCAATTAAATTAGAAATTAAGCGAATCTCTTTTCTTTTTTTCATCACTGCTAAAAGAAAATATATAGAAAAAAGTCCACAAACTTCAGATTCGAATGAAATCCACTCTCTTCGCTACTGCAATTCTAATCGCCTAAAAAGCAAACTATGAACTATATAAAGATGAAATTATAGACACTTAATATGTATTTATCAGAAACACGACGCAATACAATCATACATATGCTAAAAGCGACATTATTCTCATCACCATACAGCTTACATTCGCTTCTCATAATTTCATTGCGGAACTGAAAAAAAAAGCTAATGTATCACAGTTTTAAATTCAATTTGAAGCAAACGTATCTCCGAATTACTTTTCACTTCAGATCTGCATTTCATTTCAATTGAAAATAAAGATCATACACATCGTATCCACTCCATATTCTTGCATCAAAATGCATTTTTTTCTTCGGAAAACACCCTGTATTTTCCTCACCAATACCGAAACTTCGAACCGACGAGCTTCATATCCGAAACGAAAAGGAAAAATCCAAACGAAAGCGGCATTGAATGAAATATCTTCGAGTTTTCCCGCTCGTTCTGGCAACATGGAAGAATCGGTCCGGTTGCGCAGACGTCCCGAAATATTGCTTCGAAAATATGACCGCCACACGAAAGCAGCGAGTCCTCGTATGTACGACAATAACCGCACAGACACCAGCGAACGTCTGAAATCTGAAAGAGAAGGCGGATTTTCGAAGAATGTGCAAGGCGAGCGAACGGCGAACGGAAGTTCGTTTCGGGAAATCTGAGGGTTTTCCGCAGATGGATAATATAATGCAGATGTAATGCGGTCTGATCGTAATGAGTAATGAGTAATGAGTAATGAGTAATGAGTAATAGGTAATAGGTAATAGGTAATAGGTAATAGGTGATAAGTAATAAGTAATAAGTAATAAGTAATTCGTATATGATTATATTAAAATTGTTTGGAGTTTACTGCAGATTTGAAGTATTGTAGCTTGAAGAGGTGTTTGTTCCAGATAGTAATTCGTTTTTTGTTCCGGTCGATGTGAAAAATTTAAGTTGAAGGATTTTTTTAGTTCTGCATCATAAATGAAGAAATGGAATAGAAATACGATAGAGATTTTAAATTTAAGATAATTTCGATGCATTTTCATGAAAATTATTGAGAATTTAGAATCACTGAATCCGAAATTAGCCAGCCATTTTTGAGAAAATTGACCGTTTGTTGCACAAGTTTATGGTCGATTTTATTTTGCATTTTTTTTTTGTTGAGCGATTTTTTCCTTCTTTGTTCAAGTGAGGCTATTTGTTTCTGAGTAATGTTAGGTTTGATTATGAAATTTCAACAGAATTGATCATATACAAACACGTCATACCCTCCTAGAGCTTCCCAAAAATGTCCAGCCAATTCTAGAATCATCGTTGCTTCGTATATCGACTGTAACGTCTAAATAAACTAACGTCTATTTCAAACCCCGTAACCGTTTCGATCAAAGACAAAACGTCTAATTAACATTTCACTCCCATAAAAACTCTCAAAACACTTCCGAGCGAAGCACAAAACCCAAAATAAAACATCAAAAGACCATCTCGTATCCCACAACGAGAAGATATTTCCGAAACGGCCAGCGTGGACGAAACGGACCTCCTCTTCCAGCATCATCGGCATCGTCGTCATCAGCAGCTGGTGGCCAGTGCGAGACGAGACTCCCTCGGGCTCGTCGCGTCTCTGCCGCTCCTCCTCCTTCTTCTCAGAGTCGAGCTGAAGGTGGAACACTTCGTCGAGCCGCGCTTTGAGTCTCGCGTTTTTTCGAAGACAGTGCGATTAGGTGACCCAACGTGGTGCGCATCTATGTGTAGATTTCGTTCTCTCATTGAGATTGATGAGAATATATCGTTTCGTGTAAACACACAAAACACATACATATCATACATACGACACATACGTGCACACTATGGAAATTTTTCGTCTAAACATTTACAGATTAAATTAACATTGTTTATGCAAAACGGTTTGATTAATTTCTTTATTGATTAACGTTTGAAAGTTTGAGCTAGATTTCGACTGGATTAAATCTTGGTACAGTTTAGAGACTTAAGCTCATTTGGACATCAATGGTTTAGCATTCAACATAAAATACATATTATTTTTTTATTAAAAAAATATAATTTAGTATCAAAAACATTTCATACATAAAATTCGAAAAATAGATTAATTGTCTACAGTGAAAGACGCCAATATTTTTTTCCAATTTTAATCACAAATCAAAATCAAAACTAACATATTAATAAAAAATTAACACTTTTACAAACAATATATCTAAGAATAGATAATCTCATGAAAAACCCGACAAAATTGCGCGTCGAACTTCGCACGTACGCAGATACGATAAACACTTTTCCGACGCGCGATCTCAGATCGATCAATTTTCCATCGATCAAAACGATCACTGACCACCGATCCATGGATCAAATCGACACGCCATCAACACTCCGACTCGAAAACAAATCATATATCCAAGAAACGACGGGATGGAGACGAAAACTCTAAACACACACACACAGATCTAGTTCGAAATGAAAAGCGGCGCTCGTTTTAAAATAAACTAAACGCTATTTCCTTCGACGAGAGAATTTGCGGTCAATGCCGCACCTAAAAACCGACCTTAACTCAATATTTCAGCTTTTCCGGATCGATTTTTTGGTAGGGGTCTAATTAGTGGATTTCAATTTTCATGGAAATTATAGAAATATCGAAATTAATAGATTTGCTAAAGCATTATATGGAATTTAGAATAGACAGCCACGCCTTTTGGGTTTAATTCATTAAGACGTCATAACGTAGCTAGCACTGCTTATCTAGAGTTTAAATTAATAGAATTGAGAATTCGAGATTCAGCTAAGAGTTCAGCATCTCGACTAAGAGTTCAGCTAAGAATTTAGCAACTTATCCAAAAACTAAGGAATTTAGTGACCTATGACCTAAGAGACTTGTTAAGTTCATGGGACTTACTTGAATTTTGCAGATTGATTTATTTTGTAAAAATTTCTCTAGGTGAACTTTTTTATTGGTATCTATGACTAGCGATCTACCCGTTGAATATTTCAACGCAGTTTTGGAGCGTTACACGGACACACAGAATAGCGCTATTATATAGTTAGATCCTAAATGAATTAAGTTAGGTTAGATTAAGTTGAATATATTGTACACATAGATCATTTTCCTCGATTACTTTTGGTAACGCTTGGTTGAAAATCGTTTTCCCAAACAGCCACATCAGCTCAATATCGAACCATACCTAAAAAAATGTTGCCTTAGACTAATTCTAGACCCAGAGACGAGATTCAAATTTTCCATTTTCGCTGAAAATCTAGATAGATTCGATCGGATAAAGCGTAGAACAGTGTTCGGGAGCTTGGAGCGGCTGCAGTCCAGAATGTGGGCGGCTTATTTTTGGAAATAACACATAAACCAACACTAGCAGACATACCGATTTCAGGGACATGCCGAGTCGTGGCACGACGATGCACCTGTCCATCTCACCCCCAAATGTCACGATTGTATTGTTCTCCAAATTGAGGGTTGTCGAAAGGTGCAATAATGGGGTGTGAAACTTTCGGGGGCCACGAGTGCGCTTGGGGTTCGTTCGTTTCTAATTTTGGGGGAAGAATTTTGTTATTGGATCGATTTGGAAATCGTGTTTTTTTGAAGAAATTTCCATAGCGTGTTGCAAATCAGACTCGATCACGATTAATTTTAGAACGCGGCATGAGCTTCGGAGCTGACATGAATCGCGAATGATGCCAACGAACGATAGACGCGGTATTGCCAAACATTAACGAAAAATAAAAGTTTTTTTTTAAATGAGAAATGAGAAAATGGAAGCTTTTTCAGCTGGAAAAAATATTGAGCAGATGTGGTGTTCGTTCGTAATATACACTGACCTGGGTTCCTCCATCGAGTACATGTCGGGAAATCTGGAAAAATAAATTGTTTAGTTAGTCGTATGTAATGAATTTTCATTTAAACAAATCGATTGTGGTGGGTTAAGATTTCGCTGTGAATGACTTTGGCAATAACAATGAGGTCGGTTTCATTCAAAAATAATGAATGCAACGATTTTCCGCGAGGCGTGCATGAAATGGAAAAAAAATGTGGGTTGTTCGTGTTATTGTAACGATATTAATTTTAGAAATAACATCTTACGACGCATGACCGTTGCCAATTTACTACAATGCTTCGTTTTGGCAAGAATCTTTAAGATATTTCAGAAAAAAATGTTTATAAACACTGTTAAGAGAGATTAAATAAAGTTTTATCAATCGAACCGAAACTTTGACTAAGATTTTTCAGCTTTATTTATGAATACTTTACTCTATGAATACATGGGCACAAAGGGTTTTAGCATTTATTTCGAATTTGAAAAGGAGTAGGAGAAAGTTGGGGTGATGGTATGCATCTAATAGACATGAACCGATCTTTTTATATAAAAATTATAGTTGTTCTGAGCGGTCATGCCAGGACGACCGCCATGGGTGCGAGAGTCAGGATCATCAGCTCCTTCACAACCTCCAGCGTGGACATTGAGGAAAAGATCCTCGATACCAGCTGAACCAGAACCACCGACTACTGCTGCCATCGAAGAACAATTAGCTAATGCGAAAGGTATTAATCGAATCTTCATTTAAATCATATTGAATGATCGAGATCTAAAAAAGTATAAATGGTTTTGCAGCTTCGTTGAAAAAGCAAGTTACACGACAAAAGCCAGAAAACGGTGTAAATGACAAAATTGATGATTCGCCCTGTGATAAACCCTTAGTGAAGGTAAACAATATATTTTAATTACAGTTTATTTGAGTAGAAATTAATTTTATAATGTTTCAGCCATCATCGTTGAGGGAGAAGAAAGAAAATGGTAACAAGAAACCAACAGATAATCCCAAAAAACCCACTGCTGCTGAAAGTACAAAGAAATCAACGGTGGAACCAGCAAAAGAGGCTCCAAAAGAAAAAGAACCCTCTAAGGACAAATTGCCTCCGAAAAAGCCCCCTCTTGCCAAACAATCGTCTAAAGATGATGTGTCGAAGAAACCTCCTATCCTTCAGAGGCAGAGCTCCAAAGACGACGGCAGCTCCAAGAAATGGAGGGATCCACTGCTGGAGAAGGTGAAGGAAAACATCGACAAAACGATAGCAAACGAGATACCCAAGGGACACACGCTGACCAAAAATGAAAGTTTACGAAGTTAGTACATATTCAATAGTCGTTGAGGGAAACGTATTTACATGTTATACTCATCAGAAAAGTATTAAAAATACTTGCACAATCATTTAAAAGTGAATCATCAGATCACAAATTATATTGCGGGATAAAAATAAAACAATCGTTCTCGATATATCTGATCACTGCACAGATGTTTCCAAATAGAAATGCAACTAATTGCAATTGATTAAGTACACTAAGTTTTTTTTTTCAATTACAACCAATTATAACTAATAAAACTAATACGAGATCAATAAAATAATGTATTTTAGATCAAATGAAAAAAAAAATCACATTGATCAAATTCATAATATTAATTCTTAATTGAATTTTATGAGCATATCTCAATGTGTTCATAGAAAGATAAAAACTTTCTAAATACACTAATTTGACATCTGACAGTTTAGCACAGCTTTCCGATCTCTCGATTGTCAGATCACAATAAAGTATGCTTCGGCAGTACTGAAATAACTGCCAAAGCTTTAGCACGGTTCCGCTAGACACCTAAGAGTAAATAAAGCTCAATCGTTCTATTGAACTAGTGATCTCTAATTAAATCTAAAAGTGCTAAAAATGTCTGACGGAGAAGAAGAAAACCTTTTATTTAGAGGTTGACTTAAATCACATCAGAAATATTCTATCATATAGAATTCAAAAATTTTCATTTGATATTGATACATTATTTTTTCAATTTTGTAAGGTTTGCTCAAGCCAGTACCACCCCCGATGCCTCCACCAATGCCACCAAAATTACCACCACCTCCAGAATTCAAAAAAGCACCTCCAACACAAGAAAAGCTGAAGAGGCTCGAAACTTTAAAAGCAAGGCCGAGACGACGTCCTGACTGGAGTGACATGATGAAAGAAGTAGAATCTGGAAGGAAATTGAAACACGTTGTTTGCAACGATAGGTATGAATTGAAAATTATCAGCTTCAGATTTGGAACTAATTGAGATTAACTGTTTTTTGATGAACAATCAGGTCCAGCCCCATTATAACGAAGGCAAGCATGGTGAAAGCAAAGGGTCAATATGTTTACGAGTCAGAACAAGGAAATATGCACAATCAATTGCTGAAACAGATTAATATGGGAGTCAAGTTGAAGACTGTTAAAACTAACGATAGAAGTAGACCTAATTTGGAAGGTCTTAGGAAGTTCAGAAGACAATTGACTATTGAAGAACAGATTCAAAAATCACAGTCTCAAGCTAATTTGGCTGAAGTCAAAGAGGTATAATGTTAATAATTAAAACCTATTTAATTGAAAGCATATGTTCATATTACGAATGCTATTTTTCAGGCACCTCCTGAAGAAGAAGAAGTTGATGAAATGGATGATATTGATAAAGTAAGAGATGATTTACAATCCACAAAACAATTATTAGCGTTAGAATTAAGGTATAACATATTAGTGATAATCAAATGTGAAAATTGCTAGAAAAAAATTACGATACTGTACAATGATTTTAGAAATAAAGAAGCTCAGCAGCGTGAAAATAAGAGACTTCAGCAAAGAATAGCTAATTTAGAAGCAGAATTGAAGAGTGAAAGAGCTCATGTCAAACAAGAACAAGCTAAAACAGTGATATCGGT
Source organism: Cheumatopsyche charites (assembly GCA_024721215.1). Taxonomy (NCBI): domain Eukaryota; kingdom Metazoa; phylum Arthropoda; class Insecta; order Trichoptera; family Hydropsychidae; genus Cheumatopsyche; species Cheumatopsyche charites. The sequence continues at coordinate 2,075,151 of CM045577.1, read as the reverse complement.
TGTGGATGCATACGATGAAACTTTAGTCAGTAGTCTTAAGCGTGAAGTCACCGAGACAAAACGTGTAGCTGATGATTTGGAAAAAAAGTATCATAGAGCCGCAGAAGAGTTAGACGATACTCAATCCGAACTAGAAGAAATGAAGAGGAAAAACGCAGAGTTAGAGAAAAAATTAGAACAAGCACTTAAGGTATTTTTGAAATTGTAACAGAGATGTGTATTTACTAAGCTTTATTAATTTTGAACTAAATCAGTAAATATGTATGCCGACAATTGGGATAATGTTTTTAATAATACTACTCACCGCAGATTAATTCAAATATAATGCTTTTTTGTATCATTAACAATATATAGGGAATATTTGAGGAGAATGAAGAAGAAGAACCAGTGTCATACTTTCTACAGAGGACCAAGGAATTTGAAAAACAAAATGAAATGTATATGCAGGTCAGATCATAATAAAAGACAACCTTATGAGACCTGGAGCATGAATCCGCATTCAACTTGTGTATGTTGCCATAATATACATACATACATAATGTAGATAAATCTCGTTTGGATCACTTGTTACATTTCACCATATAAAATGGAATCCTATTAAGCATGGGTAATCAACAAGATCACAAAACAGTTTTGAATAGTGCTCATCATCATAAAAAAATTGTCCAAATCACATTCCTTACTTTTCATGATAATCAATATTTGGTGTTTAATATTTTCAAAAGAGTTTAAAGTTCGAAAAACACAATATTATGATATTTTGCAATAAAGTTGATATTTTTTTTAATTTTTCAATTCAGACCTATATCATAATCATAGGTACCTGTTGGAAATTATAGCAAACCAACATATGTATTTATATTGTTTCATGATTTGATTTCAAATACAACTAGAGTAATTCCAACACAAAATTACAAATGAAATGTATTAATAACAGTCTAAGCATGATAGTTCACTTTTAAAATATTTTTTTTAATATATATTTATTATATCTAAAAATTAAATAATGATTTGAAAAAATGCAAACAAAATTTCAGTTGAATATATTAATTATTTTATATTAATTGATGAAATATGTTTTTAGGGAATAGTGCATAGTTCCACTCAAAGTTCGAGAAGACCTAGTCATGCTCAAAAACAACAATCTATCCAGAAATCTAGTTCAGAAGAAGAAATAGAAGAGTCCAGTGGTGAAGAAGGAGTATGAAAATATTCATTGATTCATTCAATTATAGTCTTTTGCATTTAAATGTAAATTTATTTATATTTTAGGAGGATGAAGAAGAAAAAGCTAAGAGAAAAATGACCAAAGAAGTAAAGATACTGGGTAACAAAATAAAAAATCTCAAAGAGAAGAAAGATAAATCTAGAAAAGAGAGAATTGGATTAAAGGTACAATTGAAAAATCAACAAAAGGCATTGAAGTTAGTATAAAATTAATTATATGCATCTTATAAGAACTAATATGGAAACAATATTAATTAGTTATTTTATATTTCAGAGAAGAGAAGAAGAAGTACAAAGCACTGAAAAAAGAGGTAGATAAAATGGCTAATATGATGAAAGAAACAGATGAAGAGAACGAAGATGAAGAAGACGAAGAAGAAAAATCTGAAGAATCCGAAGAACCTAAAAAGTCTGAAGAAGAGGCTAGTGAAGAAGAAGAGACAGAATCAGAGTCTGAAGCGGAAACCGAAAGTGAAACAGAGAGTGAAAGCGAACCAGAAGTAAGATGAAATTGATATTTTTTAACATTTTGAGAGAAAACACTCACTATATTAATATTTTTAGGATGCACCAATAGAGAAGAAGAAAGAAAACTATACAGTTCGAGCTAAAAAGCATGAAACTTCTCTCTCAGCACTTAAAAAAGGAAACTATTTGATAATTGCAAATATAGATAGACTTAAAGATGACGTCAATAAACAAAGAGAAATGTCTGCAAATCTACAAGAAGATTTAGATTCAGTTCTTGCTGAGCTCGAATAGATAAGCTTTACATTTTTTTTACACAAATTTTATACTAACACAAATTATACACAGAAAAAAAAGGTTAGGTTTCATAAAAACATTTAAATCTAAAGACTGGGAAATGCAGTGAAATGGCAAAATGATATTAAATACAATAAATTAAGCATTTCTTATTAATTCACCGCCACAATAAAGTTTCAAAAAAACAATGTCAATATATGGACTAAAATTGTGTTATGTGTGGGATATTTTTTCATGTGAAAACCCATGTTTTCTATTTGGACTTTTGCCATGTTGTGAAGAGGGTTGGAACAATGTGGAATAGTGGCGAGTGTAAAATAGGGAAGTGCCTTATTTTTGTTAATTTAAAATACATTATTACTTTTTTAATACATTTATGATTGGACTAAGTACACAACTAAAGTGTGCTGATAATAAATAACGCTCATGTTTATGTTTTATGTGCTTGGCTAATTAGCTTTATGAAAATTTGTACATAAATTTATATTTATTTTTAAGTTGATAATTCAATAAAATATGATAATACACAACATACATATATTTTATTCGCCACAAAATGACAAAATGATGAAGTAATTAAAGTCATAAGAACGAATAAGGTAAATATTAAATAAGGACTATAAAAAATAGTTTGCTTTTACAAAAACTTACAAAACTCAGCAAAATTTCCAAAAATTCAGCAAAAATCTTCAATTGAAACGAACGAGACACAACGAACGAACTCAAACTCGTCAACAAATAAAAATTGCATAAGAATATGAACAACGGCCATGATGCTTATTTTTGATTAAAATAATAAATATAAAGTATTGGCTCACTAAATATTTTTTTTAATAAATTTAAAAGTTAGTAAAAACATAATACCACTAGTGAAATCATGATTATACTGATAAATTATGATTTCATTGTGTTACATAGTTTATATAAGGTGGTGGCGAAAAGTTAGTAAATGTTATTACAACATTCAAACTCGAATTGGCGGTTGGTTGTTGACTGTCAAAGCGTTCTTCGTTTGAGTTTGAAAATTGCTGTACGAAGTTAGGAATTTGAAGTTTGAAGATTGGGATTCGAAGCTCAAAATGCCTGAAAGTGTAGTAGTACCTTTGTTAAGAAACATTCCCGAAGTGTTTCAAATCTTTCACAATGCTCAGTTCAATACTGTACAACATCGCAAATATGTCAAAGAATTAAGAAAACTTTATAGGAAAGTATGTAACTTTATAATTCACTAATTATTTGTTATATGAGTGCCATTATCTTCATTACCATCTTCACTAGACATTACATCCTGTCCTGATAAAATATGTATTTTCAAAAGTAAATTACTAACTTTACCCAAATTCCATTCTTTGCATTCACATACGAAACGAATGCCATTTTATCTTTCAATTTTCAAATAACATCTTATAATAATCTATAACGTTTCAGATAGACGATGATGCATTTAAAGAAAGTTTATTGAACGCAATCCAATACACGCTAACTTTTGGTGATGCCAACGGGAACATAGATCGAGTTTTACAATTCATTGCTAGTTTCTGCTCTTCGTTGAGTGAGGATGATGATTTTCTACGATTTGTGCTTGAATCCATTTTCGACGTATGTACAAATCATTTTCAATTTGTACATACATATACTTCCCTTTGTTCAAATAATTTATCAACGTATGCTTTCAGTGTATATCGGTGTCAGGTCACAATATAAGAAACCGCGGTTGTCAGTTGATCGGATTGATATTGACTGCATTGGGAGAAGATGCCTTGCTAGATGATGACTTGTGTGATAAGATTCTCAAAGCTCAGCTTGACAGATTACAAGTTTTATTTACTTATATTATTGCTTATATTTTTATTTTTACAAGTACTTATATATAATTAATTTATTAGGATATCAAAAGTATAGTTAGATGTCGTGCAGTTAATACACTTCAGCGTCTTCAAAATCCTTCTGACCCAGATGATCCTGTAAATAAAGCGTATGTATTTCATATGAGTTGTGACCCGAGTGCAGCTGTTAGAAGGTATTTTCGTTCAAATCTAAATTCAACACATTCTTCAAATATCACAAATATCAGATAATATGAATAATAATTTTTTTTAGAGCTGTAGTATTGAGCGTAGCGAAAAATGGTCGAAATCTTCTTCATGTTTTGGACCGCTTGTGTGATATAGATGAATCTGTCAGAAAAGCAGCCTTTTTGTATATAGCATCCATTAATGTAACTCAGCTCAAAGTGCGTCAAAGAATTCACGTTTTAAAGGTATAATGTTCACAATTGATACTGTTTGTGAATGGTAATTATTATGAATTTCATCAATTCCAGGTTGGATTAAATGAGCGAAGTTCACGTGTGCGTCAAGTAGTAGAAACTGCTCTTATTCCCGGATGGCTCGGAACTTACAAAGGGAGTATTTTGGATCTACTGGCTGCCATTCGATTGGATAATATTGAAGATGCAAAAGAATCTGCATTAGTTGCCAGGAATTTATTACAATCGTTATTCAAGTATGTTTATTTCTGAAATATTTAACATGTCATTACTTTGTAGTTTTAACTTTGATTTTGTTTCACTCCATAAGGCATAGATCGAAATCAGAATTGCTTGAGTGGCTTCCGATTGACTTGACGCTCAAATTGATACCTGCTGGAAAGTTGAATAAAGAATCAGCATGGTATTGGAGACATTTAGTGAGGCATTTACATGAAATAGAGGATACTGAAAGCTTGGAAATAGCTCTGCCTGAGCTTGTGACATTCACAGGATACGTAAGAGTGTATGTTTTCACAATAATGTCAAATAGTTCTGAGTTTTTGTTGTTTTGAAGTTTCGACATTATTTGAATATAAATAATTTTATAGGTTGATCGAAACACCTCCACCTCCAGCATCTAAACAAAAAGAATGTAGCAAACGTCTTTGTATATTGGAGGAACTTATGAATATTTTTCCTGTCTATGATATGGCTGATGAAGTTGGCAGAGTTGCCCTGCAAAATTTACTCTACGACAGCCTCATTGGTGTGTTACATTTGATCATTTTATATTTTATAACATAATTTTTTGCAATTATAAAATTTTGTCTCTTGACTAGGCAATAATATAAGTTCAACAGACATTGAACTCATTAGAGCTATAATGAGATCTGTGGACTTAGTAATACCAGATGTAAACAAACGTATTGATTTTGTTGCTGGCATAATTTCCGAAATTCATGAACCTGAGGAAGATGTCATATTACCTGTTAGTTCTACTCCTCAAGAATCAACTGAAGCTAAAATGATGGTAACTTATTTTCCAACTGCACATTTTGAAATTATGGTGTAAATATTTTCCATCTGTAAAAAATTTTAGAGAGCTCAATTAAGAGTCTCGTTAAACGAAGCTTTAGAAGAACAAGAAAATGCTGTCCGTGCCCAAGATTTTGTTCTTGCTGCCGCTTGTAAAGAAAAAGTTGATGCCGTACAAAAAAAACTAGAAGAGTTGAACACTAATTCGAGAGACAAAAATGAAGTTCAAGAAATGCCACATGAAATTGTTAATATATATTTTTAATATTTACGTTCATATTTTTTATGTAATGCCTTAAAATGTAAAATATCTTTACAGGTTAGAGAAAAAAAAGAAGATGCTCAGACTTTGAATAAATGCTTGTTGATACTCAACATGTGTCTCGATTCTGCTCAAATTACAAAAATCACGCCTGTTTTAAGATCTCTGTTCCAAAATTTCGAAGTATGTAATTTGTTGATAATGTCGATGCTAAACTAGGTTTTTGTAATTTGTTTGTGCACATTCTAACACACGGCTCGAATAAAATACCTGGGACCCACGCATTAGAATATGCGCAAATGAATCATAAAAACCTATTTACGTACTTATTCCAATATCGATATCTAATATGTAAGTTATTTTCTGTATTGATAATTACAACTTTTAGGTAATGGTGTTCCAAAATATGGAAATACGAGAACACTCTCTTAAAACTGTTGCACTATATTCCATATTGGATGAGGAATTTGCTAAAGAACACAAAGCATTCTTTTTCGCCCAGGTTATAATCTAATATATAATAATATAATATACTTTTTTATTTTACTTTTAAAAACACTTTTCAAAGTGAATTCTTTATTTGTAGTTTATGGATATGAATAATGAAGATTTGATTATGACTGCGTTGAAATGCGTTATCGATATAATGTTGGTACACGGCGTTAAAACGTTCAACATAGACAATAATGAAAATGAAACAAATAAAAGTCACAATAAATCTTCGAAAAGGAAATCAAATATTTTTAAAACAACAACAAATAAAAGTCAAATGTCTCGTATTTCTAGTAAGAATTTAGAATCCGATTCTTCTGGTATGTGTTATAGTTTTATGAATTCAAAATTGTATTAATATTTTAGTAGTAGTTCAGCTTTAACCATTTTCATAATGAGCATAATTCATAGTTGATTTGAACGATTTTCAAATGTTGTTTCATTTCAGATGAAGAAATCAATCAGACTTATGCTCTGCCTGCTCATGACAAAATAATTGAACTATTTTTGAAATTTATCAATAGCGAGGTATGCACTTGATGTTTTATTAAATTTTAAGTGTTTTTTTTTTTTATTCGTTATTATATATTTTAATTTTATTATCACATTCAGTATATTCAACTGAGAGAAATTGTAGTGGAAGGTTTGTGTCGATTATTGATGTTGGGTCAACTGTCTTCGTCTATTCTTGTCAGTCGTCTGTTACTCCTTTGGTTCAATCCTGCAACTGGTAATTTATCATATTTTTTTAAATTAACTTATTTGTAATTCATATGAATTATTATCTTTTTTCAGAAGAGGAAGATGTGTTGAGACAAATTTTGGGTACGTTTTTCCCATTGTTTGCTTCACACGTTGAAAATTCTCAAGAACAGTTAGAAGGTGCTTTCATCTTAACATTAGACACTATTGCTAAGGCTCCACATACTAGTCCGCTAGTACACATCGATTGTGAAGGAATTATCAAGTTTATGATTGGGTTAACTCTACCTACCGTTTCTCCGACGGTATTCTTCAATTGTTTAATTTTATAGATTTTTGTTTAGACACATTTCTTCACTAAAAGCATTTTTTTTTTCATGTAGGCTCACAATGTTCATTCAAATCTTTGCGTTGCTATAGTTAATGCTTTAGAACGAGATTCAGAATTGACAGAAGCGATGTTGTGTCGAGCTTTAGCTCTATTAACCGTTCCGAATACATCAGATTTGTGTAAAGATCTGTTACATTCTATTGATGGGCTGAAAAATGTAACTTGAATATTGATTTGATCTCATTTATATTTTAATTTCAAAAATGACTATTTCTTTATTCGATTTCAGAATATCTCAGATAAAAATTGTTACAAAAATTTAACAAAATTTGAAGCAGCACTTTATATTGCCATTGAAAAGTTTGAGCAAAGACCTACAAATGCTGGCTTGACCACATTACAAGAAGTTACAGAAGCCAGTATTGCTCCTGAGAATATCAGTAATTATTTTTAATAATAAAATCACAACAAATTGATTATCAATTAACACTGTTTTTAATAATATTTAAGCTCGTAATGCTGAAAAACGTAAATCATCAGAATTAACAACTAGTAATAAATCTGTTTTCGAATCAGACGATGTAGGTACTGATTCTGGTAATTCATCAAAATCTCAATTGAAATCTGTGTCGAGTATGTCGCCTACCTCTTCACCCCCCAGAAAAATCAAAGCCGTTTCAGGTATTCAATCATCAATTTTATGATAATTATCTTATAATGTATGAGTTTTTGATTTTATCATTTAAGCTTCGAGTTTGGCGAAACGAGCAATACGAGGTTCCGCTGCAAAATCAAGAACACCTCGCAACACAAGATGCACTGAATTGTCCACTCCTCAATCTAACGTCAGCACCAGGTCTCGTAGAAACGCAATTGAAACACCGAACAGTGCGAAACCAAAATCCAAATCACCTCCACAAAAGAAAACAAGAACTGCTAAAGCATTAAATAAGCAATTAGAAGCAGTTGCATCAAGTAACGTTAGCTATTTGTTTTTCTATTATTTTTTCATGTGAATTCCAATATTATATGATTTTCTAGAGAGTCGTGAAAAAGATGTCAAAGTCCAAGAAAAAAATAAGAAAAACAATGACAAAAAAAGCGCAAAAGGGAGAAAACAAAAAACAATTTCCAAAACATCAGATAGAACTTCTTTGGAGAAACATTCTCTTCTAGAAGACGATACCTCCTCTAGTGATGACGAAACAATTCTTTTTACTATTTGTCATGAAGAACCTGATGTTAGATTTTCATTGTTATATGTTCTCTTTAATCATCATAACTATTATGTTTTATATGATTTGATTGTTTATTACAGGAAATTTCAGCATTAAAAATGGATTCCAGCGATGAAGATGCTGAAATAAAGACCAATGTGGTCAAAAATGTTGCGAAGGATCGACCTAATGTTACTATTCCTAAATCTGACTCCAGTGATGAGTAAATTTTTTTTTCATTTTTTCTAATAATTGATATTTGATTAGTTTTCAACTAAATTTTTTTTACAGCTTATTTTCAAGTGATGATGATTAACTAATTGTATCGAGTACGAACATATTGTGTATATTGAAAGCAAAGAATAATAGATGTATTACTAATTATTTGCATTTAAAAAATGTTGCATATTAAATAATCTTACGATTAGTGTATTTAATTGATAAAATAAATTTTTATTATTCATAATCTTTTGAAGATCCTGTGTTTTTACTCAACACTAACAGTTTCAATCTGGTCCTTAAAATCCTCATTGATTTCATATTGATTCCTTAGGGATAATTTACATTTGAGATATAGACCAAAAAGGTTTTAAATCCCTTTTGAATAATCGTATTATCGAAAAGATACTGTCAAAGTTAACATAATTTAATTTCAAGTTTATAGACACTTACTTCAAAAACACGATTTTTTAAAAAGAGAAACCACATTCGTCTAATTTATACATAGGTTTTTTTTTTGGGAAATAAAATTAAACCAAATCTCGTGCTTTCATGAAAAATAAAATATGATTTCTTTTTATTATAAGATCTTATTTTTGTAATGGGTTCTGTCTTGAAATCGCAATAGGTTCCTTTTATTTCCAGGACATGTAAAAAATTTTGGAAATGGCCGCGAACGAAAGCGTTTAAACAGCTGTCATTCCCCAATCCTGACGGTGGTGCCGTTCGTGGTCTGCAGCAGATCGGATAGAAATTTAGTTTTTTTTTTTGAAAACTGAGGTATGCCGATAGAAATATCACACAGAAAAGATTTCCAACTCTTTCCTCATTCTCTCATCTATCGAAGATCCATTTCTCGCTTCTCTGTCGCGGTTCAGCGTTCAGCTCGCGCTGAAAGAACGTTCATTAATATTCCTGAATGAAAATTCGAAGGTGTAGCACGTGGTCGGTTTCCATAGCAACTGTCGCAAACGTAGCGTTGCTATGAGTTAACAAATTTGTGTTTCGTTGTTGACTATTGAAGAATGATCGGTTGATTATGACTGTTCATTCTAACAAAGCCACAGTAAAGTACACGTCATTCTTTCAGTTTACTTATTATCATCCATTGTTATCACTTTCTGTGTAATGATTCAGACTTTTTTTGATTTGTATCGATACTATGTATGCATTGTTTATTTGATTTTTAGATTATATATTAGAATATTTAGATACTTTAGAATAAGGTGGCCATTCGTACTGGATTTACCAGGACACTACTTTTTTTCAGGTCATTTTTCTCGACTGATTCGTGAAATGTGACCACTACACCTCTTTTGAAAGTAATATCTTATCGGAAGCAAAGTTCCTTATTATTATTATACAGATAGATCAAGATCTTCTAAGTTTCTAATTACAATGATAATCAAAATTATTACGTAAATTACTTAACAATAACCAAGATAATTTGAGCCAATCTTCAGTCCTGGATGTTCCAATTTCGAATTTCGACAAAATGGTCACCTTGCTTTAGAACAATCAGCAAAATAATCTGACTATTATATATATTTATTTTGCTTTCGCTGAATGATTACTTCAAAAATCTTTATTTTTGTTTGCAAATCACTTATTATTTTCCGTATCGACAATATGTATCCATTAATTTTATGCTTTTACTAGTGAAATGAAACACATTATTATTTTTCGCGATGCATATGCGTAGTCGATACATATGAAATTATTTTAATCTCGGACCGTTTATATTATTGATCGTTTAGCTAGTACACGAATGGCGAATAGGAATTTTCGTCGAGGCGCTAAAACCTCGTTTCAAGCGCACCACGAAAGCTCCCCACGTTCCGCCGAACCTAATTTGGAGCTTATGGCTGCGTTGACTAAAGAGCAACTCAAAGTTGAATGCCGCAAAAGAGGCCAGAAAACTTCGGGCAACAAAACTGAATTGGTATAGTGTGAAGTTGATTATGATTGTAATATTTTCATATGTAGTTCGTCTTGTGATCTTTGGTTGCATTTTGATTTTTTTTTTTCACAAAGTACCTACACCGTTTTTGATGTATTATAGATTTTTTAATTGGCTCTTTATTCACGAAAAACAGATGTTTATTATTTTATATTATAGGTGCAGTTTATTTTATTATTTCATATTTATGTTTAACGCTTTATATTATATTATTTGCAAATTTATTAGAATCGTTGCACAGTAACGTTTTATTATTTATTTATTTTTTTTTATAAACAAAAATTACTGAAATGTGTATACAGATTTTCTGCTTAAAGTTCAATTATTATGTATTGAACTTGTAGTAGGAAACCTGAATCAGTAAGCAATGTTTTTACATTATCATTTTTGATATGTATAATATACCTACAATATATTTTTTCATCAATTTTACTTTGCATGTATGCTTGTGAGTTTCGTTGTTTAATTAAATTGAATATTTGCATCGATTATATTTCTTTGCAAACACTTTTGTATTTTTCAATGCGGAAAAATCAAAGTTTACCATTTTTTTGTATAAAACACTATAAATGTTTTGTCAGTATTAATTTATTTCATTTTTCACAATTATTTTCATACAGGTACAAGTATCAAATACTGTTAACTCCAAAAGAAATATCTGTTTTAGTCTATTAAGCGTTTAATATTTAATAGTCACGCACCATTTCTTTCGAAACCAGTTAAGAAATATAATATGGAAATCAGTAGATTTAGCTTTTTAAAATTTGTGAGATTTAAAATTTATTTCTTTCATATCTTTCTTATTCAATAATTTTTATGGTATTATGAAAAAATTATTATAGTATGTATATTGAAGATATTTGATCAAAAAAATCATCACTAAATACCTCATCTTACTAGATTATATAAAAATTGAAAGTTATACAAAAGATACACATTTAATTAACATAATAATTTTAAATTTAGATACACACAAATTTTCAATGTCGCATTGCTTTCCAAAAATCACGTTAGAACGGCAATAACTTTCACTTTCAAAATAACTTAAGTTCGAGAGTGTCATTCTTCTGAACTGAATTTTATAGTGAATTTATCTCACAATCAAATCAAACGAGTTTATCAAATTCACAACGCCTTTATATGTGATTGAAAATCGATTATGCAAATATGCAATTGATTCAATGTCGTATCTATCACGATAGCAAATAAATTTAAATTTTGCTTTGCGCATTCGAACAAAGAGCGATATGCTAATTTCGAATTTATATGTTGGATGTAATGTAATAACACTGAATGGAATTAAGCATAAAATGAGATTTTTATCAAAAGATTATCCTTTTATTTTACAACCATTTATTCCTCAACATACATATTTATGAACTTTTCATTGAAATTTGCACACCAAAAAATTATGAATACGGTTTCAGACTAGAAATGAAGTACTAGAGGAAACGCTCATCATTTGTTTAACTAGAAATTATTGCATTTCTTTCTCTAATGCTCGCACTTAAAACGAAAAAAAAAATATTTCCAAACTAGAACCTTGCTAGAAAATATGAGCGTTCTTACTAATTCAACATATCTTAAAGGGAAACATTTACCTACATCTCCAATTAACGTATCTGATACGGAGTTTGGGGCAAAGTCAGCCGTGTGGCGTTCGCATAACGGACGAGCACCATGGTGGTATTTTCGCGCCATTTCGCCCAGTGGCGTTTAAAAATATATCGCGAGCCGACTCTTCTAATGTCTTGGCTTTGGATCGTTTGTATTAATTATTTGCGCTCTAGAAAACTGTCTGCGATTATCTCGTCCGTTCGCATTTATCACTAGAACGAGGACGCGACACCTAGAATCGGGATCCGCATACTATTAAGTGTATTAATATTATATTACAGTACATGCTGTATTATTATGTTCGAGATGGATAGTCTTTTTTTTTCAGCTCTTCTGTGCCCGTTAATCCGCGCGTAAAAAACTGAAAAGTTGTCGAACGATTCGTGTCAGAAAAAGTTTTCTTGCGCTGAACGAATACGTGATAGAAGTTCGCTCATGTTCATTATTCATGTTGGCTTAATATTCGAATTTTTTTAGGTATATTGATTATGAAATTTTCGATTAGATTGTATTTTCAGATTTCGTCTTTGAGTTGTATCTCGAAATCTTTTTTATCTGATTGTATATTTGAAATTATATGTGATTTCTGAGATTATAGTCGTTCTCTACACACTCTAATTTTGTATTGTGTGGCTCTTTTAGTCCTTTGCACTCGGATTTGTTTGAAAACATATTATACTTATAATGGCTACTCAATGGTAAGACGCAATTTCAGAAAATTTCTTATTTTTATCTGATCTCCATTTGTTATTATTCGAAGCATTTTTAAAAATAGATTATAAAAACAATCCACATACCATGAATTAAAGGTCACCCATTTAAACACCTGTTATATTGTTTTTTTCGTTATATCGAAACTGTCTTGTCTAGATAGATATGTGAACGTACAATCCGAATTTGTACACGACACGAACAAGTTTGTGTCTGGTTGTGTTTGGACAGTTGCATTTTCACTTAACGTCTATAGTGAAATTAGGTTCAACTTTCGTCTGCTTATCATCCATTGCCTTGTTTTTGAGAATAGAAAATGTGCTTCGTGACGCTAAAATAGAAAATTATTACCTTTTTCCACTTGTTTTTCAGTAAAATTTACTCAAGTCGATATACTGAATGATAAAACATACAAACAGCCATATTTAGTTATAAATATGTTCATTAATAACGGATGGTTTTTCGTTTGAGGTGTGTAGTTCATCTACAACTGTTTTCTGCTTCTGTCTGAATATGTATTTATATCTATGTAAATAATAACATGGTAAATTTTATATTGACCCGTGTAAACGCAGCATAATATGTATATTTTTCTTGTCACTTTGTAATCGTGTACTTTATACTTTGTGTGTATAAAGATCGTGTAATTTATCGATTTATTCTCTCAAGATGTATCTGGCACATCTTCAAGGTTTATAATCGAAAAATTCTTTGTCACAAAATCTCGTTATTTATAGAAATTGTTCGCATAACCATTGTATCGATTGTCATCCCAATATTACAAACAGAATCAGCCAAGAATACATGTTTATTGTTTTCAACATATAATTTACGTTTGATGAAAATATTTATTAACTTCTCCGCGTACATCACGCGATAAAGAAATAAAACGTAATTACACATATCTTAGTTTTTCCATGTCAGATATCAAGTGACATTCGAAATTGACGCAACCAGTGTACACCGAAGAAGTCACATGTTGAAGATAACATCTTCGGTTAGGAAACGAGTCGAGTATGACTCGGTTTGTTGAACTGTCGAGTAAAAGTTTCGCGCCTCTGGCGATGACCTATCCTCGATTATTCAGATTGTAAACATAATTTGAGTGATTGATGTGTTTCTGTGGGAACATTTTCAGTTCACGTGTCGATAATTGAATAATTGTTTAAGTGCAAATTGAGAGTAATGGTTAATGAGTTTTTCGAAATTGTTCTTATCTGAAATAGTCTTTGGTTCAAGTCAATACGTTCGAATTGAGACGACTTTTAGACATTAAACAAATCGGTGAGAATATATTTTGAGAACGCAAATTTTTACTTCATATTTGCAAAATATTACGCTACTTGTAACGTAAACCATAGTCTGAACTAAATCTAATTTAATCTGAAAAAATAAACCTAATTGTGCCGATGATCCGATACGCAAATACCTTTACATATCCGATTTAATTACCGAAAACATTTAATCTATTCAATTGTACTTAAAACGTTTGCACCGAAAGTGAATTTTTGTTTTCGAAAAATAAATAATTAAGATGAGAGGGGGGCATTTACCTTCCCTTAAAAGACATCCCTGACATACCCTAAACAAAAACTGAGATATGAGACGACCTTGGTATGGAAGAGAGGGCGCCGGTCAACGTTCGGCATTCCTCGATGAGAGACGGACGGTCATCGACGTCGAAAGACACCCTCCTGAAAAATAACCACGAAAGATACCCTCCATTTCAAGTCCACCTTCTTCACACAACTCACTCAGCACCTCTGTCTAGTATAGATATTTAGATGAAAATTCTCGGAAAATTCGCAAAGATTCGTCGTTTTTCTTTGAATTTTCCGCGCAAATGTGTTGATTTGATGTTTTCAAAGTTTATTTTTTCGTTTTAACCGCATCTCTAGTGGCGTTTTTATAGTTTCCGATATCTGAGATTCGAACGCGAGATATTTTCGCGCGCTCGGATTGGCCGAAGAGCGGCCATCCGGCGACCTTGTCCGTTATCGCGAAATTAACCTAGTTCTTTTTTTAATGCGTGATTTTTTTGTCTTCTATTCTTTCATCTTTCGAAAATTCATCTCTTGATAAATTTCCATCAAATATGTTTGTTTATTCTTTTACATTGTTTCTTATCAGATATGTCATTTGTGGAAGCAAACGCTCCCTGAAATTTCAACATGGTTATTCATTTTCGAACTTCAAATTACTGAAAAGAAATTCGCCTGATGCACAATTTCTTATACTGTGTTAACTATTTAAGATTAAAGATACAGATTTATTTACTGTACTGTGAACGTACACAAGTATCTAATTTTCAGAAAATGCAAAATATAATACAAATATATGTATTTAGCTTGACATAGATAATTTGCAAAATTACAGACATGACAATTTGTTATGAAAGTCGTGAAGGTATTTGTATATTACCCAGCAAGATAATTTGATTCCGATTAGGTTAAATATGGTCTATATTCAGATTGGGTTAGATTTTTGTTTCTTTTCTCGCATTTGATTGAGCATTTATTTATTTTTTCACATTGAGTTAGTTTCAATTTGACCGTGATTTAGGTTCAATAAAGTGTCCTGCTGACTGGACAACGGACAAGTGCCAATACGACAATTCATCGTAAATGTAGTTGATTTCGTATTTTCGCGCGGCTAGCATCAGCAGTGTGTTCCCTGCCCGCCAATCCGGTACGAATCGCGCAACGCACGTGTCAGTCTATCTCAGCGTTTCGTCGAATTCGTTCGCGTTCACAAAGTGTGTCGCCCGAAGGCGCGTAATTCAAACGCGAAAATCAAAACAACACCGAAACGTATGTACGTTGAACCCGCTCTTTACATAATCCGATCGCATCGATGATATTTCGATTTTTGATCGGCGACGAAATGTGAAAGACTTTCACTCCGTTGTTTTCATTTTATTCCGTTTTCCTTCTCCCCTTTCACTTTCTTCTTTTGCGCTTTCCACGTCATCCTTCGTTACATTGCGACGCGTATGTTTCGATTTCGACGTCCATTTCCTTGTTTATTATATGTATCTAATATGTAAAGTGGGCATGAGCCGTTCGCTCGCGTTACAATTAACGTTGTTGTTTTTCATTTTTCGATTCTCATCGCGTTAAATTCATTGAATGACGCTTAAATACGTTTCACGGTGACACATCGTCGTGTGATGAATGGGCCGATAGTGCCCGGTGTTTTGTTTGGATTTCGATAAATAATCAATGCCTTGAAATTTGTCGATTATTCGTGTGATGAAAATTTCAATTTCAATTGAGGAAAACGACATGTAATTGTAGTCGAAATTAGACTTGAAACCCACGCATCCCAAAGTATAATGAATCGGCACGGCATGCACAGACGCTTATACCACTGTATTATCGGGTGGCTATCTGTTACTTTCTATCTTTGTTTCGCAGATATTTAAAAATTTATAGTTAGAGAGGACAGGTTGTAGCTCTATGGTTAGTTAGTTAATTAAAAACTAAACCTTAAGAGAGTTATCTTAGGTTTTGTATGTATTTAAACCCGAAAAAAAAAAAGTAGAAATAACTCACTGAATGAAGTCTTTCCGATTTGTGACATTTATAATGATTGCAATACCTGCTATTTCACTTTAAAATGATGGGAAATGTTTGTGTGACTTGTGTTCATATTTAAATAATAGCCTAATTGCTAATTCTACTGCAATTGCAATGTCAGCTATTGATATTATTTTGAATGGAAAAAATCTCTGAATATGATGTTTTTATTGTATTATTATCCAGAATGTTATACATATGTATATTTATTGGTACACTTTTTAATGTAATCTGATATGCAATGTTATGATAAAATTTATACAGGGCTCAAGTGACTGAACAAACATGCTATTTCAATTTGAGTCAATGACTAGCTGCCCCAATTTAAACACCAAAAGCTAGTTGTTATAAATTACTTTGAACTAACTGTACTTTTTCTAAATGATTTATTATTCTGTTTGTATGAAAATTGTTCATAACAAATATAATAAAACTATGCAATTAATACATTTTATGTTTGAATATATAGACATTTTTTTTTCATTATGACAATGGTCTAACAATAAGGCGTGTTTCATAAACATTTAATGTATTGATTTTGACTTTGTTAGGCATTCTGTTGAAAATGAAAACATAAATAAAAAATTTCTTAAAAGTTTTAGGGACAAAAATCTGTCTGTTCTGCGGATTTTCCTCAGTTCTTAGAGAAAATACTAATTCTCTAGTTAAAAAAACAGTGATAAGGGCTGGCCCTTATTATAAAAAATAGCATACTTATATAGTTGTTGGCACATTTTTTTTTAATTTCTTGACTTATAGACCACTTGCAATTTTGGACACTTATTTCAATGTTTCTTATATGCTTTTAGTAATTATTTTTTTGATTTGTTTTGATATAGTGCCTGCATATAGCTAGTCAAAGTTTTTAATCACAGTATTTCTTTTTATCAGTTATCACGTTTGGGGTATTTCAAACTGCTGGCCGCTTACGGTGTGTCGTCCCAACACTATCCGCAGCAAGGTTCCACCATGCCTGCTGCTCAAAAGAGCAACGGAGACATTCATACGTCTAATAATAAACAATCTCAAAGGTTTTTTTTTTCATGTCAAATATGTATTCATCCACTTAATGTATTTTTCAGTTTTAACGAAAAGCATTTTCAATGTTTCAGAGAATGGTCTGGACCTGGACGAGGGAATAATAAATCAGAAAATAACGTAGACGCATCACATTTAGTATTATGGAGACATCCTTTTTTAACTCTCGAATATTTTTTTCGAGAAGTAGGGACACTTATTATACAAGGTTTGCATAAGTGAGTAAATTGAGAATTAAGCTTGATAATGTAAAATCTCATTATTGAAATATAAATATTTATCCTAATTGCAGATTACCAGCATATAAAGGAATAGTTTTTTTATCAATCGCTATTACCATATCAATCATTGCTTTATACCAAATTAAAGGCCCCCATCAACCTTATATGGAGGTGCGATATCATTGAAGCCTAATATTTCAATCATTGGTTAACAACCTGTTAGCGGTAACCATTGGTTATCCTTGTAAAATCACGTAGAAAAATATTATGATTAAGGGCCGGTCTTTTTATTGCTTTATTTGACTTACCATAGAGTCAGTCAGTCCTTCTACTGTGAATGGACAAAGGGCATAAATCTGCCTTTATTCTGCAGATTTTTGACAATTCACAGTGAAAGAACTGACTGTAACTCACTGGAAAGTTAAATAAAACCGTGAAAATACCAACCCTAAGTTGTGTGACCAACAATTGAATGATTGACTCTAAATTGTATTTCATTTATGTTTTATCAGATTCTAATCTAATTTTGGAAAAAAAATGTATTTTAGGCTAGTTTAACAACAAGTTTATGGTGGGGCTGGTGGGTTGTGTTAGGCATTCTATCCTCAGTGGGCTTTGGTTCAGGGCTACACACATTCCTATTATATCTCGGACCTCACATAGCCCAAGTTACACTGGCCGCATACGAATGTGGAGGGCTTAATTTTCCAAGTCCTCCTTATCCAAATGAGTTAGTGAATTTTTATTAGAATAAAGTAAATAAGTATTATAATTATCAGCCTATTATATTTATAGAATCATTTGCCCGACCGAAATAGATCCAAAATGGGAAACATCCATATTGAATATTATGTCCAAAGTATGTAAATTTATGATTGTTGATATTTTTTTAATTTTGTAAAAACTAATTAAAAATGTATTTTCAGGTTCGTGTCGAAGCTATGTTATGGGGCTTAGGAACAGCTTTGGGAGAGCTTCCACCTTATTTCATGGCTAGAGCTGCTCGTTTAGCTCATAAACCGCCACCTGCTTCAGTTATTCAATCCAAATCTTCGGCTACTTTGGGCGAAAAGTATATTAAACAACATTATTTTCACTAGCAATTCAATAATACAAATGTATTAATATTATATTGTACATTTTAGAGCCAAAGTTGTTATTCAAAAACTAGTCGAAAAAGTTGGATTTTTAGGAATATTAGCTTGTGCGTCTATTCCTAACCCATTATTTGACTTAGCTGGTCTAACCTGCGGCCATTTTCTAGTGCCATTCTGGACTTTCTTTGGAGCCACTCTTTTAGGAAAAGCTGTGATTAAAATGCACATTCAAAAAATGTTTGTGATAGTGGCTTTCAATGAAAAACTCATAACGTAAGTCTCAACATAAAATATACATAATTAAAAAAAAAATCTTTATAAATTCTTCATTTCTCTTTCCAGTGAAGGGTTGGCTTGGCTACACAATGTTCCAGGAGGCATCGGTGCCAGATTAGAAGAGCCTCTGCTCGAATTGCTAAAGGGTCAGAGAGCTCGTCTCCATCGCGGTGGATCATCATCCTCACCACCTCCAACTTCAACCCTGGCAGCAATATTTGATAAATTTGTTTTAGCGATGGTCGCATTTTTTCTACTGTCAATCGTCAATTCATTAGCGCAAAGTTATTATAGGCGCACATACAAGATTCGAAAGTCAAAAAAGCAACGGGATTAACGGTGAACTTTTGAAAGATTAGTTAAAATTTTGGTGTTTTTTTGTGAAGCTTTTAATGTGTTATCATCACCTTTTAGTAAATTATGTTTATATTCTCATAGTGAAATGATGTGCTCACTGTGATTACGTGTATAAATACTAGTATTTATATTTTGTCACAAACTGTGGAGATTTTTTGATCTCCTCTATTCGTAAATATTTAGAACGTCGACTGGAGTGTTTTAAAATATAATAATTACTTATTACACAAATAGAAATAAGTATTCATACAAAGACTTGAATTTATGTGAAAAATATAAATCACTTTTAGGCAATAAATATGTATTTATTATAATTTCAGTTTGTCAGTTACATCATGAATATTAAAAATATCTAGCACTCTTCTGAAACAATAAGTAATTTTTTTTTCAAGAGTAAACCTTTTTGTTATACTTTGAATATAAGTATTAAATATATTTAATTGTAGAAGTGTAACTGTACAAGTATTATTAGATTCAAATTTATTCTCAAAACAAAACAGTAAGCTCATTGATGTTTATTGAACATTATAGGTATCAAAAAAGATGCATAAAAACAGAAATATAAAAAAAATTAAATTTCATCAAATAATAAAAAACTTAAATTTTTGTAATGCTATTTTTGAAAACTTTTTATGTATATTGAATTTGCTCTTTTTGAAGCTTATATTTGAGGATTGAAAATATACAATATTAAACTTAACCGAAAGTTGTGCATTTAAAAAATAATGTCAATATTACTATAAAGAATTTTCCATTTTTGAACATTTAAAATATAGGCGTTACTCACTTCAGCATTGCGTTATTGAAATTTTATATATAGACGTAGACAATAATATACAAAAAGACATTCCTCGCCTATCAAACATTTAAAATTTCACCGTAGACATTGTAAAGCGTTGTTTAATTTATTAATGTTACAATTCATATTGCAGTTGCAAATGCAATTACAGTAACTTCCCGGAATATGTTAGATTTTTTTTATAAGCTATTTAGGTATTTAGAGCAAGACATTATATCCTGGAGAGCTGCTATAACTGCATATACAATTGCAAATGACTTGCAACCTTCATAATATAAAGGCCCCCTAAATTAAGAAAAAAGATAAATGTACAATCGCTAGTCAAACGGCAACAAGTTATTCTGTCCTTTGAAACCTTTTAGTTTTTTTTTATACAAAACGGCAATTTGTATTACTTTCATAGATAATAAAGTCTCACTTGCATTTGAAAGGAGTATTATTTAGTACAAAGAACTAGAGTATTACCCCTTTGAGTTGCTTAAGTTCACCTCTGCTTCACGTTTCCTCGAAAACAAATAAACTTTTAGAAATTTTACATTCGTAAACTCCATTAGATTTTATTTACGAGGTATGTCGTGGGTGGAAGAATAAAATCGAAATTCGAGAGAATCGAACTAAATTCTTATTTCGCATTTCAATTGTGGAAACCATCTGTCATAAACATGGTAAGTTGTATTTCTGGGCTAGATCTTATTTTCAGATCACAGAAATGAGAATTGCACTCAATGAGACTTTATATGATGTGTAAAGCAGAGTAAAAGCAGACGGACCAAAAAAGGCAATAACTCTAGAATACTGAATTGAGAAAGGAAACGATTACGAAGAAGCCTGCTCTTTCCGCTGCTGAACCATCTCGCGCAGATTGTTCTCGCTGGACTTGAGCGAGCGCTCCAGGTAGTCCTTCATGTTCTTGAGCGCCTCGATCTTGGCCTCCGCGTTGGCCCTGCGGTTGGTTGCGTGCTTCTTTAGCTCGTCGAGCGGTTGCAGCAGAAAAGCCCTGCCGACCGGGTGATAGGCTCGGGCCGTCGGCGGTGCGGACTCCAGCTGCTGTAGGGTGGCATCCGCGTGCAGCGACGCTCTCTGCAAGGAGACGATCTGCGGCTCCAGGGTGGACACGCGCTGCTGAGTCTCCACCATCTGAGCCTGCAGCTGCGCAAACGCCTGCCTCAGTTCAGCGTCGGCCATTCTAAAATCATAATAGATCGCAACTAATCACCTCATTTCATCTCAATCTAATTATTTATCTAACGACAGATGCAAAAATTTACTTTAATACCTACCTAATGTATGGCTCGAAGAATATCTAACCTACAAATCGCTCTTTACAACTTTGACACCTACACGCAGTGTTGACAATTTACCTAATGACGACATACCTATTTGTAATTTTATTTTAAGTTGCTATTTGAAGAAGATGTGGAGAATTGATCCCTACGAGACACTTGATTCCCCTAATATCCAGAAAAACCAAAAGCGATAAATTGGGCTTTGAAGATATTTGTTTAAATCCATATCTCCCGTTGACTCAATATATCCCTACACGTCAAAATTTTAAATTTTGCTTAGACATACCAATTGAACCCAATTAAATTCTGAATGTTCAGTTTTTATTTTCAAAATCTAATTTTCCAAAACGGAGCTGGAAGCGAAAAAAACAAATGGTTGGATCAAGTCTCCCTTATCTCCCCTATATAATAGATGTCACTACATATTTTGACAGATTGTGTCCCGAAACTATGAGTAGGTACATACATATATCCGTATCTACTATGTACGTGTTTTGTTCGACTAGATCAAGACTGGAATATATTTTTATATTCTTGAATTTGGAACAGGAATGAACCGACTCAGAACAGATAATAGAAGAATCGGTTTCGTGAAAAGATACTAAATATGGATGTTGACCTCATTTGCTTATTATGTTTGAAAAAATGTCGTGTTCTTAAGTCGATATTCGAATTGGTTCGTCTTGATTTGAATTCGATATCATGCATGGAGATGATCGTTTGTCTGGATTTTGTACCGGTAACTGGCTCTTTTATAATTACATTATGGTTCATAGTTTTTGAGTGTCCAATTAGAACAGATAAAAACAATACGGTAGGGAAACATGGAGCTACTTGATCCCTACGGTTGACTTGATCCACCCCTTCTTTTTCCAGAGAAACTAAAAGCGATACAATATTTTCTATTATCAACATCGGTTGACTATGTCATATATTAATAAACAAGAACGTTACAGTCAGCTTTTCTACAATGAACACTCAAAAATCCGTCTCTATTTCACTTAGTTATTAGATTATCCTAGATATTGTTCACCTTAATAAAGTCCTATGCTTGTTTTTCCAATAGTAATGTGAAGTTGTTCACATTTATTTAATTTATAATACAGTAGATCCCCATGGTACGATGTCAAGTGTATTTCACGTGGAAGCTATTCCGAGCGAGACAAACTGTATTTTAACACAACCGCACGAGTTTGTATCGCTCTAAATATTTTCTGCACTAGCTTAATGACTTACAATTATTCGTACTACGGAGATATACATTATCTTGATATAATCTTTTCGAAAAGGTTAAAGCATAATTAAAATACAAAAAAGTTAATTATATATTACAGGTGAAAGAGAATGATGGTTTTCCAACTAATCTATGTTCCAAATGTATTTCTCAACTCAAATCATCCTATACATTCAAGAAACAATGTGAAAACTCATTTAAAACACTGCTTCAGTATTCCAATAATGTTGATCAAACTCGTGTGAAAATTGAAATGATGGATGTTCTATCCGATGACGAAAATGACAATATTGATTCTTTCGAGTATGAGTTGAAATTAGAGAAAAAAGAAATGGATATTGATCATTCTGTTGAAAATCTCGTAGACGATGTAAAAACTGATTGTAAAACAAGCATTTTAGAAAATGATGTTCAGAACATTGATGAGAACCAATCAATTGATTATAATGTACAAGAAATATCAAAATCCGGACATGTTTATGAACCGCAAATAAATAAAAAGAGGAAAGATCTGAAGAATGTTCGTGATATATTAGGAGTAGATATTTACACATTGCAACTTGAAAATGGAAACTTTCAATGCAATATTTGTTCTCAAATCATAAAAAGTAGAAAAACATTCATCAGGCACTTGGAGAGACATATGGGTCTCAAGACCGAATTTTGTGAAATTTGCCAAAAATGTAGGCTATGTCAGAATTTAGAGCGATGATTTTTTCGAGTTACTATGCTTTAGTTTCAAGTAGTATGTAAATATATGTAGGATGCACAATTCTTTTTATAAATGCTTATAGCAAGGTGCACAGCTGAAATAGAGTAGCTTTTGGAAAAGTGATCGCTTCTGATACCAAGGTTCTGTAGCCTTTTTTGTTTTCAATTTCAGAAAATAACTTTTGATATGTGTCCTTCATTATGGCTTAAATATGTCCACAAATTGAAAAAAAAGTTTATCATTTTTTTATTCATATTTGTTGTGAATTATAATATATTTTGAAATTTAAAAAAATTGTGGAATTGAAAGAATGATTTCAGTGTAACATTCATTGTTTTCAATTATGCTCCTATCGTAGTAAAACATAAAACATTAACAATTTGATATTTGCAAAAATTACCATGGACAAAAATATATGGACCGTGGTACCCACTCCAATTGTCATAATTTATATATTGTTATAAAGAATTTTTACATAAAAAAACTTCTGCCAAAAGGCAAGCTTCAATTCGCATTTGGGATGGAGTAATCTCACTAAGAATTTTATATAGTACAGTATGTCAGCTACAAAAAAGGAAGTTTATTATTTCAGCTGGCAGAAAACATCCTTGATATGACATTTTTAGGACTGGGGGATGGGGGAAAAAATTCGTTTCCTGATGTTTTTTCTTATTTAGATCCAATCGCGAAATTGAAAAATATATATTCCAAATCTTTTGCTTTCTGCCTGACTAACTAGACAATAAAAAGTAAATATTTTGAATTAATTTTTGGATCATGTTCTTAAAATTGCATAAATTGTGTAATCCCACAATGTTTTTTTTTTTTTATTCAAAATGTCAGACAAATCGTTTCAATTTTTTGATATCAAGAAACATAGTCAAAATATGGGGAATCGCTTTGTTTATTTAACTTAAGGAAAGCCTGACGAAATCGTATTCAGATACAAGAACATATCCATTTACCTTACAATTAGTAAATATTATTTTGCTTGATAAGCCCTTTCAAATGACACTATTCTCATATCTATTGGAGCTGTTACCGATTTCCCCTTAATCCTTTTACAGGAAAAAAAAAATCTCATATTAGATAAATTCTTCTAAAGTGAAAAAACGGTCCTGAATCTTTTAGAAAGAAAGAAGTTGGACTTACACCAATGGCATAGTTAAGGACACATATTGTAGGTACATTCTTATTACATGTACCTATATATATTTTTTTTTCAGATTTTAGTCATGGCAATTGTCATTCACATGATCCATCTAATCCCTGGGAGAAACAATTTCATTGTGATAAATGTGATAAAGCATTTGGACATAAAGGAACTCTCAAATTACATTTGCAGACTCATATTGACGGAAATCCATTTGAGTGCAAAACATGCAGAAAAGGTTTTAAAAGACGTGATTTACTTCGAGCACATGAGTATGTTGAGTTTTTTCACTTTTAAAAAAATTTCAGTCACAGATTATTCCATCAGTACATACTCAACCTAACTTAATCTGATCCATTGTACCGTTGACTTATCCAACATGTTCCATTTTTCATATTGAGTTATTAGATTTTTTTATTTCAGGAAGTCTCA
Organism: Cheumatopsyche charites; assembly: GCA_024721215.1. Classification (NCBI taxonomy): domain Eukaryota; kingdom Metazoa; phylum Arthropoda; class Insecta; order Trichoptera; family Hydropsychidae; genus Cheumatopsyche; species Cheumatopsyche charites. The sequence continues at coordinate 2,050,179 of CM045577.1, read as the reverse complement.
CGTTCGAAATAAGACTAGCATCATAGAAAACCATGTTGAAAGTATAAATGAAAACCAATCAATTGATTATAATATGCGAGAAATATCAAAATCCAGACATGTTTATGAACCGCAAATAAATAAAAAGAGGAAAGATCTGAAGAATGTTCGTGATATATTAGGAGTAGATGTTTACACATTGCGACTTGAAAATGGGCACTTTCAATGCAATATTTGTCCTCAAATCATAAAAAGTAGAAAAACATTCATCAGACACTTGGAGAGACATATGGGTCTCAAGACTGAATTTTGTGAAATTTGCCAAAAATGTAGGCTTTGTCGAGAATCTGTACCGATGATTTTATCTTTTTTTTTTCAGTTCTCATTTTTAGTAACTATTTATCTTTATTATAAATACGCTAACGTCCGAAATTTCAAGCGTGCACTGTACTGTACTGTCTGACGCATTGACCAATTCGGCAACTCTCCTACTCGAGCATTGGTATACATTTTACCCATATACCTAAGACGTAAAATCTGGTGTTCGATTTCTGTCCGAGACCTATACTTTTATCAGACTTTTATACGTATTTATATCGCTAAATTTTAAATATATTTTTGTTAATTTTTTATTTCAACAATTTCATTTCATTTAACAATTAAAAAATAAAATAAAAGCAGATCGGGATTAATCACACGTTTCACTGCTAGTCATATTAAATCACATTTTGAATGGACGATAGACAGTTATCTATCGCGAATAGACCTCTCCTTGTTCACATGAGAATTTGTTTATAATTAACTCATGACAGTAAAACATTTCTATAATCGTGTTCAACCCCAAATCGACGTAATTTGCGAAAAATTTTTGCTAGCAATGATAGTTTTGTTTGTCTGCGAACATAAATTAATATAAAAATGTAATGATTTATTTAAAATGGATTTTTGACATACATATATTTGTTTTCAGCTTTTAGTCATGGCAATTGTCATTCACATGATCCGTCAAATCCCTTGAAGAAACAATTTCAATGTGATAAATGTGATAAAGCATTTGGACATAAAGGAACTCTCAAATTACATTTGCAGACTCATATTGAAGGAAATCCATTTGAGTGCAAAACTTGCGGAAAAGGTTTTAAAAGACGTGATTTACTTCGAGCACATGAGTATGTTGTGTATTTTCACTTTCTGGAATTTACTATTTAGGTACTTACTATGTAAGTTCAGGTTCTTAGCCTCAAAAAGAGGCCGTGACGATTTGAAATTTGAAGTGAGAAAGTTATATTTAAAGAGTTAATTTTCTCAAAAATATTTGTTAAAAAAATATAGCATCTCTATTTTTTATACCACAATGATTTTTTGTTTTCTTCTATCATATTATAGTATGGCCGATCGAGTTAAAATACCCTTTTCTTATTCCTGTAACATTTCTAAAACCATAAGTCTTATCAAAATAATTGTTTAAAACATATTGAAGAGAGTTTAATGGAAAACATTATTATCCTTAACAATTTTATTGTATCTCTGATAGTCTTTATACAAATCTAAATAAACCTCAATTTCACAAGTTTAGGGGTTGGAAACAAGGGTTGAAGCTCACCCCCCCCAACATGTTTCCTTTTCTAGATCAAATTGCACAATAAAAAATTATATACCTATATGCCAAATCTTATGCTTTCTGCCAGTTGAAACTGTCACGCCCATTTTTCGAAGCTAAGGACCTGAACTATTTTAACTATCTAGGTAGGTATATAGTGTTTTTTTGTTTTCTTTTTCAATCATGTGTTCCAGTCCACCCTGACTACCCCTACTGTTTTCATATAGATTTATTGGATTTTTTTTTCAGAAAATATCATACTATGCAAAAAAACTTTTTATGTCAATATTGTTCCAAAACGTTTCTGTTAGAGATAAGTTTAACGAAGCACCTTGTGTAAGTTTCATATCGGTTTTGATGTTTCCGATTAATTCATATCATTTTATCAATTATATTTCTTTAAGATCACATACTCACGAAAAGAAGTACAAGTGTCTTAAGTGTGATAAAAAATTCACGAGGAAATCAACCCTCAGGGGACATGAAAAGCGCCACTTAGGAATCAAAGATTATCAATGCAAAGTTTGCGATAAATTTTACTATACTTCAGGGTCAGTATAAATCTATCAAATATATCAAAGACTGCATACATTCTTTAATCATAGATTTTTGACAAAGTTTTATGAAATTTATTAGGTGTACAACTAATTATTGAGGGGATATTTATGAAAATTGTGACCTTCATTATACGAAAATATGAATAAATCGATTATTCAAAATAATGTTGTTAAATAATTCGTACTTTTTTCTATCTTATTGGTAGAATAAAAAAAATATGTTACAATAATTACTGGTCCTTTGACTCAACTCAAAAATCGATCTTATTTAATATTGGGGTAAAATATTTGATGTCTATGTTTACTAGTAATTCTGATAGGAAATGTAACGTGAAGACAAAAAAATCGAGCGTTTAGTGGCATTTTTTTATTACTTTTAAACCATTTTCAAGGCTTTTTTGTGTAATTAAATTAAAAGATGAGTCATTTTTGATATTTTCTGTTCCTAAATACTTGGCCGGGTAAATATCGAATTAACATTTAGAACTACAGTGGAAATATAATATCGGGTATGTAGTATTATTAAAAAAATCCTTGTTTAGATTTTGATGAAAATTTGCAGAGATGTAGTTAAATGCAAACATGACTCTCAACCGTTTATGTGGAAATAGAGATCAAAGTTACTGTGGAAGACATCTCCTTGTTACGACACTGCAGGCCGGCTTGTTCAAACACATGTACACCAGTCGATGTTATTTATTGTAACTTTGTCTTTTATTTCCCCAAAAACGACTGAGTGTAACATATTCTCCAATCATCGAAAATCACGTCTGAATCTATCCACATTTCTGCAAATTTTCATTGAAATCAGCAAGTGGCAACTCCCACTGTCTTTTGTTAAAATAAAAGATGGAGAAAATGTCTTAATATGAGTCTATTATATTTAATAATCTGATGGTTGAAAATTGCATTTCCTCAATTCAACATAATTTATGTTCATATTAATTTTACAATTTTACAATGTTTTGTCAAAATTCGGTGATATGAAGAATTATAGTAGAAGTAACTACTTATTATGTAGTCTTAGCAAGACTGTTTTCAGAAATTGATTTATTTATATTTTCAGATCATTAGCTGTACATAATCTTACGCATTTAGATGAGAGAGCGTACGGATGCCGAGTCTGTTCGATTAGATTTAATAGACCAGACAATAGAAAAAAACATGAAATCACTGTGCACGGTTTTGATTTCAAAAATCAAAAAATTAAGTTTTTTCAAAACTAAAATAAATCATAATTTATATTGATAGAACTGTAGTTTAATATATTTTTTTGTATTTTTCTCATAAATGTGCAAATATTTTATCAATAAATTATTCTTTTATAATTAGACACACGATGGATGTTCGACGCATATTTCTATAGAAAATTAAAATGCGTGTTACGATAACTGCATGGAAATGATTATCTAATGCCTATCATGAGTCCAGGTCCTCAGTTTATTATTATTATATCCTGTTCACATGACGAATCACAAGATGTTTTATGTGCATTTTGATAGGGAACTTTGAGCACGCTATTGCTATTGAAACTATTGGTGACCAGCCATCGACAATTTGATAATTACTAATTGCCTGTAACATGTACCAGTTCCCTATCAACAAAAGCATAAAACAATTGTCATATGGACAAGGCCTATCAAATTATTGTAATTGGATACATTTATTAAATAAAATTAGGTACCTAATTCATATTTCAGTACAATTCTTGATCTTTGAAGATTCCATCCATTTTAAGTGATGTTTGGTCAGGGTGTAAGGAATTTTGGAGATGGTTAGTGACACCTTTTATCATCAAGCAGAATCACGTCGGATCCAAAATAAATATCTTTTTGAGAGTAAAAGTCAGTTCATTAATGATCAGTAATAACTACCTACCTAGTATTAATAATACGATGTTCTTGAAAAAATTTAGTCTGACTGAATGTCTGTTGAGTGATTTAGGTCTTCTACCCCTGCCCTACCTACCTATTTTCACATTATTACTTTTATTCTCTGATATTCCTAAAAGGAGTTGGAGGCAAAAAATAAAAGAGGGGATCAAGTCTTCCCTACCTACGAATTCACTCATTTTCAGATATCGGAAGTGTATGAAATATGTGGGATTTAGGCCACACATTATACCTACTACTACGTGGACAGATTTTGACAGATTCACGAGTAACCCCAAACTTTGTATTTTGTTTGATTCGTTTGAAATAGAATATACATTCTTCATCTTTCTGAGTTTAGAACTGGAAATAAGCTGACTTATAGCAGACAATCGAAGAATCATTTTTGTGAAAACTTCCTAAATATGAATGTTAACTCGATTTGTCTGTTGTGTTTAAAAAGCTGTCGTGCATTGAAGTCTATATTCGAAGCTGTTCATGTCAACTCGCATCCAATGTCGTACATGGAGATGATTATTTATCTGGATTTTGTACCTGTAATTCAATATTTTCTTATTGGGACAGATGCACCGTTTTTATTCAGTTTAAGGAAATTTGTTTTCAAAAAATCATAATTTCGCCATCGAAAGTAATTCAGAAATCATGATAGGTTTGCCGAATCGGTTACTTACATATTATCGCCACCGCATTTACAGATTTGATGGTTAGGCTATGATAAAACGACTAAAACCAGTGTTCCTATAAACATATCGTATGGTTGTTTCAAGAAGTATTATGTTGTCTCAGTTTGATTAGTTTGTCTTGTCCCACTCTGTTATTCGTTTTGGCAGGATGCGGAATGCATCTCCGTATCCTATGGGAAATTACTGTATTTAAAAAAATTGTTGAGGTTGAAGATATAATATATTAGTTCACTGACCTAACTTTTCTTACAATTTTTGTTATGGAATGGAGGTTTTTATATAGAATGACACATTAAAATCATGAAACCTAAGGCTCGTATTTTACTGGTAAGTATTTTATTCTATTATACTTTTGTCAGTATTAAAATATAGTGTGTCAGTATATATGTTAAACGGTAAGTATCCATCGGTCAGTATACTAGTTGTCAGTATTAATATTAAATTGTAAGTATTTAGAACAACCTAACCTAACCTCTTTTTTTTGTTTTTTTGCGAAAGAAGAGAAAAATATTCCAAGGATCGAACAATTTAATATGAATACTTTCAATTTAATATAAATACTTACAATTTAATATTTTAATAGGTACTTACAATTCAGTTAATAAAATACTTCCAAAAATTAATTTAAAACTTCCTGAATGATTTGTTGCCAAAACATAATAGCGTGTGATAAATAACAGCTTAAGTCTATTGGAATTTCCATAAAGCATTCTTAGAACTGCCACATACCATATTTTTCTATCTATCATTTTATTAAATAAATCGTTTGAAAGTTGAAAAAGATGCGAGCCGTGGAAAAGACGGTGCCTCTGCCCTGTATTAGGATTTACAGGTTTCATTATTAAATGGGATTGTTTCGAGTCTCATATCCTATTCCGAAAGAATCTCAAAAAGCTCAATTATCCTCATTTTGAAATATTTCAATACAAATTCCTTAACTATCTTTTTATTACTTTTGTCACTTTACTTGTATTTATTTATCTTTGGTCAACTATTTTGGTTTTGATTTTTAGGTGAAAGAAAATGACGGCCTTCCTACTACAATATGCTCTAAATGTATTTCTCAACTAAAATCATCGTATGCGTTCAAAAAACTATGTGAAGACTCATTTAAAACACTCCTTCAATATACCCATAATGTTGATCGAACTCATATCAAAATTGAAGTTACCGATGTGTTATCTGATGATGAAACTAAAAATATAGATTCTTTCGAATACGAGTTGAAATTAGAGAAAGAGGAAATGGATATTGATAATTCAACTGAAAACTTCGCAGAAGATTCTAAATCTGATTGTAAAATGAGCATTACAGAAAATCATATTAAGAACATTGAGGAGAACCATTCAATCGATAATAATATACAAAAAATATCAAATACTGGTGGTAAAGTTTATGATCCAATATCGCAGAGAACGAGAAAAGATCTGAAGAATGTCAGTGATATATTAGGAGTAGACGTTTACTCATTGCAACTTAAAAACAGACAATTTCAATGCAATATATGTTCTCAAATCATAAAAAGCAGAAAACCATTTGTTAGACATCTGGAGAGACATTTGGGCGTCAAGACTGAATTTTGTGAAATTTGCCAGAAATGTAGGCTCTATCGAGAATTTGGATATATGATCTTTTCGAGTTATTCTTATTTGGCTCCATATTGTACTCCGATTACAAAATATTATATTTATTTAAATTATTGGAACAAATTGCAGAGCTAAAGCAGAGTAACATGAAAATTTCAGAAAAAAGTTTTTCATGTGTTCTTATTGTGTGTATTTTCAGATTTTAGCCACAGCAATTATCATTCACACAACAAGTTGAATTCCCTCAAAAAACAATACCCTTGTGATAAATGTGATAAAGCATTTTCATATAAAAGTGGTCTCAATAATCATTTGAAGGATCATAACGATGAAAACCCATACCAGTGCAAAGTTTGTGGAAAAACTTTTAAAAGACTTGATAGACTTCGAGCGCATGAGTATGTTGTGTTTTTTACTTTCTGAACGTTTTATAAACAATCATTGATTAGTCCATTGGCACGGTACTCAATTTATCTTACGTCATCCAATCTGACTTAATCTAACACGTGCCAATAGAAAAACCAGTAATACCGTTATTCATATTGAGCTGTTTATTTTTTTTTTAGGCAAATTCATGTTACACAAAAGAACTTTTTATGTCAATATTGTCCTAAAGCATTTGCCCGAGAGAAAAACTTATCATCACATCTTTTGTACGTTCTGAATTGATTTTAATGTTTCTGATTTATTAATTTCATTCTATTAATTATGTTTCTTTAAGATCGCATTCCAGCGAGAGAAATTTTGAGTGCGGCAAATGTAAAAAGAAATTCAAAACTGGGACTTTTCTTAGGATTCATGAGAAGATTCATTCAGGAATCAAAAAATTTCAATGCAAATTTTGCGATAAGCTCTTCTACAACAACTCGTTAGTGTAAACCTATAGATTTTATTTAACGAAAACAGCAATCATATATCAATAGTTGATTTTGACAATGTTTGATAAAAATATGAATATATGTACATATATATTATTGTTTACGTGTCCTTTCCATGTATATGTATGTTCAAAAATAATTTCTAACATAACTCTAAAAACATTTTAAAATTCTGATTTGAAAAAACAAGTTTCAAAACACTAAATTTAATTAGTATAAGCATTATTTTTGAAATAATATATTAATTTTTTGAATAAAATCAAACAAACTGAGAAATGGTAAAAGGGTAGGAAAAAATGTGGAAAAATTGTAGCTGAAAAAATATTTTTTTTTAATTTATGTTTATAAGTTATTCCTCTCTCTTTGCGATCCAAAGAACTTCAATTTCGAAGGGAAGACGAAAAGATGGAATTGGCAAATTAAATAAAAAGGTTTAAAAATTCTTAAAATATTACATTCATAGGCTTTTTCAGAATATTTTCATATTCAAATAGTTAAGTAGTAATTAAATTCCAAAAATCGAAAACGATGGGACAAACTCACAGCTTGATGAAAACGATACTTATGGTCATGCTATATGACGACTGAAAAGGCCAAGGGGTACAAGTCGCTTTACAGTGATTTCGAGAAAAGTGCACTCAAAGTTGAGAATGTACCTGCATGTACATATTAGTAGGAGGTTGAGTGATTTGATGATATATCTCGGGAATACGTTCCTAAATTGTTTATATCCTTTTGCTACCAAATATGTGAGCGTACATAGAAGTGATTCCTGTACATAACTCAATTTCTCCAAAAATGTCACTTATACCCCTTAGCCTTTTCAGTCGTCATAAATAATATGTACTGTCTTTTGTAGAGTTGTTTTCAGAAATTAATTCAATTATGTTTTCAGATCTTTAAGTACACATACTGTTACGCATACAAATACGAGAATGCATGAATGCAGAGTCTGTTCTACCAAATTTAAGAGATCGGATCATAGAAATAGACATGAAATGACTGCTCACGGTTTCAATAATAGAGCTCAAAAACTTATAGAATATTGATTTCTTTCAAAAATGAAAGAAATGCTAAACATTGTTTGAAGTGAGGTTTAATAATTGTTTAGGAATAATCAGAAAATTTGATTAGATTAGGGTGAGGAGACTCTCTTAATTTTTTATCTCATATTCCCTTTTGGAAAGAAGTATTTGAATAAAAATTCTGTTAGTACACTTGGAATTAAATTTGATTTACCTCCATGCCATTTTTTTAAAAATACCATTTATAATAAGGGAGTTGGAAGTAAAAACCAAAATGGGATCAATCCTCACTCTCACCTATTTACTGATGTTTTACTGATACTTAATAATGAATTTTTAATACGTAAGTAATACATAATATGATATATTGTACCTCAAATGTGTTAAAATAAATATATATATTTTTTTTACATAATAGTGTTTAGTATCCGACGTTACTCGGGTGTTTGTGATGATGAAATTGGAATTATTTTTGTTCGAATACAACCTGAACCTGAATATATATGTAAGAAAATAACTTCTTTTTTAGTTAAAATGAGAACATAGCAATGTATCAAAAAATGTATTGCTTCTTGACGTTTCTCCTCTTCGCACACTTATTATTTTAGTCAGGCCAACTATTCGATGGACACTTTTTTGTAGAGTTGGAATCGGTGTAGCGTGCATGCTTTCTTACATCTCCATGCTGATTAAAAATCCAATACTTAAAGAGGTGTGCAGGGACTTTAAGAGCATAATTATAATATTACCAAATAATACTTAAAATTAGTACTATTTGTTTACATTTATTACTGAAATAAGTTTTCTTGCTTTAGATGTTAGGGGGATGTGAAAAGACTTGCTTTTAGCTATCAACTCTGTTTTAGAATATCAGTTGTTGATAAAAATACTGTCAATACATTTGGAATTCAATTGAGTTTACTTAGAGAAAACACCATTTGAAATTTATTTATTTGCTGATTGGCACAAAAAAAAATCAGAAGGGAGGTAAACAGCTTAAGTTTTGATATGTATGGGTAACGCAAAATACTCTCCCTCATTTTTAAGAAAATTCTATTTCTCTATACTCTGTATGTGAAGTAGGTACCTGGGTAACAATAATAATGTGTTTTTTTTTTCAAACTATCTTATGCTCAAAAGAAAAACAAATAATGCAGGTTTATAGAGTGAATCAAGACTCATAAATCAAAATAAGTTCCAATTTTATATGTCCCATAAAACATGTTAGTATTTTCAAATAAAGTGATACTTGTATAGAGATAGTTTGTTTTCTTTTTATTTTGGGTTGGGAAGATAATAATGATCTACTGAAATATAGCAAGTTTGTTGCAAGGCTTCACTCGAATTTTCACAAAGACCCATTAACTGTCAATCTTAAATTCTGACAAATCGTTTCGTTTGGTTTGACAAGAGGTACCTACTTTGCTATATATAAACGTTTGAGTTTTATGAGTGAAATTTTCAATAAAAGTAAAATTAGTGATGGATTTGGAGTCCGTTTGTCGCTTATGTCTAAAAAATTGTGGAACTCTTAAGTCTATATTTGAGGTTGTTCGTGTTATAGATACCATTTCAGTATCCTGTTTGGAAATGATTATTTACCTGGATTTTTTTGAGGTAATTCAATCAATATTGCTCTTAGTAAAATTATACGACTGAGAATTTTTGTATTAGACAGATAAAAACTATTAAATGTACATCTTCAGTCACAAAATAAAATGAGTCTGAACCTAGGACAAAACTCCTAACCTAATCTAACTTTTGTGCTGTTTACATACTAGCACTGACCTATCTTTTAAATCGTATTTCTTACACAGTTTTGCCATTATTTTCTTATTTTACCATTAAGTTTTTGAACTGTATGAAGTATCATTAAAATATTGCACAACTTATAATTTTTAGGTAAAGAATGATGACGGTTTTCCTGCTAACGTGTGCCCTAAATGTATTTCTAAACTAAAATCGTCATATGCATTCAAGAAACAATGCGAAAACTCTTACAGAAAACTTCTTCAATATTCCAATGATATCAAACAACCTTTTGTAAAAATTGAAGTCGCCGATATACTATCCGAAAATGAAACAAATAATTTTGACTCCTTCAATGATGAATTTAATCTTGGAAAAGCTGAGATGGACTTCGATTATTCTATTGAAAATCCCATAATTGATTCAAAACTCGATATAGAGTTGAAAATTGATGAAAATTATATTAAATGCGATGATGAAAAGCAATCTGTAAATGCTCAAGATAATTCACTAAAAGCACCGAAATGTATTTCTGCAGTAAGTAAAAAAGTAAATCGAAAAATAAACGATGTAAAGCACATTCAAGATAGATTAGGAGTAGATATTAGAACTTTGCTAAATGAAAAAGGAAACTTTCAATGCAATCAATGTTCTCAAATTATTATGCATAAGCGAATGTTTGTTAGACATTTGGAACAACATTTGGGGATCAAATGTGAATTTTGTGAAATTTGTCAAAAACGTAGGCTCTATAACTTTTTTGTTGTCTTAATTTCGAACCAAATTTCTGACTCATTCCTAACCCATATTTACTTTCAGACTTTTCTTATAAACGAATTCATGTATGCAATCATCTGATATCTCTCGAGAAAATGCACAAATGTGATCAATGTGATAAAATTTTCAGACTTAAAGGAAGTCTTCTTCATCATTTGAAATCTCACAGTGATGAAAGACCTCATGTGTGCAATATTTGCGGAAAAACTTTTAAAGTATTAGAAAGACTTCGTACACATCAGTAATTTGTGTTTATTTACTTTTCAATAGGATTTCACAATAAGCTGTTAAAATGATTTGATTATTTCAGGAAAATTCACTCTAATAAAGAATTTTTATGCCAACATTGTTCCAAAGCATTTGCAAATAAAAAAAATTTGAACACACATGTCTTGTAAGTGTTTAATAGATTTTTTTTGACTTATTTGATGATTCATAGTCATCTTTTTTTTACGTATAAATTGCCTTTTTTTTAAGATTCATGCATTCTACTGAAAAGAAATATAAATGTTCTAAATGTGACAAAAAATTTTCTACGGGACATTGCCGCAATAAACATGAGCTACGTCATTTGGGAACCAAAAACTTTCAATGCGAAATTTGCAATAAAACATTCACCATGAAAACGTCAGTATAGTTAGGTATTTTTAAATGTTAGATTATTTTATAAAATTGATTCCAATATATTTTCAGATCTTTAAAAACACATGAACTTTCACATACAAATCTGAGACCGTATGAGTGCCGAATATGTTTTGTCAAATTTAAAAGATCAGATCACAGAAACAGACATGAAAAGACTGCGCATGGATTCAGTTCTAAAACTCAAAATTTCATGTGAACATTGTGTATTTTCTTCAAAATTGAATTAGGACTGAGCCACATGACCAAGTTTTTGTCCTTGTTTTGATAAAAGAACTTTTAGCACACAAAGGGCGATCAGTAGCTGTCAAACTGTCGAAGACTATAACTACCGGTCACCCATAGCGTACTGAAAGTTCCCTATTGAAACGCGCGTAAAACTAATGTCATGTGGCCTGACCTTTAGTTAAATTGGTCAAACTGCAATTCGATAACTGTTTATATGAGAAAATTATTTGTATTGGAGATGGTCATAGTTTTTATCATCAGTTGATGTGATACAAATATGTGTTACAAGTTTTTAGTTTAATTTGATATGAAAAATATTTAATTTGAATCTAAAAACTTGATTAAAGTTATTTGATTTCTTTAAATTAATAAATTAATTTTTATATTTATATATTTTTTGTATTTTTTCTAATATTCAAATGATGCTCCCAAGTTCTGTGACAATCATAATATATCATTAAGGCTATTCCATTTCCAGAACAATATTTCAATCCTTTTATGCAACCTTTAATTGAATTAACTAAAAACTATAGTTAGGGTAGTCTGGGGACACTTGAAGACTAGGAGAAACTGAATTACGGAATTATTAATAATCTCACATAGTTTTCAATGGTCAACACTGGTAGTTTATGACGTCTGACTACTTTTGGCACTGATAATGTTTTTCAGATTTGAATTATGGTTAAATGGCAAGCAATTTAACACCTTCCGATTGGCTCAGTTTTGCGCTCATATAGGTTCAATTGGGGTGGATTGAAACACAATTAAAAAGAAAACAAAAAACACTAGTTACAAGTATGACCAAAAGTTGATTAGTAGATGAACAATCTTTCAATTTTAGGTTTCACTATTTTTACCATTCAAATTTCTTGCAAAAGTGCAAGAGAATTGAATGATTGTTCATATCTTTCTTTTATTATGTCTGAGACGTCACGTCTTATGTGTGTTTTCACCTATTGATTGTTTGTTACTATAATATAGCAATAACGATGCAAGAAATTACTAAATTATTACGAACGACACATCCATAGTCAACTGTCAAAATCAAGATTTCAATGTTTCGTTCAGTTTTACAATTTGTTTGATTTGAACATTACGATTGTTTGGTTTTTTAAAATAAAAAGTTTCAGCGAATATGGAGATGGATTTAAAATCTATTTGTCGCTTGTGTCTGAAAAAATGTGTAACTCTGACGTCTATTTTCGAAGGCTTAAGTGTTAATAACTCAATTTCAATATCCTGCTTGGAAATGATAATTTACTTAGATTTTTTCAATGTAAATAAACTAATATTATTTTCGGTATAATTATACAAGTGCAGCTAATCTAGTTAATCAGTTAAAACTTCTAAATGTGTGTATGTTTATCTTCAATAACCTGAAACGTCACAGATTGACTAGCCCAAATCTATTAAAAAAGCTTCTAACCTAACTATTTTTTTGGTCAATTTTTACAATTTTACTGATCTACCTTGCAAATAATATCACTTGTGCAATTTTGCTTTTCTCCTAATATGTTATGAGTATTTGAAATGCTTGAATTTTCATTGTTGAAATAATGTATGTTTATAGTTGAAATTATATTTTTCAGGTGGCGAAAAATGACGGTTTTCCAGCAAACGTGTGCCCAAAATGTATTTCCAAACTTAAATCCTCTTATGCTTTTAAGAGACAATGTGAAAACTCTTTCAAAGTGCTGATACAAAATGCAAACAATATTACTGATGTTGATATTAAAAAAGAACTCACCGATGTATTATCCGACATTGAAACCAATGATAATGATTCTTTTAATAATGACTCATCACTAGACGATATTAAAATAAAATTCGATAATCCTGCCGAATGCCTGACGAAAAATTCAGACAGTAACAATCTTGATGATATTAAAATAGTATTTGATAATCCTGCCGAATGCCCAACAAAAAATTCAGATAGTAACAATTTTAGTGAAAAGTTCAATGATAATTCACACAACAGCAATGAATCACAAAAAATACTGATACTTGATTCTAGTGATGCTATGAATAAAAAATCTAAACAAAAAACGAAAGTTCTAAAGAACATTCAAGATGCATTGGGCAAAGACATTTACAGTTTACAAACTGAAAATGGAGACTTTCAATGTGATCAGTGTTCTCATATTATAAAGTGTAAACGATCGTTCATCAGACATTTGGAAAGACATTTGGGAATCAAGAGTTTCTTTTGTGAAATTTGTCAAAAATGTAAATAGAGCTGTTTCACAAAAATGTATTTTAACTGTATGTCTTTTAATATGAAACTTTTTGATATTTTTAGTTTATGCTAGAAAATGGGTTCATATGCAAACTCATCTAAGGCCTCGTTTGAAGAAATTCAAATGTGAAATGTGCGATAAAGCTTTTGAACATAAAGGGGCTCTCAATAGTCATTTTAAAACTCACAGTAATGAAAAACCTCACGTGTGCAAAAGTTGTGGAAAAAGTTTCAAAGCGAAACATGTACTTCAGGCTCATGAGTATGTGTTTGTTTCTTTTTTTTATTTTTTCATACTGACTTATATATGACGACTAAAAAGGCTAAGGGGTACAAGTGACATTGCAGTGATTTCGAGAAAAGCCTGTTCAAAGTTGACCATGTACCTACATGTATTAGGAGGAGGTCGACTGATTTGATGATACATCTCGGCATACGTTCGAAATTCGTTTATATTCTTTTGCCACCAAATAAATGAGCTTACATAGAAGTGAATCCTGTACATAACTCAATTTCGGAAAAAATATCACTTGTACCTCTTGGCCTTTTCAGTCGTCATATAATTTTTTCTTTTCAGGAAGAGTCATAATTCACACAAGGAATTTTTATGTCAATATTGCTCCAAAGCATTTTCACAAGAAAAATATTTGATATCACACATCTCGTAAGTAATGAATTAATTCTTGTGCTTCTGATAACTCATTATTGTCTATTTGTTTGTACATATATAAATTGCTCCTTTTTTAAGATTTAAGCATTCTGGTGAAAAGAAATTCAAGTGTTCCGAATGTGATAAAAAATTCTCGACCAAATATTGTCTTTCTAAACATGAAAAACGTCATCTAGGAATAAAAAATTACCATTGCAAACACTGTGATAAATCTTTCATTGCCAAATCGTTTGTATCAATCAATTGAAATGATATGAATGAAATATTATTTTCAGGAACTGATTCAATTATAATTTCAGAGGCTTGATATCACATTCAGTAATGCATACAAAGGAGAGACAATACGCATGCCGAGTTTGTTTAGTTAAATTTAAAAGATCAGACCATAGAAATAGACATGAGATGACTGCTCATGGTGCGAATTTCAAAACTCAAAATTTAATTTGAAGATTATGAAATTTTCTATTATTGAATCTTAATTAATCAAATCTCTGATTTCTGATTCTTTTTAATAAACCTTTTCATTTGTATCCAAACCTTATATGCATTTCATGGGATAGGTATATTTTTTTATCTAGAAAAATCTGCGATGAATAGTCATCCTTTAAATGTTTATTGCATCATTTCGATACTGAAATAAGTAACTAGGTTTTTGTAATTCATTTTTGCACAATCTAACACACGACTCAAATAAAATACAGAGGACTTGCGCATTAGAATGTGTATAA
Source organism: Cheumatopsyche charites (assembly GCA_024721215.1). NCBI lineage: Eukaryota > Metazoa > Arthropoda > Insecta > Trichoptera > Hydropsychidae > Cheumatopsyche > Cheumatopsyche charites. The sequence goes on along the minus strand of CM045577.1, from coordinate 2,034,949 downwards.
ACGAATCACGAAAACCTAGTTACTTATTCCAGAGTCAATTTGATTAACCTCTCGTCCACACGAGAGACGTTTTACATATGTTTCCATATCATTTTTGAAACTCTCATTTTGATATCCTTGGGAAATAGGTACGTGCAAAACTCCTGTTATGTGGACGGACGAGTTACATGTCTAACATTTAAATTGAAAAAAAGTTATATTCGTTAATTTCGGTTGTTGTGTGTGTATTTGACTGAAGAAATTCAAATATTGTTTCATTGTATCTTTCATAGTAAATGTGCATATTATAGATAAATATTTAATAAAGTTGATGTTTTTAAATATCGTTTTTTACTGATAATTAGAATAGTAAAAGTAAACTACATTTAATTTCAAGTGTATAAAGACTATTATTTTAAAGACACGTTTTTTCAAAAAGTAGTTAGAGTTGGAAACACAAAAAGGCGGGAATCAAGTCTCCTCACATTATTTACACTAAGATTGTGCGATTATTTTTACTAGGATGACGTATGGCAACCCTTATCTACGTGTAGTTATCTGTCAAAAACAATTGATTGGTTCAGCTTTTCAATTTATTCGATTTGAACATTACAAACGTCTTACTTTCGTTAAATTAAATGTTTCAGTGAAAGTGGAAATGGATGTGAAGTCTATTTGCCATTTGTGTCTGAAAAAATGTAGAACTCTGAAGTCTATATTTGAAATTGTCCGTAATGCTGACTCTGTACCCATATCCTGCTTGGAAATGATAATTTACCTAGATATTTTCAATGTAATTTCACTAATATGTATTACTCATGGTAAAATTACACATGTGCAACTATTCTTGTTAAACGGTTATAAACTATGAAATGTATTTAGGTATGTTACCGTTTAAGTGTTCATTTCAATATATTAACAAACATACTAGTAGAGTAAAGGAAGCGTTTGTCGCCTGTCGCACGAAAACCGTGAGTTTTTGTCTAGGCCAAAAAACTATTGTTCATATCGGTTGGGGGATTATCTGAAATGCCCCTTGATAAACTGCCATCCATTTCCCGATTATCGTCGACTTATGGGACCCTCCATATGTACTTCGAAAAAATTTAATATCATTATTTCATTTGTGAACTTTTAATCTGGTCAATATGGGGAGTTCATAATCACACTGAATGGACACTTAAACAGTAACAATGTCACTAGTGTAATTTCACATTCTTAATCTATTAACGTGAGTATATGTTGAAACATTGTTTTTTTATCGTTGATGTTATATTTTCCAGGTGGCAAAAAATGATAGTTTTCCAGCTAACGTGTGCTTAAAATGTATTTACAAACTTCAATCGTCTTACGATTTTAAGAAACAGTGCCAAAATTCTTATAAACTATGGCTACAAAATTCCAACAATATTACTGATGTTGAAATCAAAAATGAGCTTACCGATGCATTATCTGATATTGAAACTAATTTGAATGATACATTTCTAGACATTAATAAATGTTATGTTAAAATAGAATTCGATAACACTATCGAAAGTTTCACTAAAAATTTAGAAAATAACAATCTTGAAAATGAAAGTTTCAATGATGATTTATACAACGACAACGATTTAAAAAAAATACCGATAATTAATTCTAGTGTCATTACGAGTAAAAAAACTAAACAAAAAAGATTTATTTCTAAGGATTCAAAAATTGAAGATGCATTGGGGAAAGACATTAATAGTTTACGAAATAAATATGGAAACTTTCAATGTGATCAGTGTCCTCGGATTATCAAAGATAAACGATCATTTATCGAACATTTAGCAAGACATTTGGGAATTAAGAGTTTCTTTTGTGAAATTTGCCAAAAATGTAAACACAGTTAGTTAAGTGATATATTTTTCAACAAAATGTTTTTTTAATATGAAGTTTCTTGATATTTTCAGCCTATTTTCGCAAATCAGTTCATATGAAAACTCATCAAAAGCCTCGTTTGAAGTTCATATGTGATATATGCAATAAGATTTTTGAACTGAAAGGGTCGCTTGTTATTCATATGGCTTCTCACAGCAAAGAAAAACCTCACATGTGTAAAATTTGCGAAAAAAGTTTCAGAACAATACATGCTCTTAATCAACATGGGTATGTATTAATTTTTTTTTCAAATTCTTTTCACACTGACCTATATTATTTTTCTTTTTAGGATTATTCATAATTCGCAAAAAGATTTTTTATGTCAATATTGCTCCAAAGCATTTGCACAAAAAAGTAGTTTAAAAACACACATCTTGTAAGTTTTGAATTTATTCTTGTGCTAAAGATAACTCATGATTGTCTATTTTTTCCACACATATTGCTTTTTTTTCAAAGATTTAAGCATTCTAGTGAGAAGAAATACAATTGTGCCAAATGTGATAAAAAATTCAGCACAAGGTATAGTCTTACTCTTCATGAAAGACGTCATCTCGGAATAAAAAAATTTCATTGCGAACACTGCGATAAATCATTCTCAACTAAATCGTTTGTATTAATTTATCAAAATGAAATAAATATATTGTTTTCAGAAACTGATTCTATTGTAATTTTAGATACTTGTCAGTACATTTAATAGTGCATTCAAATGAGAGACCATATGCATGCCGAGTTTGTTCGGACAAATTTAAAAGATCAGACCATAGAAATGCACATGAAATGACTGTTCATCGTATGAATTTCAAAACTCAAAATTTGATTTGAAGATTATGAATTTGATATTCTAGTTTAATTGATCAATTATTAATCATATTTTGATTTAAGTGCTTGTTCTTTTTAATGGAATAATTAATATGTAGGGGAACCATCCTTTTATTTAGCCTGTCGAAATACATAAAAAAAATCATAACTCTTCAACGCCTAAAAATAGCTGAACATAAATGGGGTATTTATGGATACACTTGTATATTTTGGTCCAACTTGTATATTTTGTACTGAACTAAATTAAAATGTATGAGTTTTTTGAAACACTTTTTTTTCTGTTTTATATGACCATGAACCCATTTTCGTCCCACGTTGAAATTTTGAGAATAACTCATCAAAAGGCTAAACTATTTATAGAAATTTTCGAAAATTTTTCAAAATCTATAGCTAAGTGTCCTACCCTTCCCTTACTTAAATATAATCTTCCCGCTACCAAAATATCACCCAGGTACAATTAAATTCATTATAAAATGAAATCAAAAATTTTTCTTTTCCATTCATCCTAGTGTCCCTATTCATTCCAAATGATTGTAATTAGCACCGGATTTCCCCTCCTGATAATAAAAAAAAAAAGAGTGATTTGAGTGTACCAACTGTCCTATTCTTCCCCCTATTATAAAGTACCTATTATATTAGGTATCGAAGAGTTTATGTACCTTTTTTAAAATTTGTTAATTTCAACTGACAGGGACAAACAGAATTCCAAACCAGGAATTTTCCAGTGTACCAGAATGTCCGACGAACAGGAACGTATGGCAACCCTAATCTACAGTCGACTGTCAAAAACAGATATAACGTTTTGTTCAGTTATTCAGTTTGTTCGATTTGAAAATTACAATCATTTTATTTTCACAAAATAGAAAGTTCAGTGAAGGTGGTGATGGATTTAGAGTCTATTTGCCGTTTGTGTCTGCGAAAATGTGGATCTCTGAAGTCTATATTCGAAGTCGTACGAAATGTCGACTCCGTATCCATATCCTGCTTGCAGATGATTATTTACCTCGATTTTTTTAATGTAATTAAGCTAATATAATTCTTGGTAAAATTACACAAGTGCAACTATTCTTGTTAGACAATTGTATGGTCAAAACATTTGACCAACTATTAGAACCATATTTTGGATATTCTTGTACCGTCCAATCGGGTATATTGGAACGGGAGGCGGAAAAAGGGCGAAACTTTCAGCAGCCTGAAATGTTACAGATCGGTTTAAATCCGAACCTATTAAGAAAGCATCAAATAAAACCCAATTTTAAGTTTATTTATACCTAATCTGATACTGGTCTATCTTATAAACCATCTTACTTGTGTAATTTTACCTTACTCTTAATATATCGACATGAGTATTTGTTGAAATATTGTGTGTTTATAATTGAAATTATAATTTTCAGGTTGCAAAAAATGACGGATTTCCAGCTAATGTGTGCCCCAAATGTATTTCCAAACTCAAATCATCTTATGCTTTTAAAAAACAGTGCGAAAACTCTTACAAAGTGCTGTTACATAATTTCAATGAAATTGCTCATGTTGATATTAAAAAAGAACCCACAGATGCATTATCCGATATTGAAATCAATGATAATGATTTATTACTTCACAATATTAAAGTAGAATTTGATAACTCTGCTGAAAGCCTCACAAAAATTTCAGAAAATAACAATCTTGATAAAATTTTTAATGATGACTTAAACAAAGACAATAATTTACAAGAAACACCAAAACTCAATTCAATAAATATAAGTGATACAAGTGATATAAGTGATACAAGTAAAAATACTAAACAAAAAAGATGTGTTCCAAAGGATATTCAAGATGCATTGGGTGTAGACGTTTACAGTTTACGAAATGAAAATGGTGACTTTCAATGTGATCAGTGTCCTCGGATTATTAAGTATAGACGACCATTCATCGAACATTTGGAAAAACATTTGGGAATCAAAAGTTTTTTTTGTGAAATTTGTCAAAAATGTTAACAGAGCTTATTCACTAACATGTATTTTAATTGAATGTCTTTTAATATGAGACTTTTCAATATTTTTAGCTTATGCTCGTAAATGGGCTCATATGCAAACTCATCTAAAGCCTCATTTGAAGAAGTTCAAATGTGATATATGCAATAAGACTTTCGATCAGAAAGGGGCTCTCAGTATTCATTTAAATTCTCACAGTGAAGAAAAACCTCACATGTGCAAAATTTGTGAAAAAAGTTTCAAAACAATATATGCTCTTAATCAACATGGGTATGTATTAATTTTTTTTCAAATTCTTTTCTCACTGACCTATATTATTTTTCTTTTCAGGATTATTCATAATTCGCAAAAAGATTTTTTATGTCAATATTGCTCCAAAGCATTTGCACAAAAAAGAAATTTAAAAACACACATCTTGTAAGCATTGAACATATTCTTGTGCTAAAGATAACTCATGATTGTCTATTTTTCCACACATGTTGCTTTTTTTCAAAGATTTAAACATTCCAGTGAGAAGAAATACAATTGTGCCAAATGTGATAAAAAATTCACCACAAGGTATTGTCTTACTAATCATGAAAGACGTCATCTTGGAATAAAAAATTTTCATTGTGAACACTGCGATAAATCATTCACAACTAAATCGTTTGTATTAATTTATCAAAATTGTATAAATATGTTTTATATTGTTTTCAGAAACTGATTCTATTGTAATTTCAGAGGCGTGCTAGCACATTTAATAGTACATTCAAATGAGAGACAATACACATGTCGAGTTTGTCCAGTCAAATTTAAAAGAGCAGACAATAGAAACAAACATGAGATGACTGCTCATGGTGCAAATATTAAAACTAAAAATTTGATTTGAATAATATTAAATATTGTGTTATTCTTGTTATCACTTGTTTTTTTTAACGAAATTATCCACTTACACGGAAGTCATCTTTCACACCATAAAATTTGAAGTGTAATCTTTCCATTTCCAAAATATCAATCCGGTACTGTTAGTTTTACTATATACATATTAGACGACATCAAAGATTTATCGTGAATTTCTTCTCTATTCAACCCTTTTTCTTTGTCCCCTTTCACCCGATTTGACGGTAGTTAAAGTATAAAAGCAAGAAGGAGGATGTGTTTTCCCATATTCCCCTAAAAATATTTTCATGTTATATACGTGCATTATTGTCTTATGGCCAATTATCAACTGTCAAACAGTTTACGTAAACATTGTAGCTGAACTTTTAGGTTAACTTAATTATGATTGTTTTAAATCTGTTATCCAAGCAAATATCACATTCGATTCGCTTGAATGTTAAAATTTACAAGAGTTTCATCAGAGGCTTCAGTCAAAATTTTAACATTGATGAAGGTTTTAAAATATACCTATATTTGACTCAATTCTTGACATTCACTGTATCTTCATATTTATATTTCAATTTCAAGTGTCTCAAGCGAAAACTCCAGATTATGTTGATCTAAATATCTGTCATCATTGGAAAAATGATGTGGAAGAGATCAAGGAAGGTTTATTATCTGGAATGACCATCATTCCGGATTTTGTCAATGAAGTTGAAGAAGAAGCTCTGCTAAAGGAAGTCGAACCTCATTTGAAGAGATTACGCTACGAGTTTGATCATTGGGATGATGTAAATTGAATCATCGTTTGCAAAATTTAAATATACCTGACTGTTTTGTTAATATACTTTTCTACTTCGAGATCAATATTTTTTATTTCAAATTCAATATTCCAGAAGTTGATTCAGAATCGATAAGAGGTACCTACTTGTTTAATATCGTTACCCCCCAATTCAGGCAGCTACAAATTTGATGGTTGGGTTGAGTTAGTTTCCAATAATTGCAATTATTAGGTTGTTAGGTTTTAATAAATTAAATAATTAAATTTAGTGTGAATTAAGGGGTAGCGATATTAAACAAGTACCTATTGAATACAAAGGATTTATGAAAATATTTAGAGTTGTAATACAAAACATTGAATTTGAATTGAAAAATATTGAACTTGAAGTAGATAATATTAAATTCATAAAGATGGAAAACTTTATTTATATTTTCAAATTAAAGGCAATTCATGGATACAGAGAAGTTGAGCGCTCCGATTGGCATGGTATAGCTGCAGAAGCTTTACAAAGAGCTAGAAAATATTCTCTAGTCAATTTATCCACAGCTCTTCCACATATACACGTTTTGGACTTGAATTCGGCTGGATATATCAAACCGCATGTAGATGCTGTTAGGGTAAGATGAACCTAAAATTCATTTCTGAAAATATACTTTACTACATAGTTTTTTTTTTTTAATTTTAGTTTTGTGGATCTACGGTAGCCGGAGTATGTATTCTCTCGCCCGCTGTAATGAGGTTGCGGCATTCAAATAAGACTGATTTGTTCGCTGACTTTTTACTATCACGACGTTGCCTGTACATAATGAAGTAAAAATATTTTTTGTTTATTTTATTTTGTATTGTATTGTGTTTGACTCATTTTTTATTTTCAGAGACGTAGCCAGATATGATTTCACTCATGAAATTCTGAAAAATGAATTGTCGTTTTTCAAGAATGAACCTGTTGTTAGAACAAGAAGGATATCTCTGATCAATCGTTCACAGCCATCGAGTTAATATTTAATAGATTTTCCCAGTTCGACAATATAAAACTAGTTAAAATTGTTTTTTTTGTGATATTTTTAATACTATTTCTGAAATAAATTGATAAATTATACAAATGTTATTTTGATTGATTTATCCTAATCAAACAGCAGCTAGTATACCTACACATAGTGAGTCAATTAGAGTAATTTATACATTTCAGTAGAATATGTGTTTACAAGTTGCCACTTTTGTAAAATATCTGTAGGTATATGTTAAATTCAATAAAATGAATCTGTCAGTATAGCCTATTAGTATAACGAAATTATTTCGATTTTAAATTCAATTAATATAAATAACAAAAACCATATTCATAATATATGTGTAGATGAAATTTGTCTGCAGCTAATTAAACAAACCAGTATTATGCGACACAACTCCAGAATAGTGATATTCTCACTTCATACCGAATTTGTGGATACTGAAGTCACTATAGCGAGAGTAGAAGAGTATCAATCAACTTGGAATCGTTAATCGAATCCATTTTCCTCCTCACTAACATGACTAATAGCTGCAAGTCTAATTCGAAATATAAAATCCACCATCAAAACATCAAGTAGATATGTACATATATTATAAATTAAATAATCAACTTTACATCAAAGTTTCCCAATTAGAATAGCAGAGCCATAAAATAATTTCACATTCCGTTTTCGAAACGGCAAACAATAAGTTGTAAACGCAAAAACTTATCTCGCAACGGAGATCTGCAAGAAAGGTGAAGAAGTCACCTTCGAAAGGTGATCAGACCGAAATGCCAACAACGATCGAAAGCCTTCGTTCACCGTTGGTCTCGTAATGAATACGTTTCAGATGCATCATTTTTTTCCGATATACATACAGTATAATTTCAGTAGTGAAATAGAAATTGGTTAACAATTTATTGATTCGTGAATAAAAATTATTAATCATCAATATTCAACGAATTATGAACATATTCGAATATAATATATCGTTTCCTTATAAATTACGTAGGTATATCGATTTTTTTACAATTTCGTATTGGAAATTTTACGAAATGACATCGAAATGTAATAATTCTGTCAATAATATGAACTAACGAAAAATAGATCATAATTAAATATCTATTTGATTCGTTACAATCGCACAAGTAATTTCGCATTCATTACAAATTGTTTGCTGTATTTGAATAATTGATGTATTTTTTATCGTCAACTGATTTGAGCAATTTGCATACAAACATTTTTAAATTAAATCATAATGACCACAGTAGAAATATAATTAACGTAATTTTTCCGAATACATTATTTGTTTTCGCATTTGCTAACGATGATTTAATAACGGCAATCAAAATACAATAAACGTGAATCATTTTTTCAATCATAGATCTATCAGTTATGAATGATTTTATTCAGCAATAGAAAAAAACGACAAAATTTTCAAATTTATGTGTGCGATCCACATGTTAATTTAAATTCTTAAAGTCCTAAGCCTTAATAAGGCTTAAAGTCCATATTCTCGAGCAATGCCTGGTCACATAAGCAACAGATATCTCATAAAACACAACTGAATTGCATACAAATATACATCAATTTACGTTTTTATAGATAAATGCTATAAAACAGTTCAAAATTGACCTTAAGTTCATAGTATCGAGCAATGCCTGGTCGCAGATGCTACGGAAATGTCATAAAACACATCTAAGTTACATACGATTCGAAATGAGTGATGCCTTTTGACGAATAAACGCATAGAAAATACTTGTAACCTTTGGCCTCTTCCGATTTCATACGTTTCGCAAATAGCACAAGTGATCTGATGATATATCTCAGCACACGTTAAGACATCACTCATATCCTTTCGCCACTAAACACATGTGTGTACATTGAACCAATTCCTATATCTACTAAACACAATTTCGGTAAACAGGTCAATTATACCCTTTGTACACCTGTTCAACTTCACCTCTGGATTGTGGCGGTGGTCAAATAGGAAAGCTCTATATATTTTCATACGATGTACCTACAATCGATTTATGCATTCACTCAAAGCCTTTAAAGTTTACGCAATCAACACTCGTGTCTGTTATCTCTAGTATTTTATTTTAATGTATATTTTTCTATTATTGACAAATTATTTATTTTTCACACAAGGTCGAGCACAGTCGACAAAACGTGAGTCGCATTCACACGAAGACATCCGCGTATACATTTTTTTTTATCCAATTTGCAAATTAAGTATTCGGTGCGTGCTGAAGATGCATTCGCATTGTTCATACTAATGTCGAGTGCTATTTCTGATTGTGCATAATCGATTGATTGCTTATGTAACGAAACATCAAGCTTTGAATGCTTATATGAACTGCACTATTTACTAAAAGGGTTATGTTAAGTTATGTTTAGTGTTGTATCGTTGATATTACCGTCTAGTGCCGAAAAGTGGAACGTTTTAAATTAATATTTTTATTTTGGAACCACCATTTCAACTTAATGCCAATAAATAAATTGATGTAAATAATGTTTTTGAAATAAAAAATCTTTAATCCGATCCAATTTAATTTACATATCTGATCTGATTTTTCAATTAGAAAACGTTAGAAGGATGAATGAAACAGTTGGGATAATGGCTCGTGTAAAATAAGAAAGCGCCGCAAAAACATAACTATTATATTTTCATTTTTTATGAAAATTTTGAAACCTATGCCAAATTTTAGATCGATCTAACAAAGTGGATGGTACCTATTATACATATTATACTTAAAATGCACTAATTTATGTATTTTCTTATTAGATAGTGTTTTTATGAAAGACCATCTAAATTATTCTTAGAAAGATGTATATGAATAGTAGGAAATAATTTTGTTTGATTGTCAACATTTTATGTTTAGTTGCAATAAAAGTGTCAGGTGGAAACATACTTGTAGATTTATTTTTAAACTAGAGACGTTGATCTCGTCTTTGCTTTGAAAACGGTGATGTTTCTTATTTTCTACAAATATTTTTCAACTCTAATCCGATTCGTTCTCGACGCGATACGATTTTTATAATTATTTCATCAACAGCTGCTGAATAATCATTGGACTTTCTAATGTGAAAAAAATTGCTCAAATTTGATCAGTTTCTACGTTAGAGATTTTTTTGATGATTAATGCGAACCGTTTTCGTTTGTTTGGGAACGCGTTGTCAAAATTCATTGTTTACAGTCAATTTATTTTCGTTTTTGTTTGCAATTTTTAGAAAATTAGCATCCGATAGATTTTAAGTGAATAATTGAAGCTCAGTGGAAAATTGACAAGCAAAGCCATTTCGAGAATGAATCTACTAATCTATGTACATACATCACATACAACGATAAACAAATATTAATTTTCAAAACTAATTTCCTTTAAAGAATCTACACAAATATCTATAGATATATTTATCATCAATTAATTAATTGATCTAACATTTTTATTTCCATATAAACTTTTTCGTCACACTGAACGTTTTTTTAATCAATATAAATCATGTGTTCAATATGAATTTGTATTTGTTAATAATTCATGTTGACTTGGAAAAGGTTTTAACATAAATAGAAAAACTGTATCTGGAAAATTATTTTCATCTGATATAAAACACAATCAAGTGCCGCTTTCAATTAACATTCATTGAGTGGAATCAATCGATAAAACGACTTAGTGACAATACATTTTATCTCACTGAAATAATCCATACTTTTCCGAAATAAAAATCATCTAAAACCTTATAATATAATATAATAATTTAGTTTATTATTTTACACAATATCATTTTACAAGCTATATTATCTTATTCTTAAAAATTAATGATCAAACAATGTTATTTTATCATTTGATTTAGAGATTTTCTTATAATCAGGCAACGTCATCAAAAGTTTGCTGAAAGCAGGAAAATCCCATTTTATTCATTCCTGTATTGTACTTATTCATAAGACTTATGTCATTGCCTTAATTTTGATTAACATCCATCCTAACTCGATATAAATCCAAACCTAATTTCAAAGATTTTTAAAAATTGAAAATCCATCATTTAACCCATATTTCGGTTTGTATATTAACAGAATTTTGTATTGTAGGTATTGAAAATTATTAAGTTAAAGCCATCAATGATAACATTAGACAATTGGACGAATATCAAAATTTTATCTTATTTTCATTTCAAATGTTTTAATTGACGGAAAATATATGCACCACATAAATAGACATGACATTCGATGGTCTGTATTATATTTTAGTTATGATTATGTTAATTTAGATCGAGTATCCCAACTATATCCAGGAAGAAAGATCAGCCTGATGAATAGCGCAAATCCGAAGATCTCAAGAAGGTGCAAGGTGACCCTGTTAAAATCCGACAGCCGAAAAGGGGACACCGACTAGACGATAGACCCAGCAGAGTTCGAATCCGAACAGTTGTCCGACAACACTAGAACTGGCATCAGGTAATCGCCAACGGAGCAAAAGACCGGTCCGACGAGGAACGTGGTGGTGGAACCCGGAGTACGACGACGCCAGTCTGCTTCAGTCCGTCGTCGCGCTCGGGTGTAGCACTCGCTTTATTAAAAAATCAATCAAATCCAACACATTTCGATCAGAAACATTCGCGAGTGTCTGAAGAATCGAATCGAATCGAAGAAAGAAGATTCGAAAATCGTGAGGACACAAGAAGACTTCTTCGCGCTGTTGTCGCAAGAAGACAACACGTGTTGTCCGAGCGTTTCCGAAGATTCTTTAGGTATTTATTGGCAAATTTTACATTTTTAAACATGTTTTGACATTGGGCGCTTAGAATATCTCGTTTTTAACGGTTTGTGTAGTTAATAGGCCGATCGGAATTGGGTGTTTTGAAACGATCGTGTCAGATTCCGGTGGGTTCTTCTCTCGTCGTTGTACAGTTAGGTGGTGCATTCTTTCGAAGATCGCTCTCTTGTGCGAAACCTTATTTCAGGTATATCTGATGAATTGTCGTATCGATCTGTGGAGAATCTTCGGCGTAGAAAGTGTTCGATAATGTATAAAAATTTCGTCAAATTTGTTTATCGTAGAGAAAGTGTCTTGTATGTAATAATGACGCGTTTATTTTTCATGAATAATTTTAGTAGGAAATCGAATACGAGTTTTTGACAATGACATTCTTTCGGAACTTCAAGGAAGTCAGTCGATTTGGGGAATTCACAGTGTAATCAAACCTCATATAGCTCGGGTTTTATTTTGATTTTCGGAAATGACTTATCGTGGAAATAAAGAGACTGGTAGGAAGTTTAGGTTTAGGAATTTTTGTTTTGATGAAATTATGCGAAATTAGGTTAGAATATTTTTTTTTTGCTAAATATGCGGAAATAGATATTTTGTTTAAAGAAAGGTGATGTGCCATCGGTAAATATTTGAGATTTTTTTCATTTGATCATCGACACGATTGTACAAATCTGTTAATATTCAGTTCTAAAATTGAATTGATTACGGATTTAATATAATTTCTATTTCTAATTCAATTTAAACCATTGATCGTCGTACCGATGACGCTTCATGAGTACCGAAAGCACTAGTGCACGATATGAATAAGATACTAATACGATTTTCAGACTTTTCCAAATTCTCGAAATAATTAAGACTCGACCTTGAACCAATTAAAAAAATATTAGATTTCAAGGTCTGTAGATCGCATCAGCATCAGACATCCGTCTGTTTCCATCCATTATAATGGCGTGATGATACGCGCTGAGATTTTCTATGTCGTCTCATTTCTCCGTTTCCCATATGCCATTAATACACTAAATTTTATCGCACCGAGTTCTTATCTAGTCGATGCTTTCTAAATGAATTCTAAAATAGCGAATCGATTTTCGTATAATACATTTTTTTATGTGAATTTCGTTATCAGTTGTGGTTTTTTCATCCATGGTTAGTGTTCGCGACGTTTTATCGTCGCGCCGAAGTTTGTCTATTTTGAATGTAAATGTTATTTTTTCAGATCAAATGTTCTTATCTGATTCGATTTTGAACCTTCTTAGATTTTTTTTTTCATTATATTTGTGCAACTGTTTCCGTTTTGCTTCTTCAGAATTTTTTTCACATAGTTTTAAGTGAATACGTAGGTACATCATGTTTTTCATGCAATATATAAAATTTTATGCAAATAAAATTATATTAATGTGTACTTACATTCATACGAATCGTGTATCGCAGAATTGCGCAAACATTACTTTTTTACACGATAAAAATGCAAAATTTCCACAATCGATAATCCGCACATAAAAACCGTTAAGCCCATAAAATGGAAAAATATTGATTTTTCCATTCATCGACACGTTATTTTCTTGATAAAAACTCAGACTTTCATCTCTATGAACAATATATTCCAACATATTATTGCCAATTATTTTTACAGATATCATTATATAATAATTTTGGTGTTTTGAGATTATGCATATTTTCTAATTGCTCTGAAAGAGTATAATACCTCAGAACCTAAAAAAAAAACATCAGAATTTCAATTCAATATTTAGCATTGAAAATAAATAAAAAAATATTTGCACAGTAATTCAGTAATATTCTTTTTGAAAATGTTACATATTAAATTTTATCGGACATTAAATAGAAAATTAAATAAATATATGACATTATTTTTATTTAATGGGCGATATTTTAATTGTTTTTCTTTTGTTGCATTTCAGTTGGCCGCATTTGAATTCGAATTGTCAACGTGACAGCTGTCACTCGACGGCCATCTTCGTTTCCATGACGACCGTTGTCGCGTACTGTCGATGGTGTTGATCGACTCCGACTTCCTCATACCTTCGGCAGCAGCTGGGGTGATGAGACTGGCCGTCGGCTGATCCTCGTCTCCTTCTTCATCAGCCGATGACTATTCTGTCATCAGCCATAAACAGTTGAAGAGTTTCAAGAAATCTGTTCAGATGATTCTGCACGTGAGTTTCATTTTTTTTTTCAATTTTGATTTTTGTTTTTTTGCCTTTTTCATAAGTGTGAAAAATTAAAAATATATTTTGTTCCGTCTATTCGAGAATCTTTGAAGTCATGAGGTTTGATTGAAAATGATCTTGTAAAAGCTGAGTTCAATGTTGAATATCTATTATAATTTAAAAGAAATATCGAAAAATTATTAAGCGATCTGATGATATAATTATGTATATAAATGCGGATCTTGAAATTTTTTATATCAAAATCAAATGAATGAACATATTCAAAAATAATTTCTGCACTCAATTTTGGTAATTCGAATTTTTCATTGGCTTCTCTGGTCTCGTATGTCATTGTGAAAATTAATTTGTTTGACGATAGCTGATATTATTCGTATTGAATAAGATCTATCATATTTTTAATGATATACATGATTATCAATCCTAATTAAAACGTATAAAATAAATAAAATTCTAATCGTATGACATCCCACATAAACCAGTTTATATTGCATGTCATTTGAAAAACAATTCAATCCTTAATGGTCTCAATTAAACATCAATTCTATTGAAATCCGCATGTTCATTTTAAATCTATAAATGGCATCATTGACGTTCTAAGGCAATTGTAAACTAAAATCATTATATATTATATGGAAAACATAAAATTGTAAAATAAAAAAACATGCAATCTATTGTAATTTACATTTGAAAATGCAGAACGCAAATCATCATTCGCGTTATTTACGTTGCGTGAAAGTATCAGTTGTGAATCCAACAAAAGGCTATTATTATCAGTTCTCTAACGATTACGTTGATTTAGATTCTAATTTAGATGCTATAATTCTTAATAACTAATAGCAAGGTTAACTGTACCTTTTGACAAGTTGCCGGACGCGTGTTCTCTTTCGAAACTGTGCTACTGTTATAATGATCGTAAGTTACCACGTTGGATATTAAGTTCGATCATTATTATTATATATTGTTGAGTTTTTGCATTGTACAAATGGATTTCAGATCTGTTCTGAAAAAAAAAATGTATGCACGTGAGATGTTTAATGGCGATTCTTTGTGTTGAAGTGGTTCTCGTTGAAGGATTCGATTTTTTCGTAATGAATCTCATTGTGCGATGAAAAAAGTTCTTGTACGAATCTTTGATTGAAGTGCGTATATAATTATTATCTCGTTTTAGCTTTTTTATCGCCGTTCACGATTTATCATCGTTAGTTTCTATGATTATATGTTAATGTTGTCGATGAAAATGCGAAAGTTTGATCTTGACTATGACGTTTTAATAATACGAGAATTGAATGAAATATAGAATAGAATGTAGATTATAGAAATTGATTTGATTTTTCATGTCAAATTGTAAAGAATATCGTTCAAATTGCACAAGCGAATTCAGATTATTTTCTATCGTTACTTGAGCATTGTATCGAAAATATCTATAGCATGATGCAATTTATTATCATTATCTTCGTTTATGATTTCGAATAGTCTATTACTTTACTTTCAATTAATGTTTCAGTTATCTTTACACCAATGAATATAAAACGTCGATATCACACGAAAATATGCAAACTATTATCAACGCCGCATTGAAAAACATCAAACGCACCATTATCACATTTAAAATGTCATATTATAACTTTTTCAAAATTCCACACATTATTTTATCTTTTATTTATTTTTTTTAACTTTAGCCGAATCGTAAATTAATTTCATTCGAGTCTTCCACAACCGTTATCGCGTATTGTCGTTCTTCGTTTCTAACACTGTTCGTTCCACTTATGCCACAAAGGTGCGATTTATACGGTCTCTTGTATTACACTTTTCTTATTTCTAGAAATGTCGAATTTGCCATTTCAGCCCACCCTATTCGTTTACAGTTTATCGCTGAACCGTTACACAGACAGTTTGCAAAAAAATGTGCCAATCTGAGAGTTCATCGAATCATCTTAGATCTCGATCTCATCTTGAAAAGTCTATCTATTTAAGCATCTTGACGATTCTAATTCTCAGGAATGTAACGTTTGATTCGCGATGAGAATTTAGGTCGACTTTGATATATCGAATGACACATTTACAAGTGAGATATTAAAATTAGAAATAAAAAGTCTATAGATAAATACGGGATTTAGTAACATGAGATATCAAGAGATCTTAGCACTAATGGAATAGTTAGTTTAATTCGATTCACATGCTACTAATGAAACTCGATATTTGAGCATATGTTGGAAATATGTTAGACTTGATTTATAACACTGTTCTATATTTCTTAGATGCTTACAGAGTGGGATTAATTTATGTTTTAAATTGAATTTAGTCATTTAATGTCTTGAAATTTTAAAGGGTTTCGATTATTTTTCTGTTCTGATGTGATAAAAAACTCAGTAAATGGATTTGTCTATGAATAATATTTCATAAGGAAAATTCGAATTATCAAAAAATTATGAAACATTTAAGCACTCGATAATTTGAGAGAATGTCTTGTTCGAAAAACATCGCTGAAATAAATTTATTCCGCCCAAATTTCTCACCGTTTTGTTCATCATACGCACATAATAATAAATACATGTTTACAATGGGACGTCTGCAATCGAAAGAGAATGTCCGGTGAAAGTGTTTCAGATTCAGATTCAGATCTCTGAACGTTCTTTTCATTATCGTTCGAAATTTGGCAAAAGTTCTAAGTTCAATTCGACGTTGTGCAACATCATCGATTCCGCGATTGTGACTTTTTCGTTGTCGACTTTCTAATTCTTTTTGTTCTCGATGCGATCGATCAAAGGTTGTGTGTTTTCGCAAAATTTTCCAGATATTACGTTTTTATCGCCGGTGCAATGTTCTTGGATTAATGCGTGTTTTTGACGGCTCGGTTCCAAAGTGCGATTATTATGAGATGGATTACAAAGAATTTTTCATCGAATGCTGGTTTTTGTATTGTTTTTTTACTCTTTTCGAAGATTTCGTAGAATTTTTAATCCTTTCAATGATTAAATGTTCGATTAAATAGATTAAAAATGCTACTTGAAAATTATCTGAAAGCATTTTAATTTTGATCTTAACTAGAATTAATCATAATTTTTATTGTTGAATATTATTATATTTCAATGTAACTAGATTTACAATTTCTTAATCCAATTCAAGAAGATAAACCGGGACGACTAATTCTAAGTAATCGATTGCATAAATGCGTATCATTGAATAAAAAAAATGCAATATACTTTCAATAATTTTGAAAGATTTTATGAATATTTCATTTATTGATAATTTGAGTTAGAGAAAAAATTCTGTAAGATAAATATTTTAAGTAAACTTTTAGTTTCTTGCATGTAGCTCTCTGAAGCAGAATACGTTTACCATACTCGTCTATATTCTTTAAATTAACGTTTTTATATCCAGTTTTTTATAATTTTCATCGTGCTCCACCTATTATTAATGTCACGAGCCGCACCTGTGATAAATGATTCACACCTTTTGCTAAATGTATGTTAAGCAAAGTACTCGAAGGGAAAATGACGTCCTACACAGGACACTGACCTCGCAATATTCCACATCTCGTCGGAATATTTCAAAATGGTTCTTCGAAAATCTCGGTCTTCGAGTATGTATTGCTTTGAGTTTTTATATATTTTAATTTTTTGCTAGTCTCGGGATGGTTCGTGAATATGAGATTTCCTTTTAGTCAAAGATGATGAATGCGCTTTCAGACTCGGCCGTTTTGCAGCTGCTCATAATTAATGCCGTTTGCTGTTGTAACGTGTATTTATTCATTCCTTCGAGTTTCTGTATGTAACTATAGATAGATAGTTATATATTTTTTGCTATTCGTAAATAATACAAAATTTTCGATCGTTTCGTTTTCGGCTTATTTGCATGTAACGCCGCAATTGCGACGAATCGTCGTATCTTCTAAATATTCAGGATTTTTTTTCAGATATTAGCAATTCGTTTTCTCTTTTTTTGTTTCATCTCTTCGTGTCCCAGTTTCATACTGAAACGCTGAAATCTCTGAAGCAACTTTGCACGCGTAATACTTTTCTTTCAGTTTTTTTCCGAGCGACATTGCGCATTCGATTTTCCATCTAGATTCCACGAAGTGGTATAAATATGTTCCATTTGCTAATTGGACGATACACTTTCTTCGCTGCATTTCCGATTGTTAATTTTCCCGATAATCCGAAGGCTTGACTTTCACCGTTTCGTTACAAACGACCGACATATAGGAAAAGTGAGCGAGTTTAGCCCCCATTGGGATCGATGACGATTCAATTTATTTATCACTCATTGTTTTGAAATCCCACATTTTCGTTATGAAATCCGTTGGAAAGTTCGCTTTTAGATTGTGCATTCGAAAAAATAAGTTTTCGTTATATGTATGAATGTGTTCATGTTGAAAATTCACATCGTCGCCGTCTTTTGAGATCATCAATCAATTCATTACACAAATCAACGTGATGAATGAATGCAGGGCATGTGTTAAAATCGTACATGTGCAGGGTTTTGGGATTCGATTCGTTTCGGATTCGGATTCTACGAAAGATGACTTGAAATTTTGGATTCGGGATTCTAACTTGAAAACTTTTGAATTCGAACATGTAAAATTTTATGTTTTAATGAAAAAAAAAATAACATTTTTTTGATAGACATCAAATTCTTTGATCGATATTTTTGAGACATATCTGCGATTTACTGAAGTGGCTTTGTTAGTATTAAATTGTTCATAAATTAATTAAATTTCATACCTAATTGATTTCGGATTCGGATTCATTGAGTCTTGAAAATTCGAACAATCAGGGACCCTGTCATGTGTGCTTTAGGTATTTTTAAATTAACGAGCGGCTTCATTGTCGACTAATTGGTAGACGACGTCGCTCTTTTACGACTCGCACTCTTCTCCCCATTGTATGATGATTTCCTATAAATATTTTTCTACATGGGTGGCTGAATTTAACTCTGCTGCTGTTCTATTCCTAATTAGTCGACCTGCACCGATGCAATTAAGTGCATACTGAAAAAAAGACGAAGGAAACATCGACGATGTTCGCTTCCTCAACCTTTACGCTCGGTTGATCACGATGTGCTTGTAATAACATTATATTTAGAATGGGGTTCTTAAGTTTTCAGCCACATCCATGCAACAACTTTCTTCCTAGGAAGACGGCTTCGTGCAGAAGCAGCAAAGGTCAACCGGTCCTAGAAAGCGTCGAAGTCTTCTTCATCTCTGGCTTGCGTCATTTTTACAATCTTCTGTGCCGTTGTAAATTTGAATTATCTCAATCTCATCTGAGATTTGATATTATGTGATATTTTTTTTCGGTAGTCCTCGCGTCACAATAAAACTGGGCTAAACGACGATTGTGTCTGACAAGTGACATATAAAATGCCACATAAACAATGAGTTAGTCTTTATAAAATGTTACTATCTTAGATCGACATAACCTTTAGAGAACAATCGCTCACTACCATCTCTTTTATAATATAAGTTAGAATCACGCGAGCTTCGAACAACAACGGCGTCGTCGATGTTGTGAAATGCAGTTAACATTTCGCATATATCTAATAAATAATAGATAAGTTTTAAAATAAAACTATTGATCAATATTTTAAATTCGATCGATCTTTAAAATATTCCATATAACGAACTCGAACTCGTCAATCTTAATGAACAATGCTTCAACTTTAAAATATTTAGGTCATCGTTTCACAAATGCATCATATCTTCATATGTTATTTAAATTCAAATATCTAATCATTGCATCTGTAAAATGATATTAATATAAAGTTGAGCAACAGAAGTTCGTGATCGAAAAGTTTAAGCGAAAAGTTCGCGTGCTCATAACATCTAAAACATCGATCAAATTGCACAACTTCAATGCACTTTTTCTGATCGAATGCATCGATTCATTCAATTTTTTACATTTTACAAATGTATATTATATGTATTAGTCTGGTTTTTTCGACAATGTACTTCAATGTCGCGTGTCTTTTCATAGTGGGTTCGTGTCGAATTTTCGTCACGTATTCCGCATTGTCGACATTAAATGGCTACGAATATGAATAAATCACTTTTGTCACAGATTTTTTTGTCGTGTATGAGGCTTCCTAGTGTGGATCGAATTCAAGTAGCCGGTTCTAATGCGGTGTTTGAATGTACACATACATTCAATTAAGGTCAATTTTTTACAGCACGAGCAGATTTATTATGCTCTTTTGAAATCTCGAATCGATCCGATCGATTATGCGATGTGCGCCTCATTAGTCAGGCTAATTATTCGTTACTTAATTGTAGCCGTAACGAGTCAGATATTAGCAACTCAATTGAATTTACGTGCGAATTGTCAGTATAACAATATTATTTAGAAACTGTCGCTTTTTCGCAACGCAGACGAAAAATCATTACGAAATGTTTGCTCACTAAATGTATGCGAATTAGCGCTAATCTGTTAACGCCGATGTTAAACTCGACGATCATTTTTTTCAATTAGGCACATCGTCATTTCATACTCTCCTTATGGCACTCGGATCTGTTTTTCATGTTTATTTTTCATTATTACGATATCGAGTTAATTCGACACTTCGTAATTTCTCCTCATCACATCTCAAGAGCACTCTCGTTTCGGTGATTGCGCGCGATTTTCAAAATCACACGACTTTCATCTCATCTCCGATACAATTTTCTCTCCGAACAATCGTCTAAATACATTCGTACACATTTCGAAATCATCGAGACGAATGCGAGGCTCTTTTTCTAAATTGCAAATTTTGACAGTTGAATGAAAACACATTCGGTTTCGAGCGTTTGAGTAATGCGTCTTTGCTGATTCGTATTTTTAGTTTTGTGTGTGTTTCAGCAGATTTTCGAATACAGCTGCTGTTTGTGTGTCTTTGAGGTATTTATAGAAAATTTATAGCGATATTTAAACGTGCGTGAGCTTCGATAAAAGAAAATCACCTTGTGAAATGCGTACTGCTTCGGTATTCTGTCTCCATGTTCTGGAATCAGGATTGTGACCTCAGTTGCAGAACTGGATTGAAACTTTATAGGATTCAGTATTATCGATTGTGTTGAAAAATCCTTGGAACGTATATACAAAATTGTAATCTGGATTCGATAGTAGATCATAATTTTGATTTAGAGCGCGTAGGTGTGATTCAAAGGCGTACTAGCACAATTTCTTACTAAACTGGTTACTTCGATCTAGTACTGAAAGTATTTCTTTTATAATGAAGTTGGTATTAATTAGATGCAGAATGCTTATTGGAAATGCAGAAATGTGAACTGTATATAGTTCGCAGTACATAATTGGTCATACCAAGGAGGCTTCGTGTCGGAAAACGACTTCTTGTGCATTACAATGATCAATCGGAAGCTCTGATGGAGTTGGGAATCGTTGGTCACGCACTCGAAACTTCCTGCACTTCAATCGAATGTCTGTTGCATTCGGAATATTCAGATGTAAATTGTGTACGTTTAGCTATTTTTTTTTATATTCTATAGTCGGAAATTCTCATTGTAAGAAAATACGCTGTGTTGTCGTCTCTCGGAATCGAAACATTTTTTTCCTCGTACATATTTAATTTGTACTCGTTTGCACAAAGATATGATTCATTGCATTTTTGCTGATAAAAATATCGCGTTTTATTTATTCAATGACAAGTTTATGCAGCAAATTTATATGCCTACTCTAGGCATAAACATTTAATAATGACACGTGTTATAATTCAAAGCAACGGAAGTAATTTAAGCACATTTGTTCGTTTTATTTTAGAATGTGCAGTTTTAGAAACGTGACATTTGCGAAGTGCTATTCGCGTCGGAGCTCTAACATGTCAATGAATCATTCTCAGAACTTGATTGTTTCTAAGTAGATGTTAATTATAAATCGTTCGTATCACGAATGCATGCATTTTCAAATATGTATCGATTTCACTACCTACTTTCATTATCATGCATATTTTTTCAATGCACGAACGCCTCCATCTACATATCGTTTATATAAATATGAAGATTCATAAACGTTTATATCATCGTATACATTGGCAGTCTTGAAAGTTTCAATAAATATCCGATACAGGATGTTTAAGCATATGAAATCATCTCACGTTTTCTCAATTCTCTGTGATCACATTATGTTTTTGAGAACAACGCAATGAAATTTAAAGAAAAGTTTTGAATAAATCGATGAGTGTTCAATTCATTTTCAATATTGAAAATTATTATGATTCTAATATGAGATTATCATTATGCATATTTTAAATCGTCTTGCATTCTTTTGTTTCTTCGCAATCACTAATCACACATTTATATTCAGAGCTCAAACTTAGGGAATGTGAAACGCAATTGAATATTAAAGCTAATTTATCTAATCTTATGATGTTAAAAATGATGAAGTGATGCTAATCAAAACTGCAAAAGTCTATTATTACTATTATTAAACTATTTGCATAAATTAAACGCGATTGAAAGTAATTTAAAGAGTTTCACGTTATCTCACCTCTCTGCGACCACACAACTTCGTTCAATACTGAGATTTGGCAGACTATAAAAACAAGTAATAATCAAATTTATACAAGAGCCATCCCTGCACAGCTAATGTTTATATTACACAAATAATGATAGCGATTAAAATAACCGGAGTCAGCGAAGGAATGCAACTCGGAGATCAGCTCGCGTGCGAATCAGCAAAACGCTCAATCTCATCCTAGACAGGAGGACAGGGACTGCCCACGCCAGGATACTCCATCGGCGATTTATAATCGTTGTCGTCGCACAAAGTGGTTTTATCCTCTTCGGACTGGTCCAGACCTTCTCCAGGGTCTTTGCTCCTTGCTCGGAGACTGGTTCTTCTAGCCGAGGCTCGGTGTGCTTCGATACGATCGCGTTGCGTTTGAAATTCATTTGCATTTCTAGTTTGTGCAACGATAGAACGCGAAATGGTCTCTTGCACAGGCTGAGTTCATATGGGTACATGAATGTATCCTGTTCTATCTTATGAAGCTTTCAATTTAAAAAGGGGTTTCAGAACAGACTGCCTGCTTCAGTTGCCTCACAATCATTTCAAGGAATATGAGAGGTTTTTATCTATTATTGAGTCAGTAAGATACTTCAGTCAACCTAACTGAGACTTAAACAAAACAAATAAACAATGACCTAATCTAATATAGCTTCAAATGTCTTGCTGATTAGTTGACAAAAAATACTCAAGAAAAGACAATGACATTCAGTGACTTAAGTTCAAGTGACTTGTTATTTTGATAGGAAGAATTTGTCATGGGTTTCTAAATTAGTCACACTGTCAAATAGTCGTCCTGTTGAGACCCTCTTTAACATTTAAAAAATCGAATTTATTTTTATTATTTGAGATCATTTTCGAATGAAAGTCTAGAATACTTAAAATGCTGTGTGAATATAGCTTCATTCATAGCAGATTCGGCTCGATTCGTTAAGTTTCTCCGCCGATGAAAACTAGTCTGCTTTCGCCTCTCGCTATCCGTTCTGTCAAATCGAAAAATCGCAAATGAACATATCGAAAAAGCGCACTGTTATATTCCTCTTCTTTTTTAGATAGACTTTTTTCCGCTCGAAAAGTAAAAATAACGAAATTGGAACGAAATCGAAAAGCCACATCTCATACGGACCGGAACGAAAGCCGTTAACTAGTTGAGACAATCGACGTTTTCTTTCGCGGATTCGTTTCGATTTTCAGCAGCGGAAAAATAAACACGTTTGCATACACAGTTTGGAAAGAAAAATAGCCAACGGACTTCGGAAAGATTCGCAACGCTAATTTCAATGTGACGCTAGTCGCTATTTATTTTTTTGGAACGCGTACGTAACCCGTTGAAAATAGTAATCGATGAATCGAAATTATTTCAGTCTCATTAAGAAAATTCTTATTTTTCTTAATAAATAAATAAATATTTATATTTTTAAGGCTTGATATCGTGTAATAAATCAAAGAGAAAGGCTGTCAAATTGTATATAAAAAGATAAACGTTAATACATTGCTAAATAGCTTAATATGCAATTGAAAGAATGTGCCTAAATATCTTATGGTCTTGTTATTGTTAATTTGTTATTGTTAACAAGGTATTTTCTGTAC
This sequence comes from Cheumatopsyche charites, assembly GCA_024721215.1. Lineage (NCBI taxonomy): Eukaryota > Metazoa > Arthropoda > Insecta > Trichoptera > Hydropsychidae > Cheumatopsyche > Cheumatopsyche charites. Next base: position 2,010,608 of record CM045577.1, on the reverse strand, counting down.
GTTTGTTCATATAATTAATCTATATTTCTATGAAATCCATTGAATTATCAATGTGGCTATGTATCATAGATATGAATTTTGTTCATTGTTCATGTTCTTTTGAATCATTTAGATAATATTTTTATTGAAAATTGTATGTACACTTCTAACATCATAAATTCGCAATACATACATACTTTTAAAATGCAATAAATCGCACCGATATCATTTATATTACGGTTGAATCAAATTTCATTATTATTCAAATTTTTGAAATTTTATATTCATCAAATTTAAGTATCGTTAATGTGATTTATACACAGATTACTTTCACATAATTTCCGTTTTCATACATCGAACCAATGACACCGACTACCCACTTCTTTCTGTAATTCCACTCGAAACTGCACTCGAATTTAACACAAAAAAAGCGTAGGTCGATAGGATTCATGAATTTATCGACATAAAAGCACCATCTAATTGATTTAGTGGATCGCTTCTAATTGTTACTTTATAAGGACCAATTGCTCCATAGGGGTTCCGATAATAGAGCGGTAAAGTTAATTGCACGGTAGCACGAAGTTTAATTGTATCGTTATTTTTTTTAAAGTAGACATAAACACCCTTTCGTCGAGTCATCGAATGCAGCTTAATTAGAATGCATATATTCGGCTTTTTTATACCTTTTGTTGTTTCGTTGTAATTGTGTCAACGATGCGGAACAACCGGTGAACTCGCCCACCGTTTCGTATTTCGTAGTGCGTGAATAATTGTGTTTTTTTCTTCCTCAGATATATTTCGGTAGCTTTTAAAATGTGAAGTGTATGTATTTATGTGTGCGATTTGTATTTTAAGATGTGTTGATGCTGAAGTTTGTCTCGGCTAAGTAGGCTCTTGTGCAAAGTAGATATTAAAAAAAGCATAAATATTTACATTTTTTATCTACGTTCGTAATTTGAGTTGATTACACACAGTATATTTTTGCTACTATGTTGATTTGAATTAATTATCTCTGCAAATATTGATGTTTTGTATTAGCACGAAATGCACTTTGGATCAGGAACACGGAAAATGTGCAATTAGTACTGAAATGTTTAACGAGAACATATTTAAATAAGACAAATTGTTTGGAGAAGTATAAAATATTTGAAAAAAATTTAAACGTCTAGATATTTTTAACGATTATGAACATCTTATTTTTTGTTTTTAGAATTTTTGACGTGTGAATACGTTGTCATAGATTTACTTAAATTTTTCGTTAAAAAATCATATTTTATCAATCAAAATTAGAATGGACCGACCGTTTCAGAGTAAAATACACAATAATAGTATCGCTCAAGAAAATCTGCTTTTTCCCGAATTCTTAGCCGAGAATAAAATTTGGCCAATGCTAACAATGGTCCATAAACTGGGTCTGTGTCGTCGGACGAAAAACCGTTTCATCGCGAATAATTTTGTCAATTTCGGAATCTCTCACGCTCAGCAATGCAGAATTATCCACCAGTGGGAAACCGAATCGTTATTTTCATAATTTTCGCTTTGATCATAACTATCATGTCTGAAAGAGAGCTTCCTTGGCACGCTCTCTTCGATTTCGCAATAGCTATAGCTATTCACAACGAAAAGCTATCTCTGATGCAAGAAGCGTCCTCGAGAGCTCATCGTCAAGCACTCTTCCGAACGCAACCCACCATTTCCTCTTGTAACACATTGCGTTTTATTTGAACAATTTATCATTCTTCTTTATGTGTCCTCAAGTGCTTTTTTATGAATCTGACTGCGGAGGTTGACCGTAATCGTGCATATATTATAGATTTGGATTACTGAAGAATCACGATTGAATTCGATAAATTTATTTCTAAATCAGCTATTTGAGAAAATCATTGTTATTGATTGATTCCGAAATTTTGCAACTCAATCGTTAATTTTATATTTTTACTAACTCACGGTTTATAAAAGTATTTAAAATGTAATTATAAATTACTTTCATCCCATTCACTCGAAGTTGAATTAGCTTTATCTCGAAAAATAAACAAGATTGTTTTGCAATATGAGTGATAAAAATAATTAAGCGTACGTATTTATCTATACGTATGCTTTAGATCTTGACGCTTGTCTAGAGCTAACTGTTCTCATTTCTCATTTAAAATATTTACATATAATATAAAAATAACGCAGATATATCTTTAAATTCTTTACACAGCTTAATTGAAAAAAAAAGAGCATGTGAATGAAACATGTCAAGCTTAACTAAATTTTCAAAACAATTGCTTTTAGACTCCGTTTGACTGTGATTATTTTGAAAACGCCAATTTTCTTCCGATTTAAAATTTCGCCATATCGCTCAATCTTTGTACAATTTGTAATTTTTCAAACATTTCGATTCGTGAACACGGTTTTGAAAGGTCTTTTCCTGAGGTGACCATGAGTCAGGCGTTCGACCACTCGTTCAACTTCAACACTGTCGTTGCGTCACTTCGCGACCGGGACGTCGAGTTCGCCTTTCGTATTCGTATCGGTCGTATATGTTTCGAATTGTTATTTATAGTTTCGATCTGTCTGTCTGTTATAATAATGTCGGGACGCCCAAGGCGACCGTTCGAAAGTCGAACAGCTGATGTTTTGGCGTCGCTTGTTCGTTGATCTTTCGGGTCGATGTGTTATATTGTTATTGTGTAGATTGATTTGGTCTTTTGTTTCGATTTTGAGATTGGAAGGTTTCGACTTGTGGTGTCTTTTGGTTCAGGCGTTTCATTTGTCATATTTGCTCAATATGTACCTTCAGAATAAGACAGCCAGGTGTTTCAGTATTTCTAGATTGTTCCGATGGAATATGGTTTGTACTTAATACGTACATTAGTAATTGTAGCAGTTTTTACTTAAAAAAAAGAGATTCTGTTATAAACAAAATAGTCCAGTAGTCCTATTTTAGAATTTATTTAAAATATATTTGTTTCCAATAAATCGATGTGAAATCTAGCAAGTACCACGTAAGACAGTTATAGTTTGTAATGTGTGCATAGGAATTTTCTTAATTAGCATAATATGTGAATTTTAAATATTTGCTTTGAATTTTGTAATATATATTTACACGTGAACCATCTGCAATGCTTATATTCGAAGAAAAACATATTTGTACAGATTGAATGCGTTTCGTTGAACAGTTGCATACGATAATATTTCTATACCGCCAGGACGTCAACCTTATTCATCTCATATCTATTTATAATGCTTCTAATATGTAGAGATAATATTTATGAATACTTTGCCTCATGCGGAAGACGAACTGAACGATGCTTAAGTTCGTTCGGGTGGTCGATTTATTTTTAAAATTACACCAGTTGTCCGTGAGTGAATTCTTCGCATAGTTGAAGTGCGTTTCGTAAACAGATTTTTTCCACCGTTGACAATTTGTATCGATTATCTTTCTCTTAAAATATAAAACCAGAACGTTTCTCGGAACCGTCCTAAGAAAACGATTTCCCCGACACCCATTAGAATAATTCGCTTCAAGTGCAACAAACCGATTTATAATTGTGCCAGATTACTTCTAATAGTCCAACTGATTAACTAGAACGCAATAGAAACGTGCTTTACGTTTCGATGCCAATCGAGACTTTCATATAATTTCTTAAAAATCACGCTCATTACATTTCATGCATTAATCACATTTAAGCCCATTTATCCAATTCGTATGAAACGCGCGATAGATAATAAAAATACTCTCGCACATCGAGTTCGGCCTCCGCAAAAGCATACACATTACACACATACTTAAATAGGCCTTGTCAAGATAATGTGCTTTTTGTCAAACCAGTTTATTAACCAGTCGGCTTTCAAGTGCAAAATTCGCGTCACGATCTCATTATACCGATCTATATAGTGCACAACATAAATTTCAATTAAACAATTGGCAGATTTCGATAATAACCTTGGATTAAGCGAAATTGGTTGCTTTTATATATCTCGTGTGTAATAATTTACCGGTTGATTATTTCTTTTATGCGTTCTCCTCGACTTGAATGAGCCCGCATACATATATAGGTTAAAAGCTTCATGAGATGATTCTTATTACACGTTGTTACATTATATCGTCAATATGATCGCCCACGCGTTGCGATAATAACGTAATTATTATTCAATTTGATGAAGAATTGCAGACATTGTTGAATCGATGATTTCCTTTCGAACCGGTAGTTTATCATAAGTTTTATTTATAAACTGAGTTTATGTTTGTTTTCATTGCTCTTTGTGGAAAATTAAAATTTTTCAATAAAAATTATATTGGAAACATCAATGAGCGGTTAGATTTCAAACCCAAAATATCTCAAAATTGTTATCTTTCAATTTTAATTGCTCAAATATTTACAAAATTTCATCAGAAATCAGAATTATTAGATAGATCTGGTAATTATTCATTCAATGATGACAAACTTTCATGAAATCAGTACAAAATTTAATAGATCAAGGTTGTCAAAGTGACTAAACCGAAACGTGACTCATTCCTCTCAACCAATTGACTCAACTAACATTTCATAACACTAAATAAAGCTGAACGATCGAAATCTTTCATAGCACTTACTCTCCGTTCATTCTAAATTTGCATTCGACACGAACTTATTTTTTCTTGTATTTTCGTTTGATTCAAAGTTCAATGTTTCAAACAAATTTAGCAACATACTAAAGTCTTAAAACATTTTTAAAATGTTATTCTTAATTACTCATGAAATTATTTTGAAGAAAACTCGTTATAAAATTGAATAAATTAATCAATACTTGCGGAATAGATCGTCGACACGTCAGATTAGGAGATATTTTCTTTTCAGTCTAATTGTAAGTTTGATCGGGTTGGTTAGGTTTCGCTCTAAGTTAGATTAGATTAAGTGAAATAATGTTCATGCCAATAGTTTGATACACGAGTACCAATCGATCAATTCTATAAATAGAATCTCCACTGATAAACATCATCCGACTCGATCCACAAACACTATAACCATTCAACACATATTCCACTGATCGATCTTCCGCTTCCGTCTCGATCTTCGTCAACAACCACAATCATCATCATCATCATCTCAACAGACACAACATATCGAAGAATGCGGCCGATATCGACTCGACCGATCGGATCCTAGCGCGATCGCAGATACCGGTTCTTCGGTCCGTCTTTCTCCGCACTCTCGTGTGCTTTTGACGATGGTGGTGGTGTGGTGGCGATGGTAGTGGTCACAGTCCATCGGCATCGGCATTCCCTGACGATGAACCGGCTGCCGACGCATCGGACGACGACCTTGGCCGAGCTGATCGCGTTCAAGTGCGCCTCTCTTGTTCGCGGAGTGTTATGTACGTGTACCGCTAGCAAGGACGTCGACGACGACGCTTGACATTTTTAGATGTGTTGCTTTTTTGGTCACTTTTTCGGTATATGTTCTTCGGATGAGAATGAATTTGATCAATTTTGCTTGTTCATTTGTCCAATGCCAGTGCTTTAGTTGTTCATGCTATGCTTGGTATGTGTACTGATAGCAAGGACGTTACCTTTAATGTGTTACTTTTTTTGGCATTTAGATGTTTTATGGGGAATATTAATGAGAATATAGGGGTGTTACAGGGTTCGATTATATAAGGAGACGTTCTTCATTTGACAGTAAGAAATCATTGTCTTTTTCGCATCTAACTAGAACGAGAAATGAAATGATTCCTTGCTGACGAATGAAAAACGTTATCTTGTACAATCTATTCTTGAAGAGATCAAGAGCAATCATTTTTTCGATCTAAGAATTGGATAAAAAAATATGAAAATTTTCCTCATAATTGATATAAACGTATAAGAAGACTTCCCAAATAAGAAAACTTAATTTTCCATGAAAAACTCCATATCTACATTTTGCAATGAATGTCGTTATGATGAAAATTATGAATATAAATATAAAAATACTTTATATTTATTAAGAAAAGCGTGGTTTCAAGTTCTGCGTTAAATGTTAAGCATCGACAATGAAATGAGGTGGTCTATTAGAAGCGGTGGTTTTTATGGGCTTCGAGATGATTGGTTTTTCGATTCTGAGATTGGTCGTGCTCGGTGACGAATGTACCATGTACAGTTAACCGTTTGAGGTATTTTTTTTTAGTTTTAAAATTGATTGAATTAGAGTGTGAAGTGAAAAATTGACGTCAAGATTTATAAGTTGCGTCATGTATTATAAAATAATTTTATTTCAATTGAATGTATTGAAATTAATTCAATACCGTTTAAGCATCGGTTAAAAAAATGATGTTACATAAACTCATTAAATTTTATAACGATTTGACCTTACAAAGAGGTGTAAAAAATTAAGCATATCTTAAAAATTATAAATTCGTACTGTAAAATGATTTGTTTTTTTCTATTTTGCTAATTTAATTGGCGAATAAAAAGGTTTTTAAACCTCGATTGGAAATTCTTCATTCGGCAGTCAAATTAACGATTCAATGAAACGAGTTTGTTGAATATCGACAAAATTATCATTTATTCTTAACGGAATCGATTAATTTGAATATAACAGATGTGCCATTAGTATTATATGAACCGTTATTATTTCGTCGCCATTTACCAACGATTACATTATTTCGATGGAAACTGACCGATTTGAATAATTCAGCGCGAAAACGCTTTAGTCGCACGACCTAAAAACCGCCTGTTAATTTATTACCGATTGTTTTTTTTTTTTTTGATTAAAGTTTGAAATATAATATTCTTTTATCTAGTCTAGACACAGTATTTTGAAACAATGCAATTTTAACGAACAATCAATCATTGAACAGATAATTTCAATGCGGAGTCAATACGCTTGAATAGCGGTTATATAAAATCGGATTTAGTTTTAATAACGGATCAATTTAGCGAATATCAGTTATTTAATGCCGTAAATGTAAAATGGGATTTCCTTCATAAAATGGCTATACGTAAGCTTAAAAAAATTGAAACAATATGAAAATAGACAACGTACACGCGATGCACATTCACTATGAAATGCATTGGAACACAATACCGAAAAAAAATATAACCTTACGTATTTTCCTATTGCACAACTGTTTTTGTTGAAATTTAACGCCGTTTAACCGAACATTCTTTCGAATTCCATTATAACATTATGACGAATTTGCTCGTTGTGCTCTTTCGTGCGTGAAAAGTTCTTCATCGTGAAATTTTGCGAAGACTCTTATTTTAGTTCTACTTTGTGGTTTCGATCAGGGTTACCGAATATTCGTAGAATATAACTATTCGAATATCGAACTATTCAACTATTCGAAAAATTGCAAATGTTGTGTATTAAGTGAGTATCAGTGATACTTTTTTACTTGTAAAGAAAAACAAAACAAAACAGATTTTATTGCAGAATACATTTGCATCTATAAAATTAAGTTTGAAACATTTGCAACGAAATCTGAAACAAATTCAATGTCTTCGTCGAATCTATTAATTTAATCTTTTTCGTTTTATCTATTATTGATATTAAAAGCATTTTTTTATTCACAAGTCTTCAAGACATATTTTGTTAATTTTGATTCTACCCGAAAAAAATTGAAAAAATATACGAATAGCTGATTGTGAGTCAATTATATGATCAGCTAAAAATAGATCTAATATCCAAATATTCAAATGAAAACCCTAATTTCGATACGAAACTGAAATCTTACATGTGATAATAGCAAAAACGTGCGGTCTATCGAAAAACCGAAAGTGCACATTTTACTTTCGTTCGTTGTTCAGAATTTTTACGACTTCAATGGACGCATGTTGCACATGGATGGAAACCTTTCGCAATTGTCAGTTTTGAAACGATCGAACGTATGTAATATCATATCGATACGGTCTGCTAGGTCCTATATTGAAAGCCTCGATAAGACCTTCGTTCCGAATCGGGATCGTGAGGACCTAGATTAGGCTTCTTCATAAAATTGAGGACACGCATGGATTCAAAAAAATTGATTGATAAACTGTCGATTCGAGCGTTTCAAGGTATGGTAATTTGCGTCATTGCTTATCTATATGAGATGTTCAGTGCATATAATGATAAACTCCATAAATCAAAAAGACAAGAAAATCGATGAAACATGTTCGATGTATTTTTGAAAATTATCTTAATCCTCTTTATTATTCTATTTATCGGGTATTACAAACGTATCGATTTCGTTTATAATAAACCACGGATGTGATTAGTTCGCATTAGAGAACAGAATTGATTCAAATGACATTTGAATTATTGATTTACCACATTTATTAGTAGCCGAAAAAATTAGTCATTTAATGGTATTTATTTTTATCATTCAGGAAAGATATTTCACACATAAAAAGTTATGACTATATCATGTGCTTAGACATTTTATCTTTTTATTCAAAAAATTGAGTTAATCTGTTTATGCACCGTGCGTCTCATATATCGATTCGATTACGGTTATTTTCTTATAAATCAATCAAAATAAGTCCGAAATCGATCCGAGTATAGATTAACTAAACAATTATTACACTGATTCAATATTAGTTCGTTGCTCTCGTTTCTAGCATTGAAAGATTAATAAAAACGTTTCTAAAAGAGAAAGGTAATGAGCGATTCGATGGAAGCAGATTGTCATTTTCAGCCGTTGCAAAATTCAAAATACACTCATGTGTAATAACTGTATTAAACTTTTTTTATCGTTTAAAGTGAAGGGAAATTCAAATTTTACAATTTATCCGTCTTCAAGAACTAATCGACCGTGTTACGGTGGCGTTCGTGTTTTCTTCGAAACGGTTTTAATTGAAATTACGTAAATTAGTTTATTATGTGAAATGCGCGTTTTCCGCGTTCAGACTCTTTCAGTTAGTTGCTATTACTTTAAACATTGTAATATTTGTCGCCCAAACGTGTTTTTTCAAGATAAGGAAAGTTTATTGATTCAACTATAGTAATAGGTATTTCACTAGATATTTTATCGAAAATATTTTCGTAGGGATTACTATGTTGATAATTCAATTGATTCATAAACGTATTTTTTCACGTTATCTAATCAAATGTTGTAAATATTTTTCGATAAAATTCGTATTCTGGTTAAAAAAAATCTAAAACGTTTTTCTAGTGGTTATGTCTATGATTCTAAACAGAATATTATTTATGCTTTATTTGATTTTCATAACTTTTATACACACTAGATTTTTCGTTTTAAGTCAAATATTCATTTTATCCTAAATATTTTGAAAAAAAATCAAGCCTTTTCAATCGTGATACTATCCGAATTCTGAATCAAACATTATTTATCTAATATGAGTTTGATTAAATTTTTGAAATTTCTAACATGAAATCAAAATTACATTACATATGCATACTAAATGTCTATTTTTTTTCAAAACCTTAGTTAATTTCTTTAATAAAAGCCAATACCTCAGAAATCAACGATTAATAGCAGAGATTAAAATTAAATGATTTGCGGAAAATATTGCATCGATTTCCACACTTGCCCATGAACCTCAAGTAATCTTATATTTCCTGCACGTAGTTTCGATTTACGCAACTTTTCACCACAAATCGATACACCACTGTATTCGAGATGAAAAAAACGTATTTTTTCGAACATCCTTCTATAACCCTCACCACATTTGAACTCTTTAACCATCGTCAGCGAACGTGCAGCGGAATCGCGTCATAATTTGCATTTATGCAACGAAAACAGCGAAACGGTACGAGGACAAGAACGTGACGTGGAAGTCGATCGAGATGTTTGCATCGAAGAAACGAAGATGGATGTTTCAAATTGCGCAACGAAAGCCTCCAAGAAGCCGTACAGATGTACAATATACCGAAATTGCCCCAATTTAAATTGTGGTGCAACACCGATGATCAATGATGATGATGGTCAATGAAATGCGTCGGCGTGTTTTGATTGTTAATTTGATGGTCGTCGGTAATTGGTGTTTTTAATTTCGAGTGTGGCATGGTTTGTTGATTGGATCGATTAATTCGTTGTAAATATTGGATTAGTGCGTTGTGAAAATTTTATGTTTGTAGTGAAATGTGTAATTCGTGTTTGACTGCGTTGTTAATTTGATTGATGATCGATTAATGCATTGATGCTACGCGTATTAATATTGCATTTTATTGGTAGTTTTAATAAATTGAATACTTTTAGTCGTAATTATTTTTACATTTTAGACAAATATCTTGATTTATATGGTTAATTCAATGTAAATTATGTAAAATAAATGCATGCATGCAAAATTATGAGATAAGAAAATACATATTTTTTTAGTATATACAAAATAGAAAGATTAAAAAAGAGAAAATCAATTCAATAATTAAATTGATTAAAATTTTGCAACTAAATCTAGTGTTGTAACTTCAACAACATTGTAGGGCTACATTGGAAATACCAATTATATTCATATCAATCGAGAGAAAATTGCAACTCGCTTATACAACAAAAACAAACCCCAGACTAATTCGTTAGTTTATTAGAATTGAAAAAGAAAAGAAAATGGGGATTATTTTTCACCTTTTTAATTATATTTCGTAATGCAATATTGTAAATAATAGCAGTTTTGGAGCAGTCGTAGACATGATTATAAATATGTTAAGATAGATTAGATTAGGCTAAATTTTAGATTAGCCAAGCCGATGGTCTTGCAATGCAATTACCTAAATAATTAATAAAATAGACAGAGTTTGAATTTCTTAAATTTAAATCGCGTAAGCTGCGCACAGCTTAAATCGAGCGATCAGCGTATCTTAACAAAGTATCATCTTTACATAAGCCGATTCGATACACGTAATATTATAATGGTCGGTTATCGATGAAGGTCGATAATCAGCATGTCCATTTTTTCATCCCAGTTTGAAATTGAGCACGTAAACCCATCGTCAAATACGAGAAACACGCTTTTTGCTCATCGGCCTAATCTAAAATCGCTACGTCGGATGATGAATGGTTTTCGCTGACGCCTCTCTTATATTATATTGTATTATATTTTTGATATGTAATTATACGTGGAAGTGCTATGTGTTCATTTCTCAACTGTGCATTCCTCTTGTCTTGGATGTATGATTTAATTTCGACGATCTTATCGTAAGCGCTCGTAAATTTTACTCACTTGTTAGTTCTCGGTAATTGCGTCTGATACGAATCGAATAGTGCGCAGAAGGGAAAAATCTGATGTATCGTGTGTGTTTTAATTGTTTTTGCTATTTAGGTAAATTCGTTAAATTATTATACACATTGTTTTCGTTAATCGATTCTAAGAATATCATATGTTTTGAATCTGCCATTTAATGAGTTTTTTTTAGTTTATTTTGAATGTAAAATAATATATTATGTGAAAATATTAAAGTTTGGTAATCTCAGTTTTGAGCATAAACATCGTAAAAAATTCAGCATATCGTAAACGTATTGTTTAGTAATTTCCTCTAGCGAACACGTCATATATAATTTTGTATAACACATAATTTTCCTCATCCTAAATATCACGAAGTGAAATTAACAAACCGTATTCATAAAAAAAATATACGATCGATTTCAACGTTCGGTCGTAAATTTCTCAACAGAACTTCGATGACCTTTCCTTCGTTAGCGATAACTTCTTATCTTTCAGTTGTGTTTCAGCAATCGAATAGCTTATTTATCGATCGACTCAAATACATTTTTTTTTCATGCGAACTATTCATTTCATTCCGTTCGTATGAAAAACGCGCGAATCTCACGAAGTTGCGGTTTCGTTACGACATCGACTATTATTCCTAGGAAAATTGTCAGTATGAAAACATCTAATTTTTGTACCGACATCAATTCTAACTGTAAAAATTTACAGCTAAACGCATTTACGTAATGCTAGATTCGCTTTCGAAAACGCATCGACGATAAGACAAAATGAAACATTTTGATACTCTTGCATTAATCCGATGCTACTATCATACATCTTCTATCAATATATCAACTAAAATTTAGGTATAAGATATACAAGCAATGTTAAAATAGCCCTAGTGGCTTATTTTTCACATAAGCAATCATTCGATGTGTAGTTCATCTACCACTGTCTTTGGCTTCTAGATAGTTTCTACGATCGCGCATATAGTAGTAATTGTATCTAATAATCGGGTTTATGTCTATTTAAATGAATAAATAATGGCATGCGTCTAACGGAAATTTCTATAGAGACCTTCGCTCGTCAACTCTTTGATCGATCGAAGATTTTCTCCGATTTTGGATCTATAGATCCGAAACCGGTCGACCCGCAGGCGACGATTTCGATTTCATCCAATTTCAAAGTCGCCGTTACTTTTTCAAGTTCGCGGTTAACGATGAGGACCTGTGGTCATTTTATTACAAATCAATGATGGCATCAAACATCCGTTTTGATGTCAATTGCGTAAATAAAATAGAACAGATTGAACGCATCTATCGATCGATTTATAGGCATAAAAATTCTCTTATCTTCGATATCTGATACAAACTGATAAGAATAATAAGTACCTACATCGTTTAATTAGTCGGATTGTAACTAATATATCAATTTTCATGTAATATTTGATTTTATTTATCGGCATAGTTCTTTTCTAGAGTGACACGTTCATTTCTAACATTTTGATGCCCTTTTTTATAGAACATTTCATTTAAAGCCGATGAAATAGACTCATGTTTAAGAAATCATTTGATGATTGGAGTAATATTTTCTAGCAAACTAGGAGCTGTATCTGAAGAATATTATGAATGGATAGGAATTCAAAATATGGTTTTAAAATTATTCTCAATTGATTCTAGCTTTTTAAAGATTATATCTAATTGAAATATGTAATTATATTTTATTTCACGAATTTATTGAGGGATGCAAATTGTTCGTTTTTACCGCTTGTCGATATGAGAAACAAAGCATGCATTATTCATCATTTCCTTCGTGAAAATAGGCAATTGCGAACGATTTCGAAATAGTTTTTTTATGATGTTATTAACGTTTTTAATGCCCGGAATTTGAGCACGTCTATTATGCGTGAAGTCGTTTCTTTCATAAAGCGGAATAATTGTCCGTTTTCGCGTATTTTCGACATTTCGTGAGGTTGTTAAGTGGCTTACGGCGATTTTCCGTTAATTATCTATGTAAAATATCGTCTATTAAAAGTGAAATGTGTACGATAAGCTCAAGTTTCGTTTGTGTCTAGTACGAAATGACAACTGTCAAATAATGCCTAATATAGGGGAGTGCAATAAAGTAGATATGAATGGAGTCAGATAATTTACTTGTACGTATGATATTTTATTTCGCTGTGCTTCATACAGTGCTAATAATGATAAAATGTGCAAATGATTTATTACTTCAAAGAATTGCACAATAACCCTTGTGTATCTATTATATTCCAAACATAGCTAAGTCAAATGTAATTTCCATAAATTTAAATTATTATACGAAATTATTATTGAAATAATAAAGCATCGTGGATCGTAGGTACGAATTCATAAGTTTATTTTAAAATTCGATTTTCTTTTAAGTCTTAAGTGCATACTTACTTTTTTCCAAGAAAACCATAATGAAGTGTGTAAATACAACAGTACATAAAATAAATATATTGAAAATTTTCAATAAGGAAATTTTAAACCATAGACACAATATATTTAAACACAAGTATTTTTAATGCCAAGTTTACACAAGTCGATATATCGAGTGAAAAAATACAAGAGTACTTGTGTACTACCCATCGACACGACACTCAAAGAGTCCGATTAGGTTAAGTTAGTTTTTTTACCCTTTTTCACATTAGGTCCTGTTAAGTCAGATCGAGTGTCGTACTTTCGAGATAGTAAACGAGTATCATTACTTGTTGTAAACAAAACTAAATAATTTGTCATTCTATCATGTACGATTACTCATATAAACGCAATATCGAACCCAATACTTTTAGATCACCAATGACGATGAACACCGGCAATTCTTATCGATTCTAATTTTAATTAAAACTGCATGGAATATGATATATGAATATATAATCAGGAGCTGAAGGAAAATATCTTGAAATCCAGATTTCTGTTTGTAAATATAATATGAGTGATTTTTCATTTGCTATATCTCACCATATAAACAATTTATAAGACTGTCTACATGAAAGTCGTTTTACTCATGTTTCAATAAATAACTTTAATCACACTATTGGTAGTTGCCTTCGACACTACGACAGCTACCGTCCCCCTACAGAACGCATCAAAAAACTCGCGTAAAACGCCTGTCACGCGCACAAGACCTAAAACAACAACCAAAGACGATCGGCACTGAAAATTCACCGTTCCCAAGGTTCCCACAGCGTGCCGTATGAACGAGATGCTCGAACGTATCATTTCCTCGATCCACGAGCTCATCCTCATTCTCGGCATCTCATAACCGGATCCGATAGGGTTCAATTATGATGATGGCCAGTCTGCGGCCAGGCCGTTGACTCCCTGCGGATCGGACAATTGGATTGACACGAGGCGCCTGCGAAGTGCCCTCAGGCCGATCCACGTAACGGTCCGAGACTCGTTTCCATTCCATTCCATTCCAAGTCTATGTCTGGGTCTCGTTATCGAGTCATCCTCGGTCATCTGGGTCGATTGTGTTCGATGGGATTCGAGGTTTTGTCATGCTCTTGGGTCAGCGTTCGATGGGTGCAGGTTTGGGTCAACAATACCGGACGAGATGTTGAAGCTGGTATTTTCAAAGACGGTCTTTTAATTCAAAATTTCCTCTGAAATTCTAGGAAGTCGATTGAAATTTGGTAACTCTGACTATTTTGGCTAAAAGAGTTAGCAACGCCGGACAAGATGTCGAAACTGGTATTTTGGAAAATGGACTTTTTTGGGCTGTTGAATTTGAAATTTCCTCTAAAATACTCTAGGAAGTGAATTGAAATTTAGTAATCCTGACTACATTGGTTAGGTAGTGTTAGCAATGCTGAATAAAGTATTAAATCAAGACTGATATTTCGGAAAACAGACAATAATTCAACACTTAAATAAATTCATATCTTCCTCTAAAAGTCTAGGTAGCTAATTGAAAATTGTTAGACCTGAGTACCTACTTTGTCTAGGATCGATCTCTTTTGAAAAAATGTAACTTTTTTTTATAATATTTTAATTGTGATGAAAAACTGATGAGACATTTTGCGTATCGACTTTCCCACGATTGAGCTCATGTCAGATTTTTTTTTGTCTACTGGACCATTCCAATGGCAAATCATACAACGGGTCAGTTAGGTTAGGTTATTTTTTGTGGAAATTAAAAATTTTGAAAATTAGCGAGACGGTCACAAAATGATTTTTGAACTTTTGAATACACTATTATGCATAAAAATGTAAACACTGTTAAAGTCAATCATATTTGCATTCAAAACACATTTTGAAATCGAATTACTTATTCATATTTTCTAAATCGACACTTTGATATTAAAAACTTTCAAATGGATATTGAAAGCCCTATGAATTTTCTTGTAAATTCCATAGTTAATTTCTTAATCGATCATGAATAAAATATCCATTGAATATCAATCGAAAATTGCTGAAGTAAGTTAAATCATGGTTCAATGGTCCATGGCTAAATTCTGAGAAGCTGAAAAATCAAAAGTGACCACAACTGTGATTTGGATCAAAGATTTTCCCAGTTCTCTTATTAATTGGCGTCTCGATCGAACCGGAAGAATCAGTATGTACTCGTTCCGGTCTAATTGATGATCTAAGACGTCTTCTGGTGCGGTTAATTCTTCTTTACGTAGTCTATTTGCTATATCGGAAATTATTTTTGTCTCGTTCCGTTTAGTGATGGGTCGGTTGTTGTTACGTTACGCTTTCGTTTGCTCTTGTTTCAATTTTTTCATTATTCAATATTTCACCCAAATTCGGTATCGGTGTCGACGGAAATTTCATTTTCATGCATTTCAATTATTCAAACGTATCGAAATATCCATATCGAAATGCAAACACAATCGATTTTTTCATCGAAATCTAAAAGAAAGCAGAAAGCTGAAACGCCATTTATATCATAGTTTTATTTCATATGAAATCGCATAAAACCGCAAACGGTCGATACCAAATAACAAACTTATCTCGTTCGTATACATATTCATACATTTTTTACCCGATCGTTCGATATGAGAAATCTTCGATGACGATTTCTCGTTTTTAATTTGAATAATCCATATCTGCGCCACAATTAGCATCGATTCTTCGTGTGAAAGTCTATCAACTTTTTCGTACACGATTATATTGGTGAAAATGCCCGAAAAAAATTCATCGGACGCAATCTTTGTACATATCGTAATCTAGTAATCATGCAAATTAATTTACGCTCCGATTCTAGCAAAATCAATATTCCTATCGATTTTACTAACGAGTCGCAATTAGATCAATTTGCAATGAAATTTTTCAATGTTTGAAATATCTGTATATTTAGCAAGAATATAAATTTAACAATGATAATGATGATTGAGTATTCATGTTCACTTATTACAAAGAATATCTTATCTTAAAACCTCGTATTTTTTCAGGAAATCAGTATTAAAGTGGAACGAAATACATATAATTTTTAATTATAATAGAATTTTTTAGTATACAATAGATCTTTTTGCGTAATATCTTAAGATAATTTGGCTCTAAAATTGACTTATCACACTCTTAAAAGTAAATCACAGAAATATTCTATACTGCACATGTAACGCTTTTCAATTTTTCCTGTTAAAATATTGAGTGTTTGCTGACAATGAAATAAATCACTTTTTTACAGTATTCTGAAAATATTAATAGATAGAAATGACTGAATTTTCAAATCTAACGCACTTGAAAGCAGCATACAATATGTTTAGTGTAGATTGAAATCAGTTTAAAAAAAAAGTAAGTTTTCATGATTTTTCTTATGAAATATCAATTGTTTCATTGACATTTAAGATCTTTATTTCATCTCAATGTTCTTATGAATGAAAAAAATGTTATAAACCGCTGTCAGAGAGAAACTTTCGTTTATGCATCATCAGACACATTCCGCGCGACATTGGAGCAGAACGACCTCAAGCTTTTTTCGCGCAATTTTCGAGGCCGCTTTTTTGCACAATTACCGATTTATTTCCACGTTTTTACACACAGTGAAATGATCCTTATTCACGAACGTTATGCTGAATGGAGCCACGCCTTCAAAGCGAAATTATACAGTCATTCGAGCGAAGATATTCTCTGCGACATTAAATAGCATTTCCTCGTCGATTGTTCGGCTATTTTTTCATTTGACAATGCACTCGATGCGATCGACTAAACTTCAGAGTTTTTCAAACTGAGTTTCTAACTTGAAAACGAAGGGAAATGGGGGTTCTGTGAAAGTTTTAAGAGAATTTATTTAAAGAAATTGAAAATGCTCATATTAAAAAACGATATATGATTCAACTTCACTGATGTTAACGAGGTTAAGTATCAGATACTGTATCGATATAAGTACATATTATCGTACAACTAAGCCTAATTAAATGTTTCATAATAATTATAAAAAAAATTATAAACGTTAAGATTTTTTTCTTTTTTATTTAATTATAAAATAATTTTCATTTATTGAAAAAATAAAAGCCTAAGGCTCAATTTTTGAAGATACACTATTTAAATTAATGAATTGTGTTAAGAATTTTGGTAAAGTATGAAAAAAAATTAGCCTGCGGCGCTATTTTCCTTTCATCTAAACTTACAAAATAAGCTAAACGTTTCATGAAAATTTCAGAATTCTAGTAAAATTGCATTTCAGAATAAATTTAAGAAACTCTGATCGGTTAAACCTTTTTTCATCGGAAATAATTGGCGGAAAATCGAGTCTAATGAGAGGATGGTACAGTATGAGATTCAGTAACGATGCGACAATTGTTCGTCTGTAATTCATCTAATTATCGTGACGTGTAATTTGTCCGTTACAATTTATCTATGTAATGTGTGTTATGTAGTTCTACTTTTATTGTTCGAGTAGATTCGTTCTCGTGTCTTTGCGTGTCGATTTTATCTAGTAGCTATTTATTTATCGGTAGATCACTTTGAAATGTTGAATAATGTGAAAGGGATATAAGGACATCCGGAGGGGGTTATTGTAAAGTTTCTATAATATTTCGAAATAATAACATAACTTTTTGCATGTGTTGTATAACTGCGTTCACTTCGTGTCGATTATTCGATCTAGATTTTTTTTGTATAGACATTTCTATCGTAATTATACCAATTTTATTATTTAAAACCATTTAAGTCTTATCGAATGTATTATATGACGACTGAAAAGACCAAGGGGTACAAGTGACTGCGGTGATTTCGAGAAAAGGGCGCTCAAAGTTTTGTATGTACCTACATGTATTAGGAGGAGGTCGAATGATTTGATGATATATTTTGGTACACGTTCCAAGTTCGTTTATATCCTTTTGCCACCAAATATATGAGCGTACATAAAAGCGATTCCTGTAGATAACTCAATTTCGGCAAAAATGTCACTTGTACCTCATGGCCTTTTAGTCGTATATCACGTAACAAATTTTCCCATACGATCTTCTTCCTTTCATGATTGATTTTTTCAATCATCGACGCCGTCAGATGAGCATACATAAAACCGCTCTTGCACAATTGAAAAATTGAAGCAATAAAGTAGCCGGTAAAGTCGAGACCACGACTAATATTGTAAATGTAGCAAACTCGAGATGTAAATTCGTTTTTTATATTTTTAAAACGCAGCAAGTTGCATAAACCGTTGCGAAATGTCGACCGCTCGAACGACATTCGCGGAACTAACTCATTTAAAATGATAATTTAACATTCTACGTAGAAGAGAATATAGATAGATGTTTAAAAAAAAATGTTTCAAACTCATCTTTTTTAATGTGGATGTTTGCACGAAGATCGATGTCCTCGAAATAAGTCACGGTGCATTGTCTTTACGAAGGTGACACTAATTTGCACACAAAAGATATTCAATTATAACTATTCGAGTGCAATAATCAGAACGTTATAATAATATAATCAATGGTATATCCTCGAATCCTCTTTCCTTATCACGAATTCGAAAAATTGTTATTTTCGCGCAATAAAAGCGTGATTTCCTCAAACAATAAAAAAATAATACTTTTTTATAATTGATCAATTAATTTCGACTTGCTACCTTCGAATTTACAGCTTCGGCATTGACACGAAGCTTCATCACGGAATTTTATTATGTAATCGATCCAATGTTGCAGTGAGATCGTGTCAGTAGTGAATTTGTGATTTCACTGATTAATGCATGTGCTTTTTCCATGAAAATCACAGAAAATTGAGATAATTTCTGGAAAAAATTGCTCCTCACTCATTTCATTTTCAAAGAAAATATCAAATAATGATCTAAAAATATAATTTTAGCACCATTTTCCAGATTTCTTAAATGAAAAATAGTTATTTTCCGAATAATTCATAGGATAAGTCGCACATAAACATAAATATGCGAAATAACGGATTCACTTGTTGAACGATCTTACTGTAACTTAACTTATCTTTTACTAGCAAGTTTGTATCCAGAAACTATTCGCAAGTAGAAACAGTTAAGCTAAACATATTCTTGAAAAAATAGAATGAACATAACCATGTAATTTTCAATCAAAATCATCGATTCTTTTGTACAATACGATCGAGATGACACTTGACAGGCTAAGTTAGATTAAGTCGAGTTACATTTTAGGTCATATTAAGATAGTTAAAATTTCGTGACGATGCTACAGTACTTAAGTACATACCAAAACGTTAATTTCCATCGATTTATCACTCGACAATCGTGTGTGATGCGTCCTTTATGCTCACATTTCGCAATCAAGTCATTACGCACTTAATAAAGCGGAGTCGTGCGATTCTTTAAATAGCTCGTCCGACATCGTCAACCATTCTATTTATTATTTTTCGAATTCTTCTGAACAAGTTAGAGACATTCTCGTTGTCGCGGAATCGAAATTCCACTCGCAAATGTCACGCCAGTTATTCAATGTACAATGTTCCACACCCAGAAATCTGCATGAATCTAAATGCCGAAACGTTTACTATCCGATAACATATTCTCAAATCGTACTATGTAAATGCTTTTTTAAGAATCCTCTGGCTTAAAGCCATATCGGGATCTCAACATCTCTTCGGTCATCCCTGAGAATCTGCTAGTTTTATTGCATTGCCGTCTTTCTTATCTGCTGACCGGTTTGTACTGTTAGATTCTGACTGGAATTGATAGTTTGAGAGATAATATGTGCGATATATGTGACACGTGTCGCATTTTGAAAATAAAGATGTGGGATTATCTTTCCGTTCATTGTAATGTTGTCGAGCATACAATTTGTGTCGAGTGAATAAATATGTAAGAATCAAGCATTTTCAACTGCAATGTCGAGAATTTTTTGATAAAATTTTAAATAAATATGATTTTCTAGGAGAGTTTATTTATTATTTATTGATTTTCGTAACATTGAATATGAAAAAAAGTACACAATAAGAAGCTTAGATGCATACAACTTCAATTTACGTCCTCGTGAGCTTCATACAATAGCAATTCAATTATAGATGTATAAAATAAAATAAAATCCAAAAAACATTAACCTTTCAATCAAAATCCTTTATTTTTATTTTCAATCAAAATATTCATAATTGAAAAAAAAAAACACTTAAACCTACAATTGCTGGAAAACCATCACGACTGCAAAAGTGCGTCCACATAAAGTTTTTCCTCGATTCTCATCAAATTCTCGCTAACAAACCAAAAGTTACACACAATCTAACAAATCCAATATTTCAAACGTATAATTTTCAGACTTTCATAACATTCCACATCGACAATCGATGGCATGTCAACGTGCGAAAGTGTGTGATCTCGTTGCTTAAGCCTGGCCTTAATCGCTATATGATTGGCGCATCCGAGTGCAAATGTACATCGAAATGTACAACGGCATCGTCTAAACGTCCCATAATGATAACCTCATAGCTAATTCCAATTTCCAACATCCATCCCGTTAACCTTTCGTCAATCTCAAAACGCGTTTTGTCGAAGCACGTGCGGAAATGCCGAGACGAAAATTCGCATCTTCGAGTTTTATAATAGCGAGGTCTTATCGTTGAATTTTTTTATCGTTTTCGGTTATTGCCGAATTTTATTCTTCGACATCGAAAACGTCTTATGTTGGTTATTTCAGATTGTGTTGCTTTGAGTTTTGAGACATCCTGTTGTTTATTAGTTAATGTTTTCGATTGAGATTGCAGTTGATATTCTTCTTCATATTATGTTGATTGCTTTCAATATTTATTTTTATACTTCCAATATTGTGCTTTTAAGTTTTATGAATGCCATTATATTAACTTTCGATAACCTTATCTCAATTCAATTCAAATCCTTATCTAATAGAAAAGGATTTATAAATGAAACACATGAGCTCAGAAACTTGATTAGACACATATACGATTGACATAGAAACATAACCTATATCAAAATATTTATAATATATTTACATGAATCAAAAACAAAGAAAATATTTCTACAATGATTCAATCAGTACACGTACCGAGTCGAAAAAAAAATACACAAACCTGAATCTACCTCGAATCGAATCTCTATAACAGAATTTCACAGCCAAACAACGCTCGGATCGAATCCTATGACTAATTCATTCCGAACTGGCAAAAAATAAAACAGCACCGGCAAAATTCATCGCATTGGCATTTTATCGAACTATTGTGCAACGTTACTCGCAAGTCTATTGTGCGATTTCGATTCCTCTTCGAGACAAATGTCGTTAATCTCTGTGGCGGGCCGTTGCACCACGAGTTGTGAATGCAAATCGATAACAGTGTTGGATCATTGCTTTCATCCGATGGCCTTTCTCGGATATAATTTGTGAAATCGCTATATGGTATATGTATTCACATTATATATTTTTTAGATAACTCAATTTCTATTGAAACGTTTTGTATCAAAGCGAATTCAGATTCAAGTGGGAGTCGTTGAAGTTGAGGAGTATGAATGATGAATTTGAATTAAATCACTAGAATTGAGTCCATAAATAGACTGATTATTCCCATTCGTTTGGTTTCTAAAACTATATAATTGAGTCCAGGAACTATTAATATGTTCATAGTTTTATTAACTTTGACAGCTGCAGATTTAATGATATCGCTTGTTGAAAAGCCCTGTATATCATCAAATCGCTTAAAAAATATTATTTCTTTAATCAAATTTGAATATATGTATGTAGCTTTTTTCATTATATGATTATGATCATTTATATTAGTTGACTTTTAGGTCTTCAATTGCCGCTTGATCCTATTGAAAATTTCAATTCTGAAAATGAGACTATTGAGCTATGCACATTTTCAGAATCAACTGAAAGAGGAATACATATCTACTCAACAAAAAATAAAAATCTTCAAATCAATATCCAGCCGACATAAAAAGTCTTTTGTGCAACATTTCAGTGAATATCTTTTCATGAGTGTCATAAGTCAAAAAAACGTCAACTCTTATGTAAAAATATCAGCTACACAGTGAAATATTCTTATTATTAGAAATTTAACATTTACCTTTATAACATTCCTGAAAAATCCCATTTTTTTCAAATTACAACATAATCGAAAGGAGTGATCTTATGATAATACAATAGAAACAAACTCCATCCCTGCACCTTTCATCATGACGTGCATCATTCAGCCTCGGCTCCACAAACACCATCATCTCGATTGCAAATCAGAAACAAAACTCACAATAGAAAATAACACGAACTAGCGGCTGCGTTGAAAATGGAGCGACGGTGAAAGATGCGATGAAAGTGTTCGATCGGCAAAACTAGAACTGCCCGTTTTATTTTCATCGCAATCCTACGCAAAACTCAATCTAATATTTTATGAACATTGCAAAAATTGTGCAACTCTAAGTGCTGTTTCAAATTCGAGCGCCGTTTTCGTAATGTCTCATTTTAGAGGAAGCTCTGTAACGCCTCGAATGAACTTATTATTGCAGGAACTGGAAAAAAATAAAACAATGGCAAAATCTTCTTCGTTTCAGATGTAATTACCGTATATTAAGTGCGAGTCGGTCACGGCCACCGTTGCGAGATGTTAATTTTATATACTCTCATTATCGTTTAACATCTCTTATACACGTGCATTGTTATATGGCGTGGCTAATGTTCGAGCTAAGAAAAGAAAAAAACAACCTTATTAGAATACAATATAACTATTATTTATTTTTTACGTTTTGTCATTAGATGAATAATGTCTGTTTTGTCTGTGTGCCTATGCCTACTTTGTTATTTTAGCAAATTATATGAATTTTATCTCGGATATGCAGAGATCTACTGATTTATATCGTACTCGGTTTTATTCGATTTATCTTAAGTCATTATTTTAGATTTCTATTAAACGAGATGAAAATGGTTTAAAGTTTTCACTTAACATGAGTTCACTTTTTCTTTCATAGAATTAGATCTGTTTTCGATCGCGTTCATTTGTCAAATTCTATAGGAAATTGAGTGAACTTTTGTTACACAAATTCATAAGTGAAAATATTAAATTTAAATAATCTTCCCTTTTCCTTGTGGAATGATAAATTGATCTAAAATTATTTTTTGTAACACAAATACGTCTCTAGTTTCTCCTGCTCGACAGCCAAACAATGTTATACGATATGGAATTATTATATTGCATTCAGTTACAATTTCAATCATTATCGAAATCGAATCTAATGTGAATCTATAACATTTTATTTTGCCATTTTGTATAAATGTGAAACGACTCTTGTAATGTCATTTGTTTTTTTAATTAACGTATAAGTCGATACATGCTTCACTTTCGTTTTTACGTTTTGCCGTAACTTTTGCAATCGATCGTCAACGTTTTGTCCAAGTTAGTGCTTCGTTTACTTCGCATGTACACGTCAGTGATCTATTATCATTTTTTTGCAATCAATTTACGACTTTGTACAATTTTAACGACCGCCTTTTAAAAATTACGAACGAGCAATCGTGCAAGTGCACGTGTCTAAAGTTTTTTTTTCATTAAAATATCGCATCGTTAAATCGTAATCGTGCTGCGACTATTCACGTGAATTGTGAGATTTTCACGTTATTTATTAGGTAACCTTTCACTTAATATTCGCACATTATTAAATTTTTAGTATCGATTATGATTTGAGCGCCGTTTCATTATGAGATTTCTTGCAATAATGAGCCAATGCCGATGCCGCCTGTTTAAGATTTTCTTAACAATGTTCGATTCCACATACAATAATGTCAATGAAATTGTTTTCATTCTCATAAAATATTATATCAAGTACAAATATGTTTTTTTTTATATAAAGAAACCCGATACTATTGAAATATATATGATTCATCGTGATAATATTTTCTAATTAACCGCATTCAAGGAAAACGAATTATATATCAAACGGGCCATTTTTCAAATTAAGATATGAGTAATGCACTATTTTTTTTAAAGACGATTGATTCAATGCATTTTTTTCATATTGAAACCATACGTCTATAAAATTTTAATGTTTGTCTTTATTTACACCAATATAATAAATAGGATAATTAAATGAAAGAACCTTAGATTATTTTTAGATTAGGATTAGTTAGATCTTAAACCATCATTATTTTTCATCTAACTATATAATAGAGCTATTCTTTGTGTGTTTGTGTCTATTGGTGTGTCTGTGTGTCCATGTATTTCTCCAAAACTGCGTTCATATATTCAATGGGTTGATTGCTAGTTATACATATTTTTGCTTTGAATTTTCCGAAAATACAAAAAATATGCAATATTTCGAATTTTTTCTTCTTCAAAAATTTCATACGCAAGTCAAATTTCTAACACAAGCAACCGGACTATATCGCAATACAATCGAATAAAGATCAACCGTATCACATTACCTTATTTCAAGTAGACAATTATTTAGAGTTACAACATCGTTTTTTCACTTAATTTCCCTATTTACCATCTTCTGTAACGTTCGAGGAGCGGAACGAGCTTTTGTTCGTACGAACTCGACCGTGTGACTTCGCAATTAACATCGTTCATTACACACACACAAAATACGCACATATATATGAATTTTGGAGCTTCTGGTTGTCCTTTGTTGGTTTATTCGTGATTTCCATTGTCTTGTTATTTTGGGGTGTCGAAATAGAGGTCGATGTAAGCCGGGATGGGTCAAAAATCGGAAATTTACTGAACAATGGGGTTATATTTGAATCGAATTTTGGATTTCGGTTGTTTGCAATGGTGCATCCGCTGTTTTGTCTGTGGAAATTGTTTTTAAATGGTCTGATTTTATCTAGAAGTTGGAAATGGGTGTGATTCGTGATTGGTAGTTAATGTGATGATAATGTTTGGAAATGCCTAATTTATTGAATGTAATACGATGATTTTCAGAAATAAATTCATTATATTGATACAATACACTGATTCAAAATTTGATGCGGATTAATTTTTTTATTTGAAAATATTATAAGACTGTTCGAGATCAACTCATCGGCTTCGCTGAGAAGCTTTGTATGAATTGAAGATTATCTTATGGAGTAGGAGTATTTATTCTTTAGCTTACTTTAAATATTGTATGTATAAATGATTGATTTCTGGTATTTGTTACGTTTACAAGTTATCATTCGTAATAATGCTTAGTTCGATAAACGATTACAAACATCTTATTTTGGGAAATTTCATTACGTTGGTGAATTCCCATGTATGATTAATTATGATTGATATTGTTCGAAATATAATTAACAGTTTTATCTTACTTCTACAAATATGTACTTGTTTCATTTTTTCTATACACGTGATACTCAAACTGTTTCGAAATAGAATACTTTTTTTGAGATCGGTGAACTGAAAGTAAATGTAAATCGACATTTCACTATAATAATGTGAACAGTATAAGTTACATACATATAATACATGTTCATTCAAAATAATAATGATTTAATTCTGTATACATTAATAGCGGTCGACATTGTGGTTAACATAAATGAATACCTTATTTAATTTACTCGGAAAGTCCCGTTAAATATCTTCCGATAAACTTAAACAATTTTTAGACATTACGTAACTAATTAAAATTCAATTTATTAATATAATAAGAACAGCTGTAAAATCGTTAATTCACTGGAACACACAAGATATGTATGAAGTAATTTCAGTAATTGCCTAAAAAATGACCCGAATTATTTATTACACAGTTGATGCTCCGAAAATGCTCTTCATTAGCGATAATGCTCGTGCGAAAATGTTAACATTTTCTGTCATTACAGCGAATTCTTTTATGGGCTCGTGTCCACGGCACGATTCATCACATTTTGCAAGAAATTGTTAAATTGCAACATCCAACTTCAAAGCAGTGCCATAGATAACCTGCAACAAATGGAGACATTGTTTTTCTTGATGATTTTCCGAAAAGTTCAATTTTATTCATCTTTAAAAAACTCCTACAAAGTAACATAAGAATCTTAACTATAAAGACGAGATTTTATATAATTCGATTTATTTTTTATAACATGAATGATAAGAGAATTTTTCTCAATTTTTAGATGCCCAAATTTTCAGCTTTACTACTATTTCATAGGATTGTAAGCTTTCAATGTAAAAATATCAAACGAAACGACTAGATCTTGTAAATGGATACTCGTTGAGATGGACACACGATATGGATATGGCATCTTGGAATATTTGTCGTGTATTGTATTGCTTTATGCGTTTTTAATGAGCGAGGATCGGTGTTAAGGTCTACGAAGGGCTCAAACCGCATACAAACGATCTTTACATTCTTAGCGAGGTCTTTAATGTTATTGTTTCGTTATCAGAAAAACAATGAGCTTGAAACAATCACGGTTTTCTGTGAAAAACGTGATCGAATTTCGGATCAGGTGGTGCAATTTTCTAGAGTTTTTCCTTTTCGATTGTGGTCAGTGGTTCGTGGAATTTTCTACATTTCGTATTTGTGACATTGTTTGATCGTTTTAATACAGTAAAACTCAGTTTTATATGAGGTTATTGTGGAACAGTCCATAGGCACAATACTGAATTTGATCAAATCTATTTTAATCTTACAAATAACATACTGATGGTTTGCTCTATAAGTACCGAAAACATCAACGATTTGCTTAAAGTGGAATCGCGTAAATCGAGTCCCACGTGAACTGTATCTTCACCGTACTTATTTCCATCAGATTCCGTCATGTTCTCAAATGAATGTTTCATTATGAACAATGAAATTATTCGTGTTGTTCAAATTTCACGGCCGCCACAACTAGTTTTTCTCAAAATAAATATTTGAACTCTGCTTTCTTTTCGGTCGACTTTCACGCACGTCGAGGGTATCTTCGTTTCCGCGTCTGCCAGCTGATTCCTCTTCGGGTTCATCTTCTTTCGATTATCAATTATTATTCACAAAATGGTAACATCTATCGGAGTTATAGCCTTTCACTTTCTCGTCGTCGTCTCCGACTCCTGGCTCCGTTGAATGCTTTCACTTTTCAGAGCATCATCCGAAAGAATTTCGTCGAGACGACCTCGAGGAGTCTCAAAGGTCGTCTCAAATACGAATCTTGTGTATTTATCGTTATATCATTGTGTGTTAAATGTTTTTTACGGCAAAATAAACAATTAACATCGACTAATGTTTTTTTTCATCGAACTCATCTCGGTCACGTATTTGAGAAATGTCGTGTGTCGTAAGTTTGTGTACGATTTTAATAAGGAAGGTCACAGTTTTTTGACGAATTCCCCTATTTATTGTTTTTAATGCTTCATGGGTTTATGTCTGTTTATATATGTGATGATCTTGTATCAAGTTAAATTTGTGTTGTACTATTTCACCTTGAGATCAATTGACTTAATTCTCATAATTCGTGACGTCTGTATAATCCGTTGAGTTTATTTAAGCGATACAGTAGCTATCTAGATGCTCTGAACATACCTAAAAACTCGTATGTGCTTGACGATCAATGTGTCCTATCAATATTTTCGTTTATATATTGATATGGCAATATAATATTCAACAAATATTTATTATAAATCTAGTGATGAACTCATATTTTCGTTAGATTCTTATTTCGTGCGTCCTTTAATTTTATTTTGTCCATAGATTAACTGATAGTTATTTATATAATAGCTGCAAGATAAGACGTCATACATGTGTATAATTCACCATCAATTAATTTCGTTTCATAGCTTCAAAATAATAATAAAAAAATACCACATGATATCCGGTAGAATCAAGAAGATGGTCTTGTCGACAATACGAATGACGCCAGCTTGTTTAGTCATTGGTAGTTTTGATGAGGTCGTGGTTATCACGTTCGCTAGTTTTTTGCCTGTTTTTAATTCTCGGTATCTCGTTTGGAATCAAACGCGATGATTCAATGTTAGATTATTTATGATGTTCTCGAAGCAATTTGTGTGTATTCAATGGATTTTTTTGTTTACTTTTCAGGCGCTGAGGAGGAGTGGATTGTGGCGCTGGGCTGCTGTGCTCGGAGGATGGGGACTTTTAGCGGTGATGCTGCTTCAATTGCAAGCTGGACCTCTTGGCAGCGGAGGTGGAAGAGCTGGCGGAGGTCGAGGATTACTGCAGGCGCCTTCTCCTCCCCCCGTCCTTCCCACGGCACAACCTTTGGGGATGCTTCAACCCAAGATAGACCAGAGACCGCTTCCTTCCGAAGACATTTTGGCTGCCGAAGCTGCTAAGAGGCTGCCCAGTTTGCCTATAGCTTATTGGGAGAAGCATAAAGGCAAGCAACCCGTCAAGTTTTACAAGAACAAAACGTGTGCTGCCTTTCCCAGTATTTACGATCTGGAATTCGACAACGTGTATTGGCAAACTCTCAGATCTAGCAATGGCACTTTTCACTTTTACGGAGCCTACCAAGATGTAAGACCGACTTCTTTGCTGGGTCCTGCCGTCAGAATATTGGCGATGATTAATAGGATCGAACCCAGCGTGGTGACCCATTGCCAACTGTGGTTCGATCATCAGAATGAGCCTGTTATCGTGAAGACACTGGAGTACAAATATATATGGTACAAAAAGTGGGGCAACTACAGACAGGGAGTATTCCAACCGTACTTACTGGCTTGCCAAATGCCTCAGGCTTACAAGAACGTCACGCCAGCTTCCGTTTCCATAGTAGAACGACCTTGTGATGCTGCTAAGAATAATCTGCGCGTTATTTATGAGAAACCGCCAGAACGGAAGAAATTTGCTGTATGCGTGAAAGGACTTGATTTTTATCACGAAGATCTTTCTGTTAGATTAGTAGAGTGGTTAGAGTTATTATATCTGCTGGGAGCCGATAAGGTTTTCTTCTATCAGCTCCAAGTACATCCAAACATATCAAAAGTCCTACAGCACTATGAGCAAAAAGGGAAAGTCAGTGTGACTCCTCTAACTTTACCGGGAGGACAACCCAATGCTCCAGCTTTTCAACACTTATACTTGACAAAAAAGACAAATAACAAACGACAAAATGAGTTGATTCCATACAATGACTGCTTGTACAAGAACCTGTACTCGTACGATTACATAGCTCTTTTGGATATAGATGAAGTTATCATGCCAGTGAAGGATCCCGATTGGGAGACTTTGATGAACAAAGTCGTGGCGGCCTCGAATAAGGAGCATGCAACTCCTCGAGCCTCGTACAACGTTCGAAACGTGTACTTCTTGGACGATTTGCAACACGCACACGGTTGGTTCAGCGACATACCGAGATACATGCATATGCTGCAGCACGTTTACCGTGCCAAAAACTTCACTAAACCACTGCAATACGTTAAGTGTTTCCACGATACCCAAAGAGTCCTGACTCTTCACAACCATTTTCCTTTAGCTTGCTTAGGATCTGGGTGTACTTCGTATGCTATCAATACGTCCGATGCTCAGTTGCAGCATTATCGTGCCGATTGTGTGAAGACATTGAAGAAGACTTGTGAACAGTTCCGGCAAGAATCCGTCATGGATACTACAGTGTGGAGGTATAAAGAAGCCTTGGTGGCACGGGTGACTGATACGTTGAGGATTCTAGGCTACTTCGGATCCACTGACACCTGATTGTCCTTAATGGTCGATAAGAGACTGATAAATAAATTAGAAACATTGCTCAATTGTTGTGCCACTGCATACTGAATGTGCGATGATAATTAATAGTTCAAGATCTTTATAGACTTTGTAATTTATTAGTAGGAAATTCTTAATCGAATAAGTTCCTTGTGTGAATTGGATTATAAATTTGAATGTATTGAAAGTTTCATACACAAAATGAATGTTTAAAAGTGCTTAAATAAAGTGTTTGAAGAACTTTAATTTTAAGTGCCTAAGTCATATTTTATTATTACATAATGATTGTACATATGTGAGATAGTTTCGTTATTTTAACAAAAAAAATCTTTTTATGATTCCTATATTTATTGTAGCTATTTAATCTTTCTATTTGACTTTTAGTGTGTGTATGATTATTTTAATTATTTTTCAAGTCAAGTAAACTATGATTATTAATGAAATTTTATGTATTCCTGCAACAGCTGTAAATAGGTTTTATATTCTCATAGCAATAAGGGGTCGTTTGTAATTTTCTATTCTTATTCTTTTTTTTTTTTGTTTCGAATAGTCATCTTGAAAAAGAAAGTTTTCTTGTTGTCATTTGTTTTTAATTTGAATGCAATTGGAGAAACGTCGAAAACTAGTCAAGTAATCAAAATGTTCTAATGATTTCTAATTGAAAATGATCACATTAACTTTGAGATATTCATAATTCATATATAATACTTATTATTCCATATTGTACAAACCAAAGCTGTAAGTTCTGATATTAATGTACTCATATACATTAAATCTAGGTATATCTAGATATGAAACTCATTTTGGACAAAAATTCAAACTTAAATTGAATCTTATCGATATCGAAAATATAAAAATTGTATATTTCCATTACTTAATAGAATTTCATTCATTTTTACTCTTATTGTCTATTTGATGACTGTTAGTGCCAAATTTCACGTTATGTACTTGGCTTTTTTGCCATATTTCCTTTTAAATATATCATCTGACTATAGATGAAAATGTAAATATGTATGTAATTGATGAAATAAAAAATTTAAAAGCATCACAATAGTTTCATTTTGTAATTAGGTAGGTACATATTTTTACCTGATGAATTTTTGAATTTAATCTGATCAAAATTGTTACAAATTTCGATAATGTCAATACGAATCAGTCTGTAAATTTTCAAAATACGATTACATGTTTGAAATATTTTTATAAAATCATCACTAACAAATACATTTTACCATCAGAATTTATTTTATATGTACCTATCTATGTATTGAGTTTTGTAACAAATAGATATGTTCAAGGTATTGATTTGTATTTTAGTATAAAAATTGATGAGAATTTTTTTATCTCAAAATTTGATGAGCGTATTTTTGATTTACAATATCACACACTGTTCCTGATAAAAATCACATCATACAGATAAAACAATTTGAAGATAAACTACAAACATTTCTGACATAATTGTTGAATAAGTTCAGTTATTAATAGGATTTTGGAAGAAATGCGTCGTTTTAGTTTTCGGGTATGTTCTTGTAATAGTTTTGAAGTAGGTATCTTACTTTTGAAATCATTTTTTATTATACCTACTAATTCTAATTTAACATCTTGATAATGATATTATAACTTTCAAAATAGGTATATCTTTATTTCAATTCTTACTTTCTAAATTTTTTCAGATTTTGAAAAAAAATCAAATATGGATGGTTATGATAGGATTGGGATTTATTTTTCTTATTGTGTATCAATCTTTTTTCAATGCCGAGAAAGACATTGATGATAAAATCGAAAGACAATTGACAGAAATAAAAACACTTATGGGAAATTATAGATTACGAATAGATGACAAGTTGCCTTTGAATGGCAAAGAATTTATTGGAAAACTTTTATCTGAAAATTCAAATTTACCTGAAACTTATTTCAAAGAAAACTTTAAAATTCTCAGACACTACAAGAACAGATCATGTGCCATTTATCCATCCATGTTTGATATAGAATTTGATAGCATCTATTGGCAGTCACTGAAAATCAGCAATGGGACTTTTCATTTCCTCAATGCATATCTGGATGATAGACCTGATTTCTATATGAATCCTTCTGTTAGGATTATGGCGATGATCAACAGAGTAGATATTGAAGAAGAAACCTACTGTCAATTGTGGTTCGATTCAATAAGACATCCAATCATTGTACAATCTAACTATACTTTTATCTGGTACAAGAATTGGGGCACGAATAAACATGGAATTTTTTATAGTTATATAGTCACTTGTCCAATACCTGAAAAGTATAATCATCTTGTACCGTCTTCAGTTTCAGTTGTTGAAAAGCCATGTGATTTTGCTACGAATAATATAAGAGTTATTAATAATAAGCCAAAGGTAAAGAAGAAATTTGCCGTTTGTGTGAAAGGACTTGACTTTTATTTTGATGATATATCGGTTAGAATAATAGAATGGTTGGAATTACTTTTTCTCCTTGGTGCTGACAAAGTCTTTTTCTATCGACTTCAAATTCATCCTAACATTTCTAAAGTTCTTGATTATTATGAACGTTTGGGAAAAGTGGACGTTACACCAATAACTTTACCCGGAGGACAGCCCAATATGCCAGTATTTCAGCATTTATTTTTGAAAAAGAACAATAACTTGAAGCGAAGAAATGAAATATTGCCTTATAATGATTGTTTGTATAAAAACTTTAATTCATATGAATATATTATACTATTGGATATTGATGAAATTATCATTCCTGTGCAAGATCCCGATTGGAGCTCTTTAATGGAAAGAATAAAAGAAATCAGAGATGGACAAGTAGCCTCATATGATTCATATAATGTTAGGAATGTATACTTTTTAGATGATTTACAACATGATCATGGATGGTTCAGTGATATTCCTATATATATGCACATGTTACAACATGTTTATCGTACTAAAAATTTCACACAAAGTGGATATTACATTAAATGCTTCCATGATACTCAAAAAGTATTAGCACTGCATAATCATTTTCCATTTGCATGTATAGACGATCCATGCGTAACTTACTCAGTTGAAACGGAGGATGCTCAACTCCAACATTATCGTTCTGATTGCGTGAGTGATATAAAGAATTGTAAAAAGTTAAAGAATGAAACTGTAATGGACACTACTATATGGAGATACAAAGATGAATTAGTTCCGAACGTATTGAATACTCTCATAGATTTAGGTTTTATAGACCTACCCTAATGATTCTGAAGTTGAAATAGCAACTTAATAAGACTGATGATTGTTGTATATGTTTTATTTATTATTTCATAAGCTCATTAAGTGCTGAAAATGAAGGATCCTGAAGTGAATAACCTTTGTTCAGACTAACATTGTATGCAAAACAATGTTGCATGTATTTATATGCATATATATGCAGGTTCGACAATGTTCTACTATTGTTTGTTAATAGGAATTGATCTTTCACTTCAACACTTATTCTTCAATAATTTTATTTATCCTGAAAAATATTAAAATATTAAATATTTTTATTAATAGTATACCTATGTTTTCAATATAAACCGTCAAGTTTTAAAAATGTTTGATTAATACAATGCTTATATTTATTAGTTCGCCAGTGATTTAAAAATATTTTTTTCTTTGAAAACATAAATTATTTTTGGTAGTCATTTAGTGTTGAGTTTTTAATTCGTTCCGTTTCGCTTTCATTCGAAATATCAGTTTTCACCTTGGTTCGGTCAAAACTGTTTTGTTAAAATTAAACTCATTTTACATTGATGAAAATATAGATTTTTGAATAAACATTTTCATAATTTCGGATAGAAATTACAATGACTACAATATTACAAAATATTGTTTCAACTTACAATTATATAAATTATGACTTGAGCGGTAAACTACCTATTTTCTTATTTATAACAAAGATGTACCTGAATATTATGTGCAAAATATATCATCGAATCAAATCTTTATTTTCATTTATAGATCCTAGGTCACAACAGAACTACATTATACTAAATCCCTTAATAATGTTTTCTTTTGCTATTCTATTTTACAAGTTCATTTATGATTGGGGACCAAAGTATATGGAGAAGCGTGAACCATTCAAATTAGAGAAAACTCTCATAGTATACAACTTGATTCAAATTTTGGCATCAACGTATATTTGCGTAAAAGTCAGTATCTACATAATAATAATAAACAGAATATAATTATATAGTGGCCTAAGTACAAAATTATAGTGACACAATATCAAATGTTAAATGCTATTTCGAAAAGAAAGAAACATAACTTGTCACAATAGTGAAAAAGATACAAAAAAAGATGTTTTACGTTAAATCAAATTTCAGAGTCTTACTACGGCTTGGTTTTCTGGATATTATAGTTTTGTATGTCAACCGCTTAATTGGGAAGATACTCCGATAGAGAGAGAAATCAATAATATTGTTCGAATGTATTATTTAATGAAAATTTTGGATTTGATGGATACAGTTTGTATTATTGTTTTACTTATTTACATATGATTGCTTAGATAATAATTTCGCATTTGAAAATTTTCAGGTGTTTTTCGTTTTGAGAAAGAAACACAAACAAGTTTCATTTTTACACGTGTATCATCACTTTACAATGTTGCTTTTGGGATTCATAGCTCTCAAATACGTACCAGGTATTTATTTAAAATATTCTCTAATTTTATGCACCCTGCTGTTTTAATTTAGCCCAATCCTTGTCCCATTTCAACACAAGTTCCTCACCCGATGAGAATTTTTTTTAATTCTGTGGTTATATCATTATATCTATAGATATATCATTTTATAAATGTATAAAATTTCAGCAGCCCACGGAGCTATGCTCGGTATAATAAATAGCGCTGTTCACTCAGTAATGTACACTTATTATCTACTCTCTTGTATTAATTCAGAGTATAAGAAAAACATTTGGTGGAAAAAATACATCACTCAATTACAAATTGTATGCAAACTTATTCATGCCTACCAATTTTTTGGTTTTATATAAAAATAAGTACCTAACAACATATTTTTTTTCATTGCAGGGTCAGTTTTTATTTCTATTGATTCATTTTGGGCGAGTACTGTTTCAGCCATCTTGTGCTTATCCAAAATGGATATGTTTATTGATTGTTCCACAAAATTTGTTCATGTTGATGATGTTCATCGATTTCTACGTGAAAACTTATATAAAAACTAAAAGTTCATAATGTAATAATTTCAAGTAGAATGCCTATAGTCAAAACCTGCTGTAATGCAATAATATTGTATATTGTAGTGAAAATAAAAGTATAATTTTCATTAATAAAGTTTCGTTATTTCAATGATATCAAATGTGAAATATAAATTGAGTAGAAGATAAAGACAAAAATACAATGGGTAAACATACAAATTTGAATTCTCAAAAGGTACGGGCAGCCTTGTATTATTAATAATAATTATGCTTAAGTAATAAATCATATATTGTAATAAAAATAAATCAAATTTAACAATAGTATGGTAAATACTTATCAATTGTTATATCAATGTACTCAGATTCTGAACTAGGTAAATTCATTTAACATATAAGTATTTATCTTGAGTAGGTACTAATGCTTAGCCATTAACCGTTGATTTAATTATGGAATTGTATTTTTTTAATAAAAATAACCATAAATAATACTTAAAAATATTTATTTCGAGGTTCTCAGATTTTGTACTAAATTTATTTAACACTTATTTGAACTTAAATTTAAATCTAGATATATAATATAACAATAATAATAATTATATCTAAATATACCTAGGTATTAAATTAAATCAGGTAAGTATATGTAGTTAATATCAAATGCCAGGTAACAACTTCTTTTTTGAAATACTGCTTATTTCTTAATCTATTTTTCAGTTAATCTGAGGTCAGGAGAATATTTATTTCAATTGATTTCTTGGATTTTTAACGGTGGCTCCGGAGAATCGTATGCGTATGTCTTGAAGTTTCATATTAGGCTGTAAGAATTGTTCAACCGTTGAAAACCTTGCATTTGGTGGCCTATCAAATGGATAACCCATAGCTCTTCGGTCTGGATACAAACGATCTTTAATTCCACAGAAACTATAAGCATCCGAGCACATCAGACCTTCGGTATCTTGATCAACCTAAACAAATTCAATTGTTAAAGTAAATTGAAATATTTTAAGTAGGAGTCTGCATCAATTATTTTCTTAATGAGCTACTCTGCTTCAGTTTAAAATTTTTATAAGAATCTAGCATGATTCTTATTATAACTGCATTTACAGGAGTACTCGTGTACCTCGGTCACCGATTTTGATAAAACTTAGTAGATATGTAATATAAAAATAGAAAGTTATAAATAATGGTGAACCGAGACAATACAACTTTTAATGATTATCTTGAAAGATCTCCTTGTTATAGCTGAAGTGGAGTAGCATGAAAAAACGATTTTTTCAAATCCCTGATTTTAATAATTTCAGAATTAGAATGTAAAAGTACTTCGAGCCTATCCAAGTCATAGTTGGAGACCATCACGAACAATTCATACTCAGCACCGGCTGATGTTCCTTTAGGAAGCAACATGTGCTGAGGCCATCCACAACCACAGAAATTAAATTGAGCCACAGCGTCTGTTTCTTCTCTAGGATTGACATTCAACGATCTGAACGTTCGCTCGAAAGGTATTGTCACAGACGATTCATCAGATCTGCGCACAATTGAGTTGGGACCGGATTGAACTGAAAAAAAAATTTTAAATACATTCACAAATATGAAAAGAGTGAATGATGCATTAAGAAAACACGGAAATGCTCACGAGTTGTAACAAATCGATCCATTTCGATGAACATCGTTCTTTGTTCGGTAAATTGCCAAGGAAGACCGCGTTCGTCGTTCTTAGGAGCGATGAAAATCCTCACAGTGCCCATTTTGGCTTCACCGGAATTGGTCACATTGATGCTATGGAGAAATTTATTGAAAATTCATTAAATTATATTTGTATACATTTGTGTAAAACTCGACTTACTTATATGTGAACGGAACATGATTGAGATGAGTGAATCTCACGAAAACTGGGCCTCGTTCTGAAAAATCTAATCCTCTCGACAGATCTACATCACTTTCCATCCACAGAGTTTGAATTTCGTTTGTTCTTTTGCCCGCAGTTACAGAAACAGAGTCGACGGTGATGTTGGGATTAGTCAGCTGGAAAATCAAATGGGATATGACGGTTGCCATTTAGACGATGTTTTCTAATATTTTGAACTGGTCATCGTGAAATCACTTACTTGAGCTCTAGTGTATGGTACCACCCTACTTGATGCTTTGAATTTCTGGAATAAGTTATCGATGAATGCATGCCAGCGATAGAAGAATGGATCTCGCATAGTCGTAGCTTCATCAGCCATAACACCGAACAATTCCTAGAATTAATCTTTCATATTGTATGAAGAAAATATAATTTTTGATACAAGTATTTGAGCAATTAAATTAATACCAAATATTTGTTTTCAGGGTCGTGAATATACGCTGTGAAAATATGTCCAGAATTATGAAGATCTCCGTAGAAAGAACGGAATGGAGTGAGATCGCTAGCTTCGATCATGTTACCGAGCATATCAATAGTCAAATCTCTAGTTTCACCAGCTTCCTGTTAATTATCAAATAATTGAATATAACACTATCTAACCAATTTTAATAATTTGAAAAAAAAATACCGTTTGATACACTCCAGAGCTTATGGCGCCGTCGATCCTGGCTCTCCACTGTTCGATCTCTTCAATATTCAATACCATATCGTCTGCTGGACGGTTGACATTTTGCCAAGTTGAACCAGCTTGTCTAGGTATCCATGCTCTACCAGAAGTTAAACTATCCAATTTTGGATAATAAGCTTCGGGTATCGGTTGGCGGAAATCGTTGAATCTCTTTACTCTTGGCAAATTGTTACAAAGGCGTTCAGAATTGTATCTAAAAATATATATAATATTACTTTCATGGAAAAAAGTATACAAATAAGTCAGCGAAGTCACAGATTCACTGATGATACAATCTCACTGTAATAAATGTATATGTTGCATACCTGGCTATAATTTGTTGATGCATGTAGTAAAACAATTCTCCTCGTCTATCTTTTGCTACAATATCGATATTTGCTGAAGAAAACGGATATACTAAATGCCAATGCCAATGATGAAGGTTTATCCCCAGATCTTCTCTGAAATAAGCCAGACGATGTTCTTCTTCGAGATCTGATGCTGTGAAATCTTTCGGTATGATAATTGGGTTTGTCTATAAATAAAAATACATTTATTAATACATAAAGAATAGTGATATTAAATTATAAAATATTACTCTGTTTTCTGGTGGAACGATGGCGCTCATTTCTCGAGCATCTTGGAATGCTTGAGAATCAATAAACTTAGATGGAAACGATTGCATGAAATTCGGAAGAGGAATATCTTTGGTATCTTCCCTAAAATAAAAAAAAAATCAATACCTTTCTTAAAAAAACATAATGCATAACCAAATTATAGGTACCTGTGCAACATTGCTACTGATAAACAGTAGTTGAACAGTTGCGAATTGACTTTGTCCCTACAGTAAGCAGCAGTTGACAAAAAGTCATCTAACTCTCCGATTGGTGTTTCTGAAAATTTTATTTTTATTAAAAAAATTAATGCACTGCCACGATACTCGTCCTACCAATTATCAATTTCATTTCTAATTATTTATAAAAATTAAAATACTGACGTAATAGGATGTCTATTAAAATCCCAGCAATAGTTCTATGTTTTGGAATGAACAAAGAAAATTCAGCTTGGCGAGGTAATTCCATAACCTGATCCAAATTTGGGGGAGAAATATTTTTCAGAGGTACTCTTTCGGTAGCATCTTCTCCAAATCTATTATTCAATTCAATTCCTATACTTTCGTATCGATCGGACTAGAAGAAAATCAATAGGTTAAATATATGTTCAGATTTGTATTTATAGTAAAATGTAACTTATTTTACCAAATAATTTGAGGGTACATCGAAAACCGTGTTGTCTTCACCTTTCGGCATAAACAATGGTTCAGATGGTCGATCGAATAACAGTTGGATATTTTTCTTCACATCAGCCATTTTGAGTCAAAATATTATAGTTAACTGAAAAATCAAACAGAATAAAAATTAATACTGATTTTGTTGAATACTTGATGATATATATTGAATACATATATTCACCGTGTGTTCAAAATCAAAAGACTCAAGAGAGTGGTGTGATGTTTTTTCATAAAGAATATTTATATAAAAAATTATCAACATGCTAGACCAATCTGTCGTACAAAAGATAATATTGTGGTGATTAAAACCTCAAAAACCCGAATTTTTGAAATATGGTTTTTATTCGTTTTATCTTTTTCGTGCGCTGAAGAAGACCTCGACTTGAAAACGAATATTTTCGAGATTGTATTTTCATGTTAACGACTAAATTTTGAAATTAAATCATATGCCTGTATAAACAAGTCCATGCTTCATCATAGAATAGTATTATATTACAAATATTAAAATGATAAATGATAATATAGATATATGAAAATTTGAAATTTAAAAAAATATTTTATTCAGTTTATCATTAAATCTATAAATAATAATAATTAAACATATATTAATTATTTATAGCTGCTAATACTATATTGCATTTAATAAAATGTAAGTATTATATAAAAATGTCAAATATTGAAGAAATAGAAATAGGTATTTCATGATTGTATTATTTTCGATAAATGTACTAGTTAAATTTAAGGTTTTCAAATAAATTTTCAAAATATTTTGTTTATAATCAATTTGTTAATGATAGTTTGTTTTATCATTCACAAAGAAAAAGAGAAAATAGCGAAGCCCTTATTTTAAGGTACCACAATGCAGCTCCTTAGTTTTCCAATTGACTGCAGGAAAATCGGTAACATCTTGTCCTATATTTAAAAACAAGATAATTAAAAAAAAAATAGTATATCATAATGTATACATATATCATTTAGACATTTTTGATACATACTTGGAACATCGTAATTGAAACTAGTTTCCTCATGTGCTGCTGGATTACCGTCGCAGCATTCAATTTCATTATAAATATTTTCTTCATACATGCAATTATTAACAGTGCTTAAAGGTTTATCAGAAGTGACTATTCCTGATAAATATTTTCAACATATTGATTCATCAAATGAATAAACATTGGATAAGACAAACGAAATATTCTAAATCAAATCTTACCGTCCAAATTTTTATTGCTTTCTATCGGAATTTTTCTGTGCCTTTTCATACAAATGATTATTATTATTGATAATATCAACAATGATCCTACGGCTGAAACTCCAATTACCAAATATAACATATTCCACGTTGAATTGTCAGCAGAAATACCGTGGACACAACTATGAGAACACATCGCATTGCAGAGAAATTGATTTTGGGTATCCAATTCAAATCCTTGATCACAAGTGCATTTGTCCTCATCCGTGCATCTTCCATGAACGCAATATTTAGAACATAGCGATACGCATTTGTTCGTCGAGGAATTTTTGGTAAAACCTGGACCACATTTGCAATCATTGGGCCCTATACAAATTCCGTTCTGGCAGTCGTCTTCGCATATTGGATCGCATTTGAATTCATCGTATGGATTAGAACGAAAACCTTCGTTGCACTCACACGAATCGATTCCTACACATTTTCCGTTTTCACAAGGCTCAGAACACATCTGATGACACATAAATGGCATCGTAGAATTTTTCATAAATCCATCATGGCATGAGCATTCGTTTATTCCAATGCAATTTGCGTTAATGCAGTTTGGATTGCAAACGGACAAACAAGAATTTGTATTATTATCATACTTGAAACCTTTGCAACAAATTGAGGTATTCGATAATTTAGCCTGAAATTCAAATGATTACAGTAATATCATGATTCATGAAACATTTGTTTTTTTTTTTAATAAGATTTACATACACCATCTATTCTGAAACATGAAAAGCACATGAAACGTTATAAGAAACGAAATATAATCTATAGTTGAAAAATCTTACGATTTACCTAAACTCATAACTGCACACTCCTGTTGGCATTTCCTCTCCATGTGAAAAATTGACGTTCGAAAATATCAATAAGTTGAAAAATATCAGAAATTTCATTTTTTTGTTAAGTAACGATGCTTACAAACTAAATCACAAAATAACATTGATTTATATTCGCATGACATTTCATAAAGCTTTAGTAGGAAAACTATCTAAAAATTATAAACATACATGTACATAGTTATTCATCGCTTATCGTAGTTCAGATATTTAATTTAGTCACATACAGGACCATATTTAACAGAAGCTAATAATAAAATAATATCGAAAAAAG
This sequence comes from Cheumatopsyche charites, assembly GCA_024721215.1. Classification (NCBI taxonomy): domain Eukaryota; kingdom Metazoa; phylum Arthropoda; class Insecta; order Trichoptera; family Hydropsychidae; genus Cheumatopsyche; species Cheumatopsyche charites. Next base: position 1,969,171 of record CM045577.1, on the reverse strand, counting down.
ACGAAAAAAAAACATTTAGTAACCTTTTAACATAAAATGTATTATGACTGATTCGATGAATCTAAAGTATTCATATTAAATATATGACATTCGAAAACATCAAGTCCCTCGCAATTCTGAATCAAATATATTTATATCATTATATCTATATGTTTAATTCACACTTTATCTACCTATACCATGTAAACGAAAAATGAAGAACAAACTTAGTGTGGATATTGATCGAACGTGGTTCAAGTCGCGTTTATTTCGTTTCGAGATATTCAATTTTTTTTGTTTGATTGGTTACTAATCTATTGAAAGTGAAAACGAAATTAAATAAAATTCTTTTAATTGAAAAATATATATACATATTTGCAACTTATCAATTCAGCAAATTATCATAATAATGGGTACAATTAATTATTGAGGAATCATCACCAAAAGGAAACGTGTTTCCTCTGTGTCATGTGCACATTATTTTTATCAAATTTTCATCAAAATCAAATCAAATTTTCAGTAATCATAAAATAAACATTTTTTTTTATTTAAGAAAGGGACGTGAATAATAAAGTATGATGTTTTATGTAAATTATTTATTCATATTGCTAAGAATTAAATTGTGTTCTCAGATTTATTATATTATAATACAATAAATAACCTAACTAACATACTTAAAACCAGTTAACAAACATTAAATTATGAAATTAAATAAAATTGTAATCAAATTAATTTCTTCTGGGATTGTTTGGATTCTGCACAGTTCTGTCATTGAAGCGAATCTTTATTTCTTGCAAAGCCATATTTGGTTGGATGAAATCTTGGATGGCTGCAAACTGAGCATTTGGAGGTCTATCGAATGGGAATCCCATATCGCGGCGATCAGGATACAGTCTATCTTTAAGACCACAGTAGCTCGATGAATCTGTGCACTGTACTCCATCGATGTTTTGTTCCACCTGGAAAAATATATAATTATTTAGTAACATCAGACAAATGTATAGTTCTATGTTTTTTTTTTTCGAAAAAATACTGACCCTATCTTGATTTATGTCTGAAATCATCACAAACAGTTGATAGGTTTCGCCCTGAGGTGTACCTTTCGGTACTAACATGTGCTGAGGCCATCCGCAACCACAGAAATTAAAAGTAGCAGCAGCATCACCAGCTTGAGGTCTCTGTGAGAGATCACGGAAAGTTCTTTCAAATGGAATAGTGACTGAGGATTCTGTGGAACGGCGAGTGATTGTGCTATTACCGGCACGTACTGAAAAAATAGTTATATAACTTGAGTGATTTGTAACATAGATTTTTGAATAAAGGATCTCTAATTATGTATTACTCTCAGTGACAAATCTATCCATTTCAATGAACATAACACGTTGATCGTTGAGTTGGAATGGTAAACCACGTTCATCGTTTTTAGGAGCCATGAAAATACGTACAGTGCCCTGTTTGGCTTGACCACTATTGTTAACAGTGATTCTAGAGAAGCATAAACAATATATTTTTATAAATATATTAGCGTAAGTGGTAAAAGCAGTGTATTGTACTGTAACTGAAATGGATTTACGTATAAGTGAAAGGTGTATGGTTTAGATGAGTGAATCGCACAAGAACTGTTCCACGATCTGAAAAGTCTAAACCTCTAGAGAAATCGGCATCGCTCTGCATCCAGAAAGTTTGTATTTCATTAGCAGTTCTGACTCCAGCAGCATTGATTCGAATTGATGAAACACTTATATTGGGATTATTTAGCTAAATAAATTTAAATACATACATAAATAAAACACTAAAATACTATAGATCATCATAAAAAATCAACTAATCAATACTTGAGCTCTGGTATAAGCAGGATTCAAAGACGAAGATTTGAATTTTTGGAAAATAAAGTCGATAAGAGCATGCCAACGGTAGAAAAATGGATCTCTCATAGCAGTGCCAGAGTCTCCCATCACACCGAACATTTCCTATATTTTTTTTAATTAACAATGTTTCTTAAACAATATGAAAATCGCAAATAAAAGACAAACCAAATATCTATGATCTGGATCATGAATATATGCAGTGAATAAGTGTCCAGCATTATGAAAATTTCCATAGAATCCTGGATTTGGAGAAAGATCGCTTGCTTCCACAATGTTACCCAAAATATCGATAGTTAATGGAAGTCTTTGACCTGCAGGCTGCAACATTTAATAAAATTTTAGAAAGTATACAATGATATCAATATTATTTTCTTAAATATTTACAGTTAAATATGTTCCTCTGTTGATAGCATCTTCAATTCTATTTCTCCATTGATTTACATCATCTATGCTCATTCGAATGCCATCAACATTTCTATTCAGATCTTGCCAAGCCATACCAGATTGTCTAGGTCCCCACGACCTACCAGCGACTAAGCTGTCCAATTTAGGAAAGTATCCTTCAACTATGGGTTCCGTAAAAGTGTTGAAACGTTTAACTCTTTGCAACGCATTGCATAGACGTTCACAATTAAATCTAAAAAGAGAAGTAAAAGCTGTTATGTTTTAAAATAAAATCTGATGAATGCATTTTCAATTAATAAATTATAATACCTTGCGAGCGCTTGTTGATGCATATAGTAAAATAATTCTCCACGTCTATTCTTATCAACAATACTTCTATCGGGAGAAGTAAAAGGGTAGACAAGATGCCAATGCCAATGATGAAGATTTATGCCGATGTCTTCTCGGAAATAAGCTACGCGATGCTCTAATTCCATATCAGAAGCAGAGAAATCTTTTGGAATTGTAATTGGAGGTCGCTAAATTTTATAAAATAGAAAATTGTTAAAATTCGTACAGAAATATTTTGAATTAAAATAACTTACATTTATTGTCGATGGTATAACGTTGCTTATTTCTCGAGCTTCTTGAAATACTTGAGAATCAGTAAATTTTGACGGAAATGTTTCCATAATATTTGGAATATCTATATCACGAGTATCCTGTCTGCAAATTGAATAAAATGAAATTGTGTATATTAAATAAAATTTATTTAATTTTGATTTACCTGTGCATTAAAGCAACTGAGAAACAATAATTGAAAAGTTGAGGATTTACTTTGTCTCGGCAGAAAGCACACGTGGATAATAAATCCTGTAGTTGATTTGTAGGTACTTCTACGATTTCATTGAAAAAATAAATAAACCATAAATAACAATAAATATTAAAAAATAAAATCAAACAAACTCATGAAGATATTGGTGAGAGCGGCTGCAATTTCTTGGTGCTTTGGGACAAACAGAGAAAATTCAGCTTGACGTGGAAGCTGTAATGCTACACTTAAATCTGGAGGTGTAATTTTTTTCAGAGGAATAGTTTCACCTGCTTCTGATTCAAAACGATTGCTTAAAGAAGCTCCCGTACCTTGATACCGAGGTGCCTAAAAGAAATAAGAAATTATTACACATTATTCGAAATATGTAGATAAATATAAACATACGTGAAAACTCACCAAAAATTCAGGAGGAGCAGTGAATACGGCATTGTTGTCTCCCTTCGGCATGAAAAGTGGTTCATTTGGTCTGTCAAACAAAAGTTTCAAACTGTTTTTGACATTTGCCATGGTGAAAATTTATTTCGCTAAAATGGAAAATATATTATGAAGAATGTAAAGGAAAGGTAAATGTGTAATGAAAACTTCAAAGTAAAATAAAATCAGTACATGTACTGGTGACTTAAAATAATAAGATAGAAGTAATATTTCAGCAAAATATTGACCTTTATATACATATGAACGATCAGATACTGAACAGTAACCAAAGTTTTGTGGTTAAAACCAAAATAAGATAACTTCGACATTTGAAAAATTGATAAACAAAGTTTTCATTCAAAATTTTAAAATAAAATTAAAATATTTATTAAAACTATGGAAATAATTTTGGACATTTTCATGAGAGAAACACTATAAACTTTGTATTACTTCATAAGATTTAATAATTCACTAACAAATATTAAGTATTCACTGTTTCCATAATTGCAAATGATAACATAGGTAGGAACATATTTTGTATGTGCCCATCATTATAAGAATGATCTAATAGTAAGTTTTTTTTTAGTTTTGAGTTGAGAATTTTGAATTTGGTTTTGTAAGGTATTTTATTAAAAATAAAAATATCTTAAATTAGTTCACTATTTCAACCAAGGGCACACATCACACGAATATGTACATTTAAAAATAACAATTTCACTAAACGTTTCAATTTAATACATTTTATTTTATATATTATTGCATCTATTGGTTAACATATTAGTTGGTATATATTATTTAACTGCCAATCAATATCATAATAGTTCATCAATAGTTACTCAAAAAATCACAAACTAATTTAGTAAACGGTTCTGGTTTTTCACTGTGTACCCAATGTCCAGCACCTTCGATGAATGTGAGATCAGCTAAAGGAAATAACTTTCGTAATAAAGAAAGTTCATTGCGTCTGAAATATGAAATAAATATTTTCAGAATAAATCTCAACTACATCATTTTATTCAAATATTTAAAAATTACATTTATACTCACCCAACATAGTCAGAATTTCCACCGGCTATAAACAACGAAGGTCCTTCAAATTTTAATCCATCTAATTTTTCAGAAAATAATGCTATATTATTGTTAAAATTCTCTTTCAAAGCTGACACATTCACCCTCCATCGATATTTATTTTTATCAGAAAGAATTAGGTTGGTTATTATGAAATTTCTGATGTTAGCATCGGCAACAACAGGAACCAATTGAGCATCAGCCAATCTTCTACCCTGAGACATTGGAGTTCCTTTGGGTATAGTCACAGCGTTCATGGCTTCAAATAAATCTGTCATGCAGTATATGTTCGGACTTGTTCTAAACGGAGATATATCGGCTATTATCATACTCGATACTAAAGAAGGCTGAAAATATTGCTTCATTCATAAAAGAAACATAATTTTCAAATTACTAAATTTTCTAAAGTTTTCTTTCCTGTTTAATTACCGCCATAATTATAAACTAACAAATTTTGTCGATTTATAGGCAAAAAATTGGTTTAAGTTCGAGATGTTGTGATCGAGCCACAATTTATGTAAAGTTGGGTTTTATTAATATAATGACGTACATCAAATAGGAAAGTATCATAATATGAGAGTAGTCTTTTTTCAACAAATAATGAAAAAAAATTGAAAGCCAAATTCGATCGGCCTTTTGGATTAAATTGAGACTTATAAAAGAAAAGTAAGAAAGGCCATATTATACTATTGGTAATGAATGTTTTATGTCATATAAATCTGTCTTTTTTTTGAAACTATAAAAAAATTAAGAACACTACCCTCGTATTATCAAAAACAAATTGTGCATATACCTCTAAGAGTGATAACAACATTGCTGTTCTACCACCCATACTATGACCGAGAACGGACACTTTGGGTATACCTAATTTCTTCAAAAGAACTATAATATCTTCGACCATATGTCTGTAGGTGTGCTCGGGGGTATGAGGACTGTCTCCGTGATTCCTGGCATCTATGGCTATGATTTTCCTACCGGTCTTTTTGTGTATAGCTTTGCTCAAACTGGTCCAGTTACTTTTGGAACCAAGAAGTCCATGCAGTATAATCAGGGGAGGAATGTTCACGTCACCGTTCATAGCTGTCTCGTATGATACATAAGCTAGGTCTACCGTTGGAATCGGTGAAGTTTCAGATCTGTCGCTGAAGGATTTTTTCTCTAGTAATTTGTAAGATGAGAAAACTTGAGATCTATTCAGTGCTGAACACAATGAACGGCAGTGAAGCATTTTAAAACAAAAAATGTAAACAAGGCAAATCTTATGTAAATATAAGATTTTGACAGATCTGTCAAACGTCCTTTCAATAACAGCTGATGAGGTTTGCTCATAACAATCGATTATGTGTGCATTACAAAATATTTATCGTGGTCAGTGTCTGAAAATATGATTTTTCGGAAATTGTCCGGTCATTACCCATCAAATCTGGTATGATATTTGATTATTCGATTGATTACATTCGTACAATACAATCTAATCTATCTAAACCTAAAACATAATCCAACGTAACGTAAATTAAACGAAATAGAAAAAACTAATATAATATAAAAAGCAATGAAGTTAAATTATATTAATTATTATTATCAATTAATATGTAGTTATGATGAACGATGGAAATATTCTTGAATTTAGTAATATTTGTAGTGCAATTCTTCTAAATTTTTAAAGGAAAAATATACATACATATGTATATCCAATAAATTTATATCTTATCGATATATCATTAAACTGAGAAACCTAAACGGATGCGATTTGTAAATCAATTCAAGTAATCCGTTCAAAACAATAGTGGAAATTCCAGTTAATCAGTTAAAAGAATATAAAACGCATCTAATTTCTATTGTGCATGACCTGAAAAGTTAATTATTGAAATTTCATGTAGGATATGAAACGAAAATCTATCAGTTTTCAAATTTCGTTCTTCCAGTCAACATTGTAATTAAAGATAACGCTATAATCTATTAGATCAAATTATGACTACCATATTTCGAAAAATCATAGACGGTTACAATTTCATTGAACATGATTTATCAGGTGTTACGAAAACATATAGGTAAACTTCATTATGTTTTGAGAGTGAAATATATCAAAACTTTTTTTAGATCCGAGATCAAGAGAATATTGGATTATAGTAAATCCCATCATAATGTTATCTCTGGCCATAATATATTACAAATTCGTAAAAGAATGGGGTCCAAATTTAATGAAAGATCGAAAACCTTTTAATGTAGATCGCATCATGGCGTTTTATAACGTTGTGCAAATTATAGCATGTTCTTACGTAGCTTACAGAGTAACAATGATCAAACAAATTTTAAGCCTTTGGTTTAATAAATGAATCAATTTATTCCTTAATTTGTTATTTATCGTAATTTCAGGCTATTTATTTAATATGGTGGCCGGGTACATTCAATATTCTCTGTGAACCTATATGTTTCGATGATACGCCAGAACAAAGAGAAACATTGGAGGTGACCAGACAATATTATTTACTTAAAATATTAGATATGACAGATACTGTGAGTATTATTATTTGGATATTAATATTGTGATAGATATTCATGTAAAAATATTACTTGAGTGAAAAACGATTTTTCATAATTCCAATAGATTTTTTTCGTATTGAGGAAGAAGCAAAATCAAATCACTTTTCTTCATATTTACCATCATCTAGGAATGATATTAGCGTCTTTTATGTCTGTCAAATATTTACCAGGTTGTATACAAATTATATTATATATTAATACATAACAATAAAAAAAAATCGGTAATATGTATTTCAAAAATGCTACGATTTTTCGTTAGATAGTCAACAAATAATCTACATAAATATAATTACAAGGGGAAGTATATAAATAAATCTTATTCTAACCCAGTTTTCAATCTCTTAACTTACAAATGCTAGTCCATCTGCTAAATTGTCGATTTTGTGCAACTTCATCTAAAATGTCAAAACTTCAATATAGTAATTTTGACTCATTTCAAGAATTATATCAATTTTTAGGATCTTATGGATTTTTCGTGGTTACCATAAATAGTATAGTACATGTTTGCATGTACTTTTACTATTTATTGACATCAATCGATTCGGAATATAAAAAAAGCATTTGGTGGAAAAAGCATTTGACTCAGCTTCAAATGGTAAATTAATTGCGATCGAACTTTTTATTGTGATCAACTTGATTAAAATTAGACATTTCTGAATTACTTTTATTTAATTTCAGGTACAATTTCTGATGATTTTCACCGTGTTTTTAATTCCTCTATTGAATCTGAATTGCAGCTATCCGAAATGGGTCTGTTCGATGTTCGCACCTCAGAATATATTTATGTTTATAATGTTTTATGATTACTATGTCAAAGAATATGTGAAGAAAAATAACAATGCAAAAATAAACGACAAAACAAATTAACACTCAACCTCTGAATATCTCGCATAATTATTGACGAGCAATGAACGTGAAAATTATCAAACGTTTATGAAAGTATGAATATCAAATGTGCATGTTTTTCAAAACACTAAGAATAAGTTATTTTTCCTCAAATTTATGGAATATATAATATGAAGGTCGATTTGATTATCACACAAGATTAAATCTGAAATGAACACGTCAATTGATCAGACATCGCATTTATAATTCCTGAAACGTTAGCGGGGATAATTCAGAATAATTTTCGAAACACCAGCTCAAATTTTCAAAATGGAACATTTCCATGATAAAATTATATCGATATTTTAAAAAAACAAAAAGTAAGAACAATGAACCGCAAATTAGTTTTAGTTTTTTCGATAATTGCACACTGCTCTCAACAGGACGTAGATAATTTTTTTCGTTATATTAAATTTTGAGTTGACAATTAGATAAGCTTATTTTAAAATATTTTCATTAAATTAACCACATCCGTTCATTTCATGGATCGGTTTTACTATCAGAAAAATGATAAATTTATGAAAGAAGTATTAAAGTTTTAAAAAATGAATCGTGGTTTATCATGAAAAATATAATTCTAAAATTATATTCTAATAGAGAAGATATCTCTAAATGTGAAAAAAACAATGATTACATTGCAATAATACATACAATCAATTATTTTTTACTATTCAATAAATATGTATATATATTAATATATTAATTAATATGCACTTAAAATAATTAAATATCTTGATTAAATAGTGTAAGTGCATTATAAAATGCATCGATAATTTATGACATTTGCTAGAAAAATAAAATCAAGGACTCCTAGTCAATACATATTCATAAAGAATTGCAATTGATATTTTCTTCAGCCAATGTGACAAAAGTTAATTGATTCACCAATGTCACATTCATGCACATTCCAAAAAAAAGTCCAATTGATCTACATACATATTATGTCAATATAATCATATTGCATTTGTTCGATCTGATCTTCAATATGACGTTTTTCGATTTGTAAAAAATAGAAAATACCTCGATCTCTCGACATTTGAAAGAATATGTACATAAATTTGGTATTACAAAAGTTTTCTATTTGCATATACGGAGGCTGCGTGCTATTAGACACGTACGATTCAAAATAATCACATATACTTATTAGATATTTTATGAAAATCTTAATAAAAATATACAATTGATCATTTTTCGATATGATCTTCTGTTTTAAATTTTTATCTTTAAGTGAATAAGGTTACGGAGACTGTATGCTCCTAGAAACAAAATTGAAAAATACATAACAAATTCATGTGAAAACATTCTTATTTTTGAAAATGGAATTATTTAAGTGATTAAAGAAAACGGAATCTGAAGGTTTTTAGAGACATACATACAATTTTAAACTGTAAGATAATTTTACAAATAAAAACATGATTACTTAATATTAGAAGAAAATAAGCAATGCATAGTCTGCGTGGCATTGGATACGCACAAATTGAAAAATCACAACTGCAATACACATTTGAAAAAAAAATCAAATTAGAACACTTATCGAATTGAAAATTGATAAAAAAAAAACACGCAATTTTCCGTATTACACATCCATTGAGATCAAATCAAATCGATTTAAAACCTTTTCACATACCATGGTATGTGAGTAAGTAAGTGCACTATAATCAAACTAGAAAATTTTCAATTTTTAAGCGCCGAACATAAAAAAATTCTCAAAAGTACGACCTCGAAAACCTGTCCGCTTCTCCCCGAGCATGAAGAAACGCGTCATCATCATCAACAGCATCTGTCCCATAGTCAGAAAAGAGAAAATCCTCAGAATCACACAACAGTTCTTTCGCAGTTACCGCAGCGTTACGGTGGCTGTCGAGTGGAACGTCTCGTTCGACTAACGTTAGAACGAAACTCGATTTAATGTCGATTTTGTGAGTTTATTCAAACAATTTTCACATATGAAATGTACGGATAGATTGTGTGTATTTCAAAATAAATATTGACGAGCTTTCGTGGCTAGAAAATACAATCTTCGTATGCTTTGTGTGATATTTATAACTCGTTTGTGGTTTTTTTGCTCGCTCTGGAGTGCATTTGGTATTAACCATAGAGTAAGAGTAATCATAGAGTAATCTAAGGTATTAATAGTTCATTTTATATATCGTATCCATAATTTTGAAAATTGTGTAAGTGTGCTTCTTAAAATGTTATTTATGTTCGTCTTTGTTAGGCGTGCGGTTAAAAAGTGAAAATGTCGCGTTGGATGAAATTCTTTCAATTCTACAAATTTGGGATCAATTGTGATTTTATTTATATAAACGAATAACTCGTTGATTTCGATTTCTCGACTTGCGTTCTTATCATGACCATGAGCACAAATGTTCTGAAGAAGGATTTCTTTCTGGAAATTCCAAATTAACTGTGTGTGAGCGAAATAGTGATTTAGTTACGTGCTTCTCGACATAAATTGGAAAATCGAAGTGTTTGTATGCATTTTGATTTTTTTTTTCAAGAATTGTGTTTTAAATCTTAAGGATCTCGGTATAAAATGTTTGAATATTTTGTTTGGTTTGTAAAGCTGGAAAAAAATTATCAGTGAGCGTAGATTTATTTGTTCTGTTCGCATTCTGGTTTCAATTACGCGAACCTTAACAAGTTTAAACCTTGAAACGATGTATCTAGTATGTTTATAAAATTATTCTATTTATATATTACATTAGTGACATTATGTTACAAATAATAGATTTTTGATAAAAATTTTATAAATAATGATATGATTGTGGATTATATTTTCTGTAATCAAAATTATGATTTATCAAAATATAGATTAAAGTAGGTTTTTTTTTATAATTTACAGTTGAATAATTTGCGTGAAATTTCGATACCTTTACGTATAAAAAAATATATCCTCATAATTTTATGTCTTTGAAAATCACTGATATTTGAATGCATCATTCGACAGCATAGATGACTGCGTGTATAAAGATAAGATTATTATGTGTACAAACTACATTCGTTTTCAGACGACAATGAAATTTATTCAGCTCGTATTGACTCCATTATTGAAAAACTTATGAAATTGTCAATATCGTTAGAAATACAGTTTTATTTTTGCAATATATGTATATTATAATGTCATTGATTACAATCGTGACTGAAAAATCACTGTATTCCGGTGATTTTTTAACTATATAATCACACACTTCCAGCACGCATGCAATCATAAAATAATAAAATGATTCTCGACAAATTGCTTTTATAAGTGAGAACAAAATTCTTTATAAAGTTTTCAATTTGTAGACATTTATACTTTGAAAATATTTTCATGCGTTTAAGTAATATTATAAATCATTAATTCAAAAAATTAACGATATAAAATTTGACAATTAAAAAACAATGAGATGTTATTTTTATGAATATTTATTATAAAATGGAAATTATTCAACTTGAAATTGAAAAGCTATAATTACAATTAATGTAAACATTTAGGGTCGGTCTTTTCACTAATCTAGTTAAACTAACCAGAGAGTTTGTCAGTCCTTTAACTAAGAACTGTGGAAAATCAACGGGACAGACAGATTTTGATAAATTAAAAACGAAAAAGTACGATATGGTCGTAATCTGACGTTTTATTACCGGCAACGGTTGTATGTATAGGCGTACAAAACAAATTGTGTAATTTTGACGTTTCATAATTTTACACAAAATGGGAAAATTTCACTATTGTTAAAATAAAATTACATAAAAAATGATTTATTACGAAATAAGATGAGTTGTTTATAAAAAAAAAATGTGAATTTATCATCCAATTCTGATCAGATCGATTTCTCCCACTACTAGCTGAGTGAAAGCTAAAATTGACCCAAATTTCAAGCTTTCGCCGCTGCTGCACATATTCTCTCATGGAATCCGAAAAGAATAGTCTCTTTAAGTTATTCTACGAGATTTAGCGAAATCAAAATATTCTAGAATCATAAGTTATAGTTAAATTTGTCTCAGTTTTGGATGAAGCTTTTAAGGCTGGAAACACCTATAGCTTTAAAGAATTGGTAATATAATCTAAAATTTATGGTTTTCATACTATAATATAGCCTTATTGTAGTGTCATTGATCTAATTATTTAATACCATTTATTTATCTTTAAATATCATAGAAATCTCACACTCAACTTTGGAAATTTGAGAATATTTGGATGACGAATCAATTTAACAACTCTATTACCGCCCAAATCAAACATGGACAAAGAAAGTATGTAAATATCATTGTATACTGTATGTAAACATCGAAAACAAATATGTATCAACATATAATTTCAGTTTTATCGGTCAAAGATCAAATTGATGCTTTGAAGAATGGTGAAGCTCATGATGTTCCATGCGAAAAGTATTCTGAAGACAATTTTACACTTCCTGAATGGTTCGATGAAAAGAAATATAAAAGGTATATTAAAATTACGAGAATATATCAAATTATAAATTTTTTTAAAAATAATGAACTTTCAGAGGTCAAAAATATATACAAGATAACATATTTTCCCAATTTACATGTACACTTAGCGGATTAGTGTGCGTTTTATCTATTCCAACAATTCTTGAAGTATTAGTTAATTCTCAACGCTCTTCTGTAACACTTTCAGCATATAGAAGATATGTTTCTACCATATTTCACGTGTATAGTTGGTACACGCAAGATCTGAAACCTGGCACAGAGTAAATATATTTTATACAAATTTTACTGTTACTAATATTATTTGTAACGTTCAATTACATTTCAGCCCATGGAAGTCACTTATAGCAGTTCGTTCTAGACATTTCCGCTCAAATACAGTTGCAAAAGCTAAAAAAGAAGGATCTATATCACAGCGTGATTTGGTTTACACGCAGTTTGGGTTTTTTGGCATTAGTTTCTTGTTTCCAGAGAAGATAGGTATAAAAGCTGATGATCCTGAAGGTGTAGAAGGATATCTTCATCTATGGAGAACTATAGGCTACATGATCGGAATACACGATAGGTAGTATAATACAAAATTTTTCCTTTGTGATCTTTAGTTTTATCAAAAACTTATTGTATCTCTTGGAATTCAGATACAATTTAGTGAGAGATTCAGTTGAAGAAACGCGAGAAGTATGTGAATTCATACGGAGAGAAGTTTACTGTAAAACATTGATGTATCCACCGGAATATTTCCATTTCATGGTCAAGGCTCTCATGGAAGGTATGTGGTTTTACAGCCCAATGCTCACAGAGGGTTCCTTTCTTTACTTTACGTTTTGGCTGATTGGTCTGAATGACTATCCATTCGATTTCAATATGGACAGTTTTAAAATCAAATTATTAAATAAGCCAGAAGATTCATGCACAAATAATAATGTACAGTTGAAAGAAGTCAATTCTGATATGGTTAAAGAATTGGGATGGTATAATAAAGGCACATTGAAATTTTTAATGAGAATTCATATCCATTGGCTGAAAACTAGTTTTGGTAAATATTATTTCAATGGTCAAACGTATTTGACTATATTTTTGCTTAAATACTTTCCATTTTTGAGTTTTATGTATTTTGGAATAAAAAATTCTTTCGTGAATATGTTTAAAGAAGATATTGCAATATATGCGCAGCCTATACCAAATAAAAATATTTTTATACTTAAGCAGTATTAGAACTTATTTCATGCTGAATGAACTTTGTTTATAATGTGAAATATTTTTTTGAATGTAATCTGATGACATTAGAAAAATAAAACAAATTGAATAAAAATCTCAAATTTTATTACCAGCATAATATAATCAATACATAATTGATATAAAAACAAGTATGGTCATACAATTATATGACAAATTTAGATAAGTATTTTTCTATATAATTGTGACACATTTTCAGATTGTTACTGTTTTGTGATTTGAGAAAAAATATACGAAAATGAAATATATCATAGTAAAACAGTAAAAATTATAAATACGTCTGACAATAAATAGTTAATGCATTTTGAGGGAAGATCTTCGTATTTTTATAATTTTGACTGAGCAAATCGATATTTTTCAGTTTAAGTTTATAATATAAACATACGATGAGATGAAATTTAGATGTGGTTAAAAAATAAAAACATTTCAATGTCGTGAAGCAAATATCATCATAAAAAAAGTAGGTCTACAAATGATTTTAGTCAAAAACACATTTTATACTAAATAATCGGCTGATATATCGAATACTATAAATATTTCATGTAACATTTAAGATTTATCAATGATACCTTTAACGATGTTTAACCGGCTGCCAATCATCATCTGGATCCACATCTGGAGCTGGAATTATTTTCATAAACATCAGAAATGAAATAAAATATGAAAATGGTTGTGTGTACAAGATTACAAGAGTGGTCTAACGATAAATTTTGAAAAAAAGTTCTTAATTTTTTGAATGAATAAATCTTTAGAATTTTATTTAAGAAATATAACTCAAAAGGAAAGAAATATGACTTAAATATTGGTCATAACAAAAGACAAATATAGAGTGAAAAATGAAATATTTTTCATACCTTTATCTTCTTTAGGATTTCTAGGAGCTTCCTTTTCTTTATATCGAGGTTTTTCTCTAAATCCACCACGTTCCATATCATCTTTCGGTCCGTCACGATCATCTTTATTTCGGGGGCCATCGCGATCTCTGTCTCTCGGCATGTCTCTGTTGCGGAATCCCTCTCGGTCACGATATCCTTCACGATCACGAGGACCGTCTCTATAATTGTCGCGATCTTTAGCACCATCTCGACGTGGTGGTGGTGGTCCGTCTCTGGGACCTTCGCGTTCCATATCTCGATCTTTATCTTTGTCGCGAGTGTTGAATCTCCATGCACGATCTCTATCCTTTTCAGGCGCCTGAAAGTAAAAAATGCCTTATTTTTGTGATTCGAGAAATAGAATGATGTATTGGAAACAGTATTTACCGGAGGAGATTCTCCACGTCTCCAACTGCTTCCGACAGAACGATCTTCACGTCTGTCGTCTCTTAGATTGTCACGTCTATCATCTTTACGGTCGTCGCGTCTATCATCAAATTTATCATCTCTGCGACCAAATCTTTCTCTATCAGGGAAACGAGTGTCACGATCTCTATCGCGTCTATCACTGAAATAATTTATGAATACAAAAATCAACCAAATAATCAAGTTAATATGATTTGATGATCCTTACTCTTCTCTTGCTTCTCGTGCGCTGCGCCATGAATCTTTTTCATCGCGGCCAAAATCTCTTTCCCTATCTCTAGGTATGTCTCTAGGTCGTTCAGAATCTCTATCGTCATCAACGTTTCTAATTCGTGCTGAAATGAAAACAAATAATTGTAAAATCTATTGATTCAAACAATTTAATTGAATTTGAGGAGTATATTTACTGGGCCTCCAAGGTTCTTTTTTATCATCGCTTCTTCTGATCGGTTCATCGTTTCTTCTGATTGGTTCATCGCTTCTTCTAACTGGTTCATCGCTTCTTCTAATCGGTTCATCGCTTCTTCTAATCGGCTCATCACTTCTTCTGATCGGTTCATCTATTTTTTTAGTGTCGTCGCCGCGCTTAGATTCCTCATTTCTTTTAGCTTCTTCGTGACGAGCACTTCGCCATGTGCTGGAAGGTGGTAATTGTTTTTCTTGTTCACGTCGACGTTCTATTTCTTCTTCTCTGGCTCTCTGACGAGCAGCAGCTCTTTCGACCATCTCCAAATGTTCACTGAGAAAAACACACATATAATTGATAATTGAATGTAATTAACATTTTGAAGGTTTTGTTTTTTTTTAGTAAAGTAACGAAAATGAATAATACCGTTCTGCCTTTTCTCTTTTCTCCCTAGCAGCTCGTTCTTTTTCAGCACGTTCCAATTCTTGCTCTTCTTTGATACGTCGTTCTTCTTCTTCTTGCATGCGACGTTCTTCTTCAGCTTTTCGAGCAGCAGCTTCTTCTTTTTGACGTAGCCACTTATGAATAAAAAAAAAATAGTAAAAATGTCAATAAAAACATAGGAGTAAAATTTTAATATCAATTACTTCTTCTCTACGTTGATGACATCTGTCAGCAGCACGTTCAGCAAGACGACGCTTCCTTTCAGATTTCATTAATTCCTGGTGCTCTTGCACACGAGTAGAATGTTCAGACCGCCTTTCGGCAGTGAGACGCTTAACAAATTCATCTTTGTGTGCAGTCATAAGTTTCAATCTTGCTGCTGTAGCCAAATCCAACTCACGTGCCTCTATAATGGAAAAATAAATTAACCATTTACTCAAAGATGATGCTGAAACTGAATAAATGAGAACTTACGTATGATTTGCTTAATCCGTTCTTTTTCTTGTTGTTCCCAGAAAGCTTTATCTTGAACTTGTTTCTCTTCTAAGCTTTTTTGCAACAGTGGTATTTCCTCAATTCTTTTAGCTCGTTCAAAGTAATCAATCTAAAATTTCACCAGTTATATGGTTAAGATAAAGTTTGAGATACTAGTTTTTTATAAGTGTGCATTACTTACCCTTTTTTCTTGAGATTTAAGTCTTGCTTGTAATTCACGCTTTTCTTTCATTAATTCTTCTGCTTCTTTTTGAGCTATTGTATCAGCATCGATCTTCTTGATGTCCTAAAATATGACAAATATGAAAAAATACTCTAGGATATTTAAAGCATAATTTATCAAAAGAAAAAAAGTACTTCTTCGTCTAATTTCTTGAGGACTTTTTGACCATGAGATGTTTGACTGATCTGTTGCATTTTTTCTTTAAGATGACGATCACGGATCAATTGAATTTCACTTTGTTGACGACGCTTCTCACGTTCTTCTCGTTCTGATTCAAGCCTCATCTGTTCTTCGATCATTTGCTTTCTAGCCAATTGTTCTTGACGTCTAACAAAAGCTAAATTTAAAAAACTTGTTCTTTGTGAAAAAATAGTTTTACAAAAACATACCTCTGTTCTTCTTCTTCACGGAAATTATTGAGACGTTCGATATACTCCTTTCTGTCTTCGATGATTTTGTGCCGTTGCAAAACACGTTGATGCTCTTCATATTTCGTCTTATGATAATAAGCCACAGCTTCATTACGCAAACGATCCCGCTCAGCTCGGCGATGATGAGGAGCTACAGCAGCGGCGGCTATTGTCAAAACTTCAGCAGCCCGCATCAATTGACCGCGAACTTGTTCAGATGGCATCTCTTGCAAGAATGGTCCTTCTGCAACACTTTCTCGGGAGGCTTCGCTCAATTCGACTCCGAAATGAATACACCTTGAAAAACATTTAGAATTAGAATAAATTTTAATACAATTAATTTCATTCACAATGATTATTATAATTTACTTGTTAGCATGATCAATTCGAATCTGCATATCATTGTGTCGAACACAATCGACAAGAAGGCGTTCTAAATGGAAGCGATCGGTGAACACAGCCAATTCGAGCAACCGTGTGAATCTTATACTTTGATAGCATTGAGCAACTTGTCTCACTAAACGAACAAGAGCAACATCTCGCATAGCATTCATGTATTGACACAAAGCTGCAAATATTATATTGATTAAAAAACAATCATTTTATCAAATTTGAAGTGAGAAAATCGTTTATTTACCTTTATCTTCTTCTAATGCATCTATGACAATTTGAGCTTTCTTGCAAAGAGTCAGAGGATCAAATTCGACCTCTAGCCAATTGTACATGTTTTGAAGATCAGGTGATGCAAGATCGATTACATTTAAATGCACGATTTCTAAAAGTTGACAAATAAATTTTATTAAAAATTATGTTTACATTAAACACAACATAATGATTGATATTACAAAACTAATACCTTTCAATAATGAAGCTCTTGTGGGAGGTTGTTGAAGACCCAACAATATAGCCAACCGTTGTGCTTTTTCAGCAGGAGTCTTATCCATTTCAATGAAACGGTCAAATTCTGGATGTAAAGATGGAAGAGGAATTGAAAGTGTTGCAACCAAAACTCTGCACGCCATTCTGTAAAAAAATATTAAATTTAATGAAAAAAAATTTGCGAAAGGAATTTATATTTGAAAATTTTTGCAAGTCTTACTTTTGCAGTTCATCTGGAGTGACATTTTTCTTCAGTTCACGAGAGAGTTGGAATAATTTGAGCAAAGCAGCAGCATGGAATAAATAATGACCTGCTTTCCAAAACACAAGGGCCAATTTTGTATAAAAGTTAGCCATAGTCTTAGCTACAGGCGTCTTTTTTGACATATTCATCAGATTGTGTATGTCTTCTATTGCTTTGTAAGCTTCCTGAAAGCAACAAGAGTTGTCAAAATTATTACAAAATCTTCAATTTGAAACAACCAATAAAAAAAAAAGATTTATAATACTCGTACCTGCCAAAGTTCCATTTGAATAGCATGTTCAAGTTGGAACAGTCTTGTTTCCAAGTTAAGTTGTTGAGTTTCAGGTTTACTAATGCTTACATTTCCGGTTTGAACCTAAAACCGATCAACACGTGAAATATTTTTCTAACTATGTTCAAGTGCTCAAAAATGAAAATCAACTCACGGTCAATTTGCAAATATCTTCCAAATGCTTTCGAAGTTTGTCACACAATTTACGAAATTCAGTTTTTCTAGTATATTTGAGACAAAATTGAAAAGCCATTCTTGCGATATCGTGATAGAGATTTTCAACGTGAGCATTAGTCCTCAATAGTTCAAGGCATTGACAATAAGACTCCCATAAAAATTTGACCCACGGAGTGAGAATAGTACGATCAGATCGGTCTTGAGAATCCTCACCAGAAACTGCAGATAACAAAATGCTCTCAGGTGTAGCGAGATTGTCAAGATCGTCAATATCTACGACAGCTTGAGCAGATTGTTCTCTAGCAGTTTCGGTCCGTTTTTCGGCCATTCTTAAATAACCTCTATCGAACAAAAAATATTTAAGTTAGCATTCAAATAAACAATCGTGTAATTTCATAGTATTAACGATTCTTATACCTTATGACGTTTTCTAAAGAACCGACGTTGACGGACTGAAACATGTTCCGGTATTGAAATAGACTTTCTTTTGCAATATGAGATTTGCGCAGTTCTACGCACAATTCTAAATATCGAAACATGATCGGTTCTAGCACACTCTCTGACCAGTTGTAAGCCCATTTTTTGTTTCGAAAAACTTCTTGTAGGGTATCAAGAGCTCGAGCCGGTTTACCTATTTCCATAAACTCTGAAATAGAAATAAAATCTGTTAGAATAAATATATCCAATTAAACAAATGTAACCGAGTGTAATTATGAATTGTTTTCTAAAGCAGTTTAGATATTATAAAGAATGTTGGATGAAAACCTAAAAGTGTATGCAAAAGATTTTTGTTTTATACAGAGCATTATTTAGATTTTAGTCAAGTTTTTAGAAATACCTTAAAATAGAACTTTCATATTGGAATGAACATCTGTGTCAATATGTCAAAGAGTGAAACAAAGTTGATTTGAAATATACATTATGTTTTATTTTAATGCACTGAATTTTTAACCCATCGAAAATATTTCATACATAAAAATTCAAAGCCGATAATGTCAGATAAGATTTTTTCAAACGAGGCATTGCGCAAATGATGAATTTTCACAATATAGACAAAAAGCTTGTCAAAAATGACACCAATATACAAAACTACAAATACATTCTGACCACAAAGAACGGCAAACTCAAGAGTAGATTGTGACTTTCATTCAAATCATGATAGTGTAGAAATTCGATGCGAAGTCATGATTTCTGGACAAGTTTCGTATCGTTTTCAATTTGTGGGAGGAATAAGTTCTCACTTTTCAGATGAGATTCACATAATATTTTCGAACTAAAACTCGAAACACTTTCGACGAACCGACTCGATGTGCATTTTGAGGTTATGGCCACGTGGAAGACATATGCGTTTACGTAACGCTTCACCCGAGCCTTCGTAACGTGTTCGGTTCATATTGCTATGTGGACGATAAATGTCGAGGATGTTCATCGGCGCGCGTCTGCATACTTTGGGGGAGACGTGGCGTGCGCATTCGTCGGCGATATGAAAGGACGCGTCGTACCGTTGGCTCGCTTTAAGGCGTTCTCCGGTCGCTGGCCGTAGCGCGCCATGGGGCCGCGGGCTCTCAGTCTCGTAGATGGGGGCCCAACCCTCTATAGGCAATCCTGGGAAAAATGGCCGCCGGACACGGAAGCCGAAGAACGACTGTCGTGCGAGCGACACGCCCGCCAACACTCGAATGAGGATTTCGGTAAAAGGCGGGCGAGCGGTGCCAACCGTGCAGATTTTACGTTTTATGCGATGATCTTTTTTTTGTCAAAATTGGATTTGTTTTGAAAATTTTCATGAGAAACTCGCATCAAACGCTCATTGTGTATTGAAGGAAAAAGGAATTGTGCTCAAAAAATAAACAAGGAAAACGAAAAGGAAACTAGGTACTTGGAAATCACTTAAAGGTCTTTTCAAGAAAATAAAATCACTCTTTTATATTGATTTTACATTTTAAAATTGCACAAGGTTTCATTTTCATAGGTTAAAAAGAAAGTTTCTCATGTAAACTGCATAAATAGTTGAAATATTTAACTCTCTATTTATTTTAGAAGCGACATCAATTAACAAATGATCACCGCTGACCCCAATACATTATTCAGCACAAAATCTCTTTCATAACAAAATCCACATTTTAGTAAAAACACGCTTTATTTTCAAATGCAAGTTATTTATTTTTTCACAATTCTTAAAATGAATCGGTCATAAAGATACAACATTGGACGAATGCGATATATTGACCATTCCTTTCAAAGTCCGCTGTTGTAATTTCTGAAACAATACATAAATGATCAGTTATAAAAATGAATCCAAGATGACTAATAATTCAATTTTAGAATTAAAATGTACATTACTTTGATAAATATATTGGCAATTAATCGATTAGTTTTCAATTGCCTTTGCTTTTTTAACAAATCTTTTTGTCGTTTAACTTCTGGCAATTTTTTATAACGAAGAGCCGTTTTCTTGACAATTTCTTTGGCATTAAACAGTCTTTGATTTTCTAAAATTATTATAAACAAATAAACATACAATATATTACGTTTTACACAATGAGTAGAAAAAAAAAATACCAGGTATAGTTTGTTTACCACACTTTAAACTTTGTAAATATGTGGAATGGTTTTTCAATTTAACAAAATCAGATAAATTGTGTTCGATCAATTCCCTTTTTTGATTTTCACATTTGAGCCTGAAGTTTGAATGGTAAAAATAAAATAAAAAAATTAAGCTAATGAAATGAAACAAAATCAAAAAATAAACCTCATCAAATGATTATTTTTAAGACATTCTCGACGTTTATCTGCATCACTGACAAACTTGGGTCTGTTCATTTTTAAATAATCCTTAACAGTCAACATATTCTTTCTAGTGTGTCCTTCATAAATATCAGGAATCATATTTTCTTTGTCATTGGACATTTGATGCGAAGACGCCGAAGTAATATCTTCAATAGTTATGTTGACACGATCGGATAAGTTGTCATCTTTTAAACTGCTGAAATCTTTTAATTGATCATCTGTGGATCCTAAACTTTCAAAATATGATTGGGTTACGGCAACGGCTCTTTCTTTTATTTGGTGTAATGCTTGATCTTTATTTCTAAAACTAATTTTGGGTACTCTTACAACTATTTCGTCTAAAATCCTTTTATTTTTATTTTGATCAGAATCAACTAGAATGCTATTGCCAGGTTCCAACACTAAATTATATGCCACTGGTTTGGGAAATACTCTATTAGATTTTCGGCGATATTCTCTTAAACAATTTGTGCAAATATTGGTTTGTTCATTTTTCGAATTTTTTAAGCATTTCAAACATAATTCATTGAGATTTTCAGATTTTTTTGCTTTTTGACTCTCAGTATCCAGATTACTTTCTTTGAGTTGGGCGATTTTATTATTTGATGTAGATTTGCCTTGTATGCTTTGAATCTCAGATATTTTCTTATTATCTTGTGATTGTTTAGAAAAAGACAAGCTTGAATTGAGGGATGATGATGAAATTTGAACAGATGCATCAACTTTAAATGCTTCTTTTTTTCGATTCTGACTGTCTTCATTGAGTTTTTTCTCAATTTTTTCCATCATATTGAAAATTTCTTTTGCTATTGAATTACTTATATCATGTTTTACTTTCACAGGATTTTGTACATTAGAACTTGTTTGAGGAGATTCTTTTTTGATTCCACTTTCACTTATTGAATCGCTACACGATTTGCTTTTATCTGAAACATTTTCAATTTCATAATTTTCAGAAGCAATTATAGAATGAGTGGATTGTATTTCAATTGGTTCAGTAATGTTTTTCTCTACAGTTGCAGTATTTTTAGATACAGTATTTTCAAGAGAAACACGCGGCTTACTTATTGAATTGTTAGATTGATTAGAGTGTTCTTCGGTTCTTTTTTCAGTCGGAGAAATTTTCATCTTTGTATATTTATTGATTAGCAAATTGTAATCATTTAAAAAAGATTTCATGATGTGACATTTGCGATACTTCGAATACTTTTCTCTGAGTCTATTTATTTTGTATTCTATGAGTTCACTACTGTCACTAAAATTTGAATTTGATTTCAAATCACATACATCACAAGAAGAACAAGATTTTGCATAACTGTCCATTTTGCAATCACATGATTCTAAACTTTTTTTCAGTAAACAACTTTTTGAATGTAAACTTTCGCTTTTGACTTTATCAGATCTATCACTGAATTCACATTTCTCTTCTTTACCAGATTTACGAAACGATTTTTCAATGTCTTCACTTAATTCATCAGAAGTCATTTTCAAGTTCAAAGGTGGAACATTCACATTATTTCCGAGTGATGGAAACATTCTTGAATCACTTTCAAGAGTCATGCTATTAATATTTTTGCTTTCTGATATATCAGAATAAGTTTTATTTTTCGGTGACTCATTAAAAAATACTTTGAGAATGCTATCAAAATTTTTGGTTTCGTATTTATTCTCAAGTTTGAATTTCAAAATGAGCAATTTTAATATTTCGTTATTAATTTTTTTCAATTTTCTCTCAGTTTCAGCAGATCGATCAAGTGCTTCACTATTTAAGGATGATTTTTTCAATTCGAGATTTGACATTTTTCTGACAATATGTGCTTTTTTAAGCAACAACTCTCGATTTTTTTCTTTTAGATATTCTTCATACGTAGATGAATGGCTACTAGAAGAATTTTTCGATGTCTGGCAAAAATTGTGGGCAATTTCAGGTTTATTGTTCGATTCTTCTATGTTCACCATAGAACTTTCTATGTTTATAATTTCAGGAGTAGTTTGCTTACAAATTTCAACTTTTTTCAAGTTATTATCTGTTTGAGTTTCATTATCGATGATACTTTTAGACGACTTCTTCTCTTTATTATCATTATTGCTTTCGTTTGAACTAGGAGAGTTGTTATCAAACTTATGCTCAGAAGCTACCAACTGAATAATTTTTTTCATTAGTTTTTCTTTTACAATAGGATTTGTATATTTCAACTCAATGAGTTCTTTGACGCTTTCTACTTTTTTTAAATTTCTGTAATCTCTTGGAAATGTCAGAGATTTCAAATTCCTTTCAATACTATTTATCAATTCAATATCACTTTCTTCTGTTGACTTATTTTTAGAAATCAAAGGAGGTGGACTATGTTCTTTTAAAATTTGAAGAGCCAAAGGTGAATGACTGTTTGAATTTTCTTTTTTTTGTTCATTATAAACATCACCAGGTACAAATTCAAAACTATTAACTTTCGATAAAATGCTATTATCCAAGTCAATATTATCATTGCTAACCGAAACTGGAACAGATGTGTCAGTATTTCCAAAATTTAAAACACTTTTTTCACTTTTTGTTGAAGACGTTTCCGATTTTTGAGATGAAAGTTTAGACGAATCAAATTTGAGTGAAACACTCTCACGTTCACTAGATTTGGAATCAAGTGGTGTAGAAATATGATATTGTTCAGGAGATTCGATTACCTCATCTGACGCTGGGGTAGCAGATCTGGATTTCTGATCGCATGAAAATGCACTGTGAGTAGTTCTCGAAGTGTTTTCTATATGTGATTCACTCTTAGAACTGTTAATTGTGATGTAGTCGGTATCAGAATGATCATTTAAAGATTTTGGCTGCAGATTTGAAGGATTTAAAGTTTTTAGAGATTTAGCAATATTGACTTGAACTTTATATGATAAGTCACTTTTCAAATTGAACTTGTTTACATATTTCTTTTTTGTTCTGAATGTTTTACGTTTATGAGAAACTACAAATGGTTTAGAAGCACTTGATGCAGTTGGTGAACTTTTACGTTCAGTTGGGGAATTAGGCGTTGATTGCGCAACCGGCAAGCCTGGATATTTTACATATTTAGCTTTCTCTCCGCGTTTATCCATACTTGAAACACTTCTGCGATGAGGATTCAAAGCAATTCTTTCCAGAGTACTGAGACCCTTATTATGAGAATCTATATTTTGATCTACATTTGCATAGCCAATATCAGCAAGAGAATCCCACTCTAGTTTTCTTGAAGTTATACTACTAGAGGGAGATACATTTTTGTAACTCGAATGATCTTGATTTTCATTTTCATCTAAAAAGCAAAATTAAGCATGATTAGATCACTGGCTCAACAGTGATAGGTCAGATTATTCTACTTTTTAAGTTAGGTTAATTAGAATGTCATGCTATTGCTGTAACCATCTAAAACCTATAAATGAAACAAAAATCATTTAAGATTAAATAATAACATTTACCTATATCATTTTCATAAGTGAGAGCTGGAAAATCTTTTTCATTTCTTACAGATGAAACAATATCGGTATCGTTGTCAACATTTTTGTAAGATACGCTTGAATCGATTTCGTTGTTAAATGTTATTATTGGAATACCTTTTGAAGACGACTGCAATTTGAAAATATTGAAATATATGGATGTTTATAAAAGTTGACTATTTTGATTGTTCAGTTACTTGAAAGGGTCTAAGGTATGGACGAACTCGTTCGCGTCCGATTTCGGAGCAATAAGCTTCCACCAATCGAGAATATGCATCAGATGATGAAGCTTTGAATTTAGATGATACTCCGCAATCGTCTTTTTTGTCATCTTTAGACATATTTTTATTTTCTCGAAACAGTTTTGACGTACGCCACTGAATTTCAACCGTCACTTCCAAACGTCAAAACTTATATTCAAGCAACGTGTTTGTAGACCATACCATATATATTTTTTCAAATAATTCTATTCTGTACATTTGTACTATTTTTATCAATAATCTTGAATAATTTTTAAGTTTTTTTATCATAATGATCATTTATAAAATTATATTTTATTTTTTATTTAATTAACAGTTTTTAGTAATGGTCGTAATATAGAATCTTAAGTTTCAAGTAAAGTTTGACGTTTGACGTTTTTGTTCAAGTGTGTTGATCTTGCAAATCTTAAAATGTCTCGTAAAACAACTAGATTAGATGCTAAAAAAGTCGTAAGTTACCATAGAAATGTTCTTAATATAATACTTCTTTATTTTAATCTAGAATTCGATATATCTTAATACTCTGATGGTTTTTATAGAATTCCGAATTGCTCACTCTCACTTATGGAGCTCTCGTTTCCCAGATGATAAAAGATATAGAGAACATAGACGATGTGAATAAACAACTAGAAAGAATCGGATATAATATGGGTGTGAGGCTAATTGAAGATTTTCTCGCTCGTACGAATTCCGGTAGATGTATGGAGTTGAGAGAAACTGCTGATAAAATACAGCAAGCTTTCAAGTAATTTCATTTGAATATTGTACCTACATATTCGATTTTTAGTCCATTGACTGAAAAAAAACCTAACATAACCTAACCTATAGCGTCATGCAGTTAATCAAACTATTCAGTACCACAAAATATATTTCATAATATTATAATTGTATAAAATTATTTATATGTGTATATTTTAGATTGTATCTAGGAATGCAGCCTACTGTGTCATCGTGGAGTAATTCAGGTGATGAATTTTCACTGGTCTGGGAGCAATGTCCAATTTCTGAGTGGGTAGAACTTCCACAAGAAGTTCGTGGATTGAAGTATTGCAATTTGTTGTGCGGAGCTCTCAGGGGAGCTTTAGAGATGGTGCAGTTGGAAATACATTCGTGGTTTGTTCAGGTACTTATTTCATTTGTAGACATATTTGTTGTCATGTAATACATATTTCAAATGATCAAAAATTGATTTTGTTTTCGCTTCAGGATCAGCTCAAAGGCGATCCGGTCACAGAATTGCGTGTTAAATATATCAGAAGATTAGAAGATGCTATACCGGCAGGAGAAGATTAAGTTTAAGATTGTATTATCATTTATGAAGTTCAAGTAAATGTTCAGTAATATCTATATTCAATGTGAAGATTAAGAATAATATGAAAAATATGAAATCAAAAATGCATTTAGTAAAAATGCGCTTAATCATGATCATTGATTGATATGATCCGAAATTGATTATAAATGGAATGATACTTATATATTATTTATAAATAGTTTCCTTATTGAACTATTGTGTTTAATTTGAGTCAAATTGAAAGATTTCATGTCATTCTAATTTATAATTGTGCATTTTTTTTTTATTATGAAACTTTCATTTTGGTTACATATTTTTTTATGTTTATTACTCGTATATTATTAATATATTTAATGCTCAAGCAATACACATACATACTTTCATTAATTTATGATATCATTAGTATTGTAAATTGTGTAACATTCGATTACTTTAATTCATAGTATTAAACTTGTTATTGCATCATTTATACATTCATATATCGTATTTAAATTAGCTAAATATATTATTGTATACATTTTTATGATATACACACTCTTATCCGAATTCTGTTATGGATATTTAATAGTCATGTTTAGCTATTTATCAATTCACCGAATAGTGAGAATCACTTTCATACAAATATTTTATTTTGTAAAATCAACTAATTCACAGCACATTTATTACGATAACTAAAAACTGTATCATAGCTAAACAACATTGATATGTAATAAATTCAAATCATAAACGTCTCAATGAGTTTTCATCGATTCGAAAAACTTTCAACCCCAACTTAAAAAAACTGTCACAATTCAAATTGTAACTCATTTTTCCGCATCAGACACAAACCTAACCCATATTCTTGACCGCAGATGAAGAACTGGCGATTCGAGACCAGTTTGAGAAGCTCGGCATTCGCATAATAAGCTCACGGAGAGAAGGCTCACGTAAATTGAAGCAGCGTGTGTGGGCGACCCTGTGTGATCCCAGCCCAGCGTGCGATCAGACCACAGCCTCTCAAATCTCGAACTGTTCGATTTCTGCTTGAATGATGCCATTTTCTTGCTTGAGAGATAGGCTGCGATCAGACCACAGCCTCTCAAATCTCGAACTGTTCGATTACTGTTTGAATCATGCCATTTTCTCGCTTGAGAGATAGGCTGCGATCAGAACACAGCCTCTCAAATCTCGAACTGTTCGATTTCTGCTTGAATGATACCATTTTCTTGCTTGAGAGATAGGCTGCGATCAGACCACAGCCTCTCAAATCTCGAACTGTTCGATTTCTGCTTGAATGATGCCATTTTCTTGCTTGAGAGATAGGCTGCGTTCACACTGCGATGTCTTATCTCGGAAAGCAGACACATAGAAGGGCGAAAAATATGAAACATGCGATGTATATGGAACATCGCGATATTTATTACTTGCAGTTTTGATCATTTGTTAATTTTGCATACAATTAGTCTTATTGATAGATTTCAAAAAGAAAAACTCAGGATCGACATCGAGTCTAAAATTATTGAGGATTGAAATTTTACTAGTTTTTTTTAACATCAGCTGTAACTTTGAAGTGTGATATTATTTTTAGGATATGTATGAGATTATTGCTCGGCGATTTGTTGGATTGAAAAAGCATTAATTTGAAATAAAATTTAGTATTCCATATTTGCCACCCTTTGAATATTTCGTATTAAAATACCACTATTCCATACTTGATACACATATGAAAAAAACATTTTTTAGTGATTATCGTTTTTTTCGAATTTGAATGATTATTTCTTCCTTTTACTACAATCAACACATAACTAAGTATATTTTGCTTCAATCTATTTCTCAAGAACATTGATTGTTTTTCATATGTGGAAAATACACGCTTAAAACTTAATCGTTTCCATATTTATCGCGTTTCTTATATATCGGAAAATCTGTGAAGAATCCTAACCCTACACCAATACGAATACATTTGTCATTTCATTCACATTTTAAACTCTTCAATCGACGCAAAAAATGCCCCAGAAGCAATTTAACGTTAATCATCTATGTCATACTCCAATCTGCATCATGTTTCGATTTCTTCGAGAGGAACCTTTTGACATCTCGCTCGACGTCCATTCAGAGAAGCCACTAATTGGCATTTGCATATAATTTATTGGGCCAATTCCGCCGATCCCACATCAATGGGGGACAATTCGTGCCAATTGACGGCGTATCCCAGAATAGATAATGGTATGCTTAGGTATGAGAATGATGTTATTTTGATGCACTTTCAGAAGTGCATGAAGACGTTTCCATGGGAAATTAGCGTCCGGTGAATTATTCATGGCGCTTCGGGGAAAACGTGAACGAGAGATTAGGATTCGGTCTTGAGTGATCAGTGCGAAATTTGAATGTTACACTGTAATGTTGATTCGATATTCTAGAATTTTCATTAAAAATAGTTTTGTTGAATAAAAAAAAAAAAGATATTTTGTGTATCAATCGAGTGATGTTTTGTAGTCGAGACTTTGTCAGATAGAGTAGAATAGAGTCTGTGAAAATTAACTCAATCGAGTAAGGAAATGGATCGGAATATCTTTTGTGAACGTATGTAGTATGATGCTTTCATTTAGTCAATGAAACTCAATTGTTTCGATAAAATATTATAGAAGTACCTAGATATTTTTGAAATTTTATTTAGTAGAAGAATATGGGAAAACTTAACTCCTTTCCTTTTTGTTTTTTGCCTCTGATTGCTTTTTGGAAAATCGTATTAAAAAAGAAAGATCTAGCTATAAACCTAACACAGTACAACTCCTATCTAACTTTAAACTTTACATAAATCCCAAAACGAAAATCAGACTAATGCTAAATGATCTTTAGTATTAAGACAAAACCACACCATTCTGAGACGTCATAAAAGAAAGAAAGAGAAGCAACCCACTATTTTTTTTGTGAGAAAGCAGAACAACGTAACCACACATTGACTTGTCTCATTCGCACACGAAGAATTGAATGGTTGTTGATCTCTTTCTTTTGACGTCTCAGAACGGTATATTTCCGCCATTAAATAGCTACATAAACATCACTACATCCGACCTAACCTAAAAAGTAATCCAACTTAAAACCTAACCCAACCCATACCCTAACATTTCTTCCATCCACAGAACAATAGAAAACAAACCGAACCACTTTGAACGAAGCTCTCGTCGAATTTTCCGCACAATGCTCGAATTTCCCGCCATTTTGACGTCTCAGAACGGTGTGTTTCTGCCATTAGACAGTTACCTAAACATCACTACATTCGACTTAACTTAAAATTCCAATCCATCGACACCCATCCTCCAACATTTCTCGCATCCACAGAACAACAGAAAACAAACCGAACCACTTTGAACGAAGTCCTCGTCGAATTTTCCGCACAATGCTCGAATTTCCCGCCCTTTTGTCGACCCGGAACCGGAAGTGCATCTGCATAGGCGGCATACGCCGATCATTTGTCGAAACGGCAATTGTCCATCGGCATCTGCGACTCGGAAGCCGCTCTTCACCAGCCACAATGACGAATCCATCATTGTCAATCGGCCGCCGTCGAAATATTGTTATGCCGATGCATTCAGTGTATTGTATGTCGTATTGTATTGTATGTGCTTGTATAATTCGAGTTTGAATTCTGAATATGAATCGATTGATTGATGTCTGCGTTTTCGATTGTTGTCTTTTTGAGTGGTTTTTCGATTGTATGTTTCGAGATGTGAGCGAATTTTTTTAGTTCGGATTATTTCGATGGAATTTGAATGTATGATTGATTTTTTAATATTGATATTTTTAGAGCAAACTATCGACTTAATACTAGAGTTAACCTTAAGTTAAATACTAACTAATCTGATCGAACTTGTTCATTGACAAATTTATAATCTGCTCAACATTTTCATAAAATTATAGAAAATATTTTTGTGAAATTATATTCAATTACGAATTCACAAATAAAATAATAATTGGCATCAGTGAATTCTTAATTTTATAGAAGTTTTCTTAAAATCATACCCATATACGAATTTGCCAATGAAATCATATTATTTTTGAGAGTTCAGTGATAGTAAACTAATCAACATTAAGAATCTTCTCAGTAGATATAAAAATAAATTTCGATTAATTTAGGTTATTTCATTAAAATACAAATTTACCATCACACAAATTTACCACAAATAAGTTTTCATACATTTTACCATTCTACTCCCTATTTGAATTAGACAAATTATAATTTCACTGTATCACAAACACTTGCATAATTGCAGTCGTTTCATAACATCATAACGATGTGCGTCTAGCCTAAAACTCATAGACACAATTAAAATCGAATCAAACTTACGCATATATCGAAAGATCGATATAATTTCACAGAAGCACTCATTTTTCCCAATATGGCGTAGGTGCAATTAGGGTGAGTGGTTCGTGGGGTGCACGCCACGTTGCATCTGTCGATTTAATTTCGAATTCAAACCGATGATGAAGTGGCGAAGAACACAATGGCCGATCGAAGCTTGATTGGCAATTTGTCTTCCATGTTCGATTGTCGACGGAAACGCGGCCGCCATCTTGTTAAGTTGCACGATCCGATTACATAACCTAACGTTATTTAAAAAACCTATAGGAAGGGCGACAAATATGGAACATTGCTATATTTATTACTTATAGTTTCGATCATCTGCTAATGTTGCATAAAATCAGTCAATAATAGTATTATTATTATTAAATTTCAAAAAGAAAAACAACAGTATTGACATTGAGTTTAAAAATATTGAGGATTGATATTGTCTGAGGTTTTTTTAAAAATATCAGCTCTAACTTTAAAGTGTGATATTTTTTTAATTATATGTTATGAGATTATTGCTTAGCGATTTGTTGGATTGAAATTGCGTTAATTTGAAATTAAATTCAGTGTTATTTATTTGCCACCCTTTAACTATTTCGTATTAAAACACCATTGTTCCATATTTGATACCCACATGAAAAAAATACAAAAAAATAATTTTTCAGTTATCATCATTCTTTTCAAATTTGAGTGATCATTTTATCCTTTTTACTATAATTAACACATAACTTAGTACATATATTTGGCCTCATCTATTTCTCAAGAACGTTGATTATTTTTCATATGTGGAATATACACGCTTAAAACTTAAATGTTTCCATATTTGTCGCTTTTCTTATATACGAATGTTCGTTTGAGTGAACGTTACGTTCTCTCAAATCACTCATCAGATTTCAATCAAACTTTTCCGAGTTTTTTTTTTATTCAAAACCAAAAATCTATCAACAAAAACTTTCTGAGGAGATAACGAGACAATCGTTAGCACGTTTTTAGCGTCTTTTCGAAATCGGTGTTACCACGGGGGTCTGATTATGGGCCCACTTGTGAAACCGCACACGTACGGACCAGCTCCAAATTGCTATCCAGTTAATTTCGACACATGTCGTTAATGCTCGCTTTTTCGACTTCCTCGTGCTGGTGGTCCGCCGAGGAGTTGCGGCGATTACGCCCCCCCTGGAGATCAGGTGATGCCCAACCATCGGGCTATAGTCCGATTCGAGGATGACTTCGAGCCAGGGTTGTGGAGTCGGAGGCAGAGTCGATAGTCGTGAGTTTTCTTCAGAGTTGAAGTCAGAATTGGAGTCATGAGTTTTCTTCAGAGTCAGAGTTGAAGTCGGAATTGGAGTCATGAGTCTGATTAGGAACAATGCAATTGATTATAAGTCTAATCCATTATCTTCTAACTATATAATAGCGCTATTCTGGGTGTCTGTGTCAATGTAACGCTCCAAAACTGCGTAGATATATACGACGGGTTGATCGTTAATTGATGATAAATTCATAGTAGGAGTCATTTTTTTATTATTACTTTAAAATTATAGTCAGGTCCAGGGTCGTTTTTTTGAATAGCTTCATAGCCCCATTTGAATTTAGTAATAGGAATTGATGTTAAAAATAAATATAAAGTAAGTTTATTTGCATATTTTACACTTCAAATCGAATGTGTAGCAATTAGAGTCGAATAATCAAAGGTAAATAAGATGAAAAATAAGAATTTCTCTCATAAATACTTCTATACTTTCATTGCTGTAATTTTTGTTACCACAAATTCTATTAACTATCAAAATCTGTCTCTAATTTTCTTGTAGCTAAAAAAATTCAGTCAGAATATAAATGTATCTTTATCGAAATATCATCTCATACAATATGATAGAACATCGTATTCTTGTCTTCTTAAATTTTCCCGAATTCGAAATGCGATCAGATCGTTAGTTATTCTCAAATCGAAAAAGATTCGCCGCCGCTGCTCTAATTGAATAATAAGCTAAAAAGCGGACGCGGTTCGATTTAGTTAGAACAAACAAACCAAAAGAAAAAAAGCGATGAAAAACCCAACTTTGAAAACACTCCAGGTAGCAGCCACGAAATTATTTTTACGCTCGTTATCTATGGTCAATAATGATATAATCTATGGTGTTGGCGCTCCGAGCTCACCTTTTTTCATCCACGTATCAAATGGCTTTCTTTTTTTTCGAAAACGCATTATACATACAAATTTGATGCCGCTCCGATGATGAGTTCATCCCGTCGAAATGAAAATGCATAAATTCAAAAAATGAACCATCGTAATATCGAAAAAAAATCATGGCTTCGCGATGGCAAAAAATGTAACGGATTTTTTTCGAAAAGTCGTGATTGTTTTATAGGATATTGTGTTTCGGAGCGTTGTTAATTTTAGGATTTTACGTTCTCTCAAAATAATCGATGTTTATTACTGGGTGTTCTTTGAAACAATTTGTGTGAACAACGTATTTAAAAAAGATGATACGTGGATAACCTTTTTAGTTGGCGCCAACGAAATTGAATATACAGTACATCGTTTGAAAATAAAAGGGTTGTCAAAACAAATTAATTGAATTCACGATGGAAATCTTCATAACACAAGGTTAAGATCCGCTTTATAGAAAAGAAATCTGACTTAACTGTATATTGAAACATCCATTTTCTTAACAAAATCTTAGATTATATAAAAAAAAGCTATCATGTTCATCACAAAAAGTTTGTAGTGTTTTTTTCAAGATAGAATTCAAATTTTTAATCTGATATTAAAAATTATATGCAAATTCGAGTGTAAAAGTGTTATAGAATAGAAGATCTGCTTCTACTGAAATATTCAATGAACAAACCATAGAATCGTATGAAAAAAATTGAAGTGTCGATAACCCTATGAGATACCATGGGAACATTTTTATCGACAGCGCATACCATAAGTATGCCGATACAAAAAGAAGTATTTTTTTAATCAATGGGGATTGATCTCGGCGCCATATAGATTTTGTCAGTTAATGTGTATTATCATCGCTTTTTAATCAATTGCTCGAAGACTACAAGACGGTTCGGAAATAAGTTTGAAAAAAAGCCTCCAGATACTAAAATAAAAAACGTATAATTGATTATGAGGCTCGAAATATTTTGTATGTATAATACATATAAACGATTTTCAAAATCGAGGCTCGTTCGATTTGTGAAAATTCATGAAACGATTGTCAGAATCGTAACGTTACGAATGTGTGCGATGGAAAATTATGAAATTGCATTTTCCATGTTGAATTCGTTGAAATTGATTCAAATTCAAATGATAAACTTAATTAATTTTTGAAAATCTGTTTAACAATTGAACGACTTTCGTGAAAAAATCAGTTGTGAAAATTTCGTTTATAATGGATTACGAAATGCGTTGAGGTTTTTCCATATTTATTTTCCATATCATTGTTAATTTATCATCAATTCTCTACAAATTTCATATGTATTCATTATCGATTTACTAAAATTCGTATAAGTAGATATTCTTACATCACTAAAATTTTGGTATTCGAAAAAATCATGAACCATTCAATGCAGATTTTTCTATTACATAGTTGAAACGAACTGTTTCCTTTTTCAAAATTGAATTGAAAAGTTCACGCATTCTACTATCCAAATTATTCTAAAATTATTTGATTTAATTCTTGTAATGATGAACTTAAAATGAAAATATTTATTCATAAAAAAATTCAAAATTCTCTCAATAAATGAACGACGTTTTCAAACAAAATCAGTTACGAAATTTTCATTTTACGGAATGCGTTAAGATTTTTCATCTTTCTAACATCTTAATCTGTTTCAATACATCATCAATTCTTTGCAAATCACACATTTATCCATCATCCTACAAACGCATTAACACTTATGTACGTACAATTCAATCGGCACGACACTCAAACTAATACAATACAATTTAACACAACACTAAAAAATCTAGCCATATCTTACTCAACGCATCAAATCTCCGATAATTTCATACAAGTTCATACGAATTATCAAACATTCATTCTTTAATATAATACCTACTCTCATCGCAACAACAACAACCGCAACCACAACTACAACCGCGAACCCTCATTTACACGAAACACTCTCATAGTGGGTTCACGAACACGAACACGAACACGGACACGAACACGAACATTACACAATTACACGCGATAATGTCTGGTGTTGTTATTGGGTGGCGAGCCGCTAGTTTGGACGAATTATGACTGTTTGTTTTTCCACCGTGTAAAAGAGTGAATCGTGGTGCAGCGACGAAGAGGGGCCACACTCCGCGAGCTGGACGTGGCTCGACGTCTCCGAGGATATCGCAGGTTTGGCTAT
The DNA here is from genome assembly GCA_024721215.1 of Cheumatopsyche charites. NCBI lineage: Eukaryota > Metazoa > Arthropoda > Insecta > Trichoptera > Hydropsychidae > Cheumatopsyche > Cheumatopsyche charites. The sequence continues at coordinate 1,934,158 of CM045577.1, read as the reverse complement.
TTTCATTCTCGATAATCTCACATGTCTTATCTAGAGTTTGACGTTTGAGGCTATGTATCGATTGTTGTTGATTTGTATCCAATTTGTCTTTGCATATTATTTTTATGTATGAAGATCGTATAAGCCAAGGGGTGTAACTTGGTTGTGATGTTATGATGTCTCTTATCGTTGATCGTTTTGTGAAAAATCGCTCGACAAGAGTCATATTTTTATATATTGTTTTGCTCGTTATATGAATTATTTATTATGCGAGGTGCTCGATGAGTGAGGTTTGACTGTGATAAAAATGTATCTCAAATGATTTCATATAATATTATTCATATATACTATTGTGAGAAATTTTGAACACCTTTGATGAATTTGATAAATGTTGCGTTTTTATGCAAAATTTGTATGAAATGGGTTTGTAGATTTTTTTATGTTTTGAAGACTGATCAAAGACGATTCTTAATATTGTATTTCATATCGATATTTGTAATGATTTTCATGTAAAATTTAAATTAAACGAAAATATTGCTCGGAAGAAATTATTGTTAGAGTGTATGAAATAATATTTTAATGGATGAGTCTTGTTTTTATGTATTGCCTTAATTTTTCGCGACATTGAAATATTATTTCTATACGGACACTTCAATAAGTGTTTCACAATAATCTTTTACGTGTGATGTTATATTTTTATACGAAAATCATTTTAAATCATGATGCCAAATACAATATTAAAAACTGAATTCGATCACTGTTTAAATTATAAAAAATGTATGAATTGCAGTTGATACTGTAGTATGTCTAACTCTGTCGCATAGATATTTTGACAGTTCGCAGTTGGAGGACTGACTTATTTATTTTTTTTTAATTTAATCGAAATAAACATATCGAAACGCGACGTCGAGCAGGGTTAATGAGTGGTTGCGTTCTCGGCGCGTCGAAGGGTACCAATTTGGGTTCGGACATAAATCATGTCGGGGGCCCCCCTGCATTCCACGCCGGGCCGGAGCCCCCGCCGGGCCTGCGCCCTCTCGAGGGGGGCAATGGTGGTCCATTGATTTTCGATGTCGACTTCCGCCGTTGAGGTAGGCGGGCTGCTCTTCGATTTTCAATTTTCAATTCGATGATGATGATGATGGTGTTGGTGTAGATTAGTGATGATGATGATGGTGGTAATGAATTCGGTTATGATGATGATTTAGTGCTTGTATAATTTTTTATATTATTGCATAGTTGAATTTAAGTAATAGATTTGTGTGATTTTACTGCAATTTTTTTCATTGAGGACGTAATAATGTGTATCTGTTCATTGATCATCTGCTTGGATTGACGATTGGATTCATAACTTAACAACATCTATGTGATTAGATATAAATAATATTTTTTTCTATATTTGCCACTTTTTCATTTTATTTTTGTAGGTGAACCAATTAACCATTAATTCCGTAAAAATTCCGTTGGTATTTAAATATTTTTACATAAATTTCGAAACTATTGTTAAAATCACTTAAAATTTAAAATGCGTCCGATTATTTATTCAAAGCGGAAATGTGTAAACGCGCTTAATAATTATGATATAATTTATAATGCGAGAGCGATTTTCGAAAAATGCTCGTAAAAGGAGAACGGTTAATTACACGTTTTTCGTTTTTTTTCTCTCATATGCATATTTTTCGAGGCGCGTTTTTTGGAGGGAAAATCAAAAAACGATAAATAAAAAATTGGCGCCCGTAGTGCTAGAGGTATGTAATTTTGTATTTTAATAAAACCGACATTGATTATACACGTTTCCTAAGATCGCTATCGATCGATTACACTTGCATATACGAAAGTTTCTTTCGATTCCATTGAGAATTTTATTCGACTTAATTGGTTATTGTTTTGGAATAAGTGAAATTTAATTCGGTCAATTTTGCGATAGAAATCTATGCATCTTAATATAAAGTATTGATTAATTCATTTTGAGGTTCGAATATAAAAATAATTGATTAGTAGTACCTACCTGAAAAGTAAAAATATTCAGTGACCATTTTTACAAAATTACCTCTAATTGAGCCATCGACCAAATAAGCGAACCTCACAACGACAAAAAAAAAACCTCAACCTCATGCATATGCAAGCGGCTCAATCACGAACACGAAAAGGTGACGAAATTCATCACGAAACCCTCAAAAATAAAATGAAAAAACCAAAAAAACCAATCAAAAAAGGAAAATTTCTTCGAATCGCACTAAAGGCGCCATTTTGGCGAAACAATGGCGCGCGTTAAGTACTTAGGGCTAAGCACGCGCATGTAGCAGGTGTCCTCGTGAAAATCGACCTTTTGTTTTAAAATATAAGGGAGCCATTTGCACGCTGAATGCGGTCATTGATATGGCAACCCCCATTTTATTTTATAGCCTCTCGTTTGCCATTCGTTGATGATTTTTCTGTTGTTTCGCGGCGATGATATTGGGTTGGGTTGTGCACATTGTGAATTCGTATAGTACTTGTGTTCGCACTTTCTTTTTCCTTATATGGTTGTGATTTTTGTGTTCGGTTCGCATTTTTTGATTATTTAATATATATTTTATATGACGACTGAAAAGGTCGAGAGGTACAAGTGACTTCATAGCGAAAAAAGTGCACTCAAATTGAACATGTACCTTCATGTATTAGGAGGAGATCGAGTGATTAGATGATATATCTTGGTGCATGTTCCGAGTCCGTTTATATCCTTTTGCCACTAAATATATGAGCGTACTTAGAAGCGATTCTTGTACATAAATCAATTTTGGCTAAAATTTTACTTGTACTCCTTGGCCTTTCCAGTCATCATATATGATCTTACTAAAATATTCAGGCTTTAATTCGTTCTATTGAAAAATCTGCTTTATCATAAAAAAACTATGGTTACGAAACCGCTAAAAAGTGAAATTCTGACTCAAACTGACGCCAGAGAATGTATGTAATAAATAAATTTTCATATATTGCATATTAATTGAAATGTGTTCTTCGATGAATTTTCATTAATTTTTCAACTCATTTTGAACAATAATTTCATATTTTTTTATAAAAAAATCTTAATTAAAAAGAAAATTTATTTGAATGTATGTATCATATGCATTATGCATTTTGTACTCTGAAGTGAGATTTAACATATGCTTCAGCATTCTTATGTGCATTACGAAATGCGTTCCGCCATAGAAGTAGGAAAATTCACGGATGACAAACACGAGAAGAGGCTTGCACTTCGCTTAATGAGCATATTACTCATTCTGATTTTTTTCTTCTATATTGAAGACGACTCTCAAAAAGCACTTTTCTTTTCACTCAACAAAGCAGACGTCAGGAAGAAAAATGCGATGAAATTTAGGAAAAAATAATCTTCACGAGATCATTTCAACGACAATCCACGTAACAATCATTAGATCTTTTCGCTTGTCGAATTTACGTGATCGTTTTCGTTTTACAATTGTATGGTAAATTGTTCGATGTCCGGGTGTCGGATGAATAATGCGAGATTTGAATTTAGTATGAGACGTATTATACATTCACATGACTCGCCCATGTAAAAATAGTGAACGTTTATGTGTTTTGAATCGAAATTCATACATTCACCGTTATTTATGAGCGACGATTTGAAAAAGTATCGTTTTCGATCGATAAAATATTATTTATCCGTTTTATGAAATATTTTATGGAAGATCCGTATTTTTTTTTACCGAGCCTCAATCGATTTATATTTGTTCAGCAAAAGTGTACTGTAAGCTCGTCACGAAGTGTCTACATATGCTAACGAGACATTATCTTTCATTTCACGCAAGATAAAAACGTGTTATTTATTGCCCATATTTTATACGAAAGCGAGAACAACAATGGAATCGAATCCACTCAACTGTATGACAAAAGGCGTGAGAAAATTATATATGTGATTTTATTACGCATCAGATGAATGAATAATGCATTCGTACGAAGATTAAAATAACTCACTATCAGCGTATGTTAATATTTGATTAGGATACATCAAATGTACAATGAACTTCGACTATAAATTCGTGCTTATGTGCAGCAGTTCAAAAATATCTTGAGTGAATTTTAAAATCATACATGCGATTGATTATATCAATTTGACTATTTGCAAATTTTCCGTCGATGGTTTTAGTCATGATTTTCCTGAAATTCTAAAAATAGTATAATATATAACTTACTTTTTTGCATTTTGACAAGTTCAACTACCGACTCGTGAAAATTGTCGACCACTTTTCAAGTCGACGGCGACAATCACTTCAAGTTTATTTACGAGTGGTTCGAATGCGAGGTTTTCATTATAATAGGGAAAATGTTTTAGTTGCCGGCACCGTTTTTAAATATTAATCAAATTCTCACGTTTTATGTACACAAAGAAAGAGGAAACTCGGCTTATTTAGTTTTATTTTCAGAGATTTGGTTTCTATAGAAATTTTAGTATCATGTACACAAACGAAAACAATGTGTGGAACTAAGTATGCAAAAATACCATATTTCTATTGAGTTTTTCTAAAAATCATTCAATATTTTTCCATTCCGAATATGTGAAAATAATTACTGGATAATACAAACTCACTCAAATTAAAGTTCTCCGCAAAAGAACTGCTTTTTTTCTGTCATAAAACCATATTCCGAAAATTAAAAATATGGATTGAAAATGATACTAGGACTAAACCTAGTCTAAACTAAAATGGGACTTGATGATTGTGCTTATGTGTTTCTAATACATTCCTCTCACCATTCATCCGATAACGATGAAATTTTCCAGATTCATCTGGAAAAAAATCTACACAATCACTTTCCAATCAATTCACTTCAACTTCACTCTGCGCTAAGAAAATCCACCACTCCTCGACTCCACACCAAATCAACAAAACACATCCGATTCCAATCGAACCTCCCTCACATAATCCAAAGATTTATTTCTAATATGCAAACAAACACACATAAAAAGCACATAAAGAGTCGGCTCGATTCAAAGAGCGCCTCGAGTTTCGTATGCCGAGGCACGCTCTCGCCGCCATACGTGGCCATACGATCCGACGACACCTCAACACCACCACCCTCGAGTGCCATCGGGCCTCAATTTGAGGACAGACTCATTTCGGATGTCGTCCGCGGCCTCGAGTAACAAGCGGCTGTTAAAATCGGTGCCCGAACATGACCGAAATGCCCAATGCTCTTCGAGAGATCGTATTGAGCATTTTTATCACTCTGGAGGCTCTCTCGTTAGCATGTCGGGGATTTTCGGTGATTTTTTTTCATTGTCGATTTGAAAATTTGGTTGATGTTGTCGATTTTTGATAGAATTTTGAGAAAGATTCATATTTTAGATGGTGGCTTTTATTGTGAGTACGCATGTGGTGTTTGAAAGTCTTTGAAAGATGATAGGTCTTATAAGTTCAATGATTTTCTGTCATAGTATTTTCAGTCATTTTCATGATTAATAAGTCGATGCAATTATATGATGACTGATAAGATAACAGATTTTTAGTAAAATTTGACTTTATTCATTAAATTAAATAGTATCTTTCGAAATTTCATATATTTACTCAACACTTCTCTAACGTATCGATCATTTTTGTTGTCGAATGAATTTTCTTTGGCTTCAAAATTTTAGTTAGCGATTCTTCATTGAAAACAATTATTTTCCCTTGATCATTTTTCTCTGGTTTACAAACATATAAAAGTAACTTTACAGAAGATTTGGAAAATTGAGTGATTAGAAAATCTTTTTGTAATATTTTTTTTTCATTCATTATGTATTTTCATTGCAAACAATATGATTTTCATTGAACTTATTGAGTTGAGTTACTGAAGTGGTAAGTGGTTTTATGATCTTTAAATATATTTCTCTTATAGATTATACAATATCAATTTCGAAATAACAATCTCATAAATCAGCATATTATCTGAAAAAAAATCGATTCATCGATAAATTTCATTTAATACCATTTCATTTTATGCTACTCATCAATTCGAAGATCGGGCTAAATGTATGCACTTTCGTCGAGCGCTTTATCGCGATTGTATCACAATATCGTATTCATATTCGAAAGCAGTAATAAACGTTAATTATCGTCTGTTTAATCACGAGATCGATCGTTAATTTCGCTGTTTATTCGCTATAAAATTTGATGATTTTCAACAGCAATTATCGCGCGCGGCACGTCTCAACCGTCGACCACTTTGCGAAAGACACGATCGCTTTACGACAACTTCTAGACATAGAAGTTGAAAGTTTTACTATCAGAACGTGTAATAAACAATGATAATTGAAAGAAACATATACTCGAAGTTCAATTAGTTAAGTTTGATAACATTAAAATACGCATAAATCAAACGCTAATCGATTGAACGCCAGTTTAGTCCAACTTTGGCTTTCATACAAAAATGTTTATATGAAGACTCTACATAGATGTAAACACATACAATTTTACTTGACTATATTTCCATAAAATCGTATTCCAGTTATGTATTAAAATAATATTAAAGAAATTATTAAGTAATCTGATGATATACATCAATACAGATTTTGAAACTATTTACATATTTTTTGATACCAAACTAATTCAGGAACCATTTCAGCACTCAACTATAGTGATTTGAAGTCGCTTATACTATTTGACTTCTAAGTTTCTCGTAGATATTATAATAGACGATCATCGATCGATTTATCATGACTTATTATTCATAGAGCATTTACATGCGAATTCTTCCGATTCCATCGCCCAATACTATTTCGAAGCACATTCGCGAACACGTAAGAGATTTATGAAGCTCGGCATCACCATTATCATCATCGTCGTCGTCTCCATCGTCGGCGAAGAGACAAAAGACGAACGACCTAATGAAAATGATTCGAACAAAATAAACATAGCGAATAAATCGCCGTCGAGGATCAAAGGCTGCTTTTGTCGGCGAAGCCTTTAGTGCGTGTGCGATTTGAATATCTAGTTTTTTGCCGCGGTGGTCCACTCGAGGCGTTTTCAAAAAGAGACCGACATTTAGACGACAATGTCTTCCTTTTATTCTGTTTACCCTAGATTTGACGGAAAATTATGCAATTTATCAACGAATCATCCGAAAATTCGATAAAATCGAGTCTAGTTTCATTAGTGTTGTAGTTAATTTGATCAATCAAAATCGATTGTTGTTTGACGTATTTATACTCACATTGAAAAATTAATCATTGAAACATCTTAAATATCATTTTTAATACAAAAATAAACAGAAAAGTTAGAAATTTGTGTGCTACAAAAAAATCTTTATTATTCTGGCTTAATTTTTTTTTCACTGAAATAGCTTAAATATCTTATTTTTATTCAGTATACTTATAAATGAATGGATGAATGATGGTTAAATAAGAATTTCGACCCTCTATTTGAAATGATAGTGCATAGAAGGATTTTTTTGTTGGTGCGTAAAGAATACCGCCGTTTTGCAATTCGGCTAATGCTTTATGTCTTTTACATACAAATTCGCATTATCATTATGAGTATTTTTTTCAGTATTATGCTATCGTGAGAATAATCAGCGATATCGGATGTTCTAGTGTAGTTCTTTGATTCGGCGTTTATTTGTAAAACATAATAAGGTTAAGTCCCTTTGAAAATGTACGGTTGTTTGAAAAATTCGCATTTTTTTCAAACTAAATGAATATTTTTTAAACGTGCCACTTTATTAAAAATTAAATTCATATTTTCCGACGAATATTTTTAACTCATAAAAATCAGATGAGAGGAAGCGATTGGCAACGCAGACCGTGAACATCCCCCGAGGCTAATTAAGATATATTACCCACCGATAATTCTATTTTCACACTTAAACACGACAAAATGAATACAAAACACACAAAACGATTAAAAAACGTAACAAAACCCGACGACAAAGCGAAAACCCACAGCGCATCTAGACGCGCTCCGTTCACATATAATTGCGGCTTTAATTAGTTGGATCTGCGGTCGATTTTGTTCTAGTTTATTTTGGTTTTTTTGAGTTTTTTTTTTGGGTTTTTTTTTGAGTTTTCAGTGTGAAAACGGGCGTCTGAAACGGCTCGGTTTGGTCACGGGATGCCGCCGACCGTTTCACCTAATTGGCGTGAAAACGACGCGACGAAATGTCGCCGATGCGCTCGATTTCAATGGGAAAAAAGCGAAAACGAGTCGTTCGTTGAAAGGGAAAATAATTGAGATTGTACGTACAGTCGATCCTCTGTAGTTAGATTTTCGGGAAATGTGAAAAAAATGAGTGAATGTCGAAGGAAGGTCGAAAACTCGCGAGCTTTTATGGAGTTGTGTTGTTGGGTGAGTGTGAGATTGTTAGAAATATAAATATCTTCAATGATAGTGAAATGATGATGAATATGGATCAATGTGAATACATCACCAAATTTAGACTAACTTTTAATTTTATACAAATTAAATATCAATGATTTCATATGAATGAAAGATTTGTTTGTGAAATTTCATGGTGGTTCATATTAAAGTACTTGTCCATATTTGTCGCCCTTTCGCAATTATTTCAAATGAAAATATACAAAAATTTGATCCATTTGAAATTTTCTAAAAAAAAATAATATTTTCAAATTACTCGTTCATTCTTTTTCATTCAAATCTATTAAATGTCTGTGCGTTTAAGATGTAGACTTAGCATAACACTCAACCTAAATCAATCGAACCTAACATGAAATATAGCTCAACCTAACCTAACTTCACCTTTAGAGTGTTGTACCGAATTTTATTTCACAAATACGTTTTAAGATACATATCATAGCATTTTCATTAAGTTATGATACAAATTGTAATAAAATACTTACGACTCTACTAAGTTTTAGTACGAAGACTTGAATTTTCATCGATGACTCTGATTAGATTTTCACATGAAAATAATTAACATTCATAACTCCATAAAAAAAAAAATAGAAATAAGTCACCGAAAACATTGAACAGGTCCTGTCGAGTTTCACGTCCTAGCTTAAATCTCGCGTAGCACTATTATGACACGCTCTGCTTAAACCGGTAAAAACTTTTCTAATTAGTACTTCGTGTGCGACCGAACTCCTTTGAAGTTTTTCGCGGTGCGCTTATTTTTTTTTCGAGTTTCAACGAGCTCTCAAATCTAATACAGATTTGTAATAATTAATTCTGTTTTGATGTGTCTTGGAGCGTTGGCGTTCGCTAAAAACGAAACGGGAGGCCGTTCGTTCGCCGAACGGTGTTTTTCTCAGATTTTTGATTATGATTTTCAAAATATTAATATTTCTCGCATGAGATGAGTCCGTGAACGGAATCTGTTGTCGCTTATCCGTTTTGATCAACACGTGGCATGAAATTCACAAACGTTATCTAGATCAGTTTTCAGCCAGGTTTTCAGCTGCCCGCATTGCGCAGTACAGAAATAGTGGAAACTCTATTTAGATTCTCTAGGTGATTTTTATTGAATTCGAAATTTTATACGATGAATACATTCTCAAATGTATTGTAAATACAAATGTATTCGTCGTGTCTACTTTTGGTGCCGAAATAAATGCGAACTTTTCGAACAATCGTCGCATTGTGCAACTCGTGTGGCATCTCATTATCGGTGCATCTGAAACTGCTTGCATTCAATGCGTCACGAATGTTTGCATTATTTTCAGGTGAACATCAACTCGAATCGTGCTGAATTGAATTTATTCGATGCTATTGAATATTTGAAGTATATTTTCTTAACTAATTTCGAAAAAAATGGTAATAATTTAGAAGAAAATTTCATATCTTTCATCATCACAAAGAAAGATCGTTTTGTCATTGCATCATTTCAAATACGATTTTCATATCAATGCCATTTTTTTTGCAACTACAATATGCATATATTCGATTCTAAATTTATGTCGTTATGCGAATCTGCGGAATTCTTCCGAGTACGAATATGAAAATAATAAATTCGACTCAGACAGAAAATATCCGTCGAACACTATTGATGATTTCATTTGTAACGAAACGACATGCGATAAATTTCGAGTTTATGAACAAGCTCTTGGGTGATCCTGTTCATCCTACGCAGAGACGGACGTTCATCAAACGAATTTTTTCGTCGACTGGAACTAAAAAAAATCGAAACAAAACTGAAAAAAAAGTCGAAACAGACAAACATGTTCATTTTCACGTCACAAGATGGACGGGCTCGCTCTCTTGGAACGCATCGTGTCGGAAATGTTAATCGAAAGTCGGCAAAACTTCACAATCGAAGATTCAGAATCGATTCAGGAATTCGCCGAGAATCCATCTTCGATGGAAGACTTTGAAAAATTTAAACGGTTCAACACAAATCGATCCAAAACGTCCGATGCTTAAAGATTGCCATTGTAAAGTATCTAGTAGCTAATAAAAACTTTGATACTCTTTTGATGCTTGTATGTTATCTAATTGGAGTAATACTCAATGGGTCCAATTTGGTTTGTTTTGTTTATTTTTTCTTGTTAGGTTAGATTTGTTAGACTACATTCTAGATTCAATTAAATTAGGTCGATTTTCTCGCCAACTAAATAACGAAGAAACATATTTTCGTTGAATATCATACAACATTGATTTTTATTGCAAGTTGTCAAGAATTTCCATGTAAAGATTTCTCAAAAATTCTAGAAGAATCAGAATCTATATTTATCATAATTCACTTTTATCAAAATTTGATTATAATATCCACACAATCTATCATGAGTCTAATTCTTGAAATGATCAACAGAAACTTCAAATGAAATTCTTATGCATTTAAGATGAATATTGTCTTAATATGGATTCTTACACATGAATTTGACTTAAATCTTCAATAATTATATGTTCTAAAGCAGAAGTTCAGTTAGAAAAATCTCATCGCAATTCAAAAATACAATAAAGCCTCGGCGTCGAACGAACGTCATAAGATCCGTAGAAAATTCTCGCGGTGGGAACATGACATGACATGACTTTAACATTCCGTCTGTGGTTTTCTTTCTTTCTTTATACACTTATATATATATTTTTTTTCGTACATCATTCTCGTTCGAAGGCTGTTCGTCTTCTCGGATGCTTTTTTCGAAATGCCCTTAAACGGCGTAAATACTGCGAGGACCGAGAGTGGTTTATAGTTGAGAGCACCTGTGTGAAATATTGCGAGTTCGACGCCGTGCCTTGTAATGGCTTTGGGTGTCTGTGACGGTTTTATATTATTTTATTCGGCTTGTAATATATAAATATGTGTGTTGCGTGTCTAGACTTCTAATCTATCGCCTTAGGATGACTATTGTATCGATTAAAATTACGTATCAGTTCGAAATCTTATGTGTTTGTTATCGAATCGTTAATTATTTCGATGATGGTTTTCGCTGAAATTATTATTAATGAATTTAAATTGATGTAATATAACGAATAGTCACCCTAGTCTATATAGACAGTATCGTTTCTGCAAAAGCACGCCTTCGTTTCTCGGTGGTCCATCCTCATGACAACTCAACGCGAAACGCACGATCGTCTCACTTATTCATACACACATAATCATTTAAAGTTAAAAACACATTAAACTAGCTAGTCACATAAAATCGCTAATTTTCACATACTCAATGAGTCAAATTTGTTCGATTTTTTTCAGAAACTGAAAGAAATAAAATTCATTTTCATGCGAAATTTTTAAATTTCGTGGGATTTTTTTTCATTGTATTTGTATAGAAGCGCGAACGTTCGCGGGTCAACAACCAGACAATTCGCGACAGCACGTTTCGCGCTTTTCCGATTCGCTCAACGTCGGTCGTTAAATTTGACGCGTTTCGCTCATCGAGCATCGATTTAATTTCCCTCATTTTACACGCATCCCTCGATTTACGCGGTTTCACGTTACGCGGTTAGTAACAATTACATTCTTTTAAAAAATCATAAAGTATCGATTTACGCGGATTCTTATTTTCCGGAACCCATCTTCCGTGTTTGTATGAACTCGGAGTCTCGATTTACGCGGTTTCGATTTACGCGATATCTCCAGGAACAACGTATCTACCGCATAAATCGAGGGATGAGTGTATTTCGAACGAAAATTTTTCAAATATTTCATTCGATAGTTTTCCGTCGACTGATTTTTTTTCGAAAAGAAAGACGGCCGTTTATATGTATTTCAAAAGCTCGTGCGCCTTTTCGTTCCGTTCGTCGGACGTGTTTAGCGGAGATTTAGTCGCGTTATTAACATACGATAATAAGCGTGGGGCGGCGCGAGAGCGAGACGCTGCTATACGAAGCGCCCAATTAATGCGTGTGTTAGAGTGAGAGGGAGATATGTTGTCGGAGCGCGTGCAGCTGTTGTGAGGGTGGGGGCGCGAGATGATATCTGAAAGCGGCGCCACAACACACATGTATTGTACGTATGGGAGACTGGACCAGTGCTTGTCCATCTCGATTGTTGGATTTGTACGATTTTCGAAGGTGTATGACTACTGGAAAGGTCGAGGAGTAGGAGAGACTGAGGTAAGTTGAAACAAGTACGATAATCTCAGAAACTATTTCTTACAGACCAGCGACGCATACTGAATAAGATAACTTATGAAAAATAGAAAAAAAATGTGAAGACGCCAATTCGATAGCAGTTATAGTTTCTGAGATATCGGGGCTTGTTTCAACTTACCTCTGTTTCAACTTACCTCGGTCTCCCCTACTTGTGATTTCGAGGAAAGTGAGCTCAAAGTTGAGCCTGTATCTACATGTGTTGGGAGGAGGTCGAGTGATTTGATGATATATCTCGGTACATGTTACAAGTTTGTTTATATCCTTTCGCCACCGAATATATGAGAGTATATACATAGAAGCGATTCATGTACATATGTAACTCAATTTCGGCAAGAATGTCACTTGTACCTCTTGGATTTTTCAGTCGTCATATGTACTACATATATTATGTCTATAGATATAGTGCAAGGAGAGACGCTTTTCTTTTCTAGTTAGACTCTAAGCTAGAAATCGATGACTTTTGGGTGAATTCACACGCAATTGGTGCAACCGCAACCACTTGTGTGTAAACTCACTTTTAGATGCGACTATTTGGCAATATTTTAACACAAACTATGAGCGTTCTTCAAATTTCGCAAACGTGACAAATCACATCCAAACAAAACACTTAACACAATCAAAATTAAACCCAACTAAATCTACAATTACAATAAAAACATCAAAATCAGATCGATCTCCAAATCGAAACAGGGAGCGGACGCACGCGCTAATGACGCATCGAGATCTATGGATCGATACGATCCTCATATCGTCGGCGCCGTTTGACTCCCTCGATCTTCGAACGCATCAGCATCAGCATCAGCACATCAGCCCAGTCGACATCCTTCCGAGGAGATGGCATGCTTCAGATAGCATTCGGCGGATCATGCCGAAGTCGAGCAAATGTCCGCTCAATTAGCGATTCTCGGTAACGTGGACAGATTTCGTATGCAGATTGCACCCACCCAAGTGTCGGTGCAATCCGACAAAAATTTCAGTCTAATTTCGGTCTACTTGGAATTAGTTTGCTCTTGTGGTTTCTTTGTTTGTTTAGAATTTGTTGGACAGACTCCTTGTGTCCTGGAACGCTTCTGTAAGCGATTTCATGTGTGCTAAATCAAACTTTTTTCGACTGAAATCAACAAAATGTAGCTATCGAGAATACTTTTTGAGTCTGCGAAAATTTTCATATTCATAAAACAATTTTAAAATTATAGGTATGCTTATGTACTTCAGTTGAAACATTGTAGCATTTAAATTGAAAGTGGTAGATGTATGCAATATTCATAATACGTAATGCTATTTGCAGTGCACAAATGGTTATTGAAAATTTTAAATTGGTCACTTAGTGAACTGTAGGTTAATCATTAATCATCTGTACTGAATTATTTTCAAATTTGAATTCATAACAATATTCCATACATGAACTTTGAACTAATTGTAAGCTCTTTAATATTTATGATAAATGTGGTTTTAATATCGATTTTGATATAAAACTCATGAATAATCTGAGATTTCGTGAACAAATTGTTTTTCCAAATTGAAATTCTATTGCATTTTTCAAATTAACTAGTATTTCATTAAAAATTCATCAATACGACATTAGAACTAATCGAATCTAGTCTAAAACCTAACCTAAATTTCATCTATCGAACATCTTTCCAATGATTATTTTTAGAATACAACAAAATCAACACTTAAACTCAATCAAAACCCTTAAAAAAATCCAAAGAATTTCCACAAAAGACCTCAAAGCGGTCACTCCCAATAGAAATTCCTGATGGTATTCGTCTCCGCGCGGTGTCCACCTTCAGAAGCTGCAGGAGTAGCAGCATGAGCCGCAGTCATGACTCGACTTCGTCACGTGCGACGGATCCTTATCCTCGTTATTAAGTTGGAGACGAGATGTGGAAACGTGGGTGTCGGGTCGGAGGAGCATAATCCTTTTGGGTGCTCGTTTTTAATGACATCGCCTTTATTGTTATGTCGAGTACGTGGGTCACGCGCCGCACAAGGAGATTCGGTCCATTTCGGATGCTGGATGATGATTTTATTGTGTTTTTCAATTCAATTTTATATTAGGTATGGTTGTTTGGTCCATTTTTAGAAGATACGTTGAGAATTGAAAAAAATATTAGGGTTCATCTAGCATTTTCTAGTACAAATCTAGTATTTTCGTGTAAAAAATCCACCCAATTGTACCCTAGAACGTCAAAATTGATCGAAGATCGATTTTTCATATTCTTGAATAAACTTCTGATAAAATTTATTCAACAGATAACTAAGGAATCAAACGGTTTTGTCAAAAGTAAAACTGTTATTTGACGATTCGAAAATTTACTTCTTGTCTTTTACCTTGTCCTTTTGCTGAATAATAATCTTCACAAACCTATTGCTATCCCATTTATCTGAGTTGTTAATAAATATTTCAATGATAAATCCTTTCAAAATTTATTTCATTATCATCTATGTACATTTTATTAATCGTTTCTATATTTGGGTTTTTGAATATTCATTTCTTTCTCTAACAATAACTTATGACACAATCTCTTACCTAGCAACATCTCTTTAAAAATCAACTTTTTAATAAATTTTATTATTTAAATCAGTATGTATTCTTTAGATTTTTTGATTGATAAATTAAAATTTATTTTTAAACTCTAAAAAAAATAATACAAAATTAGAAGAGTCTCCTATTTGTGGAGTGGTGTGATGTTTCGCGCGTGCGTGATTCGTCGCGATAACATTTTTATCTTAATAACCTTCTTCTGGAAAATTTCAAGAATTTAATCATCGATAAGACTCAGAGGATTTTCGGCGGCAAAACGAACGCTTCAAGCTCGAAAACTTCTTCGAAAGCGTAAAACTTTGCAAACGTCCAGATTGATCACGATCACGTACGAGCAATTGAAACGGTCGGAATTCTAGAATGCACTTTTCATATGCATTTTTTCGCATTATTCGTAATATGTATGTATGGTGTGTTTATCGTGCTAAATGCAAAACAGAAAAGTTACCGAGAATAAGATTGAATTTGTTGTGGAATGAATTTTGAGAATCGAACAAGGTCTATTAGTTTTGTTTCGTTTCTTGGAATTGTGCTTATTCAAATTAGAATTTAATGAGTGATCTATTATATTTAACCCTAGTTAGTTGTAATAAACGGTTATTGCTGATTGATGATCGAAATATCGGCCATAAATTTGGTTAAGTTGTTTTGAAGTCTACAGATTTTTTAATTCATAATACAGATCTGCAAGTGTGAACAATTATTATTCAATTTTTAACTTTTCAATGTACATACATATAAAATTTTGTCACTTATATTATGTGACGACTGAAAAGGCCAAGGGATACAAGTGACTTTGCTGTGATTTCAAGAAAAACGCACTCAAATTTGAGCATATACATGTATGAATTAGGAGGAGATCGAGCAATTTGATGATACATCTTGGCACACGTTTTAATTCCGTTTATATCCTTTCACCACCGAATATATAGAAGCGATTCATGTACATAACTTAATCTCGACAAATATATCATTTGTCTCCCTTGGTATTTTCAGTTTTCATGTATAAAATTCAAAACATTTCTAAAAAACGATACAAAATCATAATCGAAAACCCAAAATCAGCATCGCTTCATACAGAAATTTCGCGAAGCAATCTTCACATTTGCAAAATTATCATTTGTATCCATTGGCCTTTTGATTCGTCACATATAAAATTCAAAAGATTTCTAAAAAACGACACAAAGCCCTAATCAAAAAAACCCGAAATCAGCACCGCTTCATCCCGAAATTTTCCGAAGCCATCTTCTTCCGACCGACAAACAATATGGCGAATATTACACACTCTCGTATCACAATGCGCCATAACGACTCGCATGAATGCGCCTCGTGATTGAGGCTAAAACAGAATCGAAAAGAGCCTAATTCTCGGACACTTTCGAGCTTGGAAAAGACGCGAAGATGGCGCGCGCTCTTTTTGCGCGCATTCCGGCAAGATGGCCGCGCCACTAGCGGCAAGATGGCCGGAAACTTTTCCCGGGAAACGCTCCCTTTTCTCGGAGACGCGTCTCGATTGTGGCCAATCGGAATTGTGAATTTCGGATTCGATTATTTGCGAGACTAATGGATGTTGTGCGTGTTGAGTTTTTGGTGTTTTTAATTTTGTTCTTGAATGAATTTTGAATGTTTGTTAAATGTGTGCTTAATTATTACAATGGTGAACGTTCGTCCTATTTTATTCCGAGATATTTGAAGTTTTATGTTTGAGTTTGTATCGTGTTAGAGTACAACATACTAAATTTTTTCGATTTCACAAAAAAAAATCTAATTTAAACGAATGAAGAACTCGTTTTTTTCAATTTTTGGATTCACTCTAATATCTTAATGTTTGAAAAAATTTGTTTTTTATTTGTAGGTATTTATAGTATATAAAGTCAATGAAAGTATTATATTGTGATGTTAATACACGAATCATTATTAATTTCAATATGCAATGTTAGTCTCTATTATGTATTTATTAGGTTTCAGCTCAAGGCTTAACTTATATTTTTATACAAGAATCCATATTCTTTGTAAATATCTTGCACGTGAAAAGATTCAGTTGCAGTTCAAATATTATATTTTCCAAGATTAACAATTGAATGAATCAAATTCGAATAAAGAAGCGTTTCAAGTAGATGTATTTAATGACAGTTTCCAACTTCATTACATTGTATGCCTTTTATGTTTAATATTCAAACCATTCCATCTCGATTCTGTCAAATCTTCAATAACAAAACCAACAAAAGCACAACCGCAAAATTACCATGCAAAACGGATAAATATCGAACGCGAAGATTCGCCGCATTGACGTCAACTCTTCTGCGATATTAACGAGGTCGTTTTCGATGCAAATTTGCAATGAAACCGCAAAATTTGAAACGATCAAAAGATCGACGTCAATGCATCATATCCAAACAAATTAACCTGAGCCTTTTTTCCCATCGTCTTCCGCCGGAAGCCGAGATTTCCTCGAGTTTCCATAGTACGATTTAAGAAGAAGATTCGAGTAGTTTATTGTGTTTTTTGTATCGAAAACACACAAAAAGCCGTTGGTTCGCCGAGCACATGGTACCGACCGCAAAACCGACAATTTCGGGTCGAAACGTTGAAAGAAATTTAATAAATTACTAACATTAGCACGCGATTCTGGCAACCTCACCAACTCTCCCGGTCATATTGTTGTGTTACATTGTGTTTCGAGTAACATATGGTCGGCTCCCGTCTTTAAATTGTATTATTTTTCGAATAATTAGACGGTTTTGTATATAGGTATATTTAATTTTATGGCGGTTGACAAATGTGCGGTTGAGGTAATGTCGTTTCGTTGGAATTGGATGTACGTATGTCGTTTTGAAATTGAAACTATTGTAAATCGAAGATTCGTTATCGATGTTTTGTTTGTTTGATTGGGAAATTTGTGCAATGTGTGGAAAAACGCGGTTTTCATATTAGTGTTTGTGTGAGTGTATAGATGGCAGTGGAAAAAATATTGGATTCTATTGAAAATATCTGGAAAATTATAAATTAATATTAAAAGGAGATTATAATTAAGTTAATGAATAATTACATGTAATTTTTTGCTTTTGGTAAAAGAAAATAATTTTCCTTTCACACGAATTAGAAATTTTGAAGATTTCATTGAATGATTTAATGTAAAAGAAAAGTACAACGATGTGTGAATATAATCGATGATTTTGTTACTAAAATCGAATAATTCAAACATGATTCATTTGAAGCTTATCTTTCAATTGTTATTTAGCAATTTGAACGTTTTTTCATTTTTATTTAAAGGAATTACAAACTACGAAACGTGCTTCAATATACTTCCAATTGTATCAATACACGTTTCTAGACTATCAGTATTCTTAACAATAAGATATTTCATCAATATACAGCATCATATCTATGTATTAACAATAATATTGACTTTATAGGGGAAACATTGGAGATTAGATAACAAGGAACTGAATCCAACACCTTCTCAAACCTTTTCAATCCTGCATCATGATCGTATTATACGATTTATCTATTCGTTGCACGATGCAGATCTGAATCATAACAGTTCTTAAAGTCATCCACCTTAAGATATGAAACTCACTATCAAATATCTCATTTATGAAACATTCCCAAATCAACCCAACAACTTTAAAACCCGCCAAATCCAATCGAAATCGCTTACGCTATGTCGAATTGTTTTCCCATTGTATTCGAGTAATGGGGTCCACTTTGGCTCCGGTATTGTTGCAGGCACCGAATCGTTCCAATTGTCCATCCCCGTGGCCGGTAATTGTCCGTCAAGTAGGAAGTGACCCAAACAGTGGCGCATGCCCCCATAACGACCCTCTTAATGGCATCTGGGACGATGTAAACATTTGGACTCGTTGCCCATTAGACGATTGATCGATTGCCTTCCGACTCGAATGTTAAATGCCTTTCGGTCGATGGTCGGTTTTGTGTGAGAAATTTCTTTATTTTGATGACGAATTCAGATCTATCGATGAGATTTTATAAACATGATCACTAGTTGCATAGATCGATTAGAGGTTACGTTTTACATATCGATATTCTATGGGTTAATTCTGACGCATGCGACCAGTTCAGACACCAATGAAAAAATCTGCATATGAAATAGTTATGAAGTCATCTCAACCATACGTATAGGTCTGTCTCGTTACTTTCTGAACTGGACGTATTTGTCTGAACCAGGTCTTTGACAACAGTAGGACTTCACGTTTAATTCAACAACTAAAGTCTCTTAACAGCATTGAAATGATAGAAAAACTTTTGGATTATTGATCATTGAAGTAAATGCAAATTGAATGGCTAGATTTGAAACAAGCATTAAAATGGAAGAGTAATCAGCTGAACCACAAATGCAGTTTTGTGCTATTCTATAGCTGACTATTTCATTAGCTCGCATTTATAATGCTCCTGAAAAATTTTCCAATCAAAAGATTGAAATTGAAAAGTTATAATTTTGAGAAAATCAAAAAATCTGTTGAATTTTTAATGTATTTTCCCATATGAACCAGTTCTTGCGTCAATCATCTTAAGGACTGTCTAAAAATTGGCTCGGGAAATAATCGTGTCCGATTCTTAATCCATTTCGCCGAATCCAATTCGACTGTAAAATCCTAAGAACGTAAAAGCAGATTATGCCCCCGTTCAGAAAATGCAAAATTTTTCGATTCGCATATGAAAGCGCAATAATCGTTTGCCGCCGAAACGCCGCAAAAACGGAAGCACTTCCTTACCGAACTCGAATAAAATTTGAAAGTATAATCTCAGTCTCTTTCTCTAAACGAGGATACACTTTCGGCAATTTCGTTCGAACATTTCAAACTAAACGACACAATGGCGTTTAGCGTCCAATTTGCATCGCATGATGAGCCGCAATTAACACCCGGGCGCTTTTCAAAAAGGCTTTCTATCCTCATTCAAATTCGCATCGTTAGTCGCTTTAACGTCTTTCGAATGCAAAAACCGCAAAGCTAATCAACCCTACGTGTTTATATTCGATGCTTTTAATATAATCGATTTAGATAGATGTGAACGTTTCCGGATCTGTTCGAAAAATATCATCGATTTCAGATCACGTATCATTTAACGTCTTTAGATTCGTGATTGGTTAATTCCGAACACATTCCCAGGTTAAATTCACATGCTTCACAGATCGATGGATATTTAACGCCCATCAGTGTCATCTTAACGACACAAATTTCATTTGTAATCATTGCTTATTCTAACAGAGTTTTCCTTAATGATGAGAAAAGAAGCGTTTAAAGCCTCAAAGATACGTTAACAGATTCCAGATTTTTCGAACGTTGCGTGATGTCTTCTTCGTGACATGCTTACCCCGATTCTCACGGAATCTTTTTTATATATTTTAATATTTTTTCAACGGATGATGTGTGTGTGCACCCTGTCTTTTTTCAAAGCGTCAATTAGCCGACAAAGGAAGCGGTTCATTGTTGTCTCTCAGGAAGAAAATCAAAGGAAGTTAGTTCTCAACGGCCACTGTTGAAAAGAAGTCAGTTCAATTGAACACGGAAGGCTAACCGCAAAGTGTATCGATAATTTGCGCAGCCGTTGTTCTTTTTTTTACCATTTTTTTAATATTTTTAGTTAACGTTTTTGAAGAATCGATTATGTCGATGTTGGTTTTTTTCTTTGAAGAGAGTTTGTAATTGCGGTGATGATTTGCGGTGTTGACGTTGATGATGTCCTTTCGATTTCGTTTGTTGAATTTTTCGTTTTTGTGTTTAAAAATATAAATTATTCAGTAATCATGTGATCTAACGTATTACGTATTCTAGTATTTTTATATGATAATTGAGTTCAATATACAAAATTCAAGGTTTAGATGTTGGCGGATGTACGTTATTATTTAAAATGTAAAGAAGACGTGCAAAAAATATTAATTAAATTATTAAAATCAAAAAAATATATAAGAGTTTTTATTGCATTTAGAACACTCTAAATGCGTACGTTTTTCAGTGCATAAATTTAAACACATAACACTTATTATAAAATTATACATCCGCATTTTCTCGAAAGATAATCGGTAATAACATACAATCAAAAATAAACACCTTTATTATCGAGTGCATATTTTAATTTATAATTCGAATAATCGACATTCTCATGAAGAACTTACAATGTTGAGAACCTAGATACCTTTTCGTTCGAAACTTATTATTTACTTCGTTGATACAATTTAATATCTTAAAGTGTAGACTTAAATATAATAACGATAATCCTAGATCATAGAGTAATGATTATTATCATAATTTAAACATTGAAAACTTCATCATTTCTACAATACATGCTTATTTTATACATTCTAACAAAAGTATGTGATTATATTGTTGTACTAACTTTGCATACACTTATCGTATTTCAATCAACCAAAGCTTAATGAGAGCGCAAAGCGTTTCATTTTTATTTCGCACAGACCAATAGAGTTTTCACTGCACTCTTCACAAAACAAATCGAGACTCGACTGTACAATATCAGCATCGGTTTTGTATGCGGTCAGATTCGTAATGAAGATACACACCCTGATTGTGGGGCAATCAATTGCGGCCCCGGGGAGCATCTGTAAATCAAGTCCGCAAATAGGACAAATCTAATAGATTTTGTAAAGGAAATTTAATAAGGGCGCATTGCAATCAGCGATTTATCCACCGCCCACCCACCCTAACCACCCCCCATCGATAAACCACCCCCTTTTATGTATTTATACTTCGGTCGAATAGCCCCCGGGCTAAGAGGGGTGGCGATTTCGAAGGTCGATTTCCGCACGAGATCATGCTGTATCGATTTCAATTGATTCTAGTACAGTTGAGTCTTGATTGTTTGATTTTTTGATTAATTACATCGTTGAAAATTAAAAATAAGTTGAAATAAGTTATTAATAGTATTATTATTAGATTTCAAAAAGGAAAACAACAGGATTGACATTGAGTCTAAAAATATTGCGGATTGAAATTTTATCAGGTTTTTTTAACAATATCAGCTATAACTTTGAAGTTTGTTTTTTTTTTAAGAATATGTTATGAGATTATTGCTTGGCGATTTGTAGGATTGAAAACACGTTAATTTGAAATAAAATTCAGTATTCCATATTTGCCACCCTTTAACTATTTCGTATTTTGAAACATCACTGCTCCATATTTGATACACGTATGAAAAAATAATTTTTCAGTTATCGCGTTTTTTTCAAATTTGATTGATTATTTCTTCCTTTTACTATAATTAACTCAAAGCTAAGTATATTTAGTCTCAATCTATTCCTCAAGAACGTTGATTATTTTTCATATGTGGAAAATACATGCTAAAAACTTAAATGTTTCCATATTTGTCGCCCTTCATATATGCAAATTAAATTGATTCATACTGATTATAATTGTCAAATTCATTCAATCTAATTTTCTTCCATAATCCAGATTTTGGTTATTTTCATCTTCATCTAATTCAGATATTAGAGTTTCTACTGTGATGACAATTTCGGTTGCAGTGTTTTGCAGGATGAAAAAATTTAGTGCTATGCATTATTTTTCGGATTGATTGTGTGTCATGATCTTTCGAATAATTCATATAGCTTCGTGAGCTGTCGTGTTCGTGCACTATCGAATTATGTGGGTGAATTTTTATTTCCAATCGAGTTTACTTTATAATTTTAGCTTTTCAACCTCGAGTGAGTGCAAGCGAAGTTTTCATTGTTAATTCAAAGGGATCGGGTGTTCGTAGTGTTCGCGTGTCAAAACCTAAGCTTTTGTGATACGTTCGAATTTACTTATGCATAACACCGTAAACGAACATCCACGTACTGTGTGGATGATCTTATTTCATCTATAATAAAGCGATATATTCATTAATAATGACAATTGAAACAGAAATGAAGAATAAAAATCTTTGACTTATGTAATTATGTATATTATGTATTACAACGACCTTTCGAATGGTATTAAAATAAACACATCTGTTTGATTTGGGAAGGATTAGGCTTTAAGTAAATTCTTATGAAGTTGTCTTGTCACTGAAGTGCTTTTGTTAGAGTAATTAAAATGGTTGCCAAAATCATTAATATCTTATGCTTTAATCATGCCTTTAACATGGTATTTCTGTATTTTTTTTACTAAATTATTCCTTTCCTGAACAACTGTCGCAACTTGCAGCTTCACACTCTCCTAAATCATAGTTAGGAACCAAATTTTCACAAAGTTTTTAATACTAAAAATACATTTTTCAATAATTTTTGATACATATGAAGTAAATTATTGACCTATCAAAAATATAACCCGTCCTAATTTGAAAAAAATATAAATCCTAACCTACACTATCCGATTGAGTACTGTCCAGATGTTCAGCTCCGCAATCACCAATCTTAAAATCGCACTCATTGAAAATTCATCAATAAATCGAACAGACATTCGAGTGTGTTCCCAGCCTATTTAACAATTTTCCAGCGCATCAATGTAAATATAATAAGTGACACATGTCCCGTAAGCGTCACGCGATCGACTGTATGTCGCAACCACGACACGTACCCATTATTTCCACTGTTCTATTGCACAAACATGTAATATTATAATAGAGCGTGTGTTTCAGGACATTCACGGTATCACCCTTTAAATTATCACCCACGCCCATATCCTAGATTTTCCTTATGCGAGCCTCGTTAAAAATGTATGCATACGTAATGCGCACGTACGGCACTGGAAGCCTTTCATTAGTCTTTTTTTTTCTCTATTGAATGGTGTTTTTTTTTCCATCGATTGTTTTCTGCTTCGAATAGATTATAGGATGGCGGTGGCTGTTGGGTTTTTCATTGTGCAGTTTTACTGGGATGTTTAAACTTTTTTTGATGAAAATTATATCAGAAAAATGATGCATTTATTGTAATTGAGTCTTATAGATTAGTCTTTTGAAAAAAATAATATTTAGAAGACGAAATTTGTTTTGAGTTATTGAAAGAATATAAAAGTAAATGCATAGTATAGGATTTTTATTAAGAGTGCTCGATCTTTAAAATGAAATAAAGCAAGTTGTATCATACATAATTATGTAGGTGCATATTGATTTAGTCACATTTTATTTGATTGGGTTTATTAATATTACACTGTAGATTTACTAATGTGAAAATAATTAACTTTCAAAGTTTGAGTGTACAATTGAATATCCCTGTAGAAAATTTTCTTTAACTGAAAGTTTTCATACGAGCAACATTGAATTTTTGCATTTGCAACAACATGCATTTTCCAAGAAAGACATCAACCGAAGAAAGTTTTCTACAACTACAAAAAAATACACCAGTACAAAAATTTTATTCAAACTTAAACATTTCGAAATTACTTTCGTTCGCAATAATTTCCCAAGATTTCCACCGCAACGAAGTCGAATTTTCGCAGAAAGGTGCAAATCGCATAAATCACGTACTACACACTACACACAAACACGTGAAAGCCTCGGGGGGCTGCAATCTTCACATTTACATATATTCACAATACCTCACTGTAGATACGGCGACACCCTCATCCACAACATATAATACTACATACATTTAAGTACTCCAGCAATAAAAGCGAGTACGCACCATTCTCTCGCTTTTTCACGTCGACTTTTCAAAATGGAAGAACGAGACGAACGCGGTTTTATTCTGGAATCGTGGTGTATTACACCACTTAAATATGGTTTTATAATCGCGGGTTTCCACGATATCAAACGTAGGCTTTCACGTGGGCACATGTGCATGTTCTTGATTACTCATGGGCTTGCTTGCGGTTGTCCTCTGGAGTGTTCAGAATGCGTGGTTTATGTATGTAGTGATTTTTTTTTTCATCTCTTACTGAGATTTCTTTTGGGGGTTGATGTCTGAGTTGGAAGTTAGGTTGTACTTGCCGAATTATTGTTATAATTTTTTTTTAGGATTTTTGAAATTTTTATTGTCAATCAAATCATATTTCCGAAATATCAATATGAAATCTTAAAGACATTAAAATTGTTAGAAACTCGCATTTATTGAAATTTCTTATAATAAATTTTCTCTAACATTGATGAAATTAATACAGCAACAAAAATCAGTTAAATGTCATTCACTTTCACTGCAGCAATTTTTATCACTGACCTGAAACGAATTTTTTCTTAGAGAACATACAATTTGTTCACATAATTCAAATCCAAATACAGTTATTAAATCAAATAAAATCAAAACGCATACGATCGATCGATTTTTTTCAAAATGTCATTCAATACGCTCTAGATTTTTTTATTATTCATAAAATACAAAACTTGTCCGTTAAGTTTTCTCGCTCGCCTCTAGAATTTTATTGGCCGTTACGGCAATTATCCGAAGTAATTGAACCATTTTTCTATACGTGCAACGGAATAATTACGATTTGAATAAGTGCGCAACTTACGCGATTATTCCGCGAGAATTCATAATATAATATGTATGAGTTCGCAGAATCCTAATACACATATAATATTATACGTACATTCGTTCTTCAAACCCTCGTCGTACCACCGACACGAGCAAATGTTTGCTTAATTTGAACAGCGTAAATATTTATGATGTCCATCTCAACACTTGGAGTGTTGTATGGAAACCGCAACCCATTAAAAGGGACTTTTTGTTCGGAGCGTTTTTCCCGGGAAAAACTTGCGCGAGCGCGAACTGTTTGCGAAATGTAAACTTCGAAGCAGACTCATTGTTTCAAACAAAATGCTCGTCTCGGTTGTGTTTTTGGTGAAATTTTATATTCGATTCATTTGAAAATTGTTTAAATTTCGATTTTATTAATGATTTTAATAGATTTTTAATTGTACTCCAGGAATTTTCTCATCTAATTAAATCTGCATCAGCTTACATGGTTAAGATCATTAATATGATTATTATGAAATTTGAATACTAACCTATTGTGTTTTTTTGAAAATATAGTTTGGTTTATAATATTAATGTACACATAGAATGTAATGTGATTTATTTTTGTGTAGGATTGAAATGATATGAAATGAAAATTATTATTTTTATCATTTCATATAAAATTTATTATTGAAAATATTCATTCATAGAAAGCATTAAAACTACAGAAACAAAATAAATTCAAGATTTTTTAAAAATAATGAATGAAAGTTTATTTTGAACAATGGATACATCTTTAAAAAATAGGGCATTGAAATAATTAATCTCACTTATGATTAATCACGAATACATTCTATGTTGCTGGGCATATTTTTTGAAGAAATCATATTTTGTAAATATAATTGAAAATATGCTTAAGATCTGTGCTAGGATCTATTTTCAAAAAAGGTTTTATTTACTAAGAAAAAAAAACAATTAATTTCGGAACGAGTCTAAATTGACATGTTTTTCAAAACGCATAGATAAATAGATTGCACAGCACCTTTTCTTCATTAGGTCTAATTTTTTGAATATAAGGAAAATCAATCTTAAAAATATACTTGAGATAGTTTTCAAAAATGGTTTTCATTTTTTCGAAAAAAGGCGTCGTTTCGAAACGAGCGTCTGTCGACATGTGTACAAAATGGCGTCGCATCGTTCAAGAGGGCGTCGGCCACATCTCGAATTGTCTCTCCCTTTGTATCATATCTTTTTTGATCTCGTCCTTTGAATGGACGAGTGTTGGCCTCCCAGCACCCGTCTGTTTGTCCTCATAACCGCGCCGTTTGTCCTCAAAGCTCACGAGGACTCGCAGACCAAACAGCGATGGCGACTCGGCATTAAAAAGCTTCTCCTGCTCAAAGTTTGCCATTCACACCGCAAATTGTTGGCCAGATAAGACCTCTATTTGTCCAGGTCTTGGAAAAGCTGGATGATCCTCGAAGCTGAAGGATACGGAGATAACCTCGCGGATTTATATGTTATATCGCTTTCTGGTCTCATTGTCTATTTTTTTCTATGGATATA
Source organism: Cheumatopsyche charites (assembly GCA_024721215.1). Classification (NCBI taxonomy): domain Eukaryota; kingdom Metazoa; phylum Arthropoda; class Insecta; order Trichoptera; family Hydropsychidae; genus Cheumatopsyche; species Cheumatopsyche charites. The sequence continues at coordinate 1,907,193 of CM045577.1, read as the reverse complement.
TCAATTCGTGTTGCCCTCGAGCGATTCGATGCGGAAATGCTCGATGATCCCATATGCAATCAATGTAAGTGATTTTATGTCATGTGAGCTTATGTTATGTATTGGAGTTTATTCGAAGCCTGTCTCATCACCCCCGCACAAATTTCCTAATAAAGTCGTATAGAAATGTATAAATATTTTTTTTACGACAGAACGGAAGCACAATAATTAAACTTTGCTCGAATTGATCAGAAGCAGATAAAGCTATTATGCGTAGGAGGAATAATTTGTGTGTTTAGAACCAAATATGAAAATTTGATTGTTTATTGAAAAAAATCAATTACAGAATTAATAGCCAATCAATCATCCAATTAAGTATGAACTAATTTTTTTTTTATATAAAAAAGATACTTGAGTACAATATCATCTATATGATATTGATAGAATTAAGTTAATCTAACATGAATAGTCTTATAGTTTCAGATCTTCATCGTGCTTCATATAGATCTCTTATTTTTTTCATATATCTAAGCATAAATGAAATTGAATTGAGTTTCATTTAAAATTAAGATAGGTTATTTCTAATAATATACCGATGTTATTACAAACAATCACCCATAAAAATAGTTAAATATAAGTCACTTTAGGGCAATATCGAAATTGTACACGCTCATATCTAAAGCCCAAGGGGCGCACTTCAGTTTCATACGACTAATATTAATCCGCACCCTCGGGACTCACGTGTTTCGATGCGGATTTGCAAACAACGCGATTCGGTAAAATTACGACCCGGAAAATTACCGATCGCGGAAAATTGCTACATCGGAAAATCGAGCAATAGTTCGTTTGTCGATGATCAATCGTGTCAATTTTGTCCCCGAAACGTGCACTCAAATTACCGTGAATTATGGACGATTAAATATCCATCGATCGTGTCCAATTTTTACGAATCGATCGCGTGACGTTGTGGTGTTGCGGTTTGCGTGCTTCTGTCTCTTTGTTGTTATATTATATGTATGGTGTTGTGTGTTGAATCGCCAACCCCTCGTGTCATCTCTGAGGAATTGTACAATGAGATGAAAAATTGATCTAATTATTATAATTAACGGATGTGTCTATTGAACGGTTCGTTTTTGTAATGTGACGTGAGCTACAGTGCGTTCGATGTTTTGTTTGCGATGGTTTTGAGTGGATGTATAGTTTTTATTATTGTTGTGAATCGTAATTATCATGAAATTATGTGCTAATTCAATATTGAATTTAGAAATGTTATACAGGCGGACTTTGACTTTTGCACATAATTGGTTCTGAAATGTGTGCGAAAGTCAAATTGTTCGAAAGCCGAGGTATATGAAAAAAAAGTATCCGGAATTGTTAATTTAAAATGTTCCCGTAGAGATATTCTTCAAAATTTTTTTTATTAAATTGGTGCATATTTCCTATATTTAAACACAAAGTTTCAACACAATCCGTCATGTAGTTTCTTTATAGCTATTGATTATGTCAGTTGATATCGAGGGCACTCGGCGATTTTTTTTCAATGGAAAAAAGTATCGAACAAAGAATTTGTTTGCATTTTAAATGGAATTCCATTTACTAATTTGCTGAAAATATTAAAAATTACTTAGGATAAATCGACTTTATCAAAAAAAAGGAGTGGTTCAGTGTGTTCAAAAACTATTTTTCAAAAATGTGCGAAAGTCGAGGTCCACCTGTATTTATTTAGATGAAATATGAATATATCCATCGACCTTATAACGAATTATGATGAATCCGAAAAAAATAAAAAGATCGATACAATTCATAAAACAAAATCTCTTCGTTGAATCTTCAGACTTAAAATCGAACTTCTACTCGGAAAATAAATAAAAAAACCACAACAATTTTATACAAGGGGATGGTGGTAGATTCGATAATACCCCGAATCCTTATTTCGCAACCAGATTTAAGGGTCTACTTACCATATTGTCTGGTGGCGTCCCACTTTGGAATGCTAATGTCTCCCGCTGATGACCGCCGCGCAAATCAAACCAACCTGAAAACCGAGCTCTTTTTTCAGCGGTTTTTTACCCCTTGGTTTTTGTTTTATTTTATTTTGTGTGTTTTTTCCGGCTCGTCGTTTCGCTCTTTAGTCGTATTTGAATTTAAAAGTAGGCGCGAGGGGCGGTGAGTTATGGGCGGTGAATCGAAGTGGGCCGCTGAAAAACCTGAAAAACGGAAGTTCGCCCCTGAAGCGAACGCCTTCGAGTTTCGAATGCAAAGTGTGGATGTTTTTAGGTTCTTTCGGTTTTTGAAATTCATTTTTATTTTTTATCTAGAGTGGGTTAAAACAGTTAAGTTGAGCTCAATATCTCAATCATGCAGACTTCAAAACAACTAATATTTATGTATCTTTTATTGATCAATTTATTTTTAATTTCATATTTTAATTAATATAAAATGCATATGGATATATTCATTATTATAAAAGTCTCAATTTTTTATTAAAAACATTGATTTTACAGGCAGGTGAGGCCTACAAAAGTTTGTAACACTGATGATAATGTCGATGATCTTAAAATATTTCTATAGATCCATACCAATTTTTTTCAATCATTACATACACTTATAATATTTGTGCTTATTTTATAATTTCAGATTCAATATTCGATTGACATCGATATGATTCTGTTAACAAGTAAGTGAGCATGCTTTTTTATTCATTCATCATTACCTATGTCATATTGCTTGTATAAAAATTCAAATGTAAAACAGCTAGGTTTGAATCTTGTCGTAGATATAATATTTCTAACCTCAATATGAAATATCGAGAAAACCACTAGTTCTTTATGTCTTTTTTAACAGACCCGTTAAAACGTAGAGTAGCAGTGCGGTAATCAATGACGATTTTTTGCGTACGAATAAATATACCTAATTGTCGATCAGAAGTGCTTGTAAGTCACTTTTACATTACCCACAAACGCCTTCAGGGTATGCCTCTTAAAATTTATTGCGAATAAATGCGTAGATAGCCACAGATAACGTGCTCTTTTTATGGTTGAATTTCGCGCGCAAAAAAACGGTCATAAATTTGAATGATAACGACTCGTGCGTAATGCTGTTCGATGTTGAATTGCCATAGAAAATTACATGCCTGCGCTCGCTTGATTGGTAAAAACTATAAAAAAAATTAATTACGACAAAACGCGTATTTGTTTTAAAGGGTATTTGAAAATTTTAGAACGGGGTCGTTCGAAACAGAATCGAAAAAATAACGGCACCTGTCTCTATGAATTATTATGCATAGGTAATTTTTTTATTTGGTTTTATATTCGTATGTTCTGTTTATGTGTTTATTGAAAGGTTTATTTCGTATTGTTTTTTTCTCGTTGACTGTTCGAAAATCTCAATTATCGATTTCCGTATTACATATCGTAAACATCATAATATCGAAGTCGTCTAAATTTTCTTTGTACAGGATGCTTCCCCGCTGCTCATATCTTTTCTGATACAAATTTCACTAGGCACCACGATTCCGAAATTCATCTCGATGTATCTCAAACGTTTCTATGATCAATCGATAAATACATATGATTCATAAAATCCTGTACCTACTATTTAGACTTCAGCTAGCTTTTATTTTTGAGAGTAAATAATTAAATTTTATACCATGCATCCCACGACGATTAGTTCGAAGTAAACTTGTATAAGTTTTTGAACTGGGCCCGACTTTTGGATAAGTCAGAAACAATTCTTGATATTATATTCATTTAAATTATTTTCTGAAAAACACAACATCATGTAAACGCAATCACTAATTGCAATACCATACCACTACTACTATCATGGCACTATCACCACCACTACTAGCAACCACTACTTGCACCACTACTGACACCTGAAAAGGCCAAGGGGTACCAGTAACATTTTTACTGAAATCAAGTTATTTGCAGGAATCACTTCTATACACTCATATATTTGTTGGCAAAAGGATATAAACGAACATGGAACGTATATTGAGATATATCATCAAATCACTCGACCTCCTCCTAATACATTTAGGTACACTAGTAGTGCCACGGATATGTATTAAAATTGTTCGAAATTAATCAAACTTCGTATTGCGACGGATGTGTTTTATTCGATAATATTTTTTATTGCCATCTATGTGTGAAATAAAAAAATAACGAAAAAATATCCCACATTTGGATTTTACGCCTTATATACGTTAAAGGTTGCAGTTTCGAAATCAGGGCGGTAGCCGAGCGGTTCAACACGCGTTTGCCATACAGTACGCGCGCTCGACGATCCGAGTTGAAGGCACGGCTGAAAATTTCGAGCATCGTTAGCGTATTTATAATATAGATGCTCAACTTTGAGTGCGTTTTTTTCGAAATCACTTGTACCCTTTGGTCTTTTCAGTCGTCTACTGATCTCGCAATCATAACCACCACCACTATTACTATCACTACATCACCACCACCACCAACAGCACCATCACAAATCCCCATTTTACCATCAGACCACACGGTCCATCATCACTGGCACAATTCAATCGACTCGCAGACGAACTTGGATCGTGTCGGTCCACAGTTTGAGGGTGTCTGGTCGGAGTCGTGTCCGTCTCGGGCGTGTATCCGAATCGGATTTATACGGCCATTGTGCGGCCACGTGATGCTGGGGGCGGCGTGGGCCCACCCAGAACCGCCGGTTTATCTGACAGCCGGACGACGACCACCGCGGACGCCAACACACGCCGTTTCTTATGTTCTTGTGGGACTCTCTTTCCAGAGAGAGGAGATGCCGATGCCTCCGTCCGCCCGTCTTCGGTAGGCTAGGCTCACACGAAAATCCCGAAAAATTAAGTCCATTCGGTCAGAAGTTAAACGGTCGTTTACATGCTGTTGCTGCTGACTTTGGCGCTCTTATCTAGTTCGTTACTATACTCTCTATCAGGACTCTCTTGATGATGTCAACGCCTCTGTCTGTCCGTCTTCGGAAGGCTAGGCTCAAGGAAATCTCGAAAAATTAAGTCCATTCGATCAGAAGTTAAATGGTCGTTTACATGCTGCCACTGCTGCCTTTGGTGCGCTCGTCTCTTTATATCTTGCCAATGTTGCTTTCTGTATTTGGTAGGCAAGGCTCACACGGAAACCTCGAAAAATTAAGTCTTCTCGGTAAGAGTTCAAATGGTCGTTTACATGCTGCTGCTGTTGCTGCCTTTGGTGCTCTCATCTAGTCCGTTACTACACCCTCTATCAGAACTCTTTCTCGAAGATGTCGATTCTTCTGTCCGTTCATCTTCGGAAGGCTTGGCTCACACGGAAATCTCGAAAAATTAAGATCTCTTAGTCAGAATTTAGATGGTCGTTTACATGCTGCCCTTTGATGCTCTTGTCTCTTTCTATCTCACCAATGCTACTTTCGTCTGTCTTCGGTAGGCTAGATTCACAAAAAAATCTCGAAAAATGTAGCTCTCTCAGTCAGAATTTGAATAGTCTTTACATGCTGCTGTTGCTGCTTTTGGTACTTTTGTCTCTTTTTCTCACTCTTCTTCTATCTTCGGTAGGCTAACTTCACATGAAAACATTACAAAATTGAGCTTTCTTAGTCAGAAACAAAATAGTCATTCATATGATGTCACTGCCTTTGATACTTGTATCCAGTCGTTATTACATATGTCGTTTGTTATGTTTAATGTTATATTTATTCTCTTTCTCGTCAATGCTGCTTTCATCTGTCTTCGGTAGGGTAGGTTCACACGAAAACTTCAAAAAATCAAGCTCCTCGATCTGATTGTGACTCTGACATTACGATATTATGAATTTCAGATTTTATGTGAAAACTGAGCCTATCTGGTTGGCTGGTTTGTTTGAGGCAAGGATCTCGGTATTTAAACATCTCGAGGCGTAGTCGATTGTTTCGCATGAAAAAAAAATCTGCATATTTCGGCGATGTTTAGAAATGTTTTAGGATTGTGTTGCTGATAGATGTTCCATTAATCTATATCGAATATTTGAATCGAAATTGATGAATATAAAAATATGGTTGAAATGTTTAGCTTTGAATTTTCTTTGGTAGAACAAAGAATACATGTTATTTATTATTTACATCACTTAAGTATGAAATATCGAACTTCAAATTCAATTCTTCGACATTATTGATCCATTATATTTTATATCATACAATCAAAATACGAATCGATCGAACTGAATCATCTCCAATTTTATGAATCAACAACAAGAATCGAATGCAATATACGTACCTCACCTCTCGATTTTTCATAGATTGACAATCACATCTCTCAAATTTTTTTTCCGAAACTGTACAGTATACAACACGAAACTGCAGCTATTAACCACTAACGAACACGATAATGGCAATATAATATTTTCGAAGCTATATTCGGCCATTCCGGTGAATCTTCGTGACCCAACCGATGGCCAATAGCGGGACCTAATCTGTTAACTGCCAATCTCGACAATTTCCAACTAAACCCTGTGATTTTTTAGAGACCGTTATTTCTTCATGATTGAAAAATTTTCGAAATCATCAACGATTAATGCGACTTTCGGTGAATCGATGCACACATTTCGTACCGAACTAGACTTCCCCTATTTTCGACGCGAACAATGACATCCCCTAGGATGCAGTTCTACGGTCTGATCGGTCCATTTGCGATTCCACCCTATGTTGCTGATGCTGATGCTGCTGGTGGTGTCTTTTTCGACTCCCTGAATTAATTTCTAATGGTCGCATTATTGATGTTCTGTTTATTTTGTTGGGGACACGCCAATTTGCGACAGCGATATGTTTGTACAGAAAGAATTCTTTCAAATTGTGCAATGTACATATAATTTAATAATGGCATTTATAAAGATCATATATTGCTTACATTGTTTATACTAAAGATGCCTTTTTCAAAAGTTATGGTTGAATTTTCATCGATGCGTTTTGTTGCATCGACGCGAAATGAACTTTCGTTTTATTATTTAGTGAGGCGTTTTATGCGAAGTTACATACATTGTCGTTAATTACGGTCTTGTAGAAATGCTGTTTTCGCCTTTTTCAGATGACCGTTTGTTGAAAATGTATGCCGCATTTGGCTTTTATCGGATTCCTAGCATAGTATTGGTTATGTGACATTTTTACCTCGTTGTTCACACGTCAATTTGTCGATAGTCTATAATAGTTTAAATACAGGAAAATTTATACTCATCAAAGAAAATTCTTAAAATCGATTTAAAAAAAATCTTTAATATGCCTACTTTAGTCAAATAATGAATTGCGAAATGTTATTGAGATGAATGGATACGCTTTTCAAAATTTATTTGAGTAAGCGTGCAAAACTAATTCGAAGTGCACATAATGTACGACATGCATACATGTATATTAGATCAGTGATGTTCAATCAGTGCACTGCAATTGAATTCATATTTTATTTGAAATCCAGTAAAATTAGCAAAAATTTAACCCAGTTTAATATCAAAATTTTCGAATTGAAAACCAATGAAATTTATTTATATGATAGCAATAGAATCTGTTTAAATTCAGTCTTTCAATTGCAGCATATTGATTCAATAAGCGATCGATAAACGTTTTTTTCTTTAAATTTGAAAGTCATATCGAACCGATAAACAGTTGTCCAATGATTGAAAGATCAACCTTAAATAGAAGAAAATATATCTGGAAATTTCGGAAGCAAGTTTCTTTGTCACTCAGATGTCATTGCTAGATTAACTAAAATTGTAACTGTCGATTTTATTAGAAAAAAAACTTTATCTCGCCGATTTACTTCTATCCGATGATCGAAAGATCAATGATAAATAAGGAAATGTAGTTCTGAAAGTTCCAGGTATAAGCTTTTCCAAAATCATTTCGTCACTAGAGTAACTTTTATAAAGTTATATCTAACAACTGTCTCAACTTTAATCTCACCAATTAACTGCGATTCGACGATTGAAAGACAATCTAAAAAAAAAAAAGTTTGTTACATCTGAAGGACATTATTGGCGATATTATTATTATGGTCGTCCCGTTGGCGGAAGTGATTTGAAATATCGTATTTCTGCGAGTGGCACGCGGCGATGCGACGTCGCTGACATCCGGGCGTCGCGTGGCGCCATTTCCGGAAAAAGAATTTCCAAAGACCATAATCCAGCCGCCATTCACTCACCGCTAAGTGATTCTGCCACGGGGCACTAACCATTCGCATGGGGGATGCAACAAACGCTCCGATGCTCAACGCTTACTATTAATTTCCCACCGTATTCTAGATTTCATGGTGTCTCGTCTATGAGTGATTTTTTTTGTGTGAAAATCTCTTGTTTATGGTATTAATTTGAATCTCGCTTTTGTTTGTCTCTTGGATGGTTTCGATAATGGAGTTGGTGTGAGTATGTTTAGTTTTGAATATAGCAATAGCAATACAATACTCATAAGCTGTACTGTGCGTGAAAGATATAGGGAGATGTATCATAATGGTTTCTTAGTGTGACGTAATGTGATGAGTTTATTCACAGATGTTACACAATTGTGATGTGAAAATGAGTGGTTTTCGTTACAATTCTTGTGATTTCATTTATAGTGTCGTTTATTTATAGATTCGTTTAAGGCATGTTCTGAATATTAATGTGGATGAGTTGAAAAATTTAAGACGTTTTATAGTAGGCATATTCATGTAATTTTTAATGAAAATTAAATCGATTATAACTGTATAAACAATTCTATTAAATATTTTTTTAAATAAATAAAAATGAATGTATAACCGTTCTAAATACGTTTCTTGCTGCTTATTCGATCACGATGAAAATTTCCTTGCAAACATATTAAACACAGTCTAAACATACGATATTATTTAACATGTTTTGCATTTCTTTTATATTGTAATTTCTATTCAATACATTAGTTAACAATCAGCTAATTATTTTCTATTTTTTTTTTCATAAAATAAAACATCAATTAAACACACTCTTTTCAACATCACCAAATAAAACACTTCCATTACATTTCGGCAATAAAAAAGACAAATCCATTAATTTCATCCCCCTTCTAGTACGGTTGTCATCGTCGGCGACAATGCGAAATCGCCACACCAGAAAAATGCAAATTCTCCCAGCTTCCGATGACATTATTTTTTTCCTTTAGTACATATCATAGTTCATCCCCCACGGTCAGGGTGCATCGTTTTTTTTTTGTTCCGATAGGAAAATCGCGTCGGAAGTGACGGCAGTTGCGCATGCGCATTACAAATCTCTTCTTTACAACTTCCGGCCGATGGCCACGTGGCGCTCGCCCTAATGGCCGACTTGCGCATTATCATGCGAATTGAATCGAATCGAAATAAAAAAAGCGATGTCACATAGAGTCGTGTCATTGTCATCGTGATGTGCGATATTATAATATCAATTTGGTGGTGGGTGAGTGAGTTTGTGCGAGACGCGTCGGGTTTAGTATTGTCGTTTTGTAGTTGAATTGTAATCAGTGGTGGTTGGTGATAACGTGCTTAAAAGGGGTTGTAGATATTAAGTTGAATTGGAAAGTAGGTATTCATAGAAAATATGTGACGACTGAAAAGGGCAAGGGGTACAAGTGACATCGCGGTGATTTCGAGAAAAGTGCGTTCATTGTTGACCATGTTACCACATGTATTAGGAGGAGGTCGAGTGATTTGATGATATATTGAGGCACACGTTCCGAATTCGTTTATTTCCTTTTGCCACCAAATAAATGAGCGTACATAAAAGCGATTCCTGTGCATAACTCAATTTCGGCAAAAATGTCACTTGTACCCCTTGGCCTTTTCAGTCGTCATATGAAATAATGAATAAATGATGAAAAGAAAATTTCGTACTTTCTTATTTGTGACGACTGAATAGCATAATGGGTATAGGTGACCTTTTTTTCATCGAATTTGAGTTACGTACAAGAAATGATTCTGTATCATATATTCATGACTCAATTTTGATAAAAAAGATTACTTATACCCTTTGTGCTATCCAGTCATCATTTTAGATTACTTCTTCATTTAGAATTGGTGTATCATTTGTTCGTTAAGTTACTTATCAAAATCTTATTTTATTTGTTCATAAAATTTAACAACTTTTATCACTAACCACTTGACAATTTTCATGTAAGTTTTCTGCCATCAAATCTATCTTTTTACTGTTCTGTACCACTTGTGGCCAATATTGTGTTTGTATGTTAAAAAACGTATTAAACATAAAAAATAAGTATGTTATGTTAAAAAAATATAAAAATCGTACTTCGATCAGAGACTTTGAGCCAAAGCAAAGTTCACGTTTCGTGCACAGAAAAAAAACCCTTTCTAAAAAACGTAGAGCGAAACCTCAAATCGTTGAATATGTATGAAGCACGATTGAGTTGTATCAAGTATGATAAAATTATCGCACGCACCGTTCGATCTTCGATCGATTTTTTACAACGGATCGTTTAAGACGCTATGTAGTTAAGACGTTGAGTAACTGTGAACACTTTCGGCCGAGAATTTTTTGCGCCTTTCCACGGAAAAAAATGCGAGATCTTCTTATTTTCGAACTTTGAAAAATCCCATCTTTTTTTCTCTTTCGATTCGGAAATTTTTACGTATTTTTCGGTTTCGTTTTTCGAGAGTCGGAATCGCCGTCGGCGATACGAGCACCGAGTGTTTTAACAACTCAACTAATTACGGCAAAAAAGCGGGTCGATTTCCAATGTTGTTGAGGCGATTCGATAAATCTGGTCGGTTGTATCTCGTTCCGATGTACAAAGTACGTGCTACCGTTGGATGCTACTGATTTTTTTAAAAAACTGATCGGTTTATTTCAAAAATCGTAAATTGGCACTTTTAAGTCTAGTCATGGTTGAGGAAAATGTAATAATTTATGTAGCCGCTTAAATAAATTCAATATAAATGAATTCGTCAGGTAGTTTTGAATTTAATGAACTTGGCAATCTCATATGATGAATGAAAAGGCCGAGGAGTACAAGTGACTCTGCAGTGATTTTGAGAAAAGCGCGATCCAAGTTGAGGATGTTCCTACATGTATTAGGAAAAGGTCGAGTGATTCGATGATATGTATATCTCGGTGCAAGTTTCAAATTCGTTTATATCCTTTTGTCTCCAAATATATATTATAGAAGTGATTCCTGTTCGTAACTCAATTCTGGAAAAAATGTCGTTTGTACCCCTAGGCCTTTTCAGTCCTTATATAAATTGATTATATTTTTAACACTTTTCATCGTCACAATACTGAAATTTTGAATCGAATGAAATTGCGAAATTACTTTAGTTTTTAATAAACCTGATGAGTTTCGATTTAATTAAAATCATTTGCTAATACAATTCAAAGCAATTATCTGTAAATAAAATAGATCGATTAATTATTTCAAATGTAAGTATTTTTTTTCCCATTTAATATTCCTTACAAGCCGATTGTAAATAAACGAGATACACATTGAACAAATTTTATGGCTTCATTAAGATGTAAAATTAAGTATGTACACTTTAGATAAGTACGTGCAATTTTCAATGAATAATGTAGATCAAATTAATTTATCACATATTATACTGGATTAAGCATAATTGGCTGAATGCGATTATAATGAATGATTGTAGATGTTGTTCTCATCTTAATTGATCGTTTATTTATTTTTTCTAACAATCTTGATTTTTTATTCGCAAATGACACACTCACTATGCTAGTTAAAGAAAATTGGTTTATGTCGCTCATCATAATGCCGCCTACAGCGTTGTTAAATATGCATAGAATTTTTGATTACTTTATTACGTTTAATTTTTTAATCTACGAAGATGCATCAAGTAATCATCTCAAATATGGAACGATTTATTGTGACCCAGCATTGCTCGAAACTCTATCAGATTATTTTCAACTGCATTCATTACAAATTTGAATGTAACATCAAATATTTCAAAACGAAAGTAACTAGACTTACACTGTCGTCATAATCAAGGGCACTCACATACGTATAAATAGATCGATTCGTTGGAGCGTTTCCGTTAATTAAAGGCTTTAATCCGCCGCCGACAATTAGTGTCGGGCAGTAACGGGGTCGACGATTAATAAATAATGAAGGTAAAGGTCAGCAACGAGACGAGGAGAGGCTCTCGTGCCAGACGAGGGACAATGGACGGTCGTCTTGGAGACAGGACGATAAAGTACGTGGAACAGCTCCAGCTCCTGACAGGATTGATGAGCGCATTCGCATGGCGCCGCACACGAACGCCACTCTAACACGCATACCATTAAATATTTTTTTATTTTAGTTATTTTTAATTTAGAAATTGATATTTTAAAGATTTTCAATTCAATATTTAGATTTTAATTTTCCAAAAAATAAAATGGAGATTCATTTTTTTTTTCGGTAACTGTGGTGTAGACTATCTCAATGTGGTGCTCAGTCTGATCTAAATTGATCTGAAACATAATCCAATCTAACCTGCATCGAAAAAAATAATAAAACTTTACCTAACTTGACTTAAAATCTAACTTATCTTTAACCAATTTTATTAGTTTAGTGTCGTGATAATTGTCTGCTCTACAAGTATCCTTGATTTAATTACTAAAATCATATTTCAAATAGAGCATTAAATTCATCGAAATAAGGAATATACAAATGGTTTTATATTATTAAAGTCGATTTCAATAAGTCGATTTCAAAATTTCAAATAAGTAAATATAAAGGATTATTAATTTCCTTGAAAACTAAAGGAGTTTCGGTTAATCTGCTTACATATGACGACTGAAAAGGCCAAGGGGTACAAGTGATATTTTTACCGAAATTGAATTATGTACAGGAATCGCTTCAATGTACGCTCATATATTTGGTGACAAAAGGATATAAACGAATTTGAAATGTGTACCAAGATATATCATCAAATCACTCTACTTCCTCCTAATACATGTAGGTACATATTCAACTTTGAGCGCTATTTTCTCGAAATCATTTGTGTCCCTTGGCCTTTTCAGTCGTCATATGTCTAGTCACGAATACGTTGCAGGGAATATGTACTTTCTTTACTAGTTTATATTTTTGAAAAACGATTGAAATCATTCTTAAAATCACACAAAGGAATTATTTTCAGCGAAAGTGAAATTCTAGGAAAACTTTAGTTTTTCTATTAGGTCAAATCTATCGAATCACTCATTCATTATGAAAATCAACCATAATTTTTCTTCAATTCTAAATCGAACCAAAACAAATTAAGCACGAATAGCTTCAATCCAACACATACACAAGCTAAAACGAGTCAAAAGCGAAGTAGCCGATCTGGATGTAGCCTTCGTCGAGTGTAGCACATAAATCGAGTCCTCGGCGCTCGATTGTGATGAAACGTTGGATGTTGCCGTCCCTCGGACAATTAAGATCAATTTACCGGCTACACGATCCACCGACGACACCGAGTGGGAGAAAGACCTTCGAGGACGAGGAGACCTGCGGTGCTGACCAGCTTCATCAGATCGTCGAGGGTCCAGCTCATAGACGACGAGGATATCGCTGCTGCCCGAAGATGGTTATGTCCGTAATTGAGCGCGGAATGCTTCGTATAGGTTCGGACTTTGTGTGTTGTGGGTTCGTTCGGTTTAATTGATTTTGAATGTTCTTTGTTGGGATTGTGGTTTAAGTCTGTGGATTGGAAATGGTGGCTTAGTTTCGTTGAAGTTGTTAAGGTGAAATATAGAAATGTAGGGTCAGTTAGGGCGAGTGTGATAGAGTAATTATGGCTTATGATACATCGATATTTCAAAAATGAACGGAGATATTGAAAATATTCATTTAGTGTTTAAATTAAATGGTTTTTTAATCAAGATTTTTGTTGATTTCTGAGATTTCGATGCTCAGCTGTACGTATCATTATGAACTTATTCAAATAAGAAACAAAAAAATGCAACACCGAAATCATGCATTTTTTTGTTTCCCGCGTATTACAAACTCATGTGACGACTGAAAAGGTACAAGTGATATTTTTATCCGAAATTGAATTATGATCAAGAATCGATTCTATGTACTCTCTTATATTTGTTGGCAAAAGGATATAAGCGAATTTAGAACGTGTGCCGAGATCATTAAATCACTCGACTCCTCCTAATACATGCCCAACTTTGTACTCGCTTTCTTCAAAATCACCATAAAGTCAATAGTACCCCTTGGCCTTTTCAGTCATCATATATGAAATATTGAATATTTTGAAACGAAAAAAGCAGGACTTAAATCATTGTTATAATTGAAAGCATGTATGAAAATCAGACTTTTTTACCAAATAGAATTTTTTCATTGATGTTTGTTACATAGCAGAAATATTCGTATCGTTTATGCTTTAGGTACGTTGTTTGCGTTCGATGATGTATCGCGATATGATAAATGTGTTATGAGATTTTTTTCAATGGGTCGCTAAAAAAAATTGCTTAAATCGCGACCACCGTGGTTTTCGATCGATTTTTAGCATGCGCGATGGTATTATAGCAATTTAATTATAATAAGAAAAACACGTTCGATATAGCTTTAGATTTCATCCGCAGATAGCGAAGCGATGAAACATATTGTATGAGGTTACGCTTTGATTTATTGCATTGGAAACGTATTAATTTCATCGTTCAACACGTCACTTTATAACAAATACGTAGAGAAACACGTTTGCGATACTCATTCTGATTTTATCTCGTTGTTGCATTATCGAGTATCTGTTTTATTATAAGAATATTATTTTTAATTAAATTATTTTCATTTATGTGTGAGTTGAATTTGAGATTTTTATGAGTAGCATTTTGGAATCATTTCGAGCTTAATACAATTATGGTTTAGTTTAGCATATTTAATTCTTTAACTATTCTATCAATGAAAGAGGTCTTATTCTTTTATATCTATAGTCTACTTTTGCACAATTTTCTATTTCGGAAATACCTGTTTTTTAATATTCTATCGAGAAATTTAACGCAGTGATTTCTTAATTCTGATGATCATTTTGCTATGTCTTGTTTACTTATTACATTTTAATCATTTTGTACCGATAGCCGATGAAATTATGAATTTAGGTACACCCAACTCTCGTTTTACACAGTGGATAGGGAACAGCAAAAACCGTGTAAAAAAAGTGCCATTTTTATTTCGCGATATTCATTATATAGTTCAAACAAACAGTGTTAGACCAAATAAATTGTGTAAAACGAGAGTTGGGTGTATTTTATGAACCGTTCATCTAATATTTTTCCGATGATGTCACCAATCCTAATTTTCTTTACATTAGAACTAATCTAAATTCGTACACATTTCAAAAATTAATTAGAAATCCTCAAAAATCAATCGAAATATCAAAAATGAACCACACAACAAACGAAAAAAACTCAACCTACCGCACAAAAGTCACAAATAAAATCAATATCGACCAAAAACATACACATCCCGAAAAGTCTAGCTTGTACCAAATGAAACGTTTTTAATTAGCGTCCCAGTGGCGTCGAGTGTCCACCACACACACACACACACACATTTCATACGAACATATAAAAGACACAAACATAGTCACTTGATCCCCTTTCCCCGGTGGCGGCACGTACACAAAGATCCATCCCCTTGCGCAGGGCGAGTGTTTGGTCAGCCGGGGTAAATAGCGTAACGAGCCGCGTTTCCTAAACGCGGATTCCAAACAATTAAGCCGTTTAACCCCGCCGGAGACTGCACGTCCGAGTGCCGGTCAACTCGACCCCGACCTCCCCTTTCTGCAAAGTGCTACAAAGACAGGGGTCGGAAGACTTTTAGTGCACGGATGTTTTCATTTTTTTTTTTTTTTTTTTTTTAATCGGGGTTTATATGATGAGTGAAATGGCCGAGGGGTATAAGTGATTTCGAGGAAAGTTGAGCATGTATTAGGAGGAGGTTGAGTGATTTGTTGATATGTCTCGGTACACGTTTTGAGTTCGTTTATATCTTTTTGTCGCTAAGTAATATATATGAGTGTATATGACGACTGAAAAAGCCGAGGGGTATAAGTGATTTCGAGAAAAGTAGGCTTATAGTTGAGCGTGTATGTATTAGGAGGAGGTTGAGTGATTTGTTGATATGTCTCGGTACACGTTTCATGTTCGTTTATATTATTTTGTCGCTAAATATATGAGCGTATATGATGACTGAAAAGGCTAAAGGGTACAAGTTACACCGCGGTGATTTTGAGAAAAGCGCGTTTAAAGTTAAGCGTATACCTACATGTATTAGGAGGAGTTTGGCTGATTTGATGATATATTAAAGCATACGTTCCGAATTCGTTTATATCCTTTTGCCATCTAATATTTGAGCGTAAATAGAAGCGATTCATGTGCATAACTCAATTTCAGCAAAAATGTCACTTGTACTCTTTGGCCTTTTCAGTCGTCGTATGGAATGTTTGGGATTTTGTATGTGTTGATTGTTTGATCGATTAGGGATTGATGTTTGTCTGATGTCAGTATCAAATTTGCGATTATGTATGAAGAAATCTCTGTTAGTGCTTTGTCTGAAAATTTGGTTACATTTAGAATATGTGAAGGATTTTTAACTTATGAAATTCTTCAGATCTTAAATGGGAATTGCACAAAGTTAGGAGGATGACATATCAATCAAACAAATATCAAATTTTATATTAAAACTTACATTTTACATATATTTCTTTATTGATTCGGGATTATTTGTTTTTATGAAATATTAAAAATTGAGCTTTGGAATATCTTCTTTCTGTGTTTCTGTAAGGAATATACTCAGTTCTAGTCTTACATATCTATATAAAAAGTATTTTCTCAATGAAAACTGTTAGAATGAAACAAACTAAGTTTTTAGAACTGAGTTTGTTTCATTCTAACAGCTTTCATCTAGAAAACACTATTTACGTAAGTCGTAACTGATTCGTTTCATTATGAATCGACATCAATAAAAATCGCATACGAAAGCGTCAATTGAATCAGCTCAAAATGCATTAAAAAAAAAAACGCGTCTACCAGATAATAACTAATAAGACTTTTCATCCGAGCCAGAAGTACTAGTATAAGGTTTTCCTGTCTCAGGTGAAAGTCGGTCAGAAATAATGAAGGTGATTTTGGTGCGGTCTAGCTCTCGAGCATTTTTCTCCCGATTGGTCGGAGATTGTTGCGCTAATTGAGTTGTATCATTACCGTTTCATATTTCTATATAACTAGACGGTCTCTAGATTCGTTCCAGCTGGACCACCGTGATTGTTTATGGCGTAGGTACGCAATCGGACACAATGCTACAATGATATATCGATACGTATAAGTCAAAATGCCCGCATGCGAACAATAAACCAAAATATCATACGTATGTATTGTATGATAACTGAAAAGGTCAAAGGGTACAAGTAACTTTGCGGCGATTTCGAGAAAAGCGCGTTCTAAGTTTACCATGTACCTGCATGTGTTAGGAGGAGATCGACTGATTCGACGATATATTGAGGCACACGTTCCGAATTCGTTTATATCCTTTTGCCACCAAATAAATGAGCATGCATAGAAGTGATTCAATTTCGGCAAAAATGTCACTTATACCCCTTGGTCTTTTCAGTCGTCATATGATGATGATGATGATGATAGTATCGAAACGCAGGTAGTTGTTTCGTGTCGTGGTAATGCGGGGATTTATGCGTCTACACTCGTGCGCCGTTCCAATTATAACCGATAAAACTAGTTTCGTAAAATCGAAATTTTCCATATGTGAATATTTATTTATTGTGTGCGGATTTATTGATGGCCTCTGGCGTGGGTGGCGCTGTTTTGTGATGTGAAATTGAAGGCTTTATATTGTTGCGTGTCAAAGGTGAGCGAAGCGTATGTGCTGTTCGATTATGAATCGAATGTAAAAATCCTCTATTTGAATAAAAATGAATTTGTTATTTATAGACTCTTTAACTGTTTCTCTTTCAGCTGTGAAACTTTTCAGAGTTATTCTGGGGAGATTCATTTAATTTGGTTCAATGTACATTCAACATTTTACGGGATATCTTATTTGACATTTCACAGGAGGCCCTTTCGTAGTCCAGTCGTAACAAATATGCACGCAATGTAATCAAAACAATTCGGAGGCTTAAAGTATAAATGATGATTAAAAGACTCTACTTCGGCAAAAATATTACTTGTGCCCCTTACTTTTTTCAATAATCATATAATCTAGATCAAAACCTGATCAGTGATAGTATAAATAAAAAATAATGTATGCGTGCAGTATGTTTGTGCCTTTCGCTCTCCTTTACCGCTCATCCGATCAAAAGATACTTTTCAAATTATACATATACAATCGCTTATTGCGATTTTTTCATAGATTCGGCTCGATAACCTTAGCTTATCGACCCCTACGACTGCGACCAAAACCTTTAGGGAAGAGATTGAGGTCGCACGACCGCTTTCGTTTTATGCTAGGGATGTTTTGCCGTTTCTGTTGTTTGCCATCGGACGGGGAGCAGATTAGTTGGGGTGACCCACACCACACCCACCACCCCCTTCGCTGACCGCCACTGTCAAAAGCATTCGGATTTTTCAACCCCTCGAGTAGTCTTTGCTCCGAAGAAAAGGAGCCCTCGCACATGTCGAAACGTCGAAAAGTCGATCGCATCTCCGATTCATTTTTTTTGCATGGATTTATTTCGGGACTTTTGCCAATTAGCGCACAAACTTTGTCGAAACAAACAGAAACAACCCAACTGACCATCGACCCTCGTATTGGCTCTTTTCGCAGTCGACAAACAACCCTTGCGAACGGATTGCGTCAACAAACGAAGGGGTTGATGATCCCCGGTCCAGTATCGAAACCTTCGTATGGACAAACATCGGAAATCAACCAGAGTCCACTAATTAATGACCACACGATCTGTATACTTGTATACAAATGCCGATAGAAGGGGTGAAAATTCGGTGGTGATAATTTGATGATGCACAGGCGAGGGAAATGGATAGTATGTAGTTAATGAAATGTATGAAAAATTTAGAGGTTTTAGTATATTAATGAAAATGGTTGTAGAATTGGGAAAGAAATGAAATATGTAGGTTTAGGAGAAATTGCTTTCTTTTCAGAGATTTTATGGTATTTAGGGAACAAATCACTAGCTTGTCACTCGATAGATAAGGTTAGGTCATACTTTTGATTGTTATTTTTTTTTATTATTTAAGGAAAAAGTAAGTCAAGGTTAGTTAAGACTAAATTGTAAGATAAGGTTTAATGTTCTCAAATTTATATAGAGAATGGTATGGTTGAAAGTTCTGGGGTAAGTTGTTCCGAAGCTGTATTGTCACTTAACAGTTGTTGCCAGAGTAACTAAAATTATTACCTAAGTTGCAAAATATCTAGTACTTTAATTATGCCTTTCACTTTTTTTTCTCAATAATTATTCCTTTCGGAACAACTTACCCCAGAAACTTCCAACCACACCCTCACTTACTGCTGTATCAACATATTCTATTGTACAATTCCCAGAATTATATAAAATTAAACATATCCATCGAACGAATCGAACAAAATAAAAATCTTAGAACATTCGATAACTAAACGAATGATAAATTCACTTTACAAAATATGAAAAATTTCAGCAGAAAACTATATAATGGGCGGTCTACGAGTGGGTGGTCGCACACAATAAAGTTCGATGGTCAAAAGTGGGGTTATATGGATCCATAGATCGGGTACGAGCACGGCACTGATTGGATGGCCCTCGTTAGGCTAATCGGATTTCCAACTCCACTCAGGAGCCGGCACTTAACTTAATTTGTCGGATCGATTTGAAGAGTTTTTAGTCGGAACAACGTTGTTTTCAGAAGCCAATCGCGACCGCGTCCCGGTGATTCGATTTTCCCAAAACGAGTAAGTGGTGCGGCGTGACTTCAGATGGAGCCGAAATAATTCGACGGTTCGGATTTGATTTTTCAGGAAATTTCGGATTCGGTAGTTTTTCTTCGGACGCAAGCGTATTTTGATGCCGGATCGCCGAATGCGCCCCGATTCGAATTGGTTCGCTATGATAATTCGATTAATCAAAGGAGGATGTTTGTTGGAATGGAACGTATGAAAAATTTAGTTGTCGAATGTTCTATGTGGGTATGAGAGTCATTTTAATGTTAAATATCTTGTGTTATTAAAGAAATGTTGAATAGTTGTTAAGTTAACATATGATACGTAGCCTGAAAAACCAAACAATGTATCTACATATTTTGAAACAATTTCTATATTCAACTGCAGTGATCTGAATTTTCATTTATATTATTTGACTTCTATGATTTTCATATAATATATTTTGTAAAAAGTTTATGAAAAACTTTTCCGTTACGATGTACATTATACACAGTTCTACATCGATTTGTTTCTTATGACCACAATGTCGAGTTTAGATTGAAATTTCGGGTATCAGTTTGAAGCTTTTTTAATTATGAACGAATATTCGTTTTTTTAGATTATATTCTTTATTTATCAATCAAAGCTCTGTTTCTGAATAATGAAAAAGTTCGTTATATGCAATCTAAAAGAATATGACATTTACTCGCAATGATACAAGTTTCATAATCGTAATGAACATGTACAAAACTCATGAAATCGAACTTTTAATGCTAATATTCACATTGTAAACATTCAGCTTCTTAACATAATTTAATATGCATATAATAACTGTTGCATCTTCATACAACATATTCAATGAAAAATAATCGCGATGTTGCGGAAATAATCGAAACATCTTGATTAACATGATAATAATGAGCCCACATTACACGCACTTAGCCCCAATCATACGAACGGCCACGGGCTGTAATTACGTTCTTTGTTTTTAAAACCACCATGTAACTAACTGCTGGCAATTTGGATCGGAAGAGCACTCGTGCCATTTAAATTTCGCAAACTAACACAAATTGCACTCTCGATATACATAATATGAAAAGCGCAACGGAAGCTTATTTAGTTTAACGCGAATCGAAATCAATTTTCACACGTATGTATGTAATCAATGTGACAAATTAATTGTGGCGCAAATGTGGAACTTGATTCATTAATAATTATCGCTCGTTTAGGTTTATTTCATCGGCAATATAGAGATTGATTAATTCGTTGCGCGAAAATCTGCGCGAATCTAAATCGCATAAAGCAACTGTATGTACTCAATATGATAGGTTCTATATTAAATAGGATGATTGGTTGGAGAATTTATGTATTAAGGATTAATATGGAAATTGAAATAAAATATTGTAACGTAATTTAAAGTCATAGGTTTATTTGAAATTGATGATTTTTATTTGAAATATATTACATCAATGCGTGCTAAAGGAAATTCATCAATTTGAAAATCAAATCTTCTTAGACTAATTCATTAATCTTTATTGAAAAGAGAGGAAAGGGTTGTTTCTTATCTTCTTAAATAGTAATAATTATAATACAAAAAAAAAAAATGCTTAGAGTAAAGTCATATTAAACAAGAGATTATTACTGAATTCGATTTAATTTCGATCCACATTCAAACCTACGTTTTAATATAGGAATCAAATAATCAATGAGATTATTGTATAATTCATTAATTATACAAATTTTCTATTAGAAAACGACAAAATAATATTCATCAACAGTTACAAACGTAAATCATCACCATATTAGAATTGAAAAGACACAGCAGTATTAGTAATGGACGTCGAAAACCAATGGCGGCAGCCAGCAACCGCTCGTCATTCAATTAAACAATCATCCCGACGACGATGACGTTGATTAAGCACAAATGGAGGTTGGCCGTCGGTAATTTGTTTATCAAATTGTGGAAAAGTGGCCATATTGTCGTCATGAGAACTTATTTCTCTCATTTCTCTGTGGGAAACCGAACGATGACCCGTTCCGAAGACTCATAGCCGTTTCATGAAATAAATTTTCGGTGTTGTCGAATGTTTCATATCGAGTTTTATGTATTTTTGTATATCTAATCATATTTTGAATTTTATATTTTGTTTTTATTTTATTGAGATTTTATAGCTAGGTTGCTATGAGAATGGTTTCGTTCGAATTCGATAGGATTATAATGATAGATTTTATGTTAGAACGAATTTGATTTGAAATTACATATGGCGACTGAAAAGGCCGAGGGGTACAAGTGAATTCGAGAAAAATACGCTCAAAGTTGAGCATGTACCTACGTGTATTAGGAGGAGGTCGAGCGATTTGATGATATATCTCGGCACACGTACTAAATTCGTTTATATCCTTTTACCACCAAATATATTCGAAGCGATTCCTATTAATAACTCAATTTCGGTAAAATTGTCACTTGTACTCCTTGGCCTTTTCAGTCGTCATATAAATATTTTTATGTTTTTGATTCTTCGGTAGGTAATCATGATACTTCTTACGTTTTTGATATCTATGCTAATTTTTCGAGTTACCTTACATCCATTCAATTGCTTCTTAACTTAGGCAATCAACTAATGACTAATTCTTCTACAACCGGTTCTAATTTATCTATGCCTGATCTAAAAAGAATAATTTACAAAAATAAATTCGATTAATCAACCCCTCGACGAACAATCCACAGCCCAGCATCCGAATCGGATCGGAATAAAGGAGCACTCGTCGTCGTCGAATCGGACCTGGTCCATTGAAGCATTCATCTTCGAGACGTCCTTCCAATCCCGACTCCATGCACAGCAGCCATCGTCCTCGTCATCGGTGTCCATTGTCCGATGTCCATTGTGGCCGACGGATGCGGTCCTCGGAAGCTGCTTCCCGCCCACATGAATGCTAATTCAATAATCGCGCCGAATGCGAATCGCGAATGTCTCATTCAGAGACGGTCTTCAGAACTCGAAGAGTGCTCCAGGGACTTTTCATGGGGATGAGGCTTTTCATCGAGGCTTGGGGTTTTTTTTTTCTGGGCGAAGGAAGGAGTTTTCAATGCGTGCGAACGATCGGTCTTGTGATAATTGGCGATATGATCTCGAAGGGGTTGATTGTTTTTGGGTTGGAGCTTTTGAGGTTTTGGATTTGAGATTTGTTTGTTTTTTGGTGGTGTAATTTGGAGAATTGGTTGATTGTTCGTTTTTCTTAATGGTTTTTGTTAAATAGGGAAAAATGTTGTATCATCGCGATTTTCCGAAAGTAAAATATTGTGTCGGTCGTATCAATATTAATTTTGAACCTAAAAACATATTAGAGCTTATTTCAATAGAATAAATACATTTCGAGTAAAAATGATAAAATATGTAAAATCTTATTATTTTTTCATTAGCTCATATAGTATTTATTATTGAAAAAAAAATTAACAAGGCATTCATTTCATGAAAACAATGTAAATCCTATAGTTTTTCAAAATAAAGGACAAATAGGTAACTTTGGGAAAAGTAATATATTATATACCTAAAGAGTATAGTTACTATTTTTATGATTTTTCATGATACATCGTAGAGCAAATTTTCTTCCCTGAGTCTTATTTTCAGGATAACGTTAAAAACATTTACAAAATCATTCTAAAACCTATTTATAGAAATCTTATTTTCAGAAAAATACTAATTTAAAGGATGAGAATTTGATGAATAATAATAGAAAAATGATGTAATTATATTACTTGAATAATTTATCTAGTCATCTATAAGACTTTAAATAAAATATTCGATCAAGCATCAAATAAAAATTCCCAATATTTCATAAAAAAACAATTTTTCTCGAATTTCCCATCCACAATTTCCATCAAAACTCATACCGAAACAACATTGACACGTCAATTCTCGCCAGGGGTTAAGTAGAATTTGACGATCGTGGCGCCTCACAAATAATAAAAGAAGCAAATATCGTATAAGAAATATTATTATAGGTACATATACGACCAATGGTCGTCGGAGCCCGGGGCGTATCCACACACAGACGGCCAAAATAAGGAACAAACGAACGAACGAACGAACAATCATTAAACACTTCCTGTATGATTACTTATTTATGGGTATGTCTTCGCCAGGTGTGGCCAATCGATGTTGTGTACGATTGTGCTTGAGCTTTTGAGCCGGTTTTGCTTTTGGAGATTTTCGAGGATTTTTTTGTTTTCGTTTAAAATGTAGGAAATTCTATATAAATATGGGAATTAGATCTGATTTAGTTGATATTTTATAATTAGGGGAATTATTTTGTTCAAAATTGTTTTCGACTTTATCGAAAATACTGAATTATCAAACTTTATATCGATTTTTGATTATTGTTGATTACAGTGTTCTACCAAAAATAAAGCTCTGTTATACAAAATTTTCACACCTATAAAAAGTGATGATGTTTTCATTTTAACGACGCTTATATTTTGAACAAAATAATATATCAGTCTAATGCTTTGTTTCGTTAAAATTAAAATGATGTAAGTATTAGTAGGTACTTTTTTCATCAGATCATATTTTCAAAAGAAATTTTGCGTTCAGGGAAATACGGTAATGCAACCTCTGTCCTATTCTGTTAAATTTTCGATGATTCCGGGTTTTAAACAATTTCTTCGAATCATTTGAATAATTACAAATTATATACATAGATATTTAGCTAGAATATCGGAAAGTTTTTCATTAAGTTCAGCTTTTTTTTTCCAAATCAAATCTGTACAAAATATTTACACAATTTTCTTTGCATCTTTCTTCAATCTAAATAGGAAAACGCTTAAAATATTCTCATCGAACCGAAAAATCGCACATATTTTACGTCAAAATAAACAGTCACCGAGTCGTGACATAATGATATGCCAGTTTTCGAAATCGGCACCAATAATGGCGTATAATTTGCGACGTACACTTCACGCACAATACGAAATTATACACTTTCCATCTTTACGACGACGACGACGATCATCATTATTATTATCGTCATCGTTTCGGTTACACGGTTCCTTGCCGGATATTTTGATTGCACATTACACACGAATTGGGAACATCTGTCCGAGGCGTGCGGTCCACCAAAATTTATTTATATTGATCTCGCAATCATCGCCCGCCCATATTGACGAGCCCTGGCTCGTTAGGACAACGTGACCCGAAAATTTTGGCGCCAAATTTTATATTTTTTTAATTAAATTTTTCGAATTTTTCATATTTTATCATCAGCGCCCAATTCTGCATCAAAAATTTTTGAAAATGTTTGATATTAGATTGATTGGGTTAGAATTTTTTTTAAGCTACTTATCAAATGTTATCATCAGTTTTAGATTAGATTTGGTTCAACTTATGTATTTCAATTTTAGATCTTTAAATATAGTCATTATCAAGGGTACAAGTTAGGAATTTTATCGACGGCTAAGGGTCGGTCTTTTCACCTTTGGTTTGAGAATAAAACGATTTTAAACTATACCAAATTTTCCAACTACCAAACTTTCAAAATCTGGTGAAAAGAGATGGATGTATGTATGTATTATTGTACGAACTGTAGTATGTCTGTCTCTTTCAGCAGCTGCTTTAACATCTCATATTTGGAGAGATTTGCGTGTAGTTTAAATTCGTTTTATTTTCAAACCAAAGATAAAAAGACAGGCCCTTAAAGTAACTTATCAAATTTTATCATCAGTTTTAGATTAGATTTGGTTTAACTCATATTTTTCAATTTCAGATCTTTCTAATCAAGGGTAAAAGTTAGGAATTTCATCAATGATTAAGCCAAGTTAAGAGAACGCCATAATTGAAAGAAAAAAATACTGTATCTATATTATTTTTTTTTAAATTGAGCATAATTAGTTCTCAGTTAACGGAGCTTTTTCGAACGATGTTTTTTTTTATTGTAAATATCTAATTATCGCTAATTTATTCGGTAGTTGATCGAGCGGTGCGGTTATTTCGGCAAGTTGTCTCCAAATAACTCAATTAACAGCCGATGGAATATGTTAAAACGTCGCACGTTTGAATATTATGTTAATTGCGTTTAAGACGTCGATGTTATCGTCCTTATTAAATTTTCGCTTTCGTTCGAACGATCGACCGTTGAAAATTTTTCGGACGTCCAATTTAATATTCGACGCGAATATTGTTTAATTGACTCGGAGCAGCTTTTGTTTATGTTCGACTCGAATATCGTTAATGACTCAATTTGCGTTTTTATATTTTTATTTTTTGATATTTAGTGTTTTTTTTAGATCTTTCACTATGCGTTGTTAATTCGCTAGATTTTAAGCTTTCACTTTATAGCCAATTCATATGTGGCACTATTTAACAATACGTGCTTTAGCAATATAATTCAAATAAACTAATTAATTATAGTTAAACTTTTTTTCATGAAAATTCTACTACAACTAATGATTACATCCAAGTACCCAATTCTTGACTGATGATAGTAATATCGGACTTTTTTTGGATTTTGTATTTTTGTTGGAAAATTGTGCAATGAAGTTTGTGGAAAAAAATCAGATAGAAAGATAGAATAGTCAAAAATATGAATTTTATTTATAAATTAATATCGTTATATAATGATTATTTGGTGATATTTTGATGACCTAAATCTAACTATATAATAGTGCTATTCTGTGTGTGTGTGTCCGATGTAACGCTCCAAAACTGCGTTGACATATTCTACGGGAAAATCGCTAGTAATAAAATATTAGTCTTCTGCAGTATTACAGATGAGAGTGAATAAAAAAAATGACATGCTCGGCCCTTGTGGCGGTTTAACTTCATCGATTCCTGACTCATTCAATTACTAATTAAAATATTTTTAATGATTATTATTATAAGACATATCATAATTACAATACGGCACTGTCAAAACAGAAAATACGAACGAATAAGAGTCCCACATTTATCGGGCACGGTGCATTCGGGTCCGCGCGCATAATTGGGTTCTAGTTGAGTAAGAGATGATTAGTTATTATTTTGATGTTTCAATTTTGATGGGCGAGCGCCGCGGGGCGAGGGGCGGGGAGGGGGGGGGGGCCCGACCACCCAGGCGCGCCAACCGTCCCTCTCGCACACGGCCGCCAACGTGAGCGCGCCAAGTGTGCCTATTCTCGTGTCTCGGGTGAGGTTTGCCGCTCTTTCTTCGGCGCCGGTTGGCAATGGCCGAAACCACGTTTCGTTCGCAGCGAACTCTGCACGATAGCAGGGCCGGATCGATATTATTAATCAACCCGTTGAATATATCGATGTAGTTTTGGAGCGTCACATGGACACACACACACACAGAATTGCGCTATTATATAGTAAGATTAAATGCGATTTCGTTGATTTATTAATTTGATCTCGGGGTTTTTAAAACTTGGATCAATCGCTATTTCAACTTAGCATGATTTGGAAAATTCTTAAATTATAAAAATTCTTAACGCTCATTGTCGATTTGCGAACGAAACGAGGAGGGAGATAGGGATAACTATATAAGCTTCACCCTCTTGCTTATGAGTGTCCCTCGTCCGTTCCGCTCCGCTCGTAAGTGTACAGTGAATTTAAGCTAACCTAATTTTTTATCTATAAATAATTGGGGCTTCATTATATAAATGAAAAAAAATAACTAAACTTTCTCCATGGTCGAATTTATTAAATAAAATTTTCCCGCTCAAAGTAAAACCCTACCGAAAAGATTTGAAATGTATCTCAATTGATACATATTAGCAGTCGGTTAATTTTCCACTGTAAGGTTATCTGCAATAGAAAAAAAGTTTTCATGGAAAACCAAACTATATCATTTCATATATTTTATATCCGATTTTCATTTGCCATTATTTCAGAGAAGCCAACGATTTTTACGTTGAAAATTATTATTATTATTGTAAATAACTATATTAAACTGTACTAATGATGATACACGATTCAGATATCTAAATCCTGCCCTGCTCATTCAACCCCGTGATGCACCGAACGTGGCCGGCTGCTAGATCGCTTCAGACCAAATTGGATGACTTTTCGAAAATTAGTACCCTTTAACCTTGATTTATGCGTTCGGCAATGGTTACATTACCATCGAAACCATACGGAAAACAATCTCCATCGCTTCACAATTTGTCCGAAACCATTCCACAACACAAACGTCCCACATCCAAGCATTTGACAAAACGCAAATTTACAGTAATAAATCGAATTACACGAATGCGTTACACCTCGTTTTCGATTTGCATATTCTACGGAGCGTTTTTGCGGTCACGTTGTGACAGTCACGGTTTCGTACAGCGACTTCGCGTCCGCGCAGATAAGATTGCGAATTACACCTATATCTCGAATTACACGGTACACGTGCACCTACGTACTCAATTTGCACGGTTTCGTACGGTCACGGTTCTGCAAGTAAGATCTGATCATCTGATGGGTGCTCGTTGCTAAAGTGAAACGCTTTTGTGCAACGTCAGATATTTGTCATTTATAGGAATGGATAATAATAATATGGATTAATGATTTTCGTTTCTGGTTAGAACCTAACTAGAAACTGTTGCCTTGCTAGTGTGAGTATTAGAGTGAGAAAAACAATGATTTCTAGTTTGACAAAATAATGTTCGTCCGTACGATCTACTTTTGATAATTTCATAATTTATCAAAGGAATTTTCCAATGAAAGGAAATTTTCTTATATTCTTGATAGATTCTTATTAGAATTTCTTGTAGGGTAACATCTAAAGATGATGTGAAAAAAGGAACGCTTACAATTTGTCTGACTAGAAATTATTGCCTTTCTCACTCTTACGTTCTTAGTCTAATAGTATTTACAGTGAGAAAAGAAATAATTTCGAACTATTTCCCCTTTCACTTCATCTCTGATCTAATTATTTTTGTATAATTTCAATTACAATGCAATCTTTTATAACATGAGTTTCTTTACATAGCTTAGCTTCTACGAGTATTACTATATTTTAAAAATACGTATCTAATTCATTTTTCGATCAAAATTTTCGTTTTTCTCTTTATGAATACAATTCTGAATTTTGTATCTAACCTTGGTCTATTAATATACTTACAATTAAAATCATTTAACATAAAGAACATTTTTTATTCGATCATATCAATTGAATTTTTTACAAAAATAAAACCTTTTAAAAATAGGTACGATTGTCCCATTTGTAGTAATTGTTCTTTTATTTGCCCATAGCGACGTTTTCCCTTAATACTTTTTTTTTGTAGTCGCCGTCTCGGAAAGAATAAGAGGAGCGAATTGTGAATTCGGCACAACGAAAAGGACACAGTTTCGTTTTCGAATGTGTTTGTTAAGTTTTTGTCAATTGTTAGGACCTATTCAACGACATGAGGAGCAGAAATTGCATTAACAGCGTTTAATTCGCACGATTGCATAAGGAGACGTTTCATGTTTAACTTCTTTCACAGAACGACTCACAGCCACAACTTCGTATCTATTTTCAATAATAAAAAAAGCATCATTGACGTTATTAGTCGATATAACAATAATTCGTTAAGTTCGAAATGAATTGAGATATTTTTCATTTTCATCTTCTTTTTATCTTTAGACTTGTGTTACTTGGATGAAGGTTGAGTAAAGTTATGTCCTTAATAGTAACTTTTGTTCACATCTGAGTAAATGTCGAAATTATGAATTCTCTGTT
The DNA here is from genome assembly GCA_024721215.1 of Cheumatopsyche charites. Lineage (NCBI taxonomy): Eukaryota > Metazoa > Arthropoda > Insecta > Trichoptera > Hydropsychidae > Cheumatopsyche > Cheumatopsyche charites. The sequence continues at coordinate 1,877,739 of CM045577.1, read as the reverse complement.
GAATACTAAATATGATAATTAGACTTTTTCTGTGAAATGATAAATTTAATGTTCATTTGCAAGTTGGCATGTTGTCGATCGACACTCGCCAAATCTTCTTGACAAAAAAACGGTGACCAAATGTTAATCGCCGCTTCAACTGTCGCCACCGGCGGGACAACAATGGCCAACGTATTCATTTCGAGTCCTAATGGATTTAAAATGGACACAATGGGTTTTACACTCGAAATCACAACGAAATTGAGACTTACCTCCTAGCCTTTTGTAGTTCGGCCGCGTACGCAAACATAGAAAACAGCTATTCATTCTACATACACAACATACGTACTCAGCACAATTGAAATACAAACAAACAAACAAACAAACAAATCGAAATCCCCATCGCGGAATAATTGACAATTATAAATGTGTCGAGTTTTTTGTTTCGTCTGGATACCGTTTCTGAGAAAAGCGTCTGCGCGTTTTTCTTCGTGGAAAGCGATTTTCCGAATATAAACGACACCGGTTGGAATAACACGATAATATTTTGGGAGCGGATTATCCTTTTTAAGTGGGATTTAAGTGTAACCGACTCTCTTGTATTATATAGCCTCTCTTCTATCCCCTAGCGATGAATTGAAATCGAAATGTTCAAACATAGGGGAGGAAATTGCATAGTATTGCACGCGCATCCATCTGTCGATTGCCTCTCGATGATATTTGCAGAGAATTCTCTAGGCTGTTGTTTTATTTATGTTAGAAACTAATGCTATTATCATCTATTTGTATAAATAAATTTAAAACGTTCGATCTGAAAATTCACTTGAAGACTTTTCATTGAGAATTTCTCAAAATAGATCTATCTTTGTGAGTTTAAAAATTTTATTCTTCACCCAGATTATCGAGAAATCAATTTCATTTGAAAATTTATTTTAATAAATTCTAAAATATTCTTAATAATTTGCAAATAATTAATTAAAAAATAGCATTTTCAGCCTTTCAGTAGCTTCCTTATATTAGATAATCTCATTTGCTGTACAGAATAACGTCGATCGAAAAAGTTCAAGGTCTACAAACTCACACTACTACCACAATAGAGCTTCACATTTAATATTTTTTTCATTTAAAATGTGCACATACCCTAATACGACTTTTTACACGGCAACATTCGACCGTTCTTGATTTATAGATATCATCGTTCGATTTTTTCGTACAACGCGATTTTTTTAACAGACCAACATGTCCGACGTGTTAAACAGCGATGGCGGTTTTCTTTGATCCTATCGACGAATGCAAATCTAACGGACTTACATCGATCGCTAATTGGTCGAGTTCGCTGACAGTTTGTTAAGATGGATCTGAAATATATTTGATTCGATCTATAGATCGTTGGAGATCGATCCGTGAAAAATGTAAGGTAATCAAATCGTTACACGGCGCGTTTGAGGAATGGGTTTTAAAGGTGGTTTTATTCAATCTTTTATGTTTTAATTGTGAAATCTTTATTGTTGATGAAATTATGTATGTAATGGTGTTTTTGGAGTAAATTATTGATTGATGCTTGATAAGTTAGATTAGGTTATATTCTGGGTGTCTTAGAAGATTTCCTCTTTATCGTGAAAGAACAAAAAAATATGATTAGATTTGGTTGAGTTAATTTTTCTTTAGGTTAGGTTGGGTTAGGTTAAGTTATTGCTTCAGTAGTCTGCTTTCTAATATAAACATAAATAAGTCATAGTTAAGTCTTTAGCTAAAAAAAGGTCCGATTATGAAAATTATTTTGTCAAATCTGAATAGATTCTCGATTTTTGTACTGAAAATTTCTTAATCATATACTTATTCCATCATAAAAATTCGTATACGTGAAGCCAACTGTCCAAATATATTATTGTTTTTATAATTCACTAGCGAATTCATAATTAAATATATAATATTTTCTCTAATACATTAACGACATAATATCACAGTTACATACAAAGAAAATTCACTCTCATTCGTTTATATCATTCTATGCCAATGTTACTAGGTCAAACAATTCATTAATCAAAAATTTACGTAAGATAAAATTCTAAACATTTTTAAATTCAAATCTAATTATGATTCATCACATCAGAACGTCTAATATCTGAATTTAAATATGACGATTTAATCAAAAGGGGAGACTTGTCTGAATCTTGGCGCTCCGAATTAAAAGTTTGAGAAGCGCCCTTTTGGATGCGGTCGCATTCCAGCATTCCTAAAATATTTGTTCGGCAGACATAATATACACATGTACATCGGGAGGTGACACAAGCGAACCAGTCCGATTAACGATCGACCCCAAAAACGGGTCCCTATAACTGACTTGTAGCACAGTTAAACTGTGGCGATTGTCACACGAGACAATAGATTCTGAATTTGGACCAAATTTTTAAATTTTTTTCATGGACGAATCGTATCGAATAGTTCAAAGTTGATCGATTAAGTGCCGGTTAAGGACTAGTGTTTCAATCATTTGTTAAGCTTCTTCCTAAGCTATCTAATATCTAATCTAACACACGAAAAAGATAGTCTGAATAATTGATGGTAGAAAAATATTATTTGTTGATTAAGGGTCGATCTTTTCACCTCTGGTTTGAAAATGAAACAAATTCAAACTATACGCAATCTCTCCAACTATGAGCTGTCAAAACAGCCGCTGAAAGAGACGATACACTACAGTTCATACAACAATACATACATCCAACTTATTCTTCTAGATTTTGACAGTTAATAGTTTGAGGATGGCGTGTAGTTTAAATTAATTTTATTCTCAAACCAGAGGTGAAATAACCGGACCTAAATAGTCACCAAGGTAGGATGTGGTTTGATGATTTTTAAAATTTCAAGATTTTCGCATAAAAATAATGACTTTTATCAATAGATAGATAAAAATGCTATAAAGTGTTTGTACTTGCAACGTTAGAATTCAGTGTTGGGTTCTGGAAAGTCTTTCGACATTTTTCTTAATTGATAATGATAGTTCGATCATTTCTTTCAAATATTTAATTAGAAAAAAGTGTTAATTTGATCCTTTACGAAACGGTTTCTAAAAATTGCTTATCTGAGTCAAATGAATTTGGTCAATTTCAGTGCCATCTTTCATGTACTAACTACTCTTTGAAATTCCTAGTCCTTATGAATGTTTTTCGATCAAAACATAAACAATCAATCGAGAATCCCAAAAAAGTTCCACAATATAAATAAAAACTGAAAAAGGCCATATAGCCGCGCACCACAGTTCGACATTGACTGCATTCGACCGCACCTCGTACATAATATGTTATACACGTCGTTTGACACTTGTTAAATGACTCGACTCTTATATCTGATGACATGTTCGGGATCTTTCGCTCAGCCGACTGACGATTATAACATACGTTTATTAAACAAAGGTCGCACACACCGCAACTCGCTATCCGAACCTCCGATCTCATACTTGTTAAAAACGATACGAAACGACGTGCCGCGTGTCTATCGACTATCAAACGAAAATTTATATGTCTATGTGTGTTTTTAGTCGTGTGTATGTCGAAAATCAACTGGGATAAACGTCTTTGTGGCGGCCGAACGCCGATTGAGATGGGCGTTTTGTTATTGCGATGTGTTTTCGTCTGTTTTGTAGTAAGATTTGTTGAAAGATGGTGAAAAAGTATCATTTCAGCTGGAAAAATGTATAAACCCTTTTTTAAGGCTAAGTAGATGGACTTCAAATGATTGTTTCTACATTATCATATTAATATTTTACAATCTATGAGATTTCTTACTTTGACGTTTCACGAAAAGGCCTTTTCCGTAGCTCAGTTGTAGCAAATGTTATGTAAAGCCTACATACGTATTGTAATTTGACATAATTAGATAGATATTAAACATTAAATTTGTTTTATATTCATTAAAAACACTATATGATGTCTGAAAAGGCCAAGTGATACAAGTGACTTGAAAAGTGTGCTTAAAGTTGAGCATTTACCTATATGTACTAAGAAGAGGTCGAGTGATTTGATGATATATCTCGTTTCAAATTCGTTTGTATCTTTTTGCCACCAAATATGTGAGCGTACATAGTAGCGATTCCTATACACAGCTTAATTTCGGCAAAAATGACACTTGTACCCCTTGGCCTTTACAGTCGTCATATAATAGTTTACGATTGCTTTATTCTATAAAGTCACTAATAACGTAGGCTGACAGAAGCTTCATAGTATGTTATAAATTATGTTACACCATCTTAAATTTTCAAATGCATTTCAAACTTTCTCGTCAATTACTGCGCAATTATAAACGAAGATGGTTCGTTTTAATATTGCATTTAATATGTGAATGGATCTTTACGTTCCATAAACGTAAAGATCGTGCTGTATGGTGGTACGAAAGCGAAAACTTACCTGTTGTGTCACATAAATTACCGTTTGTGATGTAAAAGATGTACTATCGCCAATGGTATGGATGTTGGACATTGATGGATAATATGCAGTTGTGTTATATTACAGCTACATTTAATATACAAAACCTCAACAGTGAGAAAATGCAATGTTTCATTGCACATTGTAGTTGTTGAGACTCTTAAAAATGATTTTACGAGCTTATTGAGAGTCGTTAGTTTCAAATTGCATATACGATTATGAAATTTTATTAAATATTTTGGATTTACTGTTATATATTTTTTCATATGGCATAGTAGCAACTGTTCAATCAGTGTCGAAACCATTTTTTTCGAACCGTTTTCTAGTGATGTTCTCAAAAAATGAAATTGGTCTTGTCACGAGGGACCAACCCGAAATTGACTCGACCGTTTCGGCGCCCCGCAGTTCCATCCGAGGTGCAAATATAGGCAAGAAATGTATCCAGAAAAAAACGAAAATATTAACCGAAAAAAATAAAAATATTAACCGAAAAAATAAAATAAACAACCGAAGCGATATGAGCTTATTTTTTGTTTTAGCTCTCGCATTTTTTGTGAGCGACCTGAAATTTTCATTTTTAAATTGATATATGTGGGTGGCCTCTGATATTTCCCAAATTTCTCTCTAATGCCGTACACAAAAAGCAGATGACAGTTTAACGATGCGAACCAACTATAAAGATACGTTTGACGCATTCCGAAAGTAGATTCGTATTAATTCGAGGATGAAATGAAAAGCGGCATCTTATCAACTTACTCACTTTCATTTGTCACATTCTTGTTTAGATTGAAAAAAACAACAATTTTATACGTCACTATAATTGGCAAATTTGAAGATTGTCATCCTCAATCAATTATATTTGTGCGTAAGAACGTTGAGAATGTCGATGCGACATTTTTCATTAGGCGCCTTTCTGAAATTTTTCTTTTTTACATATAAAAAAATATAATATATTATATATAAATAGACAAACCCAGATGTAATTTTGTGATGTTATGGTGGCGATAAAGCAATAATAAAACGCTACGGGGAAATTCCTCGGATGTTCTGACGGTGCCTCGTTCCCATTCCGAAGGTTCGTATCGTCTAATTTCTTTCGCACGGTCGAGACGGAAAAATGGCATTAAATCGGGATGAAAATGAAGATGGACGAGAAAAAAATTTAAGGTGGAAAAAACGAGGAATAAAAGATCGAGGATTAAGCGGAAAATCGTAAAAGAGCGGTTTTACGCCGTCGCGGTCCTTTTCGACTTTATTAAATTCCAATTAATAGGATGCGGTCGGTTTCGATTGTTCTTGGAAATCGGACGATGTCGCGAATCGGTCACCTTTTCGATTTATTCGCATTGTATATTGAAATCAGTGAAATCATAGATTCACTAGTTAAATTATAAGTTACTAATTCGGGTATTAAGTGCATTATGCCGATAGTTTACTAAATACGCTCTAGTATTATAGATGATTCCAACTCTGCTCAATTTCCTTTTCCGACTTTGTATTTATCCTCAATACATAAATAAGGGTATTTAACAATATTACACTTAAATAATATTAAATTTTGTTAAAAAATAAATATTACCTATTTAAATATCTCTAAAATGTTACGAAACTAATAAATTCAATTAGAAGATTAAGGAACGCATATAAAAATATAACGTCAAGTCCGAATGGGCATTTGAGTATAAATTATTTATAATTGGTAACTAAGCTACCGTGAATCTTATCTTAATTCAATCGCAGAACAAACTTTCTCTAATCACTCACACGATTAGCAATTAAAAATCAAAACTTCCGCACAATATAATAATAATTTTACACATCTTTAGCGCTCAATCAAAATTCCAAAGCGCGATAATCTCCATTATAATTACGGACCAATTTGCAAAGCGATATCTGAAAATCAGTTTTCTCGATAATTAATCAAATTATTTTTATAATACCTACCATAAAAAACGAATCTTCGGCTCGCGGACCATCGGTTCGCCGCACGGACGTTTTTAATTTTGACACATAGGTATGTCCGTTACCCACGTCAGATCCTTTGTTTTAAGGATGAAACGTTGTCATTTTTTATTGGATACGTGTTTGTTTTCGGGTTTTTTGTGTCTGTTTTTCGATTCGGGATTTTTTTATTACGATCTCCCGCGGCATTCGGGTCGGCGCGTCTAGCATTTCATAAAAAGAAATTAATTATCCTTAACTTTGCCTATGTCCTCTGTGCTCAAATGAGACGATCGTGTTGTGTTCTTTATATTTTCTTTTTTCAGATCATTTTTTATTTCAAAAAGTAGTTCTAAATATGATCGATTCAGTTGCGGTTTCATATGCGTCTAAGTATGTTTGACTACTTGTGTTGGCTTTAATAGTTTTTTATTGAAATAAAAATTTAGGACTGGTACTTTAATCTTTGGTTAAACTTCTTATCCATAATTCATTTTTTATTTCATAAAGAAATCCTACATTTGATCGATTCAGTTGCGGTTTCATAACCCTTTAAGTATGTTTGAGTACGTGTGTTTGTTTTGATATTTTTTTTATGTAATATTATACAAATTAAGAACTGGTACTTCAAATTTTGGTTAAACTATGTGTTCATAGTTTAATTTTTTGTATACAATTTAACAGCTGATATTACTATAATCAAAAGTCTGATTTTTATTCAATGCAATGGTAAAATATTCATTTTATATTTCAAGTCGTCCTTGCTTTAAAATAGTATTATATTTAAATCAAATTATTTTAATCACTCTAAAATTGACCTGCATCTGAAAGATCTGATTTTCAATCCCAAGATTATAAAATATAATTGGTTTGTTTCAAAATATTTACGATTGGCCGCAATAACAATGACGACAGTCTAAATCAACATTTTTTATGAATGTACACTGAAAATATTATATTTATTTTAATGACCGTCTATGCTAAATCTCCTTTGGTATATCGAAAATCGATGTCGATCGAATAAACCAAAAAAAAAACTATCTCGAATTAGACATTTGTATAGAGCGATATATAATTTTACGTTGCGCAAGGATAAATCGATAAAATGTCGAACGGGACCTTTCAACGTTGCTTTCGAATAAAAATTATCGTTAGTCGTGAAACTTTTCACGATTTACCAATATTTAATCGTATACTAATCCATTAATAATCCTAGGTTTTCCGCTTTTCTCTTCTGATAGAAAAAATGGGTGGTTAGAAAAAGTGGATCAAGAAAATTTTAAAAACGAAGGCTATTTTCAGTTTAAAACTCATCTATTTTTCAAATAATTTTATAAAAATCTTTCATTAAATATTTTTTTTGATAGCGTATAGTGATTTCATTGACAATTTTTCAATCAGATTCAATTATGTTAGCCATTTACTTCCTCAAATAATGAAACATTTTATCATTATGTACGTTTCATTCGTTTTCTTATTTACTCAATATGTTCAATTTAATTTTTACCATTTAAAGAACTGTCAAATAGATAGTTCCAATCGACTTCAACATAATTATATAGAAATATCATCAATGTGTAAATTTCAACAATACAATTTATATAGAAATGTCTATGATGGTGGCCATCTTCCCCATGCCCACACCTAAGCACTCTTCAGTGTGGTTCTCGGTGTCTTTTGTTGGATGTTCTTCGAACGAAAAAGGTCACCTTGTTCAAAGGATGTTTGTCGAAGACGATGAAAACGCTGAAGGATAGTGGTGGGATGCTTTATCTATTATATCGACTATTCGGAGACGATGAGACGGCCAAACTGCGACATCAAAACTGTACGCTCAACCCCCGATTTGTGTTTTAGATAGGTGTCGTAAAAAGAGACGAGTACAGTGGTGGTCGGTTGCATGTAGATAGATGTATAGATTTAGATTCGGTTCGTCGGATACATTTTTTAATGAATTTTACTTTTCGTCGTATTAGAGTTTTATTGTCGGCGGGATGGATAGAGAAAAATGAAAATCGCGCGTATACTTCGAAACTCGTTGAATTTAAGATCGTATTCAAATAACTTCTTTGAGTGGTTTCTCATTTCTTTAGAACCCTTGAACATCTACCCTTGAGAGAAAAATCTTATATACAGACGAATTTATTTACATTTAAAACTCGTCGCACAATGCATGAAAAAATTCGATTTAATTTTATAGAAGATAAATATTTCGAAACGAACGAAACATTTTTGTGAAGACTGCGTATGTATCTTTCGTTTTCAACGTATTTGAAATCATCTTGGAAATTTTTAAATTAATATTTTTATCATTTTCAGTGAATTCATTATTTCATATGCTCAAATTTCGGCACTCGTTGAGATCATTCACATGACGTTTGACATAATATAAGATAATTAATCGACTATCTTCTTCTCCTTTATACATATATCTTCTTCTTCTTTTCCATCGTTTTTTTGCATAGTTATTCCTTTTATTGAAATTCCAACTTAACATCAAAAAACTTTCCATCTAAAATTCGATTGATCGAAAATCTATTTTATTTTGTAAATGAACCAAACTACTGTACTTTTCTTGAAAACAAATCTCTCCAATGATTCTACATATATGACGACTGAATAGCACAAAGGGTAAAAGTGTTATTTTAATCAAAACTGTTAAGTACAGAAATAGTACAGTACAAGTAAGCAAGTAAACTAGCAAAAAAAGTGCAATACATTTAATTGGCTCTATACTCGTATATGATACATAACCATTTTCTGTACTTAACTCGATTTCAATAAAAAAAGGTTACTTGTACCCTTTGTGTTATGCAGTCGTCATATGTATTTCACTCATTTTAGGTAGTTTAATGATGTGTTTTCAAGTAGAACTTTTATCCTGCAAATAATTTTCACTTTTCACGAAAGATTGGCTCTAAAATGTCGTTTAACCCAAAATGGATGAAATTTAATGTCTTCGATGGGCTTTATTTCAGGAAAAAACATTTCGAAAATCAGTCCTATTTTCACAAACGCTTATTTATAAAATTTCTCAAAATAAATTATGAAGAAAAAAAATAAAATAAAAATCCAAAACCGTTGATATTGACGAGTGCGATTAGTGGCGTAGAAAATGGCGGGTGCGTGGGCCGGTGAGCGCCGATGCGAATTAAACGTCACAAACAGAGAAAACCCCCAAGGGGTGTACCCAGGGGGGTGACGAATCCACCCCCTTTTTCACCGGTTCGCGATTCGAACGATTCGGGGACGAAAGCCTTCCTAGTGTAAGCGAAAGGGGAGTACGGGGTGGTGTGGTGCTTTCGCCACGTTCGGTGGCGCGACAGACGCCGACAGATAAATATCCATCTTACGTCACTTTGATATGTCCCCCATTAAATGAATGTGTAATCTTCTCTTATATCGTTATGTGTGTGTGTGTTTGTTTGAATGTGTATGTGTGATGTGAGTTTGAGCAGTGACGTCGAGTGATGTTTCGTTTCGATTGAATGTCGATTAATTTAATTTAATTGATTTTTATTTGAAGGTCATGAAGGTTTTTGAAATTCTTGTTGAATGTTTATTATTTCAATTCAAATATTCTATTTAGGTTCAATTGTTATACGAAATATTTCAAGGAAAGCAATCGAAATGGAAATGCAAAATATTTATCTTGTAATTCAAAATGTTCATTTTGTATCAAAAAATATTTAAATTGAATCAAAAAAACATGAATTCAGATTAAATTTGATTCGATTTAAACTAAATATTATTCTAATAAAATAACTGATTTCACTTTTACAATGGCAATAAACTAAATTGCCTTCAGATGGTTAGATACAGATTAAATTCACTCTCAATTAGTATGTATTTCGTGACTAAAATAGTTAGTATGAAATTATCAAATAGTCAATATGAAAATTCTAAATGTTAAAAATAATAATCAATATTAATTGCTGTGTAAACGAAAAAAGCACAGGACGAAAATTTTAATAAATTTTAATAAGAATTTTCTTCGATTAAAATTTTGTAAAAAATTTGAAATGAGTTAAGATACAAATACTTTATATTAATATAAATCACATTATTAAAGATTCTAATTTAAGCATTTAACATCAAAATACAATAATTCGACAAAACGAAACCAACCTCACATCTCTCAAACTATAAACACAATCGATTTCAAATCATCATCGCATTACAGAATCAACCACACTCTCGTGAACCAAAGGGACACATGGCGAGGGTTACCATTACCACCCTCGAGCCTCCGCAAAGCCATCTTCACAAAGTGGTACATCCAGCATCGGTTACATGGCAACCGAACACAATCTCCTTACCCCCATCCACGATAAACATTCACGCTCGTTCTGACTCCCTAAGGACACAAAAACGGATCCCTTTTCCTGCAGAATCCTGAAATATTCATCTGGGGATGATGGTTATCATTTTTCGCTTGTTTTGCGAGCCGAGCTTAAGTGAAGTCGATCTCTGTTAATTCGCATCGGTTGGATTTTTCGTGATATACAATATTGCACTATTGTGATAAATTCCAGATCGTTTTGCATTTTTTTAGATAAATTTTTACTTAATTGGTTTGTAGTTTCTTTTATGATCTGAAGACTGATCAAGTTCACTTCTCAATCTTTCATATTTGATATGATTTTCATGGAAAAATTCGATTTGACGAAAACTAAATCGAAAGATATTAATGTTAGGTTATATGAGGACTGAAAAAACCAAGAGGTAAAAGTGAATTTTTTGCCGAAATTGAGTTATCTTCATGAATTGCTTCTATGCACGCTCATTTAGTTGGTGGTCAAAGGATATAAACGAATTCTGAACGTGTACTGAGATATATCATCAAAATTATTGACCTTCTCTTATTACATTTAGATACATGCTCAACTTTGAGTCACTTGTGCCACTTGGCCTTTTCAGTCTTCATATAAATTTATTTTTTTATTGAACAAATGTTGTTTTTCATAGATTGTCTTGATTTTTCAATACATAGAGTCAACGATAAAATATTATTTTCATACACTCTGACAAGTGGTGAACAATAATCGCATTCAAATAGTGCTTTCATTTAATCAAATTTATCAATGAAAATTATTCCAAATGCATAAGAAACTTACTTGATAACATTTAAAATAATAAAAGAAACAATAAACTCTTTTAGTACAATTTTTACGAAAACATGCAACATTTCTCGAATTCATTAAGAAAAGTGTTCGGAATTATGTATAATCAATAGTGTATTGAATGGGTTTAGATGAGTTTGGTTGGAAGTTTCGTTTGAAGGGATGTCTCGGAGAGCCAATTAATTTCGTTTAAACAAAGTTCAGAACCCTTTGGACGAGAAAACAATGGGCTTATTATTTATGTTGGAAAATATTTGGCTGTCGTCATTGGCGTCTACGGCGCGGCGCCTCGGTTTCTCAGAATCCGTTCCTTAGGCCGAAAATAAAAGGAATCTATTCGAAAAAGATCATTCTTCTGCTTTCGGAGATATAGACGAAAATTTAATTCGCGATAAAATTAATTTTCCGCGCAAACAATTCAATATGAACATTTTCGGAACGCTCACAAAGCGCGCGCTGTGCGGTTTTCGTCTCGAATCGGAATCTCTTCTCGCGCAAAAATCATTTTACAACGCATTTTTTGTACCGAATATATTTATGAGGATGAAATGACGTCCTTCGGTATATAATCGAATTCGAGGCTTTCGGTCAGAGCTCGCATTGCGACTATAAAAAAGGATATGAGTCAAATGAGCGAAGAGCGCCAGCCTCCCGCTGAGAACTGTCTACAACCAAATTTCAAATTCAAACAATAACCACGGTGTAGGTATAAAATGAATTTATTAACGATATATGTATATGTTTTTTGTGCAGTTTCGCTCGAAGAGCTTTCTAGGGCTTTTAAGAAACGAGTTCGACCCGAATACTTTACGCGGTTTCACATAAGAGACAAACTTTTTCTGCGAATTGTGTCTACAGACGTAATCAGAAATATTCCAATTTGAAAAACTATTCTCGCATTGCTGAAAGTTTAGAATTTTTGAAAATTTTCTATCACAATAAACACGCTATACTACTGCGAAACATTAGCAAATACTAGACAAGTTGATCGTGAACTTTTAATACAAAAAATATATTTATTTCTTAGGAGTACGCATATTGAAATTTCTATTGATTTTTAACGAAACTTTGTGGATAAATATAGATATGAAATGATTGTCAGAACTAAAGTATGCACACTTCTTGTTAGATTCAAATCATCATTGGATGCATTAATAAGCTTAAATCATTAACATGAGTTAAGATAAGATAGATTTTCATCGATTTTAAACAAAGTTTGGACAAATCGCAATGCTTCTAAAGGACAAGTGCTTAACAAAAGTGAACTATTTTTAATAGGCGATTAATTTAGATACATTTTTTTAATCAATATATGACTAATTTGAGTAAGATACATAGATTTTCATCGATTTTGAACATAGTTTGGACAAATTAAAGTATATTGACAATGCTTTTAAAGGACAAGTGCTTAACAAAAGTAAACTATTTTTAATAGGCGATTAATTTAGATACAATTTTTTATATCAATGTATCAAAGCATACAAAACGGACACGATTGAAAAAAAAATGCTTACGGAATTGGTAGCCGCAAGATCATAAATCATACACGGGAACAAGACCCTTTTTACAACCCAAATAAGGTGATTCGTTTCGCCGGCCCCATTTTTTACATCCACACCTATTTTTCACTCCGTCCACCTCAAAATCAACAATAGGGGTGTGAGCATCATGTATGATGAATAAATAAATATACCTGGAAAATTTATAAACGGGGTCCTCTGCAAACATCGTGCGTTTTTGTTGCTCGACGAGATGCTGTTTATATAAATATTTTTATTGTTTGAGTTTTTTTTTCTGAGCATATGTATTTTTTTTTTGTAAATTTAATGCTAGGAACTTTGATTTCAATATAGGTTTTTATTTGTGTTTGAAATGTTTCGATAAAATTTTAATATAAATAGTTTCGTTCTTTGATTAGTATAGAATGCTATTTTTTTTTAATGAGCTTCCTGTTGATAATTATTTATCATTTGAATTCATAAATTAATTGCAGTGCAAAAAAATGTACATAGATTATTTTTTAAAAGAAATACGCCATTTCCTGTCGATAAAAATATGAAAGAAATTAGTAAAACACTTATTTTTGATATGTGTTATGATTGTTGAACCACGAACGTTGAAAAGAGAATGTGTGATCGAACCGCACTTTGTTTGAAAAAATGATAACACTCTCAATTTCTTTCGATAACCTTTCATAATAAAACATAAATGATAATAAATTCAAAATAATGATTATGAAAATTCACGAATTTCTCAGAAAATCTTAAATGTTAAATTTAATCAAGAATTATTAGTCATCGACTGAAGCGTTTGTCATATTTTATTATTCAAAAATGACGAAAATATAGATTTGAACAATCGCAATGGTTCGAAATCATTGATTTTCAAGTAAGTGAAACTTTAATAACTAGCATAATTCAGAGCCCACTTTATCATCATATAATTATATCAAAGCAAAACTGATCTATTTACACTCACATAATAATAATTAAAAAAAAATCACTATGGGCTGATCTTTTCACTTAATCAATCCTCATCATACACTGACTCCTAGAAATACATAGTCGCTCTTTTACTTACGAAAGCTATCGAAGTGAGACAAACTCAATGCATCTCGTATCTCAGAAATTCAGTGTAGTTAACAAGAGTGTTAATAGAGTGAAAAAATCAACGCTAACCTAACCAAACCATCACTGAATCCAACCACCCATCAACCAGTGTTGTAGTCGATCCAGAGCGCTCCGGTACTCCACTGCATTAACCCCCAACTTAACTAATCAGCGACTCAAAACTCCCAACAAACACCCACCCACCCTTACTTTACACACTTCCACTCTCACATACACATACTAGGAACATTTTGAAGATACGAAAATAGAAAAAGCGCGCGCTTTTCGAAAGTGGTGCACGGGGTGGCGCCGGCGGCCCCCTTTGTGTCGGCGGCGGGCCGTTTTCAAAGACGAACGAGGAATCATGGCTCGTTTGGCCGAGGACCCCACACCGTTCCTACAACCGTAGTCGTGTGTATGTAACTTCGTTCTTACATGTCGAATGTCGGCCGTTTTCTATACTAGATGCTCTGCGGTGTTGGACTGCGCGAGTTGGACAAATCGCGATGGATGATGTGTCGTCGGAGCGCGAACTTTGACCTCTTCGGTTATTAGATTCGAATGATTGTGGGTATGTGTGTTTGTTTTTTGAATGTTGGATTTTGGGTGTTTTGGAGATTGGACGTTCTGTGGTGTTGGACAAATTGCGATGGATGATGTGTCGTCGAAGCGTGAACTTTGACCTCTTCTGTTATTAGATTCGAATGATTGTGGGTATGTGTGTTTGTTTTTTGAATGTTGGATTTTGGGTGTTTTGGAGATTGGACGTTCTGTGGTGTTGGACAAATTGCGATGGACGTGATGTCGTCGAAGTGCGAACTTTGACCTTTTTTTTCTATTGTAGATAGATTTTTGCTTTTAACACGTTGAGATGCTCTAGATGGCTTTTATGTGATTAAATTTGATAGTCGAGTGCGATTTGTTTTAATTTTGGATACTTTTTAAGAAACTAGATCGTTGTCACGATTTTCTTAATCTGTAATACAATTCATTTGAAAATAAGAAAAAAAAACTTATTTAATCTAACCTAACATGTTGTTCTAAAACTTTCCATTTTACGTTAGTATGACAGAGGCGTATTTTGTCTTTTTTCATTTCTAGACGTTGAATACTGCATGTTTGACTTTATAAATTGTATGAATGAAAGCGAAAACGACACATTTAAATTATATTTCTACAAAATTTGAAATATTTTATGATACTTTTCAGCGATGTAAGCCGATAAAAATAATTCGTTTTTTTCCTATTGTGAGCTATATGGACTGATCTGAATGGTCTTTCAAAATTAGATGTTTGATTTAATTACAGATTTTGATCTATTGCTGAAAATTTAGAAATTGTCAATTGAAAAAGAAACTTCTTTTTTTTATTAATGAACATAAAGATAAAAATATGTAATTCTTTGATTGTGCAACAGTCTCATATCTCTTTTAACTTTCAGCAATATCTAATTAAGATCAATCTATCAAATAAAAACCTCATCACAATCAAACTACACACATACAATCACTCAACCCAAACACGAAACAAACACACAGTCTTAAACGAAATGAAAAGAAAAAATTCAAACACTCGTACAAAAATCGAGTACAAAAGCGTACGAGCGGCTTGATCAGAGCGTCGGCGCCAAGTCATGCGAGTAAGTCGTTAATTAGCCGTGCTTTTGCTGAAATGTTTCGCCGATCTTACGAACAACACGAGTCCTATAACCACCGATAGGGCCATCGTCATCTTCCATCTTCGCCGACGATGGTTACGAGCTGTTGGCAACGAGTTAACAAGTTTCCGGGTGAGCGAACGGACCTGGCGCCTGCCACAACCCTCACAATATATCCTAAAAAATATATTATTAGATCTGTGTGTTCAGGATCAGATTGAGATTTTGTATTAAGATCTTATCTAAAATCGAATCGATTCGTATTAAAGAAAATCTTTATAATATTTGTTAGTCAAAATCAGTTTTGATGTGTTGAAATCTGTGTTGATTGTTTGATATAATGTTGATTTTATACTCACAAAATATACTAAACATATTCTTAAATTTGTGTATTCAGGATCAGATTAGGATTTCGTATTAAGATCTAATCTAAAATCGAATCGATTTGTATTAAAAAAAAATATTATTATCTTAGTTAGTTCTATCAGTTTTGATGTCTCGAAAGTGTCGATAATGTTTATTTTGTACTTAGAAAACGTGATTGGCTTATTTTCGAGTAAGGGTTATATTTTTATGAAAAAAGATGCAACCTTATCATTTATTTATTTTTTTGATTAGCTTACATACTATGTATTAATGAAAATAATTTTTTGAAGTTATTAGTTTCATATAAATTAGGAGATTCAAAACGTTCAGGATTTATATTCTTATGGATTGGTTTTGAAAAATAAATCAATTTTAAGAATCGAATATTGAATAAAGGCTGAATAGTCACTATATTTATGACAAGTCATGTATACATTTTTGAGCATACTTTTTGAACTAGGTCTTATACTCGGATATAAATTATTTTTTGAAAACACTTCACATTACTCATATTGATCGAAAAACTCAACACATTAACGCGACACTTGACCTAACCTAACCTAACCAGAAACCTTACCCAACATAATTTAACTTAACCCATCGATTGTTATGCCAATAAAATTGTACATAAACACCATAATTTTCCAAAATTACCTAAATTTATATCATTATTTTTTCATATTCTAGCCTTCTAATCTCAATCCTTAATCCCCATACACTGATCCGTCCCTGTAACCCGGTACTCGAACGCTTATTCGGCCCGATCATCGGTTGTCCGAAACGAAAATAATGCTAAGAACAAAACGAAAACCGAAAGAAAGAAAGAATAAAAAAACAAGAGTCAAAAGCAGATCAAAGAGACCGACCGCGGCTAATTAATGATCAAACGCAAAGAAACGCCGAGCCGAATTTATGCGCGCGTATGTAAAATAGCGGGAAACCGCCTTCGAAGGTAAACGGCGCGAGATGTTGTCGTTTGTTGGTTTGTTTGTTTGTTTGTATGTTTATTTGTTTGTATGTCTGTTTGTTTGTCGGTTTATTCCGCTTTGTTTTATCGGTTGTCGGGTGTTTCGTTGCGGTGCTTAGGCCGCGGACAGGTGAAAATTGAATTATGCTTCGATCGGGCGCGGTTTGAGGTTTCGCTCTCGATGGGGTTTTTGAGCGATGGGTGATTTTGTTTGTGGATCAATTTTCGAATTTGATAAAATATGTTTAAAATGTGTGTGAACGATATTAGTGCTAAGTTGATTAAAAATATATTAATTGATCGTTGATGTGATGGAGATTTATGTGTATCTTTGGTAGTGAAGATGGATTCATATTATTTTGTATCAAGAAATGAATTAAAAAAATGTTTTATTCTCTTCTATTTATGTATATTCTTCTTTTAAAAACATTTAATTTACTGTAAATCTCCTTTTTTCTATATAACTTAATATTTTAAGATCTTAGGAAGTGTACCTAAGTGATAAATTTGAATTACAGGAGTTGAGTATGAATATTGTCAGATTGTCATTTTTTTTTTTTGGTTCCAAAAAGATTTTGAACATTTTCGAAATTCGTATTAACATATCTTATCAGATCACTTTCAGAAAATATCAAATTACTTCGATTATAACAAATATTCGACTTTTAATATGGCTTTTTCAAAATTTGGTTACATTCACTTGTATTCCTTTAGATTCTAGAGTCCTCATATATTCTAAATGTTTTTTTTTTCGATTTAATTCATATCAGAATTCACATATTAGCGATTTTTTATAATTTTGATATTTATGGAGTAGATTATCTAAACCACATTTTTCCTAACCGATTTAGATCAGTCTTTAATTGATGAAACAATTTCGACTATCTACTTTTGCGACAGAATTATCCCTACTCATTATTAATCAAAATATCTGATAAATAAATAAAAAAATCAATAATATTAATATTGTCTACAACTCAATCGATTCTGAAGCGAATTTATGTCACTCGAATAATTCCTATTTTCGATTTGGAATTTTCAGTTGGCTGAGTTCGAGTGCGTCTACATACGTATAGTTGTGCGATTCGGAACATTCGTCCTCGTCTCGTGAAAAGGATTTGTCGAATGGGTCTCTCTAGGAGTAGGGTCAAGTACAAATGGGGCTTATCGTCAACAAAGGGATTTTAAGTGGTCTTAAAATACGTGGAAAATTAGCAAAATATCTCGGAATCCGAAAAATAGGGTCGGCGACGGCGAGACTCACAAATGACACACGATTCCATTATATCACAGATCAATTCGATTCACATGAAAGATCAGAATGTTTTAATTTATTCCATTGAATAAAACATACAATTAATCGAAAATTAATATTAATAACGTGCGTTGATTAAAATGTGATCCAATTACCGCCGAATGAGTAAGCGCAAACAATCGATCAACAACGCATAATTTTCAATCTAACAATTTTTTCTAATATAAAACTTCATCAGAATGAAATTTCGACATAAAAAAAATTAAATAGTTCAATTAACAATCGGAATCGAAAAGGAAGCGCAGATTTTCTCGTTCGGGCAACGCAATCCAATTTCGTTTCGTCGATCTGTCTGTTCGAATCATTCACAGTGTATTGCCCAACAATGGGCCACCTTTAGAAAATCGAAAAGATTTCGAATTTCGAATAATGGCGGTGAGCTGCGAATTTTTCGAGTGCATCCAGTGCATCGAGTGCGTTCTAGCGTGAAGACGAAACGCGCGTTTAACGCTACTGCGAAATCAATTGCCATTGTCGATGCGGAACAGCTTGTGTGCGAAAAATCGGTGCTATCTCGTATTTTTTATATTGGTAGATTCAATTTGTAGATGTGAGGATAATTTTTATCATCTTAAACAACAGTATTGATAGTTATTTATCACACAATCGAAGTTTTCTAGATTCAAAGTGTGAAAGCAATAGTCGTCATTTTCTAGACTACTTCAATTTTCAATAAATTTTATATCAAAATTTAATTTTTATGGTTTCTGTAGATTTATTATACTTTTATCCATTATCATTTTATGCTTTTTTTGTATAACAATAATTCATACTTCATTTTCAAAATCAAAAAAATGTAATCAAACAGTGTCGCACTGTTACATTATCAAAAATTTGATATTGTGCATTCATTCTGCAAATTTTCTATATCTTCTCTTAATTTAAATATTCGATTAAAATATATTATACAAATACTTGCTTGTTTTTAGATAATAAATAAATTTGTTCACGATTAGTTAATTTTTTATCGGAATGCGGAACAATGATGCGGATGTTCTAATCTCGTTTAGGTTTGATTTATTAATATGCCAATTCATCGACATTTTATTTGTTGTTATGTAATGATAAAGATTTATGCTTTGGTTTACAATTTTATGTTATTTCCTGTTGAATCACATGAGATTTTTATGCAATTATCTCAAAATTTCTGTCGATCCATTTGTATGAATCAAACACATTGTCAGTATTATACTACGCTCGCTTACTCATATACAACATATTGGACTTTTTATACATTTATATTATATGTATTTAAGAAAATATAATACGATATCAAAGAGAATAAAATTCAATCTAGAAATTGCGTCCTTGTGAGTGCAACACTTTTATTTTCGTCAATTCAAACAAGACAAATATAAAAAAACGCCCCAATTTTTTTATAAATCGCTTCATCAACGAACGAAGTTTACCAATTTTTACATATTTACACTCAAACAAATCATAACAAACTAAAAAATAATTTAAAGAAAAAAAAATCGAATTAATATATTAATTCAAAACTGAAAAAAAGAGCATCCAAAAGCTCCTCGCGTGCTCGACTGTTCCAAGATAAGAAATTACACATGGGAGAGAGCGAAGAGATAGTAGACGTGCCTTTTTGCACCACAGGGGTATGAGAAGGGACACCATGGTGTTGAACTAGGCTAGGGGGTTGTATGTATGTACAGGGTGGTTAGAAGGGTGGTGGGCCGGAACTGGCCTGTCCGAGAAATACGCGTTTTCCTATTTTCCACACAATTTCCCGGCTCGACTAGTTACAGCCTCACAATAAAACGACCCGCTCGAATTATATATATTTATATACATACATATATACTTACTTTCTTAGATGTGAGCTTTTCCCATACAAATAATAAATGTGGTGTTGTATTTTTGTTTTTTTTTTGATGTTTTTTAATGTGAGTTTGATGAGGTGTGTAGAAATTTTGATTTCATGAGTGTATGGAAATTCCACGTGATATTGAATAAAATTTAATAATGAAATATGTTAGTTATTTTTTCAGTTTTATTAGAACGTATGAATTTATAAATGCGTACTTTGTATTTAAATTGAATGCTCGTTTAATATGTTTTCATGTCACATTTTACAGTCTAGTATTTTCATTCATTTTTGCACAGTTAGAGTATTACACATTTTTTATATAAAACTGTAATAATGTTTCAAATGGATTTTTTCACGAGTTTTGAAAGTTCAAGTTTGTTTTTTTTTTGTTTTCTTATCATACCTACCTCTAGATTTAACTTCGAAAATAGTCTCTTTGAACAAGAAAAAAACATCTATTTTTTTAATTTTAAATGCACGAAATTTAGTGAGATAGAACATTATGGATAAATAAATAAAAAAAAAATAGATACAAAAATGATATAGTAAAGAAACAGATCAGATATTTTTGTGTGAACGTAACTTTATAATTGAATCAATGTGCGTTTAACTCGAACACATTTCAATTAATATGATTTTAACACCCTTAACACTTCTCCAAAATAACCGAATATTTATTATATTCCATACAATTATATACTTCTCATATATTTAAACCCAACCAATATAAAAACCACCACTTTCACCAAAAAAAAAAAACCAAACATCAAAACCCTCATCGATACACCGAAAAGCAACACACCATATACACACGTACGTACTAAAAACGCACACTTTCGAGCTGAAAGCGGTTTTTTTTTCAGCAGATGCGTACTTACATACAAACATACAAACATACACACATTCGGCATATACGTACGTACATAATAATATAAACAAGCAGCGTTTACGTTTGCGGAGGCTGCTCAATTCACGTCAACTTGTCTTGCACAGTGGCCCAACGCGATCTGCGGGGGCACATTTGCCCCCATCGGAACACATATACGTAAATGTGTACATTTTGTACCATGGAAACGTGTATGTGCTGTTTATTTTGACGATGGTTTAAGTCCATGAACTGATAGAAATTATTTGATCTTTTTTTTCCGATTTAAATCGTTGTAAACTAGTACATTCTTATGTATTATGCAGATAGAGCGTAAGTCGTGATAGACATACAGATTTGAGTTATATTATACTTAAGTGGATTGTAAGCATTGGTACTTATTTTTTTTAATTTCTCAAGTAATAATTAATTCAATTTAATGTGAATAAACAGACACTAGGTTAAGAGCTTTGATGAGCAATAAGCGTACGAAAGATGACAATTGATCGAATTCAATCTGATGACGATGGATCAATTTTTGGGAATCGTTTCATAATGACGATTGAAAAGGCCAAGGGGTACAAGAAAAATTTTTGCTAAAATTGAGTTATGTACAGGAATCGTTTCTATGTACGCTTATATATTTGGTGGCAAAAAGATATAAACGAATCTGGAACGTGTGCCGAAATATGTCATCAAGTCACTCGACCTCCTCCACCTGTAAGTACATGTTTAACTATGAATGCGATTTTCTCGAAATCATCAAAGTCACTTATACCTCTTGGCCTTTTCAGCTGTCTTATATGTTAAATTGACACTTTTCAAATATTTTAAAAATACAATAGAACTATTATCACAATTAATAAAAACGACTTGTGATTCTTACCATGACCTGACAACTCAAACTCAGAATCATGAGTTAGTAAATGCGAAATTTTTGATATTTTGGGATGAAAGAAGATGTACTTACACCATTGTCATAATTATGGACACATATAATGTGTGTTGAGATATAATATGAGTGTTTGTGTGTGCAAAAGGTTGTGTGTGGTGTTGCGTGCGGAGACGTGTATAAAATGGCGCCTGTTGTATCGCCTGCTCCTCTCCTAGTGCGAGACGAGTACGGTCAAAGTATACGAGAGCGATTGTTATTTTTGGATTTATTTTATTTTTATTAAATTTAATTTTGTAATAGGTTTTTGATTTTTTTTTTATCGAACGCAAACATTTGATTCAGATGTGAGTGAGGGTTGAATGCGTTCTAATTGATGTTCAATCGAGCGTGCGTCAATTTAGTTTTTCTTGAATACAATTCGATAATTTTGTTTTATGTATCTAGTAATTTTCGATAGAAATTTAAGAAATTATGATTGATTTATAAAATTTATTGCTAAAAATTACCTATTGACAGATGATTGTGAAAGCTTTTCTAAACGAAAATTTTGGAAAATTCTTAACTCGATCTATAAAAAATTAAATAAATTAATTTTCTTTGTTGTATTTTGAGTAAAAACACTTCGTATACTTTTTTGTATGTAGTGTTTATAAATAAAATATAAATAATAAAATGTACATACGTAGAGAGCGGTGGGTATCTGCGATCGTAGATTTTGTCTTTCTTGTGCCGTTATAGCTGGGGACGTTTGTCAGTGACAGTTGGAAAGGATGAGGTGAAACTTTCTTCTGTTGCCTCCTTTCTCACCCTCGCAGCTTCCACGTCCCACAAAAACTACATAGCTTTCTACCACCCTTAAACTAGCGCCCCTGGCGACACAAATAGTGAGCAAGCCTTTTTTCTTCCAAGGGCTGATCCCCATTTTCCGAAGAAAACATTTAATTACCAATAATTTTCATCAACCAATTCAAATTAAATCAATTCATATTGAATCTCTAACCAATGTATTGAATCTACTCGTTTTCTATCGATACAATATCGACTTAATGAATCTAAAATGTATAAGAGATTTTCCAATTATGAAACCTGCAATACAGCTAAAAGGTTTGCATTTTATATAAAAAAAGAAGACAATAAGAAGTATCTTCGAAACTTTCATCGCATGTTTCATAAGTAGAATGAGTTCATAATTCAATTTAATACAAAAAAACTTTCCTCAACTAATCTAATCTGATCTATTGAGCGTCACATTAGTACACAAGCATCCTAACCAATGACTATCATCAACTGATTATAACACCACGTTTATCATATCAATTATCAATTAATCAAGATGATATGTATATTTTAAGACTTAAGGTTTAATATTTGACTTATAATATGAATTTTATGGAAAAGTGTCAACCCTATCGAACGATCCGTAGGAATTTCTTTTACGTACGTTTGCGGCCTTTCTTTGTCGTCCGGTCGAGGGTCCGAACCTACAAATGGGCACGAGTCGCCTCGGGGACGACAGGGGACATCGCCCATTTATACATAGGTATATACGTATGTCCCCATCTCGAGTCGAGGGACATTTCGAGGAATAAGGGAGCGAAAGCACCGAGGGAAGGAAAGGAGCGGGCGTCGAGTTTTCCCGAGGAAAACTCGCCCGAGGAATGTCTGTCGTCGAAAAGGACACTGGAGAACGAAAAGGCTCCTTTGCATCGAAGGTAGACAAGTTCTGGTCACGGGTTTTGTGCGAATTCCGCACTTTCCTAATTGAATGTCTGGAAAATTACAGACGTTCGACTGAGTCTGATTTTAGCTCTGAAGTGAACTGTGTGTGCTTCTGTGGTGTGTTTTTCTATATTTTTTTAAATTGAAATAAATTAAATTAAAATTATGTACATATTCCTGTATGGTTTGCATCTCTTTAGTGATAGCGTGAATAGATCTAATAGATAACAGAGTGTTTGAGATAGAGAATAGGATCTGTAAAGTCATGTGTGAACAAAATCATACAAAGCTTTCATTTAAAAGTTGATATTTTTAGCATTCATATTGATTAGTTACGTTCAAATCTGTCAAATATGTTTCAATCATAATTATTATTTATCGATTAAGATCTCTAATTATCGTACGCATACTTATATCGAAGGTCATTCCGGAAAATTCTTAATCATTTCGATCAACATTAAAAATATTTTTTTATAATTAGAACAAGTATCGAATCAATTTCCATTCTGAATAAATTACGATTATCAAAACATATTATCGAAATCCAACACATAAATTAATAGAAACACCCTTTGAATTTTCCGAAACGCGCACCTGTAACACAAATCGCCCTCGATAAATCACAACGAGAGATTAATTTCGCGAATTTTCATTACATCGCAATACCTATACATATTACAAAAGTATGTAAGAATCCTTGCGCCTAGGCCTATATTACACAGAAGGGACACGCGAATAAAGCGGGCCCAAAAAAGGCCCAAAAAAATTACCGCAGAGAAAATATAATACACACACACGTATATACACATATAGGAAAAGCCCCAATTATGGAAAAATCTAAGCTTTAAGCGTGTATTTTCCACAAATTAAATATCTAACTATATAATAGCACCATTCTATTTGTGTCTGTCTATGTGTCTGTGTATCTGTGTGTCCATGTAACGCTCCAGAACTGCGTTGAAATATTCAACGGATAGATCACTATTAATCAATGTTCTTAAGAAATAGATTGAGGTCAAATATACTTAGTTATGGGTTAATTGTAGTAAAATGAAGAAATAATCACCCAAATTAGAAAAAAATGACGATAACTGGAAAATGACTTTTTTGTCATTTTTCATATGTATGTACATATGTATGTGTATCAAATATGGAAGAGTGGTGTTTTGAAATACAAAATAGTCGAAGGGTGGCAAATATAGAATACAGAATTTCATTTTAATGTAATGCGTTTTCAATCCGACAAATCGCCAAGCAGTTATCTCATAACATATCCTAAAAAAAATATAAAATTTTAAAGTTACAGCTGATATTGTTAAAAAAACCTAGTAAAATTGACATTCCGCTTGCCCCCTGGAAAACTATCCTTCTCGATAGTTTTTATAATTATTTAATTTAGAGTTAACGTGAATGTGGCGCCGGTAGTTTTGCCTAGTTTCACCGGTACCCAACTAGGCCAGCCTAACAAGCTGACATGGAGTTGGGATGCAGTTAAAAGGCGGGATGGTGAGCTTCCCTTGTAATGTTTTCTAATTTTGCATAAAATCAATCACTAATAGTATCATTGTTAGATTTCAAAAAGAAAAACAACAGAATCGACATTGAGTTTAAAATTATTGAGGATTGAAATTTTACCAGGTTTTTTCAATATCAGCCGGCCTAACATGCTGACATAGAATTGGGATGCAGTTAAAAGGCGGGATGGTGAGCTTCCCTCGTAATGTAAGTAATAAATATCACGATATTCCATATTTGTTACATTTGTTACATATTTAGTGCAGTCCCTCTATACATAAATATATAAAATATATAAAAGAGAGGACGAACAGTTGCGTATGTGTGTCATTGGACACGCCAACGACCGGTCTCGGCTATTTTTCTCGGCGGTAAAGGACACATCCATCATTCCCCGGCGTCCTCTTCTCGCCGAGGGTCGCCTCGTAAGTTCGAGGGAGACGTGAGGCGAATGTGTTCGGCGGGAAAGCAATTTTTCACTTCTTACCCTCGTCCAGAGGCCTCCCCGACGGGGAAAAAAGAAGCCGCTTTTCTTCGGGACGCCCGTTCCGGAAAGACGTCTCGGATGAATATAAATATCTATATTATTTTTTGGATTTTTGGATATGTTGGATGTTGGTTTTTGGGGAATTTTTGGGTTTTTTGAGGAATGGTTGGGTTTTGTTGAGGTTTGGTTTGAATGTGAGGTGATGCTGTTGAGGGGTGAGTCGATTTGTGAATGTTGAGGGGTGTTTTGAGGTTGATTTGTTGAGAATTTTCATGGAAATGTTTTTGATTAATTTTAAAATCAGAAGTATTAAGATGTAATATATTTGTGATTTTTCATAAAAATATGATTTAACAGAAAATAATGTTTATATGAGTGTACTTGCGATACTAGCTGATACTGTTGAATTGATTGTAATGATGAAGTAAAGTCAAATAATAATTCAAACAACAGAGCTATTATCAAATCTTCATACTTAAAATAATGTAATTACAGCATTTTCTTGAAAATAATACTTAATTTAAAATGAGAATCAATTGATTTGAAACAGTCTCCATCTTATTTGGAAAATGATTTCCTTTCTGAAAATAAGTTCTAGTGAAAACACTCCTTACAGTTACGGTATTTCACTTAAAATTATTCAACTTTTTATAATCCACATGTTTTCATTTTTACCTACAAAAATATAAACCTTATCTAAAAATGAATTCTAATATATTTTCTGAATTAAAAAAGTCACATTTCCAACTTGAAATTTATACTGCCCTAGTGACCATCAGTGTTGCTTTTACACAGAAAAAAAAACAAAGTGGTATATGTACAGACAATAAAGAAGGGCATTTAATTACAATCCAAGAATTTATTACAATATTTAGTGTTACATAAACTCGGCGAAAACACAATAAATTCATTCTGCAACGCCTCAACGTACTCACAAACGAATGTATAAGGAAACGTCCAGCTTTCTACACGTGCGCAAAAACTAGATTACACTTTCATAATTTGTACCGGCTGAAATATCGCCGGAAAAACGACACCGTTTCGGAACGAATATGAGTGAAAAAAATCGCCTTCGCCATAATATCGAAAGTCGTTTAATTGGTCGGTTGACGATGGAGTTTTTCTTGTTTTTCCGACAAGTCGAGGCGATTCCTCGAAATGTTTCCAATTCGCGCTTTTTGCACGACGAGCCGCATAAATCGACACGTGTTGCGCGATCTGACTTAAAATAAGGAGAAAAAATATCTTATAGGTGTGTATGTGTTATATTATATCTGTCGACGAATTAAACGGAAAAGAAATCGAGGAATTGGAAAAATTGTCGCTGTTTAGTTCGAGTTGATTTGTAGGCGTTTTAAGTATTTGTGTCGAATCGCATTCGGCGGGGTTTTGCTCGTTAGTGTTTTAGTGTAGTTAGTGTAGATATGTTTAAATATTTTTCATTTAATTAGATGTTTTAGTCGATTTTAGTGTTTTTGGAGTCTATATTTAATATTAAAATTGTGATTAAAATAATGAAAATTTCTAAACATATTTAAGTCAATATTAAATATGAAATGTTTTCAAGAAATTAGCATGATTTTTTAAAGAAACTTTAAGTAAAAGTTAACTTTTTAAATAAATTATTTCTAATTCAAGTTATTTATTATTCAAATCGTTAGCTTAATATTATTAGAATTGTTATAAATCAATCTGATTCAATATTGTAATACATATATTACATAAAATGGAAATTATTCAACTCTAGTTGAAAATTAATTTTACCAAATATGAAAAATCTATTACAAAATTGGAACCTAGTTAAAAGCTTTTGTTAATTGAAAGAGGTTTTTCTTACACATTTTATTCAAAAGCATAGATAAGACTTGATTTTGATTTTTGCCCCTATCCCTAAAATATAAATTGATCCACTTTTCAAATACAAAATTGACACACAATCAAATCTAATTTTCAGCAAAATACGAATCTACTTAAAATCTTTAATTTTCCAAACTCAAACATGAGAAAATTCTGAAAATGTTAACCATACGAGAGAGATAATCAACTACTACATACTTTCAAAAATATAGCCATTGGCCATCTCTCCCGTAATATTCAAGACTCCTAAAATCACCATATTATAAACACGAAATCTGCAAATAAAAAAACAGCAAAAATTCCAAAAAGAGCACCTTTTTCTATGCAATTGTCCTGTATTCGTTCCGGTCGTGTCCTGTCGTTTAGGTGGCGACTCGTGACGGTTGTCCGCCCCTCGAACTCCCACATGTGCACCCGAAGGCAACACACCAGGCGCCTGCGGGAACTACGTCACGCCGACGGGGGCCCCGGGGGCGGAGCACCCCCATACAACCCCCTTGAACCCCTCCGAGGGAGACGCCGCCCGCATCCGTCACGAAGGCTTAATTATACGTCGGATTATGTGTGAGTGTTAAATGGATTTTTTTTTCAGAAGAGATGAGTTTTTTTTTAATTGTTTTAAAGGTTTTTCATTTCGATTTCAATATTTTTTAATTTGGGAAGGTTTTTTGTGTTTTAATTTTGAGTTTTCTTGAAGAATAAGTCATATAAGAATGCGTCAGATTATGTGTGAATGTTAAATGGATATTTTTTCTCGAGATGGTTATTTATATTGTATAGGTTTTCCATTTCTTATTTGATATTTTCTATTTAGTTTGGCTTTTTTGGTTCAATATTTGAGTTTTGTAGAGTTTTTATGGAGATTTTTCATTGTATTTTATAAAAGTCGAAGATTTTCCCTTCTAAATTCTATGTTTTTCATCAAGTTTTGTGTTGAAGTTTAGGCAATTGTATGTTAAGGATTATACAACAACAGGAAAATAATGCATTTTTGGAAATCTCTATAAGTATTTATTATAGTTTTGCTTAAAAGATCAAAATAGATTTTAATGTAAAAGTTTGTATTTTTTCTCTTAATAAATATCCATCAAAATTTGGAATGTATAGGGTTTCGATAAATCACATATACAATTAGCCTTCGCAAAAAATTTCATATTTAGAAATCAAATCCGGCTTTACAATCTGCACATTTTTACGAGCCTTTTAAAATACATTTTTATATCGATTTACGGTAGCCAATAAACGTTTATTAGCAGTGATTTATATGCAAAAAGGCTTCCGAAAATATAATCGAAATTTCTTGAAATTCAATATTTTCATTTAACGTTTAATTAAATCCAATGCGAGAACGTCAACCATTAGTGCAACAATATAACAAACAATCAATTAGAGAAACCACAGCCTCGTAACTATATTTAATTGAAGCCTATATAGGAAAATGTTAGATTTTTTCAATTCTATTCCGCATGACAATATTGTGCTACATATAAAATTGTGTAACGATCTCGCTTAAATGGAATGTCGATCAACTCTTATAGAGACATTATAATTAGTGTGTTACATTTTAACCATTTCAGAATTTTATAACAATAGATTTTAAATCAAATTATTTTCCTCTAATTTCAAGTTGGTATAGTAATCGTGAAAGTTATGTTTTGAAGTTGCAAAGATAATTGTAATCGATCGGACCGTGTAATGAGAGGTCGTTTGCTACTATAAAATTATGCTAATGGCGTTTCAAGGATCAACACTTCGAACAAACATAATTTTTATAATGATATACTCGAATAACAACGGTTCTTGAATAACGTCGTTCAATATTGAAGGTTTTAAAAATATAAAAACATGATATTATAATACAATGTTTCATTATTTGATTATATTTCTTTCCTTGTTTGGTATGATTGATTTTTGTCTCGAAAATTTTACCCACGTTTCATTTTTTTTTTATACCAATTTTGTCATCTTTCTCACAAGATGACTTTAAAAATTCAACCATTTATCTTCAACTTATCTAACTGAAATTACGTTGACTCATTTATAGTTCATTAATTATTTCAAAAACACATAGAAAATCAATTTTGAATTACATTATGCGCAACATATTATAAAATCGTATATCCACGCGTAACAGAAAAAAGTTTCAAATCATTAACTTTTATATCCTCAACGATTTCATAACACTTAAAAAATATAAAGTGTGTAACATTATACAACATATCACATCTTAATGAAAATTGCTCACTCGACTTCGCGAACAAAAGCGTACATTTTAGCGACTTTCGAGTATCGGATTCGTTCAACTTTTTTTTTCTACATATACCATGTATCGAAACGAGTATATTCGCTATGGGATTATCGACAGATTCTGGTTATTATGGCGCACGGTATTATTATGGTGTCTGGCCAGGTGTGGGACAAGGTGAGCTTGAAAACCCATCGCTCATTGGGCCAAGTATCGGGTGACAATATGGTCACCGGATCACTTTTTTCACCATAGGTGTATTGCATCAATGATGGCGTCCTTATGGGTTTTGTTCGTTTATTTTTTTGATATAAATGTATTATATGATGACTGAAAAGGTCAAGGGGTACAAGTGACTTTGCGGTGATTTAGAGAATAGCGCGTTCAAAGTTGACTATGTTCATACATTTATTAGGAGTAGGTCGAGTGATTTGATGATATATTGAGGCACACATTCCGAATTAGTTTATATCCTTTTGCCTCAAAATAAATGAGCGTGCATAGAAGCAATTCCTGTGCATAACTCAATTTCGGTAAAAATTTCACTTGTACCCCTTTCCTTTTGCCTTTTCGATTGTCATATGAGATTTCATACTGTCGATAATTTAAATTTAACTAATATTCTATACCCCTTTGTATTGAATTCTGAACACTTTTTAATATGTAAACATTGACTTTTTTTTGCAAAATTTTCAATTAATGGGTTTTAGTTTCTTTTTCAATTTGAAGTCTGATCAATTATAATTTTCAATATTGCATTTGATGCCGAATTTTAGAGTATTTTTTATGGAAAATTTTGATTAAACTGAAAAAAATATTATTGGGGAGTATAAAATTAATATTTTATTGAATATCTTTCGTTTATATGCATTTCCTTAATTTTTCAAGGCATAGAGTTTTCAATATAATATTACTTTCGTACTCTTAGACACTTATTGCATAATAAACTTTTCTAAGTAATGTTTTTAATTAATCGATTTTTTCTATGAAAATTATTTTAAATATTGATACCAAATGCAATATTAAGAATCATACGTGATAACTCTTCAAATTATAAATAAATGAACCGATTTAGTACATTTTTATTAAAAATTTTCAAATTCATTATGAAAAGTGTCGAGAATTAAAATCAGTAGTGTATAATTTGTGCCTTATTCAGTTTGCGTAATTTCACTTTAATACGACTAAGCAAATATAGCTTTTTAGCGTGGTTTGAATTAATTAATCTCATAAATTTAAGTATTAAAGTAATTTTATTATGACTCGTTTGAAAAATAACGTCTGATGTTCTTTATGAAAATATCATATCGTGATTTTATGGCATTATTCAGATTGTTTTATGAAAATGTCAGTGTAATAATAGCCTGTGGGAAGTGAGTGCGCATAATCGTTAACGTGTCGTCTTATGAATGTTTTATGCGTTTTTTAATCCAGTTTGATACAAAGTAGTTTTAATGTTCTTTTTTACTATAGACGTAATTGAGCGTAGGTGATCTATATAACTTGTTGAACAAGTCTGCTCTACGGAATGAAAGAATCGTGATGAGGTGATATTAAATTTGAAATCGTAAGCGCATAATTTTGATGATTTCATTTTAGTCTTTCGAATCAATTGAAATATATGAAGGGCGACAAATATGGAACATCGCGATATTTATTACTTACAGTTACAGTTACAAAACATTGATTTTTTTCATATGTGAAAAAATTTACGCTTGAATTCGTTTATTGTATGATTTTAATCAAAATAAACCGCTTTATGAATCCGAATCGTTTAATAAACCGATCTCATCATACACACCACAAGCCAGTCTCTCATTTTATGCAACATAAAGTACGAATTTATTACGACCCATCATATGCATCAAGTGCAACAAAATAGAGCACTCGTCAAACTCGAGCTCCTTTGCGAATCCAGCAATAAATTCCCTTCGTTCGTTGTCGTCGAGCGAAACGTTTCGACTAAATTGCGTTTGGCGAATGGCTCAGTGCTCACTTGGACACTTAAATTTGTTTATTTGCTTAAGTTAGTTTGGTTATAAAATTAATCGAAAAATTTCAGTACCTCAAATTGTTTTAATTGTTTTAATAGCTTAGGTTTTATTAGATCAGATAAGGTTTTAGGGCAATTTCAGTATCAGATGTTTCAAAATTTTTAAAAGATTTTCAGAAGAAAAAGAATTTTCTTCAAATGTAAGGTCGATTTGATATGTTAGACGTGAAATTTTATTGTCTGAAAAAAGTTTTTTACTTATTCGTTGATATAAAAATTAAGAGCCGGTATTTTAACAACTGCTTTGAGAATAAAACAAATTTAAACTACACACGCTTCCTTTAACTATAAGCTGTCAAAACAGCTGCTAAAAGGGACAAACATACTATTATTCGTACAAAAATATATACATCCATCTCTTTCCTCTAGATTTTAACAGTTGGTAGTTAAAGAACCGCGAGTAGCTTAAAATCGTTTTATTCTCGAATCAGAGATGAAAAGACGATCCTAATTCATCAGATAGTTATACTAGTAAATATTTAATATTTCGAAAATTCTTAAGCAGTGTATTTTCTCCCTCAAATATTTTTTTACATCACATTAAAGAAGTAAAATATCGAATCAAAACTGGGTACTTAAATTAAAACAACTGAATCCTTAAGCAGTGTATTTTCTCCCTCAAACAAGATTTTTTTAATTATTTTTGCTTCACATTAAAGAATTATCTAACTATACAATAGTGCTATTCTGTGTGTGTTCTTGTAACGCTCGAAAACTGCGTTGATATATTCAATGAGTTGATTGCTAGTAATGTAGAATCAAAACTGGACACTTAAGATAGTAAAACATTGGCAAAAAACTCATTCGTTTCATCGACCAATTCATAGATCGCACGCATTATTCGCGTCGCACACTTTCAAGGTGGCTCGAAATCCACCGAACAAAATCGACTTCGCCTCTGGAAATGATACCATTTCAATAAATACCGAAGATATTTATGGCACAATGCGAGCCGCGAGAGTTATTAAGAAGCGGCGATCGGCTCGCCAAAGACAAAAAGGACCAGCAACGGCCCCCCCGACGCAGGGTACAAAAAAATAAGGACAATCGTCGGGACAAGCGGCGGCTCGTTCCCACAAGATGTTATCTCGATACGAATGTGGAAGGCGCCAGCCAGCCACCAGACCAACTCCTTCCAATCGTCCTCCTCATGAGCGCACTCCGCGTCCTCTTTGGTCTGTCGAACGGTGGTCTCCTCCGCTTGTTCTCGGATCAAACGGAGTTGTGAGATTAGCTGCCTTCCGGTCGATTTTCATCTCTGAATGATGTATGATGACTGAATAGGCCGAGGGGTATAAGTGACTTCGAGAAAAGCGCGTTCGAAGTTGAGGAGGTCGAGTGATTTGATGGTGCACGTTTCGAATTCGTTTATATTCTTTTTCCACCGAATAAATGAGCTTACATAGAAGCTGTGAAAAACGAAATTTCGGCGAAAATGTCACTTGTACCCTTTGGCTTTTTCGATTGTCATATGTAAAGGGGGTACAAGTGATTTTGAGAAAGGCGCACTCAAAGTTGAGCATGTGTTAGGAGGAGGTCGAGTGATTTGTTGATGTATCGAGGTATACGTTCCGAGTTCGTTTGTGTTCTTTTGTTGACAAATATACAGAAGCGATTCATTTACATCGGCAAAAATGTCACTTGTACCCTTTGGCCTTTTCAGTCGGATGTCGGATGCCGCTGCGCTTCTGAAGAATCGACGGATCGTTGCTCTTTTGTATGTCGTTAAGCAGTAGTGACGAGAGACGACTTGTTAATCTACTGTGTCGATTTGTAGTCGAATAAAGGTTAAATTAATAGTCAGTTGAATTAGGGATATATGTATAAAGCATTTGTGGATTCCGTGTAGAGATTCAGTGTCCTTGTGATGCTGAAATCGAGTCCTATAGGATTCTGGCCTGAGTTAAATCCTTAATTGACATAATAGTCGATTTTTAATAAGTTTTCATTAATTTGATTTATAATAATATCAATTCAGCTCTTTACAAAATGATTTCTAGAAATAGATTTGCTTGTGTCGATTTTAGCGCAATATTTTATCACTCTTCGGAGTTACTAGTCTGATGATTACTTCTTCACTTTAATTGGTTTGGAAAATATACGAGATTGAGGAAATAATGGTGAAAAAAACTTCTTCACTTTAAATTGAATGATTTATTGAGAAATAATAAATAAATAAATAGTTTTTTAGATGTTAAATATTGTTCGAATTTCTATTTTCTGGTCGATTTTTACTCTAATTGTAAATAGGATACAGGAAGTTACATTTCTAAAGAACCTTCAGATTATTGCTCTTTTGTATAAATTGTTTAACAACAGTAGGTTCACGAAGTATGACAAGGAACGCTCGTGAACCTACCACTATGTTAAACAGGGTGGGTTTAATTAGTTATCTTATTAGATGTTGTTTGTTCGGTTCGGATGTTTATTGGGGAAGGTTTTCGTTTTGAATGTTTCTTCATGTCGGGCGCAACAGTTGGTCGACGCGAGTCGTTCGTTTTTATTGTCTTTTGATTGAGGTTTTTTTCAATTTTCAATTATGTTTCGATAGTAAAAAGTTTGAAATATATTCATAGAAATAATGAGGTTTTTTTTTCTCGATAAAATATAAAACGGAAATTTGATGTTAATCGTCGTATTTAGCATTTGATATAAATAGGCCATATATAATACATCTTGTTAAAAAAATGCATTTCAGATTTTTTCAAAAGTTGAAAAAAATCATAACCTAACCAAATTTTCAAATAATTAACTTTTTTTCTCATACACACATTTGATTTTTCACCATTACACATTCTCTAAATCTCTTTCGCATAAATCAAACAATCATAGAAAACCTTAATTTCCACGCAGTCTCAAAAACTTAGACGCCTCTTCTAAATTAACACCAAACCGTTCAGCCCCATTCACACACGACTATCAATTTCCAATCATCACTCTATTGCGCTCCGTCTCACGTTCTCCATTATCAAAAAAAATCCCGATCTATATCATAAAGAACGAAATAAATAGACAACGAATAGTAATCGTATCGTATACGAACGAAACCTCCATCGTCCGACCAACAACCATCGACGTTACGACCACCCGTTCGCCTCAGAACCTCTCCATGGTTTATTTTTCGACTTTTTGCGTCCAGGGCCGCATCTCGTCTTTTTGTCATCTTTTTCGGCGGCGTTCGTAACCCGTTTTCGCGGTTCGGGAGGAGCAGATAGCGCCGGGCGCCCCGCATGCCTGACTCCTTGGCGCCAGACGACCCGCGAATCCTCCGTCTCGAGATGATGATCATCATCGTCCTCGTGGCATGATGCTGGAATTGATGCTCATAGGGTGCTCCGTTGGTATTTCAAATCGAAAGTTTGAGTTTTGCGGCGATTCGATCGGATTTGATCGAATTGTGTCGAAGAGTCGTCGGGTTGATTTGAGTAGCATGTTTAGAATTGTTCTTGGATTTATCGATGGATAATGAGAGAGTACGTTTTTAGTTTGTTTTGATAGAAATTGTTGATTTTCTCAATCTAATGAGTGAGAAAAGAAAAGTGTTTTAGAAAAGGTGTTAAAAGTTAAGTCCACTAGCGAGCGGAACCGGAAGCTAGAGGAAGACGTCTATATGACTTTAACTCTCTTTCGTATAGCTGTGTCTACAGTCCGTTCCGTTCTACTCACCAGTGGAAAGTGGGGTTTAAACTACACTGTAAAAAGAAAATCTTAATATCAGTCCGAATTTGATTTGTTTTTCAGACAGTTCTAAATTCAAATTACCCATAGGCATTTTCAGTATTATCTATATGAATTCAGCTTGGATAGGGTTGCTCGCAATTAGAGCGAGACTGAAGGGCCAATTTTATTTAACTAGCAACAAAATTCAATTTTAAACAGAAATTCCAGTATGCAACATTTTTAAGATTTACTATTTACAGTGTAGGTTTTCAAAAGGCATTTAGAGTTTAATTAGAATTAAAAGTGTTCCCTCTCATAATCCATTTCTGAGACAACATTCACACGGTACTATATTTTACTTTAGGTACTGCATTGGAAAATAGTTTTGTACATAATGAGAAATGAGCCATTTTTGCATGTTTTCTATTAAGTTTTGCTTGCATATTTTTTTCCTTATTCAAATGTGTCAAATCTTCGAATATGACTATTTTATATCACATATGTGAAAATAAATAATTTAATTTAACGATAAGTGTAAAAATCGTTGAAGCACACTGTCCATTGTAATACCATACAATGTTATCACCGAAACGGATAAAACGCTTCGTATAAGTGCGCGCGTTCGCATTTTTTTCCACCATCTGCAAAGCATAAATAAACCGAACGAACAAAAGGATCGAATAGCTATCTCTTGTAGGCGATTTGCAAACAAAAAACCTCATCACCATTCTGAATGGTAATTAAATAGACGGACATGTTTGAAAATAAAGGAGCCGCGCGCGGGCCGAAGGTGGAATTTCGGTGTTTACATTTGTTCCTTTATTTTGACTTTTTTCTCCGCCTTCCTATTTTGTTTTCCTCCAACATGTGTAAGTTTTTTCCTCTTGTTTTGAGATGGCGCCAACTCGGCAGGGTCCCCCTTCGAAAGGTATCCAAATAGGGCGTAACTAATAGCTACATTCCTTCGTAGACAAACTAGGCATATAGAGACGTAGAAATTAGTGAGGTCGTTAAATACTTGATGCCGGAAATCCTTTCTAGACCGAGGAAGTTGACCCGTTTGTGCTTTTTTTTAACTCAAGATAGTTCAACTTTTCAAAAGCTTAAATTCAGTCTATGTATCTTTTAGTAATTTTATTCTTTTATGCTTGAATTTAAACGATTTTCAATCTCGAACTCAAAATTAACTTTTAGACTTTTGAGTTCTATGGCGAGTTGACTTCCCCTTCAACACATTTGAATTTGATAATAATTAACTAATTATGATTCTAAAATATTGCTATGGTCACATCCAACTCCAAAATCAATGTATTTCGTGGAAAAAAATACTTCGCATCCATAGATTTCGTTTACTCTTGAACGAAAATCAGTATGAAAATGAAATGATTTCAAATCGATTTTCCATGAAAAAAAAAATCGTCATAGTAAAAAATCATATAATAAATGATATTTATCGATTGAAATATATTTTAAATATGTTAAGTGGAATAGTCTGTTATTACACATCCTCCTTTAATCTGATATAAATATTAGTCTAACTCATATTAAATTTGAACCCAAAAAACGCTCTCCTTTTTTTCAGAAGCTTTAAGATTCTGTACTAATAACGAATCAAATTCATCTCAATTCATTAATTATCAACCGATTTCGAATATTCTACGATCAAATGCTTATGAACACACAGATTTGCAATATCAAAGTGTTAATTTGAACCCAAAAAATGTTCTACCTTTTTTCAGAAGCTTTAAGATTTTGCACTAATAACGAATCGAATCCAACTCAATTCATCAATTATCGATCGATTTCGAATATTTTACGATGAAATGCTTACACGGTATGAACGAACACACAGGCTCGCAATGTCAAAGTGTTAATTCGAACTCGACGGGAGGTTTTCGCATGGTCGCTCAACTGTGGGTCGCGATGCTCGACGGTGCGGGACACTTTCCACCACCACCCCCCTTCATTTTGTATTTACCACCAAGCGCATCTGATTGGCCACAAATGATCCTAATTAATAAATTGACAATCGGCGTAATCGTCGTTCGGATGCGTGTCGCTGTTTTACTCACCGCTCGATGCTACAGTCGAACCATTTTTCAGTGATTTTGATATACTTTTATGTTTTAAAATCATCATTTATCAATCCTTTATAGTTTTATGTAATGGTTAGTATACGCCAAACGTATGTTTTTTCTGCTTCATCGCCCGTTTTGGCTGATCTAACATGTAGTTGTGAGAGTGATTGTCATTTTCCTAAAGATTACTTATGATTTCAACATTTTATCATTGAAAATTTCAACTTTTCTATATTTTAATTAGAA
Source organism: Cheumatopsyche charites (assembly GCA_024721215.1). Classification (NCBI taxonomy): domain Eukaryota; kingdom Metazoa; phylum Arthropoda; class Insecta; order Trichoptera; family Hydropsychidae; genus Cheumatopsyche; species Cheumatopsyche charites. Next base: position 1,839,919 of record CM045577.1, on the reverse strand, counting down.
TTATATGAACACTATGTAGAAAAAACTTCGTTGGAATCGTGAAAATTTGATTTTCTCCTTGTTCACAGTAGGTCACATTTTTCTGTCTATCCAGTATCTTAGGTGCGGTGCTCGAAATTTGCAGTCATTTTCACATGTTTTATTCTGCTTTTTTCATAGAAAAGTTAGTTAATTGTGCTTACATTATTTAAATTCACGAATATTTCCTAACAATCTTAAAAAATAATCCATTAACTCATCACTCTCTTCTTTGTAAATGAGAAATCTTAATTCTACAAAGCATAAATAGGCATCAAAACTGGCCAAAACTCAACCCTATATTGACCACATGTTCCAAAAATATATTCAACGTTAAACCTACGTGATTCGATAACCAATTACATCATTGAATAAACGCCCAATTATTTTATTAATAACAAAAAACCGTTCGAGCCTCATTACAGAACGCGCTCGACCAACGTCCGTTTTGTCCGTCGCAATTGTAACAAATGTCACATCCGTTCGTCGCAAAAGCGACATACGACCGCAATTACAAAATTTTGCCACCGAACGAAGTCGTTTTTTTTATTCAATTTCAAATCGAGCCCTGAAACCGCAACGGCACACCTATGGGAAACTCAAAAAAAGCACAAGCTCGACAAAAAAAATATGTACGTATATGGAAACGGAAAGAAAGGTAAAAAAAGGAAAGAAAAACATCAAAGCACTAATGCCTCGGGCGTTCGTATGTGGCGCTCGTTGTTTGTCCGTTAGTTTGTTTTTGTCGTTTGCAATTAGAGTGTTAATTTGCACGCAACGCGTTCTACTCGTTGTAGGTTAATTGTTGTGCTGGCACTCTTTGAGATTCGCTGGAGCCGTGCGAACATCTCTGTTTGAGGGAAAATTGGCTGGAAATGTTTTCTCATTTGTCGTTTGAAAATAAAATATGTCATATTAAATGATTATTATTAAATGTACTTTTTTCTCGAATACACTTGAATCTCAAATAACGCGGTAATTTCGATGCTTTTAAGCGACAATAAATTCACAACTCAATAAGTCACTTTGCGTAAATGATGCAAGAACCTATTGTCGTAATAATAGAATAGGGTTGGGACATTGGATTAGTCTGATTCACTTGATCCATCTCTTGTTTTTATCAAAAAAATTAATACCAAAAGCGTTACATTATTTTGACTAAGCAACACCAAGCAAAGTCAACTAAAATTCCAAATTTATCGTTTTTCCAATAGAGAAAAATAAACAAAATTGAACATAAATTATCTTGACACTATCCTATCAATACGGTTGGATAAAAATGACATGTGATATAAAATAGTATCAAAAAGCTTAAGTCACACATGACTATACTGTTCGTATCCGTACTCTATCCATCTTTATCTGCTTCATAAAACAAATAAATGATAAAACACGTGAGACAGAGCATAATAGATTACAAATACGTATCAACATCATGTGCAAACAAAACCTAAAAGACCATGAAATGCATAGTAACTTATTAACAGTTCAATTAGTCAGAGAAACTTCCTCAAAAACAGTTTGACTATTTATGATATAATGTCTACTAAATGCTTTGTATCTCAAAACTAGATATGAGTGACTTATGCATCTCATGGGCTCATATCACTCAACTCGTACAATCATATAGAACCGAAAAAATAAAATTAGTTAATTCCTATCAAAGTTTACTAGTCTTAACTGATCGTACACGTGCTCTGCATTTACTAGTACATGTTTTAGTGCATTTTCACCGCTAATACTCGTTCGCGTGATACGACAATGGGCAAGGAAATGCATCCGAAGCGTGAAATGATACGATATGCAACGCCGATATGGGCACACCGTAGGCCATCATCACGCACGTACCCCCCCGCATTACACGCTCTCGCATAATACGATGTTTCACTGTACCCATAGCTTATGTGTACTGCTATAAGGCGCACGCACTCGGCTGTGTAGTACGAAATGGACTGCACTGTACTTAATTTTATGTCGTGATTGCGAGTGTTGAGATTCTCAAAGAGCGTGTTGTTGGGGATTGTGATTAAGGTAGGGTCTTGTATAACGCAGTTTTGTATAAAGCTGTTTTGATTTGGCAGGATTTTTGAATTAAATAATATTTAATGACGACTGAAAAGACAAAAAAGTGATATTTTTTCCGAAATTGAGTTATGTACAGGAATCGTTTCTATGCACGCTCATTTATTTGGTGGCAAAAGGATATAAACGAATTCGGAACGTGTGCCGAGATATATCATCAAATCACTCGATCTCTTCTTAATTACATGGTCAACTTTGAACGCACTTTTCTCGAAATCACTTGTAACCTTTAGCCTTTTCAGTCCTCATATAATGGTATAAAATTTATGGTGGTTCATATTAACTCACTGATCCATATTTATTGCCCTTACTTTGTATTAGAACACAATTCAAATCAACTTTTTATACACTCAATTGTATTTTTGATCATTAAACTTAATTATAGATGAAAAAAAATATAAAAGTCTTCAAATTCCAAAAGTTAAAAATATTTAAAAATGAATAATTTTCTTATAACATACATACAATCATATAACTATTTTAGGAAACGTAATCACTTAGCAAAGCATTTTATTATACAATTTTAAATACATCATTACATTGAACGCATTTCTAATGTCATTTTAAATTTTCCGTTATGCAAAGAAAACTCAATTGGACATTTCCTTCGAATTCGTATTAGATTCTTATTCGATAGAAAATTCGGCACTAAATGAGCCGTGTTATTATTCTTCTGATGATCTCAAAGTCATTTTTCGAATCAAACAAAATTTCCGCGTGATAAAAACCGTCACTTTTGTAGCGTATAATGATATCGACGAACTAGGGACAAAAAAATGGAACAAATTGGACGTGTTTGCGGATAATTCGATAATAACACGTATATTCTAGGCGAAGTCGTTTCACGTGTTTGCGTTTCGTCTATTGGAAAATAATTTCACTTCGTCCTATTCACAACTTTCGGACATAATTGAATATTATTGTCTGATGTGTTTTTAATGCCACCTTTTTGGGTTTCGTTTCAATATAATAATGAACCGGAGAGGAAATGACAAATTTGCGGTCGAAGCCAACAAACCGTTAAAAAAGCAAGAGAAAACAACAGAAACAATACGAAACGATACATTTTCATACACACGTGTGTGTGTCTCATTTTATCAATAGACTGAAGTGAAATTCGATAGAAAGAAACGTATAATTTTCGTATTTCGAACTCAATAATTTTTCGCTTAATTATAAAAGACAATGGTAAAAAGTGGCTCGAAAGCGAACGTATGTATGTAAATTATAAAAGAGCAGCTTATAAATGTCCCGTTTCGTTTATTTCAATACAATGGGCCATAAATTTCAAATCGCTGTCTTTTAATACCAAAGACATTCATAGAGTATCAAATTTTAAAATATGTATAATTCCACAATATGTCTAAGCTTTTAGACGTTTATAGATACTTTTTCTAAATTGGAATTGACACAGATTAATTTCGAAACCAATTAATTGTCGATTTTCAATCTAAGACTTTATTAAATACCGTGATTATAATAAAATTGAGCAACGAAAATAAAATATCTTTCAGAAATAACCTCTATCTCAGTTTATTTTGATATTTCTTTGACTTTTTATGTCTTCTTTGGAAAAAAGTTCGATAATAAATTAATTTTTTGTTCCATTCAAAAATTTGTATTATAAACGTCAAATTAATATACCGAGTCTCATCTTTCGAAAAGCTCATCATAACAATGATCAAGATTAGATTTTTCCATCAATCGATTAACGATCATAATTCTAACATTTCTAATTTATTTCGTCAATCAAAAATAAAATACAAGATCGACGAAAAGAAATCGATATTTAAATGCTGGTAGTTAAAATCGAGCGTCAAGTTAACCACCCTCATCTCGTTTCTTACCCTACGCGTCTCTGTCTGAATATTTTATGCGATGAATAGGAATAAAATCTCTCGTAAGCAATTGAACAATTTATATGTTCGGATTATATCTGTGACCCCAGTTCGTGCGTCCTTAATAAAAGGAAGAAATTTAATATTTTTCGTAGGGGATGGAAAAAATGCGAGCGTTGGGGTAAGACGGATGCCGCTAACCGGCGAATCTCCTATTACGAATTGAAAAATTTATAATCAAAATGAAATCTTTTCCAAACGTATTAATAATATTTAAAATAAATAATAAATATATTTAATTTATACTAAATTCTTAAATCAATTAAATAATATTTTAATCAATAATGTCTAAACACTTATATTGCACAATAATAAAACTGAATAACATATTGTTTAGTAAAAAAATATTGAAGGTATTCAATATAACTAACAAAGTTATATATGGAGCATTTCATAAATCGTGTAAAATTTCACAGCAATTCATCATGGCTTACATCAGCATCCCCTATTTTTTTTACGATGGGGTGGTTTTTGGATCGTGAAAAAAAACTATTCAATAAATCTGAATGCTTACTCGTATTTAGGGACGAATGGATGTGTGTTTGGATATATCTCGTACATACGTTTCCAAGTGCATTAAACGATTGATTTTTCTAAGAATTATTTTATTTTTAATATATATGAAAGGGTACATCTAAGTTTTAAGTGTGTATTTTCCACATATGAAAAATAATCAACGTTCTCGAGAAATAGGTTGAGGTCAAATAAACTTACAATTAGTTATGTGTTAATTAAAGTAAAAGTAAGAAATAATCATTTGAATTAGTAAAAAAAGACGATAAGTGAAAAAATATATTTTCATATGTGTATCAAATATGGAATAGTGGTGCTTTAATACGAAATAGTCAAAGAATCCCAAATATGAAATAATGAATTTCATTTGAAATTAACGCGTTATTAATCCAACAAATCTCCAAACAATAATCTCATAACATATACTAAAAAAAAAACATCACACTTCAAAGTTATAGCTGATATTATTTATAAAAAACCTAGTTAAAACTTCAATCCTTAACATTTTCAGACTCAATGTCGATCCTGTTGTTTTTCTTTTTGAAATCTAACAATAATACTAACTGATTTTATGCAAAATTAGCAGATGCTCGAAAATGTGTGTAATAAATATGCGATGTTCCATATTTGTCGCATGTTTCATATTTGTCACCCTTCCTATACTTCTAATTAAATCAATATTATAATTTAGCTAAGCATATTTGTACGTTTGTCATTCTGTTGCAATTTTTGTATGGAAAATCTTTATTAAAATTTATTAAATTTAGACTTTAGAAACACCTGACGATCGATCCAATCTCGACAAAAGATCAAGATAGAGCATCGGAACGCTTTGAATGGGCGGCTTCATCCCTTGCACTGAAATCCCCAACACGCAACACGAACTATCACACCCCCTCGACAACATCCTCCACACCTCCACACGCCATCATATAATGGCCTCAAAATGGGCGCCGGCACATCCTATGCAGATCCTGCTCCTCCATATCCTCGAACATGGAGCATCCAGGAGCGTCGGGTTGGAGGTTCAAAATGGCCGACTGTCGCGAAAGGGGTGGCTTTTGGGTTTTTTTGTTCTCGCCCCTCTTCATCTCGTAATCTGTTATTTAAATTGCATTTGGCTCCAGATTATTATTACCTGAACGTGTGGGGTGAGATTTTCGCAAAGCGGAACCGTTGTTAGATGTTATTCTCACCGTTGGGTATTGATTTTTGGTATTTTTTTTTCTGGTAATGGCAGATGGTTTAGTTTTATTGTAAAAATTGTGTATGTGTGTTTGTGTCTTATGAGATTTTATGCTGTTAATCAGATTACGTTGATTGATTTCAGAGTTATTGTGTGCACATCTGAAAAGTTTTCTGAATCATTATTTTCCTATAAATTTATTATGCAAGTTTAAGGTTGAAATTTTCGGGGGTAAATTGTTCCGAAATTGTTTCAGCGCTCAGCCATCGTTACTATTGTAACTAAAATACTTTTAAAAATTGTGCAATACTTAATGTTTTAATTAAATTCTTCACATTTTTTTTCTTACTACATTATGACTCGTATTTTACTGATAAGTATTTCATTCTACTTTTATCAGTAATTTATTGCAGTTTATCAGTATTAAAATATGGTTTGTGACTATTTATATTAAATTGTAATATATTAGAACAACCTAACCTTAAGACCTTACAAAATCGATTAAAATACTTTCCAATTATTTTTTTGCCCTAAATTATTCTTTTTGGAACAACTTACCCCCATAACTTCCACCTCCAACCTTCTGTTGATAATTCACAATCACTAGACTCTTGAACAACGCTGATTGTGAGTCACATAAACTAATGTTTTATAATTATTATCTTAAATAAATAGATTGGTTAAGCTCGTTCTTCGAATGTATTTAACGACACGAATTGCGTCCGTTCGAAATTCGTTAATCGTTGCATGTAAAAGCGGTTAAACGAAACAATGAAAATTAAAAACGGTTGCGAACGCGAGAACAATACGGCAATTTGATGTGGTGAAAATGAGATTAATGTTCAATTAATGCGTTTTTTCCCAACGCAACATATCGTTTTGTACTCGTACGAGCACGTTACGGAACGTTGACTTACGTGTAAATTTTATTTATGACTTAACCGACCATCGTACAGACGCACACTTAAAAACTTTAATGAATTCCTAAACAATATTTCGATAATAAATCCTTGCTACGTCCATTCGAAACTAGCCAATCATCACTTCAAACAATTAATTAATTTTAATATATTCGAAAAATAAATCTTTTAGTTTTGTGATTACAAATATCAAAGAAAAAGTTAAGCAGGACTCAAAAATTATTGTTATGAAATTTTTATTGATTCGTTCCATTGCTAGATCCGCACGCAAGAACCGTATTTTTTTCTTCAATTGCGAATTCTATTAAAAGAACTCTAAATAAGAATTGAATTCGCTTTGAATCGAGCGTTGACGAGGGTTCAACCATCGTTTGATTCCGCGGCAATCGTCCAAAGGGAACCATACACACACATAACCGAGAAAGTACACGGTTTGTACCACAAGACGACTCGTCCCTTTGATTCTAAGCATTGTTTATTGTGTGTTTGCAAAACGCGGTTTCGCTCATTGTGCAAAGAGAGGCTCCACGGTGAGTTTTCCTCGTGTATCGTGTTACCGTAATTAGCCGTTTTCCTGGTGCCCATCGGGGGTGGCTTTGTGCTACCCTCCGGTATCCAATTACCATATCGGCGGATTGTCCTTCTTCGACAAAAACTCCCCGAGGATAAAACGGACGATGCCGATATATTGTGGTACGAATGGGAAAGCGTCTCGTTCCCAAGGAACTGAAGGTGGCGTCTTGAAGAGGCCTTTTAAGCCGAACGCGGCCTTTCATCTCGGTCCACTTTCGAGATGGAAATTTTGCATGATTTTTTTCGATTTATTTATTTTAGATTTATGAATGAATAGCGTTCGTATTAACTAATTAGATTGGGGTTTGTTGCGTGAGTTGTTTTTTGTGTATCGGTGCTTGGTCTTGTTCCTTGTTGAGAGTTGCGTTCAGTCTATGCCTTGGATGGATAGTTTTCGATATGATTTTTTCAATGTCTCTTTAAAAAAAATTTATCTGAAATTGTAATTGATATCGTCTTATTAAAATTTAATTCTGGATACATTTCTTAATGGATTTGATTTACAATATTTTTCAAATAAAATATTATTTTTTTAAACCTGGACATTTATCTTTTCTGAGTGATGTTTAATCGAATTTTTACATGGAAATCAGTATAAAATTTAATTTTAAATGCAATGTTAAGAATTGTACTTCATCATTTTTTTAATTTTTTATTGAAACTACACACCTATTCATGAAAATTTTGCGGGAAAAAATGCAACATTTACCAAAAGTGCTTAGAACTCCTCACAATATTATAAGTACGTAATCTCGATCAAAGGGAAATTTCGGATGGTTTTTCAAGCTTTTCTCATTCAAAATACTAATCATGCCATTTATACTTTCGATTCAACTTAACCTTTGATATCATTTTGTCTCATCCACGCGCCTCGAGTTCTTCAAAACCATGATCCATCTATCCGCCCACGGGCCATAGAATAATCCTCCCGCGAAGACGTGAGCCATTACTCCGCTTCGAAAAAGTCTCCATAGAGTATAATACTACATTTATAAAACGTGAATTTTTCCACGACGAGAGAGCTCATAATTGCGAAAGATCCCACCGTCGTGACATGTGGCTCTCAAACCGAAGAACCCCATGGCTCGACACCGTGATTGAATAATCGGCTTTCGAAACGTCACACCCACAACGTTGTATGCGCATCGTCGTTATTTCCCTCGTGTAATGCGATGTAAAGATAGCCCGAAACGTCCGTCATTAGTGCGTGCTTGTGTTGAGCTTTATTGTGTTTTCGTATAATGGCAGATCGGGTTTGAAAAAATCGAACGACAATAGGTACACGTTGTTGTGCGCTCCCGTATAATAAGCGCTTTGCGGTCTCGGCGATTGTCGATCGAATCTCTCTTTTTTGATGTGAGATCAAATGGTTCATACGTGTCTTTTCGAAAATATAATATTGTTGAAAATGTATGGATAAAAATGTTTACGATTCTATGTTAAAAATAAGACCCATTGAATTGATTTATCGAAAGTATTATAACCATACGTTCTTTTTTTCTACTGGAGTGTGGGGTTGGAAGCTCCGGGGGGTAAGTTGTTCCGTAATTTTGAAGTTACTAAAACAATTGCCAAAATTGTGTAATATTTGGTGCTTTAATCATGCCCTTCATGTAAATAGCTATCTCTTTTTCTCACAATATTTTTTTTGTTTCAGAACATTTTGCCTACCCTCGAAAATTTCAGTCCCACTCACCCTTACATTATTTTCTAAATTTCGAAAAAATAACCATTATTTGGTTTGAGCGTTGAATTTCTTATCTTTCCATAAATTGATGATCCATATGAAAAAATATTTTTAATAATAAACAGCATGAAAAATAAGGTTATATTTTGTCATTTTACCAAAAATATAAATCAGACCAGAAAATAAGCTCCGTCAAGATTTTTGAGTGCAAAATAAATACAAAATCAGATCTTATTTTTTGTACACTCATTGTTCAATATTTTTAGCATCTTCATATGAATTTTTTTAAGAATTTCGATTCTTTTGAAAAAAATTTGCTATATCGTCTTGAAAACGTTTCAGATGTTCAATTTCCGATGCTATTGTTTCATAGCGAATAGTCAGAAATGCCCATAGCGGAATGGCAATCGTGTACGATTCGCGTCCGGGAAAAGTGTTCAACAGAAGATCCGAAACGTGTCATTATTCATTGTCGTCAAATAATACCACCTAACATTCAGTTTATTTCATTGTTCCACTGTAACAATAACGCATTCTTTGTCACTAACGGCGTGTGAAGCGAAAGCTCCTCTAGGAATTGCACGGTAAGCAGTTCCAATCGAATCCTCCTCATTGCTTATTTTTTACACTTTCGTCTCCATTATCTTAGATTTAGACTTTCATTTATTTATATAGCTGCAGCGGTTCATGACAAATAAACTCGCATGAACGAACTCACGTTGGCAATAATAAAATGAAATGAAGGGAAACGTTTCCTCTCCGTATCAAAACACAAATCGACTACCGGGAATTGCATTACCGAGTCCTTCTAACTTCTAGATGCAACATGCAGATCAAAGTTTCGCTCTTCAAAAAAGACAATCACACTTCTTATTTCTCGGTACTGCGATACATACGTAGGTAGATGCTGATGCATTCTATTCGCAGACGTATAACGTGCACATTGCACTCTGAAAGTTTCTAGGAATACATTCGACGTATCTACAAATTATTTATTGAAACAATTGATAGAACTTTCTGAAATAATACGGGTCTTCGAACAGTACTTTGTAATTTATTGCTTGCTGTTGAATAATTTTTCTTTCAATAATATCAATGAGATTTTTTTGTTTTGACACATTTTTTTATGTATGTATGTACCTACTAATAGAAGTGTACTATTAAGCTGTAAGGTTTATACATATTTAAAAATATCAAAAATTCGCACAATCTGAAATGTGATGCAAAACAAACGATTAAAACAAATGATCTTAATTTCTTTTTATTGAAAAAAATGATTTCATTTATATATTAAATGGTTATATATAAAAAAATATAAATAATATATATATAAACCAAAATAAATTATTTCAAAACAAAATGATTTTCCGTTTTCTTTTCTAAATATTTTTTCATTCTTTCATATTAAATAAGCACTTGTTAAAAAAAATATTAATATTGTTAGAACATCTATTGAAAAATTACACAAGGAAACGTTTTTCGTTTGCCTAGTTAGAAACCATTACCTTTCTCACTCTAATGCTTGCACATAACTCTTTCTTACATTTGCGGGAAAGGACTAGATACAAGCATAAGCACGAGAAAGCAATATTTTCCCATTTTTCAACATAATATAAACGAAAAACGTTCTCCCTTACAATCTATCTCTATAAATACCACACAACTTGAAAAATAAACAACTAAATTCACAAAAATAAATATAAAATCCAATAAATATAAACAAAATCAATCAGTAATTTAAAGCGAATCCAAGCACTTACAGCATTTTATAATATAAAAATGCATTACGATTCTCGGATGCGTCTACATAACGCCAAGGATGTATAAATTATAAAGGGAGTGGGGATGGTTTTCGGTGCGCGCGCGCAGGCCACGCCCTCCGCTAACCCGTCGACCAATCGGAGACAAGCCACGCCCACGAACAATCGCTTTTTTCAGGGCGGTCGATGCGCCGGTTCGCGGAATCAATTGCAGCTGTTTATTTTTACGTTTTTGTTGCTTTTTTCGAGCTTTTCGTTCGCCTTTTTGCGATTTTGTAGTCCTTCGGATGTTCGATCGATGGTTGGTTTTAGATTTTTTTTAAATATATTTCAGTTCTATTGTAATTGTGTGATATCTCTTTGGTGAATTTTATATTTTTTTATTAAAATATTTCAGTCGTATCAATTGTATTGTGCAATGTTGAAATTCTGAGTGTTTTGTGCAATTTTGAGATTCATTCATAGGTAGTCGCTTGAATATGTCGCTTTTTTACATTTTTTTTATAAATAATATAAGTTAAAATTTTCATGTTTTAAGTAGACAAAAAAAAAATAATATACCTATAGGTTTTATTTTCCTATAAATCGTTATGAAATTAAATAAATATTATTAATTCGTCTAAAAAATAATACTCTCATCTTGTGAGTATTTATTTTCTATAGGTGCATTAGTATTAATTTTCATCTAGGTAGATATTAAATAACTTCAGTGTAAATGAATGAAAAAAAATCGAACTATTCAATACATTTTATAACTGGTTATCGAACGAGTACTTTAACTGTGTGAGAAAATATTCTTACCTGTTGAAGTGAAAAATTCACATGAAATCTGCAATCCCACGTCAAGATCATTTAACTACATATTTTTCCATATACAAAATATTCATCTAATGTTTCATTCGTCGCTACAAAGATTTATCCGAACGAACGCTCTCTCTAAATACGAACACGTCCAAAACTCAAAACGATATTTATGCGTACATTTAAGAAACATTTTTTTCAAGATAGATGCAAAGCTCAGAACGAAAGAGAAAGATATCAGAACAATTCAATTAATGTTGATAGCGTGCGATGACCACAAACCGGACTAGACCTCCCATCATCGTGTTCAGGTATCGTCAGACGCGATAAATATTTATCATCGGGCAATAATTAAAACTCGTTTGAACGTTCGCGTGCACAAAATTGCTATAAAACCTTAAATTAACAATAAAAGCCCGGCGCACGACGCTTTCGTCGTTAATTCAATTATAATTCGCGAAACTGGCGCATGCGTGCATTTTTCGAAATTTTGTCGTTTATCATTTTTTCATGTGAGTTATTGTCCAAAATAAATTTTTGAATATGGGTGGTCTTTTATGTTATTCATAATAATCGATAATTTTATCTCAATTTGAAGTCGTAATGAGCTGAGAGCATGATCTCATAGTTGAAAAAATAATCTAACATGTGCATATGAATTTTTATATTGTTTTGATTACATGAGCGTTTAATGTTGCCGATTCATAAAAAAAAAAATCAGCACAGTGACTCTTTTATAAAACTTGTTCATTGAAACGATTGTTGATAGCGTTTAATTAACATGTCTGGTGCGACCTTTTATAGAAAACGCACGACGCATTCTTTACGCTACGCTTATTAGCGTATCTTTCCTGCAAATCGTTAATTTTAGATTTCATACCTTTTCTAGTTATAACGTCGAAGTTGACGAATAGACAGATACATACCGAGCTATGTATGTGATTTGTTAAAAGGTAATATCGCTGGAAATTCTCAGGGTTTTCATACTTCATTTGTCAAGCGTCCGAGTGCTTTTGACCGTTCTAAATTACTAGGATTCATGGAAGCGAATATCTCGATAGATTCCCATTCAGCAGGACATCGTTCGACTGAAAGATTCTGACAGACTTCGGGGAATAATTGCGAGAATTCTATCGATTCCAGCAGCAGGTCGACATTCCGAAACTTCGCTAAACTTCAAAATAGACGTTACACGAAACTCGAGCATATTGAACTCTGGTCTGATTCGTCGGCTAATTCATAGTTTTCAATTACATATATGTGTTTCTATTTTATTTGAAAATTTGTTTAACGTTTTCTGCTCTTTTTTATGTCGAACTGTACCTATGGTTATGGTTAGATGTTGCTCTGTGCAAGTTGTGAATTCTATCGATTTTTTGTGTGATCTTATTTTCGGGTCTTTTGTGTGAATTTTGTGAACCATTGAGTTTTTTTAATGGTTGTGAAAATGGGATATTTCATACATTTGTGTGAATCGCATTCGTTTTATTTTTATGCTACCAATTTTCAAGATTAAGATCAGTTAATCTTAAATTCGGTATCTATATATACCGACATATAAGTTAATAGAAAAATCATATTTTTTCTATCAATTTGGTAATAAAATTATAGTAGAATTATAATATGATTCGAAAGAGGTACTTAAACTATCCCATATTCACGATGCTTGACGGATTAGGTTACGTTCACTCTCACTATTTCACGTTTTGAATGTACATAGGGAGTCTATCGTGTTTCATCTTACGCACTTTTATTTTGTACTCTTTTTATTCAAGTTCATTGAGTAGATAGTTTCAGAGAGATAGGAAATATAGTGAGTGAGACAGAGCACAATGTGTGTCAAAGTAACCTTAGGTTTTTTCATATTTGCTTCGATTAAGTTGATTTGGCTTAGGACGCGTTCAAATAAAAGCAACAAAACCAAAATTAATATTCAGAGACAGACTTGTAATTATGAAAAAAAACTTCTAAATAGGCATCTTTTTCCAAAACTGTATAAAAATTTCTATAAAACTATATCATCCTTTTATTCCTGCATGTTGATTTTAGATTCAATTTGATTGCACGTCATAAAAACGCTGCTATGGTCTTTAAAATCATTCACATTAAGCCAATAATTATTATCAACACAATAACACACTCACTAAATTAAAAACAAAACCAATAAACAGAGACAGACCCATATAAAAAAAATAAACGTCTATATAGGCATCTCTTTCCATAACTATAAAAGAATTTCTATAAAACTATATATTCTGTCTATCCCTGTGTATAGGTTTTGGTCGCATATCATAACGAGGGAAGCCCACCATCCCGCCTTTTAACTGCATCCCAACTCTATGTCAACGTGTTAGAACGGCCTAGTTGGGTACCAGCAAAACTAGGCGAAACTACGGGCGCCACATTTACGTTAACAGGGAACTCTACATTTAATCATTATTAAAAACTATCGCGAAGGACAGCTTTCCAGGGGGCATGCGGAATGCCATATCATGTGAATGCACCTATTATAAATATAATATTAACTTCAGATTCGCCCATATGAATCCAAAAATCATCAACACACTAAAAAACACTCTTCAAATAAAAAAAACTAAAAACAAAGGACAGTTTGAGAATCTTCAGCATCGTTCGAGTGTCGCTCGCTCATTACGCCCGCCGCGCAAGAATTGATCGCACTTCGGCGCCCATAACCTCGCTCGCCCTTTTTATATCATTTGTACATTTTTGCGTCGAACACGCTCCTTTTACGACCACCCCAGGGCCGGACCTACCCCCAAACCACCCCAAAACCACCCCCTGGATCCACCCCTGCGTTGCCGGGCAACGGCGGGCCTCACATCGCATCGCCCGAACGAATTATCTTTATTATCTCTCCGGTCCACATAAAACGCCGAACTGCTCTCTCTCTTGTCTTATATGCCTTTGTTGCTCCGCAGAGAATGGATAGTCCCCGTAATACCTCGTTATAACGAACAACTTAACCTTTTTGCCGTGCTTATTCCCTTTTTTATATCGCGAAGACCTCTCCGAGTCGTGTGCTGCTCCTTTTTTTATTTTCCGAAGATGTGCGTGTTTGTTTAGTTTCCGTGGGTGTGTGTGTTTTTAGGGTGCTTTCGTTTCGTAGATTGTCGCTTGGGTGGATTGGGTTTTTAGTTTTGGAATTGTCCAGATCTGGAGGGAAAGTCTTTTCGAGGTCTGTATTATTCTTATTAAGTCCACTTGGAGCATTATGCAGATCTGATGCAAAATATCTCGAAAATACGTTCGTTCAAAATCTTTGAAAATCATTCATCTTTGAGCAAAATATAACATGTGACAAAAATTAATAAATCTTTCAAAACAATTTGGACATTTTTTTCTTAAATCGTTTTGAATATTCAGTAGGTCCGCAGTTTGAAAACAAATCATTTTTTTAAATATGTATAAAATCGATAGTAATATTTTATTTATAATTGGTCCAATTAGAGCTCTTAAATTAAGAAAATATATTAATTATCCTTGTGTCAAAAATTAATATAATCAATTCAAGCGCAATTTTCGAACCATCGAACTATTAAATAAATAAATATGTTCAGATATTTCATTAAAATTCTGACTAAAGCTTTCCTTTATTGCTTTTACACATACCTTTAGATAAAAAGATCGGAAAATATCAATAAAAGCTATAAAATATCATTTCTTATAGGTCTATTCGCATTTATGGATATTTTTTCCGTTGATTTATGTTTATGTATGATTGATCCAATGTGATCGAAGAAATTGCAAAAAAATGTGTAAAACTATTTTGATTGGTAAGCATTCTTCGTGCGTTTATGCGATTTTTAAACTTATGTTTGTATCATTGAATGTCCTTTTGAAATTTATGTTTCCAGTTATATTATCGTGATCTGCAGTTTAAAATAATCATTATTCTTCAATAAAATTTTATTTCTGATATAAAATATACAGACGTCGTCGAAAATAAGACGATCCTCTTGATAGATTCGTACAATCCTTATTGATCATTAGTGAGAGCATTACGAAGATTAATTTTCAAATTTTAATTATTGGCATTAACAATTTTCTATTGCTAAAATAGCACAGGTATGCGACTCACACAAACGTATCAAATATCTCATTCATACACGAACTTCATACAATCATTCCAAAACTTCAATAGTTCACAAAATTTGTACAAAAGACCCAAAAAAGTGATCATAAAAAAATCAATAGAATTCATATCTTGCACAAAACCAAATTCGATCAATACAATTTGTTCATATATCTACCTATAATTAAAAATACATATAGTAATGCACTATACAGACATTCTTGGAACTTAATCTGATTCAATTTCCATCTATTCATCAAACATTAATCAATCTCTAAACGTATAAAATAAATTAATCTTAGCACATTAACAGCAAGTAATATTGACTCCATCTAGCGACCGAAAGCTCTTAAAAAATCACGACATCTCGCGACACATATTTAAATCAATCGCATTACTACGACTCCCAATATCGAGCGTCACTCAAGACGGATCGTAGCACTACGATTTCGATACGTTTTAACAGTTTATCGCTCAGCAGCTTCGAGGCCAGCATCCGTCATCGTGCAGCAGGTCTTTCGACGAATTCCCCAGGCCATCGACATCCGAGATGGATCATTCTCGAAGCAATTAGAGCGGCAATTAAACGAGGAAGACGTCGAAGCGTCGCGATAATCGCTAATGCGAAGTGACGCTAATCGATGCGCGACTCGCTCTTTCGCGTGCCTCGAGAGCGACATTCTAATTCAATTATATGATTATTTCAATCTAAAAATATATAATTAACGTTTACTACAGTATTTATAAACATACCTTATTTTCTTGAAGTTATTTTTGATTGTTTTGAAATATTAGAAAAAAGCCTTTCCAAAATAGTAGCAACTTTCCCAGACTTAGATTTTGTCCCAGTGTAATCGTAATTGTTAATGAAATCGTTATTTTATTAGTTATGTTATGATTTAACTATGGTAGTAAGTTTGAATGTATCTATCGAGTTAGATTCTAATTATGTCTGATTCTTATATTAACTTGAAATAGTTCATAATCTAATAATTAAAAAGCGTTAAAAAAATATAAAAGTCGCTAACTTAACCGAATCTTTGCATCATGTGCTTGCACAATAACTATCTATCGTAGATATATTTTAACTACACTAGTGAATTTGTAATTAATTATAGATTGTCTTAAATACCAACAAAATTCTATTATATAGTAGTTTAACAAAATCGTCATATATTTTTTTATATTGCATAACTTCAATTTTCAGAATCATATTAATTTCCATTCTCAACGTTCAATTTAACTTTTTTTTTTTAATTTCGATTCATTTTAAATCAATAATATAATTATTATATCATACATAAACTAAAAAAAATAAATCAGAGACTATTATTATTACGTTAGCTTACAACACAAGATCTATTTCATACGATTCACTTATAAATTCTTACAAGAACTCGCGTTCTAAAGCAAAGCTCCACTCAACACGAACAAACCGCAACTTCCCTCGAACTAAACACGAACAATAACTACCAATCAATACAAAATCATCAACATTTACACAACATAAACATCTTACAAAGCAATAACAAAAATCCCATAATCGAACCGCACACGGCGCAAGCGGCACTCGAACAACGAACGACTCCGAACGAAAAAAAAACGTCCAACGTACGAATCGTACGAGATAAATACATCCGATCGAATTAATTTCGATCGCGATGAATATATCAATTTATAAAGCGAGTCCGATCGGATCGATTTAATTTATCGTGAGCTTCGATTCGAATCGACTCTCCTTTTTATTTCCACCGGGATGGAGGAACCCTTCTAGGAATGCACCTTCGGAATTTATGAACACCGACGGCCATCAATACGCGGGGGAGTCGTCGTTGTCTCAACGACGAAGAATAAAATGAAATAAAACTATAAAAAAAATGGAAAAACGAGAGTCAAAGTTGAAGAAAAAAGGGGTAAAGAACGAACGCGAGCTCGCGCCAAAATCGAACTTTTCGTAAGAAATGCGAATTTATGTGTTGTGTGTGTTTGTTCGGGATGTTGTCCGAGAAATAGTTTTCGGAGTACTGTGGGATCTGGATTTGATTTTAGATTAAAATCTGAAAGTGGAATGTTTAAGTGCCATTAGATTAATAGATAAAATCATCTTTATTTGGATGATTCCCATGCCGATACAATATTAGTCTAAAACTGATGACAAAAGTTTTCCTCAACAAAAATGTTTAAAGTTTGAAAAAATTCTTCCAAAATTTGATAGTGAATGATTTTCAAAGTCAAAGTATCATAAAATATACGAAATGGTGCCAAATTAGATGTATAGAATATTTTTGCTTAAATCTTTTTCATATCATCTTTTCAATTCAATTTTCTAAGCCGATTCTGTTAATTGAAAAAAAAAAAGATCAACGAACCCTTCTGTTAAAAGTTTAAAAGCATTTCATGGATCTTTTTTTAATGAGTGTTAATGAAATGAAATTCATTCAACAAAAATACACAGAACAAGACCTAGTATAGGAACATCTCAAAATATTTTTTAGGGCGTATTATTGTCGATATAAAATATACCAGTAGAATTATAAGGATACGACATAAAGCTAATAAAGCATGATAGATAAAAAATAAAGTATGTGTGATAGATTACAGGCAGAAAATAAGTCATTGAGTATAAACGTGTAATATTTATTAAAATAATATCAATCAAGTCATTTTAATTTTCAATTATATAAAATAAAATCGAATAATTCACATTTTTTTCGCTTAAAATCAATCAAATTAATATCGTAGATCTAATAATTGAGGATTCACTGTAGATTGAATGGAAACAAGAGTATGGTGGTCTTAGGACGAAGAGGGGCCCTCCCGCGAAGGCGAGGGTCGCCTCGTAAATAATAACGCGCCTTCGGGCCGACCTCTCCTCGTTCGTACAAACTTCGGAAACTTCTATGGGTTTTATCGGGACGACGATAAACCTAACCTCCACATGTACAAATGTAAGAAATTCGTATGAAATGTACGAAATTCGTATGAGCAAAACGTTTTTTCTAGCCGCCGAATTTTGCGTCCAAATTTTCATCAAGGGTCGGTTTTTTGGTTGTTAGTTCTGGTTTGATCCTTTAGTAGTGTTTTGGCAATCAGTTGGTCATAACTATTCTCTAATTCTATGTGGAAAATTTTCAACATGTGCAATTTTTACAGACGATTGAAATATAGTCAAATAAGTCCAATGTTTCAATCTTTCGTCACTCAACTAAAGCGTTAGCTGATGTCTTTTTCTCATGAAATTCGAACCCATTGATGATGAAAAATTATCATCAGCGATAAAAAAATTACAAACACTCAAATTGAATAACTATTTTTTGAATGTTTTGCCTTTAATATTATCAATAGATTTCTATGTTTTCTGTTTAAAATTTGATTCACAGTAATGATGTGACTGGTAGAAGTACTCGTCTATAATTATCATAGTTGCTTTTGTAAATTGATCTGTAACGTGTATCGAAAATGATTCAGAATATTGTTGATGGTGTAAAATTATATTCCGATAACAAGGCTATGTTTCTCGAATTATTATATCGTAGATCATTTGGAAGGATCTATTGATTGGAAAGGTATAATCATCGAAAAAATATGACCCAAAAAAATGAGATGAATGTTAGTATGCTACTATGTTGGTGGTCTACGAAACCTACCGAAAAACATATTTTTATTTCGTCCTATTTCCAAATATTCAAAACTCGCAATGGAGGCATCAAAAACGGTCGATTTTATATGTTTTACAAGACATTTCGTTTAAAAATCTCACTTTTTATTCGTCTCCGCGATCGTATCGACCTCGACGAGTTAAGACGCAAATATTTAAAGGTGACAAATTCGAAACTCGAATTTCGAACGTTCGAATATTTCTGCAGATAAAAAGGCACTAAAAAAGAAATAAATTGGCCTCCCCTCAAAGCCAGCATAGAGATATATCTGGATTGCTCATCCTTCGCATATGAAACTAAGAACGAGGAAAAAAAACATCGTATAAGACAATGGCAATAAAGAAAAATCGCTATAGCTATAAAAAAAGCGGCGGTGGACTTGCTACGTTTGTTTCCAAAGTTTGCCATTAAAGTACTACGGTCTACGGATTACGATAGACTCGGGGAGAATATCCATTTTTATACAACAAATATTCGGATATCGAGGGGATGGAGTTTAGGGGGTGGTAAAAGATCGAATGCGGTTTTGTTTCAGACGAAGAGTTTTTTTTTCGGGAATACAAATATGTGTTTTGGACGGAAATTCGTTGAGTCGTCTGTTTCGCTTTCGTTTTCTTTAAAAAATATTTTTTTTTTAATATACGAGTTAATTATGCGATTGTACTATGCATTTTTTTATGTGTGATTAAATATAAAGTATGTACATAATTTCATAAGCGATGCGCATAAATAGAAACGAGTTATTGACATTAACGGTAGCTAATCGATAGTGCAAATAATTATATATTTTTTCGCAATAAATTTGCATTTAATCGAAGGTTTATAATGAGTAATATAAATGTATGTATCTATGAAAAAAAAAAACAAATTATTCTAATAGCATTGTAATAAATTAGTTTCAATTCATCTTTTTTCCGGTTCGTTTGAAAAATCGTTGGATCAAATTATAATTGCATCGAATTATCGAATGTAATTTTAAATACTAATCGGATATTTATTTGAACAACAAATCGGAATATTCTTCTCGAAATAAATCAACATAATTTAACATTTATGAACGACGTTTTGAGCAGTTTCTAATTACACGCGTATAAAACAAAAGATACGGTTTCGTTAGAAAAAAAGACAATTAAAATTTTACTCGGCCTTCCATAAAAACTGCCCACGTTTCTGAGACGAGAGGGTGTTTAGTCAAAAAAAATTCTCACACCCACACTTAGACCACACAATATGAAAAAAAAATCAATTTCTAAAACCAAAATTAATTCAGAATCCACTCAATCGAATCATGACTTTTGAACAAATCACATTTTTCTTTTGAGTGCCATTTTCAAAAGTAATTATTTAATTGCAGTTGTTTGATTTTAATTTTCCGTTTGAAGAATTCAAATTAGAAAAAAATTGGATTAAATGATAGTGAAAATTTATATAGCGTTTTCGTCAATGCCAAACTTGTATGGCGTTTAACGCGTATTTTTTTAAAATCAAAAGTGTGTATGCGCAATTCAACGGCTCGTATCGACCAAATTAACAATTTCCGGTCGTAATCTTAATACGTTTTGATAATGCGTAGTTGTGTATCTCGTTCTTATTCCCACCCGCGCGAATCCCATAAATATAAATCTTCGAGTCCCTCACTTTATATATGAAAATAAAATAATACAAGAATACCACTATTATAAGAGCAAATTGCTACGATTATAATATTTTTTTCTTCCACGACAAAGTTTTCCATGGAAACGTCGATCCGATTGAAATGCACTCGATCGCAGATTAGAGAAAAAATATACTTAGATAAATATTCAGCGAGTTTTTGATTTTGCTTTATTTTATATTGTAGTTGTGCTGTTTGTTCGCAAACGCGAATTCGCGACTCGGAGTGGTTTTGAAGTTGTTCGTCGTATTGAAGAAAGGGAAACCGGTTGTCGGTCATAATCGGATATTATTATTTTCCGAGAGGATATTTTTCAGTATCAGCCTCTGCCAATGATGGTTTGCCGAGATCTGTCGAGATTTCAAATTAATAGCCAAACCCTGTCAAAAATTTTCAACTAACCAAGAAGGTTCAATTCGATGTAAATCCGATACCAAAATACGTTTCCATGAATCTTTCGTGTGAACGTATAAAAATATAATTCATCAAATGAATTAATAAATAATATTTTCATTCATCTTCAGCGTATAAATTGATAATATAAAAAACAACAATTAAACCAATTATTGCATCTTCGGTATTCGCTTGCAATCGCATAAATGTAGATCGACTTAATAGCAGGATGCGAAAAAAATGGATGAAAATTTCACAGAAATAAATCACGAATGCGACGCTCTAAAACGCATAAAATTAAAACAGACGATGCGTTCGTTATCTATATTAATTTATGTCGAACGTGCAAATCGATGGAAATGATAATC
Source organism: Cheumatopsyche charites (assembly GCA_024721215.1). Taxonomy (NCBI): domain Eukaryota; kingdom Metazoa; phylum Arthropoda; class Insecta; order Trichoptera; family Hydropsychidae; genus Cheumatopsyche; species Cheumatopsyche charites. The sequence continues at coordinate 1,818,314 of CM045577.1, read as the reverse complement.
GACCGCAAAGTTGTTAATCATATTATTGTTCGCGAAACGTGGACAAAAACATTCAGCAGTACGTTCGGAATAACAAAGTGTGTAAGCGACGAGAGAACGTCCAAGTACAGGATGAACTTAAAATATTTACCTAATTATCTAATAATTAATAGATAGTCTTTCTAAGTATGTGTACGATCGATCGAGTACACTTAACTCAATATTTCTAATCGCCTTCATATATCCCAGTATTTACGTTCGTATCGACTTCACATAACAACATGCGTATTATTAAGCCTTAATTTCATTATTTATCAATATTTTTTTGATAAGTGACATATTTTTGATATTAACGAATATGATGAATTGAAATTTAAGCTCAGTATACTATCGGTACACCCTGTAGGTGTTGTAAGAAAAAGTTGTCGAGAGCGAGAGAGATTCTACTTGCTCTCTGTAAGTTGCCAAGTTGGAAAAGGGAGGTGCGAGGGGGTGGTGGCCAACGTCACACCGACCACCTACTTTTTCTATAATATGTACTTGTATGTATGTACTTAGGTACATTTTTATGTACACTTGCCCATCGGTGAAACTTATTACATATCGACTCTCTGTACGTCTTGGCATTTTTCAGATTTTTTTGTTTTTTATTAATTCATTCGAACGTTTATTCTTCGTATATTTTGTGAGTTGTGGTTTGTGTTGGAAATTTCAGTAATTGTGTTAAAATTTAATCGTTTGATCATTTTTATGAATTCTCTCAAAAATGTGATCGCATTTAAAATAAGAATTAATTGAAAATAAAAATGTGCGATTTGTAAGTAACATTCATAAAATTAATATTGGACCTATAAAGGGACATATCTTTCGGTAATTCATAAGCCATATTCAGTCTGTGTTGAATAAGGTAAATAAATTTTAATTTTATTTTCAGAACATAAGCGATGGAAAATTTGTTTGATTTATCAAGATTGAAAAGAAAAGTAAAATTAAATACATCATTATTTGTAAAGATTTTTATATTCAATTCAAACACTTAAATATATATAAAATCAAACAAATTTTCCACTATTTATTTTCCTGATTATAAAATAAAAAAATAATATCTAACCTTTTCCAACCGAATACGAACACGACATCACAATCACGAAATAACACCGAAAATACATGACTCAAAATCGAAACGCGATCGTTAAACGTAAAATCAAAACTGATTACTAATTTTCTTTAATTATAAAATGATTGACAACACATTTTTTTCAAAACTTTACTTCCGAAGCATAAATCAAATTGATAATATATTATAATATAAATAAAAATCTTTATTTTGAAAAAAAAAATTTTTTTAATAATAATATAATTTATTTTAATCAGAATTGGTAAAGCACTAATTTAAACGTTTTCGTAATAAAATTTCGAAACTAATAAATGTGCAATCAATCATTATTTTGCGAAAATAAATATTATGTAAAAAAGTGCAAAAATCAAAAATAATCATCAGCGCGATAATCAACGGATTAAAATAAATTGAATTAGGTTATTTTTTTTTCAAGTTCAATTTATATCGAATTAATTTACGTTTCAGACAGAATAATACACTCGTACCGAAAAAACGAAATCAAACGACCCGACAGCGGCGAAATGAAAATAAAAAAAGACGCCAGAACGCAAGAAAGCGACCAACAACAGAGCGAAGCGACGCGCACCACGCGAGAGACGAAGAGACGCGAGCAGCGCGCGGGGGGTGGGACCTCGCGACGTGCGCGCGCATCCAATGGGCGGAGCTTAGCGCATACGCCCCTCCTCTCGCGCTCTGCGATTGGCGGAGGCGCGCGGGGTGCGCGGAGGGGCGGGGCGTTGACGCTTGAGGTGTCGCGCTGACGCCTCGCCAGTCCGCCGGCCGCCGCCGGGGCCGCACCTGCTCGGTGTTAACGCTAACACCCCACACATACATATATAACGCATTCACACACACACCCGCACGTATATTATACGCACCCCCGCGCGATAACAAGTGACAAATAATAGACTCATGAGATTCGAGCAGGCCGAGGCTGGCTCGGCGGGCCGGGGCTCGATGGCGTACCACCCCTTCCTGCAGCTGCCGCGGCCTTCCGACTTCTCGGTGTCGTCGCTGCTCGGGGGCGGAGCGCCCGCCGCCGGGGGCTTCGGCGCCGCGGCCCTCGCGGCCCTCTACCCCGGCGCCCTGCTGCCCAAGCTGCCGCACGCGCCCCAGCCTCCCCCGCACGCCTACGCCACCGCCGAAGACGTCGTCCTCGCCGTGGCCCACCACGGACACCCCCTGAGGCCGCTGAGGCCGCTGCAGCCCGAAGACGACGGGGTGCACGACGACCCTAAGGTCACCCTCGAGGGCAAGGACCTCTGGGAGAAGTTCCACAAGCTCGGGACCGAGATGGTCATCACGAAGAGCGGCAGGTCAGTGTCACGTGCGAGACACCCCCTCGAATTCATTGTTTGTTTGTTGTTCAACGTTGAGACGTGTCGATTCTCGCTCAAAGTGCAAGAAATCATTCGGCTGTGCTTAGATTACGAGTGTTAATGTTGCGTAGAAGCATTTTTTTTAAGTTCATCTGTCAGATGTTATTTCGTATCGAGTGACATTCGTGTTTGCACAATAATTTCGAAGTCATTCGATCATTGAAAAATTCATCCGAAAATGTGTTCAGATCTATAAAAAAATATTTCAATATTCGGGATGATTGTGAATTTTCGTTTTTTTGATTCAGTTTAAGCGTAATATTGAAGGTTTCCTATTGACGAAAGTGCTTGAATCGATTGTATATTCAATTTTAATATTCGGATCGATTGTGTAAAATGAAAATATTCGTGAATTTTCGTTTTTACAATATTGTGAATATTGAATATGTAAGGGTTGTTTCGCGTATGTGCGGTTACCGTCGGCAGTGTTGTTAGTTGCGAAACTTTAGTGGGGTGTTTTTAATAAAAATTCCAATAAGATTCTGATATGAAACGGGTTTTCAGTTTTTTTTTAATCTAAAGCAATAATATCTGTCAGTAAACATTATAAAAGTGCTTCATATAATATTCAAAATTAGTTTCATTATAAATAAAAATTCATCGAATCGGTAATTATTTTGAGATTATTTTCTTATCATTCCGGATGTTGAAAAAAAATTTTTTTTACTTAGATTGTTAAGTGTAGTGACGGATGTACTGTTTATAATAATCACATTTTTTTAAACGCAATAATTAAACAATTCCGCTAGATAATTGACGACAATAAAACGATTTAATGTTGTATATTTTTATTCATTTAACAAATCAATCGTTCAAGCACCAATATTTTATTCTAAATCGAAACGAAAATTCACAAATTTTACGTTTTTCGAAAATTTTGCGCGACTTTGAAAAATAGTGCACAGCCGAGTTTTTTCGCATTATATAGGTTAGGCTTAAAATAACGCGTTGCATTGTGATGCAAAACATGCATTTTTAATCCAACCACATGTTTTAAAACATTCACATCAACAGATGCATTCCCACGTTTATTCATTCTAATTTATTTTTTTACAATTCATTTAGATCGTTCTATAAAACAGACGTCTTTATTTAATATCCCCTCATTACGATCAGTAATTCTACTTTCGATGTATTTTTTTTCGTTGAATAATTATAATAATTAAATTTAAGATTTTATTATTATAATTATATGCTCTTGAATCTTTTTAAAACCTGTCGTGTGAAACAGTTAAAATTTTATAAATCCCCATTTAGCATTCTGACACAATGTGAGGTCTTTCTAAATCGCTCGTATCTGAACAATCGTCATATAAAAATTAATTATTATAGCGTTTATTTAAAATTAAATTTTCAATTTAATACAATTTTAGTATTTATACATAATTAAACCCCAAATGCAACAATGATCGCTTTAAGAAATTTGCATGGTGCGTAATTGCCCGCTAATTAAATATAATAAAAAGTGTGTTCAAGTGATAACCGAGGTGATTAAGCCTGTGAAAAATTAAAAGTTCTCAGTGATAGATAATATTTTTGATTTTTAGTAAAAGAGCCGAAACAAAAAAAAATGGGTTTCGAAAATTTGCCCGCTTCTGATCGTCAGCCTCGATAAGTTACCGAATATAATTCGAAAAATTAAGCAGGTATTTTTCAGTTTCACCTGTCGATGACCCTTTTTTAGAATACGTTATTTGTTTAGACAAATAATGAAAAGGGCCACGTTCGTAAAATAAATGTGAAAAAAATAAAATAGCCCAAACCACCACTTAGGATCGTTATTTTTGGGCATTATTGAAATATTTCCATTTCCTCGTATCGTAAAGCATGATTTATACTAAACGAGATCCATAGTGAAATATCAGTGGCGTAGCTTTGAATTTTGAGATACACTGTAAAATTGAATAAGTGCCCCCCTTCTTTAAAACAACAAATTAAAAACTAATATGAACAGAATTATCTAAATTTATACAATGTGAACTAAATTTTTTCAAAGAATATTTATTTATATGTTTTTTTTTTATTTAATATTTGCATAATTAGTAGTTACATATCGCTTTTTTGAAATAAATTAACAATTATTTAAGAATAAAAAATAATTTTGATGTAATATTAAGAAGAAAATCAGGATCTTTCTAGAATGTAGTTATTTAAATTTTTCTAGAGTTTAAAATTTTGAGCCTCTTTAAAAAAAAAACTTTATTTTAGGGTGATTAGGTACACCACTGGGTACTAATATCATATTATATTACGTATAATAATAAACTCGTGATACAATATTTGCTTTCGTAAATTGAATATGCACGAAATTCGAATCGCGCTCCATTTCGTATTCAATCGACGGTTTAGTTACATTAGTTACATCGAAATTCGAAAATTAGCCTTTACAACAATGGACTACACGAGTATTATCGCGTCGTAAAAAAAATACACATAGAAGTCTTCACATATCCCCTTTGTGTCCATGTAAAAATTATAGACGAGCTGCTCTACCTTGTAATTAAACAGTGCTCACATTCACCATCATCATTAACACTTATTATCTATTCTCTCTCGGCTGTTATAAAAAAAAGGAAAATGGTAAAAAAACAAACACCACGCTTATTAAAGATAATCTGATCTGTGTTCATAAGTAAAATGTATAATTTGTGCCCGTAGTAGAGATTATTTTAACACGATAGCGTATTTTCGTAGCGAGATTTTGTGTTTATTACGTAAAACGGGCATTAACGTGTTCGTACGTTTTATATTATATTATAAATACGTTATATATGCGGGTTGAAAGTTTTGTGCGTTGAAACGAGTGAAGTTTGGTTTGTTTTAATAATTTTTCAATTAAATAAATTGCCTTTGAAGATGTGCTGACGCGCCAAATGTGAACGATTTTCGTTTGATCTTCGTTCCGGATTATGTACCGATATAATTAGATGAAATGGATACTATAATGTAATGTATAATTCATTTTAATATCTGTACATCTCATTAATAATAGTATTATCATATGAAATACCCATTAATTTTTTCATATCATTGATATTTCAGTTGTTAATCTTATGTACCTATTTGAAAAAATATATAAATCTAGTTATTCATATGAGGAACTATATACATAAAAATTGAACGTTATATTTTTCAAAATATATTTCAATTATCTTTTCAAAATTTTAAGTAAGCCTACCTTCTTTAATTCTGAATTATTTGTTAATTTGAGTTTGATTTTGCTAGATGTTCAATTGAAAACAATATCATATTTACAGAGTTTTTTTTAAATTCAACACATTTTTTAAAATTCAAAATATATTATAATAGTTTACAACAATATAAAATTTAAAGAGAATATTTTTTTTATTTATACATAATCATATTTCATTGTCATAATAAAGGTCACATATCTTTTTATGATTTTATAATTATAAATAATACTTTCAATAGATTTAATTTGTCAGCCAAATATCTTCAACTCTAGTATTTATTACATATGTAAAATATATTTTTTCAATTAAATATGTAATTTTAATAACATTTTCATATATATAATTAATTCTTACATTCATTTGGTTTAAAAAAAAGAGTACTAAAATCAATTATTTAGAAACTCGTCGACGTTTTCAAACGCGCGAAAAAATCTCAAAAATATCCCCTCAATCGCTCCAAATCAGCAAATTTCCACTTCGACGCTTCACCTCCAACACCCCCAGATAAAAGTGAATCAAAAACAAAAAAAAAATCCAAAAAAAAGACTCATTCGAACCGTTTTAATTCGGGCGAACCGCGAAAAACTCGCGACGTCTCGACGCTTCACATCAAACGTGCGCGAATTTTCGCGCTAAACGCCCGAAATAAAAATGGAAATAAAGCGAAGACGAAATGGAAAAAAAACGGACAGAAAGCGAAAAACAGTGCCGAAAAATAAAAGCGGGAAAAATAAACGGGAAAAAGGCCGGGGATAAATAAAACGGAACAACCCCCTACCTCTGTATGGGGAAAGGAGCGCACATCAAAGGGAAAATAATATGATGTTTGGAAAATTGCTACATTGAGTTGACGGTCGAGAAAACATCACGGTTGCTTTTCTATTTTATTTTTTTATATTTTTATATTGTATAATGTGTGTGTGTTTATCTCTTTTTTTCGAATCGTGGCTAAATTGTTATAAAGTGCGATTTTATTTGCTTTTTGTTTTGTGATTTTGAAATGACGCTTTTGAAAATTATGGCGTTGCGATTTGTCGAAATATTTGCTCCAATCATAAATGGTCATAGAAATATTAAATGATCGGTATTTTGTAGATTTATTTTATCTAATATGTTCTTAATTTGATCTAATATTTATTTTATTGACAAAAAATTATTATATTATAGATATGTTAATTTGTACCTAATACAGGTATGATTAATTCAAAATTATTGCAATAAAAAGGATCATATCGATATAAAGATCCTGAAAGCCAAGAGTACAAGTAACAAATCGTAATCATTGTAATTGTGTTCATAAATAAATAATATTTAAGAAGTTTATTTCGATGAATCAAATTCATCATTTGTTTTAAATGGTCTTCATTTACTTAAATTGAATAAAATTTTGGATTTTATTTAAAATTTTCATTGAATCTATAAAACGATATTCATATTCATATATTTTAATTTTAATTCGTTTATATTTTGGGATGTGTTATTAAATAAATTTATATTCAACGAAATGATCAACTTTGCGTAAAGTTAATTAACTCACGAAACAAATGTTCTACAGTTACGTTTCTAACACTTCCCATGATAGCGCATTAAAGCCATCATAAATTTCTTATAATAGATACATTAAACTGACAATCGAACAATGGTAAATAAATAAACGGGAAGGTTAATTTATATTGTATTTTTTTTTCATCACAAAGCTCAATTAATGAATTTGTCGGGAAATCGTTACGAATGCAGAAGAAAATGGAAATGCGAACCCATAAACCAAGTGAGCATTCATTGCAACGAACGGTTAATTGAAACTTCAATTTTGCACAAAAAAAAAGTACATATTTCAGCAGAAAGATATTCAAATACTGAAAAGTTCACACGTACAATACAGATACGATTTTTATCGACGACTTTTTCGAATCAATTAACGAAGCCGTCACAATCGTAGAAAATATGCATGAATGGAAACTTTTTTCGTTTCAAGAAATCAGTTGAGTCTAACGAAAACGAGTGTGCGAAAGTGTGGATGAGGGTGACCATAATTGTGTCCTATAATCATGGCAATGGTGTAAGTCCATAAATAGAAATATATTTTTGTGAAACTATCACAATATTCAATCCATTTTCATACACACAGATACATTCTAATGAACAATACTGCTATGAATACAATTGACAAAAATTACTGGATGCTTAACAGTATATCACTTTTACTGCAGTAATGAAAAAATTGATATTTTTAGTGTGTAAAATTATAGAAATTAGCTTAATTGTAATTTTAGGTTATATGTATTTTTTAATTTTCAAATCAAGAAAAATATTTCAATGTGTTTGTTCAATGTTTCCAACTGCCTAATAAATTCAAATAGATTTTTTTAATATAAACGATAGAAATGGGACTTGTACCATTGTCACAATTGAGTATACAATTGCTAGAGACAAAAGACTTAATTTTTTTCTAACATCGATATTTCACGGGCCCTTGAGTTCGGATTTATCTTTGTGCGAAAATCTGCTCGTTACAGACACTTTTGCAGATTCTTATCGAATCCATTGTCACAATGGTGAATGAATTCGTACGTCTCTGATGTATAATTTGTCTGAAATCGGGAATTGCTGAAATGCTTCAGAGGAAAATACGCGGTTGTGTCACCCTAATGTGTGTATTTATATGGGAGAGTTCGTACGATTGTATTAATTGTTAGTAGAAAACTATTTCGGCGGTTTTTTTAATTGCTTCGAAAAGGCTTCGGGTGGACGCAATTGTAATTTTAATTACGTGTGATTCGTCGGATATCAATTTTTGAAAAATTAGCCCGGCATATTTTCGATGGAAACATTCGTGGTATGTTTATTATTGTGAAAATTCTTCGGGCGCTACTAAAAAAGTCATAAAACAAGTCGCATAAAAATATACTGTTTTTAATTTTCAAATAATGTGATTGCGCATGAGAAAAGTATTTTAGATTTCGACGAAATTTAATTTTAATTTTATTGCGTATCCAGATTTTTTTTTCGAAAAATGTTACATGCAGCAATTGCGTCAGTTGGTAATTGCGATCGTTAAAATTATCAAATGTCAAATGCGAATTTTATTATTTTTTAATCAATCATTTGAAAAATGAAATGATTTTATATTAAAAGCAACATCAATAAATTTATATTATTTTGTTGTAAAAAAATCTAATAGACAAGTTAAATTCACAGAGTTACAAGCTCAAAACATGCGACACACCGTTCAATAACAGATTCGAAACATGAAAATTTGAATTTGAAATAAGCTTCATTTCAATGAAATTCAAATAAATATCATACCAATAATATTTTCATAATAAACAAGCAAATCTATACGTTAAATAAAATACACCATCGAAGAAAAAAATCGAAGTTTATTTAATTTAAAAAGGACCTTAAGTCACTCCGTTAATTAAGCACTTCTCTGATGAAAATTGCCGATTTTTCCCGTGCTTCGTAATAACGAAATATTAATGCGAATTTATTCGGGGCCATTTGTCGTTATTGGATCGTTAACACCCCCGTGCGAGCTCGTTCCGTTAAGCGTATTTCAATTAACGCCGTACGAACCGTTAATAGAGTTTCAGCCGCTTCGTAAACCGGCTAATGTTACATTCACACACTCCAACTTTTGTTATACGAACTTGAAAAGTTATTCCATTGATTAGTTATGAAATTTCTATACTCTTATTTACATTTTATATTATGAAAATTATGATCAATTATGATATGAATAGCCGAATTTATAAAATATCAAATCATCAAATTTTGAATCACAAATAAAGTGGTTTAAGTTCCAGTTCATGTATCGATATAATGAGCTCGATTTCAAATGTATCTACTTGCAAAAGAAAATTCTTTCGAACAAAGTAAACTTTGTTTTTCAATTCCTATAATTTTCTTTTTACCATGATAATTCTGAGAATGATGAATCAAAGTTTCTTTTGAATCGATTTGTAATAAAAATATTGTATTGATTCAATTACTAATCAAGTGTTTATTTTATAATTACAAAAATAATATGAACTTCTTTTGAAAGGCAAAATTTAAACAGAGACTTTTCAAGCTACTTTGCGTTAGACTTGCCTCAAGTAGACTCAAAAAATATTAATTTTATCGAATTCACTTGCAAACCTAAAGTAAAGTAGCTTGAAAAATCCTCTATATTGTATTGATTCGATTATTAACCAAGCGTTTCTTTATGATTACAAAAATAATACGACCTTTTTCGGAAGATATATTTAAGTACAGAGACTTTTCAAACTACTTTGCGTTAGATTTACCTCAAGTAGATTCAAATAATATTGAATTTACTTGCAAAGCTAAAGCAAAGTAGCTTGAAAAATCCTAGATAATTTACAAAACTGCAATTAAATTCATCTCAAACCCATTATATAGAAAATCGTTAAATCGCAATAAACCAAAACGCCATTTCGAACAGTCGATATCACAATGTGACACACGTGACCGTCACACTGAACAAGTCCCATTGAATTTCCCATAGAATTTTCCGTTCGTGCGATTTTTCGCGGCCACAAAATGGCGCCGGCACGCGCTTCAATATCGATCTAGCCTTGGATCGTTCCGATGGCCGTCGCATTGTCGACTTATCCGCAATGTTAACGAAACAAAACGAAAAATTGAATGAAAATACACACATGTGACAATACACAACAGAGAATGACCCATATGCACGACGGTGGTCCACGCGATTGCGTGCTCGGATGATCTATGGATCGTCGTGCACGTGATGGATGTCTGATCTGTTGTGGAGTTTCAACTTTTCAGATTTGATTTTCAGTTTTTTTTAGAATTGAATTGTGTTTATTGGTTATTATTCTATAGTTTGGTTCGAGTATTCAATTTTGATTGATGCATTGTATCGCTATTGTTTAGTACAACTTTGGTATACAATGAAACATTATTTAATTGATAAAGATATAATGTGTTTAGTATACGTGCATTTTTATTTTCAAAATAGTACAATTTTAATTTTTTTTCAATCAATAATATTCTTTTGATGTGAAGTGGTAGCAATGTTCAATTATTTAAAACAGCCTCACGTTTATTTCCTAAATGAGCAAATAAAAATCTGAATTGTCGAGTCCTTGAAAAGCACACCAATGGAATTATTTAAATACCCGACTAAGAAAACGTTTCCAGTTAAATAGTACTCACCACAGACTTATTTACACAATTGAAAACGATTCCAATTAAAACAATAATTACGACAAAAAATCGAAACGTTCGGCGGGTTTATTTTCACAGATCAGACAGATCGATAGACGTAGAACATATTGAATAGAAAATAAGCAAAAACGAAGCGCACAATTCTTTGGACATGTGTGCAGTTTGGCGCCCCATTGTGCATTGTGCCCGATGCAAATTTGGCGGCCATCTTGTGCGCGTGCGGCGGTTTCCCGCCATTACTATTATTTTTTTAAATCAAATAAATTTTTAAATATTCAAATCGAATATACATTTTTTTACTATTATCATTAAACGATAGATAGATATATTTTCATATCAAATAATTTAAATTAAAAAAAAAATTGAATATACGATTATAATTTTAATACATTTTCATGATGTGAGTGCTCATAATCTCGCTTATTATATCTTCCCTTCTTTATGTTGCAACGTTGAGTTACTAGACCTTGTTGAGTGCCAAAAACACTAGATGATATTGCGAAAATTTCGTTTATGTTTATGGAAAAGTCTAAATTTAGATTTGTCGTTGAAGTTTCATCGAGTGTTTCACATACGTAACGATCAATATTAATAGTCTTCGCTTCATTTTTTTGAATATATTCTATTATTTAATAAGAATGGAATATCAAATAATAAGATAACGAAATCATCTGCAATTATCACAACCGCCACATTTTCCAAGCAACACTCAAATCCTTATTCCACCGGAAGGAATCACAAATGTCCCCATAACCCAACCCAACCCAACCTTACCTTCCCATCCTTATTCGACCGATACGAGCCGGGAAAGTAATTCATTCACCTGTGTAGGCATTTTCTTTCAGCGCTCCTTTCAGCGAACCTCACTCTCTCTTTCGGTCACATCTTTTCTTTTTTTTTCTTACACCCCCTGTATACTTGTATATGTATTCGCGTATATATTTTTTTCTCCGCCGAGTCCCTTTGAGCTATTTTCCGTCACCTGTAGTTAAAGTGAAGCGTCGAAGTCTCCGTCCTTTCGGGACACCTTGTATCGCGTCTTATGAAAATGCCTGAGACAGGGGCGATGAATTTTCCCGCCAAAATGTACCGCATGTTTCGTAAATTATTAGATTTTTTAAATTTTAAATTCAAAGCCAACCGATATCGTAGTGGTATGAATTATTTGTGCATACCGCGTTGAGATTCAATGTCTATGTCATTTTGGGTTCTTAAGTGCTATCAGAACCTGATGAGAGTCACATGTAATTTTCTTTGATTAATATTATATTTATTTTGTATTCAAAATATATTGATACTATAGCTTAATGAAACGTCTGTGTATGCCGCGTTGAGATTCAGTGCCTGTATCATGCTAGTGTATCTAGTGCTATCAGACCCTAATGAGTGTCACAGATCATTTTTTTTAATAATTGTAATTTTTGTTTCTTATTCAAAACTTTCTCAAAGCATAGTCTTATAAAACGTTTGTGAATGTCAGGCCGAGTTTCAGTGTCCTTATGATGCTAAGTTTGAATCCTATCTGATTATTGCTAGGGTCACATGTCGATTTTCTTAATTGATATGATATTTTTTCCTGATATTTGATTAAAAGTGCTTATTTGACACTTTGAAAAGAGTTCTTGAGAAAATATCTCCTATTTTGTCTATATTGATTGAATTCGATCGATTTTTGCCTCATATTTCATGCGCTGATTAATCTTCAGTGCTCCTAATCCAAACGATTGCTTATTCATATTAAAGTGAATAACTAATCAAAAAATTGATAAAAATGGATACCAGTACTTGTAAAAATAAACAAAAAAAATGTAAAATATATGCTACACGGTTCGTTTTACATTTTAGCGATGCAACGTTCGAAATCACGTAGCAACGTTCGAATTTATATTCAGTGCGCGAGTCATACTATTTCATAGCATCCGAGGCACTAACCTCGGATAACGACTCTGTGTGCTCTGCATCGTTTCGTTTTTATTTTATTAACGATTTTAGAGCGAATTTAAAAGAAAATAATATTTAGCACCCCTGCACTCTGAGGTGGCTTCGTGAAAGCCTACTTGGAAATTCAGCGAAGGAATATTCCCCTTTTTTACGCGGTTCGTGTAAAATTGCTCCTTTAGGCGAGGCCTGTTTATTAAAAGGGGACGATAGCTTATTTTAACATTTTTTTAAATTATTATTATATTATCATTTGCGCTTTTGTATGAGTAAATTGGTTTATTTATTGTTTTAGTTTGAATCAATAATATTTTTCTTAAACAATATTATTGTAATTATTTCTTATTGATCGTAAGGTGAATGTTTTAGATTTATATCTTAATTAATAATAAAATCTTGTATTTTTACTGAATTTATTACGTAAATATGGTTTTTTTTAGTAAATTTTTGTTGATTAGTTTAGTTTTTCTTACTAAATAAAAATTATTTTGTAAAATTGGTGCAATTTATTAATCAGAATGTCTGATATCTAATTGCATGAGAATAACTGCAAATCTATACTTTTTTCATTTTCATATTCATATCTATAGATATGAATTCAATTCAATATGAATGTAATATTTTTAGAAATAGAGAAAATTCACAATGTTCAATTTGAATATTTGAATAATTTTCATATAATAATATACTATTTTCATTCAAATATCTGTATTCATCATTTGAATTCAAATTTTTAGTTATACCTATCAACGGGACTACGTCTAGCAAGAACTTTGCATAACGAACGATTCTCATAACAAGCAAAATATAATGTAAAAAACAACTCACTTAACGAGCAAAGTGACAAGAAGGAAAATATTGTAACGTCATATGTAGTATCTGAGTTTTTCACTTTTCGATAAGATTCGGAAACGAATTATGCTCATTGTGCAAAGTTTTACTATATTAATTCACATGAGAGCAAAATATTGTCAAAACATGACTCACTTATGTGACGAGAAGGAAAATATTGTGACGTCATTTGTAACATCTCAGTTTTTCATTTCGCATTACGAGTAAGATTCAGAAACGAATTATGCTCTCTATACGAGATTCCACTATACATAACATATTTACAAAAAAATATTCAAATAGATCCAAACATCACATCGAATCGAAAATCTTTAAATCCACCAAACTCAAATTTCCATCCCGAAATAAATTCAAGTGAAACAGACCCGTTGAAAAATGCTTTCGCTGTATCGCAGCATCACTCTTTTACCTGATACAAATTCCCGTGGTGTCGCCAAACCAAAGACGATGACGTCGGCTCTCTGCGGTTCAACGATCACAACCCAACCCCCCATCTTCACCACGAACCCCCATCTTCACCACGGACCCCATCTGCCGAACCCCCTGAAAAATACCCATCTCGGGGTCCCCAGACGACGCCGACACCGTCGAATTTCATTATGACCCGTATATCATAATGCGGATTTCGCTCATAATGCGTCCCCCCTCTCCATTATGGATGGGGTTCGGGGTAATTTACATGTTGCACGTAATGCGTTTACTGCTCGCCCCCCTGTGCTTTTTTTCGACCCCCGAATTTTCGGTGGATTTTTAGAGCTGAAATCGCGTGGCTATTGGCTGAAGGATGCGGACAATGAGCGTGAATCCTGCTAGGGGAGGGTTTTTCGTTATAGTAAATAAATTGTGTTATGTGAGGGTTTTTTTTATGTGGATTAAATTTTGTGTTTTGAATGGAAGGTTTTTGTGTTGCGGCTGAATTTTTAAATAGGGCATGTGTTGTGCAGTGAATGTATGCTACGTGCATATGTGAATATGTGTATGATTTAGGATTATTTTGAAATGAATTTTTTGATGATTTATTTAAATTATATCAAGGTGAAATAGTTAAGTTGAATTTGTTCATTAGATATTGTAATATGGACAGAACATTAAACCTAATGCGTCTAATAAAACTGAAAAAATAAAAGGGGTTGTCACTCTTCCGTCATTTGATATCATTTCATCAAACACGAACCCCCAATATAGTCTTTATTTAATCTTTTAACACTACTTAGCTCATACAATATTTGTTTTTTCACCGTCACTATTTTCAGAACACACATTCGTCACCTAATAACTATAGATAAAAATCTGTTTATAAGTAATATTTCAGTTTATCTGACAAATTTTAATTCTGAAAATTATTTCGTTTATTATGACAACGATTTTAGTATTAAAACTGAAAAAAAAAATAGTTAATCGATTTTATCTTGATTCATATTGCTGTAAATCATTATACTTATTTCAATGTGATTATTATATTCAATAAAGTCAAACGAAGTTTTAAATATCCCGGAACGTATAAGATGAGTCATAATCGAATTTTGACTTTATAAAAAGCACATTTCGTATGAAATGTATAAGAAACATGTGTCCATTTCTAAAATTATAATTCAATTGAAGACACAATATACTAATTTATCAACAAAATATAGATCCAAAAACAAATAAATTCACATTCATCACATCGAAACGTTCTTCGAAGAAAATCCAGTCTGCGGAAAAGCTCGAATCGGAAAAGCACTTTTACTCGGGAGCTTCGGTGGTTCGTTTCCGTGTACTTTGAATAAGCATACATATATATAAGTACATATGTATATAAAACATATATAGGAGCGTTCTCTGTTTGTCTTGTCGGGCAAACATTGAAGGTTCAACACCTGGCGGGTCTTTCTCAGGCGCTCGAGTTCGACGCCTAAGCTAATTCCGGTGTTCCTGGGCAAATAGCCATAGACACGTACTATCGAGCCACGCTGTATATTTACACGTGGCGCGAAATGTACGTACACGTTAAGGCCGAGTACGTGACTTTCGTTCCGATCTGCGTAATGTGCTCGTTTCAATTAACAGACGGATCCTTCTCGGATCATACTCATACGTGTACGAGTCTGTGATATTTATATTTCATTGAAAAAATTTGCGAATGAAGATTATGAAATTTAATATAAAGTTATAATTGACGACTGAAAAGGCTAAGGGGTACAAGTTACTTTGCGGTGATTTCGAGAAATGTACGCTCAAAGTAGAGCGTGTACTTATATGTATGAGGAGGAGATTGAGTGATTTGATGATATATCTCGGCACACGTCTCATATTCGTTTATATCCTTTTGCCACTAAATATATGAGCGTACATAGATTAAGCATAAATGTTATTTGTACCCTTTGGTCTTTTCAGTCGTCATTTATATTTGTAATTTTTATAATTCTCAAAGAATTAGAGTAAAAATGTACTTTTTTAAGTTATTTCGCTCTGACACTAAAATATTCACTTTAAGCTCCACTCTGTCCTTATGTAGAATAATTATACAGATATTCATAGACTATATTTCAAATATTATATACCGAGTGAATAGCAATAAGGGTACAAAAGATTTTGTTTTATCGAAATTGAATCAAATAAAAAATGATTCTGTATCATATGTATATCTATAGAAGCATTTTCTGTAGTTGACTCAATTTCGATAAAACAAAATCACTTGTACCCTTATTCACTCGACATAATAAATCTATACATTAAATAAAATAACTATTTTGATGAATTTATCAATTGTGTATTTGGAAAACACTATTTATCCAAATTAAGCGCTAATACTAGATTTTCTCAAACGTAAAAAAACCAAACGCTCATTCGAATTTCTCGAATACCAATACTATTTCAGATACAAATCAACAACTCGCATGCAAGTTTCTAGAACATAGATCTACCTTTTATATCGATACAAAAAATCGTCAAATTTTCCACATCAAAAAAAAAAAAAAAACTAAAATTTCTCGAATCGAAAATTTTCATCAAAATCAAAAATCCAACGACATCAAATGAGTCACATTTCAATGTGGCACCCTACACATTTAAAGCGCACCCCGTGTTTGCTCGGGGGTCCGTCAGCCTCGTTGCGGCCTCAGACGCGCAGCTGCATACTAAACAAAACGCCTCAGATAGAATTACGATAACGCACCATAACTATTTAACCTCTGTTTGCCGTCACATTAGAGCCTTTGCTTGAAGTCGCCGCTCGATCGACGATCGAAGATTTCAAATCGGGGGGATTTTTAGTTTTCGGGTTGTTTTATTGATGTATGTTTGAGTTTTTGCAGTACGTTTGTCGTGCAAAGTTTGGGGGTGGAAATTGGGGTGGATATTGTGGGGTATATTTGAAATTTGGGTATAAGTTAACGGTTGTAACATTTAATTATTTTTTGAATATGTTCAGGGAAAGGTTATATGTAAGCACTAGAATAAGAAAGGTAACAGTTTCTCTTTTGAAAAATTAAAATTATCTTTTAATATCTATCCCTGATTATAAGTGACTTTGAATTTTTCGATATGAGTGCAGAAATTGTCTTTGAGTTCAGTTAGTTACAATAAAGGTATATTAATAGTTTTGGAATACGTATTGATATGTTTTATTAAATTACTTGACATAATAAGTTTTCAATTTGAATATGACTTTTATAAATTTTAGTCTACTTGTAGCCCTTAAGTTTTTTTAATGAGTTTGTAATACATATTTTGAACATTTTTGTTTTGCGCAATGTAATTCTTGAATTTGAACTACTTTATAAAATTTTATACGATCAAATAATCATGTAATCTGATTATTTTCTCATACACTTATATTATAAAGTAATCGTTTATTTAATCTAAATTTTTACGCCGTGTAATTTTTATCTACTTTTGTACAATCTATCCTCATTAATATCCATCAGTGAGAAATTTAAAATGTAATTTATCATCTGTATTGTTAACATGTAACTTCAATTGTTGAAGTACATTTTTCATTAAAATTGAATCAATAATTCGATTAACTTCTTCATATTTCATTCCAAAATTCGATTTCTATAATTATCTAATTATTATTTCGTCTTAACACCGATACAAACTATTCTGACAAGTCCAATAATTGAATAAACACGATTCTAATTTCACTGATAATTAAATCAAATATTATATGACGACTAAAAAGGCCAAGGGGTACAAATGATTTCGAGAAAAGCTTGTTCAAAGTTGACCATGTACCTACATATGTATATTAGGAGGAGTTCGAGTGATTTAATGATATATTTCAGCACACGTTCCGAATTTGTTTATATCCTTTTGCTACCAAATAAATGATTGTGCATAGAAGCGATTCCTATGCATAATTCAATTTTGGCAAAAAATTCACTTGTACCCCTTAGCATTTTCGATCGTCATATACAATCAATTATTAAATAAGCAACCAATACACATTTAAATTTTCATCCGATCGATTTTCACATAAAATTTAACCATAGTCGAGTTCGAAAAACCGCGATTAATCGAATCATCCTCGAGCCGAGTCTCTGTGCGCTTTAACGAGGGATTTTCCAGTTAGTAGAAAAGCCCGTCCCTAGGTTTTCCACCCCTGTCCCGGTGTTGTGGGTGGGGTGTAGTGAGCCCACCCTGTTTTCCCCATAGAATAATGCTATAGGGTGGTGTGAATTCCCCGTAAATCTGAGATGTTTTGCCGTATTATGTTGCGCACGCCGCTTGTGCTTAATTGAATCAATTATAATGCGACGGATATCGTTTCTGTGTTATATCGTTATACGCAGTTGACCCTAGATTTATTTGCGTGTGTTTAATTCGATTGTTACTTACTTAGATGCCGCTCGTGTATCTAGAAGGGAATTTTGATATGAATGAAATTAATATTCTTTGAGCTATCTTGTAACGTTTATACATTTATATATCTGGGAAGCTTTTTTATCATTACATTTGACGATTGAAAAGGCCATGGGGTACAAGTGATTTCGAGAAAAGCGCGCTCAAAGTTAAACATGTGTCTACATGTATTAGGAAGAGGTCGAGTGATTTGATGATATATCGAGGCACACGTTTCGAATTCGTTTATATCCTTTTGCCACCAAACAAATGAGCGTGCATAGAAGCGATTTCTGTAAATAACTCAATTTCGGTAAAAATGTCACTCGTACCCCTTGGCCTTTTCGGTCGACATTTACAATTTTTAATTGATAAGACTCAACAAAATAAGTGTGTAACGGAATGGTTTTCACGTAGCAAACATATTATATTACTAGCGATCAAACAGTTGAATATATCAACGCAGTTTTAGAGCATTACATGGACACACAGCCACACAAACACACATATTAGCGCTATTATATAGTTAGATTATAAATACTATATAAAATTTCTCAATCAGTTTAAAGTCAATAGTTTGGGATAACACCAATTATAGTAGATAGTTTTTATTATCAGTCAATTAATATATCGAGGGTTGAGTGTACGCTTGTTTGTATCGTATGATGTTGTATTAATTCGGATGAGGACTTTGTTCGGACGCTGGAAGGATTAAGATCTAATTTGGGTCGTTGGATATTGTCTTTTGTATTAAGCGTAGACGGCTTGTTGACTCAAGTATAATAGAAGCGTATTAATAGAATTTCCTTTTTATTTCTTACACACTCAAAAAAAAATTCAACATATCTGATATATTTCTATTATCATGAAAATATCACTAATCGAACGTTACCATTATACAAAGAGTTACACTCGAAACAATCGCATCATCTCAAAACTCGCTCCGAACGAACGAACCGAAACAATAAACTCGCAACGAATTTCACACAACGAGCTAAAATTTGCATCTCTCGGCGATCATCAATAACGCTTTACGACTCTCTTATACACCATTTGAATATATAAATTTTTATTATTCTCATCTGGTCTAGCAGCAGTATAAGGCCTCTTTATCTCGATCGTAATCGGGTCGTGTTACTGGCGTCGAAACGCCGTTTTTAATACGGCCACGGGCTTTTAAGTTGATATCGTGAGAATTGACTACCGGTATTCGAATGGCAGTGTAAAGGTAGTACTATAATAACACACGGTGGAAAGACACAGAAATCGGAGACGACTTTTGTTCTTGGCCTCGAGAGGAACACAAAAAGTCCAGTCGTCGTCGAGTTAGTTATCTTGACGCCGGGCATTCGGTCGAAATGCCGCCGAAACGAAAAAGGGATCTATTACATGTGTAGGGGTTCAAAACTGTCGGTTTTTGAATGTTTTATATAAGTAATTTTTGATATCGTGTCTACTGGTGAGAAACTTTGGTTATATTCTGTCTAGAAACGTGACAGATTCTTCTAAGTTAGTAAAAAGTTAGATTGTGTTTTTGTTTCGTTTTCGGTATCAGGTTAAATTGGGCTACTTTTTGGATTGATGTTGGTTGATTTGCTGACAGGAAAACAGATGAGTACTGTTTTATGATGCTGTTCGATTTTGATTGAGGTGCTTTATAGTTGTTGGCTATTGATTGGTTGAATGAATTGAGATCTAAATTCAAATTGTCATATAAATATTTTTTTATTGATTACGTATTTTGGACATTTATTCTTTAGAGTTAAGTTACTATAATTTCAGAGCTAATATTCGAGTAGGGCTTATATTTTTGTAAGAAAAATATGAAATAAAATTACATGTTTCATGCATTCATGAATTCGTCAACGCTTTGTTGAATGTTAGTTTGTGCAAATACAAGTATATTTTTCACTAAGGTTTATTTTCATAAAATTTAATATTTTCAGGAAAATAAGAGCATCGAATTGAAAAAAAAAAAATTCAAATTCTATTACAATTTTGATTGATTCAATTCCCGATTTTCAACAAAATCAACATCATTATCGAATCCCTCACAAAAACTACAATTCTCTCTCCACACAAAACCGAATCAACTGTGCAAACAACGAACGCTCACCGTTAAAAAAAAACGAAAGATACGAATCTAACATCCACATGATACTGCGTTATGATTTATTACCTTATCGATTACATACAATTATTCATCCTCATATTATTATCGAGGATTGTTCGAAAAGTGCGGGCGCCTAGGGCTCGCGACACCTGCACCACAACTCACAGGTATAACAAACAGGTTGATAGGGACCGAGATAAGGAGGACACGGGATACCTTTACGATGTTTAACATCGTGAAACATGGCGCTTGTCAATGTTAGACCATCGATTTAGTCAAATGTCTGTGCTTCGTTTTTGTCGCTGCGGTGACGCCGCCAAAGGGGTGTGTTGTGCCGCTGTGCTTGCGCCATTGTCGATGTTTGAGATTATATTGTGAGATGGTAATTGTCGATGGTTAATATATGTATATTCATTGAAATCAGCTAATGTCGAGGAAAAGTTTAGTGCAAATGTTAGATCATTGATTTTGTCAAATGTCGCAATCGAATTGCCAAATGGGGTAAATTGTGCCGCTGTTTATACGCCTTGTTAAGATTATTTTATGAGATGTTCACCGATGTTAATTGTCGATGGTAAATGTTAATTGGGATTAGATAGTGTTAAGAAAAAGTATAGTGTCGATGCTAAACTATCGATTTAGCCAAATGTCTGTACTTCGTATGGAGCCGTTAAAGGGGCATATTGTGCCGCTGTGCATTTACCATTGTCGATATTTGAAATTATATTATGAGATTTTTACCGGTGCTAATTGTCGATGGTGAATATTAATAGCTGAGGAAAAGTGAAGTATTGATGTTAGACCATTGATTTCATCAAATGACTGTACTTCGTTTTTGTCGCAATGATATCACTAAAGGAGTAAATTGTACCGCTGTGCTTGTGCCATTGTTGAAATTCGAGATTATATTATGAGATTTTTACCGATGTTTATTGTCAATGGTGAATATTAATAGTTAATTATTTAATTAGTCGATGTTAGACCATTGATTTTGTTAAATTTTTGTAGCTCGTTGGCTGGTGCCGCCAAATGGGGTATATTGTAATATTGTGCATATGCCATTGTCGAGATATTATGAGATGTTTGTTCAGTGTGGTGTGGTGATGCTAATTGTCGATGGTGAATATTAATCGTTAATTAGCGGATGTCGAGGAAAAGTGCAGATCTTGACTTGGTTGTTTGATTGCTGCAGTGGAACGGTTGTTTGGTTGTTTTTATAATACGTGCGATTCTTAGAAATTCGATTTTTTATGCGAATGAATCATCGACTAGTTTGTATTTTATTAGATTGACTCATAAGATGTGCCAGATTTATCATTTTCAATATTGAAGAGTCTAATTTATCATCTGTACATCTGTGAGTTTATCATTATCATCTGTCACTGGATTTTCAAATTTTCATTAGGAATATAGAACGTAATTTATTTAAAGTTTTAAAAAATCAAGGTTTGAACATGCACTTAGTTTTAAAATTAGATCTGACGTTACCGATGAACTAACATACCTTTATATAGCACTCGTACGTGTGCGCAATTCTAGATCGATTTCTTCGCGCATAAAATGACACGACTCCGATATTTACACAGCGGAAAGCAATCATTGAATCCAATCACAATAAAAATCAAACTTATACTTTATCTTATACTTATTTAAAAAAAAAAATCCAAAATCGATTTTATCTCAAAAAGCGGCCTCCGCGAGCCATCGGCGTCAATGACAACGCAGCAGACGCATATTTGTTTGACGTGCGAGATGAGTTTCGGTACAGATAACCCTCGATTATAACATGCACATTGTCGAGGAGACACTATGATAAATATTTTTGTGAAGGGCCGACAGACGGACGACAATGCCCTATTAGTCTGCCCGAGGCGAGTTCCCTCGGAAAAAAAATGCACACGGACCTCTACACGTATAAATTATTGTTTTACGTGTATATGATTTTTTGTTCTTGTTTTAAACGCCTTGTTAGGAAGGTGGTTAGCTGTTTATAAGCTTTTTTTCCCTTCGCGTTAGGGTTTTGCATTGACGGCGCGTGGAGGTGTGCTTGATACTTTTTTGAATGTTTCGAATTTTTGTTCATCGAATGTTATTGTTTAATGTAACAGTTAAACAGGTTAAGTTGAATTTCAGATTAGGTAGGTTGAGTTTCAGATTAGGTTAGGTTGAGTTTCAGATTAGATTGGATTCAGTATCAGATTAGGTTATGTTGAGTTTCAGATTAAGTTAGGTTGAGTTAGATATTTTATTATTAGATTTGTTTGAGTTGCATTTTGATTCTGGTTAGATTAGATTAAAGCTCGAACTTTCGCTTGTTTTTCAATTTGAGTGTTAGTTGACTTTTTTTTATATGACGACTGAAAATGCCAAGGCGTAAAAGTGATTTTGCGATGATTTCGAGAAAATCGAGCTCAAATTTGAGCATATACCTAAAAGTATTGGGAAGAGGTCGAGTGAGTGTGATGCTATATTTCGACACACGTTCCAAATTGATTTATATCCTTTTGCCACCAAATATATGAGTGTTCATAGAAGCGATTTCTATGCATAACTTAATTTCGGCAAAATTGTAATTTGTACTCCTGAGCCTTTTCAGTTGTCATTTATTATTCGAATGTATTAGCGATAAAATCTGTCCACTAAGTACTTACCTAAATTCTCCATACTGTAAATTCAAATTCTATACAAACATTGCAACAAACAAACAGATAGACAGATCACAGATACGTCTTACTAATTATTATTATATAGATAGATAATTTTTTTTATATCAAATATTACTTCTTTGCATACATTTGCTCACGATTACATTTCATGATTCGTTAAAAATTTCATTTAAAGAAATGTTTTGAATTTTAGTTACCTTTTTAATATGCAACACGAGGGGTGGTACAAAGTTAATTTTCGTCAAAAAAATGTATCATTTATCTAAAATGCATGTATGTGCCGCCCTTTGAACATTTCGGACAACCTGCTGGGCCACCAGGCGCCACCAAAAATATTCCAAAAATTGTCTAGCGGCGGCCAGTAGCCAGCCTCACTGATATCCCAAAAGAAAGAGACGAAACACTGTTAAATTATATTCGAAAGACGGAGATAGAATCATGTGTGGAATATAATAAGCTTTCTTCGATTCCCGAATGCGTTTCTTATTAAAATAAATTTAAAAAATCGCCTCGGCATTGTTTCATAATAAATTCACGAATATATTTACGGTCGTCCGACGCAAGTTTTCCAGATTCGATTTTTATTCTTGGTTTGGAATTTTTAAGGAATTTTGCAAATTTTGATTCAATCAATTGAATTTGTTAAAGAACGCTTGAAAAATATTCAAATTGTATTGAAAAAGACCAACTTAACTGAATCAAATCTAATCATGAAAAAATGATCAAAAACCTAACTTAACTGCACTGGTCAAGTATCTTGTTAATTAGATCGAATATTTACTTTATATATTATTGGTCAAATCATCTAAATTGTATTTAACCTAATTTTCAATGAATAATTTTAGTAACGTATTTTTGTCTGTCTGTCTGCGATTTACTACGAGAAAGCATTAAGCATAACGCTGCCATCAAGTCGATCGATTAATTTTGAAAATCGATTCAAAATTCATTCTATATAATGAAGCTATTCAAATTTTATGAAACTCAAAATCGATTTCGCATAAATACGAAGCCGTTAGATATCCGGCCTTAAGTGAAAAATTGACTCAATAATATAAAACGCGATTCGAGCAAGATAATCGAGCTACATCTTGATTATTTAGAGTCCGCGGAAACGTTTCGAAAAAATATGCGACAAAGTGGAAATTTTGACACCGGCTATGAGCAGGTCGTATAATTTTCAAATTAAAATACCTGTTCCGATGTTCGATTTAATAGTCGCACATAGGACGCGTAAAATAAATTATACAATAAAGGAAGCGGGGCGTTTTAAAAGTGCATAAACTATAACCCGGCGCTAATTAAACGTCCGCACTAAAAGAAAATTAACGCCATAAACAGGAGATTGAAAATTGAATATGAACACATGCGTATGCTAATAAGTATACACGGTGTCCCATTGATCTATGATTTGGATATGAATGCATTTTTATTTGTTTTATTATCTACTTGAGTTTCAAACCTATATTCGTGCTGAAAATATATTAATTAGCATAATACGCTTGACGAAAGATGCTCGAAGATCTCCTATACTAAAATGTAAGCACATATGACAGATATACTCACCCAATTCGAATCATTACGATTAATTTTTATATTATTATATTCTCATTATTACTTATTAGAAGAAAGAATCGCCATAGGGATTCTGTTATCAGAGAACTTTTCCTAATACCAAAATATCAGCATTGAAAAGCCAAAATTAGTATTTGAAGTTGAAACTTAACATTTTTTTTTCCTTCAAATTATAACCAAATTTGTTATCAAGCTCAACAAATTCCGACTCAAAAATCAATAGAGAAGCTCATGAATTACTTGAAATATCATTATTGGTATAGATACCAATACTTTGAATTATTTCAAAACTTTCATTATCTCTAATCATGCAGAGCCAATTACGCACTCTTCAAACGAACTTTCAAAAGCTCGACACTTAAAACCTCACAATACAACCTCCACACAAAAATTTCAAACCCAATTCAATTGAATGCACATTTCCTCGCCAGATTTGTGGAAAACCATCGAAAGCACATCACCATTGGCTTCGTTGGTCGAACATAAAAGAAGTGGATCAAAGAGGCCGCCGCTCGGATGATAAAAATTTCGCGTCGCGTGTTTTATTGGATTCTTTTAGCTCGGTTAAAAAAAAAGGCTTGAATAACTAATTAATGGCCTGGGTATTCAAAGTGTCCGCCGAACGTGCGATTTACAAACGAGCCGTATAAAGGTCGTCAAACGTGATTATGGAAACATTTCGGCGAACTATTAGCCGCTCATGGACGTCTTCTTCATCCCCATTGTGAGTCCATCAACGCTTTTATTGCTCAAAATTATTTTTTTATCGCTTTTCTATTATTTTTTATTCGTATGAGAAATGCCTCTTTGATCCGGCCGAGTGAAAGCTTTCGCGATTCGGTCGTTTTGTATGGAGGCGTCTTTGTGCTAATGTTGTAGAACCTCGATTGTTTACATCTTTTAAAATTGAAAAAATAATGCAATAAATGTACAAATCAACAGACACATTGTAAACTTTATAAAAAGCTTCAAAAATCCTAACATCTTATTGAAAAAACTTACATTTCGTCCTCAATAAAAAGCTTGAAAAATGTCGATTTTCACTCTAATGAAAAATGTTCATTGTTCATCAGTTTTTAAGAATGTCATAAATAATGATAGTTAGATATTCTTTCAATACTTTAATCTTCAACCATTCCGGATAATCGAGACTCTACCGTACACATTGAAATTTATTCAAAAAGTAACGCTGTTCATATTTGCGCATGTTGTATGCAAAGTGCAACAGGTTGATTCGTTAAATTGTCGATAATTAAAGAACGTTGCAGCGAAATTGTGCAGTACTTCCATCCATAAACAATATTCGTTCGTCAATTTATTCAAATCTTATGCCGCATAGAACGGTACTAATCGACTACTGGAATATTTTTAACACACGTCGATTTACATAAAATATCACCTGAAATTACTTGTAAACACGTTCGAGCAACACCTGCTTCGTTCGTACGCACCACGAATAAGTAACTATAACTTTGAGAGAAAAATAAATTGAAATCGTCATTATCGCAGTGGTAATCGTAATCGAAAAATTCACTATGACTTCTTCGACTTTAATTTATCGATTAATTTATTTTTTTCGTAAGCTGCTGCAACGTTTCCGCCAAATGTTCATATATAATTTATCGACTCGGTATGAATTCGTTTAATTTTTTCAGTCAACACATGTCATATAAATTAACCGTTTAAACATCATAATAAAATCAAACGATTTTAAGACACATTGCTTCGATTTTAGATTCAGAAACAGTTAGGGAAACGCATGTAGTTACTAGTAACTCATTGATTTCAACTGAAGTTGATAGAAATGCAGTGTAAACATAGATATGACGACTGGAAAGACCAAAGAGTACAAGTGATTTTGAGAAAGATATATTTAAAGTTGAGCATATATATACATTAGGAAGAAGTCGAGTGATTTGATGATATATCTCGGCACACGTTCCAAGTTCATTTATATCCTTTTCCCACCAAATATATGAAGCGATTCTTGTACATAACTCAATTTCTGGAAAAATGACACTTGTACCCTTATCTTTTTCAGTCGTCATACATATTTATACTATATTCCCACCGAATCAGAGCGTACAAAAGTTCGTGCGTTCAACTCGCAAGCGATAAACTCGCATGCCACATCATCTTTTTCGGCGATAGCGGACGATGACGTCACCGGCGAATTAATTCATAAACTCAACGGATCCATCGTAAACATAATTTTTTTAATGGCCCTCCTCGGCCCATAATCAAATAAATAACACACCGACACGAGAGTGGGTCCATCCTCTCGACAACACGTCACAGAAGCGGATTCTAGTCCGCTGAATTTTAGTCGTAACTCGAAAGCGATTTATAAATCGGCCGATCGAAACGAGCCAATTCCGTTGTTTATCTCCGGAATGTTAGATTCTTGCTCGGTTACAAATTGGCTGTAGGTAAACTCTTGCATAAACTTCGATGGGGTGCAGCGACTGCATTTCGTACAATTGTAGGTTGTTCGTTGTTGTTATCCGGATCGATTTTGCTTGTTTGTTTGTTGTGCTCGTTTCATTTTAGATTTGATTGCAGATTCATTGGTCTGAATTCATTATGTAGGTTCGTGAGTCGTAAAAATGTATCGATTCATTCAGTTGTGAATTTACTGTTCGTTCTAGAAAATAGAATTCGAGTAGTCGGGGGATTGATCTTAAGCTCAATTTAGCGCTAATAGTGTATTTCTATTTAAAATTGACAATTTTATAATTTAGATAATTGTATGAAAATATGCTGAAGTGCTGAAGATCAATTTTTCATATAAAATTTGGCTACTCAATTTCGATTTTCTAGAGCGTTAAACTGCCTCCTTGAGTATTGACTCTATTATTTAAATTGTTCAATGCTCTGTTATAATACAATCGATTTGGTATTGTATTCAATAATCGACTTAAAAACAGTTACAACATCATCAATCAAATCAATCTGAAATATTACTTGAAAATTCACTCAATTCAAACAAATCACATCAACAGTTTTAAGTAGACTCAAAATTCCAAAAACACACATTCTAAACCACAACAGAACATACAAAGTATCCTCGATCTAATCCCAATTCATCGACGAAAAACAAACGCATCTCATACAAAATTCCTCGGTGGAAAACCGCAGATAGGGACCGTTGTACAGTGAAACGTCGATAATTTCGCGATGATATACGAGGGGCACATCGTTATTACCCGATCCGGCCCTGATTGTGAGCAGAGATCGAGGCCTGCGGTGTGTGTACCGGGACCTCCCGTAATATAGACGTTAATGCCGAGCCCGGTAATATTGTGTTCCAGCGCGAGAGAGTAAGTGGACCCACGGACCCAACAAATTATCCCCCCTGACTCGACTGAGAGTCGGCAGGGGTGCTCAAGCTTCTATTTATTAAGGGCCCGATTGATTTTTGGACGTTTGGATCGGTTTTTGGGCGTTTGTATCGGTTTTTGGGCGTTTGGATCGATTCAGGAGTCGTTAGATTGATCGATTTAAGAGTTGTTGAAATTGGTGTTTATTCATTGGGTTTATAGTTTGTGATATGATATTTGTTTGTATGTGTGTTCAGTGTGACGCTATGTTGCTGTGGCAGCTTGATTTTTGGGCGTTTGTATCGGTTTTTGGGCGTTTGGGTAGTTTCGGGAGTCGTTTGATTGATTGGTTGAAGAGTTGTTGAAATTGGTGTTTATTCGTAGTTTTTGTGTTTTATGATATAATATTAGTTTGTATGTGTGTTCAGTGTGACGCTATGTTGCTGTGGCAGTTTGATTTTTGATGATTATATCGATTCGGGAGTCGTTAGATTGATTGATTGAAGAGTTGTTGAAATTAGTATTCATTCATAGCGTTTGTGATTTATAATATAAAAATGGTTTATATGTGTATTAATGTGTTCAGTGTAACGCTATGTTGCTGTGTCAGCTTATTTTTTGACAATTCTCATACATTTACATTCTGAAAATGCCTCTTCATTCATTATTGCTGTAGGCTACAGTAGTGTTTCGTTGAGTAGTCATATAGATCTGTGTGTTAATATGTTTGGTACATCACTATATTATTGTGTCAGCTGAATTTTAGATGATTCTCATACATTTATGAACTAAAAATTTCGCCTTATTGCTGTGAGTAATAATATTCTGATGAGTATTTATATCATTTGTATCTTATTATGGGTATAAAATAGAGTAAATTTGTATGCCAGTTTGTTTTGTTTAATGCTATTTTTACTGTGACAGCTCAGTTTTTAAAAAAATTCATACATTTACTGGTCGATAACGCCATATACCATTGATATACAAAATATTTTTCATACAATTAGATAAACTACATGACCATAGTTATTATTTTTAAACGGCTACAAAATTAAAATTTGATCTTGCAATAATTTCACTCATGAAAAATATCTATGTATACAGAATAGTTTAAAATAAATGAAAGGTTTAATAGTTAAAATATAAAATTAAATGAAATATAGAATCTTCGACTTTCCACTCGATGCCATCTCGCATCAATACCCACTAGTAACATCTCATTTTAAATCAATTAGACTCAAGTGCGAGGCGTTTTTCACACACACACAACGTTTCGTACATAACGTGCAGACATATTTTACGATGCGCTCGTTTCGAACACCTCGCACAGTGTATAAATTGTGCAATAATATGATTATACACCATAATGATATTATGGCCCCCCCACACGCACGACTCCACACACGTGTAATTTTCCCTTCACATTCTGCGAGATTATCGCACAATTACAGTTAACACTCGCTACGGGCGAACACATCTATCTATGCGGACCAGTTTTTTTTTCTTCGAAATTTATTTTTTGCGAAGATTGCTCGGGTCGTTGTTTGTTTTCGTTTTAATTTTTTGCCCGCCAATTTATCGACATATTTTAGGTTCTCGTCGTGCGGGAGTAACTCATGACCGCCTCGGGGCTGGTGGATAACTCGACGGGCTATGGTTAGCAGCCATCATCACCATCATCATCGTCATCATCACCTGCTTTACCTGCTCATCCCGTATTTATACAGGTGATGTGGACGAAAAATGCTATTAAAACAACGGGAAACGTGTCTAACCCACCCACACGCGAATCGATGTCTCGTCGACTTTTTTTCGCGCATCACGAATTTTTCGAATTTTTTTAGCGACTTGCAAATCATTCCACTGATATCAATCTGCATTCAATAGAATCCAAATATCACTATTGTCATTTCAAAATTTTATTTTCATATAAAAATCAAAAATTTAATAAGATTTTTCACTAGAATCCGATGAAAGCGTCAGAAAATTGAATGATAGTACCAACGAAGAATCTGTGAAATGATTTACTACTAATAGATACGTGTGAATGGGCCTTCGGGCTCGGAATTATGCAAAATCGAAAACGACACCTCTTTAATGCCTATCGTTAATTGGGCATTAAATTAACGGTCTGTGCTCGATACGTCGATGAAGATTTTTCGATGCCGATGATCGATCGATCATTATCGACGCTTTTTTTTTTACAAAAGTGAAATTTCTCGTGTGACATTTATGAAAAGTTATATTCAAATTTTATGTTCGAATTAATTGGGCAATAGGCATATTTCGATGTCGATCCGTTTGATTTATATTTATTATTATACGACGTCGGTTTCGTCTGTTAGGTTAATAGATTTGGAATTTGCTAAATTGAATGAAAAAATGGAAAGTTTTTTTTTTCAAATCTGTGTGATATTTTCTATCTATAATCGATTCATTTAGAATTTACAGGGTTTTATATAGAACGTGTATACTTTTACTAGAAATGTGCACCTATAACATTATTATTGATATAAATCGAGTAATTTCCTCGATATTGTATCATAGCGGTTTATTCATTACCTCGTCAATGTGTATTATTCTCAGTCCACAATATAATCTATATCAACAAAAGAAACCAGCCCAACAACAATCCATTATAATTTCATTATTCCAGATTATATCACACTGCACAACGATTTATATAATACAACAACCTATTCACCACACATTTCCCATCTTAATCGACCATCATTGGCGACAATTATTCAATTCAATTCCAATTCAACGTATGCAAAAAAATCTCAATTGAAATTCGTCCGCACTTGACACAAGGTTACATCATAGAACTTCCACATCATATTCATCACAAGTCACGTGATTTCAACCTTTCGAACACCTATTCAATATTTTTAAAAAATCAAGTAACTTTAAAATCTTTTTAGTGAAAATTTATTGATGTGATTATATGACGACAGAAAAGGCCAAAGGGTACAAGTAACATTTTTGTTGAAATAGAGTTATGCGCAAGAATCGCTTCTATATATTTGGTGGTAAAAGGATATAAACGAACTTGAATCGTGTACCGAGATATCTCATCAAATCACTCCTTATACATGTAGGTACATGCTTAACTTTGAGTACGTTTCTCTCGAAATCACTTGTACCCTTTGGCCTTTTCTGTCGTCATTTGACGTCTGATTACAAATACTGAACTGTATGAACTCGAAGTGACTGCAAATACTAGGCTATATGAACTTGGTGCATTGCAAATATGTACTGGACTATATGCAGTCGGTGCGATTGCAAGTACTGAGCTATGTGCAATCGATGAGACTGCAAATGCCGGGTTATATGCAGTCGATAAGATTGCAAATACTGAGCTATAATTTTGTTCATGCTCATGTATTTAAATATTGTTTTGTTCTACTAGATTCTTTTCATATCAGAGTTGAAAGGTCAAAATACAAAATCTGACCATATCACATTTATAACAAGCCCAATTCCCACATCCGATGAGTCAATCATCCTCAACCAACCATAGATCAAACCTAGTTATCTCAAACACCCAATTCGAAAAAAAACCAAGACGCCCGCTTAAGATTCTTCCAGGTCGCACACCTTAATTATACGATGCCAAATCCGAAACTAGCAGGTACACAAATTCAAAAAAGGCCAATATATAATGCAATATTTGCGATACGCGGTACTTCCTCAGACACGCCCCCGTCTGCGGACGACCACCGTGCGTTGTTCTTCAACTCTTCGACCATAGTCAGGTGTTGTTAATCGTAACATCGCCAATTAAGATATTCCGAAGGTTCGCCCTGGTCGTCCTGCTTGTTTGTATTGTACGTACACGCTGTCGGATCGGATCGAACCGGTTCGTTTCGTTCGATTATGCTGATTGTGTTCGGTTTTTTTTACGTTTGGCTTTTGTTTTTTTTGATATTCCGTTAATTTTTGGCGATGTGCTTTTTCGATGATGGATTGATTGGTCGATTGTTTGGGATTTTGGGGAATTTTGACGAATTTGTTGAATTTTAATGACGATTGTTTGGAAGTTTGGGGAATTTTGATGAATTTGTTGAATTTTAAAAAAATCTGTATGTGCTCGTTTACACATTGATGTTGCATTTAATGTAGTTCAATTTAACCTTATTTGATACATCGAGTGCTTGTGCAAACGGAATAATATTTTGAGTGGATCAATGATCGTTTTGTTTTTAAATGAATGTGTTAGTAAAGATCGTAAATGTGTAGTTGTTTATAACGAATTTGTTATCTTTTTTTGATTGTTAGTTTTTTGTGATATTTTTATTCGATTAACCATCAATAAGTAGACGTTGTTACAATTGTCCATTAATTTGTGCAAATCCGTCGAGGTGAGTAGTCTTTTAAAATGTTCGGGCACTGATATTTTTTTTGTAATTTTAATTTCCTTCAATCGAAATTTAGTTTTTTGACTCAATGTGATGAGTTTTTTTCAATCAATTGTCACTTTTTTTCGTTTTTAAATTAATGAAAAAAAAACTGTCATATAAGAAAAAACATAATAGGTTTAACAAAACATAGAGGATAAAATTAAAAAGCTCTTACTTTAATTTTTAGATTTATATCAACGATTACAGATTTTACATAATACATCCCCCTCAACACCTTCATTAAAAAAAAAAAACAGACTAACTTAAATTTTCATAAAATAACCCAAAAATATAATCTCTCACCAAAATCCATCACGACAATAAAAAAAAAACACCCCTAAACCTCCCCAAACCAACAATCACACAAACAAATCAAAAAAAATAAATAAAATCTGGACCGCGCTCCTCGAGTGCGGCGCACCTGGCGGCCGTAAGAGCCCGGTTCGCGGCCAACAACGAGGCTGTCTACACCTCGCGGTAATGGCCATAATCACCGGGTGTCCCGCTAAACAAACTCATATTTCGGGCCAATTGCCGGGTAGGCGGCAGACGCACACGGAAAGAGACGCAGCATCCTGCACTCCATACATGTTAGAGAGGGACGCGCGCACACGTGACCGGCCCGCCCCCCACCACGTTCGATATCGACGTCGTCGAGACTGGGCAGACGCTCTCAAGCCGAGGGTCGCGCTTTTTAATTGATTAATTTTTTATGAGTTTTTGAAATTTTCGTGTTGGTCGTTTTATTCAAAACTAGCAGTAGGCGCATGTGCATCAAATTAGTTCGGAATCAATCGAATTCGTATTGCCGTCTATGTGTGAAATAAAAAAAGATTGTACGTCTTATTTCTTTCTACAGGCCGAAGCCCAATTCAACGTCATCAATCAATATCATTTCACTAAACAGTGAAGAAATTTTTATTACCAATTTATGGCAAAGCTACTCCTAAGAGTAAATTATAGTGCACATTACACAGATGTCACTAAATAAATTCGAATTACTCGAAATATGAGGTGTAGGTGATGATCATTTGCGGAGCCGTTTCGTAAAGCGTTAAATTAACACTTTTTTCGAATTAAATGAATCCAAACATTCGAAAGAAACGACCGTGTCTCCATATCAATTTTTATCAACTAAGAAAAAACGACATTTTTGACACTCGCCAAGATAGGACTCGAACTCACGCATCCCAAGTATGCTGAATCAACACGGCATGCACTAACGCTTTATACCGCTGCGCTATCGGCTGGCTTAAATATGTTAAACGATGCAGTTCCGTAATTACGACCCGTGGCTCAGAGCGTGGACGGTGGGTTAGTAATCTGCAGGCGCGGGTTCGAGCCACAGCCGTGTCTGAAAATTTCGAGCATCGTTAGCGTATTTATAATATAGATTTTCGATGATTGAGTACTATTATAGGTCGGTAACCTTAACTGATTCTATGCTCTTCGATGTTTTTTTTTTTAATTATTTAGAAATAAGATTTAATTACACTCATTCCTTTGATTTACGCGGTAGATACGTTCCTGGAGAAATCGCGTAAATCGAGACTCTGAGTTCGTACAAAAATGGAAGATAGGTTCCAGGAAATAAAAATCCGCGTAAATCGATACTTCAAGTTTATATAAATTAGGGAGATACGTTCCTGGAGAAATCGCGTAAATCGAAACTGCGTAAATTGAGACTTTGAGTTTATACAAAAACTGAAGATAGGTTCCAGGAAATAAAAATCCGTGTAAATCGATACTTTAAGTTCGTATAAATTAAGGAGATAGGTTCCAGAAAACCGCGTAAAACGAGGTACGAAAAGAGAATTTTATTAAGAAAATTTATAGATTTAATAGCTCGACAAATTTATAACATGTTTACTGTCAAAAGTATACATAATTGTAATTTTATTATTTCGCCTTCTCACTGCTATATTCTAATTCTAATTTGTTGAATCTGATACAACCAATGCGTTTGTGTGACGTGTGCCACAAAATATGTTTGATTTTTTCATAAAAAATGTAATTATTTACTGACCGCGTAAAAGTGAAACCGCGTAAATCGAGGGATGAGTGTATTTTGAAATGAGATTTTATTAATTGAATATAAAAACACTATAGTGTACTGATATATTATTAAATTATTTCACTCTAATACCAGAACATTAAAGTTACAATCAAATGTTGGTAAAATTGTGCAATATTTTATAATATAAATTCAATATTGCGCAATCCTAATTATCAAAAAAATATCCAATTAATTTAACACTCATCATCTTAAAATTATTTTCTAACAAATTAAAAAAAAATCCCCAAAAAATGCAAAAATAAAATAATACTTCAACATCATTGACACTTTTACACGACAGGACCAAATTACACTCCCGTGCGAAAAGTGCTTTCGATATAATTACACACCTTTCTTTTGGCACATAATATTATATATGTACGGCGCCGTACCCGATATCAATCAGAGTTCCTCAACCTTTTTCCCGCTGAATAATTAAACGCGCGACAGTGCAAATTTACAGTGATCGTTTATTAGCCGAGATCGATCTCAATTTATCGATAAATTGAATGAAAAATCGCCTCGACCGGGCGGTAAATCGATTTTTATATCGAGCCCAGTTAAAACATAAAACCGTTCCTCGTATTAAAAAGGTAACAATTTCGAGCTCGCGTATTTTTTATGGCTTACTCTCGCCGCGGTGTTGTGTTTAATGCGATTATGCATTCTTGTATTTTGCACGATATTAGGTACGATACACTCGTTTAAGAACTGTTGAATTTCCAAACAAATGACGTAAGATGAGGATAGACTTATGTAGTTTTATATGTTTCCATCTTTGTCTTTCGGCACTTTCACAAATTGAGGAATGAGCGTATATAAATCATTAACGATCTTCAACATCCCTCGTCAGCTTGCGAACAATATCGGTTTCGCTTTTTATAGTTTTAAAAACGAAAGCGACGAGCCGCTCGTTAAAAACTTCACTTCGCAACTCGAACGTAATAATTTTTAACGATCTATTAAAAAAATAAAATTAACGGTTACGATCCAGATTCGACGAGCTGAATTCGTGTGAGCTTTAATTTTAGTGACATTTTTTGATACAAGTCAATATATCAATACCACTTTTTCTTACAAAATTATTCCTTTCGGAACAACTTACCCCGGAACTTTCATCCAATAACAATAACTATCCAATTCTTATCATACGTTAACTTCACGTGAAAAAATGGGTTGTGTCGTTATTTTTTATTAAGTTAGAACTTACTTATGTCAAGTTCTGGCAGCGATACGATAATGTCATACACCCAGCAGTCAAATGCTGATATGTTTTAATCAAACGTCTAAAAACGTAAGCGTGAATGCGTAAACTAACACGTTTCTTACTTTCGAGAGTGATACGAATCGCCTCACAATGGGAAAGCATGACTTTTTCGTATAAACAACTCGGTACATCGATAATACAATTTACATAACCCGTTTGTAATTTATTTACTTAACTTTTTTACGCCGGTATAAACAACGTGTGGCCCCATCAATTAACAGTTCGATTTTTCCCATTCGCTATGAGGAAAATTCGGGTTAATTGAATGTGTGCTAGGAACACTATCAGCCATATTCGTTTTCGCTTTGATTAAACATGTTAATCCGAGATGATTTACTATGATTTACGATTCGATTTTTTTACGGTAGCGAAGTGGGTCGTGTATAGAGAAAAAACTCATATCAATTTATTCCGTGGCAGATTAAAAAATTACCAAACGTGCCGTATTAAAGTCCGAATGTGAATAGTATCATTTATATTTTTCGATTAAATAAATATGTATTCGAGTAGCTCATATTCGATTGAGACGATGTTCGGATACGTTCTAAAACAGAATCGATGAATGAATTTTTTTCGAACGTATCGTAAAATATGAATAATGATCCTGCGCTCGTTTTTTGTGCGCTCTCCTCTCGTATCGACGATGTGTGTAGGTACTTATACGAAAATGGGTGAACCATCAGATTTAATTTTAAAATCGAACAAATATCTAAATAAATACCTAGAAGAACACATTTTTATATTTGACAAAAAATATAATTAATGCATAATTAAAATTCAACATAATTAATCAACGCTCGCCCGTTAAGTACTATTTTTCATGTCATGCAAAAGTACATTTACGCACATGAATGACAATGTTACGGTCATAATTGTCAAATGTGTCACGCAATTTTCTCAATATGACTAAAATAATAACGAACGAAGCGGGATTTTTCGTAAATGAATGAAAATTGAGTTGTAACAGTAAAAGAGCATCATATAGTCAAAATAATACAGTTTTGCCCTATTATTATAGATAAATTATACGTTGTAGCTATTTGTAAATAAATGACAATATGCACACACATCATCTACAAATGATTGACTGTGTGCACGTACAGTATCTGCGAATAATCGACTATATGCACACACAATTTCTGAGAATAGTCATAATTAAATTTATTTTCTATTAAATCGTTTTGCAAATGTCGAATTACATACATTAGAGCTGTCACCTATAATAATCAAAATTCTTATGATAGGTCACCTTACAATATTTACACATTATTAACAATTTTCATAACGCACTTAGAATTTTTTCAATGGCATTATTTTTTTGATTTCGTCGATCTTCCTATGTGTGTATGTTAGCTATTGAGAATAAATGTCAATATGCACACACATCATCTGCAAATTATTGACTACGCGCACATACAGTATCTGCGAATAATCGACTACATGCACTCACAATTTCTGCAAATAGTTATAATTTATTTCATTTAAAGCTGTCTTATTCATTAGAGCTGTCACTAATAACAACGAAAATTCGAATGATAGATCACCCTACAATATTTACACACAATTAACTATTTTTTATACGTACACAGAAATATTTCTAAGCCATATTTTTTTGGTTTGTTCGATGTTCGCATGTTTGTGTGCTCTCAGTTCAATTTGTCCGGTTGTTGCGCCCAAGTGCCAACGAAGAGGAATTTCTTTTTGGGTGGTATCATAACGCCATATTAAACAAATACGGCGCCATAACGTATAATTGCGGTGGATGCGGTCTGGCTCCGAAAATACCTTGTTAGTCCACGTAAGAAAATAACTGGCCGTTTTTTTCCCGTGGACCGCTTTTTTCTTCGTTTTTTAACCCACTATTCTCTCTCTCGTATTCGGCCACGATTATCTACATACCCGGCATTTAAGTGAGATTGATTTAAAAGCAGTGGACGTAAGCTACGGCAAACGATTTTACGAATCGATTCGATGCTTTTTTTTTATTGACGTACGATTCGATTGCTCTATCTGTTCGGATTTTGTCAGTGAGAGTTGGGGCGGAATCTTGTGTTTTTATCCAGAGGCAATTCGTGATATTGTAAATAATTGAAAAAAAACGAGGATATTGAAGAGTTAGATTAGTGTATTCTGATTCAGAGAAAGGTTTGTGGTGTTAAATTATAATGAAAGACTCTTTGTGGCGCAGTTATTTGCTCTAGAAAATCGAATTCGAGTAGATGAATTTAATATGGAAAATTAGTCTGTAGTACAAAATAGACTTAAGATTCAATTTTGTATTCGAATTTGTAACTGAACCTTCACAAACAATTAAGTATCACTTCGAACTAGTGTTAAAATAGTATGTAATTAAAGCCGATGATCATACAAATGCCACAGCAGATAAACTATAACCTTTAACTAAATAAAATAATAGATTCTTAATTATATTTTAATTGTGATCAGTTTGATTGGCATCATTTAATCCTAATTAATCATCAAGATTTTATTTATTTAGATAAATTGAACATCAATTGCTCTTGAATCCATCCTATCCCAATTTTATTCAAATTGTATCAAAGCATAATCGAAATCGCTTAGAATCTTAGATGTACCGTGACGCAATAAAATCCAAAATCGTCCATAACAATAATAGGCGATCTTTATTTAAAAATCGATTAAACATTTTACGATCGGTCCAGATTTATAGTTTGTTTATTCAACGTTATTGTATCGTGAAAAATATGATACGTAATCGTGCGTGTAATTTCGACCGGGCTGCCTAATTGCCTCCATTTTCTCACGTTCCTTCTACGAATCCTGCTCGTTTTTTTATTCCACACTTTTTTATACATATATATTATTTTTATTATCATTATTATTATCAAGTCGCGCTCTATCCGATTTTATGACGCGTTTATAACACTTTTTGTTTGGCCCTTTTTTTCCGAGCGCCTCGTTAGTGGGGCCGCCAACCCCTGCAGCCTCTCACTTCTCGGACACGTGCTAATGAACGCAACTTCCAAGACTTATCAACGTTTATTGTGTTTTTGCAAATTATTTTAACGATTTTTCATAGCATGAGTAGCAATTTGTTCGAATTTTTCAAAAAAAAGTACAGATTTTTCTCGGTTACTTCAATAACACTACTTGTTTGTGAAGCAAATCTCTGATACATTGAAATTTTCAACGAATAAATTTTGATTGAATAACGTATTAAAATCTTAAGTTATCTATGAAATATTTAACATAATCTTTTGCACTCATATCCATGTCTTGAATCCTTTAATTCGTTAGTACGTACTTAATACTTACTCTAAAATACATTCCTTGTTCGTGTCTCTTAATCTTATCCAATTGGAAAGAAA
The DNA here is from genome assembly GCA_024721215.1 of Cheumatopsyche charites. Taxonomy (NCBI): domain Eukaryota; kingdom Metazoa; phylum Arthropoda; class Insecta; order Trichoptera; family Hydropsychidae; genus Cheumatopsyche; species Cheumatopsyche charites. The sequence continues at coordinate 1,779,085 of CM045577.1, read as the reverse complement.
CTCATATTAACTTAACTGAATCTAATCTAACATGAAAAAATGAACAAAAACCTAACCTAACATAAAATCTTATCCAACTTATCTAAACCTAAATCCAATCCAACTTATCTTAACCTAAATCCAATCCAACTTATCTCAACCTAAAATCTTACCCATTTTAACTTAACTGAATTTAATCTAACATGAAAAAATTAACGAAAACCTAACCTAACCTAACCTAAAATCTTATCCAACTTATCTTAACCTAAATCCAATCGAACTTATCTCAACCTTAATCCAATCCAACTTATCTCAACCTAAAATCACACCAATCCCAACCTTAAAAAGTCACGCCAACTTGATAAAAGTCAAATTTACCCACATTTTTTCAACATAGATAAAGATCAGTTTTTAAAATTTCAGATGATCATTCAAATCAACACCGTCAGATATAATTAAACCGTTCGATTCTCATTCAATTATTAGCAGACACATTAAAATTGAATCGATACGTGTGCGAGCTTAACGCTCAATTATCGAACCTCTTTTTTTCATCCATCGTTCGCAGTGTTATTGCCGGCAATAAAGGGGGCATAGGGGTCACGATATTTCATATCTGATCATTTTCGAAAAGTAAAAAAACCGATGAAATCAACTAGTGTTTGTATACATGAACGTATATCTATCTATACGAAGAAAAAAGCACGTTCGATAATAACGGCCGTATTCAAATTCGAGTCCTTAAATCGATCGCGCAATTAATATGGAAATTTTATCGGTTGTTAAATGTTTTAGAAGCGCACATTTTAATGTTCGTATTACGCTGTGTTATAATATTATTATAATATTTTAGTAGGTGCGTGTTCGATCGCGTTAATTTTCACACGAATAAAGCTACTTATATATTTATTATACGTGCTTGGATTCTTTCGTGAGCGTTAACATGCAAAATTTTAGGTTTAATTTGTTTGTTTTATCATTTAACCCGAAGGCGAGGGTTATATGAAATGCTTTTGTTGTAACACTGTAATTTGGAAACGTTTAAATTCGAATAACACCAAAAAAAAAGTACACTAGTATCGAAGCTCTATAACTAGAGGCCACGTCTAAAAAGTTGAATTTACATTGCGCGTTGAAAATGTTAGGAAATCTCGAGTTTTTTAAATGTGAACGTAATGCTTTTTTAATTATATTTATATCTTATGTCAAGGACAAATTTATAAAATTTGTGTAGTGGAAAATTATTTGTTAATAATGTGAATAAATGTGGAATTGTTTGCTTACTTTTATGAAATAGTATAATGATGCATAAAAAGTCTATATCGTGAATATGGAGCAAATATTATTTACTATTATTATTATTCTCTACAGTACTACGAGTTGATTTAGTATTATATTCAATGGTCATACTATCATATATATTTTTAATAAATACATATGTAGCAGATTGCAGATCTGAAGCAAAATAACTCAAAAAGACATTCGCTTCAGATCCTTATGGCCAATTTACATAGAGCTTTCGCCTTTCGTGTTGCTATTGCCTTTCTCGTTCGAATGTCTATATCTAGTTTTATCTTGGATATGCGAGTTTCTATGATAATATCCAACGATTTTATTGAATCAATCAGTATTAGAGACTCTAATTTCTTGAAATTACTCGAGAATTCTCAAGAATTTTCGAGAAATCAATATCAATATCCAATACAAACTTCATAAAAATTCATCGACGTACAAAATCCAAATTCGCAATCCTCATCCAAATCAAAATAAATCAATCTCTCAAAAGTCAAAAAACCTCAAAGCCACACAATATACGTACAAAACACACAACACGCACAGTGGGTCCGGGTCAAGGAGTTAAGTGCAGGCGCCAACGATGGCCCGAGGTGGTCCGTCCCGGGATCCCGGGTGCATTTTTATACACTTATTTCTCTTCTATTTACTCAAGGCACGGCTCGTCGTTTTTAATACGAGAATCGTGACCGAGCAATGTAAAGGTAGATGCATACAACCGCTGAACCCGCGAACTCGACGATTTTCCACGAAAACGCATAAAGCGAAACGTTATTTCGCCCGCTTTTCGGTTTATGCGTTCTCGTTATTCCGGACGCGCATAAAACCGGGACGTCGCGTTAATTGCTTCGAAAGTGAAGTTTATTTTGAACAGTGGGTGTCTATTTGTTCGAATGTGTTTGAGAAGCTTTGGGATATGTCGATAATTGAGTTGAAAAGTGAGATATTGCGCTTGTGCGGACGCGAACGTTGTCAGGTTAAATTCGAATCTGTATGTATCTATTGAACTTATATGATGTGTTGATTATTATGTAAGGTCATTTGGGTAAATGCGGTTCATAGGACAATAGGGCAGTCATTAAAATCTAAGAAATTAACAGAAATATTGGGTTTTTTCCACATTTGGCTTAATAGTCATATTTAGAACTTCGATTGAATTAATAGCTGATTAAAGACGAAATCAATATTTTATGTTAATGTTAGCATATTAGAATACAGTCGGAAAAGCAGTTTAAGATCTGAATATTTTAAAATGTAGCACAGTTGAAGCTTGTGTAATTTTCATGTGCATGCGTAAATATATTATGATGTGATAATTTCGAAATATTTTGTTCTAAGATTGGATTGATTTTATTAGCTTCTATTGAGGTTGTTTTGAAAAGTTTGTTTTGGTTGGCTCGAGTGCAAAATTTTCATTTAAATCTATAATTATTCTTGTCGATGATGTGATTTAGTTTCAATATTATTTTCAGAATTTAATGAGTCAATTCGTCAATGTATTGTATTGAGTTGGTCAGTAATTTTTCAAGCATAAAATTAATTTGAATTTTTCTCAGATTAGGGTGTATTTTTTTTTTACAATTTGAATGCTCGATGAGCTGTTCGACATTGTTTCCGAAGCGTGACTAACACAATGACAAAGCAGCGATTAGTCCCATATCCTTCAATTTGCATAAACTTCATTCAAAATATCAATTATCTCGTAATAAATCATTAAGAGCACATAAAACCCAGATCCTTTTTCTTTTTACGGCGGACGATTAAGCTTATGTTTTTTGCGAACAAGGATCACGTTTCTTCAGCGCATTCGTGCAAAACATCCATCAGATTAACATGCCAAATTGAAAAATTTACACAAATCTCACACTTAATTTTAACAAATTAAAATTTTGAACACACAACGGATTTGCGCCCTTTTAAAGATCAAATCCGAATTATCTGCATGTACTGAAAAATATTTTCGTATGGATCTAAATCCAAACTTCATTAAAACAAATTGAATTTCGAACGCACAATGAACTCTCGCCTTTCTACAGTTCAACCCCAAATCGTAACTTATCAGAAGATAATTTTTGAAAAATTTTCATGCCAAATTTAAAGCGAACGCTTTAATTTATAAGAAAGATGACCATTGGCGTCAAATGATGAACAAAATACAAAAAGACATAGATATTTTATTCAAAAAAAGAATGTTTCGAGCGCACAACAAACTCACGCCTTCCCACAGCTCAATTCCGAATTAACGACACATTCGAAACTCTTTTCTAATTTTTTTTCACTCCGATTTAAAGCCAAGCTATTTTTTTATAAGATGTATGACCATCATCATCAAATGTTGCACAAAATGCAACACGATACAATTAATTGAGACAAATTTTAATTCGAAAGCACCACAAACTCCTGTCTTTCCTCAGATCAAATCCAAATCATTACTTACCCAAAGTTATTTTTTGGAAAATTTTCGCGCCAATTCAAATCCAAAGCTATTCTTTATAAGATGGATAACCATCGGCGTCAAATTTCATACAAAATGCAACACGACATACTTCATTGAAACAAACTTGAATAACGAACTCGCGCCCTTCCACAGTTCAACCCCAAATAATACCTAACCCAAAACTATTTTTCGAAATTTTTTCGCACCGACTTAAAGCCAAAGCCATTCTTTATAAGATGGACGACCATCGGCGTCAAATGTTGAACAAAATGCGACACGATTTCAGGTTGTCTTCGACATGCGTTGGACCGGTAGCCCTACGTGATGCCCATACGACGTGCCACCGAATCCCGACACACCGGTTTCGGTTATTTATCAAAATGTACCCACACATGCCCCCCATACACGTTCAGTGAAAACTTTCGTTTTTGGCGCGCTTTTTGAACGCTCGTTTTTTTATATGGCGCTCCAGTTTTGCCAATCGAATCGATGATTAGGTTTATGTGTTTGAGATTTGCTGCTTGTTTTCAGGGGCGTAGCTGTTTCTATAATAGGGTCATGTAATTATGAGGGCCCAGTTTTGATATGAAAAAATGTTAAATTATTATTATTAATATATAATTATAATTTGAACATTTTATATTATGTAATATAAATATTTGACACTAGTATGTTATTTAGTTGACGAAATACTTGATTTAACTTAATCGATTTTAAAATGTATTCTGATTTAATTGAATTTATCCTGACATGAAAAAAGAAACAAAGACCTAACCTTACCTCATATAAAATTAAATCCATTCTAACCTAACCAAACCTAACCTAACCTGAACTTAATCAGTTTCAAAATGTGGTTCAACTTATTGGTATTTAGCCTAACATAAAATTAGAAACAAAGACTTAACCTAACCTAACATAAAATAAAATCCTTCCTGACCGAATTTGTTTAACTTCCTAATTAGAATCTATAAAATGTCGTGATTATTAAATAACCGACAAGTACCAATCATTCTAATAAATGTTAAATATTGAATACAAAATAATTTTAATTATTTGAATTCATTATAAAAATCTGCTACAAACATGATAAAATCGTTTTATTTTTGTAATTTTAACATTTTAAAGCCACAAAAAGCTAGATTTTTTTCACATATAGTGAATGGGGGGTTCCATTAAATTTCGTCAAAGGGTCCAAAATCTGTAGTTAAGCCTCTGAATTTTGTTTTCTAATTGAGCATACATATATAGAAAAGTTTAATTTATAAAATAAATCGAATAATAAAAAAAAAATCAAATTAAAATTCGAGAAAAAGCCGACCGCACCATAAAAAAGCAATCGACACAAACCCGAATCGGACATATCCTTATATCATATCACAGCCATCGCGACGAACATGGTCATGGGGCTCGACGAATACGTGAAATTTTTCTCAAAACGGCATCTTTGTACACTTTTAACTGTGCTAACTTCGAATTAGCGATACGTGTTGTGGAAAAATTCGCACCAAATTGAATTATGAGTCTGAACGAAGCGAACTACTCTCTCGGGCGTTGCGCAGATTATTCGTTCGCTCGCATTTTAATATCATGGTATAGCCGATGGGAAACCTTATATCGCGCGACAAGGACGCTTAAGTGTGCTGCATTCGATAAATTTTTCGAAAATTAATTTCAAAAATGAAAATCGATCAAAAATTATGAAATTTATAGATTTTATTGCACTTAGATTGAATTGAGACTAGATATTTCAATTGCATGTCCAAAAGTTCAAGGCTAGGAAAACAGCTGTTGCATTATCCTATGAGAAAAAATATTATCATTGTGTTAAGTAGCTTATTAATTGATTGAAATATCAGCCCTTAATGTTTGACACCTTTAATCAACTATAGATTCACAAATCATAATCTTTCTCAATGTACATGTATAACAAGAATTATAAAAGACAGAAGCAGATTTTTCGTTCAATTCTTATCATACTTAATATATGATATAGACTTGCGAACCTTCTTATGTTTAACGATATCAATATAAACTCATCATACTATTTTTTTTAAATAATACCGATTTTATAATTCATAACGATGATTTAAAAATATGATTTTTTTTTTCAAAAAATAATTTTATTTTTACATAGTTTGAGAATGTAAGTGATGTTTCAGATGTTTTGATACAAAGTTGCATTAATTGATATTCAGGCAGGATATAAATTTTATATAAATATTTTAATAAATGCAAATGCACCCCTGTCGCGTATTTGCCAGGCTTGACATAGCTCACACGTCGGATCGTTTCGAGGTCACAGGGTGTTCTAAAAATTATCGCCTCCTGACTCATTTAAATAAACTAAATAAAAACGAACACGTTTCATATATAAGAACATACATATATAACCATTCTATTGATATAGCGATAAATAAAGATTTGCATAGGAAATGAATAAACACGTACACACACCCGCTATACAATTTATTAGTTATGAATAGAAAACGAATAACGATAATTAATCGGATCGTTTCGTCGCCGCAGTACAAAAGCACCGCTCTTTTCCTTACAATGAAAAATATAAAAAAATATATGACGACTGAAAAGACCGAGGAGTACAAATGGCATTTTTGCTGAAATTGAATTATGTACAAAAATCGCTTCTATATTCGATGGCAAAAGGATATAAATAAACTCGAAACGTGTACTGAGATATATCATCAAATCACACGACCTCCTCCTAATACATACATGCGAAACTTTGAGGACGTTTTTCTCAAAATCACTTGTACCCCTTGGTTTTTTCATTCGTCATATAATATTTTATACTGCGTGAGTCTAATTTTTTCTTCGAAATCCTTTCGCATACGTAGCAAATTAATTCGCAGTGTCAATTCAAACTGTCGATTGACAGTTTTTGTCTCTCCTTGATTTTAGCCGACGGACGTATATCAAAATTTAATGGCGTCTTTCGTTCATACGACGTAAAATAAAATTCAAAATTGATTGCGAGCCGGTTGAGTTCGAGCACGAGCCTCGAAAACAGTCGAAACTCAACACTGCATATTTTACCCAGTTTCGAATTTTTTTCCGACGACTCATTTTTAGCTTTTTTGGTATTTTTTTGACGTTTCGTTTTTGCTTTTTTGGTATTTTTTTTTAAGTTTCGTTTTTGCTTTTTTTGGTACGGTTTGGTCGATTCGTGGAAACTCGCGATTGAGGCGTTACGTTTAATTACGAGGCTGCGTGTTGCGGGGCGGTCGCCCGAAACGAAGACTTCCTTTCGATTTTTGGTTGTTTTTGGTTTTATTTTTGCCTTTTTTGGATTAATGAGGGATGCAGGGTGTCCACGAATGGCACATGTCTATGTTTCCTTCCGTTCGCCTAATTCCAATGTCGTGTTAATAGTAAATACTTAGGTCGAAAATTGGAATTTATTTGAGAGTGTGATTCATTTTGAATTGGAAAAAATAGTTTGAATAGTAAAAATAGACTGAAAATAGCAATGTCAAAGGGTACAAGTGACTTTTTAAAAAAAAAAAACGTATTCAAAGTTGAACATGTATTAGGTCAATTTGATGATTTATCTTGGTACACGTTCCAAGTTCATTTATATCCTTTTGCCACCATATGAGAGTACATAAAAGCAATTCCTGGTCATAACTTAATTTCGAAAAAAATGTTACTTGTTACTCTTGGCTTTTTCAATCGTCATATCGAATCAATTGTAAAGGCGATGTTTTATATAATTCGTTGTTTTGTAAGACGTAATTAAATAAAAATTTGCATTTTTTGAAAATCGTATAATTTTACATTTCAAAGTCACGAATATGAAACAAATTACATAGAACGATTTTATTGAAAAGCTGATCATTTTATACGGAAAAAAAAAATTGTTGCGAATAACAAGTCGTTGTAGATGTTATTTTGAAACACCTGGTTTCTACTTCCACTCGCTTTGCTCAAAGAATCATGTAAATAGATTTCTTATCTTACGTAAGCTTCTACACATCATTATTGACTTACATTACAATGTTACATATACACGAAGGATTAACGATAAATAAATCATAACGTGACAAATTTAAATCGTTAAATATTCAACGATTAAAAAAGAGGGTCTCGTTTGTAAAACCAAAAAAAAAATCGAAACGTTCGGTTGTGCAATTATCTCACATTTCAAATTGAATTAAACGTTGCACAACTGTATAAAAATGAAGTTATAGAATTACAAATTGTTAAAACGCCCCGAGTGCAAATCTAGACGCACTTTTTAACGTCGTTAAGTGACGTTAATAATATACGACAAGCGACCATACAAAAGCGATACTCGTATATAATAACGGCGAGTGCGTTTCGAATTTATTACAGGTGAAATTGTCGGAAAACACTTGTAAGACGCAATGAAAATTCAAGAATACGTTATTTATTATACGAGCGAAAATCGACACGAGAAAGCAATAAGTCGATAAATGTGACGTTCAGTGCATAAAGTGATTAACTCTACTTTTCGAAAAAAAATATGGTGCATAGTAAAAATATTTTTCTTGATTGAATCATTAAATTACAAAATCTGTTTGATCAATGAATGATAAATCATTTATTTAGGTCTTTTAATTAATTTTGTACTCTAATTTATCATATCCAAGTTAATCAAATTAATGCACTGAGCGTCTCAAATATCTGATTATTTTTAAGATTTGTTTTAATGAAGTCGCACTGACTGCATATATTAGGTTATATGAAGTCGATTTGACTTAAATATTTTTATTTTTAAGATTTTTTTTCGATATGTTTGATTGAATGTATGTATTTTTAGTGAGGTATTCCAGTCGCAGCTGAAATGAATTTTTTTCTTGAACGTGCTAATCTGATTTCAGGCAAATGTTCCCACAAATGAAGTTCAGAGTGTCAGGCTTAGATGCCAAGGCAAAGTACATCCTTCTTCTTGACATCGTCGCAGCAGACGACTACAGATATAAGTTCCACAACAGGTAGTTTCCACGATTCCAAGGTTCCACGGCCTGCGTAACATGCAACAGAGATTTATATTCATTTCGTGTCTTTATTGTTTTTTAGTTTTTTTTTATTTATTTATTATTATTTCTCTTGATTTTCTATTATATGCACCCGCATTCGCCCTTATGACCCGTATCGTATTACTACGACTCCCGTCCAAGAAGTCCCTTTGTGATTTCGTCGCAAACTCCGACGCTTTTCAGCACCGAATCTAGCATCACGTTGGCTGAAATGTTCGTGAAAGAATCAACGATATATTTTTTGATTTCTCCTTATTTTTTTTGTTATTTATAATTTGGTGTATGAGAAAGTATTCAGCAAGCACTTTTGTTATGTGATCGTTCCAGGCGCATGTTCCCTGCCTACAAAGTACGCGTTTCTGGGCTCGATAAAAAAGCGAAATACATTTTACTGATGGACATCGTTGCTGCCGATGATTGCCGTTATAAATTTCACAACAGGTATATTAAAACAAAGAATAAAAAAATAAACGAAATACAGTAAAAACGAGCTATGACTAAAAGGGCCGTGCGAATAGGTCTGATGATCACCGATCTCGCGAACATTCACCATGATATATCACTGTGTAAACATTTTTTTATTAACCTTTTGTCTTCTCTCACTATCGAGCGATGTTATAATTTATCCGTGGTCGTAATTTAAATTACAGTAATATATTCAAATTGGATAATAAAGCGTATCCGATTCGCAAGAGTCGCGGTGCCGTCGAGCCGCTGTATGTATTCGGGTCTAGGACTTTTTTTCCGGATTGGAAATTTTGTATAATATCAATTTTACGATTTTACGATAAGTATGTGTAAAACACGTCGTATTGTAATGTCAACATAGCGATTTGTTCGCCTTGAATTATAAATAAGGCGTAGAGTGCGATGCGTGTCAGGTCTCGATCATTACACGACACGTACAAAATGGTCGCATTGAATTTAACGCATTTTGATCAAACAAAATGAAAAAAATCATATTGGATTGCTATAGAAGTGATATGTCATTCTAATTTGATCTGTGATCGAAAGTCTTATCGACAGAGGAAAACGAAGTCGTGCACAGAAATGGATAATAAAACATAATTTTGTCTATAATTTTGGTGGTGTCATTAAAAAATACATATGTACATAATCAATATATAATTAAGCTGAATATACGATACATATAATTCAATTGAAGATCATATACAATTATGATTTCATATTCACCTGGAAGCAATTGTCGAAATGAAAAAAAAATCTAATAGTATTTTATTTTAATAATAAGGTGGGTATTGTATACATTGTTATGATTTAACAAAATTTCATATTAGCAAAATATATATGCATTCCATATTCATATATATTTATTTGTTTAAATTAACTGAAAACAAAAAAATGTACATGATGAAGGCAAGAAGCATGCGCCGGACGACATGAAACAAAGAGATCTGCGTCTGATTATCGTTTAAAATTAAAATTTATATATAAAAAAAATCGTTAAAAATTATTAAAAAATCCAGTGAACGAATACATTTTCTCACATGTCGACGAAAAGACAAGATGACGCGTACGTATTTTTAAATGTTTTATTTTTTCAATATGATTTTGCATCTATATTATTTTACTTTTGATCTAATCACATTTGGAAATATTCACGTTATATATTAGTTTGTTTATATACTTGTTGAGCTTTTATTCACCTCACAGTGTTTGGCTTTTTATATGCAAATTATATTTTATTTTATTTAATTATTTTAATTTAATTTATATTTTTTCACGTGTTTATTCGTACCAATCACCACGCAGATCTCTTTGTTTGATAGATTTTTTTTCATTTCGATTTTTTTCCATATGTTATTTATTATTTTCCACCAAAGTAATGTATCGTTGCATTCCGATCAATTTACACGATTAATAATTATGACAAATAATTATTATTTCATTTATTATCCATAATAATGTACGCTTCGCTCCCACCTCTGTTTTATGCATGGTCCGTTTACACTGTATTTGAAATATTTAAAATTATACATAATGCTTGACTATTCATTTCAAAAAAATTGAAAAAAGCAACAGTTATAAAAGCGAATTGAAAATTTCATAATTTCGCTCGTTTTTAAATTGTTGTTCTTATGAAATTTGAATAAAATTTTTGCTTAATTGAAAAATTTGAAATTAAAATAGATATTGAATTTTTTTTAATGAAATTTTTTTGTGATAGTAATGATTTATTTTTCGATTTATAGTAGGTGGATGGTAGCAGGAAAAGCTGATCCAGAAATGCCAAAAAGGATGTACATCCATCCAGATTCACCATCAACAGGAGAACAATGGATGCAGAAGGTCGTATCATTTCATAAGTTGAAGTTGACAAACAACATCAGCGACAAGCACGGCTTTGTAAGTACTGTACGTTGTATCGCATTTTTATTACAAAAATTCCCCCCCAAATACAAAAAAAAAAATACTCACTTATTAAATTTCGTGCATGCGTAAAACAATATTATAAATCAGGCGCTCTTTTGATATATTTTTTGTGTGATTTTTCCGTTGTCCTTTTGTCAGTGCCGTGCTGAGGCAGGCCCCCCGTCGATTGATGGGCTCCTGGCTGTTTTTTTTTTAATAGAAAATGATCCGAAATCGCTATAAACGTGTTCGGAGTTATAAATCCGTGAGAGATGTGTAGAGAAAAGGTGATCCTCTACAAGAGTTATTGTCGCGTAAATCAGGACGAGGAGCCGACGACGGAGACGTTAAAACACTTCGATTAGGGTGACCATAAAACGTGCCTATTAACAGTCGTGATCGATTGTTTTTTATTGACTTTTTTTCATCGTCTTTTGCTAGATCTGTTCTGTGATAGTTTTGTATAGAAAAAATGAATCTAACTATATAAATATATGTACATCGATAGTTCATTTTGATAAATAATTGGTATGTTTTTCTTTTGAAATTGAATTTGAAAATTATAATTATAATAGCGTCATTGTAAAGAGTGTTTATTATGGTTTTTCTCTTGTTGGGTAATATCAACTAATTGTAAGCCACAAAGTCACGATAATATCACTTTGTTGTTAAGAGAAGAGAATTAAACTAAAGATTACTTTTATTGAGTCATTGGGTCAGATTTGGTTAGGTTAAGGTTTATTTAAATTTCTTCATGGTTGGTTTTCACAAAATCAGATACTTAGATATGATATGATAGATCTTAAATATGATATTATAATACAGTTATCATACTTATCAAAAGTATGATGAATTGTGCTAATTGCGACTGACATCGATATTTAAACGAAATCATCTAGTATGGATGCTAGATGATTATTTTTTCAATATATTCATTAATTTTTTAATTTCAGTTTTTTCATCTAATACTATCAATGCTAAAAATCTAAAGTTTTTAAGAAAGCAAATAGCGTACCAATGTACCACTTTTCATCAAATCTGCACTTTGCACCACTTTGCATCAAATATGCAGTTTGCACCACTTTGCATCAAATCTGCACTATGCACCAAAAGAATCAAATCTGAATTTCATCTAATGTCTTTAGTCAAATCACAATCAAATCACTTAAAAAGACATTCACCATTAAAAAACCCTTCCTAATTAGACATTACTCTTTAAATAGCCATATCTCGTGAAAGAGACTCGATCCACAGACCATACGAACTTATGGTCGCAGCACTATTAACAACCGAAACGCGGGGCACATAAACGGTGTGTTTTAACCTCGTTGATCGCTGACAAAGGGAAATGGGGCGACCACAATGCGGGACAAAGGGGGCGGCTCGCCAAAGGGCCCGTGGCCTACCTGGGCCCTTAACAGGCTAATAATCACCTTTGTGTCGCGACAAAGGGCCCGGTATCTGTTTAATCCGCACACAAAACATTTTTCGCAAATATAATACGCGTCATTATTCAGAAATTTAAGCGTATGTGTGTGTGTTCGTCGTATGTGCGAGTCCAATTGGAGTATTGTTTAGGAAGAGAGATTTCTTTTGAGATGGAAATGTGACGCTTGAATTTGTGTATGTGTGTGATTTGAGGGTTTCGTTGGTTTTTTTGTGTAAGAATTAATGATTTCGTTGCGATTTTGTGAAGATGTCTTAATTAGAATGATAATAATGTGAGCGTTAAGAACGATGTTTCTAAGTGGCTCAATAAAAATTTAAATGCAATTGTATTTTAATTTTAAAAGTGTATGTTGGAACAAATGGAAATATTGTTTCAACGTACATTTTTACCATTAGCTTTCTAAAAATGGCACAAATGACAATGGCAATCGAAATTTTGAAGAAATTGCACAAAAAAGACTACTTTTTTTTATATCTATCTTGAAACGGATAAATGTGTATTTAAAACTGAATCGATGAATATAACATGTCATATTAATAAAATAAGAATGTTCGTGAAGTAAACCATCTGCACAGTATTCAATCTGATCCAAAGAAACTAAACTAACTTGACTCGACAAGTGTCTTATCCATAAACTGTCCAAAATATATAAAAATTAACAATTCTATAGAATTATTAAAAAATATTTATAATAGAAAAAAAGTGATATCTGAATTATCTTGCAAAAAAAATGAAATCTGAATTATCTTGCAAAAAATGAAATCCGAATTACCTTGCAAAAAAAAAATGAACAATATCAAAATGAAAAAAATAAAGAAGCTCCCTGCGAAGTTGGGTACTTCTTGCGCGATTGATATAAAGGTCCCCATCTTGACAAAGGGTGAACAACCCAGAAAACGAGCATTCTGGCACGGCTCGTCGGTCCCTTTGGCCGATCACCGGAGTGCATTAATGCCCCGCTTGTCCTTTGTGCACTCGAAGGAGCACAGAGTCCTCGGGAGTGCTGCGGCCACCATTGGCCACAAAGAGCGCCCTCGACCGGTGCCAAATTCGACCCCCCCGCGACGATTTTTCAACACTTTGAGCCTTTTTTTCCATAAAATTCGAGTTTGAGTCGACTAATTTTGTGATTTGGAGTTGTTTTGGTTGGTTTTTGTAAGATTTGGATCGATAATTTAAAAGTTTGAGTTTTAAAAATAATAATGAATTAAGCGTGCCGGCCCTCAATGTGTTGATTTTGTATGGAAAAATATTTTTAAGTGGGTTTTTTGAATGATATTGAATAGTTTGCGTATATAAATCATAATTGTATAATTTTGATGATATTCTGATATTGTAAGTAGTGTAATATCTATAGGCAGATTTTTTTCTTCCAATGAAAGTTGCTTGAACTTCATATAAAATCTAGTTTTGTTCATTTGCAACTTTGATTATCTATTTATTTTGTCGATATACTGATCATAAAAATAGTACGACACAATTAGATTAAGAATTTTTTTCTCCGAATACATACTTAAACATAGTAATAAACACCTATGATTACTTTTCACACATAAATGATCAATTTTAACGTAATTTTCCTATCACTAGTTTTAATATCTGACTAGTGTATCAATTTGATGTAAGAAAAAATATATTATGCATCCTTCTTTCGATTGATTTTTTATATCGAAGTTGTGAAAAACGGTCATGTTTGATACAACGAGCTGACTTCAAGTTCAATTGTTGCGGCACGTTTAATTAACGTCGAAATTAAATTTTCGCAAACCGATTTAGCCGAGGTCGTTATTTTCGCATCGTTTGCACTCTAATTGCACTCTAATTGCTCGTCGCATAATTGTTGACGCAGTGTCAAGTTTAAGCTTTTCATCAGCGCTTTCAAAACACATCTCAGCCTGCGTACAAATATAATTTAATAATGACGCCTAAAAAAAACAACAACTATAAGCAATTATGGCACCGAGACGTACAAAAAGACTGATTGAAATCATCACCAGATGACGATGTAGCATAATATAATAATTGCCAAGAACAAGCGTTCGTATTGTTCGACTCGTCACTTTCCCATGGACGTAATGTTTTGTACTCATTTAGACGTTCAATACGAATAATTTTATGCCAAATCAATTTTCTATAAACCAATGTAATCATAAATATAAATAATCTATTCATTGTTCATATAAAAGTACGGTTTAATTCAAATGATACATATGTTGTAAAGGGCTTTTCATTTGCCAATGTCGAACTTTGATTGTTAATTGTGGTTATATTAATGAGCTTAGAGTTATCAAATTTGAAAATAACACGTATTAACTCATCAAATTTTATCATGCAATGTTTTACGATTCAATAATGTGTTGAAATTGAAAAAAAATTAAATATTATCAAAATCAGTGATTTGGTCGCCTTAGCGTGAGTCGCGCCCAATTCACGGTCAGTCAACATGGCCGCTTTTTTAAGTTCACATTTTTTTGCTATTAAGACTGATTTCTGTGATATTGTGTAAAATTTTAGATTTGTGGAGAAAAACCCTAGATGATTTTCACCTTGAAGGTTGACATAACTCATGTTTTACATTAAATTTTACCCCATTTATGCGAAAAAATCGTCAAAATTAGTTCTCTAGAATATGCCATCTCAATGGAACTATGATATCTTTTTGACAAAAAATAATATTTTAGACATAAATCTACTTAAATATACTTTCAAATAAAAAAACAAATATTGCTATATCACCTATACAACTAGTTTTATTCCATTTCAAAGTTCGAGCGCACTTAATGAAAAACACTGTACCATCGGCCACCAACGCATATCGAAGGCTCAAGTGCTTACAAACATGCTGTAATTTTTTCATCGTTTTCATATGTGCTTACCCGATAATGGTTCAGTCCTTCGGCGATAATTTTCCATTTCTCACGTGCAAAATGTGCACTTATGCACGCGGAAAGCACGAACCGACAATCATCATCATCGTCGACTTTGTATTGAATTTAATGCGGTGTGCGGTCTACCACCATAGTCGCAATTATGGTCGTTTCGAAAATCTCTGGTGACACACTGTGCATTTTCTTTACGTTCAATTACGTACAATGTAAATTCGATAATCGAGAAAATTGCATGATTATTGTGTTTATTCGCGATGGCTTTCGATTTTTGTATGAAAATCGGATTTGTTTTAATGTTTGTTTAACTGTCTGATAGGAGAGAAACGTTCGTGGACTAACTGAGCCAATATTTGACTCGACACATAGAAAAACACGTTTCCCCATTCACGATAGAACAAACGAAACGTAACACGTAGTACATTCTGTGCGATTTTGTTTGCGCAGCATTTTGCAGCCGCTCAGTGCATACAATGATCCAGTGTTCTTCAATCTTTTCAAAAATTCTGACCTTACCTTACATAAGAACCGTTTAAAATCTTCCACATAAACATAAACCTCATAGCTCTCTAAATAACTTCGAACTTCTATCAATAAGCTTTGAGACTAGTATCAATGCTGCTTCCATTATTTCATCGCTTGATATCCAATTTAATCTAAAAATACAGTCGAATATTGATCAAATAAATATCAAATAGTATATTGAAAAGATAAGACATTTAGAAAATGAAAAATTATTCAAAAATTCAGCATCTTTTTGCATTCATATGCTGTACCTACTAGAGTTTCTGATTACTCGAGCTTTTAATATTTAACGACTCTGAATACAATATTTAAAATTCTCAATGAATTAGAATTGGATTCAAATTTGAAATTGAGTATTTAAACTCAAATTTTAAATCTAAATAATATGTCTATTATTCACAAAATCAGAATCCAAAAATGTCAAATTTAGAAACTAACTAGTATACCCACTAGCTTGTATCCATGCCATACGTTGATAGAATTGAATCAAAATCAGCTCAAATTTCAATATTTTTTCAAAAATTAGAAAAATATTCTTAATCAAGACACTTTAAAGAAACATTTTATATAAAAAAAACAAATCATCTCATTTGCAATCCATGAAAAACAAGCAAATCCTCACTCGCGAAACAACTATACCACACATGCAGCTTTAGCTTTCAAACGTCCACCTCGGGGCCAAACCGTCCAAGTAGAAAACGTAAAAAAAAGCTAAGAAAAACGATCGTAATAACACAATGTAAATAGTAAATGTGTACGTGCCGTGTCAAGCACAACACAGGGCCGGCGGGCGTAGTTTATTGAATATTGAAGGATGCATTATTCACGGGTACGTTATCGGCGTGGGATACTGAAACACCCTATGCTGAAACACCCATTATGCATGTAGACTAAAAAGGCCAAGGAATACAAGTGATTTCGAAAAAAACGCGCTCAAATTCGAGCATGTATTAGAAGGAGGTTGAGTGATTCGATGATATATCTCGATACACGTTTCAAGTTCATTCATATCCTTTTGCTACTAATATGAGTATACATAGAAGTGATTTATCTTCATCAATCAATTTCGGTGAAAATATTACTTATGCTCTTTGGTCTTTTTAGTTGTCATGTATAATATTATGTATGTCGGTTAAATTACACGTATTACACCTGTCGGGTGTCGGTACAACGGCAAGGCGCGTAAACACCCCCGCGGGCTACACACCCCATTGTCAATGCACATCTTTATTTTTTATGTAAACGATAATTCGTGTGAGAACTTCGTCGAGGATTATTTGCGGTTGTTGATTTTTGTCTATCGAGGTTTTGGGTTGTGAAGGTTTTGTCGTTTTAATCAATGTCTATATTTTGTGTAAGCAGCCTGAATTATCTACGTTGAACTGAAAATGAATGCTCTTCAATAATTTTATTTAAAAGTTCATCATGAATTTTCGTTAAATTTGATATTTATTTTACATTGCATGAAATAATTAATTTAAAGTTTATTTAAATTGCTTACATCTACATTTCTCAAGACTATCACCTAAGAGTTGATTCTTGTAAATTTTCAACTTCACTTAATTAAAAAATCAAAACTGGGTTTAGATCTATATTTATTTTATTTATTAAGCCTTTAAGTACAAAATATTCAAAACAATAAATTGAAGCCTATTTAAAACATAAGTAAACTTAACTTAATATAAACCCAACTAAGTTAAGCTCCAAATGTAATTGCACATTCCCAAAAAATGACAATTAATATTCACACACAAAGCTTAAACTCATTCAGATACATTTTAATTATAATTTAATTACGTAATTCGATACGCATTCAACGTTCAAAGCTGATTATTTCGTATTATAGCTGCATGCACTTTTTACATGAATGACATTTAACCACATAAATAATTCGCATATTCTACAAACATTCCCCGCATTTAATGGGCGAAACGTAACATCGTGTAATATGCACACAAGACCATAATTTTATGCAATGGGATAATTACGTACATCGCCTATGAACGTCTGATTGACTTTCAAGGGGATGTTTCACCATCGAGGGCGTATTTGAAAATCAAACACACATATAACCATACATAACCTAACCCCTTTCAAGGCTCGCAAACACGTGAATATCAAAAGAAACACCCACGTAAGCGATACACGAAGACACTTTGAATTTTTAATTCGAGCATGCTCTTTGCGGAAAATCTGCGGAAAACTCTTTTGATTTCGATATTAACGATAGACTTTTCCGAAAAAAATAAGCTTTGTTAATTACTCGTTGCACTGATTTTATTCTTGAAAATATTTTCGTCACATTTTCGAGATTGAAATGTGTGCCCAAGTTGTTCGAAGTGCGTGCGCACAAAACGCGTCTAACATTCCGAATACCGAAACTAATCCTTGTAGCGAAAGGAGGTTTTTTCGTGACAATTTTCTAAGATTTTCAAAGTTTTTTTATTTAAATATTAATATTCATTATATTTTTTCATATAAAATGAAAAAAAAATCATTTTAATATGCACTAATGAGTGATTCTATTGAGGCGATTCAATCAACTTAAGAGTTCATCAGTGAACGCATACTATAATATAATACAAAATAGCCAAATGAACTAAAATTTTAATGCCATTTGAATCAAAAACAATGATATTTACTGAAAATGTAATTAATAATTCAATTATTGAATCAAATCAGTTCAAAATTCGATTCATTCATCATTATGAATATCAAAGTCTAGCGTGTTTTTTTTGGATGATTTTGATTTTGGCCCACATTTTGGGAATCTTTGGCATATAAGGGGTGGTTCAACCACCCCATATAACGTATTATTTGGTAAGTTTGTCACGAATGTGACGTTATCGTCGATCTGAAGTATTCCATAGGAAATAGCCACGTAATTCCGGAACGGCGCAACCCGAAGAGTATCTGGAAAAAAATTAAAACGTCCTAATTTTATGGCGCAATTTTTATACCAAACTTTCCTCCAGATACATGTATATAAGCCTACGCATTTTTTCGAATTTCCCTCGCTTTTTTGTATTCGTTTTCGGATAATCGACTCGAATTCTTGGACCAACGGCTCTTCGGCACGTCAACGCCGCATAACTTAAACATTTCGTTTTATTTAAACAATATAATTCGAAGATCCAAGTAAAAAACGATTCGAATTTATCGAATTTTGTGTGAATAGGGCCTTCGATCTTGTCTCGTCTTATTCGAGTGCTAATTCGAAATATTTTCCCATGGCGATTAGCCTCCTTATAAATGGTGGATAAATAAAGCGTACGATCGAAATAATTTTTAGAAACGGTCAATATTTTCATTGGTTAATTGACCAAACAATCGACTCAATGGAAATTATCTGCTCAAGTTTTCATTCAAGGTTGAAAAGTAGTATTAGAATAATATTTGTGCAGTGTTCGAAATTTTAATCAGAATGACTCATTTTAATAATTTTCTTTTGATAGGCATATAAAAATATTTTCTTTTCAACTCAAATTTTATCGAGCGCGAAAATTCACACACTTTCCCGATACGAATCGAATCGAAATTCATTTAACCCCCGATCCATAACAAGTTCCCGAAATGAAAATTCGGTCGAAAGGCCATAGCAGTGGTTCTGAAACTTTCCGAAAATATATTTTTGTGTGTGTTATGCATAATGGCCGGTAATAAATCTAATCTGGCCAACACTCCGATGACGTGTCAGATTCCAATTTCGCGATAAGTGTCACAAAGGTTTTCCGCGGCGCGGCTCATTAACCCGCAAACCAAAGCACGCTTAGAAATCAAGGGGTTCTCAATCTGGGGGTGAAAATTATACATTTGATCAAAATTTTCAATAAAAAATTCGCTACAATTATATGACTTTTTTGATAGATTAGTCTACATAAAAGTGTGAGGCCATGCTCTTGCGGAATTGTATAGACCCTATATGAAGACTGAATAAAACAAAAGATACAAGTGTCATTTTATATCGAAAATGAGTTAAGTACACAAAACTGTTCTGTAAAATATATGACGACTGAATTTCACAAAGAGCACGAGTGATCTTTTTATCGAAAGTTAAGTACAAATAATGGTTCTGCATCATATATAAAATCATTTTCTGTACTTAACTTATTATCGATAGAAAGGTCACTTGTGCCCTTTGAGAAATTCAGTCGTCATATAGAACCATTTTCTGTACTTAGCATGATTCGATAAAAAAGTAACTTGTACACTTTGTGCTATTTAGTCGTCATATTTACTCGTACTCTACCTCAATTGATCTCTTTATTTTGCTATATCATGTTATAATAGACAATATTCAGATGAAATTTTGACCTAAACACCAGAAAAGGGTAATCAAATTCACTAATACTACAAAATGTTTTCATGCTGCTTATCTAACTATATAATAGCTATTCTTTTTGTGTCTGTGTGTCCACGTAAAGCTCTAAAACTGCGTTGATATATTCAACGCATTGATCGCTAGTTGTGCAAATAACGCTCGAAGTTCAAAGATTGTCCCCTCTTAAGTATGTGTAATATCATTCAATTTTCATGATTTTTGAACTAAAAACGATTTTTTACTATAAAATTGACATAATCATCCCAAAAAACAGATGCCATTAAACTTGTTTATCGTTAATTGGACACTCATACCATTTTCCTGTTTTACATACACAATCATCACACACATATAACCTATTATTCGTACACAATCCATGTATGAATATCCCAATATTTACACATAAAGAATGTTCATAAATAGCCACATCCTTAAAAAAAAGATTGAGAATCTATATTTCGACGAAAACGACACACATTCGAACGACATTACACAAATATATACGCAAGAGGCTCGCATGCGAAAAGTGTTTCACTCTAATTGAAATATAATACGCGTTATTTAACGATATAGTGTTTTATTGCCATCTAATGTTCGGCCATGTTTGGAAAGGACCGTTTGTCGACGCGTAATTTGACGCATTTAATGTGTTTATTTATTAATTTTTCCACTGAAATACGACGGTTTTAACGACGAAATTTCGCGTCGTTAATCGACGTCGAGCGGTAAATTTCGCGTTTTTTTTTTCTTAAAGCGAATTCGCAATTGCTGTGTGTGTTGAAAATTGTATTTTATAGAGAGGAATATGAAATTTTATATTAAAATGTTGATGAAATTCTTGTGAATTTATTCTCACTTATGAAGTTTCTTTTTAATCGATTTTCGTTTGAGTCAGATTGAGAATATTTAAATTGGAAATAATAATTTGTACTTATCAATATGTATATTGTGGCTATCAAATATCAATAATTATTTAGGTCAGGTATTTTCATTTCTGGTATGAAAATAAAACGAATTTAAACTAAACGCAGTCCTTTCAACTATGAGCTATCAAAACAGCTGATAAAAGAGACAAACATACTATAATTAATACAACTATACATACATCCATCTCTTTTCTCCAAATTTTGACAGTTAGTAGTTGGAAGACTGCGTGTAATTTAAATTCGTATAATTTTAAAACCAGAAATGAAAAGACCTATCTTTAAATTAATTTAGGTATACATGTTAGACTGCTTTTAGATCAACTTAATAATCAATTGAAATTAAGAGTCACATTTTCGCAAGTATCGAACCCAAATCTTCTCCCAAATATTATTCTAGTTTAAAATAACATCTCATTAATTAAAAATCACCACCAAAACTCAAACAAAACCCGAATAAAACCCGTTTCGAACCC
Organism: Cheumatopsyche charites; assembly: GCA_024721215.1. NCBI lineage: Eukaryota > Metazoa > Arthropoda > Insecta > Trichoptera > Hydropsychidae > Cheumatopsyche > Cheumatopsyche charites. Next base: position 1,757,402 of record CM045577.1, on the reverse strand, counting down.
ATTTAATAAATGCCCGCATATCTCAAGTTGACCCTTTCGTGCGACTACCCACGAACTGCAGGCGCATTGTTCCAGGCTAGACAATAACTCCGAATGCATTGTACCCACCAGGAGCTCTGAACTTTCAGGGGCCAAATGGACGAGTTTACACCGACGGTGTTGATTCGCTTATATATTATTCAGCCTAGGTGTTTTCAGACGGCGTGATTTCAGACAGTTAAAACTTTCAGGTCTACTCGCGGCGCGATTCGCATCTGTCGCCGTTTGCACTTTTGCACCGCGCTAAATGGTGTAGGTCGGTCTTTAGAGACACGAAGGCTCTATGTCAGGGATGCTAAGTGGTTGTTTTGTAGGTGCAAAGTTGGTTTGTATGTTGGTTGCTTGTGATAAGAAGTCGGATTGTCGTCGAATGTGTCACTGCTTTTGATGGTAGAGTAGATTATATTGAGTATCTAGAATCATTAATTTTGACAATATTTGGTAGAAATTTTATAGAAGTAATGACATGAATAATAGTGAACCAAAAAAATAACTCAGTAGTTCATGAGAAATCACGAATCAAAAGTATATTATTCTAGTTCCCTTATTGTTAAAGCGTTCATCTTTACTGTATTGAACTTTGTCTCCCAATTTTTCAAAAAATTGTGACTGACAAGTCACTATAAGAAACTTTAACGTCAGTCGCCGGTGACTGATCTAGCGTTCACCAATGCTGTATTAAACTTTGCCTCCCAATTTTTCAAAGAATAGTAAACTAAGTAAATTCAACTCTCAACATTTAATACATGATCTTATTTTTGAATCAAATTCTATCAGTCACTAGTGACTGAAAAATCGCCATCAAAAACTCAAGCGTCAATCACCGGTGACTGAGTTAACTGTTATACGTGTTAACTGTTGAGAGTTGAATTTCCTCATTTCACTATTATTTATTTCTACACTTTTCATACATTTTGACCAAATTTCTTCAAAATCAATGAACTAAGCGTCTAAACAAACTCTCTATATATTTCTCTAACTCAACTTAAGTCGTCGCAAATCTGATTTAAAGCATAAAATCCTCAAGCAGACACCTGTATAATATCACCGAGTATCAAATGTATATTTCATTGCATCCATAGCCAACATTTATCGCATTCATCCGAATACATTTAAATATATATTCATGCGTAACACGAACAATCTCGAACGAAACAAATCCGCTTTATCTCTTTGCAGTTTAATTCAATTTATCCGGTCGGAAATCGCGGTCGCTTATTTTGCGCAATTAAAAAGTCGCGCCGAATATGTACTGAGAAATCGCTCTTCGTACACGAATTTAATTAGCCAAGTGTCTTAAGTAAATTTTTCGATTTGTATGCGCGTATTTTTATGCGTTTTCTTGGGACGCGATTTTGCACGCCGTATAAAGTGCGATTTTTAATTATTGCCGCTCTTTACGATGCTGCATATCTTATAATAAAATCATTGTCGCTTTACTGATCGCTAATTATGCTTAATTACAATTATTACGGTCGTTACCTTTGAACTCGAAATTGAAGATTCATTTGCGCTCTTAATCGTGACGATGGTGTAAGTCTAACTTTCGTTCTGAGATATTTAACGTTTTGGGCTAGAATCACAGTTGAAAACAATTTTTAATTTAAATTATTTTTTTGTAATATTTAAAAATGCAATTGACTATTATTTATTTTTGGGTTGTAAAAATTATTATAATGAAGTGTACATTTGGTACAATCATCGGTCGTTGTCATCTGGGCAAGATTTTGTTAATTTTGTGCGACCGCAAGATGATATCTTCGGCATTTAAAATTAATTTATTTAAAATTGCATTTCACAGCTTAATTTCAGCGCAATTATATTTTGAAAAATATATAAAGAGATTTTATGATATTTGCGGTCGGTCCAATTGATGCGTCATCTGTTTTCTTCGAACATAATTTCATTAAACGTTTTTATATTTATGTTAACGGTTTTCCTGTGTTATTTATTTTATAAATTGCCATAGATTTATAGAAAAAGATGATAGTTTTAATCATAAGTTTAATTTAGAAAAATATTATATTAATAAAATGATGCATGAATTATTTGATCGATGAAATCTCAAAAATTTTATTAAATACGAGCTTTTGTTACTTTAGATTTTTTAGACTTTAAGTTGATTTAAGCTATGTATAATATAGGCTACAAAAAGACCCCTCTAAGATCTATCAAATAATATAAATCCCATTATTTGTATAGTGTTAAATGAAAGTCGCATAATGTAATGATGTAGAAGTTCTCCCAGACGTTCACACAAAAACTCTAAAAATTGTTACTATCAAAAGATTAACCGTGTAAGAATCTATAAATTATTAAAAAACATACATTAAATTTTATTTTTATTTAATAAAAAATAAAAATATGCTATTTTATTTGGGTTAGGTACTAACTTTTCTCGTTTATTCGTTCGGCGTTTCCATAACGATTTGCCCGACTCTCGCATTTAAAGCACATTTTCAGCGGCGCGCTGAAAACGCACTGAAACGGGTGCCGTATAATTTGTATCGTTAATTTGCATGAAAAAAGAGCGTTTTATCAATGCTTTCATCGCAAACATAACGTGTTAATGCGAACGTTTTCCTCGGGCTTTCCACCATACGTATAATACTCGTACAAACACTCGCTCGATAACTTGTTCACTTTCTTCGGGTGTTATTTGTTTTTCCGCTTTTCTTTTTAACATTCGGCACTCGAAAACGCTCCGTTATGAGAATTCAAAAGAATGGCAAATGCGCTCGTTACTTTTTGAGTTGGAATGGAACTTTTCAGCAGAAGTGCCATCGTGAGCGTCCTTTTCAAGTCGACTATCGCATTTCATTCATTACTATCAACTTTGACTCGAAATTGCTCGAGATTCTATTAATTTTGAGATAATTATTAATTAATGTGAAATTATTTACAATCGTGATCGAATAAATGGTATAGAAACGCATAAAAGAACTTTTCTGCAATGAAACTCAACGTGTTACCTTTTTCATATGAAGAATTAGCTTCTGCAAATCAGCGTTGTTTGAAACTTTATGAACTTTAAGTCAATTGTGAATTCTTGTTTAGTATTTCTTGTTGCATGTGTAGGCTGTGCATAATATTTGCTACAAAAATAGAGTTCCCTCTGATAACTGTCAAACTATGAAAATCTTAATGTTAGTAAAATGTTAAATATATCTTTTCAAATGTAACGATGGTAGAAATTATTCCAGACTCGCATATAATAACTGTAATATTTCAAATTCAAAGAATTAATCGTTAATAAGTCTATAAATACAAACACATATTCATTTTTTCAATATAAACCAAATATGTGTAGCAAATAAGTTACATATTATATCATCAAAGATTTAGTCGCAGATTTCATTGATTGCACAAATGGAAAAACTCCTCAAGGAACATACACAAGTTCATTTTTTTTTTCAAATATAGAGTCGAATTTTATAATTGTACGATAGCAAGTTTCACCCTATCGTTATTTTTTCTTATACATTCGAACTTATATCGGGAAAATGCTCTTTTCACCGATCGAACTCTCGTTTGGGGGAGTTTTCCAAATTCGGCTTCGAAGCGAGCATAGTGTGGAGTTTTCGCCATCCAAAGTTCGGGGTGTTGTTTATGAGGCTTTTTCACGCTATGCCAACATATAACACCCCACGTGGAAAAACACCCTCATCTAAAAGCGACCACCAAGTGTTCGTTCGCCTTCATCGGATCGTTACTTTAACGAGAAACGAAAATTATCGAAGGATTAGTCACGCTGGAATGTGATACGAATTAACGCACAGTCGTATTTAACAAAATTAAGACTCGGTCTCGAACTAATTTCGAATTTGAAAGTTCATTTTTGTGAATTATTTATAACTCGTTGAATGTATGAACGCAGTTTAGAAGCGTTACACGGACACACACACATAGAATAGCGCTATTATATAGTTAGATAATATTTTTTCTTTAGTTCGTTTTTTGTTCATTGTTGAAAATATTATTTTAAAAGAGCATGAAATTCATGAAAACAATGAAAATTCAACGATTTTACAATATAAATGTCAAATAAATGAAATGAATCTAGTTAAGATGACCTAATCACGAGGACATTACTGAGTATACTCTCTTACTTTCTTTTGCATCGTAGATATCTACTTTCTTAATAGGTCTTATTTTTCTAGGGAAAAATTCAAAAACATTCTTAAAATATTACTAGGTCTTAATTTCAAAAGAGATTTTTTATTGTTATCTGAAAATTATCTATTTTCTTATACCTAGTCACTGAAAAAAATCAACGAAATATTGTTTCCTTGGCGCTTAATAAATCACCGATTTTTTCAACATTTCAACAAATCAAAGTATGCAATTTTATTGCATTCTTTCATGACTAACCCTGAATAATAAAACTGCAACTGATCGCCAAAAAAAAAATCCATTTTGAAAAACGCCGCCGAATAAATAACTAATTAACGCTCGCCTCGTTCGAATATCCCTCGCTCTGTCGATCATTACAGCAATCGTTTGATTTATTTTCATTACTTATTCATCCGTTTTTTATACCATATTTTTTTGTATCACTCTGTATATATAATATGATACCGCAATCGTTTTTGTTTCGCGAAGATCGAAGATGAATATCGATCTGAATCGATCCGAGTCTCTGTTATAACGAGGCGCACTTGTCACGAATATCATGATTCGCATATTTCTTGTCCGTTTGTGAAAAGCCGACCAAATCGACGATGTTGAAAAAACAGAAATATTTCGAAATTGAAAAAAATCGTTAAACGGATCCGTCGTTCGGAACGGAGGCCGTTAATTATTGCAGAAATCAAATTTTTCTACCTGTCGTTTCGCATTCAATTATTATTCGTCCGCTTGAAAAATCGTGTACGATTGTATTTAAATTCTTAATTGACTGAATTACGATGATTTAATCCGTGTATATGTGTTTTTTTTGTGCGAAATTGATAGGATATATTCGCAAAATCGTGACGAAACGATGCGATATGCATTCGTTTGTTAATTCGCCGAATAACCGTGAAAACTTTGTGAAAATTGTTGTTAATTAATATTGTAATTGCGAATTAAAAAGATTTTCATACGAAGAACATCTGGTTGTTGATAATTAGTGATTTTGAATAATCGATTGGTTATTATAGGATAGTGTTGTGTCAAAATAATAGTTAGTTTTATATAAATATTATCGAAATTTGCATTAACAAATTGAAAAATATAATTGTGGGTTTTTACTTCCTTCTTTTACTTGAATATTTAATTGCTTCGATATTTTTCTTCAATTAAATCCAAATTTAAAGTATGACAAAATTAAATGTATGATTCATCTTCTCATGTCGATACCTAAAAGCAATACTAAATTCTCAACACATACCTTATAATCTCTATCCCTTTTTCACTTACTGAAAAGAAAACACATCAGAATTTCAAAATTGATTAAAAGTATCAATATGAATCTCAACCTCATTTTATTCTTATCCAATTTTTACGTTTCAAAATTTGCAAATCATATTGCAGTTGTATTTGCAATTAAAGTAACTCCCCGCGATACGACAGCATATTTTTTTCTACGCGGAAGCTATTTTGATTGAGACATCATATCCCAGGAAATGACTGTAACTGCAACATAATTCAAAATTTTCATAATCTAAAAGTCTTTTAGAATCAGATACACTAAAAATAAAATTAAAAAATAAATAAATAAAGACTAGAAACAAGCCGAAAAGTGCAGACAGCGAGTTAGGCGCGGCCATATAATAAATTCGATGCAGTATCGCGCCGTTCTGAAAATTGTCCATTTCGAAGGCGGCAAAACGGGGGCGCTATTATGGCCCGTGGCACGAATGGGGGCGAAAAACCCCCCCTTCACCCCCTCTATAACTTTGGGGGGGCTCCGGGACTCCGGGGCGCCGCCCCCACAAATGAGCCCCCGTTCGAGCGACTGCTAAAAGTGCATTTCATTGTGTGTTTAGTGGATATCTTTTTTCGGGATTTTTTTTTTCAGTTTGAGTTTGGAATTATCTATGTAATTTATATTTACTTACAGTTTTGTCGTTTTAGTTGAATTTAGATTATGTCGGAAGTTTTTGTGTGACTATTCATAGTCGTCTTTTTTTGGATGTTAAATTAAATGGATATAATGTAGAATTGATTCGATTTTCTCATTAATTATGTTTCTCAGTTATCTTCTATGGAATGGAGTGAAATCGAATTCGGTATTTGTTTATATAAAAGGTATAAAAATAACAATTTTTTTGAAATAGCAGTATGATATTTCAGCTTAGAGGCTTAGTAAGCTTAAATGAATGAATTCATGACAATAAAACCGCTGAAAAATAGAGGCATAGGTCTAATTTGTACCTGTTAGAATTAATGAAAAAAGTAGAATGACATCTGTGGATGAATTAAATTTTCATCCCTCTCATTGCTCTCATTGTTTTTGAACGTATCCTTGTGTTCAATTTCTATTTTATGACTTATATCACAGTATTAATTTATACTTAATATGTTTATACATAATATAACCATCAAACAACGATATGATAGAAAATCTTAAAAATTCATTGAACATAATATGATTCGATTCTCGAACCATAGACAAATTTTATTAATATTCAAACCCAATTTCACACATCCCTTACAAACAACCAACTATCAAACTTTAAAAAAATTCAACCGCACGTCCATCCCATTCAAAATCTTTTTCAAACGAACTAAAAAAACCATCAAACACAAAACGCATTCCCCAATTAGACAAAACTTCGCATCAATACGCACAAATCTCACCCCTGCATTCAAAGGGCTGTATTTTCCCCGCCTTTTCTCTAATCTTGTTTATAGGTCGCCCACCTCACCTCACCTCATCCCCCTTCGCCATGGGATTGTTTCTGACAAATCTAGAGGTGGCAACACACTCTGCCGACGGGAAAACCGCACCCGAATCGTCGACCCCTCGCGGAAAACCGCAAAACCGTCACCGCGTTTTGCCGAACGCGAAACTAATTAATTTAACACCGATTTTATGTTGAATTTATTATGAAATTTTGAATTTTGAATTCGTTATTTAGATTCTTAGTATTTTTAATACATTTTTGAGTATCGTTATAGTTTTGTGATGTATACAATAATAAGAACGTAAGGTAAATTGCTATTACTTTGTTAGGTTAATTTCGTGAATATGATCTGTTTAAGTTTGCTTAAAATTAAATCAATTAAGTAATCTTGCAAAGTTTTCTCAATTCAATGTGTCATTATAGATATAATAAAAAGTAATTCAAATCAAAAAGGATAGCCGAAAAATTAGACAATTCATTATATTTGAACAAAAATTAAGAAGCTTCTTTACAACAATTCACTTTAATATTATTTCAAGAGTACTCATATTTTTGTAAGGATATACTAATAAAAAAATATAAAATTTGTCCCAATCTGATATTATGAAAATTTGAACTAAATACAGTCAAAATTGAAAAACTGAAAGATTTTTGTATTTTATTTGTGAGTCATATAGTATTTTATACGAGGAAAATTGTATAAATATGGGATACTTAGTAATTGGAATTTTCCAAATTATGGTGAAAACTCCTGATTAAGAACAATGAAAAAAATCAAATATATCTTCAAAAATTAATTTTATCTTATACAACTTAATTATTTATAAACACATAATATGAAACACACATTTTTATACTTATATAAAAATCTACACGCAACACTTAAATAACGCTCCATACGCATTTCCCAAGAAAAATTCCGCACTATCTCAATTGAACAGATTTATTTTATAAAAAAATTCCGAAACAGAACCGTACAAAGGAACAGAAAAATATAAATTTCCACATTTTAACGGCTTCGCATAAAATATTTCAATTAAAACAACATAGTCGGCGATAAACGGACCTAAGCACGTGAGAAGCCGGGAATTTGTCTTTGAAAAATTTACTGTTATCGTCGCGAAAACCGGCAATTAGCCGGTTATTATGATGAAGTTTAACAGTCGTTTACGAATACTATTGTTTCATTTAGATACGCTTTATTGCTCATTACCGAATTTTTCCCCCCAACGGCGCAGATACAGAAAAAATTTGGAACTAAACGGTTTATGCGTTTCGTTTCTCGTGTTTATTTTCGTACGAATAATAAATAAATATATATAAAGATACCAAAAAACGGATACGTTTGAAACGGCGGATATCATAAATTTAACCCGATAGTTTGGGGTAACAAATGACGACTGAAAAGACCAAGAGGTAAAAGTGACATTTTTGCCAAAATTAAGTTATGTACAGGAATCGCTTATATGTACGCTCATATATTTGGTGGCAAAAGGATATAAATGAATTCGAAACGTGTGCCGAGATATATCATCAAATCACTCGATTCAATAAATATAAGAGCATGTTCAACTTTGAGCTCTCTTTTCTCAAAATCGTCGCAAATTCATTTGTACCCCTTGGCTTTTTCAGTCGTCAAATTTAGTCAATTTTTCTACATACAGTATAAAAATTTATAATTTTTAAAATTTTTAGTTACTATATTCTATCGATGCGGTCTTTATTTGTATCGGATCGTTCATCGAGTACAGTTTGGTTTTCGGAATATTTCATCCACGTTTTGATGTGTATTTTCATCAATTTTCAAGAAACAAAAATAATTTTATTTTTTTAAATATTTTAGCTATACTCTATCGATGCGGTCTTTATTTGTATCGGATCGTTCATCGAGTACAGTTTGATTTCCCGAATATTTCATCGGCGTTTTGATGTGTCTTTTTATGGCGACTGCACATTCGTATTCTTACGGCACGTGAGGTGTAGACAAATAAATAAATAACACGAAATATCCCCCTTTTCCTTTATATCGAACCCGTGTATTTACACCAGTTCGCGTGTTCCGCTCCAATGCCGAACTGCTAGTGCTTCCAAAAAATTCGAAGCGTTGAACACTCACCATAATTCACGTGAAAACGATACAGCATCCTGTTTCGCCCATAGCCACCCCGATTCGTGGAAAAACCGCCACGTGAAAAACGACCCTAAAAAAGAAATAGAAGGCAGTAAAACGTGTCGATGTATACGGCGAACAACCGCATCAATGCTGTAAACTCGGCGGCCATTTTTCACGCTCGAGCAATCGGGAAATTCTAAGGGAAATCTAAGAATTTTCCCCAAATTTCACTACTTTCAAAATATTTAAATCTATATCTATATAAATTAAGACTATTTTAAGTGTGTATATTTGTAGTTTTTGCGTTCCTCTATCAGTTATCCGATCACTATGAAACTTTCTAGATCCATTGTGTACACATCAGGATTCTGAATCATAACATTTTAAATTTTTCCATCGATAAGATTTTTGAATACGACATGTCAAAGACAATTCTTTAACACTTTATGGGCTACACACGCAATTTCATTCAATATGTTTCTTCAGATTTTTTCTAGATAAGTACTAGATATACATTTAAGACTTTAATCCTATAGAATCTTAAGGAATACCGAATCACAACAGCCAGATTTTGAATAAATAATTCAGTTATAAACTCATTTGAATTTTTTTCAAATAAAATTGAAAATTCGGCCTTTTTTTCATTTTCAACCCTGAAAAAATAAACGTGCGCCTTTTTCTCGCTGCAATAAATTTCAGTCGAGACGTCTTAATGATTTCGTCAAAGCCAACTTTGTTTCAAAGTCGCACAAATAATACGTTAGCGGGAAATTTATAGTTACACCATTCGAAAGTTTCTCTCTTCCATGGATACATTTTTTCACTTTATTGTCCTCGTTTCGTTTCTGTTATATTTTTCGACTTTTACGAGTCGGGATTAGGAACGTCTAGCGAGTACTAGCACTGCGACTTATAAAGTCATCTTCCATTCAATTAGACGAACCCGAAATTTGATTAAAACTCGTTCCACCCCTCCGAGCACCAAATAAATTTCGCTGGAATTCCGTGTAACCGTTCCCAGTCTCCCCCTTTTCGGAGAATTTACGCATAGAAAGCGAAAACGGGGCTTTCCAACAGTTTTCACCCCGTCTAAAGAAATTTATACCGAACACGTCGAACCATATTGAAAATCTAAATAAATCCAACTTTTTTATAACTCGGGGTTAGTTTTTGAATTATAGAGTTATAAGAAAATACGAAAAAAATAATTATATTTTTATAGTTACTAGTAGTGCCACGGATGTGTATCAAAATTGTTCGGAATTAATCAAATTTCGTATTACCACGGATGTGTTTATTGCCATCTATGTGTGAAATAAAAAGTCTAGCCCGGGATTTTACGCCTTATATACGTTAAAAGTTGCAGTTTCGTAATTAGGACGGTAGCCGATCGGTCAACACGCGTGTGCCACAATCCGAGTTTGAGGCACGGCTGAAAATTTCGAACATCATTAGCCTATTCATAATATAGATTCTAGCATGAATATGTATTGCATATTAGATGATAAATATGAAAATTTTTATTGAATATAACATGAAACGTTTATTTCTTTAATTCGATATAAATTCATAACGATGATCCTTCATATCTGTTTTGGAGTGAATCATATTACATATGATGACTGAATAACACAAAGGTAAAAGGGACCTTTTTCATCAAAATTGAGTGAAGTATAGAAAATGGTTCTATATATGATACAGAACAAAATTTTGGCAAAAAATGTCAATTATTTTCTTTGTGCTTTTTAGTCGTCATATGATTTTTATTAAATTTTCTTGAAGCATGATAGAAATCAAAATCAAAATAGCTCGAAATGGCGTTTTCTTCGAATCTCTTCAGAAAAATATTGCATATAACTAATCTAATAGCTTAAAAAAATCATTTACACTCGACTTAAAGTTTTCTGTCCATATTCAATTGTGTTCTATCTAATGAATTTCATTGATTAATCTATCTAGAGTACATGAGACAGAGCATCATAGAATTTAGATAACTTCATAAGAGAACGTGGCTTGAATCAATCATCCATTTTATATTGCTAGAATCATTTCATAGAAATTTCTGCACAAAAAAATCACATTATTTGCAGGATAATTTTATTAAATCTCTATTAGATTAAATTAAACATTTTCATCCTCAAATATAAACTTTCAGCATGACTTTCAATCCATCGATCGCTTTAATGCTCGCTTGATATACACATATATAAAAAAAGAGCGTTGTGGAAAAAGCGACGCCGACATGTCGATGGTTTGAAGTTGGTAACATCTGAACGCGGAGGACGCCCAACAAAAGGGGTCATCAATCACTGTGCTGCGTCCCACTCTGGGGCCGTTAGCGATTCCTCTCCCTCTAATTTGCTCCCCTGGCTACGCCCATAGCTGGTAGCTGGAACTTTCACCAGAGGAAACTTCCACCCCTGGCTTGGGGTTAAACTCCTGGGACGAAGGCTCATTCGGTAGAAAAAAAATCTGGTGGAAAAAATGTTGGGAAATGATCGAAACGCTCGTGTCACACGATCCGGTGATCTGAAGATAAATCAGCTTCCGATTTATAATATGATTGCGGTGACCATATGTGCTTTAGTTGGAAGGACAGTCCTTTATGTAGATGCTTTCAACTTTGTCTATTTTTAAGTAGGTGCCTCTAAACTTATTGTTTTTCTATGGCTCGATCTTTCAATCGTTAATTTGAGTGGATGACCTATTCATATTCCTAATGGCTTAATCTCATTTAAATTTTGACAATATACTATACAATAAGTCAGTTAATAGTGTAGTGGTATAAAGCGTTTATGCATGCCGTTTCGATTCAGCATACTTGGGATGCGCGAGTTCGAGTTCTACCTTGGCGAGAGTCACATGTCGTTTTTCTTAATTGATATGAAGACTCTGTCGTTTCTTTTGAATGTTTGGATTTATTAAATTCAAAAAATGCTTTGCAAATGATCATCACCTTCACCATTAATATGTTTCGATTAAATCCGAACTATTTAGTAACACCTATGTGCATTAATTTACTCTTCAAAGTCTTGTCTTATAGCTAATTGTCTTCACTATATAGTGAATGATATTAATTAATGATAATTGTGTATAAATGAGTAGAAATTACCTTTATAAAATATAAATACGATTGTTTAGATAAGATTCAAAATATAAGATTGAATGATGACTTTAAAATGTAGCTACAAGATTTCAATTCGAATCTTGGATATTTTCAATTTAAATCTTGGAAAAAAGGCTCCACAAGGTCTCTTATTAAAAATAAGAAATATTATTGCATCATAAATGAAAAATTCCTGAATATCCTGTATTTTCTCTAAAATAATTTGGTCACTGTATACATAATAGTCTCGTTCCAATCGGCCATTTGTACCTCACACGTGGTTCGAATTTTTATAATCGACCACGCATTTGAATATCGAAATCGTTAATCTAAACGGTGACTCGTTTCCAGAGTCTAGCCGTTCAAAAAAAAGTGTACACATAATTAGTGTGTGAAACGCATACGTAATCCGATCGATCCAATAACGAATCGTTTTTTTTTTGAAAAAACGATCCAAAATAAAATAAAATAGTACAGGTAGCGTTTTTGTTATACGAATTCGAGACGGCGTCGCTCTTCGTGTTGATGATGACATCAGTTGACACTACAATATAAAAATAAAAAAATGTACCGGCAATGAAACTGTCAAAAAATCGTACCGGATTTATCGGCTTCTTTGTTCCAACTTTCGTTGCGGAACTATTGTGGAAGAAACTCGCACGCAATAATATACACAGGGCAAGGTTGCTTTATTCGTACCATAATCTGTTTCATTTTTTCGAATCTGTAATAGTTTCTGTAAAAATTTGAAAAAAAAAACAAATTCAAACACATTTAGAGATGAAGAATGGAGGTAAAACTCATCCCCTGACGTGTTTTCCTTTCTAGACCGAATTGCACAATGCAAATATTATGAAATCGGTAAAGAAATCAGACTTACACTAATATGTCTTTACGAAAACTTACAAAGAAATTACTTGTTTTAAATTAAACGAAGATTCTGTAACATTTATAGATTATTTTATATGAAACGTAATTTTATTAAATTTTACTTGTATGATGAAAAAAAAACATCTATAGATTGTATCCCAAGATCTTAAAGATCAATTCATAAGGATATTGAATTAAATGATTTTAAATCTGCCAGTAAATGTATATACATATAACTGCTTTCTTAATTCTTAATATTCAGATGTTTATACATTTTTTCTACAACAAACAGATTTTCTCGATACGTTATAATAAATGAAAACTATACTAATCCTAATTTTAACGACACATAGAATCATTTATTTATATGTAAAAATCTCAAATTTATAACATATTTTTCTCAACATATACGATTAAGAAAACTTTCTTACATACAAAAAAAGATTATACCCGGAAAATCCCTTACTTAGACATTGAAAAAAATCTGAATTTTCCCGAGGAAAAGCGTCAAGTCATCTTGGAAGACATTAATCCGAGTAACCGAGTGTGTCGTGTTGCGATTATGTTCTCGATCCGGCATGACTTCGATGATAACGAACTGGCCATTATGATGCAGGAGCCTTAATCGAGCGTGAACCAACAAAAGGCGGCTTTTCGAGCCTCTCTAAGTGATTTTTTTTATTATTATTGTATTATACGATTGGATTTTACGATAGTGGCCGCTCTTCTGTCCATTATCACTCTCTTATATGCTCTTTCGGTCGACAGTTTATCCGCTTGTTTATGCGTTCGGCGTGTGCGATGTGAGTCGTTTGTTTTTGAATTTTGGAAATTATTTTGAATTAGTTTTGCATGCAGAGAAGTTTGGAAGGTTTAATTTTAGATATGGATTGTATTTTTATACAAAAAAAGTATTAAATCTTATTTTTTCATTAGTTTAGAATACACTCTTCAAGAGTTATTAAGTTCATGGGAAAAAATCTAACGGTCTTACATAACAAATTTGTAACATGTAATATAATTTACAAATTAGTTGTCAAATTTACAAGTTAAAGGATAGAAAGACAATTTTGGAAAATATATATTCTAAGAAATAGATTATTCAAATAAAGATGTACAAATAAGTTCAGCACACTTGTGAGTAGTCACAAGTACAAGTAGATTGACTGAGACAGTTTTTTTGCTAGGTTTTATTTTCGAAATCAGACATAATTGAATTATAGGAATCTTAATGATTTTCTAGGGCTTATTTTCTGAAAAAAAATTTTTTTTCTGCGATCATAACAAACATAGCAGACATAAAATTATTAACTAACTCAATAAAACTCACATTTCTACTCACTCACGATCATATCACACGTTCGATTTCAATTCAAATTTTATATATTGATAAAGATATCATAAAATATTATTGCATCTATGAATAAAAGATGTTAAATTTTAAAATTCCTACCAACATTTTCGGAAAATTGCGCAGAAAACGATTCAATAAACGATCACACACCCACTCGTCCCAATCAACGTTTTCCCACTGAGGCGGAAATAATCAACGGGTTAATTGTGTTCGTATTTTTTTCTAGATTCAAATTGGAAAACGAGCACCTATTGATAGATGTGATTGCGTTGCTCAAATGAGTCAATTTTGAAATTCGTACATTGTGCAAATTGATTGCGTTCGAAATCGAATCGAGGCTCGATTTTTCACGAACGTTGCAAAATCGATATATTTGAACTTAAAATTGATTCACGGATCATTTAAGATATCATAAATATTTAGAAATGATTCACGAAGTATCTTTGATACTACAGGCGTTCACACAGTTGCTCCAATTCTCGTTACAATTAATTCGTTGGAGAGCGCTTCGTCGGTACAAAAACAAAATAGAACTCGTTAAAAACGAATTCCTCACAAATCCCAATCGATTGAGTAATTAATTTCGTCCACGTATCACCTTTTAGGCGGCCTCACACAAGCACATTCCTTATATACGCCGGCCGAACATAAAAAGTGCATAAAGTAGATAAAAAGGGCCCCCGTTCCGAAAGTGTCGATTGACGGTGCGGGCTTTTACCCTAATAATAACAACACACACACTTATTGTATATATCAATGCAGTAGAACCTCGATTATCCGGATTTTCAGCTATTTCGATCGGTCAAAATGAATAAAAAAATGACGATTTTCACTAGAAAATTTTCTTTCACTGCTGTTTATGTATGTCATAAATGATGAAATGTATAATTTTTCTGCTGATTATATGTATTTTGAAACTTTTGAGATCATATTATAAAGCGTTTGTGTATACCACGTAAGGCATTAGTGTCCTAATAATGCTGGATTCAAATCTAGTCGGATCCTAATGAGAGTCACAAGTCATTTTTCTCAATTGATATGATGACTATTTGTTTCTTTCGACCATTTCATTAATTTGCTTTGAAAAAGTATCAATTTAATGCTTTTAAAAACGGAAACTAAAATTGAATCTTATTTCTTTCGACCATTTCATTCATTTGATTTGAAAAAGTATCAATTTAATGCTTTAAAAAACGAATACTAAAAATGAATCTTGCTTCTTATCTATGACAATTGAATTCGATCAATTTCAACGATAACTTCTATTTCCTGATAACTCTTTAAAATTCCTATCCTAAGCAGCTACTTTTTCACTTTTAAGTGAATAATTAATTGAAAAATAAATAAAAAATGCACCAGAAATCTTAAAATATTGATCTAGAAATTGATCACATTCAACCGAAAATATCTGATACTTACAAAAACCATCGGAAAGCGAAGGTCTGATTCAAAAATTAGTGATATAAAAATAATCTTCAATATCAAAATATTTTTTACTATTACCTGAACTACTTCATCCCCAATTTGTCAAATGAATCTATATCCCACTGTACTCAAAAAATAAATAAATACGTGTAAGCCTTGGCTCGATAACCGATCCGGGGTGGCCGTCGAGAAGCCTTATCTCGTCTCCGATGGCCCAAAGTGGGGACAGAGTGAGTAGCCCACACACTCTAATTTCGTGTTGTGTTATCTGGTTATAAAACGCTCAACACTGGTAGCGTGGGTCTAATGTGTTCCTCGGACGCGCATTTAAATAAATAAACGTTAAATGAAGTTCGATTGAGCCGGCAAAGAGAGTGTTAAGTGTGGTCTGAGGATCGACGGTGCTTGGTCTATTTGTTGGGTTCAAGTGAGATTATGTTGTTTGTATGGTCGTTATATTGTGTCTTATATTGAGTATATTATGTAGTTTGTCATAGGCTATAGAAAAAAATTCGTCTTCATATTGAATAGATGATTGTTAGAAAGAAATGCAGCTTAATTTAAATGTCGCTTTACTTCAATCGTTTTTAGTTAAGTAATCAAAAATTTCACATTGAGACTGTATAGCTTTCAAATTAAATATAGCCACTATTTGCTTTTATTTATATATCTAAGGTAGATTTAATCTGTTAATGAATATGTTAAAAAAAAGGTATTTCGATCATTGGTTAAGCTAGTTATACTTAGATTGACGTTTTTTTCCTAAATAATTTGACACCTTTTATCACTATTTTTTCATTAATAAATGAAAGATCGAGCTTAAAAACTGATCATTGAATTATTGGATAACAACTTATTGGTTCAATATAACTGTCAAGTCCATAGAAAAAAAATACTAAACGTTAATCTAATATTTAAACTTCTATCAATGAGTCAACACCATATAAAAAATAATACATTTTTTGATAAATTCCTCTATAGATATATAATTAGTCTAAAAATTCACACTAAAAACACCATTAAAACGAAAGTGAAACATATGCCACTCACTATGCCACTCGTAATCATTCCATGACGAACAATACGGGCATGTCATTGGTAAAAATTCGACACCATTTGCTCCTAGCAATAATAATTAAGATATGACCTACAAGCAAACGCACTCTTCCGCCAAAAATTCCACACTCACTTATCTACACTCACATGAAAAAAAAACCCCAAAAATTATACAAGCCGTCGATAATTGCAATGTTTTACGACTCTTGGAGGTGAAATTACTCGAAATAATATATTTCGACAGCCTTCGACGGATTCAATATCGTCACTCACCGGCCGCAAAACCGGACGGCTAACAGTTGACAAAACGGCTTTTTTCAAAGCATTGTTGAGATAATGTGTTAAAACACTCATTTATGGTGTTGACCTTCCCTTCTCGTCAGCGGTCGTGAACAATTTTAATTATCGAACGCGTCGGACGCAAATCTTCCTCTTATCGATTTTGAAAATCTTGAGTCTTTTGAGTGGAAATTTGCGGTTTTTTCGTAAGCGGGTGCGATTTTGACGACACCTGACTCCAGGTAAGAGACAATAAGAAGGGACCACAGCGTTCGTCGGTACAAATCGAAAGAAAAAAGAACCGGTCGTAAAAGATAAAATTGTCAACAGATTCCGAACCGAAGTGCCATCGGAGGCACTAAAACACTATAGTCGTAATGCTCGAGAGGATCGCACTCGGACAAGTTTCAAATTCATTATAAAATCTTTTATATGAATAAAATTTAACACGATATATTTTCATATATGAATCGATTGTGCATCTAGAAAAGTTTCTGCATCATTACATTTTACAATTTGCATTTACACTTTACAATACGAACGTTTGATAAAATGACTTTTACATTGCAAATCTAACACTTATTTCAATATATTTTTAGAATGCGATTATGTGCACTCAAATCGTGTGAAAAAACTAGATTATATGCACACATATCTAATGCAAATAATAGGTTATATGTACTCATACTGTATTTAAATACTAGATTATTTACACTCACACTGCATGCATCTATCCACATCTTTGTATTTTTCATAAATACTTCACAATCGTCTTAAAGTTCGTCGAATTCCGAGCAAAGCCAGGTCATAGCAACTATTATATTATTCTGATCGTTTTATAATGCAACGTTCTAATTGTGTTCGTTTGAAAATTCATAAATCATATTTTTTTCGTAATGCGCTGTGCCGTTCGTTGTTCAGATGATTACACGTTCGCTCGATCGATTTAGAAAGTTGAAACTGTCGTTAATCAACGTAATTAAACATTGACGTTAAATATAGAACGTTATAATTTATTTGTTAGTTTTATATTATGTAAACGCGTTTGGAATTCACGTCTCATTATAGATTTATTAAAAGATACTGCAGTAGCATATTCGTTTATGCTTACTATGTTAAGCTCACAATCAGTTTATTTATTTTGATCTTAACAAAAGTAATTTGTCATTTTTCATTAGTTACATTTGATGACTAAAAAGGCCAAGGAGTACTAGTGACATTTTTGCTTCTATATACGCTCACATATTCTGTGGCAAAAGGATATAAACGAACTTGGAACGTGTACCGAGATAAATCATCCAATCGTTGATCTCCTCCTAATACGTGTAAGTACATGTTCAATTTTGAGCACGTTTTTCCCAAAATCACCATAAAGTCACTTGTACTCCTTGGCCTTTTGAGACGTCATATATAAAAATCAAATTATAAAAAACCTGTTACTTTAAAAAACATATAAATAAACCTCGCGACAAATCATCACTAATTCGCCCACTCTTTCAAGAATTCACATCGAATTAACAAAACACACATCCATCTCATACAATCGACGACAGAATTTCACAAAGGGCACAAGCGACCTTTTTTAATCAAAATCGAGTCAAACACAGAACATATTTCCGTATCATACATAGAACCATTTTCAGTACTTAACTCAATTTCGAATCAAACACAGTAAATATTTCCGTATCATACATAGAACCATTTTCAGTACTTGACTCAAATTCGACAAAAAAAGGTAACTTGTGCCCTTTGTGAGATTCAGTCGTCGATTTATATCGGGTTTGAAATTTTTTGTCACCCCTTAATTTATTGATAACACGAATCTCCGCCACCTGAAGAGCGGTTCATTAGCTCAAAAGTGCCATCGAACAGAGGCGGCTGTTTGTTTATTTCGTTCGCGTACTCGCGATCAAAATCGAGGAATCCCACATCTTTGGGCTTTTTTTATCTCGTATTCCATTTCGAGTTGAATTCCAGTGTCGGACACCTCTGAAAGAACAGGGGCGTACGTGACGACGAAATTTTTCCGATGTCGAAAAACAGATACAGGATTGTTCGAATAAGCGCGCGAGGCTTTGTAAAATGAGCTGTTTGGTGGGCAAAGTGATTAACTTCTGTTTTTGAAAAAATGAGATTTTAATATTCAAAGGATTTGGTATAATCACAACTTTTCATTTTTTAAATATCTTTGCTAAATTATAGAGAAAATTATATTGATTGAAAAAAAAAGTTTGGTATTGAATATTAAATCATTTATTTAATAAGTCATTTTGATTAATTTATACTCTAATTCGAACTGATCCCTTCTTTAATTTATTATAAATGAATTGTGTATGTTTATAGTTAAAGGCGAACAGAAAAATCAAAGGAATTTGGAAAAACTCATCGAACACGTGTTATTGTCTTTCTCATATTCTCATTATAAAATTGTTATTATAAATTAAATTAAGTACATATTTATTTAAAAATATTATATGAGCCGTTCATTGCATTACTTGTTTGACTTAATAAAACAAAAAAGTCGAGAACAACGATGTAACATGTTTGATGCGTTTTTCAAAACTCCCTTCATTATATCATTTATCTGGAATTATAATCAAACAATTTTCATTTATAATACACTACTGATATGATCAGTCCTCATAAGAGTACAAAATTAATTAAAATGTCCTTTGCAATAAATGTCAATTTTTGTCATTTTTCTTTATTATTGAAGATATTTCACACATTAAAAGTTACGACTATACCAAGTACTTTGACATTTGAATCTTATTATTTTTTTCAAAAACTGGAGTTAATCACTTTATGCTCTGGACGACTCAAATCATATTGAGACGGTTAATTTTCAGGCATTTCTCGTATGTACGAATGCGAAGTGCTTAATTTTTTCACAGTCGCTAAGTGCACGTAATAAAAGTACATCTCGAGGAAGCGCCATTAAGTCGAAGAAATATGCGAAATGCGTTATGCTTCGAATCAGAGTTTTCTTGCTGAATTAAAACGGCATATTTTTCGATTTTATAAGCGATAATAAATAATACATCTTCGATTAAACGAAACACGCACATTTCCTTCGAAAGAGGCATATCGCTAAATCGCAACAGATATATTTATGTGTTTTCCTCGAGATCCGAGGCGACAAAAACATAAACGAAACCGAAAAGAAACTCGAATCGATTAAGAACATCGAAGCACACTTAATTCCTTTGATTTCTCACGGCCCCCCATTTCGAATTTTCTTATACATAATTAATTAAAATCGATATCCGATCGGATTCAAAGACTTTGCCCTTCGGATTTGCACTTCGCCCCTGTATTATACACATTCGCGGTATATAAATAAAGCCTTTTTTTACACAAACGTATAAATACGCGGAAAATCGGCGATAAAGTCGGCGATTTATTTAACGCTTTTGCGGTTTCGGCGAGAAATAAAGGAAAATCCGACGGTAGCCAATCGTCGCAATATACAGTATCGAAGTATCGTATGACACACAGAACGAGATGAGAATTTGATTTTTTTTATATGGAGATTTCGTAGAATCTTTGAATATTCATGATACGAAGAGACGAGGTTCGAATTCGTCGCCTCCGAATTGCCAGATTGATCGATTCGAATGCGTAAAGAGCAATAAATTCAGTGATATATTATAGGTTTTTTTGTTGAACTGTTTAGTTTGAATGTAAAATTGTGTTTAAATGATGATTTTTGATTAAATGTATAGGAATTGTCATAGTGAGCTTATATTTTGAAGCGCGTCTATTTAAATTGCTTGTGTGTAGTTGATTGTCAAGTTTGATATAGGTCTATAATAAAACCATTTTCATTATGAATATCAGAAAATTTTAAGATCGAGTCAATTTCATGTTCTAGATTGAAAAATATGAATAAGTTCGAGCTCATACAAGAGTTTCAAGACCTATCATTGTAAAAGTTATTAATGAATTAGGATCAGATACATTTTCCATTGTTATTTTGGCAATATTAACGACATTTGTATCAAATTTTGACTCAGCTGTACGCTTATAACATAAATGAATTAATTAAATTGTCATCGAAGTGACTCCAAAACATCCATACTGAGATTTAGAGCAAATATTTTCGAGCTACTATACTTCAACTCTACTCTATGAGTTCAATTCTATGAGTGTGAACTCATAGAATCAGACATGATTATAATAAAATCTAATCAAAGCACATCTCAGATCTAAATCAAATCAACTCAAAAAAAGACACCTATTAAAAATCCCATCTAACAAAAATATCAAAAACCACCGACTCGCATCAAAAAAAAAAAACCAAACACCCAAAAGACAATCGGCGCACAATCAGCGCGCCAATAAATCTCCATCTTCGAACTCCTTGCCATAAACTAGCACGATTTACAACTCGCACATCAACCAAGACTTGAAAAAGTCACACGAATGGCACAGATACAAAACAGCTCTCTAGGTGGGCACGGTAATTAATAGATAAAGTGCCCCCGGTGTGGTCGGCCGTATCTTTGATAGCCTCTGCTACCACTTCTACATGTCTATACGTGTCTATACGAGTGTATATAGCCAGGTATAGGCCGTCGGAAGTGATTGATATAATACAAAGCCCGATGCGAGGTCGTCCTCTCGTTTTTAACGGCGGCTTTTACGACTGTCTCTTCCTGCGAGATGATCTTGTGATGGTGTTGTGTTGAGGTTGGATTTGTTTGTGATGGGTGTTAAGTGGATTTGGATTTTAGATGAACGGATTCGGATTCGAGATGACCGGATTCGGATTCGAGATGAACGGATTCGCATGCTAAATTAACGGATTCGCATGCTAGATGAACGGATTCAGACGCGTTAATGTGAGGATGGCTTGTCTTGAGATGATTTCTTTGGGATGGGTGTTAAGTGGATTTGGATTTGAGATGAACGGATTCGGATTCGAGATGAACAGATTTTGATTGGAGATGAACGAAATTGCATGCTAGACAAACGAATTCGCATGCTGAATGAACGGATTCGTATGCTAGATGAACGGATTCGCATGCTAGATGAACGGATTCAGACGCGTTGATGTGAGGATGGCTTGTCTTGAGATGATTTCTTTCGATTTTGTTGAAAAATAAAAATTAATACTCTTCTGTTTATCTTGTAATATAAATATGATATACAAGAGGGAGCTTTTTTCGCTTATCTAACCTAAAAATTATCGACTTTTTGTTCTAAAGCTTGTATTTATTCTTTTCCCTCATAGCAATTTCTAGCAAGAACGAATAATGTTTTCACTCATGATTCATTCTTTCTTATATAGCCTTAGGTTACTTTCAAACTAACAATTCATAAACATACTCAATTAATAATCAAATCAATATTTTTTTGAATTAACTCAATTGAAAATCATAATTTACGAAAAAAAAATTGAATTCAAATATTTTCCCTTACAATCTTACGAATACATATTTCTGTGCAACCCAATCAATAATGACTAGATTTAACAACATAAAATCACAATTAAAAATATAATTTTATATTAAAACACGAATAAATCGAAACACACTGTACCAATTTCAAACGGTGAGTAAGAGGAGAAGAACGCGTGTGAATTGAAACGCGTCGATATCTCCGAATACTTCTATTTCGTCTGTTCCAATAACGAACCTATCGCTTCACACACCCACGTGTTGTTTTTTTTTTATATCCATCGGTATAAAAGAAAATAAAGCCGAAACTTATTTGCATAATTAATGTTGGTTTCGGTTAATCTTTAGGCGTAATTAATAGATCCGCCGCTCGATCGGATGATTCATTAGCGGTTCCGGCGTGTGTGATCTGAGCTTTGATCGATTTAGATTATTGTTTATATTCAAGATTGACCATTATAGATTACAGTTTAATATATTGTAAGTTTTGGCCGTCTAAAATGTGCACAATCATGAATTGAGTCGTACGAAATGGGAAGTTTTAGCTAGAGTCAGAAGTGGCGTTTCGCTCGTGTAATTTCCAGTAGTTTCCTCTGCACGATAATTTAAAGTAACTAGTGTGCGTAATTATGTGACGAATAAATTGAAAGAAAATTGAAGTGGAACTTCCATTACGAATGTCCACTATTATCTTTATGTGTTGGGCTATAATTACTTTGCTCGCGTTCGAATGAATGATGCATATTAAATTCAAAGACTTGTTCTAGAATATTTTTAACGATCGCCGAAATATGCGAAAATTCTCGGTAAATTGTTTCATTTCTGTCACAACAATAAAATGACACTTTTGAATCGTAAAAATTTTAACAGCCGCTCCAGTGTCGCTCTTTCTGCTCGTTTCGCGCATATTTTAGAGCTTTTTATCGTTTCGAATTAAAACAGTCGTTTAAAGTCCAGAGATCGGCAACCTTCTGACCCGTGGGTCATCAAGTGTGGTCTGTTTGAGTTCTTAATATGATTATTATAATTTTTTTAATCATATGAACGTGTATTGATCAATTGAGCAAACATTGATCATATGCAATGTTTTAGTTGAACCGGAATACATTGGAGCTCCGTTCCGGCACCTGTTTTCGCTGCCGGAACGCGCTCCGGCATGAAAAATATCAAAAGTATCAATGTTTCAAACATATTTGGTTCCATAAATCTAGACAAAGGCAACTAAAATACATAAATTTCTGTTAATTTGCCGCCCATAACGAATTTTATAATGACTTAAACCGTCGTTTGAGTAAATAAAATCTGATCATATGAGCTAATCGAAAACAAGCAATGCACTCAAGACAAAATCAACTTTTCGCACAGATTTCAAATCCGACTTTCCACATCGGCCGAATTACGCAAATTCGAAAAAATGTTCGTATTTCGAATGTTGATTTTCTCACGCTTCTCGCGCGCAAAGATCCGTACGTGGAAAATATTTATTCTGCCTCCGCTCGGTAATTTCGTTTGCATTTCGAGAAAAACTACACAAGCCCATTCGCCGACAGGCAATACACAAAACACACAACCGGGAACAACACCCGATTTTTATTTTCAATATTTTTTTACTCCATCCTCTTAGAACAAATCCACTACTACGGAAGATCGGCGGTTGCGACGCCGACAAACATTATTTGAACACACACACATTTCTCTATAGATGCTGAATACCTTTTATTATAACAACATATTTTTCATTTATACATATATAATAATAATAAAACGTGTGTGTGCGATTCTATGGAGTTGTACGCATCGCAGCGTGAGCTTCGTATAAAAACGTCTCTTTGCATTATTCAATTCGTAAGGTAAGCGCAGTTTGGCGCCCTTTGCTCTTTGCCGCCTCGCTTTTTATATATTTAATTTATTATATATTATGAATTTACTGTATGTGTTTCGAGGTGTAGTGTAGATGAGGTTTATTCGCAAAAAATCGATGTAAATAATGAAAAAAGTGCCAAAGAGAGGCTCGAGATTAATCACGAGTGCTCTGTACATTGTGAGCGTAATGGGTTTTTTGGAAGTATATCGATGGAAATTTTGAGTGGCGCCATTTCGATGGCTTTTTTGTTTGTTTAGTTAGATTGTTTTTAGATTGTGCTTGTATTTTCGTTTTTGAATTTTTAAATTGCGAAAGAAACGGTTGCGCTATTTTTAAATGGAAATGTATGTATGTATGAAATTTGATTGAAATTCTAATTAAACATTATCGTTGAACATGTTATCAATTTTATGATTCTTTTTGTAATACTTATATGAACTTTTTTTAGATTTAATGATTTTTTTTAAATCTATTAAATTGCTCATAGGTTTAGAAATGATGTATCTCTTTATCAAAAAATATCAATACCAGTCAAATGATTGTTTCTCAAAGTATTTTTCCTTTACCTGGTTTAAGCATAGAATATTTTTTTTTATTTAAAATTAATTTATGAATTTTTCAAACTCATTAATAATTCTCAAAAAAATAATTTCAAACACGAAATAAAAACCAATCAATCACACAAAACTAAGCGCGTAATTCGCACAAACGAATCTAACCCTCGCCCATTAAAAACCATAGAAACCCAAACTCAATATAAATAATGCAACACAAAAAGAGCCGATCGAGATAAAAATCTTGGCCCAGTCATAATTTCGCATGCCGTCCACATTTCCATTTCATGTTCGTCTCCTCTCAGCGAGGGTCCTCTTTGAAGCCAACCGAAAGGATACCGATCCACACACGCAAAATCGACAAATACTTCAATAAATAAGTAACACTAACCCATTAAATACAAAAAAAAAATTAAATTGAGTGGAAAAAAAAAGTTAATTAATTATGGAGTAATTGCTCGCGCTTAATGCGACACGTGAAAAATGTGTAAAATTAGGCGTGCTCTTGCGTGCTTAGGGAAATATATTTTCTAGGGCGGGGTTTTCAGGGCGGGGCTTAGACAGGGCGGGAATTTTCTCGCCTACATTTAGCGCCTGTGCATCGTTTGGGGTGTGAAAATTTTATATTTTCCCGTTAGAATGGCGTAAACGCCGTTCAAATCCATGGTGTTTAGGGCGTTTTGGCCGTTGAGGCTTTTTAGTGGCGTGAAATATTCGCTTTTTCGTGTTGGCGTTATCATATCTGAAGAATTATGTTCGGTTTGCACGCCTGATTTATTTTTGAGTTTAGATTCGGTTTCTTTGATAAAACTACTCGAGTTATATTTGGTATGAATTTCGTATTGATTGCATTGTCGGTAGGGGCCATAACCTATCATTTTGTAATATTATATATAAATTTGTATTTTATTTGTATCGAGTTTGAATAGGAATTGGACATATGAAGTAAGATAATGGATTTTATTTGATAATTGATCGTTTTGCTGCATTTATACCATTATGTATATTATTATTCGTTAGGTAGGTTAGTGGTCCTCCGAGACCAAGTACTACCATTATATAAAAAAAATATATTAGTTACTATATATATTATTATGCATCCTACTCTACATACATTTATCATACTACAGAGTAAATAAATCTTAACTTACTGTATGAGTATAATTCTGATTATTTTCTACAATCTGTTGAAAATAATCACATTCAAACTTTTCCTCTAGGGCGTGAAAATGACTCAAAGTGAGCATATTGAAAAAAAAGTCAAACATAAAAAATCTCCCGCTTTAGATAAAATGAAAAGTTAAGAAAAAAATATGTAAGAAGATAAGTTTTCATTCGCTCCTTAAAAAGTAAGCAAGCGTATAAATGTGAAAAACGTTTCTATGAAAAGCTTTTCTTGGAGCAATTCACAAGTTTTCCCCTCTTCCGGTAGAAAATTTCTATTTAACACGTAAAACACTTTCGGTTCTCGACAAAACACACAAACAGAGTTTCGTGAACATTTCATATTGTTATTATAATGTGTCGTCGATCGGAAAATGTATTATTTTCGGTTTGATTTACGATCGGCTAACGTGTTAACGACGTGTAATTTTCATATTTAAAAATTATACACGTAATTGATTTTTATTATACCGGTTCTCGAAAAGACGGATTTTTTTTCTGCGTTTACGCATTCAAAACAAATTGTCGTTGAATATTTAATTTAACGATCCGCAAATGATCCCGTCTTTCGAACGCAGCCTGTGTTTTAGAGCTGTTTAAATTTATTACCGATAATTAGGTCGACTTTTTCAGTGTGTCGTTTTTGTTTTAACACCTAGTTTTGTTTTACACGTCCGTTTCGATCGGAGTGCAAATGTGTCTTCGATCTAATCGGGTTAATCCACTGCGTTGACTGATGGATTACAAGATTAATCCAATAATCGTTAGATGCTCGTGTGACTATTGATTTTATCTAGTGCTTAAGTTGTTCTTTGCCTCGTTTGAATGAGCAGCGTTTTGATTTGGCTATTTTGATGTTTTGAATCGAAATAAAGTCGGTTTTTAATGTTAATATCTGATAATAAGATTGTTCGTTTAAAAATGTTATTGTTAAGTCGAGGTTGTAAATTAAATAGTGTTTATGAATTTTTCATTTAAAACTCGGTTAATTTTGTTCTTAAAATATTGGATATTTGCGTTTTCATAAAGAAGGTCGATATAATAGGTTTAAGATTGAGTTTAGGTCAAATTCTACATTTTATAAATATTCTGTAAATGCTTTTCTTTCACATTTTTTTATTGAAATTTTGAACTCATCATAATCGACAAGAAAACAATAAATTTATAGAACTATTATATCGAGGAACTGATTGATTTACAATCAAATGACTAAAAATCTTAAGAAATTATCATGAAAAATCTTGAATAATCATAACTAGAATTATATGACTCATCATGAAAAATCTCACATTTTTTCCTATTAAATGGACCTCACACTACAACAACTTATCATACCAAACAAATAACATATTAGCAACACTAACCAAAACCAAATAAACCACATGAACATTCAAAATTAAAATTTAATCTAATTTAAACCACAAACACAAATCTCAAATTACACAACAAAAACAATCAAATCTAAACCACCTTCCTCGAAACATATCCGCTAATCAACAACAATTACCCATGTTTTGACGCCCGCCACTCTTTTTTTACACTCTCCGACTAAACAGCGACACTCACATATAATATACATATATGACGACTGAAAATCCCAAGAGGTACAAGTGACATCGCGATGATTTCGAATAAAGTGCGCTCAAATTTGTACATGTATTAGGAGGAGGTCGAGTGATTCGATGACATATCTCGGTACACGTTCCAAGTTCGTTTATATCCTTTTGCAGCGTATATAGAAGCGATTCTTGTACATAAATCAATTTTGACAAAAAGCCACTTGTACCCCTTGGCCTTTTCAGTCGTCATATAAGAAGATACGATACTGTAACGGATGCTGGCCGGCGTCAAGTCGTAAAGCACCACCGGCGCCCGACTTCACGCTCCACCGGAATATTCCTCCGAAGCGAACTGAGAAACACTTTGTCGGCGTTTCACCGACACATGAAACACGTGAAACACATGAAACACATTACCGATTCGACGTAGAGATGTCGGTTCTAATTTTCTCGGTCTGGATCCGAGAATTCGCGGAGGAAATTGGCGAGATCGTTGTTTTAGTTTTTTCGTATGTTTCCAAATTGAAACGTATGGATTGAGACGTATCGTTTTGTCGATTTCGATATTTCATCTTGTACGGTGCGTGATTGGAAATTTAATAAGTGCTAGGTGATTGATGATTGGTTTATTGTTTCGTGTTCTTGAGGCGATAGAGGTTGGTGTTAAGTTCTATTATCGTGTCGAAAAAATTGTTAAATTGATTCTTGTGTATAATAATATCATCGATATGACATTTAATTTAATTTAAATTGACTTAAAATGTAATCAAATCTGGCTTGAATTGAAGAACAACCTGATCGAATCTTGCTATTACTTCGTCGAATGTATTATACTAGTATCAATTTTATTTTTTACTGATTACAATATCTATAAAAAAACGTGTTATATTCACATAGATTTGCGAACTTGCTAAAAATCTGCTTATATTCTAATTAATGCATTGATGGTGCGAATAACTTATATTATGTGCTAACTTCTATTCACATATCCAATTTTTCTAGGCTTTATTTTACTTTGCACAAAGTATACGTTCAAATATGATTCTCTAAAATTGAATCGATTAATAAATCATCTTTTGCCATACCAAAAACGATTCTTTTATAATTGAAACGAAACAACATTCATACACATAAAAATGTCTCGAAACGTCCTTTATTAAAATTTTAATTAATAATGTTAGAGACTCAATATGAATTATATTAGACGTGTATACAGCATAAATGAAATTCTGTATAAATTTGAGAACATAACGAACCCAAGCTCAATTTCAAATTGAGGTTCGGTTAACGACGGAGGCGTTAGTCCGATGTTGAGTGTTGGGTGTGGACATCATCCACCCCCTTGGGTTTTCCCTTTCGGGGCGAATCCCGCTTGTCTAATTTGAAATAATTTATTGGTTAATCCTACAAGAGCCGTGGCACTCGAATTTAATACGTCTTCGGTACGGCTTTAATACCCCTAGGGGTTGATCCGATCCACCCTTGCAAAGTACCGAAGCCTATCGGATTATGTGCTCGGCGTGGGTGGGTTTTGATATCAGAACGAATATTTTATTCCGATTTTATATTACGTATTAATAGATAGACCGATCGAGTATCTCGACTCAGGTTTATGGGATGAATCGATAATTTAATTTATTGATATTTGATGGCTGAAAGGGCCTAGGGGTACAAGTGATTTCGAGAAAAGCGCGTTCAAAGTTGACTATGTACCTACGTGTATTAGGAGAAGGTCGAGTGATTTGATGATATATTGAGGCACACGTTACGAATTCGTTTATATCCTTTTGCCACCAAATAAATGAGCGTGCATAGAAGCAATTCTTGTGCATAGCTCAATTTCGGTAAAAATGTCACTTGTATCCGTCGGCCTTTTCGGTTGTCATTTGATGTAAGATTGAGTTTTATTAGCGTGCGTCAAGATCGATGTTCTTGTGATGATCGTTTTGAGTCTTATTCGTTCATAGGCATATGTAGTTTTTTTAATTAATTAATTGATTATTTTTGTCAGATCTTTCAGTCGTGTGTTGCGAATCATTTAACGAAAACTATTATCTAAAAAGAAAAATGTTAATGCATTGATAACACGATTAAAAAATCGGGCTATAATCCATTTGATTCGAAAAAGTACTACTTGATACTTAAAAAGTTTTCTCAAATGAGTCCCCAGGCTTTTCGTAGTCGATTAATATCTATTGATTTTAGTGACATTCTTGGTTCACAAAGAAGTTGATTCTTTCATCTTTCGATGTTTGCATCAACTCTAGTCTCACATCTGAGCCTTTCCTCGATCAATCTCTTGATTACACCAACGACGTAACAATTTACTCAAAACCTATAAAAAAGCACAAAATTAGTCATATCTAGCCAAATTCGAAAAAACAAAACGTCTCACCTCCACAAGAAACCCATATCGGTACGCATCGCTCCCCAAAAAAGGGCCACCTCCAGATCAAATTACGTGGTTAAGGACAAACGGTGCCATCGGCAGATGGTCGTACCCAATCTACCCAATCTACCCATCTACCCATCGGAGCCAGAAACCCTTTCTAGTCAGGGCCAGTGCCCCTACAAAGAGTGTCGCCCTTACAAGTTATCGTTCAGTTGGCTGTCAATACGAATCAAGTGTCCCGGATCAGGGCACTCCTTTGGGCACCGGAGCCGCCAAGATCCAATCGTTGGACCGTGATAACGAGGGACATGCTCTTTTGAATGATGAGCCGACTGAAAAAAATCCATAGAAACTCCATTCTTTATACACTTTATGGGTGGATTGGTGTTTTTTTCCATATTCGGAGTGTGTGAGAAAGTAATAAACGGGTGCTAATCGATGGATTTGTAAGTAGGGATTGATGTTGTGAAAGTAAAAATGATTGAGTGATGTGATTTGAGGAAAGGATAGAAATAAAGGCTTACGATTAGATGCAATCACTAGAGTGAGAAAGATGACAGTTTCTAGCCGATGGATTTAGTTGTGATGTGTAAGTAAGGATTGATATTGTGAAAGTAAAAATCATTGTCTTTCGTGTTTTAATGATGTGATGTTAGAATAAGCTAGAAAGAAAGGTTTAGATGTGATTAGTAGAGCCAGAAAGATGATGGTTTCTAGCTGAACTTTTCAAAATAGGATTTGATATTATAGAGAATCATTTTTCGTTTGCTTACCTAGAAAGTATTACTTTTCTTTTTCTAATGTTCATATCTGGCTCATATGAGAAAGGGCTAGATGTGATCACTAAAGCAAGAAAATCACAATGGTTTCTAGCTAGAGAAATGTAAAAAGTTTTCTCATAATATCCATCATTAACTTTCTCTCTCTTTAATGCTTGCATCTTGCCATTTTTCATATATGCAGAAATGGCTATATGTGAACACAAGAATAAAAAACTGATCAATTCTATCTAAACATTTTGATATTTGAATTGAAATTATAGAGAAACGTTTTTTTACATGAAAACCGTTACTTTTCATACTCCAGTACTCATATTTAGTCTACTTAAAAAATTGGAAGATGCCATCACTAGAGAGAAAAAGGCTAGATAAATGTTAGAATAATGCTATAATATAATATAATGCTAAATATAAGGCTAATAAAAGTTAGATAAATGAAAAACGTTCTTCCTTAATATGTATCTATCGTTACGCATAAATCGCTCGACAAATGTTTGTATTTTTTTTTAAATCGATACGTTTTTATTCAGAAAGTTGATATTTTTCGTATTATCATTAGGGTTGGAAAATTTCGTGCCTAATGCTGGCGTTTCGTGACGTTCGGAAAAGTCCTCAAATACGAAACGTGTATTTAGAAGGTTTTAGTGCGTATTTGCATTTTATTATTGTGATTTTTTGACATAAAAAATATAACTATTTAGGCTTTTTTTTGAAATTTTATAATTTTACGATAGAAAAAGAATGTTCTCTTTGGCCCATATTTAAATGATTTTTTTTTCTCTCGAAAGGGCACTTAAACGAATCGTAAAATTAATACGCGGTTTAAAAATCGAACGTGTGTGCATTTAATAAATGTACGTTTTACGGCCGCGTATAAATTTCGAACTTGTAAGAAATAATTTTTAATTATCAATTTATTACGGACACAATAATGAAAGACTGTGATTTTTCTTACACGTTCGACGTTTATGATTAGGTGTGAAAATTCGGAAGATCGCACTAATCGTTCGAACGATAAAAGCCTTTTAACGATTTCGTACATACAATGTTATCGCAACACTTTTCGAGATTGAACAATTTTGCTTCGACGGTAAATTAATGAAATCGCACCAAGCAACTTCCATATAAAATATCGCAACATGATCAACTTAAAAACATGAAATTCAAATCAAATCTGTAAATCTGTAAAAATATGTATAATCGAATACGTATTAAAAATTCGTTTGAATTCTTTACTTAAAAAGTAATTCAGATCGAATCTTTCAAACAACTGCATGTGGTGTATGTAATTTAGTTCCATATTGCATATAAACAAATGGACGAATTCTAATGTATTTTTTAACTTCAGCAAGTTACTTATTTCATTGTAGGATACTTTTTAAACAAAATAGACCCAACTATGACAACATTTCAGTATTAGATCAAAAAATTATTGTCACATTACTTGCTATACGAAATAGACCCAAATAAGACAACATTGCTGGTTTAAATCAAAACATTATCGTCACATTACTTTCTGTACTAAATAGACACAACTAATTGTAAGACAATGTTACTGGTTTAGACTAAATCATTATCGTTGATTAACTTACTATCCTTTCAAATTAGACCCAACTAAGCCAACATTGCTAAGTTTCACTAGTCGATTTCGAAGATGGCTACCTTTTGAGCCAAATTAACTCCATTTCTGCTTGAAGCAGACATTGTTGAGTCATCGAGGAAACATCCCAACTTGAATCCGACAATCCAGGAACCTTCTCGATGACCATAATGAACGGTATCGATCTCAGGGCCCCCAGCAAGGGCCCTCGGTAAGAAGACAAGGGGTCCAGACGGCGCCCAGCCAACAGGCGCCACCCAAACATTTAGTTCGGAGAGGTTTTACAACAAGAACAACAACGCAACAACAACGAAAAACGACGACAACGAGAGGAACACCGCTCGCGGTAAATTGGACTCCGACTCGGGGTGTTCTTGTATTATCCGTTGAATAAATACTGTTATGAGAGAAGCCGAGGCTGTGGTGTTTCGATGGTGTGAGTCCGGCTTTATTCGGCGTCGATGCGTATCAATGGGTTCGTATGGAGATTAGGTTGTTGTTTGTGAATGGGTTTAGGTTTTTAGACGTTTTGTTTTTTAGATGTCTAGGAATGTACGTTGAGATAATTGTTATTGATCGTTTGTTGTTTTTTTATTTTTTTTTATATGAAATTGCTGTGAAAACGTTTTCATAAGATCTATCTATACTTATAACTGACCGATGATGCAATGATATAAATCGTTTGTGCGTGCCGCTTCGATTCAATGCACTCGGAATGCTTGAGTACTGTCAATTATGACGAGAGACAATATCTAGTTTTTTAATCAATTAGATTCAATCGTTTTATTTCAAATGTTTGATTCATTTGATTTGAAAAAAGTGTTTATTTTACGCTTTACGAAATGATACCTAAAAATGATCACCCATCTAATTTAGGTATACCTATCGATTAAATTCGATAAATGATATTAATTAACATATGTATACCTGTAAAAAAAAGGTTGAAGTATACCTACTCTATTTATTTTCAAAATATAATACAATTAGCATGTTTTGTCTCTGTGAACGAATCATTTTACAAATTGAGCGCTCTCAAATATTAGTAATCTTAATGGAACGTTAATTAATTGAATTAAGCCCGCATTATTCGCTTTCGTTCATTGTGCTTTTTTTATCTCGTTTAGAAAGTGTGCACCGTACAAATAACGCATTGAAACAATAATAATAGTGAAAAAAAAGAGACGATTAATTAAATAACAAAACGCAGCTTTGTATTTATGGTACACGGTCGTGTTTATGCGGCGGAAACGTTATAACAAGTACCATTGATATGATAACGTTCATTAAAAACCATTTCAGAGAAACGACTCAATCTACACCATTATGTGTACCATGTGAGTTTCATTTCATTAAAAAAAAATCTTATATTCAACTATTTATATGTATGGAAATCATTTTTTTTCCAAGTGCATTATATCAATAGTTTTTTCGAACATTTAAATTTTCAAATTTTCTGTTGAATTGAAATATTACAAATTTCTTGAATTTATTCACTTAATTTTGTTATAAATTGTGATCGATTACTTATGTTATGATATTATGCAATAGTTGTCACAAATTATATGAATTTGATTTTTTTCATTTTATCATAAACATTATGCAACATTTCATATTCAGAAACCAATTAAATCTCAAACAACGCCAGATCCCAACAGTTTAATATAATCAAAATCTGATTTTCAAATATAAAAATCGACTTATAAATTCCTTTTTTATAAAGCTTTACAATGGCTTTTGTGCAAATACGACGTCATGGAAAATTTAAATTCTGTAAAAGCTTGAACAATGCAACATCACTGCAACTATCTAGTATTTTTTAATAAGATCAAATATCTTTAAAAAATCTAAATTTAGACATAAATAACTATCTAAAATATTCATATTAATTGTCCTTAACGCTTATATACAATTTTCATACTAATACAAATATAACATCCCGAAGAATTCTGATTCTGCGAAACCTCAAACAAAGCTAGATCAAAACACCTAGCACTTAAATAAATTCAAAAATTTAATAATAAAATCTAAAAACAGACATTCATAACCATCTGAAATATTCAAAATAATTTCCCAAAACCCATATTTTCAAATGTACAAAACATTCCTCAGAGCTTTAAACTCAATAAAGCCAGATCAAAACTTAAACGAAAACCAAAAACCCGACCACAAAATCTAAAAATCGACACGTACGACCACCTGAAATCATATTCCCGAAAGGCTAATTTACAAGATTTGCTCAAATACGACATATCTTATGAAATATGAATACGTTGGAGTTTCCCACGGCCATAATCACGCCCGATTCGGACAACACCATACGTGATCTTCGGCGAACGCGAAAATTGAAGTGTTAATTAAACACCGAGCCGAAGCTATCAAAATATCGATGGTCGTGAGAACGACCACCGTTCGCCCATCGTGTGTGTTTATTATGTTTATCTGTTTTATATATTGATTGGGATTTTTTTTTTAGGTTCGGTTTTGAATTTGAAATGTTTTGGTTCGAGGAAGTCGGTGGGATTGAGAGATTTTTGGAATTTTTTAGGGGGTTTGAGTGTAGGGATAGTTTATTGATGGAAATTAGAAAATGCTATCAATCAATCCGTTAAATATATTGACGAAATTATAAATCGTTGAATGTGTGAACGCAGTTTTCGAGCGTTACATGGACATACATACATATACAGAATATTATTATTATTATTATTAGCTATTATACAGTTAGATAAGTCTTAAGGATGGATTAGGATGTATTGGTCAATGGTAATACATGGATTTTCTTTAAAATAGACAATTTTTCTGTATAAATATAAATCCTAAAATCATGGGTCTATAATGTGATTTAATTATAATATTTTAAAATATAAGATAGGAATATGCCTAAGTTTTTTTTAGAATTTAAAATAAAGTAATACGTTTTGAAAATTTTCAGATTACTTTAAGGCATTTAATAAAATATATGAAATCAGAAACATTATTAAATCGACGAATTCTTTGTTTTTTCAAATTTGCTGCAATGAAACATAAGCTATTAATTCGGAAATACTACATATTTTCAGATTCAATTTTCTTAAAATATTTCAAATTGTATGAAGCCAAATTCATATAAATTTTCACTTAGGAAACTTACTAAAGCTTTCTTAAGAATTTATTTTACAATCTTTATTTATTTTTTATTTTATTTAAATCTTTAAGGAATAATTAAAACAAAATCACACACATGCTATGATATCAAATACTTTACCTAGAGTAATTTGCGCACACCCTGCATCTTATATTCCGCATATAATTTTCAAATTACACCGACAACGAGACTTACATATTATCAAAAAAATACCAATTTTCAAAAAAAACACTTACATATTAAAAAAAAAAAACATCAAAACCAAAAAATATATAAAAAAATATATTAATCCAAAATCAAAACTAAACAACCCAAAACAAGTCTCATCTCAATAAACCCCCTATTTTCGCGACTCCCCCCCGCGTTTACAACGAGCCCGCCTAACACGTGCAAAAAGAGGCACCCACACAGCGACTTAAGTCGCACATAAAAGATACGTACGTGTCCGTATGCGGGGTTGTATTATTGATTTTGCGATTGGCAAAGTGGCCGAGCGCCTCTAATAGCAGGTTTGCGGCCCGCAAACACAATGTGTTGTTTGTTTTGCGATTATCGCGTAAAATTCATTTCGAGCGGCCACGCGCTCTTTTCTCGATGGAAAGTCGTGCCTCTTCATTTTTCAGTTGAGATGAGTGAGGTGATTTTTTTTTTTTGTTGTTTTGAGTTTATTACGTGTTTTATGCGAGGTTTCGAAGGCTGTGTTTTGTGTGCAGCAGTGGGATGTCGATTGTTTGAACTTTGGTTATTTGGAGCTCGATTCTCCAGACTTCGATGGTCCAGATTTCGATTGTTTGAACTTTGGTTATTTGGAGCTCGATTCTCCAGACTTCGATGGTCCAGATTTCGATTGTTTGAACTTTGGTTATCTGTATTTCGATTGTTAAAACCTCAAATGTCCAGACCTTGATACCTCGAATGTCCAGACCTTGATTGTCCAGACCTCGATCATTTGATCCTCGGTTATCTGTACTTCGAAAATCCAGACCTAGTTTGTCCAGACTTCGTTTATTCAAACCTAGGTTATCCAGATTTAAATTGTTTTTGAACCTTGATTATCTAAATCTTTTAAATTAATATATTTTTTCTTCGCTATATGGATCGTTTAAAGTTAAAGAAATCCGACAATTGTACAAATTGATACACACATTGCGAACTGAATAAAATGCTTTCGAAATCTGAACGTCCAGACTAATAAACTGATATACTTCGTTGTTAATTAAAATAATTTTCTGATTTTCAATTTTATAAATTAATAAAACCGTAGTATATTATAAAGGGCTGCAGGACTGCAGCTCTCCCTACATCGAATCTATAGTTACATTATTCCCGTTTATTTTCAAAAAAATCCGAAATAAAATATGTTAACGAAATTACAAAATTCTTCGTTTTTACCTTATGTTTAATCATTATAAATGATTCATTTATTAATCAAAAAGCTAGTTTAATTTAAGCTGCACATACAAATTGAAAAGATTCATTTAATTTTATTCATATTTTTTCTATAATCCTGATCACCTTTATCTTCAATTAGTCTGCATAATCAGGATTATACTGTATATAGATCGGCTTAGCGATATTGAATTTTTCGAAGACGGCTCTGAAAAAATTGTCCATTCTTATTTAAAATATGTAATTCGTCATTTTACTGATCGATAGATTTTGTTTAGGTCGACTTTCATACTTCTGGATTGATTAAAGCAATTTTGAGCCACTTCCAATCTTCAAGTCGATCTGAAGTCTTGGATATATATGTATGTTTGATTTTGAATATTTTTAATCCTAAATTAATATTATATTATGTAACGATTATTATCAATGAAGCAACAAATAGCGCAATTTATGACCATTTTTTTCGATCGTCACGTATCAATTATATTTCTAATAAAACCGATCGATTTTTACCTTTTAACCATTAATTCTGAAACTTTTGAACTTTTCTCAAATTCTAAGTGCATTTCTGACGAAATACTACGTTCGCTATGATGAAAATTATTTAATTGTATAAACGCTGAGACTTTCTTTTAAATGGAAACGTGCTCGTCGTCTACACATAATTGCAACGCTCTAGTGACCCTGAGGTTAGATTAAATTGCATGAAACATGACCTTTCTTTACAAATTCAATTCGTCGCAAACACAAAAACAATTAAACTTAACTACGAAAACGTTACATAGACAATCCCAAAACCGGAGGTGTTATTACATGAGAAAAAGCTATAAACCATTTCTTTTCTTGCTCTAGTGCTTGTATTTTACCTTCTCTAACATTTGTGAGAAAGGTTTAAATACAAATACATACTAGAAAAGCAATTGTTTCTAACTGCATTGACAAATGAAAAACGTTCCCTCGTAATACCCATATATGTTCTTAACTTTAGTGACTGATTATCAAATAGCCCATTTCCATAAAAATAGGCAAAGAAAATGAAGGGCGAAACGAATATGTGGATGCAAACATTTTGTTCCAATGACTTTGTTATTTGACGAATAAGCAAATATAAAAAGACCAGTATCTGAATTCACACAGTCATTACATAACTAACTAATGAAAGATCTCTCCTAAACCGAACAAAACACAACTCAACATCCATACCTCGAACGACCAAACAAACAAACATAAAAAGACCAGTATCTGGAGCCACACGGTTATTACCGGCTTAACGCGATACTGCTACTTACGTGGCCTTTTTCACGTGGCTGTCGAGTGGCCACTTTTTTATAATATAATATATCCCACACACACAATATTCTCTTTTAGTCGTGCTCATTTTTTCCCGACACGTCTAAAACAAACAATCAACGAGATAATAGCCGGGTGCCCAACGATTTGAGCCGTGCATATAATAAATTTTATACTGCAATCGCGATCGAACATCTCGCTCGTTTCCTTTTCGTAGTTTTTTATTTATTCATTTATTTAGGTTTATTTGTACTTTTTTAGTTATTATTCGGCGCATATTAATTGCATATTTTTGGGTTTTTGATTTTTTTTAAGCTTCGAGTGCGCGATGGTCGATTTTGATTCGTTTGAGTGCGAGGTGTTTTGTTTTTAGGATCGTACGGAAAATTGAATTTTGTTTTTATGATGGTTTTTAAATGATTTTTAATGCTGATTCAATGTTGTGTTCATTTATTATTGATTGAATTGAGAGAAATCATCATTGAGTAGCTTTTAGATTAACGATTTATCTCTTACACTTTCATATTGATATTAGATAGATCAAATATAATGGCATTAATTTTTCGATTAATTCATTAAATTAAAGTTTTTTTAATAAAAAACAGTTAATTTATTTTACAAAATTCTTTATTGTTTAATTTGCTTACTCATTGAAAATTATATCGTAATACCTTTTATGAAAACTTTAGTTCATTTTAAGAACTTTAGATAAAATACTTAATTTTATTTTAAAACATTGCCATTTAACTCAATTTATTCAAAAATTAATTTAAAAATGCATATACAAACGACATAAATAAACCAAACTATAAAAACCCATATGTTTCCTAAAGCTCCTTCACGCGGTATTAAATTAACACCTCAATTACAATAGCGCCTGCTTTTTTTCAATAATCGTTTTATATGTTTATTAGGTCGAAAGACGAAACACACACACGCATAACCCGACATCATAAAAACCATAATAGACAAAAAACAAACAATATAAATATGGTAATAATAAAAAAAAACACACACACAACCCACGTTCGAATATTGTTTGTTCTTATAACGAGGAGTCGATCATGGAAGGTTGCAACCGTCATAACATTTTTTGAAAAATAGTCCTAAGACCGATCCGGGGTTGAAATTTTTTAATGTGGGCAATAATTCAATGTTCCCAACCCCTCAATTATGGCAACCCCCCGAGTAAATGTGACGGTTCTACATATTAGTGTATGTGTTTCACTATTTTTTTTTGTTGTATCTATCTTTTTCCATTTTTTTGCGTTTTTATATTATTTATTTTAAGTAGGGACAGACGGACGGACAGCTGTTAATATCTATTATTTATTATTATTGTTTTTTACGATGCTCGTTAGGTGTTGTAATCCGTTTTTACGGAAACTTTTTTTTAAGTAAGCTATTTATGACACTGTTTTTTTAGGTAGTTTTGTATAATATTGAATATATATTGTAAAATTTAAATCATAGGTTCTTTACATATTTTCTATTGCAAGTCAATCATTTCAACAAAATCTAACGATTTTTTTTTAATACAAAGCATCCAAATAGAGTTAGAAGCAAAAATCAAAAGATGTATCAAGTCTTTCAGAAGGATCAAATCTCCCCATTTACCCCTATAATACAAAATAGCAATGTGTGTATAAGTTTAATTCTATAATTTATATTAAACAAAACATTACAATCTAATTCGAAAATAAACCCTATCGAATTCGATCAAAATCAACAATTTCGTTAATAACACATTCTCAAATTACAACATACACACTATAAACAATATTTACAATACGTTTTAGCGAACGATTTTAATTCACGTGTCGAATTAAAACGGAGTGAACGTAAATTTTCGACCTCGTGAAAATCTTAACGACATGGTTAACGGCGAATTTAAATTCTTTCGTCCATTGTCGTAATAACAGTGATTATTTCGTTATGCCAACGATACATATAATATAATATACGTATATGAAAAGCATCGAAATGAACACGTACAAGACAATTTCTCGTCGGGACCGAAATCGAGGTGGTAATGAGCTTGAGACCCTTGGGCTATAAGAAGGGACAGGTGTCCGTTATTAAGGCGGATTATTAACCTAACGAAATTACGGTCGATTCTTTTCCGAAACTAACACGTTTTATATGAACGCTGAATTTGTATAAGAATGCTACAGCTTGAAATTTTTGAATTTTTTAGAAGAATCGTCTTGAATTTGATTCAAAGTTCCTCGAAAGTTTTCATGCGAGTTTGCTTTGAATTGATATTGATAGTTCATGATGTACATTTGTGAATATCTAACTATGTAATAGCGCTATTCTGTGTATGGGTGTCTATGTAATGCTCCAAAACTGCGTTGATATATTCAACGGGTAGATCTCTAGTTATTTATAATGTTTGGAATTACTTATGACTTTGTTCTACAAAGTCTTATTGTACTTTTGGCAAAGTTCACAAAACATTACACAATGTCACAGAAATCAAATATTTACCCTTATTTCTTTCGATATTTCCTATTCATACTATCAGAAAATAATAAAGTTATAGCTTGTGAACATTTTCTACAATTCAATTGTTCGAATACTAAATGACATATGACTGAAAAGGCCAAGGAGTACAAGTGACTTCTCGGTGATTTAGAGAAAAGCACGCTCTAAATTGAGCATGTACCTACATGTATTAGGAGGAGATCGAGTGATTTGATGATATGTATATCTCAGTACACGTTCCAAGTTCGTTTATATCCTTTTGCCACCAAAAATATGAGCGTTGATAGAAGCGATTCCTGTACATAACTCAATTTCGGCAAAAATTTCACTCATACTTTTTGGTCATCATATTATATACCAAACATTATTGCAACACTGTATACGATTTTAAATTACAACAATCTTCTATGAATCAAGCGATTTTTTCGCCCAAAAAAAAATCAGCGATGATTTATTCGCCCGAAAGAAAGACATCGTTCCTCAAACCGAAAAAAAAGGTCAATATAATAATCATATAAGGCACATTAGATGTGTATGTTTTACGACGATCCCTGAATGGACTTATCTTTTAGTCAGGTTATGTGTGAGGAGAATGGGGCGGATACTGCCCCGAGGTCCTCCCGGTTGTTGAATCGCAAAAGCACACATTCAAAGTAATGTCCGATACATTATCATCACTCTTTCATACGATAATGGTTTTAGCAATTTATTGTACGGTGTCGTATCTAGATTTCGGTTTTTTTCGGTTCGGTTCTGTGGGATAAATCATCGTAGATGCGGATGCGTCGTAAATTGAATCGATGCGATGTGTGGAAATTCTATTAGGCCGTTGTGTTGAATGGGCGCGTGGGTTTTTTATGTTGTATCGGGTATTAATATGATAATAACTGGTATTAATGATGGAAAATTACAATATGTGAATCGTTCGATCCTTTTTGTTTGAGACAAATTGTTGAGTTTTTGATTTGTAAATCACTCATTTATCGCGGATCATGTCGTATATTATTTAGATTTATATGTATTCATTCTTAGTAGATTTTTGTTACAAAGTTTAATTTTATTGTATACAATTCAAGTTAATCATATTAATTGATCAATCACATATTTCGACAATTTCAAAAAATATCATCAACACGACAATAGACGTAACTCAACCTAACCTAAAATAAATAAATCTGGAAATTTTTCAAGCTACTTTACTTCAGATCTATAAAAATACTCCAACCGAATTCGACATTTATCATAGACGAATTCTTATCAAATCTACCTAAAGTATAAAGCAAAACTAAAGCAAAATTACTCAAAAAAGCTTTTGCTTCAGATCTATAAAAGTGCTCCGAATAAATTTAACATTAATCATGAAATGAAGCATAGTTGTTTGGAAATGCTTCTGATTCAGATCCCTGCTTAAAACCTAACCTAACTTAACCC
Source organism: Cheumatopsyche charites (assembly GCA_024721215.1). NCBI lineage: Eukaryota > Metazoa > Arthropoda > Insecta > Trichoptera > Hydropsychidae > Cheumatopsyche > Cheumatopsyche charites. The sequence continues at coordinate 1,715,295 of CM045577.1, read as the reverse complement.
ATCGAATGTCGTGCCATTGAAAATTTCATCGATAGAACCAATATGCTAATGATTAAATCCATAACATAATTCCTGAACTCATCTGCATGTCGCTCGTGAAGTTGGTTAGAACGATAATAAAATCAGATTTTTACATTAGATCAGACTGAACTAGTTCAAATTTAAATTTAAATCCAGCCAAGTCAGATCGAATATCATTTCAATGGCACGAAATCCTCAACAACACAATCGTCTCTGTCGAAGGTTGTACATGTTGGAGATGAGGTCGTTCCTGTTGTGTGTGGTCCGATGCGGGTTTTGGTGCTGCAGTCCCCGGCCGTTGGTAATAACACGTTAGGCGCCACGCTCCGTTGTTGGTTTTCCAAATCGGGTCGTGATTGATGCGCGACCCGCCCAAGGCGACCCCCTTTAAAAAACATACATAAAAACCTTATATTATATGTTCGTGAGGCTTTCGCTGTATTCGCGTACGGGCGACCCCCGATTCATATTAAACATTTTTGATTCGATCCAATGTTAACTTCATCTATTTGTTTCGATTAATCAATTAGTTAGATATGACGACTGAAAAGAACAAAGGGGTACAAATGACTTTGTGCTGATTTCGGGAAAAGGGCGCTCAAAGTTGAGCATGTATCTACATGTATTTGGAGGAGATCGAGTGATTTGATGATGTATCTCGTTACGTGTTCCAAGTTCGTTTATATCTTTTTGCTGCCAAATATGAGTGCAAATAGAGGTGAATTCTGATTTAATTTCGACAAAGAATTCACTTGTACCCTTTGGCCTTTTCAGTAGTCATATATCAGAATTAAATAACCAAATACACGTTCTAGAAACTCTCATATAAGTAGCCAAAGGACAATGCGCAGTTTTCTATGCCGAGTGGATCCCCTCTTGAATATATGTGAATTTGATAATAATTAACTAATTATGATCTTAAAATATTGCTTTGATTACACTCAACAAAGAAATCAACGTAGTTCGTTAAAAAAATTAATTCACATCTATAAGTTTCATTCGCCCGTTAACGAAAATTAGTATGAAAATGGAATGATGAAGATCGATTATCTATGAAAACCTCGAATATAGATATACATAGATATAGAAAACATGAATAGATATGGATCTATAGTAAATGTTGTTATGTCAAAAAATCATTAGATTACCAATATCTATCAATTGAGATATATTTTAAATCCGTTAAGTGGAAAAGTCCATTATTTAAGCTTCCTCAATTCACATCAGAAAACGCTACTGACATTTTCATACGGATTCAAAATATGAATCTTCCTCAATTTACATCGAAAAACGCTACCGACTTTCATATACGGATTCAAAATACGGATTTTCCCATTTGTGAATTCGAAAAATCGAGTTCACACTGCATCCATGTCCGTGCACGTCCGGTTGTGTAAACATAGAATTTTTACCTGTAATTGATTGATCAGGTGCTAACACCGCGGTGGGTGAGCGCCTTCGCCAATTAACCTTTCGAACGATTGGACGATTTCTTTTTTCTAAACTCATCGATGCGTTTTCGAAAATTGTTATCTTTCACGTTTTCAAATCGCTCCACGATCGAAAAATGTCACAGCTTTGACGTTTTTGAACTTTGTGAGTGTTTTGGTTGCGTGTGGTTCTCGTAAAGCGGGCGAGATGTAATTATTGTCGAAATGCGATACAGTCATAAATTGGTTTTTAATTAGTCGAAGACGCTCTGTGTAGGATTTCCTTTTTTTTAAGAGTGTGTGGGCTTAATTTTTTATTAGGGTTTTTAGTGTGTTTGTTTGAAATTTTATTGAAAATTAATGTTATTTGAATTGAAATGTGCGCTTGTTTTATGTTCTAGTTGAGTTTATGAAGAATAAAGTTACTATTTTATTGAATTTACAAGAAGTAAGAAAATTTAGCTCATTTATTGAATAAATCAATAAATAATTTTTATGATAGAAATATCATTTTGTGTAGAGAGAATTTGTTGCATAATAAACTTTATCTAAATAAAAATTGTGAGAACTAAGACCACTAGATCCATTGATTTGACTGCAGTATATTTTTCCGCTCATCCTTTCATTTCTAATTGGATCTAATTAGAATTAAAAGGATAAGCGGGATATATACTGTCAAATCAAATGATTTACCAGCCTTAAAAGATGACCACCAAGATAACATTCATAATTACCAATTTAATGGCTTTTCGAATCTTAGAGTCTTCATTCATTCAATCAACCTAATATCATCACAATCAAAAAGACTCATTTTTCAACCAAACCATTTTCATTTCAATTCTTACTAAAACACCAAATCCAAATACCTAGAAGCGAATCCTAGAATCTTCATTCGTTCAATCAACCTAATATCATCACCAACAAAAAACCTCATTTATTTCCAAACCATCACCATTTCGATTCTTATCAAAACAACCAACATCCGAATCACCAAGAAGCACATCCAACATCCAACATCCACCAATCAAATATCGACAAAAACACCATTCTCATGTCACTGAAGAGGACATGTACCCACGACTCAAACACTGCTCCGTCGTCTCCGACTCCTCGACCACCAGCTCTTGGAGGCTCTCACGCGCGGATTCTTCGATTCCTTACACCGTCGTGTCTTCGATTCTTGCACATTCGAGATCGAGAAGTCGAGGGCCTCGTTTCAAAGCGCCGCTGTCCATATATTTATGTACCGCTGGTGTTTGTGTGTTTGCCGTATCTGTTTGTGCTTGTTAAAAGCCATTTACGGTTCGGCGTTTCGTCGACGCTCGATGGATGTTTGTGCTTTCGAACAGATGCGGCTAGACATAGCTCCTATTATATTTACCAATGTCAACAGTTCACCTTTTTTTTTTGGTTTTTTGTCGATTCGAGACACTTTCGATTGATCTGATTGAAGTAGAGCGAATTTTGATTTTTAGATTCATTATAATATGGGTTCATTAAGTGCACTATCGTGATATATTTCGAACACTTTTGATGCAAATTTTTTGCAAAATTTTCAATAAATGGGTTAATTGTTTCTTTTATGATTTGAAGATTGATTAAGTACTGTTCTTAATATTGAATTCGACTTTAATATTTGCAATGATTTTTGTGAATATTTTTGAATAAAATGTGTAAAAGTCTTTAACGAAGTGTATGAAATTAATATTTTGTAGCATAACTCTTGTTTTTATGCATTGACTCAATTCTTAGAATATACGATAAAATATCACTTTTATACATTTCCTCAATTATTACATAATAATCTCTTCCGATTAACGATTTTGTTTAATCGATTTTTCTATAAAAATCATTTCAAATTTTAAAGCCAAATCTAATTTTTAAAACCGTACTTGATCAATCAATCAGTAAAATGAAATGGGACACACATATATTGACTAAAAAAGCCAAAGGGTACAAGTATTTTTTTTGCCAGAATTGAGTTATGTACAGGAATCGCTTCTATATACGCTCATATATTTGGTGGCAGAAGGATATAAACGAATATGGAAACAGAAGAACACTCCTAATACATATATGCTCAACTTTGAGCACCCTTTTCGCAAAGTCACTTGTACCCTTTGACCTTTTCAGTCCGATTAAATGAAATTTTCACAAAAAAATGCAACATTTTTAAAATTCATTAAGAAAAGAGTCCAGATTCAAAATCAATAGCGCATATAATGCTCATGAGATATATCATCAAATCACTCGACCTCCTCCTAGTGCATGCAGATACATACTCAAAATTAAGCACCTTTTTCCCGAAATCACTACTCGGCTTTTTCTATCGTCATATAAACCGAATTTTTACTAAAAAATGCAACATTTTTAAAATTCATTAAGAAATGTATCCAGATTCAAAATCAATAGCGCATATAATGCACATGAAATATATCATCAAATCACTCGACCTCCTCCTAGTGCATGCAGATATACTCAACATTGAGCGCCTTTTTCCCGAAATCACTTCGTCATATAAACCGAATTTTTCCAAAAAAAAAAAATGCAACATTTTCAAAATTCATTAAGAAAAGTGTCCAGATTCAAAATCAATAGCGCGTATATAATGCACATGAGAATTTATCGAACATTTCTACATGTCCATCGTTCCCATTGTGTATTGTCGGCTTTGTTTGCTCCGCTCGAACGGAGTTGTCGCCCGCTTGTTTGCTCCGCGGCCAACACCACTTTGCTTTGTCGGCGTTCTACAAATCCACAATAGAAACGAGACTCTTCCGCATCGATTCCATAAAAAAATAAACATTTCGAAAAAAATAATTAATAAAAAATAAATTAATATTAAATTCGCATCGTGTACGACGGGATTTTTAACGCGAGAGCGAGACGCATTCATGTCATCGTGTTGCGTCACACTTGTGAACTCTCAAATGTGAGAAAGAGATGCGTTTATTTAGTTGCGTGTGAAAGAAAGAGATGCAAATATAGCAGATGGAGTTGAGGCGTGAACGAAATGAGCTTATTTTAGGAGCGGGTGTTAATTCGAATTAAATTCGTAGTCCGCCTATACACGATACGATTTTTAGTGTATGCTTATTTTATCAATTTAAGCGGTAGATACGTTCCTGGATAAATCGAGACGAGTTCATACAAAAATAGAAGATAGGTTCCAGAAAATAAAAATCTGCGTAAATCGATACTTCGAGTTCGTATAAATTAGGGAGGTAGGTTCCAGAAAACCGCGTAAAACGAGGTACAAAAAGAGAATTTTATTAAGAAAATTTATAGATATAATAGCTCGACAAATTTATAAAATGTTTAAAGTTAAAAGTATACATAATTACATAATTGTAATTTTATTATTTCGCCTTCTCACTGCTATATTCTAATTCTAATTTGTTGAGTCTGATGCAACACACGCGTTTGTGTTACAAAACATGTATGATTTTTCAAAAAAAAAAAAATTTTTTACTGACCGCGTAAAAGTGAAACCGTGTAAATCGAGGGATGAGTGTAATGCATTTTTTTAGGATTTATTATTTTTTTATGGATATTTTTTCGAATTATCGTTTACGACTGAAACGCAAAACATTCGAGGTCACCTTTAATTGTTTTTTCTTATTACCCGTATAATAATGCTAAACTAATATGTGAATTATGTAAATTCTCGATTTTATTTGACGTAAAATCGACGATAAATAATCCAATATAAATGAAGTTTTATTGAATTATTCAACCGTTGAACTTTAGAATCGTATTTTTTTCAAATGCAGATATGACATCTAAAATCAATTAAGATCTTTCTCAACATCAATTTTTCAACTAAAAGCAAAAAGAGTGAAATTTTTGCATTTTATTGAATGAAATTGAATCGAATGCATAAAATGAAATGGGGAAAAGGCAAAAATTGAAAAGTCGTTGAGTTCCGAAACAACGACTGGCTCATAATTCATTCAGAGTTGTCGGTTTACGCGCCCGACTTTATCGTTCGGAAACGAAATTTTCTCGCTTCGAATTTTCGGAAGTGGCGCCAAAATTTTCCAGCATCCCATAACAACTACAATCATCCATAACACAACATAAGCATTTCACATTTTCGCACACAACATAAAATATTCTGCCTTAATCCAATTTATTTAGATTTGACTATAAAACACCTTTAATAATTTCCCAATTAAACCTTACTATTTTCATCTAAAGAGTAGAAAAATTATCATTCAATGAGACTAAAAATGACTATTTTTTCACATCTATTTGAAAAAACACAATAAATTATTGTATGAATACTATTTTCTTACATTTTCACAGCTCTAATTTTAAAAGTAGCAAATTCTATCATAACAAAATTTTCAAAATATACTCAGCACTTATCTATTATTCAGTCAAAAAACCTTCGATAAGTCTGTTAGGTCAAGTTGGGTTAAATTTTAGGTTAGATTTACTTTTTATTCATATATTTTAAGATGTTAGGTTAAATTCAATCATATTATATCGAGTTTTGATAATTTTTAATAGACAAGTATTTAAATTCCTAATATCATTTATTGACCTATGCATTAAGTTAATACATACATAATCCAATAAATATATGAAGACTGAATTTCACAAATGGCACAAATGATCTTTTTTTATCGATATTGAGTTAAGTAAAGAAAATGATTCTGTATCATGTATAGAACCAATTTCTGTACTCAACTCAATATCGATAAAAAAAGGCCACTTATGCCCTTTATGAAATTCAGTCATCATATCTGATTAGAATTTTCGATAGACATATTGTACAAAGAAAATGGTTCTGTATCATGTATAGAACCATTTTCTTTACTTAACTCAATATCGATAAAAAAAAGCCACTTGTGCCCTTTGTAAAATTCAGTCGTCATATCTGATTAGAATTTTCGATAGACGTATTGTACAAGGAAAATGTTTTTCTTCTAATTAGAAACGATTCCCTTACTCACGAGAGCAAAAAAGATTATTATTTTTGATCTACTACTATATTATTTTACGCTACATCTCTTTATTTATTTATTTATTTATTGTACAAGGAAGTTTTCTTCTGATTAGAATCTACCTAGAAACAATACCCTTACTCTTATACGACATCAAGAAAGATTATTATTTTTGATCTACTACTACATTATTTTACGCTACATCTCTTTAATTACAATCTAATCACCTACATACATAACATTGCCATTTATATTACAGACAAGAACCATTTTTTTTTTTCAAACAAAAAATTCAAAAAATAATCCTCAAATCCAAAAACACACACACACACACACAAAAACAAAATAACACACTCGCGATAATATAATATAATACATATAAAAGCTTCGTCGGGGGTTACGGTCGTTTTGTTTCTCGCTTCGGCCACGAGAAAAGCGGTGGAGGGGCGTGGAGGATCGGCTCCGAGATGTCTCGACTCGTCCCGTCTCGCTCGCACTCATACGGCTACTCGTATCAGGTCGGTCCGGACGCGTGTCGTCGTCTCGCTCTCGCCGCGGGGAGGACGAAATAATAAAAAATACGGCCAGACGCTAGGACATTTTATTATTGTGCTGTGCGAATGTGCTTTTTTTTTTTTTTTGCTTGTTTTATTTTTGAGTTTGTTTATTTTTATTTTTCTCGCTGTTGTGTTTCGTCGGGGAAAACTGTAAATTTTCGCAAGTTCGGTTGTGAGGGTGCTTTGGATTTTATTATGTTGAAATTTTAGTTTATTTATTTTTTTAACGTTCGTATGTATTTTAATTATTTATTTGATTTATTATGATTGTTTTTAAAACAAATTAAAAAGTTAACGCAAAAATTTTCCTTGTATAATTCGAACAATTTTGTAACCATCTATCGACGAGTAGTTAAACTAATCTTTCGTTTTTCATTCAATCGAACAAACTTATAGATACACAATTTCAAAATCTAATCTCATTTTATCATCTATTTAAATATGTTATTATTTATGGGAACATTAATATAATTAAATCTTATTATTTGAATTTTAAGCAAATTCAACTCTCTCAATCCGTTCCCGCATTTTCATCGGAAAAACTATAATATTATATTCTTAACTCGTTTCGTTTGAACATATCTGTAAAATTCATGTGAATCGCTTTATTTCTACTACACGATTTTCTAAAACGGCTCAAATAATTTCTTCGAACATTAAATAATTGATTCCGCGAAAACCGTGTAACATAAACCGAGCGCTTTTCACTCGTGAAAAAAATCAAGATAAGCTTTCGTGTCGGGAAAATTCATCATTTTCATTCCAAGCTTTTCCCCATCGACTGGAAAATATACAGTAACAATAACACATTGCGTGATCAATGCAAGTGTAAAAAATACAACTCTCCGGCGTAAAAAAGGGCACAACAATATGCTAAGCGGGTGTAAAAAAATACACCATAAAAATATTAAGCCAGTAAAAAAAACACACGGCGTTTCTTAAATAAGCAATCATTCCCTAATTAGTCCGACGAAAATATTTCAATCGTAAAAAAGCGAACAACTCCTAGCGGCCATATTTTACTGCCTTATAAACGGGCATCGAGCATTTTCCCATTTTAATGCCCTTTTTTATTCCGAAATTGTTAATAAATTAATTCGGTCGTAAAGCGAGTGCACGCCACGCCATTTTTCCTTTCAACGCTTTATTCCACAAAAGCGTGGGTTTTTCACATCAAATTAAGCGACATTATGTTTCGTTTATGTGCTCGATCATTCGTCGAGAGGATGGGCTCTATATGGAAACGGTTTCGGAATAACGAGGTTTCACTGTAAAACCGGTAGGTACAGTCGTTTAAGATGCGCTTTTGCTTTTATGCAAGTTTTTCGTTGCGAAAGTGAATTTTCGGAGTTGAATGTGATTTTTTTTTTGGTACTTTGTTGTGTTTTATTGATGGTTGGTACTTTGTATCATAAATTTCGTTTATATTCAAAGTGAAATAAATCCGATATTTTAAGTATATATCAGTAAATAAGATTTTGAATTATCTCAAAAATAAATTGGTTTGATAAAATGGATAATTTTTATATTTCGAAGTTGATTTAAGTCTTTTGCCAGATTATTGTTGAAGAAAAACTTGAAAATCAAGCTTCAACTTTAAAGACAATAATTAAGGTTTTTGTCTCTTTTTTCATGCTGAATTTGATTTGGTTAACATGGGCTACATTTTGGTGCCCTTAGATTAATGTCAAGTAATTAACTTACAAGATAACATTCCAAAAAATCTATTATTTGAAAGCAATTAATATATTTCTCATACAAAATGACATGCTAAAACGAATAAAATCTAACAAATAATGAAAAACTAATTATAAAATTCTAACAATTAAGTTCCTTACGAGCATTTCACGTTTGTGGCCTTAAAACAACTATTTATTTTTAAATCAATAAAATAGATAAAATACTGAGTATAAATGTGACCCAACTCCACAAAATAAAATCAAGTTATTCAAAACAATTAATAGGTACAAATCATATACGAAAAACGCAAAAACCAATCATCTTCATTCAACAAAGACCAAAAACTAAATGCAAAACTTGACCACTTATCGTTAGTCTTCAATAAGCATTGTCGCATTCGGGCCTTAATCATATCACAATCATTTATTTCTCAATCGATAATATAAAATAACTGAACAGGTCATATTCACACAAAAGAAAATTAAGTTATTCAAAACAATTAATAGACACAAATCTTGCACAAAAACCAATCATCTTCATTCAACAAAGACCAAAAACCAATCGCAAAACTCTCTCACTCGACCCTCAAACGATGATTGTCGCATTCGAAGCCCTAAACACAACACGAGTATTTATTTCTTAATCGATAATCAAGGGAAATGATCGTTAAAAGAACGAAGCCGGGCCGGCAATAAAAAGCGAACGGAGCCGCTTTTTTCGGACAAATTAGTATGCAAATGGGTTCCGAGGTGGTCCCTCGGCCAGTTTTATTAGACCACCGACACGACGACGAGGGGCCCCCCTGCTTTTAAATAAACACATTTTATTGTTTATAACGAGTCGCAGAGCCGTATATAAATCAGACGGCAATTATACCCAAAGATAACAACTATTTTTCGCCTGCGCGCGCGCTTACCGTAAATTATATCCACGGTGGAAAATATGCCTATTTTTTTTTTGTTTGGTTATAGTTTGGATGTGTGGGTTTTTGATGGTTTGGATTTTGAGTTTGAAGGAAATTAGGTTGAGTTGTTGTTGGACGGTTGCGGTTTGATCGGTTGGATTGTGTGGAAAGCTGATTGGTTGGGAAGTGTTTGGAAAATGTTTGAGAGATGTATTCGAAAGATGTCTGAAAGGTAATTGGTAGATAAAAAAAAGTTAAGCTTAGAAAATGATAGAAATTCGAAAATGTTATGTTTCGAATTGTATCTGAAATGTGTCGATAGTTAAAATTTTCTTCGGTTCGGGAAATCTTCACATAAATGGCGTTTGGAAAGTGCTTGGAAAATGTCAGAAAAGTGTTTAAAAAATTTCTGAAATATATTCAAAAGATATCTAAGAAGTGATTAATATATTAAAAATTGTCAAAAGTAGATAATTTTATAATTAAATTCGAAAATGTTATGTTTCGAATTATGTTTGAAACGTGTCGGTTAAAATTTTCTTTAGTTCGGGAAATCTTCTTATAAATGGCGTTTGGTAGAATCTAGAAAATGTGGATCAAGTATGCTGTTTTTCTTGTATGTGTATATTCAATTAAGCTTAATGCAAATTGATGTAATTAAAACTATTTAGGTAGTGTTTTGCATCAATTCGCCATTTTGTGCAATAATAAATGCAATCTGTAGTTACAGTTGCACTATACTGGCTGAATGGAATGCAAACAAGAACCATAATACCAACTTTACACTTAAGAGTTTAAACAGTAATGAAACTATCAAATTATATTAAATATCACTAAAAATAGATTCACATATTAACATCATTAGTCTTGAAAAAATATCTTCAATAATTTGATATAAAAAATGTACATTTTCAACACATACGTTTCCAATACACCTACATTCAAACTACAAAATTTCATTCACACATTTTGATACTCAAAAGAATGTTAATAAAAAAATCGAAACGACAAAACTCACATTATCGATTACAAAATAATCAGAACGACTACGAAGCCCAAGTATTTCCTCGAAAACATGCGTCCTAAGAGAACAACAAACTCGGAGCAATTTCGATAACCGAATCGCTCTTAAATAACACAGCACAAACTTTTAATTGACAAACGCATCGCATTCTCTTCGCCGCTATTAGAAGCACGACAATCGCGAGTGGGCGACACCGACGATCAAAGAGACCGCATTTTCTCTAAAACGAATCGCAGTCATACTGTATATTGTTGATAAAGTCAATTTTTATACATAAGAGGACCTTATAAGCTAAGAAATGGCGATTTTTCTTGATCCTTGATTCATATAATGGTGTAATTAGTATGTTTGACCCATCCAATTGTGATCCGCCATCGATGTGGCTTAACATCATTTGAATGAAAGTAATGTATGAGAATTCTAGAAGTCATGATATTAAAGTGTTGAACTTAAATTGATGGAATATTGAATCTAAATACGTTTATTCGTTTGGTTTTGATATTGAACGATTTCGAAATCTCCATTATTATCAGATCATTCAACATTTTTTCTGTTTATTTAATTAAAATTGATTTTATTTAAATAGAAGCTTTTTGAAATTTGATCGTGTGCACTTGTACTCCTTGTCTCTGTATATCAGTATTTTTACAATAGTATTCGAATATTCTTTAAATTTTGACTTCTGACTTCGGAAAAGTTTTCAGTAACTGGAAAGTAATTTAAGCATTTTCCCATTTTTAAATTTAATATTTTGATAAAAAAAGCTAAAAATGTGATTAAAAAGTTGCCTTTTAAGGATTATAAGATATCGAATATTAATATTTAAGACATCCAGGCTGCATTATCCGAAAAAAAAATCTTCATCAACCAAACAAATTTAATAATGAAATATATTAATAAGACAAATCAGCTCTTTTATGTAGTCAAATGTATGATTAATATTACAAAAACCGATAATATAATATCAAAATGTTTTAAAAATACGTCTAGCTACACTCAACATCGAAGTGGAAGGAATTAAATATTAAGTACGCTGAAATACCAATGAATCAGACGCGTCATATCGTAAAAGACGAAAGAACACAGAAGCCGAAGTGTACAATATATCTTTTAATCGAAACGTTTGAAACAATGCGGTTTTATCCACTGTACAAAGTTGGTTTATTGCTTCGGCGAAAAGATAAACCGGCGGCTTACACTCGAATCAAGTTCACGTTAGATAACCCCAATAATTAGCGATAGACTTCAATAATTAATTATGTTTAAGTATCTATAGTTTTTTTATATTAATCAGAATTTCAATTATGACGCTAATTTATTATTTATTAAACAGTGCGTGATCGATTATCATAATAAATATCTGAGAATTCATTCCACGTATCCTTGTCAGGTAGACGAAACTGAAAGTCATTACATGATTGAGAATTCAAATCGCTCATTAATTGTGTACGTTTCGTTTAGATCGAAATTAATAACACAGAAATAATTAATTATATCGTTTATTACATAATATACAATACATTATTTATTTTTTTATATTATTTTAATAAATATGTAGATTTTTTGAAAGAAAAACGTATGCATTTGTTGATTTTCTTCTAATCCTTTTCTATTCAGCAAAAAATTAATGTTAAAATATATTTTTTATATCGTATGATATATTAAAATCATATTTATATGTAAACTAGATAGACCAGGTGTTGCTTGAGGCTTTATGAAATTTAAGCTGATTATGAACTATTTATTTGTAAATTCACTTTATTATATACGAAATGATATTATTTATAATAAATGAATTGCATAATATATATTAATACATATGTATTATGTGTCAAGCTTAATATATTTGCTTAGCCTTGGTGCTTAAAACTATATTATTAAAACTTTTTAAACCTTTCCAAATATGCATACTGCGACTCTGAAAAGCTTCATCGCAATCATATAAGCAATAAAAGAATGCATAAAGAACACACACGTTTATTTTTAAAGATCAAAATCACATTCATATCTAAATAAAAACCCAAACAAAACTCAAAACACTCAACTAGCACAAACACACTTTATTTATCAACCACCGAAATATTAACACCGCGCGGTCGAAAATTTTTCTCAAACGACCTCAACACACACACGAACACGAAGTCAAAAACTCGAATCCCACTCAAATTTATATTTCAAGGCATCCTGTTATTTTTATATATTACTTTATTGGTCCGAAGTCGCGACGTTTCCGAGATAAAGCCTTTGAGGTGGAAGCCGACCGCCACTTTTATCTGGTCGCGGCTACCGTGCGACACATTAGCGCTCTTCGAAGCTCGATATCTCCGCATAAAATACACAATGAGGGCTTGGGTTATAATAAAACTTGTCCCGATGGACAATTTGCTCTCGATGCCTTCGGTTATGGTGCAAAAGTGTGCGAGCGATTTCTTGTATGGAGATAAGTCGTTTAGTTCAAGTTGATTGTGGTTGTTTAATGTGTTTTGTATTTTTGATTAGATTTGTATTAAAATTGATAGTTTTTTTATTGAAAATTTTATTTTAAGGCATATAAATGTATACTTGAAAGATTGTCTATATCAAGTTTTTCGAACTGAGGAGATAGATTTCGTTTCGGAGAATAGTTCGTTGAGTTAGTTCGGTTTGCGATAGTTTAACTTTAATCGCAAAAATTGGTAGATAATGAACTTAATGTATTGTATAGATTCTTAATTTAATAATGCTGATGTGAATTGACCTTTTTTCGTTTAGAAATATTTGATATTTTGAGTTCAGCTTTGTTAGTTGTGTAGTTGAAAATAATGAACATCACATTGAAATATTTCTTTTAATTAAACAAAATTTTCAAAATTTTAAATGTATTATGATAATAATGTAAACCAAAAGAAGTCATCAACTTTTTTTCCAATTTTCTGACTTAAACTATAAAAAAGCTTTCTTTCCTTTCTAATCGAAATATTACTTTTACAAAACTGAACGATCATAAAGAAGCATTCATATAAACTGCTTATTATGTCTGATAAATATATGAATCATTTTTTTATAAAATTTCTCAGAACTTTTATAATATAAAAAAAAAATGAATGGGTAAAGACGTTAACTCGTGGAATCAAAATTGTATTGTCCAATAATGAAATTATAGCACAGTGCACTGCTTGCGAATCTACCAATCATACATTTTCTCACACGACTATGAATAGTTTATGAGAAATAAACCTATCCACGTAATGGTGTGTAATTTGATAGAAATTTTCATGCATATTGGATTCGAAGCGTCGACAACTTAATGAAAAAGTTCTTTGACGTCCGATTACACGATCAACCGTACAATTTTTCTTACGAAATGAAAAACTAACTGAAATTGTAGGGTGGAAAATTTCAATAGTTGAGCTGTCATCAACGTTTGTCACGTGATATTATATTACGTGTCTACAATAATTACGAAAGTAATAAAATTTTATCGAAAATTATTATTTCAATAATTTTCAGCAACATATGAATTCGTTAATAAGTCATTAGATGGACTCTTTAAAAATGACTCAATTTTTTTTATCGAATTTACTAAAACCACTAAAGGCACAAATTTTATGTCACCATTTTACTTCCTTTTATTTATTAATTATTCAAGAAATTATCCTTCTGACCGTGTCCTTAAAAAGGGGGTAGTTATAGTGCTTATTCTTTAGCTTTTGATTACAACGTTGGTCACACTGTAGTTTCGGCGGGTTTGAAATTACGTAATGACAGAGAAACTTCAAAATTTTACTTCCAATTATAATACGCAATTATTTAGGATCGTGTAATTCAATTTCGAGACAATTAAAAGAGCATTAAAATGATTACGAAGCGCCACTTTTCGCGGGTTCAGTCGCACGCACCTAAAATTACAAATATGTACTAGAATATATCAAATTACTTCTGTGACATTTCAAAATAATCGATATTTATAAATTTAGTATATTTTCTGATCAAAATTCATTTTTTTTATAAGAATATGCTGTCTGTACCAGTTGCGATTGTCTTTTAATATATTATACCTACAGCAATTTTCAATATTGGCATATATTCATATATTCAAATATTTACTGAACAATTTGAATTTTGATTATGCTTGAATATTTGAATATTATTTAAGCCTAGATAAAGATGTCGTTTATTAAGTCAAAAGATGATACATTCAAACTTTTCCACTTAGAGTCGATACTGATACGTTCGACGAGCACGCAATTTTTATTCGTTGACGTGCCAGTTCGACATTTTCTCGAAATATATTCGAATTTTACCAAAATAACACTGAAATATTTATAGTATTTTGAATATTTTTTCTAATTTTCACATATTTCTTCTTTTGCAGACTATCCTGAACTCGATGCACAAGTACCAGCCGAGGTTTCATCTCGTCAGAGCGAACGATATCCTAAAACTTCCTTATTCAACGTTTAGAACGTACGTGTTCAAAGAAACTGAATTTATCGCAGTCACAGCGTACCAAAATGAAAAGGTAATTAAACCAAATTGATTACAATTAACCCTATATAATATTTAGATGTAATTACATCCTTATTTCGTCTCATTTGAGCAAATCAAACATAAGATTCTCGGCCCAATTTCGTATCAATATACTTATTACAATTGTGTAGATCCACAAATTCACAATTGAAAGATCTAGTCTAAATATCTTGGTTCCAAAAAAGGTACACTTACATTTAAAGATTTATTATAAGAAGATTAACTATATTATGTCATTGAATGTCATATGTAATCAATTTGCTAATTTTATTTAATTTCCACAGATTACGCAGTTGAAAATAGACAACAATCCCTTCGCCAAAGGATTCAGAGACACCGGAGCCGGAAAACGCGAAAAGAAGTTAGTATAATATTATTTCTAAACATTTTTTTTCAACATGAAATAAATCAGGGTGTCGAGGGGCGTTTGTTTCGTGCTAGATTTCCATATTTTTCCGATTCTCCGAAGCGCAAATGAAAACTCTTCCGGAAAAGCGCTGCTCGCCTCCCGTGACTTTTCCGCAACGAATTTTCCCCGAACAATTATAATAACAATCGACGAAACAAAAACGGACGATTCAAAAAGGGTCGGGGTGTAAAGCGAGCACAATGAAATGCGCACACACACACAAAATAAAAATGGAGAGAAACGTAAACGTTTCGCCTGAAAAAAATCATGAAAAAAGCGACAGTAGGGCCTTCGTATTGTCTGAAAAAAAGCAGAGACATACGCCATGAGAACCGCATTTCGGTCTGAATAAAATCCCTTTGACCCGGTTTTTTGTCGCACGAAGAGCGTCTGAAAAACTTTGCATATAAATATAAAAATATATTTTTTTGTCCGTTTCGTTCTGATCTACCCTTTTTTGTATATATATTTTTTGTATCTCCATATTGTAGCGCAGAATCCTTGCGTTCAAAAGGCGAACGTTTCAAATGTTTTTATTTCCATCGCTTTTTACTTTCAATTCGCCTTTGTGAGATCGTTGAGTCTTTTCAGAAATTTCAGCTTTGCTTGGAAAAAAATAAACTATCGAAATTGTATGTTTTTATATTAAAAGTGTAAGTGTAATACTGTGAAAATTTTGATATTATGTTTTTGTAATAATTTGGGAAATCGGGTCTAAATTTAACCGGTTGTTGCGTTTCGAAAAAACCGGAAGCGGCACAAAATGGCGGTCGCACCGGAAACGGAAGACGCCATTTAAACATTTGAACTGCGGCCGGAACATCTTTCACGGGCGGGAAAATTTTCAGCTTTCACTCGCCGCTGAATTATTATCATTTCATATTCTAACTAAAGTTTATTAACAATCAACACTTTAAAAATATCAACAAACCCCTACTTACAAAGAAATTAATATATTTATACCAATTCTAACAAAGTATTTCTGCTGTGATAATAACGCTAATTGCACTTTACATTACATTGGTATAAAAAAATTGTATCTAAACGTATAACATGAAAATATAACAATGTGGACTCTCATACCTCCATTAATGAACTGTCAAATATCCGCACAAGTACCGAAATTCAAAGATGAAGTATGTTTTTATACGTCCATCTTTCAATTTGTCTTTCGAAACTTGTGCGGATATTTGACAGTCTATCAATAGAGGTATGAGATTTCTTAATGGATGATGCATAGAATCAATAATTGCTTTTACAAATATTTATATGTCTTTTGATTGAAAATTAGATTAAATTGAAATGCATAGATAATATAAAGTAATAATACATTTCTAAGTCGTCTTTTATTATACAAGAAGTACGAGAAACTTAAACTTGCAAACCTGCCGTTAGTCAACGTCACCAATAGCACTCATATTATTATGAAAATAACACTCAATGTAGAATTTAAAATACCTCTTTTTTCCATTGAAACTCATCGTTCACATCCAATATTCAAATTGAATAATGCGACCGTACGATTGCGATATGTCGAAGGGCGTCCGACTATATCAGAAAATCGTCACCCTTTAAGGTCACAAAACTTCCCTTAAGCGTCCCCCAACGCCAAAAGCGACGTTTCCACGATAATGTCACCCCTCTGCGATATCGGCCTGTCATTAGCCGACCGACACTTTGCGGATCATCCCCGTCAAATATCACCATGCGAAATGCCCGCGTGGCATAGCGCTAAAATACCCCAAGTTCGAATTTATTTTGAAATTTTTAACGATTTTTTTAAGGGTCGTATGATGTCGGATTAGGTTTTTGAGTCGTTTGAGGGATATTTCGGATTTTTTTTTTAAGAGTTTTGGGTAAAATAGAGTGAGGATGTCGGTGCGGATTCAATTTGGGGACGTTGGCGTCTGTTGACATTTGGGTTTTCGGGTTTAACCTTTTCGGGGATGTCGCCATTTAGGGGTCGACTCTATCCGTTTCATTATTATTATAATCAAGTCTCCTCGCCTAATATAGGATTCTAACACTACAGGGTATTTTCGAAACACTTTCCATTCCATTATAATGAACATTATCGTTTGTATATTTTTTCTGCAAAACGAATCGCCTTCCGATTATAAATCATATGTAAATTCAAGAAAATTTTTATAAATTTTCATTTATGAACAAGAATAAGAAACGAAAATACATCTTAAAACTTAGTTTGTTGATAAAAAAACAAAATATATCATTTGAATCAGGATGACTTTGAATCAGATAAATGTGCAAGACTTTCGATTCATTTATCATCGATAGAATATTTCTCATGAAGCGAAATTAAAATTACACATTTAAAACAATATAACTTTACATAAGTATTTAGTTATTAGTTAGTTATATTACTATGCTTTAATTAATCATTATTTTACTCGATAAAATTTAACAGCTGTTACTATTAATTACTAACCTTTACTGAGAAATCATTCTATAGTACAATATTTGATATACATTCTCATCGATATTATCATACAATATCTCATTGAATACTTATCTGAACATCTATTAATCTATATAATATGAATATATCTCAATCATTATTATGAAAAAAATATTTAAAAGTTTAAAATTCGATTCAGTTTTCGCGGTAACCCGGTCATCCGCTATTTTAAAACAGTTTGAATCCGCAACGGTCGGTTGGGGTGGACTTTTTTATAACCCCACGTCCTAAATGGCGACGGGTAACGCTAATTGTCTTTAAAATTCGACAACAGTAGCGCAGGGGATGAATTCGCAAGTAGGGGGTGGAATCCGTTCCAAATTGGATCAACTTTCGGGGGAGAGGCCTAACAAAGAGACGGTCCGCTTTTTAAATTGTTAGCGGGAAAAAAATGCCACACAAATACATTCTAAACACGTTTCCGGATTTTCACATGAATATTTAAACTTTTTATATCAAAAAAATTGTATATTTTTTCTGGGATATTTATTAAAAAAGCATATCGAATGACGACCCTCGTTTGCGTCGAGTGAAAATTAACACTGTACGATTTGATGATGTTCTCCCCTAACTGGTTTCGGTGTCTTCATCAGACCATCGATTGTGAAAAGGGGGTTGTTTTTGAACCATAGTAATCAAAATGCTAATATTTGCACTGTAAACGTGACGAAAAAATTAAAACGTTTCACTCAACGCTGTGACTGCGAAATGGATTCGCCACAATCTCTTTAGCATTTTTCTTTTTTTTTTAATATAAAGTATTTTATATTGTTTCAAGTACGTCATTTAGATATTTACTTTAGTGTAAATATATGCATTTATTCATAATATAATTAATAGTTTTATTCAATCCATACAATTTTATTCGGTTGCGAGAACTATTCGCATACGTTAGATCACAAATTTTGTTGAAATTAAATTGTAAAATTATGAAGAGTTGCATTTTCATTATTTATCATTATTCTATGTCTACACTTACACTTCATTTCTATAAAAATTAGTGACAAAAGCATGTGCACAATTCAAGTGTATTCACATGATATTATATTATACTTTCGCTATACGAATCATGGGAAATTGTACTAAACGAAGTCAAAATATTTAGCTTTACATGTCTTTCCATGCTCTTGATAGAAAACATAGTGCCTTGTGAATATAGCCTAAATAATAGTTCACACTAGAAACGTCACATCACAACCAGCAAAATGTGTGAAACTGTATCGAATAATGCACATTCGGTGCCGTTAGGTACAGTTACATACATTTTAATTTGCGACTGTGAGTTTTTTATTTGAATAAGCACTGATGATTTTGTTCGACCCATTCAATTACGATCCACAATCTAAACAACTCAACATATAACACTAGCGATCTACCCATTGAATATTTCAACGCAGTTTTGGAGCGTTACATGGACACACAGATACACACACAGAATAGCGCTCTCATATAGATTGTTAGATATGAAAACATAGATATTAAACTAGCATTTCGCGTATTGTTGCAGGCAAGCACTGCTGGCTTCGCGGCAGCCGGACGAGAAGCGGCCGGGCACCAGCGGCTCCGGAGCTGGAACTCCTGGCCACGGAGCCAGGGACGACGACGACCGGCTCCTGGACGTGGTGGGACCTGCGTCCAGCCCACCTCCTCACGCGCCTCCGCCCTCGCTCGCCCACCAGCTGCACCACGCCCACGCCCACCTGCCCATCAACCATCCGCATCCGCATTCAGGTAAATGTCCACGCCACTACTGCCCACGCTCGTCAATCTCCGCATCTAAACCACGACTCTCTTGTACAGGATGGTTCAAGATGTCCAGCGACAGCGGAGGAAACGGAGGTGGAAGCGAAGCGGGCGACGACAGGAGGAGAGACGACCTCGAGAGGGACGGCAGTGATTCCAGTTGTTCTGGAAGTGTCACGTTGAGAGATGCTCCAGGACCTTCTAGAGAGTTTCCTTCTCCAGCTCCTAATATCTCTCTAGGTCCTCCGATTCATCCTCCACCGCCAGTGCTACCTTATCTATACCCACCTGGTCTATATCCGCCAGGGCATCCTTTCGCTCCTCCGATTTCCTTGTTTTCTAACGCTCATGCTGCTATGAATCATGGTCTTTTATTCAATGCGCAATTAGCGCTAGCGGCTCAACATCCAGCGTTATTCTCTCATTATTCTAACCTAGCACATCCTCATAGTCCTCAATTCCCTCCGTCGAATCCTTTACATCATCAGATGAAGACAGGAGCGACGCACAGGTTCACTCCATACACTCTGCCTCAAACGAACCTCGTTGGAGGATCTCCATTGGGATCAGCCTTCGAGCAGGTGACTCCAGGTAACTTCAGCCACACGAGGAGTCTGAGCAGTTCTCCTTCTGGTAAAACGAGGAGATCAGTGTCCCCACAGCCGAGGCCTTCCTCGACGTCTCCACCTCCAGCCACTCCAGTCGAATCTTCGAAGCCAGCAGTCGTCCAGTCTCCGACCACCACCAATTCGAACGATCTGAAGAACATCGAGAAGATGGTCAATGGATTGGACGTGAAGCAGATGGCCACATCGACGACTTCGAATAATGGGGATCTGATGATGGTGGACAAATGAGTGGAAGCGGAGGGGGACTGCAGTGCTATTGCGGTGCATTGACGCAAGTCTCCCCCGATATGACTTTTGTGCATCGTATTTGTAAAAATTTACAAAAAAAATTTTCAAAAAAAAAACCTGGTACCGAGTGCATATATGACGTTCGCGAAGGTGGAAAATTTATATTACACATGTATTATATTCGATTAATTTAAAATGGTGTACATTTTGAGAAGTTTTGTTTTAGTCAATTATATTATAGTGTTTTTTTTTTAATTTAAAACTCTCCTTTTTAAAATTGAAAATAAATATAGTTTTTTTTATATCGATATGGATTTAAAAAAAATGTACGATCCCGAAATGTATATATTTATATACTAAATTGTACAAATTATATATATTATATTATATATTTACAACTTATATTGCATTAAAATTGTAAAAATATTTTAAATTTATAGAAGCTCTAATTATAAATATAAAATATTTTATGTTAATGAAGGACATACGTCCAAAATTCAGTATTTATAAGAATAACCAAGAGATTTAAAATAAAAAACGGTTTCTGAAATACAGATCTCACGTTAAACGAAACGCCTTTAAAATTTGAATAGATTTTTATTGATTTACAAAAAAATAAAAACACAAATAGATTTTCAAATTCTTGGTTATTCTATAGTCTATAAATTTTCTATTCCCAAAATATTATAATTTGTTGGTTTCTTGATATCATTTCATATTTAATCACGCTTGGTGCTATGTAGCAAAATATTAATTTTATGATTTAGTTTTTAAGAAACGCTGCAAATCCTACTGAAATGAGTTGCTTTATTCACACTATAGTTAAACCACTGATTTTTTAAAAAGTCACCCTTTTCATTTCGACAATTTTTTTAGATAAATTATTTATATCATTGCGTAAATTAAAATTTTGAAATATTAAAAAACACGCGTGGTGTAATAAATAAATCCTATATCGAGTTGTTTATCCTAATTTATATATCTGAGAATTATTTATAATTAACGTAATTTCCTTTGATAAATGGTTTATAAGTTCCTTTAGATAATTTGCTTCGTAATAATTAACTGCGCAGTATTTTCATAAAGTTACTTTTGACGACACACAGTTTCAGCACTTTTTTTTCGTACACACATTTAGAACTTTGGATATAAGAAGATTATTTCTTATGGTTGTTTCCCACAGTTTCCATTATTTTAATGGTTATTACTTTTTTTTTAATCGCGTGTATATCTGTTGACACCGTTGAACCTTCCCACTAAGAAAAGTTACCTATAATGATCCTTGACTAATAAACTCATACAAGGTTCATTAACATTTCGAACTTATAACTTTTTCTATGTGTTGAAAAAAAAATCGAAGGGCTATTCAATGGTGATCGTTTTATTTTTTCTAATTGCTGATTTTATTAGTCATCAATTTTATGTTCTTTTCAAATTCTATGTGTGTTAAGAACGAAGTGTTTTTAAACTGTGTATCTTACGTATCTTTTTTTTCAATTAATTTAAAATTAAATATTTATATAATTTTTATCTTGCCATACTAGACACTCAAATAATCTAAGTACAAAAATAATGTATGATTATAACTTAATTCTTACGATACGTGTAATGTTATAAATTAATCAACTAAAATAGCATTAAAGGAATTGTATTTCTTTGCATTTTTATACATTCAACTCAAAAGCAGTTTAAATGGATCGAATAACTGTAAAACCAATCCATTCGAATTACATACAAATGTCAATGCATTATTTCAGGAATTTCGATTGTTAAAATAATCCTTGAATGCATTGGAATTAAAATAAAAATATTGTAAAATGAAATGTTCACGAAACAGTCGCAAATTTTATAAAAAAACACTGTTTGGTTTTCTATTTTTCGCATTTGGTCAAAAATCACGGTATGACAATCATTGATATATCGAATCGATTTGAATTATTCGTTTTTGCATTTTAGTATATTTTACCACGTGCCATAAGTAATTGATTGTTTATGAAAAAAATCTAAAACTGTAAATAAAATCGAAACCTTGTAAGAATATCTTTCATCTTTTCAGCTATTAGCAAAAATGTGATTAGATATATTTACGATTAAAACGTTTAATTATATAATAGAACATCATCTGATATTATTATTTAAACACGTTCACATAGTTCTAACTGTAATCAGTGTAAATATACAATTTATATATAATTTTATTTCCCTCTTATGTCTATTTAGTGCAATATAATGTTACTTTGTTCACATATATGTATACAAAAGAATAAGTTTTCCTTAAAGTTTTTGACCATTTGCCAAGAATAATTTGTTTTATTTTCCGTATTTTAACTCATAATCCGAATTCTCGCTGTAATATATTAATTTTCAAATCAGACGCAATGTTACAGTTTGCTTTTTAGGCTCAAGTTGTGAAACAGTCCGCGTATGTGATGTCAAAGTATGATTAAAGAAAAATAATAGAAGCAGAAGATTAAAC
This sequence comes from Cheumatopsyche charites, assembly GCA_024721215.1. Classification (NCBI taxonomy): domain Eukaryota; kingdom Metazoa; phylum Arthropoda; class Insecta; order Trichoptera; family Hydropsychidae; genus Cheumatopsyche; species Cheumatopsyche charites. The sequence continues at coordinate 1,692,257 of CM045577.1, read as the reverse complement.
GAATCTGTCTAATGTTTAATTAAATTATTTAAATTACAAAAGTAAAGTTTAAAAAAACACCCACACTAAAATAAACTGCGTTTGTAAAATACGGAAACATTTAAAATAAGCAATTGAAATATGTAGAAATAAGAAAATTTAAGAATGAAAAAAATCAAAATGAAATGATATCGTGTGTAATATATCGTGTCGTTATTAAGAAAAAAGCAAATAAAATCATATTTCAATGAAAATTTACTTTGATTTCTTTCCAAATTAAAAAAAAATTTCGATGAAATTTTAAATTTTATCAAAATTTCCCCAAAGCAATGTGAATGTTATTAAAACGGTAAGTAGTTTTTAATTTTTCCTGAAAAAAATATTTCAATGAAACAATTTTACTATCACATACAAAAAATAAATAATAAAATTTTCAATCATTTTCCATGAACACTAAACACATCAACACAAAATCGAAGTAAGTCTCAAACTCTGACTATCAAAACTTCAACTAAAGGTCGATATTTTCACTAGTTTGTTTTCATGATGTTAGTTTACTTAACTTAATCAACTTTTTTTTCTAAATAATATAAACCATAAGTTTGATAACACGCCTCGACAGCTGTCAAACTTAATAAAAAAAATGCTGACTGAATTAAAGTTTAGTGAAAAGATAGACCCCAAGTCAACTTATTTTACTATTTTTTCGCTATAAAATCAAATAGAATTTTCGGTAATTGATTACAAAAAGAAAAATAAAAGATCAGACCTATTTAATTCAAAATATAAGCCAAAAATAACACTGCAAAGCGAAACAGCAGACTTTTGGTTGAGCACGCGCCGAGTTTAATGTCCGTGGATGCACGCATGGTATGAAAGAGGACGCTGTAGTAATTCGTAACATTTTCCGAAACATTAATTTTTATGGGGGAGACAATATTTTATTGCGACGCGGGTATAACTTAATTTCGACGATGCTCTTTAGGGTCGGACGCGTACTGCTTCGGTAAAGACGCACTCGAACGTTCGTAATGTCCTTTTTTTTCGGCAATTCTTGATATAAATGTATTATTTTAATTTGAATTGTCATCGAAATTAAACTTTAAGTCTTTGATTCGATATTATTAAGTTAAAAATTGAATGAGATGCAAATTTTTCAATATGAGTATCAGCATAAATAGTGGAAGATTGGTTCTCGACACTACTCCAGTTCTCATAATTTTTAACATTGAAGCAATTTATTTATGATATTAAGCAAAATGTGACTATTTTTGGAATAGTTTATGGTAGCTCTAATACATACAGTCTTTAGTTGTTATTCATCGTACGTTGTTGTATCGTAAATTGTGTTGACTTGTATGAAACAACTCTATTTCTTAACAAATACCATAAGAAAAGTCTGGTCATTGTGGTTATATCTGAAAATTTTGCAATTTTTTCGACTATTTCCATCTATAAATAATTTCAGATACATTGTGTCATTATAAAATTACTTTATTTACTCAAAACATTAGCCAGAAGTTATGTTATTAATAAATTGAACCTAGATATCGAGAACCATGGTAAAAGCACTTTTTGTATATTTCCATCCATATTTTAAGGCGAATTACATCAAATCTGGAAATTATAATACTCTTAAAACAATTGACTGTATATTCAACAATTCGGCACATAAATTATATCCGAATCACTTTCGATAACAAAATCAAAAATTTTCGAAAAACAAATTTCTTCAAACTGTCAAGAACCGATCCCTATGCATATTAAATCGTTCGAACAACAAAAAAATCGAATCAATCAAATCGAAAACGATGATAACTTAATGGCTCGCACACAAAGAGTCATGGCGTACAATAATGTGATATCTTAGGGCCTAAACGTTTTCGTTTTCCCATCGCACCCACGGCACAGGAAGAAGCAGCAGTCCGTGCAAGATAAACGACACGTTTTATGGTGCTGCATTCACCACTAAAAGTGGTGACAATGTGACATCCTGCCTCACCCATCCATTTGCATTCCCTCGTCATGCACATATGATTGCGAGATCGAATTGAGGACGATCGGAGCAATTTGCTTGAAAGCTCTGTCTTCAATTCCGTTCTCATACAATTCGTTTGATATAATTTTAGAATCCATCTATAATACAGAGAATTGTTTTTTTTTTTGTTTTGATTGAAATATGAATCATATTGATTGGACACCATTGATGTAGTTAATTTTGACATCTAAATGCTGGTAAATTTTCTTTTATTAATTGATCGATTTCAATAAAATTTTTGAAAGCGTACATGCATTTTAGGGGTTGATATAAAAAACGTATATAATCGACTGTATACGAACTACACAAACGTGAAACTCGTCCTCAAGGTTTTAACTAACAAATAGACATGTAGGTATAATATGTGATTCATTGTAATGCATGTACTCTAGTCATATATTATAAACAAGTATACAATCACACTAAACCTAAAAATAGACATTATACCTACTCGTTAAAATTCAAAAACTTTCGCAAAAAACTCACTTGAACTGTTATTGGCTTGTTTACTCATTCATTCTCAATATTTTACTAAAATTCATACATTACTATGTATTGCACAAAGTAATATTCTATCAGATAATAAAATATTATAGCTCTCACTAGAACTACATTGTTTTCCTATAAGTATTGTCTAATTAGTATCCCTAGTCAAAATCCCTATGCACATTAAGCCTCTACTACGAAAACCTTCTAGATTCAATACTGATAGTTCAAAGATGCTAGCAATTGAGCTTTAAATGTTTATCTTTTACTTATACTTGAACGTATAATATCTAAATAATTACCAAAAAGACTAAAATACTTATCAGCAAAATACAAATTATCACATGATTAAGTGATAGATTGAATATTTTTATCAAATCAAGAATAAAACGGGATCAATCCGGTCGCTTTCTTTTTAAGAAAGACGTAAGAAATATGTCGCAGCCTCTCGCTGAAAGGAAAAAAAGAAACACTTTGAGATTCTCGCGAAAAAGTAAGTGAGGTAAAAAGCGAGAGAATAAAAGAATAGCGGAATAGAATTAAAGCAAAAAAAAGTGTGAGGAATGACAAGCCGGGGCGAGAGACTAACGCGTCCTTATAATATATGAGAGGTCCTCTCGACTGCTGTGACCATGATATAATACATCAATAAAAATATTTTTTTCAAATATTCGAAGCATAACTGTCGATTGAGCAGCAATAAAACACGGCCCAGAATCAGTTCGTGTATGAGATATTCTGCTTTGAAAATTGATAGCCGAGACATTTTACACTGACAACCGGCTCGGTTTCATTTCCGCGTTTCGATACAATTTTATTGATGCCCCATGTGAAATTATTGCTCTCGTTTTTAAAACGGCACTACATCCCGTCTGCTTCTAGCTCCGTTCTTCAATCTTCGTGTGTTCGATGAGTTGTTATAAGATTGTAACGATAATTCGATAGGAAATGATATCGAGGTCTTTAGAAATCCATATTTTTATTTGGCAAAATCAAAATCTTGAAAATTTGTATTTTATCAATGATTCATCAATATTTAAATTACAATACCGTTCGCCATCCGGACACGACAAGAAGAAGATCAATATTTACAAAGTTGACTTAAAAATTCTTAGTTTTTATACAAAATGATCAAGGACAGGAAGTATTGAATTTGATAATCATTCATTGAAATATCAATTAATTTAAAAATTACCTTTGTGTATCTCTCTATTGGTTCATATTCTAATTTCTCTTAAATTATTCATTCAATTGCTTCAAACTCTTCAAAGTGTATTTTCTGCTCATCTTGAAAGATTTCTTTATCATTATCAATTTATTCATTTATTAAACTCACTCGTACGATTACATCGAACTTACAGTTCTTACAGAGTTATTCTCTAACAGAGAATATTGTAAACATATGAAGAATAAAAAATCCGAGGGGCACATCTTATGGGTTACAGTCATATAAAATATACTTAAGACTTACTTAGTCATCCTATAAAAACTTTTGAAGTCAAAATATAATTCACTTACAAACTCAATTCTGATAATTGATTTATCACTTATAATACACTCCATTGACTTCTGCCTTTTAGAGCCTTCTTATGCATCAGTCTTCAATAATTCAATAGAATCTAGCAACTGGCTAAAACAAAAATTGATTTTCTGAAAAAATATAGCAATTTATCGATTTCCAGCAATAAATTTAAAAATTAATCGTATTGTCACCTCACTTGAGCAATGGTCACAGAGTTCCGAGTCGAAAAATTTCCGCAAAAAGTCCCAAAGACACGTTACACGCATAGGTCCCGCGGAATCTTGACATTGTCTGGTACAGGCACATTCCAAGCGGAAAATCCTATCGTTCAGTCGACTCGAATGTGACAACAGAGATCCTGCATACCACTGTCCAGCTACTGGTATTAACCGAAACCGCTTGCTATCCTCAATCTGCTGATCTTCGAATTAATTCAAGTTAAACTACATTCATACGAACTGTCAAATTTTTGGGTGGGTGTCGAATGAATTATAAAGAAGTGTGTGTATTGTGTATCTGTTTGCAGAAGAATGCGAAGAGTTTATCATTCGGATATTTTATCGGACGGAAATGTTAGGATTTTTCAGATGTGCTCCCGGAAAACGATCCCGTTTATTTTATGGTGGCATTAAAAATCTTTTCGAAAGACCAGTGGGCAATAGTCGTTAACGATAAAAGCAAAAGTGCAAATAAAAAAAATGCATATTTGAAGGATTCATATATAGCACAATCCTAAAGAATCTTATTGTTATACCAAAAAAAAAATCAAACATTAACATTTTTATTATAAACGATGTATCGTGTTTATTCTAATCTAGATGATATGAAAAATATTTCAATATTAACTATAAAAATTTTGATACAGGTACTCGTATGGTATACCATTGGTATAACACTCAATCTAATTTAACTAAACTCAATCCACCGAATTCATAAATTTCTCAGGGATTGAATAAATATGAAATGAAGAAGATATGGGAAGTGTAGGGATTTGGAACTACTGAGAATAAAAAGGAGGGATAAATGGATAAAAAACTTATTCCAACTCATCTTTCAAGTATTGTACAAATGAAATAATACACCAATACTATTTAAAAATTGAATCGCAAAAACTACATTTCGAACTTATTGTTAGAAAGACATGAATATTATTTGATTTCGGTCAATGTGATTACGTTTTTTGGCCATTGAACCAAATTTGCAATCCCTTTTTTTATATATAGACGAAATTTGTCATGGTTTTCGGCGAATGTTGAGAACAATAACGGTTTTGTGGCAAGGTGGCAAGTTGGCAAGTTTACGGTGGCGGTGTGAACCGAGTCGGCGATAGATTACACCTTCCGAGTTGACACACACCTGAGACCCTTTTGCGAGAAACGCCGACAAACACGTACAATTATACCAACTGGACACGAACAGAAGCCTAAATTTTCCATTCAAATATAATAATTCTGGAAATAACTCGGGAATTTGAATGAAAATCGCGATTTCGTGGCTTTTCGGCAAAGCAATCCATTGTTATAATTGGTCATTGAAATTTTAAAAAGATCGATGTTAAATTGAAGATTAGTATATTAGTGTTGATTTTGGAAACGATAATTTAATAAAAAGTTGGTACTATTCGATTATTTAGTCAGCAAAATATTCGATGTAATCTAATTGAACTTAATATGTACCTCAATATGATCGAATCTAATCTAATATTAAAACAATCCAATCTAATCTAACTTAAAGTTTGAACGAACTTAACTTATAATATAGCCCAACTTAACCTAATTAGACCAACTGTTGACTAAAAAATAGAAAAGCATCTGAAATATCAATCGAATTATCGATTCAAAGTTTTTTTATATAATACGAATTCATGCCGTTTAAATATTAAAATATTGACATTTGCGTGTTTCATTAATTAATTTTCAATTAAAAATCATTTTTCACGATGTATAAATTGCTCTCGTAATAATGAATATGTTGATTGTAAAGATCCACAGATAAGATTTCACAATGAAACATCGCTTGTTAACCAATGGTACGACCACTCGAAGAATGTTAAAATATTAATATTAAACATAACGAAAAAATTAAACAACCGCCACTTATGAAGAATCAAACTTCGTTTCCGATCACATATCTAAAATTCAACAGCTGAAACGAAATCTTCTATAAAAAACAACCCTCATTACAAAGCAGATATGGAGAAATCGAATTATACGTTTTAATTCAACACGACACATTCGTCGAATCTTTTTGCGCACATAACAATTAAATAAACAATCGAACCTCACTCAAACACGTCACTTTTTCGAAAACCCTTCGAGTTTCTGACTTCTTCTTATCACCAGAGACGATCTTCCGATTCGAGTTTTTGGCGCGAGTGCTTCGTTTTTCCATCGGCAATTAAATCGACCAAGGTCGATGACTTTGGGTGCGCTATTTTTTTCGGAAAATCGAAAAAGCGGAATGGGCCAAAAAGTGTCCCATGCGCCAATTTACGTCAGTCAAACTCGAGATGCATAGATACATTCGAAATCGGGACTTTTTTCGCATAGGTGATTTTTAGGGACGGTGTAAATCCTGCGAGATGGCTCTTTGTTGGTTTGTTGGTTCGTTGGAACAACACGTCCCCTTTGTGACTGGAGACATTTCCACAATTTTACATATTCGGACAACTTCTTTTGTTCGGAGCCGCACCTCGACGTTTCTGCGAGCAGAATGTGTGACCGAAGGTTTTTTTTTAGTTTATTTATTGTTACAGGTACTTTTACCTTATTTTTGAATTTCTCAATTTCGCTGCAATGTAAAGAAACAATTGCTTGAACTAGAAATTCTGAGAATTTTTAACATGAGAAATATGGTGCTAAAATTGTTGGAATTTAATCAAAACAGACAAGGTCCATCCAAGATCCATTTTAGGAACATTTTGGAATGTAATAAATTAACAATTTCGAATCAAATGTTCAAAAGCTATTGTATAATTTAAGAAAATTAAGATGTGACTCGACAAGAATTAACCTAACTCAAAATCAGCATCACAAGGATATTAAGGCCCAACAAGACGTGCACAAACCCTTTATACATTACGTTATCGGCTAGCTTAATTAATGTAAACATACGGATTTTCAGTATAGAATTTTCTGCGAATTGGCCATGCTAACTGTCAAATTCTATATAGAAAAACAAACTCTAGTTAAGTGAAAAGACCGGCCCTTATATGTATATCATAGTTAAAGTGAATCTGCACGAAATCTTGAAAAAATATCGAAATTTTGTAAAGACCGAGAAAAACACTACATTATATCATCTACGTATATTCAATTCCAAAATATTTTACTAAATAAATACATTTTACAGTGCGAAAAAATCATCGATAAAACTTTCGGGATTCACCGAAACGTTCGCTCAAAAGAGATTGACAAGTCAAACGGACAAGGTTCGAAATGAAAAAATAAAAACGTCACCACGGCGAATATATTAAATTTTGATTTTAAGATAACAATATAGACTGTTGAATACAAAAGAATCGGATTCGCATCGCCTTAGTCGAAAGTGGGTGAAATATACGAGATACTTTTTATTTATACGATATGTAGAGATAGGGCCGTTGATGAGTAGAGTCGGTAGGAACAAAGGGCCTGTGTGGTGTCGGTGAGGTGATTACCGTCCGTGATGGATGGTGGAATGTTGCTCGTAAGAAAGATGGTTACCAAACTCTAGTCGTGCCCTTAATTGTGGCAATGGTGTAAGTCCATGAAGCCCCAAGATCTTCTATTTCGTTCCGATATGATAGACGTTTTGCGTTTGACTTTGTAAGGCGCGCAGTCAAAAACGATACACTGGTCTTATTCATTCAATTCAATTAGTTTATGATAATGTAAGATTAAAGTTATTTGTTTATTTTTTAAATTTTAGGACTTACATCATTGTCATAAATAAGGGAAAATAGTTCTCTCTTGGTTTGTAAGGCTTATAAGCGGTGCGCGATTGATCCAGCGAAATTGGCGAACGATCTATAGATCGGATTGAATTTATTGTTTTTTTTTTTTTATTATATTTTCAATCGAATTTCAACAATTTGAAAATGTTTGTTCTTGTTGAAGAAATTATTGGCAAGTCGCTCGATAGGTTAGCTTAAAGATAAGGTAAATCTTTAGATTAGTTTAGGTTATGTTGTAAATCTAGTATTGTGTTGATGGTCTAATTCACAAATGCTGAAATAATTTTATATAGACAAAAGTTAGAGAAAAGTTACTTTTATGTTATACAGTCAAAAAGATACTTGAATTAACTAAATCAAATAGAACCAAAAATAACGAAAAGCATAAAAGTATCATAATGAGTGTTTCTATATGAATTCGTACGTTAAATTCTATGGATTTCAGCTTAGGTCAATAATCAATAAATGCACCGTGTAATGAAGCAATATCTAGAAGTATCTGATTCTCAATTACAAAAGATCAAAGGTTTTCCTGTTATGTGGAAGAATCGCTAAATCTGGAGTGTTTATAGCACAATTAAGGAGCATCGTTAGGGATGAAGTCTTCGTTTGTGTTTTTCAAATCGCTCACCTTCCGAAAGACATTCTGGCGATTTCGTTTCCACCAAATGGACTGAAAATTGTCTTCATAAATATCGCCCCTCACCCATTCACTCAGTCCGAGTTCACACTCCGAATCGCGTGAATTTTTTTCCAACGGCGACCGGTTCGCGCGATTTTCTACCGTTTTATTTTTTATTTATTTATTTTTTCGTTTTTTTAGCCAATCTTGACACTTTGTCTCTCATTGTCTCCATTGTGTGAGGTGTAATATATTTGCCGCGGTCGGGCATATAGCCATACGGATACCAATTGATATTTCTTTATTCCCGACTATAAAGGGCCGATCCTTAAAAAGAATAATAGAAGGCGAAACACACGAGCCGCCAATTAACGGGTCGGATTCCGAAAATCCCCACTTTCAATACGATCAAATTCAACTGCATTGTTTTTATTATTAACCAGATTATATTAAACGTTTGTGCATGTCGCATCGGACTTCAATTTCCTCGCGATGCCAATTCGAGTTATGACAAATCGATCGATTTTAGTGTCGTCTTCCGTTCACCGATTACTCTTCTAAGTTCCTATCCCTATCGATTGCTTCTACACATTTAAGTGAATGATTAATTAAGAAATTTCGAAATATCTAGGTATTGGTACTTTTGACTGTAAATAAACAATATCTGAACATTTGTGGGATTGTGTTATTACGAAGGCACGTATGATGTTTCGCATATGAAAATGTTAATGTTTCTCCGCGAATACGTGTTCAGTGGCCGTGATACGGGATACGAACAGTGTTTTTCAAATCGACCAGTATATAAATTGCTAGACGTGCTTGTCCACTGAGGCAAATATTTGTCCCGTGTAAATTACACAGTAGCAGTTTACTAGTGCGTCAGGTTTCGCGCTTCACCGAGCGTCGATGTTTCTCAAACGAGAATCGTTTTTCATGAAAATTTTTCAAAGCTGAAACCTTCATACATAATTATTGACTGTAAATCATAGAAAACTGCTATTGATACAGTTAAATGAAATGTACATGACTATTCTGCGAATTAGTTATGGAATGAATAATTGAATGATTCGAAGTAATGTTTGAGTTGAGTCTGATTAAATATTTCATTCGAATATTATCTCTAAAACATTTTTGCTTTTCATTTTAAATCAAATTGTTTACAACATAATCAGCATGATTTCGATTCTAGTTAAATATTATAAACATTTTTTTCGATTTTGATGAAATTTCTGAAACATTTATCATAAATTAAAAAATATCGAACATCAGATTTTCATCTCAAGTTAAATAACTAGATATGAAAAATGTTTACAATATTTTATTTTTATATTAAAAAACGTGGAAACGTTTAACGATTTCCATAGTTTCTGAAACGAATCAATCATAAAATTAACTTGTTCGATAACGAGTTAACACATCAACATGTAGTTTGACAAATTATTCATAACTTGAGTGCACACAAATAATAGCAATTACACCGACAATGATAAATTGAAAACATTATCTTCATAAACGATCAGTTTTATTAAATATCGAATTGAACAAATTCACCATTGTATCCGTCGATCTGACATCGAATATTCATCGAAACTTTTACAACGCGACATCTTATGAAACGATTTACTTAACACGCTGTTCTTGGCCTTAGAGAACATCCATCTTAGAGCGTTGAATCCATCAGCACCATACAAGGATATACCGGCTTTTTCTATTTAATGTTCGCATTACCGTAACGTTCGCGAAGAAGAAAAGCAATTTCATCGATTGCTCACCTAGCCTTTTTTACAACCAGCCTCGAGTGGTAATTGATGTATGTACAATCGTAACGTATTCTGTCACTCGCATGTATTGGATAAATGTGAAAACGCGCGATCATAACAAGTGCCAATACAGTTATTCGATACCCGATACAAAAAAAGAGCCAATCGAGACAACTATTTAATCGGCGGCAACTCGATAAGTCAATGTGATTTTTTTTTTTGCTTTTCAATTCAAGTTACATACGTGGAAATTTGTCGCAGTGAGATAAATTCATGGATGCAGTTTTCTTTCGAAAGGTTCGCTCTATTGTTTTGGTTCCTAGTAATATGGACCGCGAATTCTCGAAGTGGATTTCTAAGAAGATTCGGCGCCAATGTTTTGTTAAGGAGATCCTTTTGTTTTGGTCATCCGCCGATTTTTTCAAGCCGAAGATGTCCTTTGAGATATGTGTAAAATCTTTGAATATGCAAATGACAGTCTCATCATTCGATAAACGTTCACCGATTTCACTTGAAACATGCATTTATATAAACTTCAATTATTATATTCAGTAAAATATGAATACCTATATGATTTGAAAATGTACATTTGAATTGAAATTTGAGCAATTTTCTATGGTTTTTACATATTTTTTTATTCAAATACATATAATAAAAAATAAAGATCGGATCTAGCCCTGAAATTTGTTTGAAATTCAGCGACTACCTGTCTTTAAAGGATGTTTCGATTTCTGGGAAATCAAACAATGATAGCTTCATAGTGATCGCATAATGTCAACGATGATTAATGCATAGAACAAAGTCGGCAAATAAAATATAAATTTCAAAATAAACACAACACTGACATACTAATATTGCTCAAACAATATGCAGACGTCAAAAAAATCTTCAATGCCACCATGAAAATAGACTCACTTTTCAATTGTCTTTGAAACAATAAGATTCTCTAATGCATATCTATATGTATTAAAAAATAAGCGTAATTAAATACAGATTTTTTCAAAATGATATTGAGCACATATTTTATACTTATTTAGATAAATATGTATAATAATTGAGACGATAAAAGTTTCAGTAACAATAAAATATAAGTGGCATATTTAAAAAAAAATAACACCTAAATCCAAGTCAATTAAAATCCTTTTCAATTTACTGTCTCCTTTAAATATCGCAAATATATTTTTAACCATAAAATCTCTCAATAAAAACTTGTATTTATTATTATATCGTTTATTGCTGTGAAATCTAATATCAACTTTAATAACACTTCCCATAATGTATCCAAAAATTGTAAAAATCAAAAACAAAACCGCACAACAGGATAAACAAGATATTTGTTTATAATTATACAAACCCACGGCCGAAAATCTCAAATCGATAAATTTGAAGGATATCGAATAATCGAGTTTGCCCTTTGGTGCCGTGCGCGATATTTAAACGTTGAATATTGTCGGCGCCCATGAAAGAGGTGTTAAAGTGTCGATTCGGTATTCGGGTAATTATCGTATGAGGGCATCAGAGAGACCGCCTTAAATCGGTTTGAAAAAATCTCGAGAAATTCCCGATTCATTCGGGTTAATTTCCCGTACCGTAAAAAGTGTCATATACGTTACGGAAATGCGTCGGGCAAATGTTATTTCCGATATAATAAGTGTTGAAACGCGCGTGAGTGCTTCAATAAGTGTTACTCATTTTAAATGTGTTTTGAAAATATTATTTTTTATGAATAATTCATGTTTTTTATAATTAAATAAATTTGAGACAAAAGTGGTTTTGAAATCGAAATGTGTTGAGTTAAATTATAATTCGTATGAAGACTTGAGTTTATTGTTGAAATAAATGAACCGTTCTTAAATTGGCCATATCCGTTACTTATTTAAAACTATTAGATGTTGATAAAGTAAACGAAATAATAATTGTAATCAAATAAAAATTTAACAGCGCATTATTTTCGAGTTTTTGTTTTATGGAATGAATCACATTATACACTGAACGGCTCAAATCATTTACTATTTTACAAAAGTAATAAATAAACACAGAATCAATATCTCGATACATCATCGGTTAGTTTCGCAAAAAAATTGGAATCTCGTTCATTTCAATCGTCACACTTTTGTATCGTACACGACTTTTGTTTCGAAAGCGAGATTTAAGAGTGCGTTTTATTTGTGAAAAAAATTCTTTTGATACATGGAAATGTATGCTGCGAGGTTTTTCGTTATAGCGTATGCGATATTTATGCAGTGGACATAGCCGTCGTACGTCTTCGCGGGATTTTTCCGTATTTTATACAAAACTATTGAAAGAATGTCCGTTTTGCCTCTGCTGTGACAAAAAGTCAAGAGAGAAAAATCCCGTTGGAATATGTAGTTGAAGCGCGAGGAATGAAGCAAATGCAAAAGTTAACTGCCATACGGTTCGATTCAAATACGTTTTGATGTATTTCATTGTTCATTTTCAATAATAATAATAACTCGAAATATAATTTACGATGAAATTATACAAATTTACAAAAGTGAGCATTAGAAATTCATTTTTATTACTGTTAAGATTTAATAACTTTCAAAATAATACAATTCAGATTAGATCATTTAATTGTACAAAAAACCAAAGCAACCAAATTTTTATATTGAAATTTCTCGTCGTTCTAAATCAATTGACTTCAATAAGTTTAATCAAACCAAAGTAAATTCAATAGACATGAAACGATTTTTGATCTAATTCAACTCTGCACTATACCTCAAGTAGTTTCCATAAGAACCTCATAACTAACTTCATACGATAATTAACTTTAGAGCAGGGATGGATCATACAGGATATTTTCATTTGTCTAGTTAAAAACCATTATCTCTCTCGCATCTAGAACCAAGTTAGAATCCTGTTAGAAACAAAATTGCTTTCCCCTTTAATCAATCCCTAACTAAATGCAAGATATAGAGTAAAAAAGTTAATCCCTGCTCGAGTTTAACTAGAAATGAAAAGCCTTCACTCATATAATCAATCCTTAACTAAATGCTAGTTGTGCAATCGAAACGTCAATCCCTGCTAGAGTTCAAATAGAAACGAAATATCTTCCACATATGATAAATCCCTAATACAAAGGAAGATGGTACGATCGAAAAGTCAATCCTTATAGAGACCGGCAAAAACGAAAAACTTTCCCCATACAATCAATCCCTAACATAGACCGATTGCAGATCCAAAAACCCAATTCCACCTCGAAATTCACAACCATCAAACCACGAAATACCATCAGCAGAGCCAATCACTCATTAATCCTCAACACGAACCGAGTCCACAACAATTCTAACAAGCTAGGCACGGCGAGTGGACCGCCCACCGAGGCCGTTCCTCCTCTTTCCTCACCTTGGCCGGCTCCTTGACAAGCCGCTGCTGCGGCCCCCGACTTGCATATGATTATTTATTGTGGTACACATCCGGTAATGACCGCCGCCGACGATAAATCCGACGGACCAGGGGCGCCTCGTGGGCCCAATTCATATAGAGAATGATCTATATGCACTTGGTCAAGATCTCATCCCGGTGTATCAAAGGCTTCAAGTGTCCTTTGATCTTTGAGATGTTTTGTAAATCGCGAACTGGGAGATTCATATTGTATTCAGATGTTTGTGGTGGATCAAATTGAAAATATCTATGTGCAGTTTCATCTTGATATTTGTTCATATTATGTTTTAGGATGTACGAATAGTGCTATTAGAATTGCAGGGTTAAGTATGAATAGCGCTGTATGAATTTCTGAGCTGTGTACGAACAGCGAGTTAATTGTACTAATAGCGATTGATGCTAGAATATTGTTGATTTTGATATTTTTATATCAAATTGTAGCTTTGTTGAATGATTTAAATGTCGATTTCGTTGTTAATGTAAAGTTAGTGCTAAAATTTTCACCTAGTGTTACTGGTACTTAACTAGGTCAACCTAATATGATTTGATAAGGTGCATATTATAAACAAGATAGCAGGTTTCCCTTCGTTATAAGTAAATTGAAATTTAATGCAATAATAGGATTTTCATTTTTTTATCAACATTTCGATAGTAATAAATTCTGTCAATGTATCTCACGAAAATTGAGTTGAGCTAGAGTCATTTTCTTTAGAAAATATTTTTTTATCAAGAGAGGGCTTATCTTAAGAAATTATATAGTCAGATTATTAATAACCAAGCAACACTTAAACTAACTATGTTTCTCAAAAAGTCACCTAAAATTATTACTTTTATACGAAATACGAATAATACGAAATAGTATGTTTCAACTTCGATCCATATAATCAGATCTGTTTCTAAAAATTAGAAATCATATAAATTGCCTATATCTTATTGAAAATCTAAGTTTTTTTTTCATATTTTGATAATGTCATTAAAATTTTAATTTCATATTTTATTATACACATAAAAATCTGATCGCTCGCAGATAGCGTAATCTAATTTCCAAATCTAACCACGTGTTAAACATCCAACGCACAGAAGCTATTCATAATTAATAGAAAACTCGTATAAAAATATGCATTCGTACTCGATTAAGCATAATGATGAGCAGATCAAAGCAGAGATCACGCCTCTAATATACGAAGGGCATCACACTCTTAATAGTCGGGATAAATTTTAATCTTTTGAGCGATTTGCATCTAAACAACCGTTTAATGCAATTAAAAATGAACGCTCTCGGGAGTAATTGGTCGTTATGAAGCGAAAAATCCAAAAGTGCGACCACCGAGCTATTCTCACAAATTAGACGAAATGATTAATTCATAAACGCATCATTTACGATACCATCGTGGTTGTAAATTTTGTAGAAAATCTCTAGACGTTTCGTATTCCAAATTTGGATATTTATTTTTTATGTATGGTTGTTTTATTGAAGCATTAATTAAAAATAAAAATCTTTTATATGAATTCATTTTTAATTTATAAAAAAAGGTACTTTTTCATTAGATGCATAGTACATGCGATATTCTAATTTAGCCTTTTCTCTATCCAAGCTATACAAGAACCTTAAAATCATATTTTTTCAACATATGAATATGATAGAAATTTTTGTATATGATTAAATACACAACGTATTATTAAATTAATTGACAAGTTCAGTGATTTCTCGTATAGCACAACCTTCTTAGATCGTTCTATAAGTTGTATTAGATTATATCGAAAATGTACAGGAGATGTCGTAAGAAGAGAAATGTAAGTAGATTTCCACAAATACGTAGAAATAAGAATATAATGATTTTTTTCACTGAAATTTTATTTAATTTCTATTATTATATAATATATTATATGGAACTTATTCCCGTGTTATCGAACGGTCATTTGTACTACCAATGATATCAATCAATACAACGACGTAAAATTAATTGCTATATGTGACTATATTCAACTGGTAACCATGGTATGTGCAAAATTTAGACATTCAAACAATCTAATCAACCAAAATCTAACTAATGTAGACTAAACTAACTGAATCTAACCAATCTAAGTAATCCAAACATCCTAAAATCTCACATCTCGATATTCAAACATTCACACATCTCAACATCCATACAAACAAACTTTCATTACAAAATTAATAAAAAAAACCAACACCCGACAAACAACCCCAATCATAATTAGCACAAATCGCAAACACACAAAGACCACTCGGACCAAAATAGCCACACTTGCATACTCGAATACACTTAAGGCTTTAGAAAGCGGCGTCCATTTGTGTGACAATTTAAATAATTGAGGTTCGCACGAGGCGCCCCTGGTCTCCTCCGACCAGAGGAGAGATCAAAGGCCGCCGGCGCCCCAATGAATCGAAACGTTAACAATTACGCAATAACTTAAGGCTTAATGGGTCCCTCGCGAACCTCGAGGATCCGAGGACCTCCTGATTAAAACGCCAAAGACCAGCCGAGGACCGAGTGTTGGATTCTGCTAAATAAATTAAAATTGTCCGCAGTTGAGTGAAGCTTAATTATGACTTTTGAAAAGGACACATCTTGTATGAGTATTTGTAGAAGTGGTTTTTTTTTTCGAAGCTATGATTTAATTTTGGTTTTAATAATTTTAGGATTAAGAGTCCCTTGTAAATCTTGAGCATCCGAAGACCTCCTGATTAAAACGCCATAGACTGACTGAGTGTTAGATTCTGCTAAATAAATTAAAATTGTCTTATGTGGATTGAATCGTGAAATTTGAAAATGGCACATATTGTATGAAAAATAAGATCCCTTTTTAGAAATTATGGTTCAATTTTGGTTTTCATAACTTAAGGATTAATATGTATATCACTTACAAACATAGAGGATTCAAAGACCTGCTTGAATTGCCAACTATCAACTGAGAATTGAGAAAGTATTGGATTCTGGTAAGTAAATTATAATTGTCTACTGTTTAAATGAATTAAATCATGACTTTTGAATAAGACACATATTCCTTATAATATTCTTATGTATAATAGTAAATAATTTGATTCAAATCAATTGATTTTTGGTGATATCTTTGCTTTCCTACTACCATACTAATTACTTCTACATTCAAATGAATAGTTTATACACATTTTTATATTATGAAAAATCAATAAAATAAAAATAAAAAATGTAATATAATACATTTTGCTTAAAAAAACCCAATTACAGCTCATATGAAACAAATACGCATCATCAATTTAACAATCGAATTGATTTCCACAAAATGTTCGAATACCGTTTTAATAATGCGAATCATTCGGCTCGTAAAAGACAGATATGCATGCGGCATTCCGTTTCGAAACTTACATCGTTCCACAACCAATTTCCGAATAATGAAACGGAGTATTTCCTACATTAAAACTAATAAATTGTTGTCGCTGAAAATCTCCGATTCGTGACCTTTGGATATTTCGATCGCTCACAACTCTTCAGACAGCTCGATCAATTATGATACGAGAACGGAGCAAAAAAGCAACACAGTCGGCACATCCTTTGATCTTTTCTATCGCATTATAAAGAAGTATCTCGTTCAATATCTCAAATCGCAAAAAAAAGACACGGAATCGCTATTTGAATCGACCGTTTCACGATTTCGTATATTTCGCTATGACTTTCCTATATGAAGCTTGATGCTTGATATGCGACCACCCTAATGTATAGATCGAGATCTAATTAACGGTAATATTAATAGGAAGTGATAAGTTATTTTGATTCGTTTATTAATACGTGACTAGAAGTTTAAAAATATTTTTTGGTTTAAAATTTTTCGATTTTTTTTCAAATTTTTAAGTCATAGTCAAAATGATATCTATCCTATTCTAATACTTATTAGAATAAAAATATGAGATGACTGAAAAGGCTAAAGAGTAGAAGTGACATTTTTACCAAAATTGAGTTATGTACAGGAATCGCTTCTATCTATGCTCATATATTTGGTGGCAAAAGGATATAAACGATCTTGCAACGTGTACCAATATATATCATCAAATCACTTGACCTCTTCCACATGTAGGTACATGCTCAACTTTGAGCGCACTTTCAAAATCACTGTGAATTAACTTGTACCCTTTGGACTTTTCAGTCGTCATATGTTATCACTTAGCACCATTATCAGTGTTAAATTCAAAACAAAATCGAAACATCAAAAAAAAACTTCTTCAACCTATACAAATCAATGAGCAACATACGACATCAATCACCAAAAACCATGAACTCGCGCGGAAAAAACTCCTCAAAAAGCAACGCGGAAATAACCTCGATACTAAAAATTCCTCACTTTCTCGCAAAAATCACCAACTACATCAACTTAATTCACAGTCACGCTCTTCAGAGGTCCGAATTAATATTTCATCAGGTGTTATGCGACCTCTTCGTCGACCCCTCCGCCGTGATTTAGTACGTGTCGTCCGTGAGAAACAGGACCTCAAGTCCGGTAGCCTCGTCCCTGCTATGTCATCTCGGACATCACTCATCCTGTCCGATGGCCAACTGTGATAGTGTGCTCCGTTTTATACTCGAGGATATTCCGTGGTTCGCAAGACGTGTTTGTGCTCCGAGGAGATGGGAAGCAGGTGCGTCATAAGCGGAGGTCCGCTTCGTGCTTTCGAATGGAGACGTTTTGATGATGAGTGGAATGAAGAGTATGAATGAAGAGCGGTGGAGTAAGGATTTGGGTGTCGAAGGGAAGCTGATGTGAAACAACGTTTTGGAAGTTGGTGTGATGTTTTCGGATGGAGCCGTTTTGGTTGTGAGTATGATGAGTATAATGAAGAGTATGAATGTAGAGTTGTGGAGTAAGGATTTGGGTGTCGAAGAGAAGCTGAAGTGAAACGACGTTTTGGAAGTTGTTGTGAAACAATGATTTGGATGTCGAAGTGAACCAGGATCAGATATATGTATAAAAAAAGAGATTGCTTTAAAACAAGGAATAAAACTACAGAAGTCGCTAGATGATTCCAATTTTTACTCTAAGTTAAAATATTTAATTATAAGCGTTAAAATGAAGCTAGAACTAAGCAATCACAAAAATTGGTCATTTTAAAGTGTATATTTTCAATTTTTTATCACAAATATATAACAAAAATGAAAAACATTCGATGAAAAAATATTTTTACATGAAATAGTTTATTATGAATTTCGAATATTATACGATTATATTGAACTCCTACTGTAAAAAATGACAATTTAACCTTACATAAAATATACTTAAATAATAAAATAATTGAAAACACCAGAATTCACCTCATAATTTTCATTAAAATTTCACAAACGAGCTTCGAAAGCTGCGATCTCTGATACCGCACAACCGCAACTTTATGCACGCGCGAGAATCTCACTAGCACAATCACACTCTCTCTCTTCTTATTATTATACATTTCCTACTCGAAAATTTTAATATAAAACACTCAAATATCGCAATATTATAAAGTCGAATCGAATCGGACATTTTCATTTCGCACAGACGCACAAAGGGAATCGATAGCTTCGCTCCCCAACCATGGCGATTTATTGAAACGAGATAAGCGACTCTGGCTGGCATCAACTAGGGGAGCGCCGTCTTTGGGGTAAACGGAGCCCAATAAAAGTGACCGTGACCAATCCGACTTGTGCCACCGCGATATAATATGTTAATATCATCCGTTGGCTTTTATTTGATTCCTGGGAGAAAACTATTTTCGCCTATCTCGATCTCGGAGTTCGGATTCGTGGTACACTTGAGTCTCGATTTGTATTTTTTTCCGTATTATTTAATTTTGCTGGGAAAGTGTACCTTAGTGCGATTTTAAAAATGTTTAAAATTCTATCGCGAAAATAAGATCTGGTGAAATAAGTGTGTTAGGAATTGTACTCATGACTGCTCTACACTTGAGTGAAGTGATTGTACGATCTTTATTTCAATAATAAATTGTTTAGATTTATAATTTTCTTAGTATTAATTGCTTTCTTAACATGAGTCGTTCAGTGCATAAAGTGATTAACTCTATTAAAAAAAAATGAAATTTCACAGTCATGACTTATTGTGTGAAATGTATTTGCTGAATAAAGATTAAGTACCATCAAATGACAAAAGTTTCATCGCCGAATAAATCATTTATTTCAGAAGCCATTTTAATTAATTCTGTACTATAATGTGAGCTGACTACGTCTGTAACTTATTATTGTAAACGAAATTTGTATGTTTACAATTTTGGATAAGAAGGGAATTTTCCTAATCTATGCAATTACAGGGTCGAGTTCAGAACTCGGATTTTCTGAATACACGAAATACATAAAATAAACTTAATATAAGTGAAATTTTTACAAGAATCAAAAACTGCATATATAGATAGTTCAACCTCATTCAAAATTTTCATATAATTTTCACACACTGATTGTGAGACAATAAATTTCTAAAGAAACCTTTCCAACATGCATATTTCAAATTTCGCTCACATTGCGTCTCCGCATAAAACAAGAGTGCCTATTCGCTCTGAACTCGAACTGAATAAATATTTTCAACGATGCACATCCTCTTATACATACATTTACTATATTCTCTTACATGTCTGCTTGCTATTGCGGTTTTTGAGGGGTCGTCCGGAATGTTAACCGACGGTGACCGTGATATGAATAACAACGCAAATTCGGACAAGACATATAATATTATATACTAAATGAGATTCTGCACTCTCCCCTTCGTCCGAGTTGCATATCTTCGCCACTTTCAACGTTTTCATGATAATATTAGATTCGAGTGTCACAATGGTTTACAAGGAGTCGAGGACATTGTGGCTTCCTGTCGAGATTGCACTGGAATTCGCATTATTCTCGTGCATAATTTTATTAATATTAAACACGTGTTTCGAAAGAAAGAAAGAAATTCTCTTATCTTCGAGGTTAATCTCGCGGCTTTGAACCTCGAGTGCGTTTTTCGCCGCGTTCATGAATGTATGATTCAACGTTCTTGAAAAGTGGCAATCATCTGTCGGCATACATATTAAATTCAATTTTTATGTCTGTATAGTGAAAAGTTATCGAAATTGAATTAAATACAATTTTCCAAAAAAATTTGAAACGAAAAAGAAAGTGGGATCAAATCTTGTCAACCTTCATTATATGTACATATGTATGTACTTTATTGAACGAACAGGATGGTCGATATCATTGACACCAAAAATTATTTTCATACACTTCTTGTTCAAATAACACCCTAATTTTAAAGATTATCATCTTTTATGTACATATGATGACTAAAAAAGCCAAGGAGTACAAGTTACTTTGTGGTGATTTCGAGAAAAGCGTGCTCAAAGTTGAGCATGTACTTACATGTATTAGGAGAATTTGATAATATATCTTGATACACGTTCCAAGTTCGTTTATATCCTTTTGCCGCCAAAAATGTAAGCATACACAGAAGCGATTCCTGTAAGTAACTCAATTTCAGCAAAAATGTCACTTTTAGCCCATAATTCTATCCAATGACAATGTTTTTAAAAGAAATAGATTTTTCTTTTATTTAACATATCATCGAACTTGTTTGCTGTTAATTGGTAACTCATATCATATTCATATTAACCTATTCATCCACACGCATTGTACACGATCATGTACGTACAACCTAGTATTAATACACAATCCATGTACGTACAATCCAGTATTTAAATACGAAGCATGTTCATATAACCACATCAAAAAAAAATACAATTTATTTCTATCGATTTAGCGTTGGTGGTAAATGTGCGTATTGTTTGTTGACCCTCGCAGAACATATCTCATATCTTGACGTCGTTTATTGTACAGTGCTTTTTATCCCCAAATCTCAATGTGTCCGATCGGATTTTCTGGCAAATCCACTGTGGGGATCAAGAATTAATCATGTCTCCGTTACCCGGAAGATGTCCAATTACATTGTTGCATCGCAAAAACCGACCGCATCTAATGCACAGCGACTCTCCCCTAATATTTTATTGCATTCCCGTTTTCATTTTCTCAAATATTAAAAATGTATACAGAATGTTCGCGCATTGTGTTCACGTCTTAATGTGTCGTGTTCAGTATTGGTTACACGTGTCAAATGCATGTTGTCTTTGTAAGTGACTTGTGTAAGAATGATAAGTCGAAAGGGTGTCCAGTGTATAAATGGGGGAGACGTTTCGATCAAGTGCTTTGAAATGACATCAATATGCACACATCTGTACGAAAACTCATTTGTAAAACGCGCACGATATCCATTTACTAGAAAAAAAATCGAATGATAAATTTTGCAATAATAAACAAGTTGTTGATTAAAAAGGTTATAAAAAAGTTTTGTGCTTTTGTGCTATTCCGCCGGTATGATGCTTGATAGGTTTTGTTGAGTTTTAAGTGATGTTGAATCAGATTTTCGGTTTAATAATAATAATAAACTAATAAAAGAACCGTAATAGATTTAAAGTCCTTAACTTTATCCAACCTAACTTAATTTTTTTCTTAAATATCGACAAATTTATAATATACAAGTATGATTGCGCGAACAATAGCAGCATTAGACAAACAAATGAAATCTTCATACAAATCCAATATTTTTATTATTCGATTAATGCATTTCCGAAATTCATATCAATCATTAAAATTTCTCGAATTTTCATATTTTATTTCATTTCGATATTTTTGTGATAAATTTGTCCTTCTTTGTCCGCAATTCGTTTCACGCGGCCGCTTGTTAGCCGCAGAATCTTGCGGTCCAGGAAACAGGAAAATGACGACATATGCTCCGATTGGCACCCCTTGTGCTCCAAACCAACCCCTGTCCAGTCAGAAAACCACCCCCGGGGAATATGACAAATAAATATGATGCATATCTTGACCGCTCTCTCCTCAATCCGAAACGGACCAGATTTCCCACAATTTCACACTCGAAGGATAAAATAATCCCATATAAATATAACTGACCAACTAAAAGTATTTATAGTAGACATGCATATATTTTATATTTCATTGCCTTTATGTGGAATTAAATACGTTTAAAACTTAACACTATTTCGATATTTGAAATTTTCAAGCCGGAACGCGCTCCAGCAACGAAAACGGGTGACGGAGCGTCAATCCGGTACATTCTTCGTCTACAACGCTACTCATAATGTATAGTGAATTAGAATTAGAACATAATAGTATTATGAATAATCCTTTTCAGAGAAGGAGAGAGATACATAGCTGTATAGAAGTATAAGTGTGTCTCATTCGTCATTTTCTGTTCAGTTCGCTTCGCTTGCAATTTGAACGCAGCTTAATAGTGTAAACATCGCCTTACATTTATATACAACTCGTATTATATTACACGTGACAAATTGCGTAAACGGAAAATGTCAATTTAACGGCGTGCACGGTTTACGACCTGCCACTTATGCGGCCACCTTTACAACTCTTTTTTGTCGTTCGATTTTTTTTATAGAGTTAATATCACACGTTCGAATGCACACGTGTTTATTTATTTATGTGTAATTTCGATACGCGAAAGGAAGATATTTTTTACGCGCTAGACACACCCCGAAACGTATCACAATGAGCGTGTAACGATCGTTTATAACAAAGCGCCAATTTTAACACTCGAATGATTCCCAGGAAGTGTCAAAACGTTATAATTTCCACGTACGAAACGACATAAGGTCACATTTGAATTCACTGTGTGATGAAAAAATATATAGACCGAATTTGAATTATTCTAATTCCGTTTTGAAAGTGTTGATTTTTTTAAGTCTACTATTACACGGTCTATAATTCTGTCTTACAGAAAATAAGATCTATCATGAATTAAACGAATGGTTTTCAAATAATATTTTCTCTAAAAATAAGACTGAATTAAAAAAAATTGCTTTGGATATAACATTTATGTAAGACTGGATCTTGTTTTTGGTGAATCATAATACAAATAAATGTAATAAAATTTAACTAATTTTAGAAAATAAATAAAAATAATTTCAATTAAATATGTAATTACATTTTCATAAGTAGGTAACTGTATCTATGTACATATATTAAAGAAAAAGTGACAAATATGGAATAGTGCTCTTATATTGACCAGTGCTAAAATGACTAAAACGAACCATTGATTGTGAGTGCTAATTTTGCATAAAATGTGTAATATTTATTATCAAAAGTCTCACTATACATTTTCAAACACTTTGAACCGACTTCCATCGAACATTAAGGTTTCAACTCTCAATCATAAATTGGCCGTTTTATGTGGAAACGAACTTTTTCAACTTTTACATGAAATTACCGGACGCTTCGTTATGATTGAACCAATTTATACATGCGGCACACAAAAGAAGCAAAACGATGCCTTTCAAACAATACGAATGTGAAATAATAGTTTAACGAAAAAAAACGTGTTATTATTAACCGTTCACATGTCCGTCTCACTGTCAGTCAAACTGTCTCAACAACGTTTTGTACCGAACGTCACAATAATTATCGCTGTGAACTATCATTATGAAGGAAAAAACTGTTTTATATCATTATATCCTTCGATTGTGAACGTTTCGAAATCAAATTTATTCAAAAGCGATTGTAAAATGCTTCGAATTCGTAACGATCAAATTTGTCCATGCGCATCAAGGAAACGCGCCCATTACGTCGGTTTATTCAAATAAATGCCTACATTAACATCGATTATACGGAAAAGTGACTCGTTTTGCATTATCGACCCAAGATCCAAAAACGCTTTTTAAACAATCGCTAAAAATAACCGATCGAAATCTACAATAAAATTGTTTGAATTGAATCATTTCTATAACTAGAACTTGGTATGTCTCCCATAGTATACACGAGTGGAATTAATCATGAACACTTTCGTAGATAAAAAAATTAATTAATTAGATAATAGTCTGTTTTATATTTTTAAGAAAGAGTAAGTTAATACGATTCTTAAGATCGTATTTTACACCAATATTTGGAATTACTTTACGAAACAATGCAACATTTATCGAAATTATGAAGCGTCCACAATTAATTCCATTAGTATATGCTTACATATTATAAATGAATCTGTTCTATTTTTATATGTTCTATATAAATATATGTTTTTATATGTATAAGTCATAAAAATTTATGGTCAAGAAATGATTCAAATGTTTCAAAACCGATTCATCAAGGTGAACGATGGATATAAAATAGAGCACGTGAGACGGAAAACGACAAACGATATTCAGAAGTTATGTTATACAAGTAAGTTATACACATTAGTGGTTAAACATTCGAATATTGTCATGAATTTGAGTGTATTATATCAAAAATTATTCATCGAGGATAATACATGAGGCTAAGAACGATAAAAAAACACTCAGAACATAAAACAGCGAGTGTAAACATGGCTTAAGTCATATACGTTAAGCTCTCGAACAATTGTATGAACTTGAACGAATTCAAATATATCCAAAATATTCCATAAAGGAGAATGCATGAAGATAAGAAAAATAGAAGACGCTCAGAACATAGCGAGTGCAAACATAGCCTAAGTCGAACACGTTGTACTCTGGGAATAATGGCATGAACTTTAATAGAATTAAATATATCAAAATCGATCCAACGAGGATAGTTTATGAGAAAACGGCGAGTGAGAACGTGGCCTAAGTCGTACACGTTAAGCTCTCGAACAATGGCATGAACTTGAACGGGTTCAAATGTATCAAAAACGATCCATCAAGGCGAGCAGCAGCCACATTCCTCCGGGTCAACGAGTGCACTCAACCATCCCCCGATGTGCATAATTGCTCGTGTGTGAAATGAGCTCGAACAATTCGACTATTTTGTGAAGGAATACAAACGACCGTACGTATAAAAAAATTACCATAAAAATAGGTGCGGTACAAAAACGGACGCGAGCAAAAGCTGTCTGCCGAATTTTCGTATAAATGTATAAAATGCGTCTGAGGGATGTTCTGTGTGGGGGTGGTTTTTGTAGTGTTATCGCCCTTTCTATGGCGCATGGATGTAGCTAACATTTTATTGTCTGTAAATCGATCCTAAGTGTGCGATGCCCTTTGCTAAACTGCACATGTGACCGAAGCGTCGATTTAATGCGTTTTATGTCTTTGTCGCTGAAATTACGTTTTTGTGCACTTTATCTGTTTGTAAAATAAATTTTATTTATTTATTACTGCCTAACATATTTAAAATTAAATAATTGTTCACTTTGAAACGAAAAAATAGATCTTCTAGCCTAGAAAATTTCTAATAAGTGAAATCAGTGTATAAAACGTTGCGCTAAAATTGATCGAATTAATCAACAGATACAAAGCAAATGATACATTTTTAAGAAATGTTTCGTAAATCATAAAATTGATATATTTTTTAAACAAATATTCAAAAGGAGTGATCGAGTTATTATACCGATTAAGAAAAATCAAATGTGACTCTTGCCAGAATCTGACAGGACTCAAACAAGGTTACTAAAACTCAATGTAGAATGCACTAACGCTTTATACACTGTGAGGTTGTCTGGTTAATTAAGTAACTTAAAAAGATAGTTTATTGAGAGAAAACTTTGTATGAATTGTACACGATCTAATTTATTGATAAACGAGACTACCAGCAGATTACGCCCTCTTTTTTCTAAATACACTTCATTTTTTACACTCAATTAATAAGTTTACTAACAGATTAATAAATCAAATGAAAAATTTATCAATTTTTCTTTAAATAATAAAAAAAAATCTCTATCTATCTGACAATCGATGCAATTCCACATACATATTACACCACAAATTAAACCGAACACAAGTCGACACTGGTCTTGTTATTTTTCCGACACTATCTCTACATTGATATATTATTCGCAATCAAAAATCGATCCCAAATTCTTTCTGGATTTCCAAAGGGGAATCGCAATCAGAGTGTGGGATCTTAATTGATACGCAACGTCCACTTTATTTAACTTCCGATCAATCGATGACTCTGCGGAAACTTCCCTTATTCCTTTGTTTTGCTCTGAAAACAATACGCTTTTATATATTTGTATGTGTGTTTAACGAAAGAGTGGTCTCGCTTTAGCTTTCTGGTGTAACACAATGATCGCTAATAATACGCTCGGGTTAGAAGTTATGACAAACTAATTGCAAGAGCGAGGTATAATTTGAAACTATCAAATGATAAATGCGCCGTTACGCCGAATTCTCGCAAAGTAAATAGTGCCTAATAAAATGTAAATCAAATTTGAGGGGATTGTATCGAATGGATTCGGTGTAGGGTTGCTTCTGTCTATTTTTATGTGAATTTTCACTAAAATGTTAAGAAAATAGTATAATCATTCAAAATATTGCAGATATTGTAGAAATAATTTGGATAAATGATATTGACTGACTTATTGAAGCTAGTAATTCATAGTATTAATAATTTAATTTCAAAATTAAACCGAAAGCATCAAAAGAAATAAATCTAGTAATAGTATAGAAAAATATATTATCCATCAAATGAAACTTGTTCAATTGATTGTAATTATATTATAACGATTGAGTTAATTATAGCGATACTCATATCATGAAATTCTTATGTATTCGTCATACTAATACTTTCTTTAAAGACTCAAAAATAGTAAGAACAGAACATCAAAACTCTCCAAAACATGATTTTTTCGGTACAAGTGACATTTTGGCCGAAATTAAGTTACGTACAGGAATCGCTTCTATGTACGCTCATATATTTGGTGACAAAAGGATATAAACGAACTTGGAACGTGTACCGAGATATATCATCAAATCACTCGACCTCCTCCTAATACAAGTAGGTACATACTCTACTTTAACCACGCTTTCCTTGAAATTAAATTCGAAAACCTTTAGCCTTTTCAGTCATCATATAATATACATTTAAAAAAATTAAAAATTGTCAACTTACACACTAACCAATCAACCTAACACTCGACTTAACCTAAAATCTAACTTGACAAAAAAAAACCTAACTTAAATCATCAAATACCGAGTCAATCCAACACAAAAAATTAACAACAATTAAAAAAAATAATCAAAATTAACTCATACCCCTGACGCCGATTTGAGGCCGAAAACGAACACCGTGCGAATCTTCCCAAATGTCGCCATCAATCCCTCGTTTTTCGGCCAAAACCGAACTAAAAAGCGAACGTCGGATAAGCATCGAAAGGGGGCGCAGGATGTCGTGATGATGTCGCGTGGGCGCCGCCACGTCAACCTGTCCTCGTCCCATGGTCTCCTGGTATCGTCTTCTTGCTCGAAAAGCACGATTTTACCTAAACTGAATAAATTGTGTGCATAAATGAGCTGGGTGGTGTTGGGGGAGGGTTGGTTTACTTTTCGGGGGGGTGATGAGTTCAATTTATTCGGTGGGTGAGTTGAATTTTGATGATTTTATGTTTTGTTACATTGTATGGTAGGTTTTATTGTTTTGTTTGTGTAAATTGTGCTTAATATATTTTCATAAATGAATATATTGATTATTAAGTTGATTGCATGACATATTTATGATTGTTTTGAGAAGTGTTCGTTTTGTTTCTTTTATTCCAATAAATTAAGAATCATTAATTGGTCTACTGATGTTTTTGATGAACTAAGGTGTGGAAAAAAAAAAATGAAAAATAGATATAACACAATGAAATCATTAATGATAACTGAAGCCAATTTTGAAACCATAAATAAAGCGTCAATCAAATCAAGATTGACCAACTCATACTCTTCAATCTCACACAATCCTTTAACAAAAACTGACAAATAAGTTAATTAAAATAGTTAAGTTAATATGTTGTAAATACATATGTAGATAGGGGTATAGAATCTGACATGAAAAAGCCGGCTAAAATAAAATAGATGATAAATGACAACAGAAAAGTCTAAGGATTACAAGTGACTTTTTACCGAAATCGAGTTATGTACACAGAAATCGCTTTTATGTACGTTCATATATTTGGTGGCAAATGGATATAAACGAACTTGAAACATATGCCGAGACATATCATCAAATCTCTCAACCTCCTCCTAACACATGTAGCTACATACGCTTTTCTCAAAATCACCAGTCACTTGCACCCTTCAGCATTTTCAGTCATCAAATTAAACAATAATAAAAAAACTAACCTCAAACTTCCATATGAAGCAACTCCAAAATCCAAAATCACAAACTAAATCCTCAACTCACACAAACACCATAATTCGATGCATATAATACACCATCAAAACCACCTCAAGGGTGCCACCCCAACCGCCCAAAAGGCCAAACACCCGCTCGCTGACAGGTCAATTATTCACGTTGGTAGCGCGTGCTGCACAAATACGGCAACTGCACGTTGGTACTATTGCACACTCGACCCGGGTACGTATAATGCTTGGCGCACGTAATCCGAGGACTTCGTTATTGTTGTCTTCGTCGTTGTCACTTGTCACCGATTTGAACAAATATATATTTTGTTGTTCGGCGACTTTTTGTTTCGCGTCCGGAAGCGCCGTTGCGAGTCGCCCGAGGCACGGAAATCGCCAATTTTGTGTTAGGGGTGACTTTTTTATTTGTATGAGAGGGTTTGGATTTGCTGATTTTTTGGTTGTTCTTATTCGTTAAAGTCGTATATTTGATTTTGTAGAAATGAAGAACTGAAATCAATAGAGAAATTTAAATTATATAAGATCATTAAGGACAAGTGTGGCATGAATGTCTCAAATATTGACAGTTTTGTGTATAGTATGCTTACTAAATGGTTTGTTATTCAATATCTTTGTCAATTTCTGAGATATTCATATCAGATGAAGAATAAATTTCTTTTTTCACGCAGTGTCATAATTCAATCTGGATGTAATTAAAATTGCACAATGTTTACTTCAAACTGATTACTTCTCCTCTGCATTATTCTTTGGATCGAGCTCTTAATGACTATTAACCGATATATAACCTAAAAATAATGCTATGAAGAAAGAAATTTGGCTCTAATGTACAACTTATTATTCAAATTAATACATATTTTAAATCCAATATTAATTTATTAAACAAAAATGACATCGAAATGTTAAAGAAACTTCTTATGAATGTAAGAAGAAGATTTTGTTTATGAAAAATATCTAATTTTGCTTGATAATTGTTGTTTTATTAATCGTATGACGAACTGAATTTAAAATTTATTTGATAATTTGAATATGTAAATAAATATATTATAGTATGAAGTTTTGTTAGCATACGTATAAATTTAATCAGCATTTGCACAAATTCAATTCATGCATCCGAAAGGGCGAAGTTAAATTGTGGAATCGTTTTTGCGATCATAATTCACGGTGTCAAAAAACGACAGTAGGGTGGGACTTGCGAAGTTTCGTGACATTTAATGGTTCATGAAATTATCGCTAATAGCGTGGTCACCCCATTTTTTTCACTAAACGTATACCTAAATATTTTTATGTCCTTCAGCATCGATCATTCCAATTTATATAATGCGTTTAAACGACAAAAAGTATTGATCATCCTTTTTTTAGCGTTCTATAGGAGAGATAGATTTTCCAGAATTTTCTTCTAGTCGAATTTTTCCTTTGTGAAATCTTTTCACGGCCGACCACTATTTACCTTGCTGCGCAGTATTTTCCCAACTTTTTTTCTACCGAAATCGGACATAAAAGGACGATGAGGAGAAAAAAGAGAAAACTACTAGGATGCGGGCAGAATTTTTATCCTTTCTTCACGCAGGACTTTCCGCATCGAGTCCTTCTATCAATAATACTAATTTCATCTTCATGGCGGTAGGGGACCTAACATAAGACCGAATAGAACGCAAAAAAAGGACCTATCGAAAATATATTATTATATAAATTATCTGAATATATTTCATATTTTTCTATTTAAGATATCCTCGTGGCAATTTAGATTATCGCATGAAGCAATTTCGAATTTGCTAAGAATGAAATTTTGTTAGATTCTTTCGTATCTGTTTACACGCGTAATTATTCTGGGTGTTTACGGTAGAAGAGATCGTAATTCTTTTGTCTATCTGAAGGGGAAGAAGCTGAAATTGTATAGGGTGACCAGAAAGTAAATAGGTACATACTTTATCTATCCATAGTTTTATTGAAGACGAGTATGTAGCCAGTTGAGAACTATTTTCATAAAGATATGTATCTGATGAATTCGAATGCAATTATATTATCGAAAATGTAAAGCAGAATGTATTTGTCTGAAATCGATCCTTAGACAATTAGTGATGTTACAATTCAAAAATATTTGCATTGAGTTTGAATATATAATGGTTTTTGTCAAGATAAGTTAATGATGATGAGTACCGTCGATTATTTTGGTATCTTTTTCAGCAGTTATGAAATTGAAATATGAAAAATATATATAGGATTAAAATGGTAGGTTCGTGGGCTACTATAGTTGACCTTATAGCTGGAATAGAGTGCGATGAAAATGAATTAGACAAAATGAAACTGGAAGACGTTGTCAAGTGCTACCCTCGAATGGTGGAACTGTCCACGCGTGTGATCCGAAAAGGGAGAGTTGAACCGGGGAAAGAAAGATGGGTCGTTAGGACATTATTTATGGGTAGGAAACAGCGGGCAACCCCTATAAAGTAATGTAGAAACACTACAATATTTCTATTCAATTTATACGAAACGTATGTACGAATCAAAATCGATACGCAGGACACAATCATCCATCGAAAGGTCGGCAGAAAAATCATATCTAAAATAAAAATTTCGTCAATTTTTATTCATTTTTTATATAAATTCAATTAAATTCGATATCATTTGTTTGCTCAATTAAAAAGCGGTGTCGTTTTGCAAATCCGTATTTGTGTCTGTGAAAATGTTCTCAACCCCAAAGGTTCGTTTAGCGCGAGACGAGTAGGGCGGATTAATTCATTTTATTGTGTCAGTTGGGGTAAGAAACATTGATCCCCCTTTATAAAATTGCACAAGCTATCTTCTAGCAATAAATATAAAAATTCGACTCTATTATATTACGCAGAAACCATAAGTTACAGTCGTGACGAGAATTCTTGACGAATGGGGAGACAGATTTAATATTAGAATTGAATTTAAAAATCTTACTTTTTCACAATCTATTTTGATACTTTGCAAAAATCATACGATTTTTGTATAAAACAAAGGAATTTAATTTTTTTTCAAAAACACGTTTTCAAAATATGTATTCATTTGAAAATTATTTTAATTGCAATTAAAATATTTTTTTATGTAAATTTAAACACTTTAAATAGAGTCAAAAGATATTTTTCAAGATTATTCATATCACATATTTACCCGAGTTAATGTGCGCTGGCGAAAAGTGCTCAGCGAATGGCATTCCCTTAACAACTTGTTTACAGCTGTCAGTTGTGGCGCCAGAATTTTTAGAGGTTAGTTTTGTATTTTTCGTCTAAACTTTTAAATAAAACCCATTTTGACTATTGTTATTAGTTTCAAAAGCTATTATATTCGATCACTAACATTTTCATTGATATTTTTCTTTAAGAAATGTTGATATTATCTTCAATCTTACATACTTGTTTTTTTTTATGAAATTAACCTATAATTGGATTAATCTTCTATTTTATGCAAAGCA
Organism: Cheumatopsyche charites; assembly: GCA_024721215.1. Taxonomy (NCBI): domain Eukaryota; kingdom Metazoa; phylum Arthropoda; class Insecta; order Trichoptera; family Hydropsychidae; genus Cheumatopsyche; species Cheumatopsyche charites. Next base: position 1,659,927 of record CM045577.1, on the reverse strand, counting down.
AATGATTTAAGTTCTTCATATATTTTATTATTGATATTTTCCATTAGTTAGTTTATCGATTTGATTTGAGCTTTCTTTAAAAATGTAATCTCTATGTCTACCGATAAGCGTTGACAGTAATCTATTAATTCTATTCAATTCCTCCAAAATCTATATAGTAACAATTATCAAATACTTATAAAATGTGTTTGAAACTCTATTGAAATAAATGGTGCTAAAATGCTTTTATATTGCTCACTTTTTCTTTGTTACGGAGAATTAAGTTGAAATCTTTTCGCACTATTACTTATCTTATCAATAGATTGTTTTAGAGGTGACTTTTGCTTACAATTCTAACTCCATAGATCCTCCCTAAACACCCATAATTGATTTTACGTTCCCTTATTCTTTATCTTATTATCCACACCTGTGACCTGTTGAAGGGTATCATTCACTTAGAAACACTACTACATCTTTGTCAATATCGAATACCATTAAAATTATCTACACTTGATGTTATTTTTATTCAATATGAATGATGTTTCCTAAAAATCTTGTTAACAGTTCTTCGATGACATCATGGATGAGTTTTATTACAACGAAGCCATCGACTCTATTGAAAAATCAGAAGATCCAAATGACGAAATGGATGTAAAGATTGCAAACGATACCGAAGTTATTGATTTAATAAGTCCAGTAAAAACGCGTCAGCAAAACTCCATATACACGTGGTTATCGTCGAAACCTAAAGAATCTGTATACGTTGATAGTGAGTCTGAAGATGAAGAAATCAAAAAACCTATCAAATCGGAAGAAATTAAAATACCAGAAGAACCTAAAATAGACACAACAGACATTAGAATAATTGGAGGAGTCAAAGTTGAATTTCCTGTAAAACCATACGGACCTCAAGTAGCGATGATGGACAAAGTAAGTACAATCACTTAAACTTATTTTTATTTTTATTTTTGTTGAAAATTGTGACTCGCTTAAATCTTCAAATACACTTTTTCTAAATAGTAGCATGTTGGTAGTTAGCAGTTGCTACCTAATGGCATGCTTGTCTAGAACATTGCTAGTATCGAGCACATTCAAAACTATTTCTCATGTATGTAGATAAATAAAGTGTTCATTTAAAGCATGTCAATTATCATGTTTTTTTTTATAAGCATACTCATTCATTAGTGTGTTTATGAAAAAAATTGCTAATTACCTCAAGTTTAACTTAATTAACTTCTTACATAATAATTCAATATTTTTTTATATACATATTTTAATCAATAGGTAATCAAAGGCATATCGAAGAGTCAAAACTGTCTTTTGGAAAGTCCCACTGGATCTGGAAAAACTTTAGCACTTCTATGTTCAGCTTTAGCGTGGCAAAAGCAAGAGAAAGGTGAGTTATTCACTTTGAACATTTTACTATCGAATTGTCATACAAATTTTAAACATTTTGTATATAGAAACGAAGGCGCCCTTTAACATGTTGCGTGATAGTCATTTTTGATATTATAATGAGGCGGCATTAAAATATGTCATGTCGGTCGCACAAATTTCCATTTCACAAATGCACAATTCGAAAGACAAGCGAAATTCATTACTGTTGTAATAGTTCGACCTCATTATCACAGTTATATAGCTTTAATATATTTAGTTAGATTTATAACTTTTATTCTGTAGTTGTGAATTGTAATTGAAGCCATAAATATTCATATAACTTTGTATAAATGTGTTTCACATCTGAAGCTTTTTCATGATATCAACTTAATTTCTATATTTTAAAAAGTAGATTTTTTTATATAATGACACAATTATGGACCAATACTATATTTTCGACCCATTGTAAACTTTATACACCTGCAATTTTAGATCAAATCAATATCATAGATTTTATACAAAATTAACAGGTGTTATAAAGTTCACAATGGTCCATATTTACCACCTTTCTTTTATAATGAAAAAAAAGTCAAAAGCATCATATTTAAGCTAATTTACATTCAATTTTTGACTATTATCAAAACAGTGGCTTACGTATATCTGAAATTGTTTCGGTGAGATGAAAAATTAGCTTCAAATATAATTTTCACTTCACAATCGTTCGTGGCATCTATTAATTTCGTTTGTGTAATTGTAACGAGCGCGTTTAGCCGTTATTTATAAGCGCATTCACTTATCACATTTTCGATGTAAGGCAATGCATCATATTTTTCGAACGAACAAAATTACTATTTGATTTATAAGCGTCACTTTTTTTCTCAGTGTGAACGTAGCCTTGTATAATTCAAACATTTTTCGGATGTGATTATATGAACTTGCTACAAGCACAAATAGTGGGCTATGTGAACACGCACAGTGTGCGAATGCTGGGCTATATGAACATTCACCGTGTGCAAATACTGAACTGTATGAACATGATGTATGTTTTTTTGATCTATTGTATTGTTATTTATCGATCTTACTGTTCGTTAATCCGTCTGAATTTTAATTTAATCAAAAAATTTACACATCTCTTATGTGAACTTCGAAAAATTCAAAAGAAATCAAAATTTCAAACAAGTCTTTTCACATGCATCTCACCGACATATCCCCAACTAACTTCATGCGTCCTAGGAAATTCAACTCACATAAGAAAATTTAACTTATACACACAAGAAAACTACTTCCTCAACCACTTTTAAGCTCAAATTAATTACTGCGACACGAACTATTGCCGTTTTCAAATCGGCGTGACACGAACGAATTTACGCGCCATCCTCACGCACGAACTTAAAACCTCTAATTGTAAATCATAATCGCGTCGAAATTCTCCACAACTCTTAGTGAACGGTAGCTAAATGTAGGAAATTCAATAATAAGCATGGTACTGAGCGTGTTCGATTGCGGTCTGATGGTAAAGTTGCTCGTGGCACTTCGGTAATTAATCGGTTTCGGTTCAAACCGCGGAATTTTCCGCGGAATAGTCGATGAATTGGAAAGCGAGGAGTTTGTGCGTTTATGTTATATTAAGGATTTTCATGGAAAACTGTTTTATTTCTGATAAATTTAGAAATTGAAAACTTTTTTTCTGTACATCAATCTATTTTTTAGGGTCGGTCTTTTCACCTCTGATTTGATTGTGATAATAAAACGAATTTAAACTACATGAAGTCCCTCCAACAAAAAGAAACAGGCATACTTCAGTTCATATAACAATTCATACATCCATTTTTTTCCCCCAGATTTTGACAGCTTCATAATTGGTGAGACCGCATGTAGTTTAAATTCGTTTAATTCTCAAACCAGAAGTGAAAAGATAAGCCCATAATGAGTTTAAATGCGTTTTAATTGACTCGAACGCACCTGTATAATTATTATTTTTTAATGTTCAACTTGAATTGAAAAATATTTGATATGGATTGAAAACTATTTAGATTGAAATGGAATGTTCGTTTATAATTTTATCTGTGCAAATTTAAACTCTATTTAAAAACTAATCCTAACGAATTTCTTTGATATAAAATTAATATCAGACCGAATTCTACTTTCAAAAATCAAACCACAGATTTATAATCTGAAAATAAACCACAATTAGACTCAAAAGATTTCGTGACAGTGCTCCATAAGTATCATTTTACAATTCGTTATCGATACATCATCATTGGAAATTCGGTAAATTCAGTACACAATCACAAATTAGTTTCCTGTCTAAAAGTCGAACGACAATTTTTAGTTAGGGGTCCTTTTCCTTTCTGCGTCGTCAAATTGCCTGTAAATTTGTCGCATTAATTCGGCACAATCCGGGTGTTGAGGGGTTAACTTCGTTCGGAGACATCGCGTTCGATTTTATTGGACTCTGATGCTAATTTGGTTCTTGGGTACAAAAGGGTTGGCGGGCCCTGCACTGGCAGGGATAGTCAACTTGTCCAGTTTGATTCATGAGTGTGGTGACTGTATATTTTTAGAGAAAGTTAAGGATTTTTAAGATTACAGTTTGATTAAGTGACGTTTTGTGTCGTTTTTGTATGATGGTTCTGCTGGTTCGGGTGCCTGATTAAACTGTCAAAAATGTTCGTATTACTCATTTGTGCAATACGAATGAGCAATGTTATGTGCAATGTTTAGTAATCGACTCTTCATATTATTTGCAATACTGTGTTTTATAATAAAAAGTTCTAAAAGACTGAAAAGGCCAAGGGGTACGAGTGACTTTGCGGTGATTTCGAGAAAAGCGCGTTCAAAGTTGACAATTTACCTACTTGTATTAGGAGGAGGTCAAGTGATTTGATGATATATTGAGGTACACGTTCCGAATTCGTTTAGATATATCCTTTTGCCACCAAATAAATGAGCTTGCATAGAAACGATTCCTGTGCAACTCAAACTCAATTTCGTCAAAAATGTCTCTTGTACCCCTTGGCTTTTTCAGTCGTCATGTATCATACATAGCGATCAACCCTTTGAATATATGTACATATCAACGCAGTTTTGGAGCGTTACACAGACACACAGATACACAAACACACACACATAAAATAGCACTATTATATTGTTTAGATTGTGAAAATTTAGATGATATCAAACACCCGATAATATGTATGGATCATCTATTCGACAATATGTTTTTTTTGCTTCTTTACGAAATGTTAGTTTTAGAAAATAAATGATATTAAAAGTCAACATTTAAATAACGTTCTGTTCTCTCAAATAAATGTCGTATGGTCACCTTAATCAAAAACATATGCAAGTACGTGTTCTTGTCAGAAAGTTCCAAAGTCTTCGGATAGTTATGAGCAAAGGTTCTTCGTTAAGGGATGTGGTCATGCTTAGTTCGAAATATAACAACTATAATACATATTTCACTAAAATGATTAAATCTTTTATTATGTATTCAGTTTTTTTTTCGTTGTAAATTCACGCTCTGGAAGATGTCGAAAATTCGCGATTCACTCGTACGCGAAACTGAAAAAAAAACTGGTTGGCAACCACTTCATTATACGGGGGCAATTTTGGCGGAGCCCCCGCGGTGCTAGACGGCGTTTAAGCGGCGCAAGAGGCGACGGGGGCCCCCGGGGGCGGCGCCTCCCGATCGGCGACTTTTGAGTTTCACTTTTGTTTCTTGTTTCGATCGTTCGTTTTTTTCTTATTTCGTTTCGTTCGACTCGTGGACTGTGAAGTTTCGACACTGTGCTTACTCGTTTGTTCGTATGATTAGTTAAGGTTGTTGTACACTTGAAAAAAGAACGTGTAAGTGTGCCTTAATAGTGCTGATTTGTCTGTTTGTAAGTGTGTAACGCTCGAATTGCAATTTGCTTTACACTGATGTCAGGAAAATTGCATTCAATAGGGGCTGAGAGTGAATTTTATTTCGTATGTATATTTAGGTTCGGTTTTTCGAATTCACTTAATTGTAGTTAAACTTTTTTTAACGAATTTTTGATCTATAATCACTTCTAATTGGCAACAACTTAAGCTCTTAATTCATTAATTAAACTATAAATTAGTCTGTTGATGTTACAATAAGTATATTTTTTTGTACTTTCAGAATTTTCCTCGTGTTGAAATTTCGTTAGTTTAAAAAAATCTTAGAATTGAGCGATCAGACTCGTTTTAAACATATATGAAACGACACATGTTTAATTAGCGATTCGATTTTGCCAATCAACGACGTGAAAATTTTACCGAAAAGTTAATTTTTTACACGTGAAACTAAATTTCGCCGAAGAAACTCGTTCGTTAGCTCAAAACTGGCTCCAACTTTATTGCAATTCCACATACACTTTTCAATTTACACACGAAAATTGTATTCATTTTTTTTCATCTGAAAAAATTTACAATTCAAGCAATCACAATTTTTCATTTGAATTTTTTTCATATTTGTATAAGATATCGCGTGGAAGTTTGAATTTTCCAACTGCCATTTCGCAATGCGCTTCGCGTTATTAACATTCGCAGCATAAATTCAAACGTATTTTCCATCTTTAACAGAACACTTATCATATCGTATAATTCCTGTCAAAACGAAAACGTCGAAGTATCGTAATTTTTTTTCGCAATTCCGATCGAAAAGCGGTTTCGTTAGCATTGTGTCGTGCAGAATGCAATAAATTCGCAATTTCGACGTAGCAAATTATTTCTCGGCGAAATTTATTCAAAGTCCTTCGTTCGATTAAGGAAATATCGGGTCGTGTTAGCTCGGGATTGGAAGGCGTGACCGAAGACCGTGTTGTGGAGGAACCTTAATGTCCCTTCTGAGTTTAAACGATCGTCCTTTATAATGGATTATAGACGAGTCGGATTCAAAGCTTTCAAATTAAAAAAATATATAATTTTAAGAAATATCCGTATTGTTTGTTTTATGCTTTGATGATAAAACTATGTATTTTGATTGTCTGGATGTTTCGGGGTAAGTTGCTCCGAAGAAAGTGACTAAAATGGTCACCAAAGTTGCGTATCATTTGATGGTTTTATTATGCCTTTTAAATGGTATTGCTGTCTTTTTAATGCAAAATTATTTCATACAGAACAATTCACCTCTGGAACATCCAGCCTCATCACCCCCTATTTATGTTTGTAGAGTATTTGTTTCTTTACCACTTATCCAATCTCGATAAAACTTTTCAAATTTATTTTCTTTCTAAAAATTTCTGTATCATTACATTTTACAATCGACCGCTTATAAAAAAAATGACATTTAACCTATGCGTTGCAAACATATTAAGCTCATACATAACAAAATTTAAGATGTTTCTGACATTACCGGGTCATAGAAGCTGATAATTGATAAATTTTATTATGCCAGATGTTCATAAGAACATTTTTTTACAATTTTAAAATAATTGTCGATAACCCCAAATATTTCACATATAATTTGAATTCTAAATAAAGAAATTTTTATCAGTTTCTCCACAATGTTCTTTAAGCAACATTGTCGAACACATAAAGTGATTATCGAATGAAACAATCATTTCTCAAACAAAATCACTAATGCTTCGGTCATAATCGAATTTCTGCATTTTTACGAGCTTTTTTCCAGCGAATACAACAATAGACTATTCGGCGATGAAAATTATCTATAATTTACAACCTTCCCTTCAATTCCCATATCTCTATACATTTCCGTTTCGCGAAATCGGCTTTTATTACAGCCGTAAATATCGTCCTATATATCTATATATTTTTTTTACATTTTCGTGACGATACTACAACGAATTCGATCGAATTTAAATAATTTCCCACAGATTTTCTGATTCGAAATGTCGAGTTGCGAAAGCGTGAATCATCAGCTGATGATGAATCGCCCGCAGATGATTTCGAATTTGAAAAAATGTAGAACGATTATTTTTGAAAAATAAAAACGATTCAAGGTCTATTCAGACGTATTAAGCATTGTATTTTATCTATCTTATTAAATACATACAAAATATTAAGGTATTCACATTTTTGATATTGTATGAAATTAGGAATCCAGATGAAACGTTTATTTCACTGAAATTCAGTTCTTTCACACCCCTTGGCTTCTAGGGCTTTCTTATTTTAGCTGGTGATTTCAAGTCTAGTCTTTGTGACTGCTTCTTCACTTATTTTCATTTTGCATATGTTTTTATTTAGATGATAACGTTGATGTGTAGTTTATCTACAATCGACTTCGGCCTTCTAAGCTATTTTGTGTCGCTTGGATTTTAGACTTCATAGATGACTTTATAAATGAAACTATTTTTAAATAACGAAAACTTGCAACTTTATCTACATACGTACATAAAATAAAATAAATGTACGCACAGTTTAAATCACCAGAGTTGGAATGAAGCACATGTTTCACTAATTGTGTAGTATCTGTGAATAAACTTGTAGCATTACGTCACACTACAAAAGCATTGTGATGACGTCTGTCTCTTTTTCGCATAGTATAGCTTATGAGTACTAAGAAGACTTTTTTGCTTCTTTTCATAATCACGCTTTCAAAATGTTTCATTCAAACTCCGTTGATTAAACTCATGGTATGTTCCTTACATACTCCTTTACCACTTATTCTATCACGATGAAACTTTTCAGAGTTATTATGTGCACATCTAAATATTTTCTCATCTCTTGAATTTTCTTGATCATTTCGAGTTTATAAATAAAAAAAAGACTATAATCATGTGAATGTACCAGTAGACTTCGACGGTGGCGCGCAAATGAATGATGTTCGTTGTTGCGCCTCTTTGTCGGTCTCCATCCGACCAAGAGATTGATGATATCGGCGAAAATCTCAGGATCACTAATTCCACCGTTTTCGTATTAGTGACTGTTTTTTCTATAACAACGCGTACGTATAACCTCAGTTCGATTGGCGTGCGTCTAAAAAAAATCAGTACGTATTATAAAAACAGATTGTACGTCACGCAATCATTTTTAAATAAACATTAAGCGCCTTGATTTATATTGATGGAGTCGTCGTATTTTTCGGCGTCGTATGACATCGGTCGTATTTTTTAAATTTTCACCAGTTCCCGCGCATTTTTTCGTGTGTTTAAGAAAGAATTAGTCTTTGTATAATCTTAATATTGTGTCTTATGTTTTTTTGTAATTCGTTTAGTGTGGCTATTTGCACGAAAATCCTATTACTTTTTGGTCGGTTGCATGTAGTTTTTATTAATTTCATAACGGTTGCTAAAATCTTTAATTATTTTACGATTTGAACGGAAACGATTATTTTTGCAGTTAAATTTTATTTTTATAATTTTCTCACGTAAAGTCGATTGAATCGATTGAAAGTTTATTCTCAATATGAAAATTGGGAAAATAATAAGAGGACCCAAATGTATTGACACATCAAATAGATTATTTAATGATTTTTTAGTGAAATATTATATACAATACAAATAATTTAACACTTTAATCAATAATTAAAGATGTTAATTGATATGTCAACTCATATCGATCCACCTAATATCACATTAGGAATATAATGAAAACTTAATAGAGATAATTGTGCAAGAAAATATTGCTCACATATTAACCAAATATTTATGTTTCGTAAAATTTTGATATAATCATACCTCAAATCTATTCATCGGTCAGTATGTGTGTCTGGTGTAACGCTATATTACTGCGACAACTCAATTTTCTACAATCCTCATACATTTCCAAATGAAAGTACGACATTCAAGATCATACGATATTTGACAAATTTAGCTATAGCACCATCATCCACACGTATAAATGTAACTGCGGTCAAAAAAATAATACTTAACTGGCTAATTACCCATTTTTCAATAAAATTATAGTATGAATTAGATATTTTCAAACGATTTCTTAAACGGGGTGTATTTTCGAAAAACCGCGCCACCCAATTCTTCGAACCGCGCCTTCCTCGGGTGAAATTTTATTATTTCAGTTCGCCTTAAGGGGGAGGCGGTTATAAATAAATATTTGCATATTGATAGGCGGTTTCGATATTTTTGTGACAACCCTTTGCAGGTACGGAGACAACCTGAAGGGGTGTTCGCTCAATCTACATTAGGCAATTAATGACTCCTTATCACGAATGTCGTATGGTTTTTAATGTATTTCGACTTATATGGTATAAATTGTGTTTCTGTATAATTATAATATTGTATTTCAATGCATAATGTAGTGATAGATTCGTTTGTTTATGCTGTGTTTAGTTCAGTGTTGTGATGTTGAGTACGAATCCTGTCTGATTCAGGTGGGAGTTTACATGTTATGTTTCAAATGATCTCGATTCATTTTCTGGATATTAATTCAATTTGATTTGAAACAGTATAAATTTGATTGAAATACTTTGTCGAATGGGGACATTTCCTTTTTTGAGTCATATGAAATGAATGCGTCAAATAGTTGTCATATTTTCAACGTGTTAGTTGTACATTTGTATTTCTAGTACTAGCATCTGATATAGTTCTTATATGTAATTGTTTCTCAACTGACAATAAGATGGCATATTAATATATGTGATTATTTTGTTACCATCTTAAATTTTTGCAAGATTTAAAAAGAACCACTAAGGGCCTGTCTTTTCAACTCTGGTTTAAGAATAAAACGAATTTAAACTTCACATCTATGAGCTGTCAAAACAGCCACCGAAAGGAACAGACACTACAATTCTCACAATTTCTCCCAGATTTTGACAGACTATTTGAAGAATCGCGAGTAGTTTAAAATCATTTTACTCTCAAACTAGAAATGAAAAGACCGTTCCTAAAACCTCCAATAGAATCTAATCACATTAAAATGACTTCACAACACTTTTCTCCGATTCCAAACATAAAACAACACCATCAACATAACCTACCTATTTACAACCCAACCAAAACGACAATTCCCCAATTTCAAACTTAATAAACGATCCCAAATCCAACATTATACATACAATACGGCTTATGTATATCCACAACGTCATTTCTTTACTTTACGAACCCACCCCCGATACGAAAAAAAAATCAACCATCCGTCTCATAATCCGTATAGATTACTCATTCGAAAATGTCATTTGTAATTTAGGTCTATTGTCTTTTTCCGTGATCGCATTAAGCGGCCATCAGCGTCCGCACACGAAAGATTTGTGGTATCTTAAACGGCCGTGTATATTCTATACGTCTTTTTTCGTATTAGGTTGGTATTATTGTGACCATACAAGCTCTATTTTATAGGACAGTCTTTCGTTTTGACAGTTTTTGTACGGATCATAAACAAATTCTATGATTTCAGTTGGCAAAATAATGAAATTTTGTAGTTTTTAATATTGCGATTCATTCTAGATAGAGGAATGCATCAGAAGGTGAGTTTTACTTTCGTCCTTTTCTCTTAAATGCCTTCGATTGGGTTTATTTAAGTTTCTTGGGTTCGAGTTCTGTCATTTCTAGCAAGAGTACTTATGACGACTGAATAGGACAACGGATACAAGTGACCTTTTTTGTTGAAATTGGGTTAAGTACAAAAAACTATTCTATATATGATACAGAACCACTTTCTTTACTCAATTTCGATAAAAAAGGTCACTTGTATCCTTTGTGCTATTCAGTCATCGTATGTTTTTTCTTGATTAATTAATTGTTATGGCGATTCAATCGTTCCTTTTGAATATTTAATCCATTTAATTGCCAAAAATGGGTTAATTTAACACTTAACAAAACGATTCCTTATAATAATCATCACCCACGTTATCTGTATCTATGAAAATCGATCAATTTAGCAACACCTAATATCTGCTCTTATTTACTTATCTAAATTTCTAGCCTAGTGGCTCACTTCTTCACTTGAAAGTTAATATATCAATTGATATACTCAACAAATGAGTATCAATACCAGTCTAAAAAAAAACACTTGATACATCCATGTTCACACAAAATGATCACTGGCCATCACACCTTAATTTCATTACTACTCCCAATCTTCTTGATTGTTAAATATTTTTGTCAAAAAGAAAAACACTTGATACATCCATGTTCACACATAATGATCACTGGCCATCACACCTTAATTTCATTGCTACTCCCAATCTTCTCGATTGTTAAATATTTTTTTCGAAAAAAATATGGTCACTACACAAAATATTTGATTTTTTCCGTGTATACGTATTCTGGTTGTTGTGGGCCGCCGAAAAAATGAAGATTTATTAGTTTCGCGTGTCTCAGTTCATCGGTGCCATTAGCATATTCCGCCATTATCATGCTTTGTCGTTTGAAATTTTATAATGGATGTCGATTTCGAATGTCCCCGGCTATATGGAGTTATGGCTAATGCACGGGATTGTTGCTGTTTCGACATTTTTATATGTATTGGGTTGTGTTTCAACGGTTCCTCGATAAGCGCCGTGACTTTTATTCGACTCTATGCTACGTATTGTAATATGAATCGTAAAATTAACGTGGAGTTTTATTCGTTTTCTAAATCGGTTTTTGGTGGATTTTCGAATATGAATACGTGTTGTGTTCGATTCGAGCGAATCGAGATTCTTGAGTCTTATTGTGTCTAGTTAAATGAATCATAATTATTTTGATGAAATTTATTTTTATGCAATTAAATCGATATCAATATAAAAATATTTGTATCTTATAATTTTATCGCACTTATCATCATATTATTTGAACTTTCTGGATAAATACCATTACTAATATCTGATTCAAATTCCTCACATTTTAACACAATCTATCAAAGGCGGAAACACATTGTTCTAAGACGTCAAAAAAAAGAGATAAACAACCATTTGATTATTTGCGTGTGAATGCCACGGCATTCTCACTCGCACACAAATTGAACGGGTTACTTATTTCTTTCTTTTATGACGTCTCAGAACGGTGCTTCAGCCTTGAATTTTCTAATATCTTTAAAAAATACTTCATATTATTTAATAATTTCAAATTAATTGTCATCACTGCAACAACAGAAACTAAAACATATCCATCTATAAACAAAAACCAAGCAATATTTTCAAACCATCAAATCATTCCACGATTAGAATCGCAATTTAATCACAAATCCGACTCAGGGGGTTTATTTTCAACCCCCGCCGATGTCGTCTCGGCATTCACGTGAAATTACCATCAATTCGCCGATCATAATGACACGATAAAATGAGAAGTCTAATGGCCCGATGTCGTCTGCTCGTTTGTTACATCGATAATAGTCTTCGTCTTCTTCTTCCTGGCTCCGTTTTCAACAGTGGCTGATGATGGTCTCGTGTCTAGTTGGGGTTGAAAGTTGGTTAGATTTGGTTAGAGTGTCTGTGGTGTTTGGTTCGATGTGTGAATGTGGTGACGATAGCTGTCGCCCCGAGGTTGTGATATTGTATGGAGATTTGGGGTAAATATATTTTGAATTGTTTTCTAAGTGCTTCAAGTAGATTTCTTGAAAGTTGTATGTAATTCTTATTGAATCTGCTTGGAGAATGGTGCAGTTATGAAGTGAAGTAGTTCAAAAAGGTTTTTTTTCTAATCTTTGATAGTTTGTATCAATTTATACATTGTACATTGAAATCTTATTTATTTTATGCACCGTTATAATTTCATGTTTCATATGCTATTTTCAATTTAAAATAATTTAACATTACACTATCTAAATTTTGCAGATTTGATTAAAGACATAAAATGTACTTTCACTTACAATATTTTTTTGATCCATCTTTTATTTAGCGTTTGATTTAAATAGTTCGCACAATTGATTGCTTGTATCTTATTTTAGACTCAAAACATTTTCATTTGTTAAAATTTGTGTAATGTATTAATTATAAACAGTTAATAAATGAAATAACGTAAACTTAACACGATATAAATCGAGTATATTGATGTTTTTTAATTTTTTCAATAATTTCGATTAAAAGAGTTAGCAGCGACATCTGAATATTGAAGTTATCAAAATTCAACCCTTACGTTTATTGTTTATAATTTTGAATCGTTTAAAATCCTTATTGCCTTCATAATTGTTTTATTGTCGATGTATTCATTATTAAAATGTATAATTATTTCTAACCCAATTCGGATTAATATTAACAGTCGTTTGTATTTATCGTCGATAAATCAGTTCGTTGCGTATTTGTATTTATTATTGCAATCAATTAGCGTTATTTTATTTTCATTTAACACGAAACCAATGAATTTTATAAATTTGCGTTAATTAACGCTTATAAATCAAAAGTGTCGTGTGTTTTTAAACGATTTTGCGAAACATGTCTCAAACAATGAAAACCGAGCTGAATATTGTAATTATTGTTTGATTGTTTCAAATATTCATTTGAATTTATGTCCAATTCTGTTTCTTCTGATAATGTTTTAGTTCTAATATTAATATTTGATTCGCTTTATGATTGTAAACTTCATTTTGGTTTCATTGATTTGTTTTGCTTTATTAAGTTATAAAATACAATCATATGTATTTTCAGTTTTGACTATTGAGTTCAAAATAATGATTTCAGTTTAGTTTTTTTGAATAAACTATCCAATTATAATTATTATTTTGTAGAGCTTTATTCAGTCACTGAACGACATCTATATGAGAATAGTAAAACTTTTTCGAAGCTTAAAAGCTCCCTGTAGTAAAAGCGCACCCTTTTTTACCCTACTCGAGCTTTCAAAGCAATTTTCCAATTTTCTTTAATCTACAAAAAATCAACTTATAATAACGTGTTAATGGTCAATTTCATTTCAAATAAATCTGCAATCGCTACAGATCCTTATAATAAATACTATGTTATAATTATTTTACTTTTTTTTCATATTTTATTAACAAATAAATAAGATAAATCTTGATAAGAAATATCACAGAGATTTTCAAATATATACACATTAATGAGCAAATGCTTAAATATTTTCTTCGCCATATTGATTTGTGCACTTAACTGTGAGAATGGCGCCAAAAACGAGCGATTTATCAAGAAAAACTTTCGAAGTCATAAACATCTCAGAAATGAAAATAGAATTCCAACGTTTTAAGAATTGAATTATAAGCTTAAAGCATATCTTTTTCAAACAAAACTAATTACATTCCATATACATAAATATTACTTTTCTCCTCAAGAAACGGCATTAAGTTCAACAGTAGCCAAATCGCACAAATGCGAAACCCGTCCGCAATGTGTTAACGACAAATTTAAAAATCTGACTTCAATTTCATAAAATTCGAAATAAATTGCGATAAATGAATACAAAATAAAATTCATTTTTTCCAAAATTTTAAACCTACACCATTTCCGACGAAGCAAACACTTTTCCCGCCATTTAGACTTAACACCGTACGAGGTTCGACGCGGCATATTTGTGAAATAAATTATTCCGCACACAACGAGGGGCTGAAAACGCTAAAGGGCCGCAAGGGCTCAACGATGATACACACCGCCCCACACTCCCCCCGTACTACGAAAATGTAAGGGTGCGTGCTCACGGGCGTGGCGATAATGCCGCTTATTAAAACGGCGGGGTGGCGAAATAATCGCCCCACTAAAAGGGATCGCTAAATAATATTCTCTATGATGGTTATTATTGTTGGTAGTTTTTGGTATTCGAGTTTTGGAGGCTATTGTGTTTTTTTAGATTTGATTGATGTGTTTGATTTGGTTTGAGTTTTGTCGGTTGATTATGTTTTTTTTAATCGTTCGTTTGATTGTATGAAAATTTTGGGTAGTTAAATTAATATGTGTGGAACAAATTTTAGTTGGAGGTGATTGCTCTCATGTCCTTAACTTGGATCTATCAATTGAAAATATACTCAAGTTTAGTTAAATTTGTAATAATATTGAAAAATTGCTTCATTTCTATACGATTACGAAAAAATCTATTAATAAAATATAATTTGTCTATTTTGAGCTTTTTTTAACCAAATGAAGCAAAATGACTTAATAATCAACTTTTGGACAATTCTGATTTAAATTTCCACCAACTACGAATTTTAAAAATCTACTTTTGGACAATTCTGATTTAAATTTTCATCAACTACAATTTTCAAAAAATAACTTTTTGACAGTTCTGATTCAAATTTCCATCAACTGCAATTTTCAAATATTCATTTTTAGTATTAAAACTATTGATTTTATATGATTTTTTTTTTAATATCTACCTACTTCAAAAATGTGAAAAAAATTATATTCCTATAAAATATAATATTTCAATGTAGAATTGAAAAAACTACAAATATGCAGTTTTAATTTAAATATTTATTTAAAACATAATAAAATCGATCGAATCAGCTTTCAAAAGACAAATTTTCAATTCAATCACTCAACGACGAACAAAAAACAATCTTCAAAAACATACAAATCCAAAACAGATTAGCCGAATGCGCATTTCTAAAACATCACAACCCCGCATCACAATACATAATATAATAAATATAGAGGGTTTTATATCTATAAAAAAAATTGAAAATCTCCATTATTTGTTGCGCTCGAATGGCAGGATTTGATCGCTTGTCAGCGGCCCGAAGCGTTACCATCGCATTCAACATTATACAAAAACCGAGACATGTACAATCAAACCTTCATAAGGGAATAAATAAAATGGAAATAATAATAATAATAAATGGGTAAAAAAAACGACCGACACTACATAAAGGGCCGCCGCGCCCCACAGTCCCCTTCTCTATCGCGTGGACGAAATTCATTTTGTTTTCACAACAAGAGTCCCTTTGTGATGCAAATTGTTTACTTCCTCGACGGGGTGGTTTGGTTTGTTCGATGTGGACATACTTTCCATTTGAGGTCGTAGAAATTGAGCTAAGGCTGTATTTCTATATTGATATATTGGTTTGTCTAGTTTTTGGGATATTTCGATTGATTTTGTTTGAATTTCTGCACCGTGGCTTTAAAAATCGAAATTTAAAGTCTTTAAGTTTGTATAATACTGATGTTTAGTTGACGCCATATTTTTCCGAATATAAGCCGTAGTTATGTATGTTTTTGAGTACGATATCAATATGAAAATGCATCTTAATATAGGAAAAAAGTTTTTCTAATATTGGCTCACATTTGTGTCATGTTTGTGCATTTAGTACGAAAATATCGATTATTGGACAGATTTACTGAATTTTCCAGGTGTAAATTGTTCCAAAAAGAATAATTTTATGAGAAAGTGATAAAGTATTATAATACCACGTGAAAAACACTAATAAAGCATCAAATATTGCACAATTTTGGCAACCATTTAGTTACTCTGGTGATAATAATTGTGTGACAAAACAACATACCCCTAGAACTTTCAGCTCCACATTCCTCTGCAATACTAATTCAGTCTTATTTTAAAATTCTATTTCCATATGAGTTCTGTATTTTACGTAAGCCATTCGTCAATAAAACTGATTCGAAATTAACCCAAAGGTCTTAGTTCAATATGAATATTGAAAATAAGAAATGGGACTAATATTCTTCAATTGTTTCCGATTGTTAATGAAACTCCGCAGATGTTCTATTCATTAAGGTCGTTACAGTCAAATCAATCAATTAGTTCTGTTATTACGTTCTTCATAAATCATAGGTCACCGGATGAAAATCATTAGTCCAATCCAATCCTATGACGATTTAAATCGAGAATTTTCTGAAAAACATTTCGATGCTCTCTTCGTTCTTTATCCTATTTTTTTGCGGTAGATATATATTTTTTCTCGACAAGTATTTCGTGGTTTCTCCATTCTTGAAACGAGCATCTTCTCTTCAATTGCGTGACCTTACCCTTAAAGAAATTTCACAATGAGATACCACTTCACCTTTAGATTGTGACAGCATGAGCATCGAAACTTTTCCATCTATATTTTCTAAAATCATCATCAAATTTATTTAAAAAATACTAAATAAAACTATCTAACTATATAATAGCACCATTCCGTGTGTGTCCATGTAACACTCCAAAACTGCACGTTCATATATTCAACGGACTGATCGCTAGTTAAATAATAACTAATGGATGAAAATTCGTTAAAATAGCATATTTTTTATATCATACCATACAAAACATCCCTGAGGCATTGAACCATTCTTACATTTACTTCTAAAACATTTTCTTTTACATAACACAATATTTTTTCATACATTTCCTGTGAGCCCGGAGACCAGCGATAATCCACCGCTGGAGGCTCCTCCGAGGAGCATCTTCGGCTATACAGCCTCATGAGTATTAGGTGCATATATATGTAGTAATATGTATATTGTACGATTTTTTATTATTCGCTTTTTCCGTTTGCTCTTTGACGTGTGCTCAATGGGAGATCCTGTCTCATTGTTCGCACAGTGTTTACACACTCGACCACCGAAAGCCTCCGTCTGCATATAATATCCTTTCTTCGATCCGTGAACTTATTGGAGATTTCGATTTGACGGGTGCGGTTTTTATGACGACTTAAAAGGTCAAGGGGTACAAGTGATTGCGGTGATTTTGAGAAAAGCGCGCTCAAAGTTGAACATTTCATGTATTAGGAGGAGGTCGAGTGATTTGATGATATATTGAGGCACACGTTCCGAATTCGTTTATATCCTTTTGCCACCAAATATATGAGAAAATATATGACTCAATTTCGGTAAAAATGTCACTTGTGCTCCTTGGTCTATTCGGTCGTCATATAATTTTGATTAGTTTTGACGTTAAGTAAGGTTTTATCACGATTGGTTCATTCGAAGATAATTGGCACACGACAATCTCCTCATGCTTAATTCTGTGTGTGTGTATGTATGTATGTCCGATGAAACGCTTTATTGTGATCAATAACTCAATCTTACGATTACCTTACATTTACGAATCAAAATCGATGTTTCACAGTGAGGAGTTATTAAATTTCGACTCTATTGTTTGACAGCTTTGATTCTTGGATAATTATTTTCGATCTCATTTTTTCGACATACGGAAATTTTATTCTTTCCAGGCATTGCGTTGATATTTTTATTGGGCTGATTGGTAGTATTTAATGTATTTTTAAAAATCTAATAAGTGTACTTTTATGTGTAGATTCAATTATGTATTGATCTAAATCTCTAAACTTGCTACTAAAATATGTTCTATGGTTTCATACAATTGTGTTACATCAAAAGTATTACTCCATAACTTTGTTAAGTAGTCGTAAACGCTTAACGATCGTAATAGTTAACGAAAACGTATGTGCATACCTCGTCGAACTCAGTGTAATCATAATGCTAAATTTGAATTTTCCTTCTAAATTCTACGTTCTAGATAAAATAAACAATACGAAACACATCAAACAGAAACACTCCCATACAAATTTTCATTCAATTCACAATGACACTATAATCGCTCGAATTTCGCCCACGATCTGACAATAATAACCGCGATCGCTTATCTCCGATCGATTGCTCTCTCGCAGAACAACTGCCACAATACAAAACACAACCTATGTATATAATACACACACACATTACATCGTGTCGCCCATTGTGAGCGACAATCGCTCCGGATCCGCGACAAAGGGACGACAATGGCGCAATCCGATAAACGGCTCCTAATAACGCCAATGATGCGCTTCCATCGACTGCATATATGTATATATGTCAATTGTGCACAATGACATATTCGGAATAAGGTTTTTTTTTTTACAGTTTTGTGCGAATGTGAATGCGTCTTTGTGCAGTGTTTCGGTTTTGAGAAGAACGCGCACAATGGGCAAATCCAATTTTTGAGTCTGTGCGATTTGAAGTGATCTTGTTATTTGGATTGTGCTTTTTGTAAGTTTTTTTTTAATTGTTAATATTTTGAAAGGTTCGTTGAGGATCTGTGATCGAATTTAAATACGGTTTCTAATTATAAAGGAAAGATTTTCAATTGGGAGTGTGAAAATTTTGTTGAAGATTGTAGTTTTCGCAACTGGGAAAAGTGGTGAATTTTCATTTCGAATACTTATCGTTCGATGATTTCACAAATTTCTTTCAATTAATGAAATTTTCAAAAATGCCACAGAATGATTTATATACTGATAATTTACTTTCTTTCATAAAATAAATCGAATTCACACTGACTATGAGCCATTTTCCTAGTTGAATGAAGCTCTTATTAAAAACGTGGACATCTCTGATCTAGTAAATTACAATAAAGCTAAATATTTAGATTTTCCATATTAAGTTAAATAATTTCCAATCCAAATTACATATTTCAAACATTGAATAACACTATTATAAGCATGCAATTATCGAAATTTTCTTCAAAGGATTTGATTCGACTTCTGAAATATTTAACCTAAAATGAAAATTTCACTTTCGCACCCTTTTTTTTCTAATCGAATCCAAACCGACCTTCACCCAAACTGAAAAATATAAAACATCGAACTCTCCCAATATTATTTTCGAAGACACTCCAAACACCAAAGACTCTTTCTTGCGAAAGAGAACATGTTAATTCCAAGCACACGAGTTTGTCGCCCGCGGCCATTTTGCCTTTCGCCGCCCTTCATTCGAACGACTCCCTTTCTCGTCTCCATTTCATTTTATTTCCCTATAACCTACACATACGTATATGACGACTGAAAAGGCCAAGGGGTATAATTGAAATTTTTATCGAAATTGAGTTATGCACATGAATCGCTTCTATGTACGCTCATATATTTGTTGGCAAAACGATATCAACGATATATATCATTGAATCACTCGACCTCCTCCTAATACATGGAGGTACAAGATCGTCATTGAGCGCGCTTTTCTCGAAGTCACTTGTACCCCTCGGCCTTTTCAGTCGTCATATACGTGTGTGTAATGCATTTTTTCGTTTTATTCATTTTATTCGGTCTCGCCATTGTCTAGCGCCCGATGAATGGAGGGATCTCTCGTCGCATAATTGCCCTCCGATCCTTTTCCAGGCGCTCGAATCGAATCTGTCGACTTTCAAAATCGGTCACGTGACCGTGTTGATTTTCGCGTTTTGACGATTCGGCGCCCTTTTGTTCAAAGCTTAATGAGAGACGGAACGTTTGTTCTCGAAGAGTTGACTCTTTTTCATTCGAAAAGTGTTTTCATGTATGGGGGAGTTTGGAGGATTTAATTGCAGAAGTTTTTAAAATATCAAAAAATGTGTTTGATTTTAATAAAAATCTGAAAAAATGCATTTTTTTATAGTTTTTGGAAATGTTTGATGTCTTAATCATGGAATCCCTGTATGTGCATATCTCTGTATGCTTTGCATAATGTCTATTATAATTTCTTTTGAGTGATTTGTTCTTATATTTAATATACTTTGATTAACGGTTTTCAACTTTGTTTATGTTGGTTTACATATGTGTAATTATTTTGCCATTAATCGTTCGCTTAAACTGCATGTTAAACTGAGAGTGAAGCCCACATATAAATGTTCCTTTAATACTGCCTATAGGGTATTACCTTAATTTATATTACAAATAAAGTTATCCCAAATTCATTGATAATAATTTGTCTATTAGTATTGTAATATTTTTTCAAATTTAAAAAAAATCTAGATAACAAATTTCATACAAGGCTGCCTTATTAAGTGGGAAAATCGAATATAGTATTGCAAATTAACTATTCTTTCATACAATCCGATTCACATTATGTCTGTACTCTATCGTACTCCATCTCACACACTCTATTTTCTATTCTATCCGATGGACTGGAATACATACATTGAAAATAGAGTCTGTTAAACAAAACATAATAATAAAACCTTACTCGTTAATTAATATATTTACAATATTCCAAAATTACACATTTAAATTAACTTTTCACTAAATAATCCTCCACCAGACCTCGCATCAATTTCAAATCCACAGACACTCGAATTCAATAAAGATCCTTCAAACGTCCGAAACGTTCGACGATTCATTTTCTCTCGAATAATTTAATCACGCCCTACCCCTAACATCCCCTGGGGAGACATGGTACGTCTAATGCCTTCATTAAAAGGGTTCGCCCTCGAGCCGTTGCGAAATTGCACACTTTCGAAACTCCGAAAGGGGAGTGTGGGGCGGATCGTACACGCATTCGAATCCGGCTAAATCCTCCAAGTCTCAGAGGATATCGGATCAATGTTGAGTCCTGAGGGACTATAGAGGGCATATATCGTCGGATCTAAATCCTCGAAATCTCATGTTGAAGATGAGCTGAATTGGGAGCTGATGAAATTTATTGCTGTGATGCTTTTTGTAATTGTTTTTGCAATATGCATAAAAATATTTTTCAGGCTTTAATTCAGATGAGTCTTTTTGATTTTCTATGAGTTTTTGGCCCATTTTCCATTGGCGACACAAATAAGGGAAAACGCGTAAGCATGAACTCTCTAATGGTGAGAATGTATTTATAAGTAGCTTATAGTATTTTCATCATTATGTAGCTTACATTTACTCATTTTCACTTAATTGTGATGTTGAAATGAATTGTTAGTGAGAACTGAATCTTAGAATTGCGAAAATTTATTCCTTTTCCGTTTAATATACCGAAAATACAATCGTTTTTTATGGACGCAATTTAATCATTCATTTCTTCATACAATTACTAGTAATTTTATCAGAATTTTCGATGCTGCAATTAAAAAAAAAACATTTATGCATCAAGCTATTTTCATTACAGCAGAACATTCATAATTATCATCATTCACGATTAGGTACAATTAAGATGATTGAGATTTGCCATATCAATGCCTCTTCATTAACGACAACATTTCCTAACACATTTCCCTTGATTTTTTTCAATTGAACAAATTCATACAATATCTATTATACCATTTACAAAAAAAAACGCAAACCCTGTACATAATTTTCATATTTCGCAGACGGATGATCTTCCAGTCGCGCGTCATTGTTGTCGAGGCTAGAGGAAAAGTAAAAAAAAGATATATACGCAATCGCAACTGTGCAAAAAGGAGATATACCCTACATAACAATAGCCACTTCGAACAAATCGAAAAGGATATAAATAAATAAAATATTAAACAATGGCGCGTAACAATATCGCCGCTCCCGTAAAATCCAGTCCGCATCTTTTGATACGCGTTTTCGGTTATTCTTTTTTTCCCGTATTGTAAAAGGGCCGACTTCTTTCAGAGAGATACTATTTCTTAATCTGATCATAACATGTATATTTCGAAAGACTGGGTGCTTATAAAATGTTTTTCTATATCATTTCAAAACAAACTTATCCTGTTGTGGACGAATTTCGCGCTAACGCGATGATTTTACTACGCATTAACTTCGGAGTCAACTTTTGCAATATTCGAACTCAATACTAATGACATTGAAAATTTTTCTTACAAAAATGCCTAGGCAGATATTTTTTGAAATTATCTATCGACTTAAATATGTTGAATCGAATTTCATACCAATCAAATTGATTACACTTTCATAATTTTTCATTTTGATATGAAACGTCAAAAAAAAAATATCTTGAATAGTATTTTGAAATACCCTATATTTCCCAAACGAACAAATAACAAGTTTCTTTTATACATATTACCGAATTGCATCTTATAATGGTTATTTCATATACAAAAAGCACTAGTTGCTCTCGAAACATGGTTGGCGATGGATTCGCTTCTCACTTTGAAGTTCGCTAAGACGATGCTTAATTGTGCTTTTGTGCACAAGTGCCTCTTGTTCAAGTGAGTGATAGTAATTAGACACTTGCAGCCGAGTTCAAGCTTTTTATCGTTAGAGTTTAATTAAAATTTTATCAAAAGAATTAGTTAATTTTTACAACGACTTCATTTTTTTAATTTTCGTAATTTAGTTATTCTGTCTACAGCACAAATTGTTAAAGATCAATTTTATATAATACGTTCAAAATTTGTTATGTAAGATATAAGTGTTATGTTTTCTACTTGAAAATATATTTTCCTTGTTGTGACTGTAAATTAGCGATTGATTTGTGCAATAAATCAATAGATATGAAAAATTAACAAGTGGTTTAAATTTGGTGGTAAAATTTGAACGTAGTCCATATTTATCGCCCTTTCTATTAGCTGTATGATGATGATAATGTTTAAAATATTTTTTTGCTGAAAAATTTTGTTTCTTTATTTTTTACAAAACGAATGTAACTCTGAATGTTTCAATTTCATTTTTCCTTCAACACGAAATTGATATCACTCGTAACTCATCTTCGTGCTATAGTGGGATTGCTTATATTATACAAAATTGATTTTCATGCACTTTCATCATCTAATTTCAACCATTTTCAAAACGTCTATCAGCAAGTACAAACTTTTCAAACACCATACAAAACATTCAAGTAGCCATTTTCGTTTACACTAACATCTCTCCCATATCGATGACACAAACAACACTTGATTACCTCACCATGAAAATTAAACATATCAAATATCCCATACACCTAAAAAACCTCTCGACTTTTGTTCTACGACAACACCACCCCAACTCGTCGCTGACGACTCGCTAAAAAACGAAAAGGAAAAACCTCACGAAATCTAATATGTCTGACTTCCAACTCCTCCATCATCAGGGGGTTGAAACTTTTATTTTTTTCCAACGGCGAGATCCACTCATTTAAGACTTAAGCCCGGCGACAGTCGCCCAAGTGCCGAGGGTAAACCCTCCAGAGACCCTCGACGATATATGTACGTATTTTATATGTGTTTATATGTGTGTTTCAACCCTTAGATTTGTACGTGAGGTGGGGAACTACCCCTCGTTTCGTACAAAGAGCTTTCGACGCCATTTTGTCGTTTGTCGTGCCTGTTATGTGTGTTATATTATTTTGTATGTGTGTTTATATAGTGATTATTTGCAGTTTGGTTTAGGAAGTTTTTAATATTTTCGAAAATATTTGAAAATTCTGAGAAAAAACTGTATTTAATGTGTTCAATAGCTTTTATATTAATCGATCTGATTAAGTACGAATCTCGCTTTATATCTTGTTATACAAAATGAATTTTCAATGTCTGCAAATAATATCGATATCAATTCTACAAATCGATCACAAATCCTCCCCCACAAACATATCATCGTTTATCGGCAGTTCTCAAATCTATTGCATACAAATATAATATTATATTAATAAATCGCACATTATAAAAAAAATCTATTTCCAAACAATATAAATACAGATTCTGCGAATCGATTACAAATTCTCCCACATAGGAAAATCATCCTTTATCGGAATTTCTTAAACATATTTCATACAAATCTAATGAAACTCATTATATAAAATCATAAATTTTCAAACAATATCGATACAAATTCTGCGAATCGATCACAAATTCTCCCTCATACTCAAATTATCTTTATCGACATTTCTGAAACCTACACATTTCACACAAATCTTAATACCTCGCACATTATACAAAAACATTATGAATTTCAAACATTTCTAAACAATATCGATACAAATTCTGCGAATCAATCCCAAATTTTCTTTCATAGGCATCAAACTGCATACAACTCATAATAAATCGCACATACTATAAAAATAAAACATATTTTTAACATTTTCAAGCAATATCGATATCAAATCCTCCCTCACAGGCAAATCATCCCTTATCGAAATTTCTTAAACTAACTGCATACAAATCTTAATAAATCGCACATTATACAAAAACAAAATATATTTCCAACATTTTCAAACAATATCGACATCGAATCTAAGAATCAATCATAAATTCTCCCCCATAAGAAAATCATCCCTAAATGAAATTTCTCAAACTAACTTCATACAAATCTTAATAAATAGCACATTATACAAAAACAATACATATTTCCAACATTTCCAAACAATATCGACATCGAATCTAAGAATCGATGTCAAATCCTCCCCCATAAGCATATCATCCCTTATCGACATTTCCGCCGACGTAGCACGAACCTCACATCCCACGCGAACAATATTACACCAGCATTACACGACAGGCCATAATACGTTTTTTTGGGGGAGACTTGGGCGAAATTCGCCCCTTGTTTTGCGCCCTGACCCGCCCCCTTTTCCGCCCACACCTGAAAGCGCTTCTCGGGCCGAAAAACCACCCCCCAAATCCGCCCACCGATGGGGTGGATATTCAATAACGCGAATACGGTCAACAGTTCGTAGATATAGTCGAAATACACCCAACCCTCGTTTTGCACGGTGGATAGGAACCAGCGAAAACCGTGTAAGAAAAAAGACATTTTTTTATTGCGCGATATTCATTATATACATAGTTCAAACAAACCGTGTTAAACCAAATAAATCGTGTAAAAAAAATTTTTTTTTTCATTTTTTCAAACCGTGTAAAACGAGAGTTGGGTGTATTTGAATTGTTATAGTTTTATTTGGATTTTAAATCAGGGATATTCTTCGAATTAAGATGCGTTTTTAAACTTAGGTTGTAAGTCGAATTGATTGAAGAATGAATTGCACTGTGTTTATTATTTTCAATTTCGTTTTTGAGCAGCGCAAAAATTCAAATTTTCAAATCAAATAAGAAGTTTCTTAGTTTAAGAAATTTTCGTTCGGGATTGTAGATTTTAGTTAAAGAAAATTATATTTTCATACATTGTAAGTCGAGAAATGTTACTATTTTAATATTTTTCTTTTATCGAAGTGTGTTTGCTATAATATTTTAGTTTGAAAAACCAGAATCTTTATAGCGTTATTAGACGTGAAATTGCTCTTTTAGATGGAAATATTGCATAAATTAATTGAAGTATTAAATTTTCTCTATTTTTAATACAATTTTTCTCAGTTACAATATTGTTTCTGTATCAACTCTATAATCTAAGGTTGAAACTTTTTTTCTTGAACCATTAATAAAATATCAATATTCTAAAAAAAATATTATTGAATTTTCTTAGAATCATTCAAAATATCAAAATCAAAATTTTATTTTTAATGTTCACTGAAAGACACTTGCTTCAGATCAATCTTTTGAGTTGAGAAAATCATCTTTTAGAATTTTAATGTTATTTAATCATACATTGTTTTATTGTTTAATCAATGTACACTAAATTGATTTTTCATTTAAAAACTTCAACAAAATTTCCCAAAAAAAAAAACCTCTTTTCACAACCGTACATTCAAAACCCCCACTAAAACGCGCAACATCCCCAAAACGAAAATTGGATAAAACCCGAAATCCCACATAACACAATAACGGACTCAAACTTGTGCGACATCCCGGCCACTATCCGTTAGGCCGATGCCAGGTTCATTAGAGAGGTTCTCTGGAGCGTGTCGGCTCGTCCGGACCACGTCGCCCCGCTCTCCCCGCACTCGGAACCAAACTGAGGAGTGTGGGGACACGTGGGACGGCTCAAAGGAGTATGGGGACACATGGAACGGCTCAAAGGAGCCACACTCGTGTGTGAATCGCCCTTAGACGGCCATCGTGGACACATTAAAGGCTTCCGCCCTCACATTGTCCAATGTGAGTGTCCTCACTTCATTTAACCGCCCTTCCCTTTTTGAGGGTTCAATTTGGACTGTGTATGGGGTGGACTTTAATAAAGTGACGTTAATCTCGTTTTTGTAATTTTGATTGATGTTTTCGAGTAAGGCTTTATTTTTGTTGAATGAAATGGGTTTTTATGGTACACTCATCTTTCGATTTACGCGGTGCTCATTTTACGCGGTTAGTAAAAATTACATTTTTTTTGAAAAATCATACATGTTTTGTAACACAAACGCGTGTGTTGCATCAGATTCAACAAATTAATTAGAATATAGCAGTGAAAAGGCGAAATAATAAAATTACAATTATGTAATTATGTATACTTTTAACTTTAAACATGTTATAACTTTGTCGAGCTATTAAATCTATGAAATTTCTTAGTAAAATTCGCTTTTCGTACCTCGTTTTACGCGGTTTTCTGGGACCTATCCTTCTAATTTATATGAACTTGAAGTATCGATTTACGCGGATTTTTATTTCCTGGAACCTATCTTCCGTTTTTGTATGAACTCGGAGTCTCGATTTATGCGGTTTCGATTTACGCGATTTCTCCAGGAACGTATCTACCGCTTAAATCGAGGAATGAGTGTATTTATATGCACTAAATGTTTTGTCTTTGGTCATTATGTAGCACCATATGACGACTGAAAATAAGGGCACAATTGACATTTTTGCCAAAATTGAGTTATGTACAGGAATCGCTTCTATATTTGGTGGCAAAAGGATATAAACGAACTTGGAACGTGTACCGAGATATATTATCGAATCACTCGACCTCCTCCTAATACATGTACGTAGGTACATGCTCAACTTTAAGCAAGCTTTTCTTGAAATTATATGACACCTGAAAAGACCAAGGGGTACAAGTGACATTTTTGCTGAAATTGAGTTATGCACAGGAATCGCTTCTATGTAAGCTCATTTATTTGGTGGCAAAAGGATATAAACAAATTCGGAACATGTGCCTCAATATATCATCAAATCACTCGACCTCCTCCTAATACATGTTTAAATTTGAGCGCTCTTTTCTCGAAATCACCGCGAAGTCACTTGTACCCTTGGCCTTTTCAGTCGTCATATCGATTTCTCGTACGTTAGATAAAATCGCAGTTATCATCAGCAACAACCTAAGTAAAAAAGAAACAAGCACATCTAAAAATCGTATACTCGTACGAACGGAGGGTTGTATTCCTCTGTGTCGGATGAGGCTTTTACTCAGCTAAATTAAAATATGGAGCACCCTCACCACATAGCAGGGGTGGAGTCGAGTGCCGGACCCTCTCTCCCATATACAGTGTGTCCCTGCAAATATCCACTTCGCGAGTATTGCACAGCTCGCAAGAACGATACGTGCAAAAGAGAAAATGTAGTTATATAAAAGTACGTGTGTGTGTTATGAGTGCAGGAGGACCTCGATTGTTCGAGTTTTTTATTATTCGAATTTATGAAAATATGATTTTGCTAATTTTCATTGTATTGAATTACGTTCATGACCATTTATGAGTATCGTAAAAAGATATGTAGTGCAAAAGGAAATCCCCATCATTTGTCTAACTAGAGTTTTTTGTCTTTTTTGCTCTAGTGTTTGCGTTTAAAACGAGAAAGGCAATAATTTCTAACTAAAATCTAGATGAAAAAGAAAAGCAATCCGCCTTTCACTACATCTTCATGTTCATAAATCATGAAATACATTTCGTTTTTATATTCATTCAACCGTTCAACAACTTAAGCAACGATTTTAGTCACTTAGCTGAGTAACAAAACAATTTACTCCTAGAACATCTATACCCATCCTCTCCTACTTAAATCAAAACAAATGAAAACTATTCATACTGAATCAATTGAAAATTTAAATTTTCTTACATCCATACATCCTTCATTCTCGTTTGTTTCGAATAATCGAGGCTT
Source organism: Cheumatopsyche charites (assembly GCA_024721215.1). Classification (NCBI taxonomy): domain Eukaryota; kingdom Metazoa; phylum Arthropoda; class Insecta; order Trichoptera; family Hydropsychidae; genus Cheumatopsyche; species Cheumatopsyche charites. The sequence goes on along the minus strand of CM045577.1, from coordinate 1,631,254 downwards.
TACTGCAGTGTGTATGGGTTTTTATGGAGGTTTTTAATTACTTCCACGCGCATACGTCTTTTTCAGTGAATGAATGGCTGAATCGACGGAGAAGTCGTGAAAAATTAAGTTCTGACGAGAGTGCGCTTTGTGCGATGTTTTATTTGAGAAGTTTTGTTTTGGGTTTCGACGATGCTTTTTGATTGAAGCTGTGATGATTTCGCTTTCATCTTTTGTGAAGATATGCATATTTTTTACGTTGGGTAGGTTTTTGAAACTCACTAATTGTTTTATTGTTTCGTCGATTCCATTTTTTTCAGTATATACAATAAACTGTTTTTCTCTAAAACTAATTTTCGACTGGGAAAAAGCGTGAAATTTCCCGGACTAATCCCAAATACTGATACGAGCTCTACCCTCATCTAAATACTGACCCGCTCGGGAAATCAGCGTTTTATTTATGCGTATTAATTATTATTGCTCCTTCGTGTCGGAAGCGTTTCGAATCGTTCAAATTCCCTCGACCTAGGCTCGTCCCCAACATTTATTACGACCCCATCTAGTTATCGTACTGTACAACAGTGTTAAACAACCAAAAGCTTACGAGCCATCATCTATTTTCCCGATAATTTAACTTTTAAAATGTTGATTTCTTGGGAAAAGCTCGGAAAAATTCAAGTTTTCCAAATGTGCCCACGTGAGTCAATATTCATGACCTAAACTTTTCATATGTTTTGGTTAAATTCAAACTATTTAGTGATACCTATGTGCACTAATTTACTCTTCGGAGTAGTCTTACATAATGGCGAATTTTCTTCACTGTATGGTGAATGATGTTGATTAATGATGGTTGTGTAATTGGGCCTAGGCTTTTAGTGAGAAAAAAAAATAAGACTAGTATGATGAACAACCATGTTTCAGACGATATATCGAGTACCGAACCAAGTAAACAATCAGTTCAACCAATTAAAACCTCCAAATTTTCCGCTGGAATTCGAGGGTTTTCATTGGTCAAGCTGACTTTTTATTGTCCTCTTGACTGTCTATTGTAATTTGACATCCTAATGTCCTCAATATGAACCAGCCAGCTCCACACATCATACTGTGGTTACAGTTTGGCGTCTTTAGTTTGAACTAGCATTATAGGTCAAGCTGATTGTCTATTGTCCTCTCGACTGTCCACTGTCTATTTGACATCCTAATGTCCTCAATATGAACCAGCCAGCTCCACGCATCATACTGTGGCGTCTTTAGTATGAACTGGCATTAAAGCTCTATCTACATGACAGACGTTTTACGCACGTTTCGATACCGAACTTGGTACAATATGTAGCTATCAAACATTCTAAAGCAAGAGCTACCATTAGCATACTCAAAGTTCTTTATTGAAACGCTTGTAAAACGCCTGTCATGTGTACTGGGTCCAATATTTATTATATTTGAAATGGTTGAGCACGGCTGCGTTACATATCCTTCAAACTAGGCGTGGGCGTTCGGGTCTCGCTCCTGAGGGGCTTTCCTGGATAACTTTCAGGATTCGAAATCCCCGACGTGCGTCACCGAACCCGCAAGTGTTATTTTGAACCGAGCCCCTCCCGGGCCACCCTCCGAAACATCAAAGCCCCGTAATGAATTTTCGTTTGAGCCGAATGAAAAACAACCGCGGTCGATGAAGATTTCATATCGTGTTTATACGTATATCTGTATGTATTTATGTATGTATGTATGTGGAGTGTGTTTCGTCTCTGGACGCCGAGAATGCGCCCCTGGGATGCGATTTTTTTTGATATGATTTGGTTGTAAGCAGATGTTTAGTGATTTGTATCGATCGTGGATACGTTATTGATACTCATAAATGATTTCAAGTTATTAGTATTTTTATCTATGGACTTATCAAGCCTGATCAAAAAAGAACTCGTGGTTTACGAAACTGATGAAACTTACGAAACTGAAAAGCGGAGGTCTAATTCCAATTTTGTTGTAGAGCCATTGAAAAAAAAGTATTAATTTAGGATGATTGACGATTGAAAGATAGATTAGTGCTCGAATTAGAAATTTAATGTGATGATATACACGTAATCTACTTTAGGTATATGACATGAGAATGGAGTGTTGAATAATGAATGAGTCTTTTAGACGTTGGATATCAGTTTATCGATAAGATTATCATTTATTTTCTATAGATTTGATACTTAGGTTAACCGATAAACTGCATACAACGATTAAATTTTCTCTTCGGAGTAGTCTTGCCTATTAAGGCGAATTTTCTTCACTGTATGATGAATGATATTGATGTGCAATTGGGCTTAGGCCTGTTAAAAAAAAATCACTAACTTTCATTACCATTCTCATGCCCTTATAATACAACTTATTATCATATCTAAAATTAAATTGAAACACAGATCTTCAAGTCAGTTATCAATTATACGTGTTATTTAATAAAACTGCATCTCAAACTAACTTTCGATCTAAAAACTGAATCTCGAAACACCAAAGATACCATCAACTGACTTTCGATCTAAAAACTGACTCTCGAAATACCATCATACATAAACATTCCTTGAACCAACATTTAAAAAAATTCAAAATCTCACAAAATCAGACACAAACTCCAACATCCAACATCCTGACAAAACCCTCCATCATCATCATCATCATCATCATAGTCAGCGCCATACCCTCGGTATACAAAAGGCCACCCCCATTGGGGAAAAGCCACCCCATACGCCATCGTATTGAATCGTGTGTCGTTGTCTAGTCCTTTTGTCCTGTCCCCCGAATCCACCCCGAGCTGGATTCGTCCACTCGTCGGGCAAACACCCTCCTTCGGGGGGCAGGTCTCCATTATCGATCAGCGGGTCCATCCCTGTTTTCAACCCTCGAGTGTTCGTCCCTCCGCCCTTCATCCCCTGGAAGAGCCAGGAGCGCCCTCGCCCCCTCGGCTGGGGGGTCGGGTTGGGTTAGGTTGGGTTGGCTGGCAGGTGCCCCCCGGCGTACACAAGCGACCCCCGGCACGTCGTGTTACAGAGACCGAGATATGTACACGTAGCGCGAACATCTTTTGGACTTGTGTACACGCGAAGTGAGCACGGATCGGGAGCACTGCGTCGATTTCTTTCTGATTATCTACAGGATTTTAAATTAATACATTTTCATGATAATCTGTACTGTGAAGTGTAGTATATGACGACTGAAAAGACCAACGAATACAAGTGACATTTTGTCGAAATTGAGTTATGTACAGGAATCGCTTATATGTACGCTCATATATTTGATAGCGAAAGGATATAAACGGACTTGGAACGTGTGCCGAGATATATCATCAAATCACTCGACTTCCTCATAACACATTTTTAATACAACTTTGAACGCACTTTTCTCGAAATCACTTGTACCCCTTTGGCTTTTCAGTCGTCACACGCAGTGTAGTACTGTAGGTGAGGCTGAAAATTCAATTGTTCCGAAGTTTTTTTGTTACTCAACAAAACCATGAATTGAATACTATCGTCCTTGTGAAATAATATCGATTATGTAATTCTCATTGTTTTTTTTTTATCTTATAATCGTTAAAAATAAGGCTTCCTAGCTTAACTTTTTTCAGATATTGAATAACAACCGCATCAATATAATCCTCGTTTACATAAATCGCTATTTAATTGAATACTATGTGATACCGATAATCCCATAACAGAAGCCAAAATAAAACGGATAATCGCATGTAATGAAATACCTTAAAACCCTAATTAAATTAATTACGTCAATCGATCAATTTATAATCATATTTGTGCATACTTTGATTGTGTATAATATATTCGTATCAGTGTTTTGAAAAGGCAATTACTAGAGATAATATTTTAACGTTCAGCTGAAAGGCTAATGTAGTTCGTGAACGTTTATTCAATATTTGCCTGTGAACAAAAATTAATATGAAAATATAATCGATTTAAAATCGATTTTCCATGAAAACCCAAGAACCGGTCTTTTCACCTCTGATTTGAGAATAAAACAATTTTAAACTACTCGTGGTTTTCTATCTAATAACTGTCGAAATCTTTGGGAAAGATGTGGATGTATGCATTGTTGTATAAACTGTAATACGTCTGTCTTTCGGCGACTGTTTTGACATCTCATAGTTGTAAGAATCGCGTGTTGTTTAAATTCGTTATATTCGCAAACCAGAGGTGAAAAGACCGGCCCTAACTCGTTATGATCGATCCTAAAACATCGCTATGACCACATTCGACTCCAAAATCAATGTAGTTCATGAAAAAACTTTATTTACATCCATAGATTTCGTTCGCCCATGAAAAGGTCAATTGTGTGCATCATACACAGAATCATTTTCTGTACTTAACTCAATATCGATAAAAAAAAGGTCACTTGTGCCCTTTGTGAAATTCAGTCGTCATATATGGTTAAGTGTTGTTGTTTCGAAAAAACAATTACCCGAGACAATATTTCAACATTCAGCTGTAAGGAAAAAGTTCATTTTTCTATAGCGAGTGGATCCTTCTTTCAACACATGTGAATTTGTTAATTAATTTTTTTTTAAATATTGGTATATTGCTATAAAAAAATGTTTACATTCATTGATTCCGTTCGGCCGTGAAAGAAAATGGAATGGTTTAAAATCAATTTTCCATGAAATATATGTTGAAGATTCTTTCATCTGAAAAATAAATCTTTATCAGATTAGAATCGACGCAGTGTCCAGGTGGCGTGGCGTGGCGTCCCGACGCCCCTAGGTGTGCGGCGCCCGCCCCGCGCGTGTCGGCCTTCACGCCCGACACCGTCGCTAGGCAACCGACCACCCCCCCAACCTTACCCACCACCCACCACCCCCCCCCCCAGATCCTCCCCGCCCCCGCCCCGCGTCTCGCGTCGCCCCTCTCAGCCCCCGCAGACGCCGCGTCCGAGGCCCGACGCAATGCGACGAAAACTGCTTTGTCCACCCGACCCCGCTCTACTCTGCAATTACGATCATTGTCTCTTTGTTTCGCTTATGTCATGTTATAATATACATATATTATATGTGTGTATGTCGGATGGGTGTTTAGATGGATATTGATTGGGATGCGTTTTTAGATAAGTGGGAATTTTGGGTAGATTTGGATATTTGGATATTGATTGGGATGCGTTTTTAGATGAATGGGGATTTTGGGTAGATTTGGATATTTGGATATTGATTGGGATGCGTTTTTAGATCAATGAGAATTTTGGGTAGATTTGCTGGTATTCGATATAATGACTGAATCATGCAAAGAGTACAAGTCACTTTCTTTTCGAAATCGATTTAAGTAAAGAAAATGGTTCAATATACACCCAACTCTCGTTTTACATGGTGAATAGGGACCAGTAAAAAAAGTGACATTTTTTATTTCGCAATATTCATTATATAGTTCAAACAAACCGAGTTAGAACAAATAAATCGTGTAAAAAAAATCCGTGTAAAACGAGATTTGGTGTATGTATTAAGTATGTAATAAGTTAGAATAATATGTACAGATTCAATTTGAAGAGAAAATGGCCTTCGTTCTAAAGTTAACTTAAAAAATATATCTTAATAAATATTTCAACTATGCGCCTCTAATTCCTCTTTTGCACAATTATATTTTCTCAAGTTACGCTACGCTTTTCTTATTAAATAGTATAAAACTACCTTTTAATTAGCACTATCTTATTGTTAGATTCGCGTACAATTTAATAATGTACAAAATTTCTGGATTCAACTATCTTATTTCAGGGTATTTGTATATTCAATCTAAAATTTCACATATCTATCGAAACACTTTTCTGAAATCAGTACTAAATTTTTCCAAAAAAAATGAAAAATTTAAACATGTATTCAAATAACTTCGACAAATATTTTTTCACGTTCGGATACATTTTCTATCGAAAATTTCAAATTCAACATTCATGTTCTGAAAATACATAAACTCCGACGGATGGTCGACGAACGAATTCGCTTTCAGAATTTCAGAGTTCAATACAACGAAATTCCACATACGATATTATTACACGGCGCGTTGTAAATCCGTTTACTTGTTGCATGTATGATGTAAAATTTAATATTCGAATCGCGAAATGTGAATCGTGATGCTTTCGATTTTGTTCGTAGCTATCGTAGAGTCTGTGAAATGTTATATTTATTGCGAATTTAGTCTTTGCTCGTTATGAATTTTAGCTCCGGAACGAAAACTTCGTTTTAACATCGGTCTAATTATAAATCTGCCGTAATGAAGATCACGCGAAACAATGAACTCGAAAATAAACGTTTTCAGTGTTCAGATTATTCTCGTAAATTTGACTTTCAGTGGATATGTATGAATATTTTTTTCTGAATTCGTGATTATCGTATTACAAATTTTCTTTTTTGAGAATATTTGACTAGATAAGTGTTTCAAATATGTTCGAAGATTAATTTTTTTTATTATATTATCATTGCAAAGTTGGTTTCATTATAAATTAAATGTAATTCTATCGCGAAACCTTTAAAAAATCTAATTATGCAACATGAAAAAATATGTAATTCGAAGAAAAAATTTGATATCTTAGAATTTGGCTATTGAAATTATACGTTTTCACAAAAACATGATTAATACTTGGACTTCTAATTCGACACGATATTCAGATTAATCTCGAACTTGTTGTAAAACATTTTAATGATTTGAAATTGAGTATTTATCTTTAATTGTTAAAAATTGTTACTTATTATAATTTCGCATTCATAAAAAAAAATACTCGAAGTAGGAGCCTTATTTAATCATGACTTTAGAAAGAAGCCCATTTCTCACATTATTCGCACAAGATATTCCCTTCTTAAAAGTTACAATTCGATTATGACTAAATCACACTAACCGAATGAAATTCATCTTACAACGTCAACTAAACACATTTTTTTTAAGAATTCAAAAAAAAATATATTTGAGCCCCATATACATTTACATATACGAGCAGCACACTCCAATGAACGTCACTCAGCACTCGTCGCAGAATTTTCAAAAAATTTCCTCCATCGCCAAATGAAAAAAAAAATACCCTCCGTTACGATGTCACTCGAAACTCCATTTACCCGCCGTCGTGTAATACGTGCTTTATATACGTACATAGGTTTATAAAATATGTATATTATACGTATTATAGATAGGTATTTATAAACACCGAGTGGCGTACGGGGCTTTTATTTTGCCGCAAAATAAGCGGTGGCATCGCAGCCAGTAGGCCCGTAATTGGCCGTCGGGGGGGACGGGGCGCTTTTGTCGAGGGGGGGGTGAGAGGTGCTTCGCCCCCCGATGGGGGCTGCTGGGGGGCCGTTGCTTTCAGGAAGTGGCAGAGTCGCATCGGGACTTGGGAATTTCGTGGATTTTTTTTTTTTGTATTATTATGATGATTATTATTGGATTGAGTTGGGCTAGAATTTTGAATATTTTGAGAATTGTCGTTGATGAGCTGAAAATTTGTTATATAAAAAGTGGTACTATTGACCTCGTTCTTATCTAATATCTGAAATATACGAAGCTTGATGAGCTAAAAATTTTTGTTAAATAAATGTGGTACTATTGACCCCGGTCTCCTCTATCTGATGTGATGTGAAGCTCGATGTATAAGGATAGGTTAGGTTAGTTTACACAAAGTCAAAAAAAGTTCATTACAATTTTCGTGAAAATTGCTATTTATGACTGCAATACACGTTTAATCGAATCCATAGAGGAACTTATAAGTTTTCATACAAATTGTGAAGTAGACCATCAATATGACACTAAATTATTCAAATTGGGTTATCTTAAATTAGATTTTTCAGTAAAATCTAACTTTTCATCAATTATCTACTCCACAACTACCTACCATTTTCTTTTCAAATTCACATTATAGCTCAATTAACCAGAGTTAAAATGAACCAAACATTTACACTTAAAAATTGTGTAGTATCTGTGAATCAACTCGTATCATGACCTCACCTTGCAAACCCATAGTGAAAAGTCTATCTGACTTGCGTCACGTTAAGCGCTTATTTGCAAACTCATAAATCCGCCTATATTGCATTAGTGTGAACACTTTAAACGCGCCTATTTAAAATACTATAGGCTGAAAAACATTAGTCTGAGACGTCAAAAAAGAGCAACATATTCATTTTTTAGTATGCGAGCGAGAGAAAGGGGAAGAGGGGTGCATAACCACGCATCAACCTATCGCATTCACACACAAAGAATTGAATGTTTATTCATCTCTTTCTAACGACGTCTCAGACAAGTGTATTTTGTCCTTATATCTATCTATATTTTAAATACGCTAACGATGCTCGAAATTTTCAGCCGTGCCTCGAACTCGGATCGTCGAGTACTCGGATCATGGCACACGCGTGTTGACCGCTCGACTACCGTCCTAATTCCAAAACTGCACCGTTTAACGTATATAAGGCGTAAAATCCAAATGTGGGATATTTTTGTATTTCACACATAAATGGCAATAAAAAATATTATCGAATAAAACATCCGTGGCAATACGAAGTTTGATCAATTTCGATACACATCCGTGGCACTACTAGTCTTTAATAACTAAAGTAATAAAAAATTCTTAGCAAAATCTCAAAACCCCCAAAATCCGTCCCTGAACCCCGTAGTCCTGCAGCTGTAATTTTGACGCTAGATTTGCGAGCCGCCTGGGGCCTCCGCCCTTTGTTTGCGACTCTCCCTCCCCCCCTCACAACCCGCCCTTCCCGCCCCAACTCACCCCGCCGTGGACCGCCCATCCCCGTCGCCCCCCGGTGGTATTTGTGACACTACGGCGCGCTGTGCAAACGAAGCGTCCAACTCGGCGGCGAATTTCGCCCTCTTTATCTGATTAATATTCTACGAAATTTCTACGCTTTTTATATCGCATGACGGAATTTTGTGAACGTTTTTTTTTTTTATTAAATCGATATTTTTTGCTTTTTCGGAAACGAGGTCGATTCATGAAAAAAAAATCTATATTATAAATACGCTAACGATGCTCGAAATTTTCTGCCGTGCCTCGAATTATCGAGCGTGCACTGTATTTTCCGGCGTCGTTCACTCCAAGCTACCGTCATACTCGAGCAATGCATCACTTTTTACGTACATAAGGCGTTCGACTTCTGTCCGAGACCTACATTTTTATCGTCAAAATATACGTATTTATATCGTAGGTTTAGTAGGCTCCAGTCAAAAATTCAATCGCGGCACGTTATTACCTTTTTTTATTTTAAATTTTTTTTTCGCTATTTTTTTATTTCACACATAGATGGCAATAAAAATTATCGGCACATAAACACATCCGTGGCAATACGAATTTTGATTAATTCCGAACTATATTATTATACATTTTATTAATTCCGAACAATATTTATACACATCCGTGGCACTACTAATAATATAATAATAGCGCTAATTCGTCTGTCTGTTTGTCACAATGACGCTTGAGCTGCAATCCACTCTATGCTGCTGTTGTGAAGATTACATAAAATTAGCGTAGATGATGTAGCGTTTAAATACATATTGTAATTTGTTTTAATGTTTTCGACGGATTTAATAGTCGTAAATAAATAAATGTGAATTGATATGTTGATGATTGAAAGCAAAAGTGAGTTATTGTTTATTATAAGCAACTCTTCATACCTATTGGTTCAATAGATTTTTAGATTCACTTATGACTGATTAAGTTTGCATCGACTGCAATAAATTTAATTTGTTTTTAATTATCGTAATACTACTTTTGTTCATTCACACATTTAGTAATTGTAGTTATTGTCGTTCATACGTATAAATGTGCATACGGATGAAAAAATGTGACAGTTCAAAAAATAACATTCACTATCGACTATTTAATTACTTGTCTAACAAAACAATCAAAATAAATTCTAATTACACAAATTCAACTGCAAATATCCCAGTATTTGCACCCACATCTCCTATAAATATCTCAATATTCTCAATAGCACCGACTGCACATATCCACATCCTGAAAAAATAGATCGTCAATAGCCAATAACATGCTATTCATTATGAAAAAAATCGACATATCAACACAATGGAACATTCGATATAACCTCCTTTTACCCTTTTGTTTGCTTTGACGGACGGCGCTCTTAACACAATTCGACCGCCAATTACTTTGTAAAAGCGAACCACTCGAAAAGGGCGGGAGTTTTTATTTTTTCGAAATCGATTCCGCCCACGTCTTTCCTGTCACTAAACACTACCCTCTTGGGTCTTGAAGTGTGTTTTTTGTGTATAAAGTGAAGTATAGACCGAAGAGAGATTAATAATATGACATAATGAAGGCTAGGTTAATAGATCGCTAGGCTTAATTAAAAAATATATTCTAATATTGGCAAAGTATATCAGCTATTATGTATAATACGCATTTTCTTGAAAAGGTGTCAGATTCGATTCGATTTGACAATCAAGATTCGAAGAAATTTCGAATAAGATTTTGTTTTAATTGAGTATTCAATATCTTTTAAAATGACAATATATAGCACAAAACCACTTTTTTTAAATATAAAGTGCTCCGCCATTTTGTAATTTTTTCATAATTTTCACAAAACAATTCTGATATTTCCTAAATTTCATTAAAAAAAAAAAAACACTTTTTTATAAATTCGCATTGAAATTCACCAAATTTTCGTTTCAAAACTTTTACCAACTCGTACAAACAACATCCCAATACAAAAATCATAACGAGATCCAATTTTACTACATTTTCATCGCCAAAAGTATCACACGAATTACTCGGCACATCTTTCGAACTGACATTCAAATTCATCCCATCTTTTTACATCACTCACAAACTCTAACATCTCCTACATACAAAAACTATATTTTTTTCAAAACACACAAAAACCACGAAAAATCGTAACGACATTCAATTTTATTACATTTTTATAGACAAAAGTACCGCACGAATTACTCTGCGCATCTTTTGAACTCTCATTCAAATCCATCCAATATTTTCTCATTGCTCACTTATTCTAACTACTCCTACAACCAAAAACTATATTTTTTCCAAAACACACATACGAACTTCTTTTGAACTGACATTCAAATTCTCCCATCTTTTCACATCACTCGATTATTCTAACTCCTATAGACAAAACCAGGCCTGAAGAAAGAGAGGTACTTAGCTACGCCAAGTACCCGGGCCCGCACTTCGAGGGTGCCCGGGTCGTGTTCAATGAAAAACTATATTTTTTCCGAAACACACACAAAAACCAATATCCAAATACGAAATAGCGTAACGACATCCAATTTTACTACATTTTTATCGGCAAAAGTGCCGCACGAATTGCTCGGGGCTCCTTTTGTTCTCGACAGTCGCGGGCGACATCGCCACCAATCGCTGTTTGTCGTCGCATTTTATCGAACCTCGAACGTTCCGTTGACGTTTTTATGACGTCTGTTGTCGTTTTTTTTTTCCTCCTCGTCGTTTATACTGCCGAATTGAATTGGTAATGAGCGAATCTAACCCGTTCGGAATCGGTCGAGTTTTAATTTGAATAATGCGCGGGGGGAGCGGGCGCTTTAGTATAATTTCGGTTCATAGATGCATGAATATTGCATGTCGTCGGATTTGATTTTTGTATGTAAATATTGTATGAAAGAATGTGAGAACATTTGATCCTCTCTTTTGTTTTTTGCCTCTAACTTTTTTGTGGTAAATCGTATTTTGGAAATAATAGTGTTAACACAAATTCAATTCAATTCCAAGTGTATTGATACTTAAAAAGAAAAAAAATGATTTTCTAGAAAAAAGTTAGAGGCAAAAAACAATAGAGTGGATCAATTACTCCCGCCACCCCCTATTTGATGTGTTTAATGTTGTTGTAGACTTGAGATTTCGATCTAAAAACTAGTGATAAACTTAATGTCTAAAGGAAGTTCCTTTAATATTATACATATTTAAAATATTTAATGGATGTTTAATAAACAAATGTAATAATCTCTACGTGAAAGCATGAGTGACTTATTGGATATGACGATTGAATTTCACAATGGGCACAAGTAACCTTTTTCATCGAAATTAAGTCAAATACAGAAATTGGTTCTGTATCATACAAGTAAATAGAACCATTTTCTGTGCTTAATTCGATATCGATAAAAATAGTCACTTGTGCCCATTGTAAAATTCGGTCATCATATATTATTTGTAAAAACGTAAATTGTCATTTGACTATGATTTAAAATATACCTAACATTAAACCGTTTAGTCATACGAAATTTAATCGATCGGTTAAATTTAACTTTCATTTATTCATATCAGGCGTTTTCTATGTATCTATTCTATAATCAGCAATAAACCGAACGTATTCTAACAACTGTTATCGCTTCAAACGACTTTCCGTCTCCGACTATAATTTGTGCATATAAAAAATAACATCCCTCAGCGTTTTTACCCCTTTTTTTCCAATTCAATTTCACGAATATATTTCGACGATAAAAACGCGCACGTAACGTCGAATGCGCCGCAATAAAATTATTTTTAATTGGAACGCGCGAATCGTTTCGAATTCGATTTCAATATTTTTATACGGCAATGAATCTTCCGTATGGAAATTTTCACGAAAATAACGCATTCGTAAAAATAAAAACCTTTTTTGAATATGAAAAAAAAAACGCGCCTCGTTAAATGTCAAATCGTTCTTCTTGCGATGTTCGTCGGTGCTTTTGAATAAAACGCGATTCGTTCGCTTCGAGATATTAAAATTTGAATTGTTTATTTTTTTTATTGTTCATCACTATTCAATTTTTAAATGTTTATTAACTGATTTATGAAAAATATTTTCAATTTAAACTAAAAAAAAACTCCAATATAATTTCATTCAAAATCCAGGTCTATTCTGTGGATTTTCGACAATTCGTAGTTGAAGGTCTATAATTCTCTGATTAGTTAACTAGAGCAGTGAAAAGATCGGTCTTAACTCTTTTTTATTCCAATTTGATATAAATTATTATCTAATTTAAAGTTTTTGAAAAATAACAATTCCCCAACTCTGTACAACTAAACTTAACCTAATTCCGAAAATATAACTATGCGTAGTTAATTCGTAATTGGATCTGAATGTACTAAAATGTCAGTGAAATTATGATTTCACTGCTGTCACAATATCACATTCAAATAAAGTTACATATACTTCAAATAATATTTCGAATTTAGAAACAAAATTAAAACTTAGAAGAACTATGGACGAAACGGGGATAGTGAGGTAAAACGAGACTTCCATTTTATTTTAATGGAGAGTGCTTTTATCAATTAAAGATGCATTCATCTATCAAATTAGAAAATACACTTGAAACTTAAACAAATTAGATTTAAATTAGCAACCACACTTGTCTAAAATCTAATGCCTCATTCACACTTCCATCTTTTTTTTTATTAAAATTTCTTACATGATTTTCAATTCATATTAAAAACTTCATAAAAATAAAACAATCCTCGATTGGAACACAAAATAAACCATAAACGAAAAAAAAAAGGCCACGTTCCCACCGAAGGCTTCACCTCTTTGGCGGCTCTGTTCGTGTTGTGTTGTGCTGTTTCATATGCCGACAATGGCGTCTGCGAATTGCACCATCCCCGTATTAATTTCAACCCCATTGTCGGTGGTGTACGGTCCTTTGTAATGGATATGCCCAGTGGTTGTAGTGCCGTTTGTTTGGCGGCAATTTGGCCTTTTCGCCGTTTCGGATCTCTCCAAGTCCATCTGCTTGCTTGTTTATATATTGTGTATAGAGCCTTTTTTTAATATAGAAGTATATTTAGTTGATTCTGAAAGGTTTTTATTGTTTTCAGTCTATATTTGTTTGATTAGAGTCTTGCTAATGTGTCCTCTTTGATGTAACAGTAGTTTCAAGTCCACTTACTTTCGTTGACGTTGATGTTAAGATACATTATACATTTGTGTCAAAAATATTTCATGAAATCAAGCATGGATTGTATAGAATTGGGATAAGTGTGGCTCAAAAATACGCATTTTTTGATTGTTTATATTGTAGACTAATGTCTTCAACAGTCAAACAAAAAAAATAACCCTGTGAAGAACAAATTAGACAGTTGTTAATATCTCAATTACCTCATGAGCAGTATTCGTCTATGATGAATCCACGATTGCTTTTTTAGTCAGATATTATTGAGAAAATAATACTTAATAAGTGAAATGTCAGATTTATGATTACTTTTATAACAGAAAGTCGTTTATATTTTAGAAATTTAATTTGGGTTATGATTTTTGAAAAAAAAATCTATAATAGACCTTTCAATCATCTCATACGTTTTCGTTTTGAACTACTGCAATGATGCGCAATATGATACGTTTATGATTTCGCCGACGTCTTTGTATAATAAAATAAAAAGATTCTTTATAATATTAGAACATCTGTATATCTATATTTTTTAATTGATAAAATTTCGATTGTTTCAGAGCGCATATTGCAATTGAAGCAAGAACTCGCCCGAAAATATATGCAAGACGAAGCAAAATGGAGACATCCTTTCATAGACGACAAAACTTCAAGCACTACGTCTCCTGTCAAATGTGAAAAACGTAAGTTGATCATTTGAAAATTTTCCAAATTTAGTTCTGTGTTTATTTTTTCGTGAGATATTCATCAAAATCAGATATTTCACGAGGACGCATAGGAATGCGGTAAATAAACGAAACGGACCCAATTTCACGTGAAGAGCACAAGATCCGATTGTCGAAAATCACAAAAGCGTGAAATTTCGAATGTTCGAACGTCAGCTCCTTCGAGCGAACATCTCTTGTTATACTCGAATAAGAAAAAAATAAAACATGCAATCATCCCTCGTATAACACACCTTCGCACAGCATCCATAACATATTAATGTTTTTGAAAAATTTATCACAATGATTTCTGGGGGTAAGTTGATCCGAAAGCATCAGTAAAATTTCGGAACAACTCACCCCCGATACTTCAAGTTTCATCCTCCTATATTAATATCGTTAATCTGGTATAAAACTTTATTACTGTGACATCTCAATTTTTGATGATTCCCATTCATTAAGAACTAAAAACATCACTTTGTTATTATTTCTGTATTTATTTGGACGTGCGGTAATTACTCATGCTCAATAACATTGTCAATATGTCACACCGATCTTTGCTTACTTCGACAGGCAAATGACCAAATATATATCAAAATTAACACACTTTATTGAAAGTATCGATAGATTCAAACATACTATCAATATGGTCGATATTGAAACGACATATTGACATATTTTTGGTCATAAATATTCAATGGAAGTGAGAATCAATTAAGTAAGAACAGAACCGGCTTCGAAATCGATCTTTGCATCTTTACGTTGTTCTTATTTACAGCTGATGCGTTTCGTTGTTTAATTTACTCGTTTTTTTTTTTCAGTCGATGTAACAGTAGTGATGTTTTTTCGGGTCGAACGATCGTGTTTTATGGCTCATTGCATTCACAATTCGGTGCTGTCGATTCGTGTTATGGATAACACGCCCTCCGGTGTAACACCGGTCCGATAAATTCTAGCTTCAGCTGGAGTTTTGTAAAAATATAGCTTTTCTTTATTTTTGAGATTTTTTTTCTGATCGATACAATTTTGTGTGGAATTCAGCTGCATTTTGTTGCGATTCGCGGAATTTGTTTTTGCGAAGATTGCTTTGGTACTTTGTAAATCTTGGATGGATCAATCTTGAAAGGATTTCAAAAATTTTGAACAAAAAATGGTTGTATGGAGCAAACCAAAAAGAAAGCTAATTGACTCACAATTTAACTCGTTGGATTAATGATCGTTTTATATTCGAAAAAATGAGTTATTTTTGTGTTTGATTATATTGAAATGATGATCATATCGTTTTTATGTCGCAATTTTTAGGCACTGATTGTTTTTATTGTAATAATTTGAAAAATTTTGTTTTTTTTTATTCTCGTTTCGTTATTGATAAGATTTTTCAATCCAATCGAATTGTTGTTGAAATATCAAGACTTTAAACTGAACCAATGTATTTTTACGTTTCAATAGATCATATTCCACATCTACTTTTTATCAACAAATTCATATGAATCCACAAAAATCTTAAAATTCCATTCCACTCCCGAACAACCGAATTCAATTCTCTCACAACATTTAAATTAATCAAAAAAAAACTCACAATTTAATAAATTCACACAAGCATACGTCTCGAGCGAATCTCAACACTTGATTTAATCCGAAAGTCAACTACGCCATCATCATCATCCCTTCCAACCCTTCAACACATACAAACCACATACATCCATCCATCCTTCCATTTTTTTTTTTCATTCCAACCCCCCTCACGGTAATGGATACGGCTAATGGCGTCTAGCCCGACCCACCCTGCATCCCCCTACGAACACACACACACACAAATATACAAACACCATGCAGTAAAAGTTGGGCACCATTGTGACTCCCCTTCAATCTCGGCAATCTCTTCCACCCCTAGTTCGTTGTCGAACCTCTCGAAACTGAATAGTGAACGAATCCCGGCAGCAACGACTTTATCCTCATATTATACATATTGAAATACAGATGTATAAATATAGATATAGTATGTGTTGTTTTGAGTTTGGTTTGTTGTCGTTTCGTCGATGGTTTTCGATGATGGGTGAGTTGGGTTCGCGTTTCGGTGGTGGGTTGTGTTTTTAATTATGGCAGATATTTTGTTGAGTTGCAATATACTACGTTTTTTTTTTTATTAATTTTGGTTTTTAGAACTATTTTGCTAATTATAGAAAACTAGCGATTAAACTGTTGAATATATCAACGCATTTTTGGAGCGTTACGTGGACACACAGAATAGCGCTATTATATAGTTAGATAAGATTAATCTAAGGAGTTGATTTTTAATTGTTAGTTAACAGTTTAACTGTTTTTGTATGTTTTCAATAATTTTAACGAACAGTTAGGTTAATATGGTCAAACTAATGAAACGATTAAAAAACGTATCCTAATTATGTTAAAAAACTGATTCTTAATTGTTTTACATCCCAATACTCAATATGAATCAATTTCGAAAAAAATGTAGATAAACAAAACTCATATGACACTAGAAAAGGCCAAGGGGTACAAGTGACATTTTTACCGAAATTGAGTAATGTACAGGAATCGTTTCTATGCATTTCTATGCTATTTAGTGGCAAAAGGATATAAACGAATTTGGAACGTGTGCCTCAATATATCATCAAATCAGTCGACCTCCACCTAATACATGTAAGTATAATACATGGTCAACTTTGAACGCGCTTTTCTCGAAATTACCGCAGTCACTTGTACCCCTCGGCCTTTTCAGTCGTCATATCGTACATTTTATTCATTAAAATACTGATTGATATGTTTTTCGAATAATTCATTAAATCGATTTCATTTTCTATAAAATTCTTAACTCTATAAAATTGCTCACTTTATCTCTAATACGACGCCGATTTCAAAATTACATATTATATTCGACATGAATCATGACAATTGTCTCACTTTTTTTTTAATTTAACACAAAATCTACGACTCAGATTCCTTTTTATCTTCTAAAGCTCCCATCGCACACAATCCTCACGACTCTCCTTGAACATTCACGTGCGCATGCGCCTTTAGCGACGCATCTTCAGCCCTCCGACGCACTCCGCTTAATTAAAACACGCCGGGGTGGATTTGTATCGTCTCGTTGCGCCCCGGTCTCCCCTTTTCTTCGACGCTCGAGTGTTGTGCACACATCGCTGAAAATCCGCATGCGATGTTTTTCAAGAGGGATTTTTTTCTAGCATTTATTGCGAGATACGCGTGGGTGATGCGTGCTTTTAATTGTGACAATGATTCAAGTCCGCATTTTATCTTAATTTGATTATATCTAACTTAACATGAAAAAATAAATAGAAACCTAACATAACTAAATCTAAAATATAGCCTAACGCAATCGATTCTAACCTAAGATTCGACTCAATTAGATCTATCGAATTTTTATGCCGACAGAATAATAAGAAAAAATAAGATTTATATCTAAATACTTGAAACAAAACCTAACCTAACCTAACCTTACTAAATCTAAAATATAGCATAACGCAATCGATTCTAACCTAACCTAAAATTCGACTCAATCAGATCCATCAAATTTCTATATTGACAGAATAAGAAAAAAAATACAAAACACCTCAAATAACATTTATCTTTAGATACTTGAAAATAAACCTAACCTAACCAATCGAGCTTTATACCAAAAATAAATTTTATATTTCTTTTCCATAAACATAATCGAAAACGCAAACAAACATAAAACATCAAAGCGCATGCGCATCGACCGAAAAGCGCGCCAAAAATAAAGCTCTCGGCGCGAAGACGAGCGGGTGTCGCGCGACGCGGGGGGGGGGGGCGGAGAGGGGAGAGCGGGGCGACGAAGAGAGAGGGGGGAAGGGGAGGGGCGGGTCGGCCGGCCAATGGGGTCTTCGCTCTCGCTACCCTGACCAATGGCGAAGAGGGGAGGGGGGGTGTCGTTTCACGCAACGCCACCTACGCGACACTTCTTCTTTTCTTTTTTCTTTTGTTTTTCGTTTTTCGTTTGTTTTTTTTGTTTTTTTGTTCGGGTCCGTTTTGCGCGATGTGTTTGTTGTTGATTTGTTTTTGTTTTTATTTTGATGCGAGTTGTTTGTTTTTGCGTTCGGTGGTGTTATTGATGATGTGAAGAAAATGAATTTTTGGATTTTAATTAGTCTTATACGTATGATGATTAAATAGGTCTAGGGGTACAAGTGATATTTTTGCCGAATTTGAATCGCTTCGATATATTTGATGGCAAAAGGATATAAATTAATTTGGAACATGTGCCTAGATATATTATCAAATCGCTCGACCTCCTCTTAATACATTTAGGTACATGCTCAACTTTGAGCGCTTTTCTCAAAATCACTTGTATTCATTTGCCTTTTCAGTCGTCATATAATTATTATTGAGCTAAAGTATTTGCATAAGGTAACCATTATTTTGTATAATTTATTAAATTAGATGACAAAATATAAATCAAAGTCCTTGGAATTAATTCAGCACGAAAAAAATAAAGCTCTTTTATATGTCGAACGAATTGTTCGAATATTTTTCTTTACATTTTTATACATTTTACAATAGTACTAACATTCGAAACAGTGAAAATAAAAAGTTTGAATGGCTGCAGCAGTCGAACGCTTTCACTCTCGAAACTTTCGAAACTTTCAATAAACACAGACACATTTCGCATCGCCATATTGAACTTTCAACTTTGTATAAATTTTCGAACGCGGTGCTCAAATACACATGCATCGCATTCAATTTGTAACGATCGAACGAATCCACATACCCATTCAAAACTTTCATTTTCCATTCACATCTGAAATAAGAAATTTTCAGCCGATACATCAAATGAATCAAAGTTTCAATCGAACTTGTTATTTAAAGAATATAATAATTATTTTTCATACAAAATTAATCTATAACAGTTTTTAAATCAAAATCTACAAATAAATCGTTCAATACAAACATATTCCACTATATAAACATATGGCGCGAATGTCGTCGGCCATGTTTGTCCGGTAGCCGCCACCGGAAGTGCCGCTTGACTCTCCACCTCCCCCCCATCTTCCCCCCGCTCCCCCCCTCGCCGTATCCCCTTCAGTTTTCCGCTTCCGGTTCATTGTGTGGAGCGTAATTAACGAGCTCGGCACGCGCCTTATCGCGCTAATTGCATTCTATGGAAAAAAATTAATACTTAGCAAAGGATGTTCGAATAAAGAGGACTTCCTTTGAGGTTGAATGGAAAGTTGAAAGGGATGTCGTTGATTTTCGCTAAAGTGCTTTTTTTTTTGGCTTGGAGTCAATTCTGAAAAAGATTTGAAAATTTGAAATAAATGAATTTTCTTGTATGATTCTTATTGAATCCATTTTGATGCAATAGGTGCGAAATTATAGCAATTGAGCTCAAAAATGTGTCGAATTGAAATTTGAAAATCTGAAATAAATTAATTTTCATGTATTATTCTTGTTGTATCCGTTTGGATGCAAAAGGTGCAAAATTATAGCAATTGAGCTCGGAAATGTCAAATTGGAAGAATAAAATGTTGAATATTTTTATCGTTGTTAAATCAAAGATGGAGGGTGAAAATAAGTTTTGAATTTAATTAGTGTTTTGAGTGTTTGCTGCAATCGATCGCAAGTGTTTTCCTACTGACTTATTCATTTTAATGGTAATTTGATACGTTTAGTTATTTTAAACCCTATAAGTTAATCGGATTAAATTTTTATAGGGTTTCCAAGGAGATTGTATCATTATCATATAAACAAACCCTTAAATGCATTTAGTGTATTCCCTCCATTGAAATACATATTTAACGTTTTATTTTCATGAATATTAATTTACTAACCAAGATTATTAAAACGATACTATTTTCATTCCATCTTAAAAGTTATATTATAATTTTTGTTTTCAGTCTACATATTATCTTAAATAAAATATTAAGCAGACGAACAATTTTTTGAGTAAGAACCGTTGTTATATCATCGATTAAAATACCAGTTAACAATAAAAAGTGACAAATTAAATAAAAGCATTTAACTGCATCTGAAAATTGGCTTAATCAACTATTTAAATACTGACACATTATCAGTCAACTAAAATATAAATTTTTCATGAACATCTGCCAAATTTTTGTATTGAAATATTAAAACTAATTGCGCAAATAATTTTCTATCTTTCTCGATAAAAATAAAAACTTTCAATAAGAAAAACTTAATACGGCAATTTATTGTATTAACCAAAAAACGAAGACGCTGCGCCGCCTTCACTTCGATCCAAACTCCGCGCACAGATGTCTCAAATCAAACACATAAATCGCCAACCAAAAAAAGAAACTAAACAACTCAAAAACATCAAAATCTAAAAAAAAAAAACACACGAACCGCCCTTCCCTCTAGTTTTATTTACCCGGCAAGTTATATCGCCGAAGGTGGCTTTTCCGACCTCCCTCCGAAGCCACCACCGTCGCAACCTGCGCGCTCGCTGTTTTCGGTTTCCGTATCGATTCGGCTTCGGCCCTAGTTCGGGACCCCCGGGGGGCCGAGGGGCTCCGGGGGCCCCCGGGGGGAGGGCTTCGGGGGTGTAACGTCGGTCGGCCGGCGCCACTGCCAACACCTCCTGGTGGCGTCGCCATGGCGACCCGCCACCACCTGACTCTTCGCCCTTCAACCCCTGGCGGGAGAACACGCCCCCCGGGGCCCTCGGGGGCGTTGGGGGTTTTTTAGGGGGTGGTCCGCCCCCGCGCGCCGCAGGGACACTTCGTCGCCGTGCACGCTCGAGGAGACGGCAAACGGGCTAATGATAAAAACGTGTATATTTCAGAGTTTTTTGGTGGCAGCGGCGCTCGACTTTTTCATTGCAGGGTTTTTAGTTAGTTACTAGTAGTGCCACGGATGTGTATCGAAATAGTTCGGAATTAATCGAATTTCGTATTGTCATCTATGTGTGAAATATCCCATATATACGTTAAAAGTTGCAGTTTCGTAATTACGACTTGTGGCTCGGAGCGTAAGGCAGTGGGCCAATAAACTGAACGCGCGGGTTCGAGGCACGGCCGTGGCTGAAAATTTCGAGCATCGTTAGCGTATTTATAATATAGACTAGCAGTAGGCGCATGTGTATCAAAATAGTTCGGAATTAATCAAATTTCGTATTGCCATCTATGTGTGAAATAAATAAAAAAAATTTTCCCTTAAATATGTTAAACAATGCAGTTTCGTAATTACGACGTGTAGTTTGGAGTGTAAGGCGCGGGCTTGTGAATTGAACGCCCGGGTTCGATTCACGGCTATGCTTGAAAATTTCGAGCATCGTTAGCGTATTTATAATATAGATGTTCGCTTGACAGGTGTTTTACGCGTTTCGATAGGAAACTTGATGCACGCTATGGGTTGTAGAAGTGTCGGAAGAAAGAGCTACCGGTCACTAATAGTGTGCTCGAAGTTTCGTTTTGTGAAACGTCTGTCATGTGGATAAAACCTTGGAGTCTTGTGATTTTTATATGAATATTTTCAATTTTGAGTCTTGAAATATTCTGAGATGAATTATAAGATTTTTTTATTCAAACTAGATTGAATGCACGCTCAAGTGCTTGTATTTAAAGCGGGGAAAGTAATAGTTTTTAACTAGACAGATGTAAATTGTTCTCCCTTATAATCCATCTCCATATTTTTGGGATCTAAAACGGTTGCCTTTTCAAAGTAATATGTTTCAGCTCTATATCATTCTTCAAGCACTTTAGTTGAAAATCATAAAATATTATTTATTAAAACTACTGTAAAACCTCGAATATCGATATTGAAAAAAATACAGATTATTTCGATAATAAATTACGTTATCTATTGTTTATGATTTTCATAAATGCATAACATTTTATTTGATGCTACATATTCTGAAACTTTTTTTGAGTTTTAAAAGTTAATGAAATCATTTCAACCTCGTAATACCCATAAACCAATATATCGAATCATCGAAAATACTTGAATTTCCAAACTAATTCCATTAGTCTCTTTCGATTATACCTTCTCCTATATTGTACTTACATTCGATAAAGTATTCAATAAAAATTCACATTATAAAAACACACAAATCATAATTTCAAACCGAACATCCAAAACGCGTCATCAGTCAAATCGACCAATTACCACCGAATTGAACCAATTCGCATCAATTCTAAATTCACGGTTGCTTTTAAATCGACTCCTCGACGACTCCCAAGAACCGACTAATTGACTCCGAGACTCCATGTGAGGTCCTCGGCCACAAAGAAACATGGCGGAATTAAATCATCGCATACTTGACACGACAATTTTCTCGGAACGACCTCATCGAGCGACATTTTTAACATTTCTTCGAGTCGCACACAATGTTGAGGCTTGTGCTTTTTTTTGATAAGTAAAGTTATCTTTCGATTTATGCGAGGTTCGTTTTGCCTTGTTTCGTTGCGAGGTTGTTTTGAGGTTGCTATCTAACTATATAATAGTGCTATTCTGTGTGAATGTGTGTCTATGTTACACTTCGAAATTGCGTTCATATATTCAACGAATTGATTACTAGTTTTTTTTTTAATATTTGTGGTTAATTAGTTACAATATTTTCTAAATAAGGGCCGGTCTTTTCACTTAACCAAAATTTGTTTTTTATTGTTTGAAAGTTAATGAGAAAAAATCGTATACTTGTGTTTCTTAACACTAGTGTAAGCATTTAACAATCGAAAGATCTTAATACTTAACTTATTGTTATATGACGACTGAAAAGGTCAAAAAGCACAAGTGGCATTTTTGACGAAATTGAGTTATGTCCAGGAATCACTTCTATGTATCCTCACATATTTGATGGTAAAACGATATAAACGAACTTGGAACGTGCACCGAGATATATCATCAAATCACTCGACCTCCTCCTAATGCTCAACTTTTCTCGAAGTCACTTGTACCCCTTGACCTTTTCAGTCGTCATATATATTATACTGTTTTAAACTATAAATTATAGATTCTTTAACAGAATTTCCCGAGATTTTCAATATTCTCGCTGTATCAATTCCAGGGAATTTTTGTAACTCGAGAGTTTTCCCGGTAGTTTGGAAATTCCTAAGACTTTAGAAATCTTAGTGTTGATACATTTTATACAATTTAACAAATCGAAGAATTACAGCACAAATCGAGATCAAACTTCATCTCATAACGAATGAAAAAATAAAAACACATGTGCCATGTACCTAGTCTCCCTTCACATTCGGGCGAGCTTCGATTGGCCAATTTCCTCCACATCCCCAATCAAACGGTTGCCTCTGGCGAAATAATGGTCACCGAAACACATGAAAAAATCCATTGTTTACTATCGTTTCGTTAGGAGGAAAACATTTACAATAAAGGGGTGAGAAAGATGAAATATCTGATCCGGGGGTGAACTCTGCAGGGATGCTGCAGAGTCTGGTTTCCATGGCTACCGAGGGACTGTGACGCCCTTCGTGTCACTCACAGGGCTATTTATATTATATATGTATATAGCCTAAATTATCTATATTTTGATGTTATATGTATGTTCGAAGGTTGTCAATCTATAAAGCTTTTTATTATAGAGATGCAAAATGTGCTTGTTTGACAATTAGATGTTAATTTCAATTGTTCATTAATATCATATAATTTTGATTTATCTATATGCACAATAACCTATAGCCTTAATTGTAAGATCATTATCATGTCGTTTAATTTGATAAATTCACATAAAAACTACTAATAGAAAAGCTTCGTTGATGAATTAGTCTAGAGTCTGAATATTCATTTCATGTTCTCTCCTTTGTCTATCATGCTCCGTCTCACGTACTTAATTTTCTGTGAAAGCGAAGTTATAAAAAAATATGTTGATGTTTAGATAAAAGAACTTTTTTCAGTGCGAAATATAAAAAAAGTATATATTTTATTTTCAGAAAATGTCACCGATTGGGATGCGGAAGATGAAGATGCATTCAAAGGTGTCCCATCTTGGTCGAGACGAAAAGACGTATCTCCAAGTAATCAAATTGATTATTTAGAATTTTTCAAAAGTATCTATAATAGTACTTATAGAATAATAACAAAAATGCAAAAATTATATATGTGAATTTTTTCACATGTACATTTTCACGAGAATAGTTTCCTTCCATTTACATATGTTGTTAACTCCACATTTCAAGGTATGGGGAACAAAAAATCTCGCAGAAAATGAGTGCGCACTCAAAAAAATGAGTGCATTTGCTGATTGCGAAACTCTTTACCCACGTTATAAAGTCACAATGTTGTTTTCCATACCGAAACAATGGTCTGACGTGGTTCCGCATTTAGCATCCACCAGCGAAGAAGGCTTTTGTCATTTTTTTTCATTTTCAATCCATCAACTCTATTTTTTTTTTTTTTTTTAGAAAAAGACTCAATAGATTCAAAAGACTGTGATAGCAATTTAGTGAATATTCACAAGAGACAGAGGGTGTCAAAGTCGGAGAGTCCTCAAAAATGTGACGATTCTCCGGCGGGTACTTGTTGTTCTAAATTTCCTGATAGTGAAACCATTCCAGTGCAGACTCCATCAATACCCACGTTAGTTTGTTTATACTAAATATAATTTAATTTAATACTCTGTTTGATTGCCATTCTATTTTAGTGTTCCTCGAATCTTCTTCGGGACTCGCACTCATAAGCAACTTGAACAAGTGATAAGAGAATTCAAGAAAACTGTATATGCTAAAAATATAAAAATGAGTATTCTATCTAGTCGTGAACACACTTGTATCAAAGACCTCGAAAGATCTTTCTCTTCGAAGACTGAAATGTGTAGAGACATCCTGGACAAGGTGTTTTGATTTAATTCATTTAATATACAATACAATGTTGGAATATAATGATATTAAACTTCAATTTTGTATTGTAGAAGAAAAAATATGGTCAGAAGGGTGAAAAGTATAAAGACTTAGGTGGATGCATATTTAAAGACAATATGAAAAGGATGCTTGGAGGAAGAGCTCCAGAAAACGTGTGGGATATCGAAGAATTGGTCAAATTAGGAAAAATGCGTGGAGCGTGTCCATATTTTGTTGCTAGAGAACTCGCTGCTAATGCAGATATCATATTTTGTCCTTATAATTATCTGATGGATCCCCTCATCAGAAGCAGTGTAATTATCTGTTTTTTATACACAAAAACATTTCATTTGATGTATTTTTAATTTTGTTTATTTTCATTATTTTTAGACATCCATTAAATGCGATGATGATATAATTTTGATTGATGAAGCTCATAATATTGAAGATGTGTGTAGAGATTCTGCTTCACTAATTTTAGAACTTCAAGCAATAAATGATGCTATTGGCGTAAATTAAAAACTCATATGTTTAATGCTATTTACTAATAAAAATATATTTCACAAGAAATATTTTCAGGACATCGATCATCTCTTGAAAAATACTTATAGTGTTGATCATAAAGAACAAGAGTTGCACTATTTTAGGAAAATATTAATTAACTGGGCAGATTGGTAATTCCCGCAATAATGTAATCATATTCTTTTTTTGTCATTCATCTCTTTATTCAATTTACAAAGGTTTGAAAATCATACACCTTTGATGGCCAAACAATTTAATGGAGAATCTACTTATTCAATGAGTGGTAAAGACTTCGCAGTTTCAATGGAAAAACACGACTTCAGCTTTGAGCAATTTACTGGTATTTTTTACTGATACTATTTTACTAGGTATATTAAATTTAAAGCGCTTTCTGTATTCAATATGTTTGTTTAGAATTTCAATTAAGAGTGACTGAAATGTTGGAAAGAATCAGAGAAAGAAACGATGATAAAGTTAAACTAGTTTCAATTAAAAGTGTATCAGCAACTTTATTGGAATCAATATGCTTAATTTTCGGTAAGCATATCTTTCAATTCTTATCAATATTTAAATTTATTTTATTTTATCCATCGCTAATATTTTCAGGATTCTTTTATCGGAATAACTGTCAAAATTTCGATGATTACAAATGCACATTGATCCAGAAAGAGGATTGGAGCTCAAAATCCCAAAATAACCGCTCGTGGAATACAAAAGTTTCAAAGAAAAAGGTTTCTTTACATTTCTCACATTTTTTTCTCATTCACATCTAAATACATATATCTATGTTTTCAAATTCACAGTCACTCCATATAATGTGTATGAATCCGGCAGTAGTGTTTAGTCCGATTGAAAAAACTGCAAGATGCATAATACTCACATCTGGAACTCTCACACCCACTCTTAGTTTTCCTGCAGAACTAGGTTCTATGTTTCCTATCAATCTTCAAACCGGTCATGTCATATCGCAGAATCAGGTTTGATATTATTTAGTTTTCTTATTGAATGATAAAACAACAATTTTTATTAATTCGAAATTTTTAGGTTTGGGTTGGAAGTGTAAAATGTGGTCAGAACGGTTTCCCAATGGAAGCAACTTACAAAAATACTTCACAAACAGAATGGCAAGATTCACTTGGAAATTTGCTTTATTGGATTTGTGACACCGTACCTCATGGTGTTCTTTGTTTTCTATCTTCGTATAGATTGATGGATACTCTTCGTGAAAGGTTTGTTTATGTAAAATATTTTTTATTCCAATAAATTTATCAATTATTAATTAGCAGTTAAGTAAATAATGTATCGGTTTCGGTAGGTGGCAAGTTACTGGAATTTGGTCAAAGATCGAAAACAAAAAATCAATCTTTTGTGAAAGTAAAAAAATGAAAGAACACGACGAAATCATGTCTGTGAGTGAAAATGTTTTTTTTTTTTTTTATACATATAGTTTCAAGTTTTCTGAACATATTGTTCTTTCTACCCATTGAATCATCATTTCAGGATTTCTATTCACGTGTTGAAGATGATAACGGAGCTCTACTTTTTGCTGTATTTAGAGGTAAAATATCGGAAGGAATGGATTTTAGAGATCATCAAGCTCGAGCAGTTGTTTCAGTAAGTTTATTTAATGGAAATAATATGAAATTCATTGATACATTTCCTTTTAATTCATAGGTAGGAATTCCATATCCAAATATAAAAGATTTCATTATCAACTGTAAAATGAAATATAATGATTCTCACAGAGCAGATAAAGGATTATTATCTGGTAGTGATTGGCTGCAAATTCAAGCATATAGGTGAAAATAAATTAGTAAACAATTTCCATTTTAATATTAGTTCATAATAAATAAATTTTCTAAACAGAGCATTGAATCAAGCACTCGGTAGATGCATTCGACATCGAAACGATTGGGGAGCTGTGATAATGGTCGATTCTAGATTTGAAAATCCAGCTTATACTAAACACATATCCAAATGGGTTCGAAGTTTTGTAAGTTGAATATGCTTTATAGAAATGTTAACCATCATAAAATTATATATTATAATTTAAATGTATAAATAATCTTTTTTATAGCTCAGTGATAATCATCACACATGGCAAAGTTTAACTTGTGGTCCTAATAATTTGAAACAATTCATTAGTAAAATGTCAATTGAGGGTACAAATTCATAGAATTTATTTGTTTTATTTTGTCATTCTTGTAACTTTCAATTTTTTTCTCTATTTTACCTGTAATTAATCATATGAATGTGTTCAATACAAATGTTTATTAAAGTCATATTTTAATAAATCTCAAATAATAATAACAATATATTTTTTTATCTGAATTTTGTGTAAACCCATTGTTGAAATTTTTTGTACAAATGACTTAAATAATACACGTTTTTCAATAAAATATACCTCTGAAATTTTATTTGATATTCCAAATATTATTCATGGTTGATACATTCACAAGCAAAGTTAGAAACTGGTTAAAGAATTTTTGAATGGGAGAAAGGACAATCTTTTCATAAGTGTACTTATTCTTTTTTTTTCTTCGATTGGATAATTATCAATTAACTAATCTGTAGAATTTAATAAAATCGTCTATTAAATTATGTTTCATAAAAAAAGTAACAAAATTCAAAACCTCATAACAGGCATTTGCCTTCGACAGTTTGTCAGCTACCGATCGCCCATAGCGTGATGAAAATTCTTTAAAAACGTGCAAAATAACTTTGTCATGGGACCATTTTAATGTTGCCAGCACTGCGCATTAAAAATCCATCGTTTATGTATTGCCGCCCTGATTATGTACGAGAAGCATACAGAGTGTTACTAATGTCGGATCGACTTGTCAAAATGAACGAAGATGGATAACGAAGACGAGAACGGTAAGTCCTCGAACTCCAACTTCCTCATCACCACAATTGAACCTCGTGTCTCCACAAAACCTCTCCATCGTCAAGCAATCCTCGCGCAAGAGTCAGCTTCCTCAACACACCCACACCCACCTGTCAAACGTGTGGGCGTTTACTAACATCAGCGTTCCTCGGATACAACAAAGCTTTTCGATTCCAATGAATCAGACTCGTTCCAATTCATTCCTATTTAGTCTAATTCATGCTCTAGCTTCAGTTTCTGGATCGATGAATTCATAAGTTTGTGTGATGCATTCTACAGGAAAAATTCTAGTTGTGGTTTAGTGTAGGAAGTGATAAAAATTTTATGTGCTACTTAGGTGGTTGATATTATTGACGATATGCAAGTTCAATATTGGTGGAAACATTAATCGTGTAGGTGTGTATTGAAACATCCTCTTGATATAATTGAAATTTATGTTAAAACTTCACAAGTACAATAAACTCTTGTTTAAAATTTCAAAACTCTGAAATGTACCTGTATATTCAATAGCCTTAACCTCCACAAATGAAAATAAGTCTAGGTAAAAAACCACCAACTTATCCCAATATTTGTGCAATATTACCTAATTTATAATTTCCGTCAATATTATAGAACTATTTAAACATTCAGAAGGTGTAATTATCAATATTGTATCATTAGATATATTGATTGTTTAAGTTTTGTATCATATTGAGTAATTCTATTAACATGTGTTTTTTATAGCTGCCGCTTCACCTCCTGAAAATGGAGTGTGTTCGGGATGTCTCAACCAACTATTGGATGAAGATTATGTATCTGCGCTCAGTCAAGAATGGCATATGGAATGCTTTAGATGTTCAGCTTGCGATGTTGCTTTATCGTCTTGGTATTTTGAAAAAGATGGATTGCTATTTTGTCAAGCCGACTATTGGGCGCGATACGGAGAAGCTTGTCAGCATTGTGGACAAGTAAATCATATTATTCATTCAAAATTTACGAGAAAATAATATTAACTATATTTATTAACAATTTATAGATTATCACCGGTCCTGTTATGGCAGCAGGAGATCACAGATTTCATCCAGAATGTTTTTGTTGTGAGCTATGTTCAGCTTTTATCGGAGACGGAGAAGCATATGCACTTATTGAAAGATCAAAACTATATTGGTTAGATTTTTTTTTATTTTCCGATAAGATGATAATAAAAAATTCTTATTATTATGCTTAATTTTATTTGATAGCGGTGCTTGTTATGAAAGAGTGATGCGCCCTTTGAGCCGAGGAGGCAGAAGACATGCGATTCAATTGGTTGAAGTACCTCCGCGAGTATCAAACTGTTCACCTCACAATCCAAATTCAGTGCCATTCCTTCGTCTGTCTCCGGATCCTCACAGAGGTCTCACAATCAAACAGTCAGTATATTCATTGTAATTTTTTTAAACAAAAACCGCAGATCGTTTTGGGTTTTGATCATTTATTACATGTGTGTTTTGGATATGTTGTTAATTTTGAAAAATGACTAATTTCGCAGACTTTTGTACGCCATGCAGGGTAAACTGGCTGCTTTAATACGATCGTTCATACAAGCGACCCTTTCGCTCTGCATTCAAATCACGAAATATAGGTATCGAAATGACGCATGTCTTGAATAAATGTCAATTGTGTATTCATATTCATTTATTTATGTCACCGTTCAAATATTCACTTCAATAAGTTCATAAACACCCTAGTTTGAAAATACAAATACTATAGATGTTTGCTTGTGTCTTATGCCCGTCATCCACTTGTGAGTGGAACGGAGTGGGAGAAGGATATACCTATACATAGGAGGAGATTTCCACTTTATTCATACTAAATCTGGCCAATTTAGTATGTGTATACACGAACTAGTTTGTTAATACACAAATGAAATGTAAATTTGGACGGTAACATACACCAGCACTATTATTTGTTTTCTCGTTGTGAGCACTGACAAACTTCTTCTGTACCACATCATTATTAGATCAATGTTGAGAAATCTTGACCTTTCATGCTTTTTCAGTTGTTTGAAACTATGCATGTTTTTTAGTCCGTATATTTTCATTTGTGTTATTTCCGCTTCTTTGGATTGTTTCTTCTGTTATTCGTTTATGTTCTCTGTTACTTTTAAGCTTTGTTCATACTCATCTCCGTGCTTAGTGTGTTTTCTGTCATTTTTAGTGTTGATGTATCGTGTGGACTAATGGCCTTACATATTGGTGATAGAATTTTAGAAATCAATGGAACGCCAATTAAAGATCAGCCAATTTCACAAATAGAACATCTAATTTGTTACTCCGATACTGTCTTACAGGTTTTTTGTTTGTCATAATGTAAAATTTTGTTTTCTTTTTTTTTTATACTGTATTAAATAAAACATGTTTCATTTTCAGCTGACCATTGAACATGATCCTGAGGACTCAAATAATAAAGTTACTCAACCGACATCATTATCAACACCACCAAAACCTATTCCAGAAATATCTAATAACAACAACTTACCGATTTGCTCAAAATCTCATGCAGATGAATCAGAAAAAAACAATTTAATAATTTCTAGTCCTTCAGTATTAAATACCGATAGCAATAACTACTTAATGAATAACAAATTTCCTGAATCACACATCCATGAGAAAGAAACTCATATTCCTCTAAAAACTTCGAATAACATGAACACACAAATACCTGGAGGTAATTACTATCATTTTTTTTCACTTATGGTAATTGAAATGCCATTCTATATTGAATATACGTAATTTAAAGCTACTCGTGAGCGAGTTTTCAAAAAACGCATTGAAGATGGTGCCACTTTCGGTGGAGCTCGAGCTCGACATCTATGGAGAAAAACAGGAGCAATGCGAACATCTCATCCTAGTCCATTAGGAAACAAAGAGCGGAGTTCCAGCATGTCTCGTTTAATTGATGGGTATGGTTTTCATGTTTTTTTCTCATATTTTTTACTTCATTACGATGATTTTCAATTTTTTTTCCAATGTATTTTATAGATCTCCATATGAACACGCTGAAATTTGTGATGGTGGTGGAGTTTTGAATGATTTAGCTAGAACAAGATCTTTCAGAGTCGATGCAAGACCTCCGGCTACTGTTTTCAGAGCTGCAGATCTTCTACAAGTAATTTCAATTCATTCAATATATGTAATTATAAACATCTTCATATGATTGATTAAAACTATATTTTTCATCTTTGACCAGGGAGAACTTTTGGGAAGTGGATTTTTCGGTCAAGTATTCAAAGTCACTCATCGCGATACTAACGAAGTTATGGTACTCAAACAATTGTATAGAGTCGATGAAGATGCTCAAAAGAATTTTCTCAAAGAGGTTTATTTCATAGATTTTTTTAGATCCTATAATATTAATATGAACTCACACTAATATTTGAAAATGTACAGGTTGCAGTGCTTCGCTCACTGTCTCACCCTAATGTACTTAGATTCGTCGGAGTGCTATATAAAGAACAAAGACTGCATTTAGTCACAGAATATATCGGCGGAGGTACTTTACGTGCATTACTAGAAGGTCCTAGAGCTCCACCTTGGGCAGAAAGAGCAGGTTATGCTCGCGATATAGCAGCGGGACTGGCTTATTTGCATCGAATGAATATCATTCATCGTGACTTGAATTCCCATAATTGTCTTGTTAGAGAAGTAAAATCAATACGATCCAAAATTTTGTATATATACTTTTATTGTCATTTGAAATTAATGCATTCTTTTATATTAATAGGATAAAACTGTGATAGTGGCTGATTTCGGATTAGCACGAATTGTAAAAAGAACAGGAGTTTCAGGGAGTCTGGAAAGATCACAAAGAGGTTCTGCCAGAGAAAGGAAGAAACGTTATACCGTATGTTGAGTTTATCAATGATTTGTAAACTAAATTTATTTTTCTTAAAATATCCATTTCTTTAATAGGTTGTTGGAAATCCTTATTGGATGGCTCCTGAAATGATGAAAGGAAATGTTTATGATGAGAAAGTTGATGTGTTTTCTTTCGGAATCGTACTTTGTGAAGTATGTATTTTAATATTCATATATTATTTGTTTGAATAAGTTTTCATGGTTTGATTATTTTTTCAGATAATAGGCAGAGTTCACGCAGATCCTGACTTTTTGCCACGGAGCTCCGATTTTGGTTTGAATCAATCCGTGTTCATCGATAAGTTTTGTGAAGGATGTCCTGAACCACTTTATAACATTGCTTTTGTTAGTTGCAACCTCAATCCTGATAAAAGGTTTACATCATTTTTTGAAATATATACATACACATATATAATATTTTAATAATAGATGAGCTTTACATAATTCACATGATTTTTCTCCAGACCACCTTTTGAAGTTATTGAAGTTTGGCTGGAATCACTAACTGTACATTTATCTGTTCAACGAACTCCTCCAATGAATTTGCTGCAAGACATTTTACATTATAATGGATCTTGCGATGTTTCTTCACCGACATCGCCCAGCGATGATACTCCAGAACTGACATTAATACCCCCTAAACAATGTCTTAATGATAATACCATATTCAGCGAAAAGGTGCACCATGAAGAGGAATCAATATTGAAGAAAGTAATGAGAAATTCCATTCATATTTTCACATTTACAAGTCGTAATCTTCTAATAATATTTTTTTGTTTTATAGTCTAAATCTGGCGATATTCTGGAAGCTGAATTAAGATCAGAAAGAAAATCAATTCCAGAAACTGTAAAAATCAGAGGACTGGGTCCTAAATGTATATCGGCCAGTCATTTATGCATGCCCAACAAACCTATGATACCCGGTACAGGATTGAGTAAAAGTCAAAATGCACTTTACGTCACCCCATCTGGCTACATACTAAGCACTGTAAATCAAAAGATAAATATAACAAAGGTGGATGATGTGAGAGAATGGTTGGATAATCCGATAATATTAAAAGAAGAATCCAAAGTCACTGTAGCAGAAAAAAGACAATCAATCGACAATTCGTTATCAGAGCGTGAATTCAATTTTCAAAACAAATCCAGAAAAGTAGATACCACTTTAGAAAAAATTGTTTGTGATGAAAAATCTGAATTTAAGGAGCCTGATCTCAGTTCATTGAAAGTTTTGAAATCCAAGAGTCAAAACTGCACAACTTTGAATCACAAAAACATTCCAGATTTACCATATTTGAGAAATCAATCTGTTGAAGAACTGGAGAGCGATAAGAAAATGGCAATAGACGTTTTGCAACCTATTAGCAGACATTTTTCAATTCCTAACCATGATGTAGAAGATTATTCAAAGTATAGTAGTGATTCAGACGATATGTCTGATGAAGTGAAATCGAAAATCAGTCCCGCTTCAACGTTCAAACGCATTTTTAAAAATGATTCCAATTTATATACGGTCAATTCTGAAGAACCTTCCAAGTCAAAGCAAATTGAAAGTAGCAAAAGAAAGATGAACATTTCTAAAAACATTCAGCAATTGCGTCAAAATTTTGAACCTAAACAAACAGAACCTTCACCAGATAAAAGTAATAAATCATTTAACACATTTGCTAAAAAATTGTTGTCACCTAAACTAAACAGAAAATCAAACAACCCATTGACAAAAATATTCCAACCTCACAACAATCTTTCGATCAACGAAGATACTGATTCTAAAGATACAAAAGTCAGCAGAAAAGGAAAAAGCACATTCTTTGTCTCCAAACCACACAATGATATTAGCAAAGATGATCTCAGTTCCAATTCTTCATCTTTAAATGGCTTAGAGAAAACACAAACTAAGAATCTGAAAGTAAAAAACTTGCTGAAGTCTAAACCGCCAAAGGTGAACATATGGCCTACTGAATCGAATGTTTCTGATCATGAGGTGATATCTAATAATTCAAACAAATTAGTAAATGCTGGAAAATGTATTACTCCTTTGCTAAGACGTCATAATCGACAAATAGATGACATCAGCTCTGTAGGTCGATTTAGTTATAGAGAGAAGAGAGCTCCATTTCTCAAATGCAATATTCCAGATAAGAAAATTGATATAACTGATACCAAATTGACAAAACCAGTGTTTGTATCTAAAAATGAAGAATTTAATCTAGATAATTCTGATTCGACTGTGATCAACAATCAGAAACCAATTTCTGCACCACTAGTGCGTTGTAGTAACTTCAAACATATACCTTCATTAAATTCAGATGTGAATAAAGATGTTT
Organism: Cheumatopsyche charites; assembly: GCA_024721215.1. NCBI lineage: Eukaryota > Metazoa > Arthropoda > Insecta > Trichoptera > Hydropsychidae > Cheumatopsyche > Cheumatopsyche charites. The sequence goes on along the minus strand of CM045577.1, from coordinate 1,596,266 downwards.
CATCAGAAAAAACATCAGATGTGAAAACTTTAACTGATAAAAATAGCGATGAACTTGTGATTGAAGACAATACCGTCATAAAAAGTGATTTTACAAATCCTTTGAAAGATTCCACTAGCTTTAGTAACAGTGAATTAGGAATATCAACGAGCAATTATGTCAGCCTCGCAAATCTTAGGATTAACTGTCCAAGTCTAGGAAGAACGAGAGAATCTCTTGTAAGAAGAAACATCTCGAAGTTCGATCCTGACGGACGCGTTAATATGAAAAACAAAAACGCCGAGAAGCCTTCAGACAAATGTGTTCCAGATGTCGAATCATCGAGCCTTCATTTAGTAAATGAATGTAAGAAACCTTTAGAAAGTACTTTGCTGTGATTGAAATAATTCCATAATTAAGAGAATACAATTTGCAAAATCTACAATTTTAAAGTAAATTAAGTCACAAACCGGAAAGAATCTCTCGTAAACGTCAATATCTACTAGAGTAGCATTGACCGACAATAAAAAATTTGATACTGTTGAACCTCTTTTGGGTTTGATACATTTTTTCTTCTTTTTTTGTATATTTGTAAATATACTGTATTTAGTGTTAGATCTGCGTACTCTTCGCAAAAAAGAAATCTGTTGAGAATCAGCATTATTAAAATATTTACTAACAAATGATAACGAAACCTTTTAAAGAATATATTGAATTTGTAAAGATTGCAATTTCTTGAAATTTCAAGATAAAGACAGAAAAAAATAACATTCCAATTAATTGGCTATATCGCTTTGTTAAAATTGTATAATCAAAATTTGCAGTATTATTAAAAATGAACTGATTGTTTACATGTTTTTTATAATACTGAATGTTGAAATATAAAAATTTGTATAAGGAATTATTTTTATTTTTTGTATAATTTGAAAGAAATCATATGAATAACACAAAAGATATATTAACATTTTTATTAATAATGGGATGAAATACATTTCACTGAAACATCATTCGATCGATTCAAGAATGAGGAATTCATAACATCTGCAAACGTTAAGAGTTTTCTAATCGTGAAGAATCCATACGATAGTGGATCATATGCAGAATAACGATAAAAAACTCTTCATTCTTACACATGACAATCAAAATCAACAATGTGCATAAAACATAATACAATTAGATAATATCTATGAAAATTTATTTTGTTGTAATCGTATATGATAGACACGTTAGTGCATTTATATTTAAAACATGATTATTGCTATTTCACCACAAAAATTGATAAAAATGTGTCGTAACGTTGAGTCTTCATCGGAATAGTGAGCAGTAAAAAAAATAGTTTTTCACTGTAAATGTAAATGATAAATCCGTAACAAACTAACATAGATTTGCAGTTACGTAAAGGCATTCATGACAGGAAACAAGTTTCGATTGTTCAGAATCTTCAGAATACTCGTGACGAAAAATAAATGAAACTTTTGACTCGTATTTTGTACTTCAGTCAGGCTGATTGGCACTTTTCAATCGAGATATCAAAACAATTTAAATGAAAATCTTTAATGTATAATTTAAGACACTAATTTCAACTGAAGATCGTGTCACATTATCGCACATCAAATATTGAGAAGATCCTGAAATTTTTCAATCGGGATATATAAAAATTTTGAAGCATTTGAACTACTCTTATATTTTAATAAGTACACAGTATCAGACATGTGTTGATCACTTATAATATTTTTTTTCACAGCTACATACTCACATTTTATGTAGTATAGGGTATTCACTAGCAAACTTTACACTTGTAGGTATATTGTAAAATCAGCTTCAAACTGTAGATATTAAGTTTTTAGCCTAAAAATAAATTGATGATGCTTACCGATTCGACATGTCGAGGGAAAACCTAAAGTACTCAAAAAAAATGATATGCCCATCTTCAATTTGAATAACAAACATGAAGATGATCCATCACTCGGTCATAATATGCTCTCTGCCAACATCTTTGTTATCTGCACGTAAATTGACTTAAAACATTTAAACTAAACATGCTCATCAGTATCAGTCTTTTTTTCTCATTCAGGCTTCACAGTGATAGAGTGCATAATCATTTAATCATCCAATACGTACCATATGTTGCTCGATATCATCGAAATAGGTAAAAGAAAAAACTCACCTGAATAGGGATATGTTGCAATGTATAATCGATGCAAATATGCAGTTGCTCATTGATATAAGTGGATCGAAAATATTGCTCTTTCGAAGAATATGTCATTTATTGGAGTCATATGAATTCACTTTTGTATTTAATTATTGAGGAAAATTACATCAATATGACTCCAAATATATTCTTGATAGAATATCGATGATATGCGGCCTTCAAATTCAATTGTCATATTAAATAGATAATAAAAAATCTGTTTAAAGTATTTTAATAAATAAAAATTCAATGAAATTGAAACAATTATGATTTTACTTTTTTTCTAAATAAATAAAAATGAATGTAGCTACATACATATGTATGTTTCAAACAACTCCGGGTCACAGAAGCTAGTAACAAAAAATAAGAATCGTTAGAAAGGTTAAAAAAACAGATATGATTATCATAATGAATGAATTATCATACTAAAAAAATATTGAGAAATTAACTAACATCCTTAAAAGCCGCTAATCAAAGACATATTTACGGTCAAATTCTACAATTAAAGTCCTAAATTCATCTTAACTATAGCGTTACATACATGGTCACAACATGTACAGAGCTACATATAACATTAATTATTTGATAGGCTATAACGTATATTTAATGAAGATTGAATACTTAACATAGATCAGACATGTGGTTAGGTTAAAACTAACATCGATATTAAAACTCGAGCTACATGGTCACAACATGTAATACAATGTATTTTGATTATTCTAAATTTCACTAAACAGAAAGCAAACGATCTATGAGCATGCGTTTTTTTCATAAATTGAGCCGTTTACATTTTGTTGGCTATAGAAACATTGGCACTATCGATTTAAGAGATTTTCAACAAATGCTGATTTTTTTTCTAGTATGAAAATAAAAACTGAAGCCGAATAGAAAATAGTTTCATAAAAATATAATTTTATTGCACAAATAAAACAATATTGAAGCATCAAACGAAAAATATACCTAATATGAAAGAAAAAACAATATGGATTCGTAAATATCACTTAACATCTATTTTGGCACAAATGTTGAATTAATAAAATTAACAAATAAAAAAAAGCAATTACTTAAACAAATAGAATTCTATACTATATTGAGTCATGCAGATAAATTTTGCTATATTAAGTCAAATTAAAATACACCAAAACATTAAAAATAATTATATCCATTTAATATACATAGAATTATTAGGTAGGTATATGTGTATATGATAGAAGGGTTACCCGAATTCAAAAGTTTAGAAAATTCATAAGTCTTTCACATTTACACTAGATATGATGTTCAAAATTTTATACAAAACCATAATTGTACCCATGATTATGACAATGGTTTAAATCGCATTTTTTTCCTTTTGAGATATCAAACGTTTTGAATTTGTTAGGAATGCTGTTGAATATAAAAATGATACTCAATAATATTCTTTCAATTCTACAAAATTTTTGAGATTTAAAATATTTCATAATATCTAACAAAAATTTGAAATGTTTCTTTTTCATTTTATATCTTATGCGACTGTCATAATCATGACTACGGATGTGAAGTTAGGCCCAATTGTTACAATACATATAATTATTTTACAGATTTACATATTGATTATACGTTAAATATGTATATTGTGTAAATTACATATAAAAAAGGTAAGAAAAATTATTGTGCATTTCAAAGGTACAAATTTTAAAATATTTTACTATACTTCTACAATTTCCAAAAAAGTTATCATAATGAAAAGATAAATATTAATTTTATTTTTCAAATTCAGTCAAAACAGACAAGGATTAACGAATAAGTATGAATATTGTAACGTCTTTAATTTATAAAAGATTTGTATGGATATACAAACTTTGATAATTCAGAATGTTATCAATTATTTCAATACCCGATTTTTTTTTCTATGTAAACAGATCTTATTCAAAGATATTTTTCGTTGGTAAGACATATTTTGCAAAAATATTGCAATAAAATAAAATATTTTAGATTTCTAACAATCAAAATTGAAAATAATTCAATAATTTTAGAAATATGCATTTAGACATCGCTATATTGAGTAATTTCAACACTTTTCCTAAATTGACTTATAAACAAATAATTCAACACATACATAATAATCTCAGTTGAAAATGTAAAACAAACGTAACATAGGCCCATCGGATATATCAAAAGGCCACCGTATCAATTGTGAGGAACTGCTGCGATTCTCTCTTTGAGGCTCGAGAAACGTCCGTGGACCTGCTGCACTTGCTGCTTCAACCGGTCACTTACCTGCTTTTGAAGCTCTTGAACTTCTAAAATCTCTTTTCTCAAGTTTTGATAATCGTTTCTCACCTACGTAGAAAAGTGAAGAAATAGATATTGTTTAATATTTTACTAAAATTACACAAATACAAGTTTTAGAGTATAGCACAGAGTTATCTAGGTTCATTATTGCAATGTTATCACAGATATATTATAAGAAAAATAATAAGATGATAGAAGAACCTCTGTCACAGATTTGAGCAGCCTCATGACAGAAGCTTCGGGGTTCTGATCGGGTTCTGAAATCTCCCGTTCAACGGTGTCTATCTTCCATGCCATCATGTCGAGTCTCTCGTCGGTCCTCTTCACCTGAACACACATAATTTGAAGATGAACGATACAAAATACAATACGATCACAACTGAGAAGATTCAAACCGAGTTTTCCAGGTTGACGACGGCCGCCTCCATGTCAGGGTGGATTTATCACACAAAACTTGTTGTATTCTTCAAATTTATTAGGGTTTATGGAGCCTTTTTAAAGAATTTGTCACAAAAATCAACAAAAATTAAGAAAGGGGCGCGCCCCATTAACCGGTGACAAACGTCAAAACCATAACAAACTTCAAATGTTTATATCGTAACAGTCGAAAATGCGACCAAGTACTTTTCGCGCAATTTCATTTGATTTTTTTTTATTATTTGAAAAATAATCAATTAGTTATTTATTTGTTTTTTCTTTACTTTTATATGTTAGTTTTTTGTTAAAATGGGTTTCAATAAAAACACCAAAGAAGTACGCAGCTTTACTATAACGAATGAACCTCCTTTTCAACACATTTGAATTTGATAATAATTACTCATTACGATCCTTATATGTTTTCTACCTATTATTTTTATTATCCTACCTCGAAATTAATGTAATTCGTGAAAAAAAAATAGTTCATCTCCGTAGGTTTCATTTGCCCGTAAAAGAAAATAAGTATGAAACTAAAATCGAATGTCCATGAAAATTCCAAATCTAGGATGAATGTCGTCGTATTAGAAAAAATAAGAGATTACTATTATTGATTGAGATATACCTATCTTAAATCTCTTCACTGGAGGAGTCCTATATTACATCTTCTCTGAAATTCAACTTTCGTACTACGAACGTTATCGTTGAGTCAGTATTGAAAGCTTTTACGAATTTGTTTGAAATAATATAAGATATATAAGACCTTAGAAGTTAATGAGTACCTAGGTATAAATAATAAATTTTTATCAATAAAATTGAGTACTTAAATAAATTACTATTTTTATTTTCATAAATACTTATACCTACTTCTTCTCAGCATTCATGGTCTTCAAATACCTAACTTAAATATGAAAATATACCTACCAATAAATTGAAATCATTCTTCAATTGACAAAATGTTTCTCTTTTATTTAATGATTACAATATTTCGATTATTCGCTTGCGGTTTAACTAAAAGAAATGCTGTTAATAAATATTGCTAGTTTTATAATCAAAAGGAAGTTGGTTTGTCGTTTCCTGTATTATTTCCATTGTGTGCTCGGCTGACATGAAAACGATTAAGAAATCAACCACATTCTTTCTGCATGTGGTGAAATATTTCAATTTAATTTGTATTTTGAATAATTAAAGGTCAAACTGACAAATAGTATAAATATACTTTGTCAAGTTTATCTTATAATGGATGACCAAATGTCCTTTAGGTACCTAGGTGCTTTGGAATATAGTTTTTTGAAAACAAATCTAAAATTATGTATTCAGGCAGCCCATTCAACATTTATTTTGGTTTTATTTAGAAAATATCTTAATTAAGAAATGAATTTTAAGATTTAGATCTTAAGATGTTAAAATGTAAAGGGTTTCATGTTGAATCTGTTTTCAAAGAAAATATTTTTTGATTATGCATCTGAAATAGAAGATATATTTTGCTTAGAATACCAATAATTTCAGAAATAGAAATGTATAGAATAATACTGTTTAAAATATAGTAGTGTTGTGTGCTTTTTTTAACAATGATTGAAAAAATAATATACCTAGTAGTTTTCAACCACAATTGAGTAAACCGATTGTGGTTTTTGCACCCAGCTCATACATCTGGTATATAAAAAACTAACACAATATGATAAAATCAGTTGATCAACTACTGTTGTTCAGCAAAATATACAAACTAACAACAAAAGACTTCATTAAAAATGGAAAAAAATCTTCAACTACTCTTCGACAGACCAGGAGAGCCTACTTTCACCCAAAAAGGAAATGAAGGAATCGTCTTTGATATTCCATCCCATTATTACGTAATTTACATTTTTAATATTATTTACATCATAACTACCTTGTTAATTTGTTTTATTTATTGAATTATAGACCGATCGCTATCAACCTCTCGGACAGACTTTAGCGAATCGGTTTGGAGAAGATGCATCGCAACATGTGCCGATTAAAACGATTCCTTCAGTTAATTTAAGGAGTGCTACTCAATTATCAAGAGATGATGCTTTTTCAGTTTTTGTTCCTCGACACCGAAGAGCTGCTGCGGATCTCATTGACATATTCATGGGTAAATACATACTCTTAATTTTGCTAATTGTTCAAATACCTATATTTTAAATTATTATATTGTTTCAAGAATGTGCTGATCGTGATACGTTATTGTCTACTGCACTCTACTGCAGAGACAGAGTCAATCCCGGAATGTATAACTATGCTTTAAGCGTAGCTATGTTGCACAGGTATTTTATTTCTTTTGATTATTATAAAGCTTGAACAATAATAATTACCTATATGCCCGTTGTTAAGGGTGTAATTGTTAAAATTGAAAAAAAAAAGTACACTTATACCTACGATTAAATGAAATATATCTACCTATACAATATCATTTACAGACCAGATACAAGAAACGTTCCCGTACCAACATTAGTTCAATCATTTCCGGATAGATTTTTTGATCCTGCCGTATTTTCTCAAGCGAGAGAAGAAGCCCAGATAGTCACTACTGAATCAAGGGTATTTTTTCTTAACAAACTCCATGACATTTGAGATCTCAAGCAATCATTTCTTTGGAGTTATTTGCTTCAACTCTGAAAATGAACCCTCCTCCAAGTAGTTTCAATGATACGTTTTTTATTGAAACTACTTGGGATTCAACGCTAAACTGAAACAAAGAAACTAGAAAAAGTTTTTGGTCATAAATCCTAATCATTTTCATATTTCAGACTCCGATTGTAATTCCTCGCGATTTCACAGCGAGCGATTTGGAAGAAGAACACAGAGTGGCTTATTGGAGAGAAGATATCGGAGCAAATCTTCATCATTGGCATTGGCATTTGGTATACCCGTTCGATACGAACAACCAAGGCATAGTCGAGAAGGATCGTCGTGGAGAACTATTCTACTACATGCACGAGCAAATGCAAGCCAGATATAACTTTGAGAGGCTATCGAACATGCTTGCACGTGTTAAAAAACTCAATAACTTCCGTGAACCGATCAAAGAAGCCTATTATCCAAAATTAGACACGATCATTGCTTCAAGGTAATTTATATTAAAAAATCTTGATAACATTCATGAAATGTATATTTCAATGAAAATTTCAGAGGGTGGGCTCCGAGACAAGAAAACATGCGATTTCAAGATTTGAACCGACCCGTTGATAACATTATAATGTCTGTAAACGATTTTGAAACATACATAAGGAGAATATTTGACGCTATCCATTCTGGTATAGTGAGAGATGTAAGTGGAAACAATTAATATTCAATGGAATAATTTATCAGCTGTACAATCATAAACACTATTTCAGAGAAACGGAAGAAACATCACACTCGATGAACAAACCGGTATTGATGTTTTGGGTAATTTAATAGAAGCAACTACATTGAGTGTTAATCAAGAATATTATGGAAGCATTCACAACTTTGGACATCTCTTTTTGGGATACATTCATGATCCAGAGGGAAAATATTTGGTGAGCTATATATTCACTAATAAATATTAAATTGACTTGAATTGAGATACAGAAAAAAATTGTCAGAGTCAAACAAAAAAAATATGTACATATATCAAAATGAGAGACATGACATAATCTATTTTCATAATGATGGACACATATTTTTCAATAAATATTACCTAGTATAAAACATAAGTTTGTGATAATAGGAAAGATTTGGAGTGATGGCAGATCCAGCTACAGATTTGCGTGATCCAATTTTCTTCCGTTGGCATGCTTACATCGACGATATGTTCCAAGAGTTTAAAGGATCACTCCCACGATATACTAGAGCTCGAGTAAGTAACATTATTATTAATACAAAATCCAAACAGAGAATAAGATAGATGCATTGATTGTTAGCTGGACAATCCTGACATTCGTGTAACCAATGTTGTGGTCGATGTCCAAGGAGGACGACCTGATGTCTTTGAAACTCACTGGATGCAAAGCGATTTAGATCTTTCAAGAGGAATGGATTTTGTCAGTTCCGGTAGCATTTTGGTCAGACACACTCATCTCAACCACAAACCCTTCACATACAGGTAAATATTTTTACCTATCGTCTCCTTAATTTCACATTGACTTGAAAAAATCAATTGTTTCATTCAGAATAACGGTGAACAACTCTGGAGCGGCAAAAATGGGAACTGTGAGAATATTCCTAGCGCCAAAATATGATGAGAGAGGTTTACCATGGCAATTCAGGGAACATCGTCTCATGTTCATTGAAATGGATAAATTCTCCACCCAATGTAAGCAGATTAATAGTTTTCGAATTATGAATAATTTTCATAATACTCAATTTTAATTTCTCAGTGCAATCTGGAACAAATCAAATTGTGAGACGTTCAGATGAATCATCGGTCACCGTCCCATATGAACGAACCTTCAGAAACTTGGAAGCAGGAAGAGACGGAGTAGATAACGAGACGTTCAACTATTGTGGATGTGGATGGCCACAGCATCTCTTGATTCCAAAAGGAACTCAACCTGGAATGGCATGCCAACTATTCGTAATGGTTTCTAATTATGACCAAGACGTTGTGCAACAGACTTTGGATGGAGCATGCTCTGATGCTGCAAGTTATTGCGGAATCAAAGACAGATTATATCCAGATAGAAGATCGATGGGATATCCTTTCGATAGGCTTGCTAATGATAATGTAGGCTCCGTGGAAGATTTTCTAACTCCGAACATGATTTTGAAAGATGTTACTATTAGATTCTCTGACACTACCATTTTAAATCCCAGAAATCCTAGAAACAATCGAACAACTTAATAAAAGACTTAACCTTCGAGCATTAACATGAAAACGTTTTACATGTTTACTAAATATTGTTTTCATAATATGATAAGTATTTCCTGATTTATATAATAAGATTTAAAGCGATAAGATAATGTAATAAAGTATAATAATATTTATAAAATAAGATAATCAAATAAATAAAGTGAATGAAAAAAGAATTGTTTAATTAAACTGGCTCATTTGAAACACAAATTTATTTACCTACTTCAATTTTAATCAACTGATATTTCAAACAATGAAATTTGGAAGCATAGTTGATCACAGAATATTTTACAAAATCTGAAATTCCTGGAATGTTCAAACATGAATATGCTTTTTAGTATTAGAACATTAAGAACTTTAAGAAAATATATATTTGGAATATTTTTTTGAAAAATTATAACAATCTATTGGAATAAAAATAATATAAAATACATTAGGTATTGAAAAACATGTTTTAAAAATTTTGACAATGGTACTAATGCTTTTAATAATACTTTACTCTTTAAAAGAAATTCAATTCAATTTAAAAGTTGGATCTATCTTAATGGGAAGACCTCTCGACACAATACTGGCAGCAATCAACGTATAAGAAGTAGAATGCCTCGCTACTCCTAAAGCTCTCAATAAATTCGATTGCAATTCAAAATTTCCATTATCTTCGAGATTCGTTGCATCTAAATATGCATAAAAAAATGTTAAATACAAAATTATTGAAACCAATAATAGTTTCATACAAGAAGAATTATTAAAAATCGATACATTCTAGTAAAATATTAAAATTCACCTAATATTCCTTGTGTCCATTGAGATTTACCAATTTTTCCCCATGATTTGGGCGCTTTTGATGGAAAAAATAAGCTGACTAACATAGACGTGACTTTATCTACTTCAAGATCGGTCACTTCCCAAAGCATTCCAATGACACAAGGACTAAAATAATACTTAATTAAAGAACATAAGTAATTAATTAATTGCCAATAGTGAGTAAAGTTATTCACCAAGAAGCTACGTGGTAATATGAATGTGTGGGAATGTGTAAAAGGCGTGTCCCTGGATTGCGTAATCCCACACTGCCACAACCACTTAATATCGTCATCGCTTTGATTCTAGAAAGTCTTTCAGCTCCTCCATTCATGTATTGAGAGCCGTCTCCGTGACCACAATATCTGTATCGAAATGTAAAATACTGAACAAGACGAAAAAACATATGAAAATTTGGTGAATAATTAAACATACAAAAATATATCAGATTCTTGCAGATATTTTTGATAGATATCTGATGAAGACGGAGTATTTATTTCTCCTTTCCATTGCGGACACCAGTAATTCATGAAAGAAATCATACGCTTTTCCATGCGTTTTAGATCATTACCTGTAAATTGAAATGATTTTAATTTTTTTGAAAGGCCAAATATAGTTTTCAATAAAATAATTAAGATAACAGACCTGGATTGATCATGAAACTTCCTTTATTCGGTTTTAACAAAATATACCCATCACGTATATTAGAACTGTGTTCTTTGTATAAAGCATATGTTAGACTGAGACATTCCATTCTCGTAACAGATTGATTAGAAAACATAGGTAAGACTTCCCACGGAAACATATCTAATTTCTAAAATCAAAATCATTTAAAATTGTACGTATATTTATGAAAAAAAGGATTAAATGATAATATTACTTCATCTAGTAAAATAATCACAGGTCCTCTTTCACAATTCTTCAATCCAGGTAAATCATTTTCAGATTTCACTTCATTGAATGCTACCATAAAAGCTTTCTTATAACATTCAAATTCGCTACTAGTTGAAGTAGTTTTTATAAAACAATTTTTACAAAAATCTTTTGATTTAGAAACACATTTACAATTGTCATAAATTGCACATTTATTAATATTAACTTTTTCATATAAAATGCCAGAATAATCTATATAAATTTTACGTAGCAATAATGATGCTTCAATTGTGCTTATAAAGTGTGCGGAACTGAAAAATAGATACATCAGCATTTTTTGTACGGAAGAGAACGAAATTCTGAAAAATATATGAAAGAAATATTACATACAGTTAAATTTGTATTATATTGATTTATAATGTTGAAAATACCTATTTTCTGAACATAAGTTATCTACATATTTGAGAATTCTTTGTAATAAAGGTTTAGACAAAATTTTACCGCTCATTAAACATTTCCAAGGACCAAGCCATTTTTTGTCCATTGTCATAATGATACTCTTAAAATATAGTTAAAATATAATACCAAATTCATTAATATTTGAATTCTCAATAAAAAAATACAAACTTTCATTCGAAGATCACAATCAGTTCTTCGATCCCAATAGTTTTGGATTAAACTTTTAGATAATTTTGAATTGTTTTCTATAACTTTAAGATTATCTTCTAATGTTGAATGTAATTCTTCAAACAACGATTTTTCACCACCTAAGAGTAACATGTGAATTAAAATTTATAATTTATACCTACTTCATTTCAGATTGAAAAAATAAAGTATACAAAGTTCTTTTTCAGGAGATATTTTAACATTTAAAGTTTCAACATTACACAAATCAGAGAAATGTGATTTTAAAACGGTAATATAAAATTCTTTCACAGATGATTTAATGTGACGCTGAGATTCCCATAGTTCACAAGGATCATATCCGCCAGTAAATTGCACAATTGTCCATTCTATAATAATAAAATGATCAAATAATACAATCTACATAAAAATATCTACGAAAAAAATACAAACCTTTGGGAAATTCTTTTAATTTATCAACCATTCCTTTAATCTCTATTTCATCATCATTGGCATGTTTAACATATGATTTATTTAATTTATCATTTTCAGACGCAGAAAATGGATCATGTTTGTACTCAATTTGATCATCATTAAACAAACATGAAAGCAATTCATCACAGCTGTAAACCACACAAATAAAAAAATAGAATACCGATTCATATAAGAAAATTGTATAAACAATATTATGTTACACTTACTTGTCTTTTAGCTGTATATTTGTAACATCTCGATGAAACTTAAAATCCATTATTTTATTTTTTTTGTCAGCTGAAAAATGACGCATGAAATGTGTTAACTATAATTTAGGTAAAGTAAGACTTCATAAGATCAATTTCATTACTTTCACAAACATTTTTTTCATATCTGTAACATGCCGCAGTTCTCACAGATGGTGCAATTGCTTCAACAAAATTATATGAAGCTTCCAAATATCGGTTTTCCTTCAAAAGACATTTAGCATTCAATTTCCTTAGACCTTAAAATTATACAATCGACTTCAATGACAAATAATACTAAATTTACACGAATGCACAGATTTAGTTGATAAGTTAGTAACAGTATGTAAAAGGGCCAGAAATTAGGTTATGTTGAAAATCTTATATATTCAGTTTGAAATTAATTTAATTTAGAGCAATTTAGACTGCGAAACATAGATGCATCAGTTTTCAATGAGAAATCGTTACGTTTGTGCAATTTTATATGAAAAAGTTTTAAAGAAAAAAAAATATTTAAATCAAAACAGTGATTACAAACTTTGATAAGTAGGTCCGTTTGGATCGCTAGATTTTAGTTTTAGCGCCTTTTGTATATCTGTTAATAATTTTTTTAAAGTTATATTGTCTTTGATTTTCGAATTAGACATATTTTTGGCTGAAATCTAATGAAAAGTGACAATTTATTTCGACTGTGAAACTGAAATTCTATTGTGAATTGTCAAACTGATATTTGAAATTTAAAAACCGTTTGTTTGACATATGTCTTAAATCATTAAAAAACGGGCATGTTCACAAATATATTTATTTTTATTAAAAAAGTATATTATTTTTAAATAAATTATATTTTTAATTTTAAATGTATATTTTTTGATAATTATGTAAACAAATTCAATATAAAAATGAATAACAAGGGCCCGAACGCATGATGAGCGTCCGACGCGTGTTTCCATACAATCATTGCAACGTACATTTCGTTCTTCTATGGAAACGCGCGTTAAACGCCTATCATGTGTTCAGGTTCTCATTGTAACGCGCGTTAAGATTTCCTATGGAAACGTCCATCATGTGTCTAGGGCCTAAATATTTATTAGCAATGGCAGCACTCGTTCAGTCTACTGTCACTTTAGTACCACGTGCGCCGTTATTTGTTCTGTCAGTTTAGAAATTTTTAGATTTATTTTCTTCGACAGCAAAAAATGGGGAAATTCCGAAACAAACTCAAAGGACAGAGCAAAGGGCGTCGTTGGCGTAAAGGACAATCTTCTAGCTCTAACCCGACCACTACAAAGCATCGAGATTTAGCTAAAGGACGTTTCTTTCATGAAAATTTAGGTAATAGGTTATGTTTGTTCATAGTCTAGATCACTGTTAATATATCGTCATTCATATTTATTATTTGATGTGTGTTAAAGAATTTGGCAACCTATTATCAGCAGGTCATCAAATAGCCTGTTTGATGAATTCAAGGATATATTTTAATTCTGTCAGTATAACATGTTGTAAAATGCTTCTTTAGATGGGCAATAACATTGTTAGTGAATCACTTCAATATTGATAATACTATTTCAACCTTTAATTGAATGCAACATCGTCAATAAAACTTGGTGTTTAAATAGTTCTTCAATATAGACTGATAATACATTAAAGTATATATCTTTATGCTATTCAATAATTGAAATTTCTATAGATACAATTCTTTTGAATTCTAACCAACACATTGGCAATATTATTGTTCGTTTAGAGAATATTTTAAGAAGTTAGATTTTGAAATAAAGAATATTTTCTAACCTTTTTATGAAAATAACATTAAACCTCAGCTGAAAAGTTGCCAAAACCTACATTAAAATATTCATAATGATAATTAAGTAGTTTCCTAATTAAAAAATATGTATTTTTCTTTTATAAATGTAAATTGAAGTTAAACCTGAGTTTTTTTATTTATAGGAAATAGTTCTTTAACTACAGATGCATTAAAAAAGCATAACGCCATTCACATTTTTGGTCATGGCTTGGGAGACGTAAAAAAATCTACAACAGAAAGCGAAATATCCATTGCCAGAAGTCTCCAAGACATTTCCATATGTGATGAGGACGCAAACGGTGATGGAAGTGAAAGTGATATTGGAACATTCAAAACTTTCCAAACATTTGCTTCCGATTGGAGTGCTTGCAGCAATGCGAGCTTTACTAGGTAACTTCTTCATCTATGAATTTTGAATTTGTGATTGAATCAATACAAATTTCAAAACTGTATTTTTAGATTGTTCAAGAAATTCGATTCAAATTGTGCTTTGCATAAAGAAATGCTTGCTATACTCGCTGCCGTTACAGAAATCATAAAAGAAAAGGGTGGAAGCGAAACAAGTACTGAATATTATGCAGCTCTGGTATATTATTTTAAGATTTCATCAATACTTGTGGTTTATACTTTTTTTTGACCAAATGAAGTTTTTATTTGCTAGATGGAGACTCTAAAAGCCACTGAAGGAGATGAAGGAATAGCTGCAACTATTTCTCTGCTGTCTATGGGCATAAAATCTGTTCCACAAGCTGTGCTACGGAAACAGTTTTCAGAAGCTTCTGAAATACTTGTCGATCTTCTAGAAAGATATGCTGATTCGGATAATAATGTTATATTGAGATATGTTATTGGGTGTCTCTCAGTATTCCTTAGAGCTCAAGATTATATGACGTGGATGGAATCTTCCACAATAAAGATTTTTGAATCTCTTTTAGCATTTGTTATTCATTCTAAACCAAAAGTTTGTTTTCTATAAATAAATTAGTTTATTCATAAAAATGTGTGAAATAATGGTAATTTTTTTTTATAATCTTGTTTAAGGTTCGAAAAGCTGCACAGCACGCAGTTTGTTCAATAATCCGAGCTAGTTGTTTCATGTTGCCGAGCGAAGATGAAAAAAAGGTACACTTAAATCTGATATTTCGGTTGTTCACCAGCAGTTAGCCATCCATTATTTTTTTTTTCAAATAAAATTAACGCTATAAGGGCTAACTAACAATTAAAAAAATAATCCTTGAAATTCATAAATTTCAACCTTTAACTACATTTTTTTAACCATTGAATTATTTCACAAAGGTTATAACATTACATCCAGCATCTAGTAGAATCGCTTCTATGTGTATATCGCAAATGAGAGCCGAAATTCTGATCTCTAGTCAAACTACGGTTCTACACATTTTGACCTTATTGACCGAAGCTATTCCATATTTCAACAAAGACTACATAAAGGTATGCACAAAACCCATTTCACACACTGTTAATTTTTTTTATATACATATATACAAATTATTTAATTTCAGAGTTGCTGTGAATCAGTCTTATCCCTCATGACTCAAAATGACATCATCGTCAAAACTTGGTGCCTCAAAGTTTTGAACTCGCTTTTTCAAAACTCAACAGAATCCACACAACTGACGTCTAAAGTTACAATTCAGCTTATTCGAGCTTTGATGGCATATAGACCTAGCGCTGTTGATTCTCGACAAACTTTGGCTTGGATTGTCGTGATGCAGAATGCATTTGTATGCCTGTCGAGGTATTTTGTATTAATAAATTTATAAAAATATCCTTATAATACTTAATTATGGTGGTGGATATCGAATGATTTTTATATTTTCCAGATTAGACCTGGATACATGTATGAGCTCACTTCCGACTTTTATTCAAATTTGTGTGTCAGAGTTGTGGCTTTCCGATAAAGCGGAAATATCATCTGCTACTTCAAATGCTTTGAAGGTTTTTATTCCAAATATCAAAATAAATAATACAGTATTTAAATTATTAAACATGAATTTATATTTTGTAGGCTATTTTGCAAGATTGTGTCAAAGTTGCTTGTGAAACTGAAGATCTCACAATGAAGTATTGGAATAATTTAGAGTCCATTTTCAAAATTATAAAAACCGGTTTGGACAATCCTTTCAATCAATCCACTCGACAAGTTATTTTAACAATTGCCGTTTGTTTCGAAGTATGTGTAATTGAATATATTTGTGATTATAATTATTATAATGGTTAATATCACTTTTTCTGATTTTATATTTAATATTTTGCATTCAATATTTTTTTCATTTGGATCACTTTATCATGATGAGAAACACATTTTAAAATATTTTTAGTTACAGCTTTCTTCAGTTTCTCTTTTGATTTCAGATTGGAAGTGAATATGTAGAGCCTCTTTTAGCTCCTATCTTAACCCATTTGAACGAAAGAAAAGAAAGTCCTAACTTCACTATGATTAAAGAAATGGAATATGCCACGGGATGTGCAGTAAAATCTTTGGGGCCACAATTCGTCTTGCAATGTATTCCTCTAAAGAACAATACTGCTATAAATCTAGATAGAAGTTGGTTACTTCCAGTATTTAAAGAAAAAATTCAAAATTCTACACTACAATACTTTTCATCCGACATCTTGCCGTTGGCTTCACTCTGTCGAAACCAGTCTAAAGCAGCAACTACATCCGGAGATCAAATTTCTGCTCACACTTATGAATTGTTATGTGGACAATTGTGGTCGTTATTACCAAATTTCTGCAATAATCCGAAAGATGTTAAGGAAAATTTCAAAAACGTTGCCCGTGTTTTGGGCACTATTTTGAAAGACAATGCAGATTTTCGACCGTCCGTTATGCAAGGCCTTAGAAAACTCATAAATACGAGGAAAGATGATGAAGATGACATTGCCGAAATCGAAAGATTCGCTAAAAACTTTTTGCCACTATTGTTAAATATTTATATGACTCCGACAAAAAGTAACTCTTCCGAAGGACAACATTTAGCTGCATTGGAAACAATTCAGGTTATTTTTCATAAATTATTTTTTGTATTTTAATTCTGAACATGTATAAAACTATTTTTTTTTCCAGGTTTATCTCACAATATCACCAGATAATTTACGTGAAGAGCTTTTCAATAATGCTTTGACCAAACTGGAAAATACTGATGATTATTTTACAAGAGAATCTTTACTTGATGTTTTAAGAATTCTTGTATTGTTTCAAAACGAAGACAGAATCAAAGAACTCTTTGAAAAATGGATTGTACCTTTGTGTGAAAGTACTAGTGACGAAATTAAAAAATCTATCAAAAAGGCTAAATCAAAAGATTCTGAAATATCTAATGATGAAAAAAATGACAAGCAAAAACTCAAAGAACAAGCTAAAATGATCGATATGGAACATAAAAAAGCTTACAGGATATTAGAAGAGTTATTCAAAAGCGAAAATGAAAATTGTAAATCATTTTTAAACCAAAATAGAAAAATTATTCAAAAAATGCTGATGCAGTCACTTCATAAAGCAGCAGATAGCAGTAAAGCGGCAAGGCTCAAGTAAGGCATAAACTTAAATAAATTAAAATCCAAAACACATTTATAACATGTGTAAATATTTTTCAGGTGCATTCAATATTTGATCAAAAGTCAGCCTCATCTCGATCACGAGAGTAAATTGATTAAAAACGCTCTCCCTGAAGCGATAATATGCACAAAAGACATCAATTCCAAATGTAGACAGTGTGCTTTTGATTTAGTAACCATCATCGGTGAAACATTGCAAACAAAAATTAATGGTCTGGAACATTTCACGATTATGCTTGAGTCCGGATTACATGGCACTTCAAATATCGTCACAGCTACGATTTGGTGTCTTGCTTCGGTCACATACAATTTTTCTGGGGCTCTAGGATTGCCAAATTTGCAAAGGATCATGGAAAATATATGTGAACTGATGAAAACGGCTGATAGGCAAGTGGTCAGTGCATGTGTTGCCTTTTTGAAGGTAAGATTGCATACCAGTTTTCTATTTCAAACACAATATTTTGAATAATGGACATAATATAATTTGATTCTACTTTTAAAATAAAATATATCAAACTTGAAACGTAGAACCAGCGTTAGATTCTATTATTTTAATTAAAAACTTAACATAAATTCTAGGTATACACTAAATCACTTCCTTCTCCAATTGTCGCTGGAAGTTTACCGATTATCTTCAATTCTATTGCTTTGATGAACGAAGATTGCAAAAGGCATTCTAGAACCGAACTAGGAAATCTTTTGACTAGACTGATGCGGAAATATGGAGCGAATACAATTGGTCAGCTCATTCCAGAAACTGATGATGGTATGCAAAGAAAATTGAGACACGCGCGTAAAATGGACTCCCGCAAAAAACGACAAAAAGAATTGAGGAAATCTCAAAAGATGGAAGGCGATTCAGATGATGAAATTCAGTTAAAGGGGTCGTCGAAGACATTGGAAGAAATTTTGAAAGATTCCGACTCTGAATTAGACATGGACGATGAAGATCCCAAAGATTATAAACCGAACAAATTGAAAAAAAAGTTAAATCAAACATGGATCAGAGAGGATACTGATGACATTATAGATTTAATGGATCCATCCTCTGCTAAAAATATTACAGGTTTTTTTTTCATACTAATACAAGTGAAAAAAAATCATTTCACTAACCAACTTGTATTTTTCAGCCACAAAACCTGATAAAAAATCTTCAGAACTACAAAACTCTGATATGAAAAAGAAAAAGAAGGAATTAAAAACCACACCTGATGGTAAACTTATACTGGACTTCAATGATTCAGATTCAGATGACAAAGATGATAAGAAACAGTCTCGTTTATCTGATGACTCTGGTAATAAAAAGTAAATCAAGTAGGTACATTAGTTTCCATGTTCCCAATTAAATTTGAATTTTTATAGAAGACTCCGATATGTCGACTTCTGAAACCAAGATGTTCACACCTGGGAAAAAGCGAAAATATGATGACACTCTAAGCAAAAAAAGTGGAAAATCTAATAAGAGTGACGCATCATCTAAATGGTCACAACCTCAGTCTAAATATAGGCCTGGTGGCAAAGGAATACACAGGTAGGGTATTTTAGGATCAATAATTAATATCTTAAGCAAAATCTTTGTATGATCAATTGATATTGTAGGAATATGACTCCGTCTGTAGCATCAGCTCCTGGATCCGAATATAGAATGAAAAAAGCTAGAGGCGATATGAAAAAGAAAGGACAGCCTGATCCTTATGCTTATGTGCCATTAACACGCAATACTTTGAACAAACGGTGAGTGTTCTTCAATTGTATTTAGAACAAAAATTTTATATCATGAAAAAGGCACTTATTTACACACTTGACTAAATTTTAAACTTTGACTGTAACTAACGATTTGAACTGACCAAATATAAATTATTCAATATATTTACAGAAAACGATTGAAACACGCTGGTCAATTCAAAAATATAATGAAAGGAGCTAAAAAAGGAGCAATAGCCGGCAGAATATCAAAAGCGAAGCTGAGAATGAAAAATAAGAAATAATTATTAACTACATATTTATAATAATCTACAAATAAGAAATGTATTTAATTGATCTTTGAATAAATTCATTTTAAACGAATTGGAAAACTAGTGTCGATATTGTGGATGTGAAACATAAAAGAAAGAAGCAATTGAAAGTATCACACATTTTTCAAAACTAATTTATTTGTGAGACTCGAAATTCGTATCGGTCATTCGTTAAAAAAACTTATTTAACAATTGTATAAAATAACACAAATTCTACGTGAGAAAATGACTCTTGAACTATCGAACGCTGCGTGGACTTTTCGCATGCGTGTGTCACTTTTCGACGAGTGTTTTTGTTATTTGTGACAAAATTTTCATTACATGCTTAAATTAAACAATGCAACTTGAAAAATTTTACATTATCATACATTACTATATATATATATATTTTATAAATAAATATACACAACCGAGCGAACGTTCAATACATCGCCGATGGTTTTCCACATGATGAAATTTATTTTTGAAATTCTCGGCACAATGCAATACTGATTGGAAAATGATGGAAATTAATATCAGACCATCGTTAATCGTAAGAGAATAAGATTCTATGAAAAACTCAACTGATTTAATTGGTAATATGATTTCACACAATTGAAAAGTTTGCCAAAATCACATTATTTTGCTAATAATTACATGAATTCAAGTTAATAACATATCTATTTGGAATAAGTTTTGGCATATTTTAATGTTTGGTTATTTTTCAATTTGTGTAATTTTACAAACTATATTTTCTGTGATTTTGGCAAATTGGATTTTAGAAAAATTGAATTAAAGGACACAAACTGAAAATATTTAGCTAACTAATCTAAATTGAAATTAAACGTTTTTGAACACAACCAAACTACTTTCTAGTAGTGCCATCATTATACAGTATTAACTCTTTCATAACTTGTAGGCCGATATATCAGCTTTCGTAAAATTACCAAATTGCAGTAAAACAATATATCGCCTTTCGAAAATACTTTATTTAGTATGTCGGCTCACAAGTGCTGAAAGAGTCATACATTCGAGGAATCCTCGGGGAAAAAACGCAAAATACCCGATGACAAATCCTTATAAATAATCAATAAAAATTATACACATAAAACTTAACGTATAGTCAGAAACCAAACACCTGTTAAATATAGTTTTATTTTTGATTTTGTACATTAATATATATATCATAAATTAATCAATATCAAGTTAAAGCAAACAGGCTTGACATATGAGTCCTGATGATTCATACGGCATACAGAAGCCACATACGACTCATTAGCCTTAAAAGGTTTTAATGTCAAAAACAAACTGCAGTTTTTGGTACTAATGTTCGCATTAAATCAAATTAAACAAAAAAAAAAAACACTCGAGTTCAATAGCAGGTACACATAAAGTTAACAAAATTAAATTATTATGGAAATTAACAATTAAAACGAAAACGAGACGTTCTCCGCTTTTACTGAAATATTGTGAAACTTTTAAAGTTTTAATTTTAAAGTTCAATTCGTATTGTTGAATGAAAATATGACGAGGAAGTTTCCTGGATGCTTCACAAGCCCAAATAGGCAAAAATGGTTTAAATCTATACAATTTTAATTTAGGTATTTCTTTTATACGTAAATATTAATAGTTAAGCGTTTTAGCAGTTTTGAATAAATATCGTTTCGCACACGAGTAATCATGATTCTCTAAAATTACGATTATATAGAAAAAATATGTTTTATTTAGTTTTTGGCTTGTGAAGTTGACTGAAAATTTTCACATCTATATATTGTTAAATTGAAAGTGAAAAAATTAAAACTAAATGGAAGTTTCAAGCGTCATTAGGTATCGACGATGAGCGGTGAACACTTAAGTACTGTCGGAGACACGTGGAAACTTCGAAGCTGTATTTCTGTGATGAGTATACACGTAAAATTATTAAAATATAAAATAATATAATTGCTTATATTTGATATATCTCACTCAATTGCCTCGGGCACAATTTTTCTATTTTATATTGTAAATGAGTTCTTTTTTTAATTTTTTTCACGAGTCTTTTACTTCTTTCCAATCAGTATCACAAAGAAAGCACATAATTAGGATACATCAGTTATACAGTAATAATTTTGTGGGTAATTTTCAGGAATATACAAAGTTCATTTCCAATATTTGGGCAATTCTTAATTTAACATTTGCAGTAGTAAATAGTAATGGATACAAAATGTTTGATGAGAGGGCAATCCGAAATCTCATAACATTTGGTTGTTACAGTTTATATTATCGTAGATGACTATTTCTATAATTTTCACATTTTAACATTTGAAAATGTTCATTTCATCCACAAATATAACCAATGAGTATTATTTAAATATATTTACAAATTACGATAGTTCCGTTTGACTGGCACAATTATTATTGTGCGAAAAAAATATAAATTTCTCGACGGTCAATGAAAGTTTAAGAATGGTAATATAAAATATGAATTAAAACTAAAAATCGAGGATGTAAAAATTTTCAACAAAGGCATAGAAAAATATATAGGAATGTTACTTTTTCAATAGAAAATTGTATCAATTAGAATGGTAAGAGTTTGTATCGCATTCTTATCTATCTCGATAACTTTATAAATCTAGGTTAAAGTGGAAAAGTCAATAGAATTGAGATAAAGAAGTGCATCGATGCTGAATCTGAAATCGACGCGCTCGTGTCGAGCGATGAAAAAATTAAGACTCGTCCGTAAGCGAAAAGATAACGGAGACATCGTAAGCAAAGTAGTATGATGGAAAAATTATAAACGTGAAGATTTGGAAAGCCCGCTGCATCGTCGATGATTTGGAATACGAGTGGAAGACCGTACGCGGGTGCACGTTTTGAATTAACATTTTTCGTCGGCGATCATCGGATCGAACATAAAATTCAACTCTAACATATCAGACGGGTTCGAAAGTTTAGTCACTTTAAGATCACTTCTGACCGAATCGACGCCCGGTCCGCCGGTCCTCGCGCACTCGGTCTCGTCTTCGAAATCGCTCAAAAACGGTCTCTTGTTCGCGAACGGGTGTCCGTTCCGCCCGCCGTCCGAGTCGTAGTACGGGTTGCGCTCCGCTCGAGCGCCGCTTCCGCTCAACGAGGGATAAGTCACGATGAGCTTCCTCAGCTTCGGGGAGGAGTATTTGGCCGAGCCGTTGGTCTGCGGCGTCTTCGACATCGGATTTTGGGCGAAATCGTAAAAGCTGTTCGAGTCGGCCTTCCTTTCGGACCGCGCTACCGTCGCTTTGAAGTTGCTCCGCACGGTCGCGAGCCGCCTGTTCAGGAAGAGAGCGTTGCCCATCTGGCAGGTGGAGAAGGTGCAGGTGGCGAGCGGTCGGGGGCTGTTCGCGTACCAGTGCACGTCGGCCGGCCGGTACTCTGGCAGCCGGGGTCGCTCCGGGGGCGGAGGGGGAGTCCCGGCCGAAGACGCGCGCCCGCCGAGCCGCTCGACGACGTCCCGGGCCGGCGTCGGCGTCGGCGTCGGCTCCGCGTCCTCGGCGACCGGGACGATCGGCGGTTCGACGGGCAAGGGCGCGGGCGACGAGCTCGGGTAGAAGCGGGGGCTCGACGCCGCGAACGTCGGGATCGAGATCTCGACGGGAGCCGGGACCGGCGAGGGCAGCGAGGGCGGGACGGCGACGCGAGCCTCGGGGGGCGTATTCTCGGTCGTCGCGACGGGATTTCCGTTCGGCGCCGGGGTCGGGATCGGGCCGCGGATCCCCTGCTTGGCCGCGCGGTGCTCCTTGAGGAGCGCGTCGAACGGCTTGATCCGGCCGCCGACGAGCCTCCGCAGCGAGAGCGCGTGCGACTTGCACGTGAGCGACCTCGTGCACGGCTTCGAGGGGTCGCCGGCGACGACGCCGCAGTGCTTGTTCGGGTCGTACTCCCTGATCGCGTACTTCGGCTTCGCGCTCGGCACCTTGCCCGGCTTCGGCCTCGACTTCGTCTGCCCGCCGTCCGGCTCCGGGGCGGCCGGCGAGCTCGGCACCCTCGGCTGGACGGCGGCCGTCGGCTGCGGGACTGCGACGGGGGCCGGCGGAGGCGGAGGCGGAGGCGGCGGCGACGGGCTCTCCTCGGGGAACGGCTCCGCTTTCGGTTCTTCTATCGTCTTGACGACTCGCGGCGGAGGCGGAGTCGGCGACGGGAGCCGGGGCGGCGGCGGCGGCGGCGGCGGGGCGACCGGCGGAGGAGGGGTCGTCGAGTCGGCGGGCGGCGGGACCGAGCCGGCGGCCTCCGGCGCGGACTTCGAGCCGTGTTGATGCTGGTGCTGGTGCTGGTGGTGGTGGCGGTGGTGAGGGCGCGCGCGGCGCCGGTGTCTCGGGGGCGTCGAGGGCGGCGGAGGCAACGGAGGCGCCGCGTGCCGCTCGACGAGGTGCGCGCGGGCGGCGCACAGGGCGATCGCCGCCCCGCACAGGGCGCAGAGCGCGAGCAGCGGGGGCGCGGCCGGCAGCTGGCCGTGCAGCGGCATGTGCGCGCCCCGGAGCCGCGGCGGGGGTGTCGGGCGGGAGCGCGGGCGCGGATTCGAGGGGCCGTCCGCGGCTCCGGGGTCCGGGGGCGCGTCTCCGCCGAGCGCCGCGAGCCAGCGGTCCCAGGGCCGCTCGGCGCAGCGGCGCGGCCCTCCCGCCGCCATGTCGTCAGCCGGGCGGTCCGGGGGCTCCCATGCGAGGCGGCCGGGAGGGCGGAGCGCCCCGCGAGGGTCCGAGCGGCGGCGGAACCCGCGCGACGACCGCGCGCCGACCGCACCGAGGCGATCTAAACCGCGCGCCCGTCTCGCCATGCGCCGCGCCGCCTCGAAACGGCCCGCTTTCACTTTTCGCCGCATTTTGCAATTCGTTTCGAATTCTTCTCGTTTCGACGCCGATTCTCATTTCATTTCGACCGAAATAGTAATACGAACGTCCCAAAAGAACTTCGAGGAGGAACGGAAACGTTCAATTCGTTCAGAAAACTCGGATCGCTTCTAATCGACGAAATATGGAACTATTAAAATCGCGCTATTACTTTTTGCGATCCGAGCATTCTCGAACGCTGGACAGAATTGAACCGCTCTCTTCCAATTTGACTTCGTTACGATTGCGAACTTCGGTGAAATTCGAAGACGACGATCGTTCAAACAATTATTTCACCGAACTGAATCATTGCACCGAACGCGTACACTCGGATTGTGAAAATGCGACTTTGTTTTAAATACGTAAATGACATTTGAAGAATGAACAATCGAAAAGCTGCCAATTTTCAGATCTAAATATCCCCTAAACTTTAGACGTTCACGAAATGAGTCCGAACGATAATGGTCGTTTAATTCGTCGTCTCGACAAACGTCAAAATCAAATGACAGTTCGGTTCAGCTGAAATGCTCTCCGACTGACGGAGAAAATAGAGCGGGACGAATTCGAATGGGGGCCGGCTTGGGGCGGATGGTCGGGGGTGCGGTGGGCGCCGCCCCCGTCGCGCTCGCGGCCCTCGAAGTCGTCGGCTACGTGGCGAGGGTCGAAGGCGCCAGCATGCAACCGACCCTCAACCCCGAATGCGCTCGGCCGGACTACGTCTTCCTGTCGAGGTGGGCGGCCCGCAAATACGAAATATCCCGAGGAGACGTCGTCTCGCTGGTCTCCCCTCGCGACCCCCACCAAAAGATCATCAAGCGCGTCGTCGGCATGCCCGGAGAAATCGTTCACACGCTCGGCTGGAGGCGGGCCGTGGTCAGAGTGCCCGAAGGCCATTGCTGGGTCGAGGGAGATCACACGGGGCACACGTTGGACAGCAACTCCTTCGGGCCGGTTTCTCTCGGGCTCGTAACCGCCAAGGCGATCTGCATCGTGTGGCCGCCGAGTCGGTGGCAGGTCGTCTCCGCTAGTCTGCCGAAGAGAAATCCTAGAGGAGAATCCAGCGTTTAGTTTAAGCAAATCGATACTCTAACTTAGTGTACGCAATAATAGTGTGCCCTTTATGATACTACGTTTTATTTTGATTTTTCAATTAATACCATTGTCATAATAAAGGACGCATAGGTGAATTGATACTCTTGTGAAAATCGCGTTTTACTCGAATTAAATTATATGAATTCAGTGTTTTGAATGTCGAATCAACTTTTGTAAATAGATTTTCTTTTGTCCAATGTGTTCTTTTCAATTTGTCTTTTTCAACAAGTCAGACATATTTTAGTCATATATGAGCAAATAAATAGATTATTATATTTCATTTGTTTTATTTTGTATGTATATTTTTTAATTAATGTCAAATTGTAATAGAATTTTAGCAAAATTAGATTTTTATCTACTAGTTATATCCATATTCTCAACCTTAATCAATGAAATTAAAATCATGATATCAATAACAAAAACAATTTTTCTTCAACACAAAACGAATTAAAAGAAAGATTCTCAAAAACTGAAACACAAAATATTATTTTAAAACATTATTTTATTAAATATACACATTTGCCATACAAACTAAATAAAACATATCTTGTAATCACAAAAAATTCGAAATATACTCATAAATTAAGAAATACGTTCAACTAACGTATTATTAAATTAACTATATTTAGATCTAATTCCATAAGCATGCAATAATTCAATAGTTTGATCAAATGCGATACCTTCTCTTATTATGACATATTGACCCTTAGAAGATAAATCGACAACCGTAGAACCAGCTCTTGTCTCCTGCATTCCTTCACCAAGTAATCCACCATCAAACACAGCTCCCAATTTAGGATATAATGATTCAAACTCCTTCACAGATAAACTGGAAGGAATAGAACTTGGATTCGCACTGGTCAAAGCTATCGGTATCCCAGAATGAGCACAAACACTCTGAATGAACTCACAATCGGGAATTCTTATTCCGATTTTGGTTGTATGAGGATTCAAATAAGGATTATCTAATGACGGAGTCCTTTCCAACACCAAAGTGACAGCTCCGGGTAGAATCTGGTGGAGGAATTCTTCGGATAGATGTTCGGCGTGACCCCATTTCCGAAGCTCATCAAAATCACTCACACATATCGCAACCGGTTTCATCTCATCTCTGCCTTTGATTTCATACAGTTTCTTGATCGCACTCGGAGAATTCGCACTGCACGCTAAGCCATAAACGGTATCGGTCGGCAAAGCAATCACTTCTTCAATCTTCATCAAATCAGCAGCTAAACTTCTCGCTCTATCATCATTAATGTGGAGGACGGGGGTGGTATTGCGGGTTTTCATCGTTAAAGTGTTTTGGGAACGTTTAACTGAATGCGAAACAATAATTTCGGAACTGAAAAGTGATTTGACCATTTTGAATATGCGCATAACTTCAATCACGCCAATTGTGAGCACAGGAGTGGTTGCAGCAACGGTAGAATGTGGTCATAGGCTCATCAGCAGAGCGGATCTGAAGTTGCATAAAAAATGCAGTTCCGTGTGAGCACTTAGGACAGACAGCGTCGGTTGAATCTACGTTTTCCCAAGCACTGGCTCCGCCAACTATGAAATCCAATTCCTGAAAAAAGGAAATGCAAATTAATAAAATATTGCAATTTTTATAATACTACTTGTTTGTTATGCGAATACTACTGTCCCTATAACATACATTTAGTGCTTAGAGTAAAATTTAAGTTAAGAATTTTCATTAGGTTGAAACTAAATTCAATTCTTTTGAACTGAAAGAATGTAAAAAAAAAAAAATTATGACATTACTGACAATACCAACTATGCAACACTTATTTTGAGAAAATTAATACCGTCATTAATATCAATATGTACATAATTTTAATATTGAACCAAACATAGTTAACATTACTGACCAGACAATCAGAATAATGATGTTTGCATAGAATATGTACCCTAATTAACTACAATATCAGTGTACATATAATAAATATAAATATACTGAAAAAACATGCATTAATAGGTTATGTACCTTGAGTTTAGGATATGTCTTGTGTTTCAATTTCCTGTTGATGTAGTAGACGAAGGGGCACGTGTTGCAAGCGTAGCGTAATCGGCAAGAAGTACCTTCTTGTACCATGAGCACGTTAGCGCAGTTTGGACAAAAAAGTATCATCGTACATGGTATTTATTTGGGTTAACTTATCTCGAATGATTCATTCGCAGATCGATTGATTTATCGGAAATGCATTAACTGATTACACCACGTGTTGACAAATCTGTCTGTCAGATTTCGGCACTGCCAACTTTATGGTCGATGGCTGTCAAATTGAAAAATTCTAATGTTGTTTGGTTGGTGATTGTAATGTAGTGGAGTTGGGTGGCGGGAATATTCGATTCCTCTGGAACTTCTTTTTAATTAATCTTATCAAATAAAGTTTGTCCATACTCGTTGAATTTTTATGGGTTTATAAATATCAAAATGAACTCCATGTTATACTCTTGAAAGAGTCGTTTACATTTTTAACTTTCTTTCTTAAAGAAATGAATAAAAATTAATTAATTAATATTTGGATACTTACATATTTGTTTAGAAATTTGCTTTTATGCGTTAGGATACTTTTCATTTATTGTTTACAAGTGTACTCATATGAGTTTATTTACTCGAAGAGAATTATGCATCATTCTACATATGAATATTCAACTAGGTAGATATTTGAATCTCTAAAAGCTGTATAATTCCATATAAAATAAAAACAATTTCTTACATAATTTTCTTTAAAAACATTTTCAAATTAAATAAGTTAGGTACAGCTGTGAAATACATGTTATTGAATATCCTGTTTGTTTTTGTTATTCGTTTGAAAATAACATTTCAAAGTGATGTTATCTAAAATCAACTGAATTATAATACAAACAAAAAGAGGAAATAAAAATATTAATAACAAACCATTTAAGGAAAAAAATACTTATCAAATACTTACCTATCAATTCATTGATCATAATTGTTCATTTTAATTTGATGTGTAGATAGGTAAAAAATAGAATAATATTCATCAAGTTCTTCAAAACAAAAACATATTTATAAGAATCAAATAGAAAACATAAAAACAATACAAAGAAATGTAATACGATAAGATTTATTTTATTGAAACTCTTATCGTTCCTTCCTATTAGAACAGCATTCATCAAATTCTTAAAAACAAAGATGTTTTTGTTGGAATCAACTGGAACAAAATACACAAACAATACGCAGAAATTTAACAAGATACGATTTGTTTATTTTAAACTCTAATCGCTCCTTAACATCAAACTTCCCTAGGAAATAACAAATTGATAATATGTATCATCGATAAAAAATACACTAGCAAGCTTCTACGAATTCAGCTTATCAGCTACGTATTCAGCTATCTACCTGAGTCAACAATGTGTGATCGTTTTGATAAGTCAGAATCGAGTGTTGAGTCCCTACTAACAGTTTTCCTATGATTTTTCATCTGCTGCTCAATTTTATCCAAATGTTTGATTTTCTAAAGAGAGATGAAGTTTAATTTTAAATTTGTGGTGATAGAGCTCTTAGTTTTCTCCATTTATATTGAGTTATCTTTATCAAAAAACATATGTCCTAAGATATGTTACTGTGATGTATTCAATGAATTGAATCGTGCAACATGCACTGATCACAAGATTATTAGTGTCGATGTCGGTGTGCCTCGAAGTGTGCAAATTTATGATCTCAGTGAGAATTTGATTACGCAAATTGATGATGATACTTTTAGGGTGAGATGAAATATATTATACATAGTTAATATAGATTTTCAACATCAAATTCAATAGTTTCTATGTAAAATTGAATATTTTCAAAATTTCTTCAACATAAAATGGTTCAATGCATTTTTTTTTAATATTGAACTAAAACTGTTAATTATCTTGAAATACCTAGGTACATATTATTGAATCTGAAATGAAAAGTACCTACCTACATATGTATGTATGATGAATCGTATAAAACTAAAACCTTGTATCTATTTATTTCCAGAAATTAAATTATGAATCACTCATAGAACTCGATTTATCTCACAATACGATATCATGGATAGGACTTCATGCTTTCGCTGGACTGAGTAAATTAAGAACTTTAAACTTAGCAAATAATAGACTAGAGGGATTTGCTCATGATGTATTTTTTTATAATGAATTGCTAACTTCGCTAGATATCTCCGGAAATAAATTTATAAATTTCAAACAAGCACCGTTTCTATCACATAAAAACCTTCAGGTATTACTTGAGATTTTCTCTTAACAATTTTCGTTATATGATCGTAACCGATTATAATTTTCAGATTCTAAATATGAGTTCATCGCAAATTTCTTATTTGCCAAACTCTGCTCTTAACGAATTGCCGAAATTGAGAGAACTAGATTTACGCGAGAACTATTTGACCCAAATGAGTTTTGATGTTTTGCAACCCTTGAATGACCTGAAAATTATAAGTCTGCGAGGAAACAGTTGGCAATGTAACAATGTATTACAAGGATTGATAAGGTGGCTCGAAAGTCATAAAGTAACTAATGACCTTCACTGTGAAGTCAAACCGCACATACAAAAATTTGAGAAAATCCAAAATATGGCTCCGGAACCAGAGAATGAAGAAGATTTAGATGAGCTATGGATGATCGAGGACGAGAATACTGAAATTAATGATAACAAAGAAAAAACTATTGAATTAGACGAAGAGAGTACTTTTTTGATGTTGTACAATGAGAGAGTACCCTCGTTGATCAGTTTGGGGATAGGATTCCAATTGGGTTTGGTAATTGGTATCCTCGGAGCATACTGCTGGATAAGACAGCTTTATAGCTGTGGTAGAATGAGACTACCATCTTCTCGTCGTAGAAGAATACGTGTCAGGAGAAATGAAATGGCAGAAAATGGATGTTTACTGAATTCAGCGTTTCCGGAGAGCTATGCAACTCCCCCGATAGTGAGGAGACAATTTTCCAACACAGTTAATTCAGCACCTGTAAGCAATACTGTAAATTTGAATCATTCCCTTACTTTAAATACATTCAGAAGCATGAGTTTAAATGAAAGTACTATGAGAGAAAGCCAAATTGAATCTACATTGAGCAGCCAACGGTTACGCAGAAGTTTTCTGACCATTCCAAGTGTAGAAGACAGATCGTCTATCGTTATCATTTCAAGACAAAACAGCGAACTCAGAAATGTGAGTGCGACTCCGAATGCTTCAAGTACTAATCGTTCAGAGACTCCTCCACCAACATACAGGGAGAGTTGGAATGACACGGTGATCATTGGAAACAATCAAAGCAACTAGTAATGTTTAGCATTATTTATTAAATTTTGTATAAATAACGTTCAAATTCATGGCATTAATATATTATGTTTCAATTTAGTTAAATCATTTTTATATACATTAACTCCAAAAATAATTCATATAGGTACATGTAGATTTAATTTGTCAGTAAAATTAAGACAGTTACAACGATTTATAAAATGTTTACACATATGCATGTGAATATATAGATCAAAAATTGGGTGAAGTAAGACATCTTTTTACTAAGATTTGGAATCATTTCATTAAGTGGCAGTATAGGCCACTGATCATTTTATATCTATTTAATCATTTTCAATAACCAAATGAGAAATCGTCAAACTTGTTTAATTTTACCATTTTTTCATATACCTAAATACTAGAAAAAATATAAATGCAATATCGTAAAAAATATTTGTATATATTTTCAATTCGATTGTAAAATATCATTTTTATAAAAAAATATCGATGCAGTATTTGAAATAGTATTAAAAAATGTTGGTATCAATCATCACAATATTTAAGTTAAAATTTTTTATAAAAAATATATGAAATACTTGTCTTCTACATTCAACCAAAATGTATCAGGCAAACAAATATAAGTTATGATTAATTTCACCAGAACATAAATGATTACGGATCTTTTCTATTTGACGACTGCCATATTTGTGTAGTACCAACAAATTTCTCACATTTATGTTTA
Source organism: Cheumatopsyche charites (assembly GCA_024721215.1). Classification (NCBI taxonomy): domain Eukaryota; kingdom Metazoa; phylum Arthropoda; class Insecta; order Trichoptera; family Hydropsychidae; genus Cheumatopsyche; species Cheumatopsyche charites. The sequence goes on along the minus strand of CM045577.1, from coordinate 1,564,256 downwards.
TACACCAAAAATTAGATAAGATCAGTTTTATTTTTATTTAAAACCGACATTTTATTGATCATGTTAGAATTCGTGAAAATTTAGGCCATATTAGACAATGGCAGGCGTAAAATAGAAAAATGCCACAATTTATATTACATCCGATAACATATCGCATAAGCTTCAGTTAATACTTACATTTCATATTAATTATGTACTGATATAAAATATTTTACTTATAAATATATCTTTAGATAAAATTTTAACAAACAGCCAAATCAAACCGGAAGGCACATGGTTATTTTTCGTTGCAAATTCAAATATCAACATTCGTTGCTTTTGGGCATCAATTGACTAATGTTCATGTATTCAGGATGTGAAGAGAATATCTCAACCAACTGATTGAATGTGGGTCTATCTTTTGGATCATATGCCCAACAATCGCGCATCACTTTGTATATTTCTTCAGGACAATCTTCAGGTCTCTCTAAACGCTCTCCGACCTCTACTAATTCGATGGCCTGAAAAAATGTTTCACAAATAAAAAAAAGACTTAATTCGCTCTTACAATGTGTAATGAAAATAAAAATATTACATCAGCTCCTCTTTTATCGCCATAAGGTTGTTTTCCGTACGAGTACATCTCCCATAATGTCACCCCGAAACTCCACACGTCGCTTTTGTGTGAAAAGTTTCCATAATTGTAAGATTCGGGTGCATACCATTTAATAGGCCATTTTCCGCCTTGACTCGCTTTATAATACGAACTATCGGTCGATAAAGCTCTTGAAAGACCAAAGTCACTTATTTTCGCTTGATGTCTAATAAAACCAGAATATAACTATTATTATCCAATATTAAAGGTAAATGATACCATAATACGATTAAATACTCACATATCAGATAGTAAAATGTTCCGCGTGGCAAGATCGCGGTGTACAAAGTGTTTTTCTTCGAGATATTGCATTCCATACGCTACTTGACATGCCCACAGTTTCAATTCATACATGGGGCTCGCTTCTTGGGGTTTCTCTAATAGAAATGCCAACATAGAACCCAAAGGTGCTAACTCTTGGATCATGGCTAGTTGTGGTGACAATGATATCCCAATAAGTCGAACAATGCAAGGATGATTTAATCCCATCATCACGCGAGCCTCTCGTAAAAACTCTTGTCTATTTGTTTCAACATGTTGTGAATGTAACGTTTTCACTGCTACAGGTTTAGAAATGCCAGGACAAGGACTATAAGTCCCTTTCAGCACCGATCCAAATTCTCCTTCACCCAAAACACTACCAGTCACAATATGACTCCAAGGAATAAACTCTAAAAAGCGTTTGAAAAATACATTTGAGTTAAAAAATATTTAGATTCATATTAAAGCGATTTATCGACAAGTTTATAAATCGTGAGAGCACTTTAAAAAGAGTATTGATTTAAGTTTCATTATTACCTTGAACAGTAGAAAGCTGTCCTGTGCTGTCGATAGTTATTTCGCTATATTTATCAGACGGCATCACTAGACTGTTACATGTAGGAATTTTGTACATATCTTCAAGAACAGGATTGAGATTATCATCTAGCACATTCGGAGGAAGACTCAGAGTCGATCCTAAAAAATTAGGACTGACTACATCCTTCATAGAGTTGTTGGAAGCGTTAGTCATTATTTTGCTATTGTCATTTGTCTGCTCGCTTAAACTATTATTGTTCAGGTTCGACTTGGTACTAGGACTCGTGATAAAGTCAGTGGAAAACGACAGATTTTTCGTCAACAATTCTATCGATTTCATGTCATTAGGCAGCGGAGGAATCGGGGGAAAACCGGGTTGAGCGACAGGAAGAGATCCTTTACGTTGTGAAGATTTACTCGGTGAAGGCTTCGCTTGTTCTGTCCGATGCGGATTCGTTTTCTTTGTTCTAGGCATTGTAGAAAACTAAAATAAAATAATAATTTTTATACCAATATTCGTGACATGTTGTATATGGAATGTAAACATATACTAACTTCGGGCAAGGGTGGTTTAGGTGACGGAGGAACAGGAGTTTTCAAACATGTCGGTAAACCATCCAATAGAATGCTATAATGATCTATTAAATGTTCTAAAGAATCCAAATAAGGACCATCGTCAATAAATAATTTTCCTTTCTATAAAATAAAAGATTAAAATGTAATACACGTCAAATTAATCGAAAAAACGTTGAATTCATACTAGCCTCTTTCTTAATAATAAAATTATACGGCACATTTTCGAATAACATAGTTAAAACATATGATATTCCACACTTATTGCTATATCTCACTAAATATGCTCCATCTGTACAATTCAGACCATTTGTTTTACAATAATCGTTAAGAATATTGACAGCCTCATCCCTATTTAGTGTTCCATGATAAAAATTTGATTTAGACAACTTTGGAATGGGAGGAGAATAATTTTCTGTGAATAATTTACAAAATTAACCAATCGTCAAAATAGCATAATCGAAAAATTACAAAATCACAAACTCAAAAGATTGTAACACTCCATATGACCATATTTTTTGGCCAAATCGGCTGGAGTTTCATTCGCAGTTGTTCTAGGATTAGCTGGTGCGTTGAGTTCCAACAAAACCTACAGATTAATAAATACAATCATCACATATTGAATCAATTGTTAGTTCCAGACACAAAAAAATCATGAATTATATGTTGTTGATGAAGCTAAAATGAATCATTCCGAAATTGAATCACAGACCTTCATGCATTCTATTCGACCATATTGAGCTGCTTCGTGTAAAGGCACTTTTCCTGTCTGAGTATGACGAGTTTGAACATTGGCTCCACCTTCTATTACAAGTAATTTGACAGTACTCGGATAATTCAGTTGACAAGCATACTAAAAATTATGTGATTCTAATTAAAATCATCAAAATACTTTCAACATCTATAATATTAAAAAATGATTACGTGTAAAGGCGTGAAACCAGCTGTGTCTCGGCAATTGACATTCATATCTTTCAATATGAATTTCAATAAAATATCATCATTGCCAGCAATGGTAGCCAAATGAACAGCCGTTTGTCCATCTTGATTTTTCGCATCTCGATTTTGATATCCGCTTTCTAGAATACTACACACAACGTTCAAGTCACCGGCTTCGGTAGCTCTGAAATAAAAACAAAAAACAAAGTTTCAGCAGATTTTCACAATGAAACATTTTCAAAATGACTTCAATTTGATACCTGTGAAGCAAATTGGTTTTTCCGTGAGTTCGTGAATTATGTGGTGGTGGTTGTCCTTTACACGGAATTTCTAATTTCGGCACTTGTCCATTAGGATTACTTTGATAATGTTCGATTAAAGTGTCCAGACCATGGACAGCCGTGTGTTCTTCGATCGAGAAAAATGCATCATCGCCATGTCTTCTAATTTGATAATGTTCTACTTCTCCCTGCATATAAAATGAATTTTCAACTATCGAATAAAATATTTTGTCAAAATACATTTGAACACTAAACTCCATGAAAATTAATTACTCCACAAAGTTAGACTGATAAAAATAACTAATATTATATGAAAAGAAAAACAATGATGAAAAATCGTTCATTAACCATTTGAGTGCTAAAGAGTGCAGATAGCGCTCGTTTTCAATATATTAAAATGGCAGACAGCACTCCAATGGTTAAATATATATTAGAGAATGTTATTGTACGTAAATGCATTCTTGTTTTAAAAAAGTTATTAAAATTTACACACCTCATGCAAAACAGATAATACATAATCACCGGCTGACGTGTTGCTCTCCCGCACCAAAAATATTCCATCGTCTCCTTCTGCAGCAAAAGTCGAAATATTAAAGTATGTTTGACAACTAGCTAAGAAATAAATTGATGAATTAAAGGTTACCATCTTTGAGAAGCTGTTCTGCAGCTTCTCTAGATATTTTTCCGTGAAACCAATTCAAATCGTCGTTGCGATTCATTCTCAAAAGGAATGAATTTGTCTAAAATACAAATGTTTAATATGTAATTAAAATTTTATTCTGTTAAAACAAAAATAATAAACTAATAAGATCACATGAAATTGGCTCGCCCTAATATAAAATCTACGTGAACTAGAATTTTAGAAAGATTCAAAAGATACATATTCATTTCATACAAAGGGTCTGCAACCTGTATTACTATAATCCTACATTGAGTTGACATAAATACAAAATACAATGACAAGTTCAGATTTTGGTTATGATTCATTCTCAACAGAATTAATTTATCTAAAATACAAATATTTAGTATAAAATAAAACATTGTAGGTTATCTTATCGAAAAAACAAAAATAAACTGAATTGAATGTATGTACAATAAAATAAATACTATATGTGTATCTGTGCTGTACAAAATGATATATGTAGCTTTACAATATAAAATGAACCGTTTGATTTAAACGCTGACTTGAGTTTTGGTAAGACATTAAAGCAATGAAGGTAAGACAAAGAAAACGGCGGTGTGTATCACTATCGTCATAAAATTAATCGAATAACGAACCGCGACGATGAACTGAATAGATCGTATAGATCGGCCGTAAAACTATGTTTCCTAAATAAAACCATTAGATTTGATTGAAAAAACAATACAGATTAAACAATATAAAATGAGCATCATAAACTAATATAATTAACTGGGCCTATAGATGAACCGATCGGAGATATATTGCAAGGAAGGACGCTATACTTTTCTGTATAGATACGAGCGAAAAAGGTAATAATCTCTAGTCTAATCTCTTGCAATATTTCTTCGGAACCAAAGTAAACACGAAAACTAGACAATGTAAATTTGAATGACCTTCGTTTCGATACAAAACTGATTCTCGAACAGAAAAGTCGAAATCTAGCATGAAAATGAAGAAAATAAGAAATGTGACGAGGGAAACTCGAGACTGTCAACGGTGACGTTTGTACGGTCGCAGTTTGACAGGCGAACAAAAGAAAAAGCTCACCGAACGCGAAAAGCAACGAGATGTTTTCGAGCGGTGATCTTCGGGGGGCGCAGCGCCCGGGACTCCGCCACTTCGCGGCTACACCATCACACGAACGAAAAAAGGCACGCGACACGAAAAGGGCGGAGCCTTCGAGAGCGAGGGGCGAAGGCTCTCTCCGTCACTTGACACTTCGCTCGAGTGCTGCCAGCGCTAAACGGCGAGCGGTCATTTCATTTCACACACTGGCAACATTTTCAAAATGACGTTTAAAATATTATATAAAATTGACTTCGCGCGTTGATTTTATAAAAATACTATTATCGTTGAGATGCAGATTTGAAACTAAACAAGGGAAACGTAAAATATTGTCTGCATTGAATAGAATTTTTATTTTAAATATTGTAATTAAATTAAAGGATTTGATAGAAAAACGTTAAGGTGAAGTTATATTTTAACGAAAGTCCAATAATGAATTAGATAATAATTTCAGAATAACTATTCGTCCCGGGTTTTCAGAAACTCGATCGGAATTCAATAATAAATCTTTCACAAATAAAATTACGTAATGGATTGTATTTAAAAAGAATAATTAAGAGTAAAATTATTGTCGAGTTAGAATGTAGACTGAAAGCTGTGTTAAAGGAAAATTACTGATTTTTCTTATGAGAAAATAAGCTTTTGAGCACTTATATCAAAACAGAAATTATTCAAATTCGTAAACTCGACGTTCATTTCTGAGATCTGTTAAACAAATTTTCCACTTCACATAAATTTTCATCTAGATAATTATGCACAAATTGTTGATGGCATTTAAGAGACTTAAATAATGCAATAATCAAAAATGATTAAATTAAATGAATTAAACATGCTTCCCATCTGCATATTTATAACGAAGTTAAAAAAACACGATAGCATTTATAAAATAACGCGACTTTTCTGAAAAATGTAATCTCAAAGGATTCTCGCGAGTTGAAAAAATTGATTAACAATTCGAATACGCGTTTAGTCTGGGTCGTTGAATATCAATGGTATGATAAACGTTTTCTGCAAATGTGAAACACAAATTGAGCTCAGCCATGAAATTTCAATATCGAAAGTGTTGGCGCCAAAATGCGAATTTCAAATGACATTGATCAACTTGAATGTCAACGCGATGCGTCCAATCGCACAAAAAATACATTCATAATAACATTAATATGATAATACTTAATTTTAATAATAATTTTCATTGAATTCATAACTTGGTAACGACTGTGAATTGACGTTGATTAACGGTTATGACAGATTTCAATGAGTAAAGCTGAATTATTACGTTTGAAGCTGGTGACCAACGAACACTGAATTGGTTTTGATAATATTTCAGTATCATTGGTAAACAAACGAATAAATTATGTATTCGAATCGTAATGATACTCTTGTAATGTATAAATATGTATCCTGTCAAGTGTCAACGGTTTTTGGCAATTAACAACCCTATGCAATTATTAAAGAAACCTATAAAAATAAAACGAATAGATGCACAAAATAAGTCTACTCATAAATAAGAGATTGTGTAATACCTATAGTTTTCGATTTAATTCGTTTCAGCATTCAAACAACGAAGGATTCTAAAATTTAATCGAATCATAAAGAAACGTAAACAGCCTCGATCTAATAACCAAAAATCGTTTCAAAACACTATTGAAAATATTAGAAACATAAACAGCCTCGATCTAAAAACATATCCGAATCCCAAAACACCTAAATTCCAAAAATATACGAAACCAAAACATAAATAAAAACACATCCAAATTCAAACGAATCAAAACTCCATCTTCAAAGTCAAACAACCTCGAACCAAGAACACTTCCAAACTCCGAAGTCCAACACACCTGAAGAAATACCAAAAAGACATAACAAAACCAAAACCACTTTCACTCGGGAAAGCAAAAGAACCACAACACTAGGATGAATCACGAACAGCAAACAGAACCAACGTGGTATTGTTTATTTACACAGCAGCACTCCATTTTCTATGACGAGACCTGATCTCCTCACCTTCATCAGTATATAGAATATTATGATTTTGATCACATTTGTAGATTCTCTCGTTCTTTAAGAGCTGATCTGAAGATATCTTCACATTCAGGAATGTCATGTTTATCATTTATTTCCAATGACACCTCGAAAAAGCACAGATGAGTCGACAAACAGAACCAACGTGGTATTGTTTATCCTTGTTCCTACAGAGAGAGCTGATCTCCCGAGGATTTCCTCACCTTCAGCAGTATGTAGGACGTCATGGCTTTGATCATGTCTTCGGCGAGACCTCGAAGGTCCGCCCGAGGAGGTAACGATGAAGAGTTGTGGTGTCGCAGAGCTGATGATGGAAGGTGAGACGAGCGCGTGGCTCGGTGGCCACACCATGACTCACGCGAACGGGGCGACTCCGCATCATGATTCACCATCCTCAGGTGTTGTTAACCTTTTCGAAACCATCTCAAGATCGTTTAATGGATTTTTTTTTTCAAATTAAAAGTCAAGTGTTTTAAAATACTTTGAAGGATTTAAAGCAGTTACAAATACAAAATATATTTATTTTAACTCTGAGTTAAGCTCATATGGCGATCGAAAAGGCCAAGGGGTACAAATGACATTTTTGATGAAATTGAGTTATGCACAATAATCGCTTCTATGCACGTTCATTTATTTGGTGGCGAAAGGATATAAACGAATTCGGAACGTGTACCGAGATATATCATCAAATCAGCCAACCTTCTAATACATTTAGATACATGCTCAACATTGAGCGCACTTTTCTCGAAATCACTTGCACCCATTGACCTTTTCAGTCATCATATGTATTTTCTTATCAGAATCTTATATGATTCTTATTCGAGTCACTTGACTTATGATCAGGATGCATTATAAGGGGGAACGCTTTTTTTTTGTCTGACTAGAAACAATTGCCTTTCTAGGTGCGAGCATTAAAAATAGTAAGGCAGTGGAGTTTTTATCTAAAGTTTAGCTAAAAATAGAAAAAATAAATAAAACCGTACTCAAGTTTAGAACTTCTGATGCACATCAAGCATGTATAATATTTCATAAGTTCGCACACCTCGTTCTCTGTACATCGAACACAGATATACAAATAGGCTGGGAACACACTATAGTTACAAGAGAAATTATTTTCACAATCGACAACTTCCTTACAACATAATCGCAATCAAAACAAATACACATTTTTCCGATTCAAATCACTTATAAAATCGACTACGATTTTTATCTCTCACAATTCCTAGCCTAACCCATAAAATTTCACAATTCTTTCAAATCTAACTATAATTGATCAATTTCGATGGCCGATGACACAACATCCCCACGACGATTTCCTTTGATTATCTAGAAAAAAAAACTTTCCAATTCCATCTTCTGACTATAAAAAACTCATAATTCATAGTCAAATTAAGCAAATCGCTTTTTAAACTAGCCCCGTTTACATATATATTTTTTTTTAGCCTGAGGCGTGCATTTGGGTCGTTATGACCCAAAAATTTAGTGTGAGACTATTTTAATTGACAATTGTCGCCCACATCTTGGTTGTTTTTAGTTTGAGTCATTTTAGAAGATGACTTTTACTCTTCGGATAGCTCATTACATCTGTTTTGTCAATTATGCTGCTTTTGTCAGGGCCGTATTGAAATAAAAACTCATATAAAAGCCCAAAAGTATAAAATTAAAATAGATAAATCAAAATATTTAATGGCTTTTAAATATTTGATGAAATTTGAGTCAGCTGAACCGGTTTGATAACAAAACTTTGAAGTTAGAAATGATTTTTTTTACTACTTAAATATCTCTAACAATAAGGCGTCGTAAAATATATATAAAAAAAGATAATTTATAAGATTTTTTCCGGTATTTTCCTGATCCTTGACACAATTCACTATCGCAACTCTATCCAATTCCTAATCTGATAAAAAAAACTTCAACGAAAAATCTCTAACTCGATTCAATTTTCGACCCATAAATGTATATTGACAGAGATTCATTAATCCACTTTTATGATTGTACGAATAAATAAGACTTTATTTTGTATTTATTGAGATATTTATAAATCCTGAATGCGTCCCTGTACCTGAGTCATTCATTCATATTGTTCTATAAATGAGCAATCCAAATGGGTCAATGTTTTTTTTATGTTTTTATACACAATTTTTTCTTTGATTTATCAATATTTTTTTCATCCCAAAGTACGTAAAAGCCTTCAAAATATCTAATGACTCAACGCATCGAACATATTGAATGTGTGAATCATAATTTAAATGAATTTATTACCTTTTTTTGAATAACCATTGATCAAACTTAAAAAAAATATATAATCACATAAGAAAATACAATTTTCGAATATACATTTGTTTTTTTTTAATATAAATTATCAATTAATTAATATGAAACTCAACTCATCCAACCTTAATATATCGATTTATAAAAATGTTTTTTTGACCTTTTCAACTATTCAATATACGAAATATAATACATATTATAAATTAACACTTTTAAATAATATTTATAAATTATACATAATACGATATTTACATTTTTTTCTTAATATTTTCGTTCCACAGTTCATCTCAATGACCCAACATCAAAATTCACGGGTCACAAATGATATTTAAAAACAGGGCCGGCTCATTTATTAGGGCAGCTATACAAATTTTCCTGAATTGAAATAAAACATTTTTAATCAAAATAATAAAAAGAAAATGATTGTAAAAAAATACTTCTTAGAACATCAACACTGCATTCGTTAGATTAGATTGGGTTAGATTTAATGTTAGGAAAGTTAGGTTAGGTTGAATGTCGTACCGATGAACTGCTTCACAAGAATCATTTTTAATACATAATTGAATATATATTTTTTAATAATTTCCCACACTTTTCAATATCATCAGCCGCCCCTGTTTAAGAATTCTCAACATGATGATCTTCCACAACAATAAGATGATTCACTTGCTTATGTCATCTTAAATAAATTTAGAATTGAAAATCGACGATCGATCGATTAATAAAAGATTTCACCTCAATTAGTCATCTTTTCATCGAACAATTATAAAACAACCTGTAACACGTAAATTAATACACTTTCAGAATAGTTTTTCAAGGTAAATTGTGTGAAAACGTATTAGGTATGGTATTTGTTTGAAAAAAATATAAGAATTCTTGTGAATTTTGAGTAAAAAATAGTTTTATTTTGAGTATGTATCATTAATTTGAATCCACCTACACATTAATGATGAGATCCGTGTTTATCTTATTTTTAAATGGAATTTCAAATATTAGGTAGATTCATATGTTTTATCACAATGGTACACCAAATGAGTTTTTTCACGACACTGAAAAATACATTTTTTTTATTAGTTACAACAAAACTTCGTCATTTTTGATAATTAGATTACGTCAACACATATGGGTCTACCTTAAAATCTTTCTCACAATATTCAAATGTAAAATCAAATGCATAAACGATATTTTTCTTTTATCAGATTTATCAGTTTAATCAGATTTCAGATTATGATAAGTTAGGTTTAGTTTTCTTTCCTATTTTCATGTTATGCTAGATTCGGTTATTTTTAATAAGTTTCAGTTCACAATAGTTGAGTATCTGACTGACTGGATAACAGAAAAGTTCCATACAATTGAACAAATCCCTATAATAATATATCTAGCTTGTGTTTGTTGTCTTCACTATTTGTATGTGAATTAAGCGTTACTAAAATTCAACACTAAACTATGCTCTATTTAAAAAAAATGTTAAAATATGGTACAAAATGGCTCGAAAACCATTGGTTTTTGTCATTAGAATCATTCAAACTCACTATTTAATGAGTGTACAATCGACATTTGTCATTTTTCCATAACCGATTGTCGTATTTTCCACTTTGAGTCGAGAAAATCCGCGTTATGAAAAATTCTCGGCTGCAAAAATATTTACATAACACGAACGTGAATCATGCGACCTTTCATTGTTTTTCAAATGACGATTCTGTGAAGAAAAAAAATCGCTACGATTATGCGATTTGCAGAATACTAATCAAAAATTCTTAATCAGAGTGTCGCGATTTAAATACCTTATGTTTTCGTGAAAATTTCTATATTAGTTATGAGAAAATCTTTAAAAACTGATATTTCATTGATTCCAATAAAATTTTTTGATGTAAAGAAAAATAAATATATGTTATTCCAAATTGAATTTAAACTAATAAATTGAAATAAACTATTTAAAATAAAAAAAACTTATTTATATTTTTTCTAATCGACTTGAAAAATAGCAAATTTTTCTCATTGTCAGAGTAAATTTCATTTTATTTTTTTTTCAAAATCAACAGATGTCACTAAAATTTGAAAAATCTTCACTAAAAAGTAATGTGTGGCACTAAATTTATGGAAAATCGATTCATAAAAATACAATTGTAGTAACAAATAACCATAATCATAACCTAAAACTTTAATAAGTCATTTCATTTCATTAACTTATAAATTGTTGACAAAATAATTTCAGGAATATTGCAAACACAATTCGAAAATTTCAATTGAACCTTTGACTAACGAAATACTGAGAAACTATTAAAAATTACTGATAACACGTGAAATACCAAAGAGCACACCTGCAATAATAAGGCTCGGAACACACTACGACGACAGATCGCATGAATTTATCAATTTTCGTTTTCGTTGTTTCACATAATCGAATAATTAAGAAAAAAATCAATCTCAAGTAATACATTTTCGAGTTTTCACATTTAAAATTCGAAAAGCTTCAATATTTCTTCGCATATCCGACATTTTTTTTTGCACAGCTTACTGTTTTTATAAGATGATTCATTTTCAAACAAAATAAAAATACACAGTTAGTTTATAGTTCAAATTCATTACCTACTATCACAAGAACGTTTATTTAAATTGTTAATTATTCAATTTAATCAACGTGGAAAAAAAGTGAAGTACTAAAAAAATCATGAATTATTTTTCAGCAAAAATGACATTTGGTAATCTGCATTATCTCATTTACGTAAGATGATGAAAAATTGTTTCGAAATACATACGTCAATGTGTCTTCGGTAATTGCACTCTTTATTACTCTCATTATTTTGTGTGTTACAGTCTTTTTTCAGCCTGAAAATAGATAAATTACGAACGACGACTCGATATTGACTCACCGGTTCGAACATTGAATTGAACAAGCAAATTTTCGATTCAAGGCCTCTCAAGATGATCTAATTGTAAGAAAATTTTCCGAAAAGGTTATTCGATAATGAAATCGATCAATACACATTGTTCAATGACATCAATATATTAAATTTGATCATATTTCTCATACATTACACACTTATTATTCGATGGTTATGCGAATACGGATGGTTATGTGAACCTTAAGTCGCACTTATGAGAGTCTTGTTAGAATCTAACCAGAATAACATTTAAGTAGCCAAATTAAATTTCATACACGTAAGCAGAAACAAGTTGAACTAGGAGCACGTGGCTTTTGTTAAAGCAACAACCAGTTTGATGGCAGGTGGATAAACTTTGGTTAAACTGGTTACGTTTTCTAATCAAACGCATTCGGTCAAGGTCAGAAATACGATATTCACAAACGTTTCGACAAAAACTTGATCACTATTCAAATTTCAAACCTTATCTGAATCGAATTATTGCTAAAAATCAGCTGATTCATTTGACACTTCTTTTCTATAACAAAATATCTCGTACACGAAACAAAGGAAAAACTTGCTTTCGTTTTATTTGCAAACAAAATATTCTAATTCCCTTACCTAAACTAATTAATTTCTAATAGACTGAGGTAGTATTTCTTCATTTGCAATTAGTTCAAACTTAATGATTACATTTATCAATGCAACGTTAATTGTAAGTTAAATTATTAATTCTATTAATTGATGCCCCACATTAAAGTCTATGTGACGTCATATCGTAGCTGTCCCTTCTCAAACAAATTCATAGCCTTATTAAAAATATGTATATCATATGATTTCTATATCAATAATATAAATACGCTAACGTGTATTTGTACGTTTGTATGTTTGTTTGTCTGTACGGAATTTTGTATGGAAAATCTTCAAGCATAAAATTCAGACGGTGCAAAACGTAGAAGCTTTGTATCTTTGCACCGCATTTAATTTGAAACTATATAAGAGAATATGTTAATTTGAATCTTACGGTTTATGCAATAAGATCTACATTCACATCGTCCGGATGTTTCGGAAAAAAATCTGTATTTAAATATATTCATACAAATCTAACCCTTAACGCCGATCATCGATAGTAGCATTTTCGAATATCGAGGTCACCGCCGTTCGCTTTGTTTATCTTTATAAAATGAATAACTGTGCTAATTTCCATAACATTAATATAATGCAATGTGTGTGTCCGTCGATCTGTCTGTCTGTCTTTCCACTTCTCCCGAATGAATTTCTGCTTTGTGAATACACTTTTAACACAACAATGGTAGACAGTGAATGCGTATCCATAGAAATGTCCATGACACGAAATAGGCAATGATGAGGTCGTTCACACATGGCCCAGCCGAATTATCACCCATAACATTCACCATGATAATGGTGCGAATCACGAAACGGGGCCAATAATTCGAATCATTTTCCATATTGAATTCTCCTTCTGTATCGGGGAAAAATTTATTATTCCTAATGGACGAAATCGTTTTGATTATGGCGCGAAATGTATGTTTATTCGCGTGATTTATTGCTTGATGTGCGTGCGTAGAGAATTCGCTGTCACTGTCGTGTTTCGGGGAAAAAAATGTCATTTTTCAGTTACAGTGGTGTGAATATTGTAAAATAGAAAGGTATAGTGTATATAGGCCTTTTATATAGGTTTTCATCTTACATACTTAATATATTTATCGAGCATGCTCTGTCTTACGTGCCCTATTTATCTATTCTTCTCTATCTCAAAATATTATTCAATCTACATACAAAAAATTGAATTATATCTTCTTATTCAAAGAGACTATCTTTGATCTGAAAATTTCCATTGTTTGGTATTGATATTTATTTTTGTAAAAAGAAATGATTTTTCATATTTTTTTAGTACAGACTGTTTTTTTTCAGATACGCCACTGTTCAAAAGATATGTACTTGAATTTTCCGATTTGTATCATTAATAATGACAAAATGTGATTTAATATTCAGATTTTTTTATAGTATGATTGTGTATGTTTTCAAATTGTTCGAATCATTAATATTTATATCGATTGTGTTAGGATTAATGTAATTTGAAAAAAATATATAGTTTTTTATCAGAATTAGTCATGATTTTTAACGAAAATATTTATATGCATAGACATAATAGACTGAATCAATCAAAGAAATAAATATTAAAAATAAGTGTGTGGGGATTAAATCTTTGAATTAAACTTATTTTTATATTATTTTTGAGTTTAAAACAAAATCGTAATATGAAAATTTATTCGATCGTTCAAATTGAAATTCAAAGTTATAGGTTGAATCAAATAGACTTGAATAGGTCAGAAACCAAGCCTGTCATAATAAATCGATGAATATTTCGAAAATCAATCGGATTGAAATTTTAGAAAAATTCAAAGAAAATATTAATAATCCTCTAAAACAAATAAAGCAAAGTTAAATGAACAAATGATTCTTATTGTACTTAATTATGACTTTAACAGTCTTATCATTTTTCTCGGAATTAAGATTGAACATTTTCTTCTCGGATTTTCCTTGATACAGTACATAGTCACATAGGATTACTGATATCTAATCACTTGTTTAAACACCTGTTTATGGTGCAATATGAAGGAATACATTTTTCCAACTTTTAAAGTTTTAACATTGAAACATAATTTTCAATATCAACGTGCATATTATGATAGATTATTACCGAATAAAAACATAAATAGACCCACCTAATACATACAATCTTTTCATTTATAGAAAAGATCCTAAACTTCAAACATTTCAAATCCACGCTGAAACCTTTAAATTCATATAAACAGCATATTTCTATGTTACAAATTAGTTTGACATTTAAAAAAAATCTCGCGCCATGAGATAATAGCAATTTTGGCGCCTTAATCTCCAAGCAAATCCGTCAATAACGTTTCAATTTACGGCCATCGTTTCGAGCTTCCAATTAAGCCATCGTTAAAAGACAAGGGGAGGAGACGAGGGCGAACAGAGGGAGGGGAATGGGGGTAAGAGGGCAAAGCCCCCACCCAGGGTCGTCGTTTGGGGGGAACGAGGAGAATAAAATGCCCCTACCTCTTCGAAAAAATGGCTGTATTATTCATGTTTAAGGTAATTTTAAGTATTTATTTATTGCTGAAATTTTCAATGTTTTCCGCATGTCTTTATCTGTATTTTTTTCTGAAATAATTAATGATAAAAACTGAAATAAATCTTTTTTATATGGGCTTATACATGCTTAAAAGATTCTATTATATTTCGACTAACTGGAAATTATAAGATTGTGGATAATCTCTTTTTTTTTTTTAATTTGATTGTTTTCAAAAATGAAATCTAGTTTTAGCTAGTCAAATGTAAATGATTACATACTACTTATATTTGCAAATTTTTTCTTAGGGAAGGATAGAAAAACTTGTTCCTCTAGGAGACTTGATCATTTTTCACAATTTTATCAAAAAAATAATGTCAAAAACGTCACATTATTTTCAATCAGCTACACCAAGTAAACTCAATTAAATTCCTAGTTTATTGATACCTCACGAGTATCAAAAGACAAAGATGAATCAATGTACATACGACCAACTTTGTCTTTCGACACTTGTGCGAATAACTAACAGTTCGTTAGGGGTAACACAAATGTATTTTTTTTCAATACGATTTTTCCAAAAGGAATTTGAGACAAAATAAAACAAAAGTGTCCCAGAAAGAAAATTTGTCCCTACCCTTCCCTAATATTTTTCAGTCGACCCAATCAGATATGCAGTTAAAAACAACAAACATTACACTAAAATATATTTTATTTAAATTCCACAAAAAAATAAATTTAAAATATACGACCTAACCGAAATGTCAATTGATTTAAATTATTTTTTTTATTAAATTCGGACTTGTACCGTTGTCATAAAAAGGGCACGATTGCAACAAAGCAGGACGCCCACGGAGGGAGGGGAGGGGAGGGGTGCGGTTTGTTTACATTTTTGGCCACAAGACGTGCGGGCGCGGCCTTCCACATTCGACGCGTTCGACACTCGCAGTGTGGTCGCCCTGCCGCTCGGACGCGCCCTACGAACCCGCTCCGTTGCGAACGAACCCCGCGCAAAACGGTGCTAAATTGCATCCCTCGACTCGACAGTGTTGCCAACGTCCATTTCGAAAATTAATCGGTTCATTGTTTCGCATTTGGTACGCGGTGACAGTTCATTTGTTGCGCTGCGCGGAACTGGAACGACGCGTGGGAACGCACGCGTTGCTTTTTCGAAGGTGAGACATTTTGGATTCGGTGTTTTTGTTTGTTTGACGACGATTTTTGATGTTTTTTTTACGTTTGAATGTTTTGGCAATGATTAAAGTTTGATAATTTTTAGTTGTTTAATGTTTTTTGACGTTATTTTGACGAGTTGAAGTTCGCGAAAATTTCGCACCCGCTTTTCCGTTGACGTTTGAATTTCGCGCGATCGTAACTCATCGAATCGACGCCCATTAAATTCGCTTTAAAAATTCATATTTTGTACATTTTAGATGTATTTTGCGTCCGAAATTGATAAATATTCAATCAATATGTAACAATGTTCTAATCGGTTATTCATTTTTTTTTTAATTTTTCAAAATAATAAAAACTAAAAATTTATTTCTGCAACTAAATTTTATACATTTTTGATACACATTAAACAACTCTAACCCTAAATTGCCTAGAATATTTCGAACTCAATGAATTTCACATTAAATATTAAAAAAAAAAAACTTTCGTCTGTTTGATCGGTATTACGAAAGTTCAGTCTAAATATACTGATCATTATTATTACCGTTCATTGTCAAATAATGGCTTTTCAGATTTCCGCTTCCACCTGATCAAATAAGATAAAACGCCTAGATTGGGTTTTCGGTACGTGTTTTTTAGACGAAGGCCATACCTGTTTTTTTCGTTGTTATTAATCGAAAAGCGCTTTTGTCGAAAAATTGCATCATATTCATATTATATAACATTTTCAAAATTAAATCGCAAAAGGATGTTCGCAATTTCGTCAAATTCAGGTTTTCAGTCGATCGATTTTCATGTGTGTTTGTTCAATTCACGTGCCGTTGACTAATGTTTGCAAAAATGTTTCGCGTTTTGAGTTAGGAACGTATTACATTTGTGTCGATTATCTCTGGTGTTTTTTCAAAATGTTATACTTATTTTCTTAAAATAATATAAATCAGTCTTGCTTTTGAACGCCGTTATCTAAAACAGCGATGCATTTTATTGCTGAAATCAATCAACACAGTTGCTTATCTTGAATGCAAATTGCGCTCTAACAATTATTACACGACTCGTTTGTATAATAAGCACGTGAAATTAATTGCAAGTAAAATGGCAACGTAATATTTCGATTTCGCTGCTAATATTGTGCATAAATTATATTTTTATAGCACCCATATGTTCGCTTATAATGTAATGTCATTTTCATGTGATGTGTAGTCTTCAACACGTGTCTAATTGAGCGAAGCTAGTTATAATGTAACTTTACACTAACGAGAGGAATTTGACGATGTTTCAGCATAGCTGAATTTTCTTATTTTTTTAATTTAACTAGGTCAGCTATATTGTAATCTTACACTTATAATCGGAATAGAAAGAAGGTTCATATATCTGGAGATTGATTTAAGTTAGATTTGAAAAAGTGAAGATTCTTATGTCAAAATAGGTCAATCTACATTGTAACCTTACACCAAGAAAATAAAATGAAATGAAATATTACTAATAAATAATCTAGAGTACAAGGAATGTAAGTGACTGAAATTCAATTTTCAAGTACATTTTAATTTTCAGAACTCGATTCCAGTATATTAAAATTGTAACTTTAGGATTTTACGTCTCTTATTCAATATCTAGAGCTGTGTTTTTATAAGAACAGACCCGAATTTAATGACATGACATCGAAAAGTAGCTATCCCCGATTAAAGAAAATTATTATAATATATAATAAAATGCGTGATATCTTCCAGTTATTGAAACCGAATACCTATAGCGTGAGCCACATAAGAAAACTGCGACATTCCATAAATTTCCTATGGTAAATTTCCCCAGAGCGTTTTCGTCTATGATCCAATATATCCACATTACAATATTACATTCCATGCTCATCCGAAACGTTCATTAGACGGATTTAGAAACGCCACTTGCATAATGTAATTGTTTCGTGCGTGTATATACCCACCTATCTAGGGGAGACTTGGTACACTCTATTCACTCAGAATTACAAATATATCAAAAACATTTCCAATCGATATTCTGACGATTTATAATGACTTATAATGACATTTTTCAGATTCGAAATTTAATAGAATGGTAGATGATTTAATTTTTGTTGCATTGACCCAAGTCTCCCCTGCGTAATTGCAGTACATAATGTGCTCTAGTGTTTGCCTTCCGAACTGTCGAGGTCGGTTCGGGTTAATTCCATGCCGTTTATTGTACTTGTGTCGTTTTTGTGCTTCGAATTAACCATAGGTGTAATTTTCTGACGATGGAGACGTTTCGAAATAGTCGAGAGACTAACGAGCTACGAAGATTTGTTAGGGTTTTGTATAGGAATTTTTTGAATTCGAAATAGAAATAGAGAGAAACTGAAACGGTGCAAGTTTAAGATTTTAGAATCAATGCATATTATTGAGTATCATTGGATAGAAAAGCAATTATAAATTTAATATATTTGCAAAGATTTGATGTAATCGTCTTTTCGAATTATTATACTTCAGCTCTATTCTGCTTTTCTAATAGTTTCTGCAAGAATTGTAAATATATTTATTAGAATATGTAGTTGAGTTACTCCAATCTCCCCTACTGCATTTACAATTAGAGATTTCGAAATTTTTAATGTTGAAATTTTGATCATATTTATTCAAATTGTCCTGAAATGTATATTGTACTGTTAGAACAGTTACATAAATAAACAAACAAGTTAAATTAGCGACAAATATCAAAACAGCCCAAGGGCTAAACACTCATATAAATCGTCATGTTCTATCATAACGAAAATTGAAATTATTCAAATTTACAATATCGAAGAGCCTCGATTCGTTTTCTTGCACATTTTCAATATCCATTTCGCAACAATTTCCAAACGCCATTTGAAAAATATTCGAACGCAACACACGTCTAATTGCTTCGAAACTTTCACTCAAACCTCCATCCGAATTCGACGCGTCATACGAAAATCAAACTCAGGAATCCATCGAGGACTTTCTAGTACGAATCTTATGATCTATAGATCATTATTAGATCATAGAGCATACATTTGTTCATAGTACATATGAGAAAATCCACTCGAACTGTCCAAAATGAGTCGGGACAGTAAGTAAATGGTGATGCAACGGTTTTGTATTGCGCAACTTCTAAACCGGTAAATCGGTTTTGGCGATGATTTTATTGTGCATCACTAAAATCCGGTTATAGCAGTTTGAGATTTTGAACATTTTTGTATTCTACTAATCATCTTTGTTTAATTAAAATCGATTCGTCATCGGCGATTGTGTTGTTTCGATGAATGGAATGAAACTTGATTACTGCTTGTTTAGAATTTTTTTTGTAAGATAACGTATTTCGATGAAATTGTGTTTTGATTGGATTTTTTTTATGAGAATATCATATCTGAATAAGAGTGTTTTGTTTTGGAAAGATATGTTAGGTTTTAATTGAATTAGGTTTCGTGTAGATTGAGTTGATTGAAGAAGAATGCAGCGCTTTGAATTAACTTCTAAGAATTGAAATGTGAAATGAATCTCATACATATTTTTTTATATTTATGTTATCAGTGTTCGAAACAATACTGGTTTTAAATTTCCTGGCAATTTGCGAATTGAAAGATACGTTTATTCAAGAAATGATGTGGATTTTTATTGTTTAATATCAATATTTTTCTGTTAGGAATTACTTTTATTTAATTAGGTTAAGTTTGGTTGGGTTATGTTAGCAAATATTTTAATATAATTGACTATAAATTAGCTCTATGAATCTCATTTTCGATTAATCTTCTCTTCAAATTCCCAAAATGTAAACCAATTTTGTGACTGGCCTAAAAAAACTATAAAAACTATTCTAAATGTACATAATGTACGATTGTGTTCGTTTCTCTATATTTTTTCGAATTAATCTACGTAAGAACCTTGAAATTTCGTATGTACCAACCACAAACATTTTAATTGATGATTGCTTCGAAAACAGTATCGTAATTGACGTTCTATGTTCTTATTTTTTTATCCGAGCAATCTCCAGTATTTTTCTTGTTATTACGATTTCATTCATACGAAGTTCAAAATTTATTACAAAAAAAAAAATTACATTGTGAACTTTACACTAAAAAAAGTTGTAGAATTCGTTTCGTTGAGAAAAAAAAGGTTCTCGTATAGGTCAACCATTATTATCTTCTTCCAGGTGTAAGATGCTTCAACTTTTTTCATTCAAACTTTTGATTACCTGGACTTCACTTCATACATTGTGCATCTAGACTTGTTTTAGAAACTAAAAATATTTAATACATCACACCTACATTTCTAAATATTTCATAATTTTCCTTGTACAATCGCGGAAATAATCGCGCTAAATATTTATATGTAATTCTTCAACAATGAACATGACTAACAAGGAAAATCTACTTTCGATTGAAAGCATCAATAGACATTGTATGTGTAAAAACTTCGATATTTTCCCATTTTATAGACGTTTTCATAGTTATTTTTATGTCACAGATAAAAGTGTCAGATGTGAACACTGACATTACACACATTTGTATAACAATCGAACTTCAATTTGTCGGTCACATTGATTATTGCGAAACAGTCACGATAATAATGTTCCACTACACGTGGCCAGATTGATTCAATCAATATCCATTCAGCTCATTTGGAAAGAATTCTAAATATCAGTTGCAATTCATAAATAAGATGATTCAAAACAATAACAATGTAGCAATAGTGAGATTTGGTATGTTTTTTGAGAGATTTATGGCGCGAAATTCAAATTGTGGTAAGAATCGTATCCGGAGAATATCTGGGTATATTATCTTTGATATTATTTATGTACTTTTTTAATATTAATGAAAATATCAGTTCATGAAATAAATGTACATATAATGATACTATGTACTAACAATAAGTTACAGTAGGTTCATTATTTGAAACTTCATGTACATGAAGTATGAAAAGATTTGATTCGCAAACCTGTTGTTGCTTAAAGATATTGATATGAATGAAGAAATATTTTTTTTAATAAGGTGATACATTTTTATCATAAATAATCTTATTGTTAAATATGAAGTCCATCGATTCATTTCTATAAATCTTTAAATTTCATATTCGAAAAATGAACTCTTAAATTCTTTATAAAATAATTTTTTATCAAAAAGTTTAAGCCATGGGGAAAAAATATTGATCCAAAATATCTTAAAAAAAATTGCTTCTCTTCCCAAAATAGCTCTGAGGAAAATATTACTCTTTAGTCATTGAAAAAAAAAATGAATGAAATTCAGCATAAATTATTAGCAGATACATACTAAATTTGCACAAGCAAATGGACACACATTTGAAAAGTTCAAAAATTGTTTTTTGAACC
This sequence comes from Cheumatopsyche charites, assembly GCA_024721215.1. Taxonomy (NCBI): domain Eukaryota; kingdom Metazoa; phylum Arthropoda; class Insecta; order Trichoptera; family Hydropsychidae; genus Cheumatopsyche; species Cheumatopsyche charites. The sequence continues at coordinate 1,542,511 of CM045577.1, read as the reverse complement.
GTTTCGAAATTCAAAAAACGCGCTCTTCGAAGCGGAACGATCCTTATCATAGAAAACGACACAGGGACGCATTTACATGTCGCTTTTTTCTGTTTTCGATTGTTTTTTGTTCATTTTTTATTCATCGATACAATATCGAAACTGTCCCAGTTGTGACAGAAATGTGAGAATTTGAAATTCGGACCGTTTTTATATTTTTTTTCCAATATTTTCTGGTTAAAGTTTCCTTTTTTTTGTTGTTGTGATACGTGAACGTAGTTTAATCTATAATCAAGGATGTCAATATTTGTTTGATTCGATCGATTTATAGCTTTTCGAACGATTTGAATGGGCTTTTGTGTTTGAATCAATGAGTTGTAAACGCGAGTTTTCATCGAATTGAAAAGATTCTTTTTCAATCGAAATAATTTATTTGATACTAAAATTTGTGTTAATATAAATTTTTCATTTTTGAGTCATACAAATAGTGAAGTTTTATTGAAAACTGACACTAAACTAAATTGATTTATTGACCCACATAACACGACACACGTATTATTGCTTCGACATTGAACTAATGCAATTGTGTAAAAATTGTTGTTCTCTTTTAATATTTTGAAAAATTATTTCGAAAATGCACATTAACAGTACGTTGTGCTATTTTTCGAAAATTCTTCCAAAATCGCCTCTAGCGTTTCGCTCTATTTCCTATTCTAAATGCAGATTTTACGATCGGTCTTCAAATTTCAAACGATACTTAAGTCAATATGTGTGTGTTTACCTATAATTAGCGAATTCGATATGAGAAATGTAGTTGTTGGTAATTTATATTATTGTATATGATACGTGTTTGATTATAATCTGTTTTGTATGTGGGACAAATGTTATTTTTCATTTCTATGCCATTTACTTCTGATAATTACTGCATAGTATGAAATAGATAAGGGGTGGATATGTTGGGGTTGAATTTTTTTTATAATGTATCAAATTTTAAATTGTATTATTTTGATTTGTTTGTTCGTGTGTTGTTTTTAAACTTCTACGGTTATATGGATCATTAAAATGTGAAATACTTGTAAGATCATATTCAATAGTAATTTTGTTAATTTTACATACATATTAAAACTATCATTATAAATCATTTTGTTTAAAAATAAACAGAAATAACCTTTGTACATATTACATACAACTGTGAATATTGTTTTTATCAAAACTTTTGAAATCAAAATTTCGAATATGTTTATATCCCAACTTAGCCCAACTTCTTTACTAACTTGACATAGGTTCTAAACTATTGAAAAAAAATTTTTTTTTCAAATAAAATCTCTAACCTAACGAAAATTTGGTCATTATAATGATCATAAATTTATTGCTGTTGAATTTTGCAGATAATCAAATAAAAAGAATCCTTCAAAATTTAATTAAAAAAATCAAAAATAAATAAAATACATAAAAAAACATCGGTAACCCTATTTTTACAGTTGAATCACCGTACTATGAGATCACGTTGTCGCACAGTTGCGTAATTCACGTATAATTTAGGCGATTCTACTATGAATTGTGTATTGCTACACAATATTCGAAAACATACTGCCAACAGAAAAATAGACAAAAAAATAATAAATAAGAATCGATTAAAATGTGCATGTCTGAAACGAGCTTTGCGCTTTTATCTGGTATCGTTTTTGAAAATTTTTACAGCATGCAATATCGGTTTTTTATTGACTTTTTAATTCAGTTGTGGTGTATTTTTTTAAATTTTATATGTTTATTGGGTTATAATATTAAATGGTCTAAAATCTGCTTATTATCTTTTTATAAATCAGTAATAGATGTGATATATTATTTATCTTATATTAATTAATTAATAAGTAATTTGATTATATTATTAATTAATTACTCTTATAAAAACATCTGTCTAGACTGTTTTATCTTTGAAATTATTTCAATTTATTCAGTGTTGTTTTGTTCACAGTGAATGAGTAAACGATTATTAGAAAAATTTAATTGAAAAGTACATAATATGGAAAAAATTAGCCTAATTAAATGTTATATATGAGTATGTATGCATTTCTGATTTGTCATCAGTGTATATTTAGCTCAATTAGTCAATTTTCTTATTTTATTATCTAATATTATACCGAATTTTCAATTTATAAATAAGCAAAGAAGATCACATAATACAAGAACTTACTGTGTTACATTTTAATCATGATATTGGCATTTATTCGTTATATTCATGCCATTATCTCAAATTTATCCAGCTCTACATAAACCTAACCATACAAAAGAAATATCGTTAAAAAAATACGATCTAACCCAACCTAACATAATTTTCAGCTCTTATCAACAAATTCTTACAAATGTCCAATTTATTATTTACATTTCAATTGAAACTTTACCAATTCATAATTAATTATGAACACACTTACATTTACACAATAGCATTTCGTGTAAAGCACTTCTAAACGTTTATTTAACGTACGCCCCCTCAAATGTCGAAATCTTCATGAATTATTGATTCAATAAACGTTCAATATATTACGAACCGATCACACGTGTGTAAAAAACGAAAGTGCCAATAAACCGGATTATCGGAAAAATGGACAAGTTCAGAATGTAATTTACGAAAACAGTATTACATGTTATTTAAGAAAAAATCGACACATTTGTCACACGTAATTATGAGCACGCGATACTGTAGTACAAAATTTAATTAATTATCAGTTATTAAGTTTCGTATTTTATTGTAAAAAATGTCATAAAAGTGCATGAAAAATTAAAGAATATTAAATTCAGACAAACTGTAAAATGGATGTACTAATTCGATAAACTTTCGTTAGAACCTTGCATAAAACTCACCGAAATTTGATCGCAATCGAATGAACATTATAGGAACGCATACAATACAAAGGACTTAATGAATGGTTATTTTTAAAGCTTTTTACTAAGGATTCAAAGTTTGTTTGTCAGTTTGTCAGGATTTTTATGTAAACATTATAAATGACTGAATTTCACAAAGGGAACAAGTGACCTTTTTTATCGATATTGAGTCAATTACAGAAAATGGTTCTATATATGATACAGAATCATTTTCTGTACTTAACTTTAGTTTGATGAAAAAGGTCGCTTGTGCCCTTTGTGAAATTCAGTCATCAAATGTCATTTTTCGATTCACATTTAATTAGGCTATACCTAATAAGAATTTTCGCTTAACTAGAAAAATACATTTTTATGCTTCAAGTAGATTCAATAAAATTCTCATATAATCATTATTAGACCAAAGTGTAGACTTAAAGCAAAGCTATTAAAAAAAAGCACTTGTTCCAAATTTTTTTCCAAGAATAGATGATTTTTATTATAGCTGGTATACAATTATGATTTCATTTTATTCCAAATGAAAAATCATTCTGTATTATATATTTTTTTACTAGAATTAACGTTAATGACCTTTATAACGATTGTCACGTTGTTCTACGGTGCTCTGTTGTACGATGGACCTTGATGTGTCTTCAGATTTTATGGTCTCGTTGTGATGATGATTGCGGAGACGTCATGCAAATCAATCCAATAAATTGTCCCATCAGATCGACGATGATGGATCTTATTTTTAACTGAAGCAATTTTATTTTCGGCCATTTTACATTCGAATCGTAACCGAATTGTCGAATTTATATAATTGCAGTCTTTCCGTTGATACTCAACGGGCTATATAAGAGTATAATATTATGAAACCGTTGACATTTTCGAATTCAACTTTGAAAAAGCTCTATACACGTATATAACTCACCCCATTAAAGTGAAACGAACTTTCGCAAACGAGTCGTTTGTTTCGCCTTTATTTTTTTCGATAAACTTTCGAATTGGGTGTCGTTAACGTGATATAATACAGATTTTCCATTTCAATACAATTTAAATTGATCACTTATACCTCTTAACTTCTAGAGTTCTCTTATGATAAAAAAAATTATAGAGTTCGTTAACCGCGAAATAAAAGTTGCAAAAGTGACACGTGCTATACGAATGTTGTTTCATTCCGAAAAGTACAGGTTGAAAGTTTTATTAGCAAAAAAGTCTCATAGATCGCGTGTGATAAAGAAGAATGAGAGAGAGACTCCATTAGGGGTTGTTTTTTGGGGTGGTTGATATTTTGACTTTTCTTTTCTGTGAATTTTCCGCTTTTCTATGAAGAAAAATCGAGGATTTTCCTTCGAAGTTGACGATTCGGACGTGTGGCGTGCGATGTGTCGTGTTTTCTTTTTAACGACTGTTTTCTGTTTTGTTTATGATGTTAATTAATTTTTTGATACTTGTACGTTTTATGCATTCTATTATTCTAATTATGACTGATTAACATGATTAAATTAGGTTTTTAGAGTCGAGACTTGTTAAATTTTCTATCTACTCTAGCGGAATTCATCGTTTATTTTCACAGATTTGATAAATTTTCATTGAATAGAATTAAAGTTTAATTTAATTTTAAAGAATGAATAAGCGCGGATTTAAATATTGAACTTTACACCAACACCGATTTCACAAATTAAATTTATCAATATAAAAAGTTTCCGCAATTATTTTCCACAAGTGTATGTTCTGACAGAAGTTTGTTAATATACGATGAACGGTGGCATCGAACAAACGGATCGGTGCTTTATTTTTCATTATGTAATTGAATTCGTTCACTTTCGAATTCCACATATCCATGTTTTAAAACGAAAACTCGTACATTTAAAAATATATGCAGATCCTTGCAATAAATTGCACGATGCATTTTTCACGCAACTTTCGCTGTGTCAAAAGCACAATAACAGGTTGTTATCGAAGTATTTTCGTTATTTTAAAACATATTAAATTTCAGGTTTGCATAACGAAAATTAAATCCATTTAAATATATATTCGATCAGATTGTTATAAATTCAACCATCTGGAACTTTCGAATCAGATTTTGACACTTTTCCTTTAGTCTAATGCCACGCTTCTTCAATTCTTCAACAAACTTATGTCAACACATAACACAATACTATTTTATATCAAAAATTGATTTAAGCAATGAGTACAATTAAAATTATGGCACGTACTTACATTTTTCATATTAAAATGATTTGTTTGAATTTTCAAATGTTCAAGCATAAAATGGAAACGATTTAACTCATAACGGATATGTGTATAACAACAAAGCGCATTTTTATCTAAATGACATCACTCTTAAGCAACTTACGATAATTTCATCGACATTAGTTTTGAATACTTTTCCATAGCACTCGAAAGATTCGATAATATTATCGTCATGTGGATCGCCATTACGATAAAAGATAAATACTTCTGCGAAAGTTATAACGAGGCTTCAGAAAACAGAATAGTATTGATTTTCCATGAGCTTTCAGCATCGAAACGCATATATTTTTCAGCATGTTTATGTTATTTTTTCGATAATGATGTATTCGAAGGTTCGCCGACGTTATTACAATGGTTAGAAATACACCATGAACAATGCGAACGAACATATTTGCATTTATACGTGTGTATATTGCTGTGAAAGCTATGAATTTGACAAAAAAAAACTATTACATAATCGATAAAATCATAAAAATACATTTTCAGGTTATATTTTGTGAAAATTTCAACATGTGAAAGTTTTAGGTTATGTTTTTCAAAACTGCGTTTGCTGTCTGATATGTTCAAAATGAAAATGATCTTCAATACACATTTCATTGTGTATGTTATATATTAGAAAAATCTTTGAATTAAATCGAAATTTTCAGGGAAATGCATTTCTAGGTTATGTAAAAATTTTAACCTGTGAAATATTTCTAGGTTATGTTATCCAAAGTCAACATTTATGTTCTAAATGAAAGTGTTTATTGAATGTATATCGGATTTTGGAGGTATTCGTTGTGTTATGTGGAAAAAAATCGGATTCGTGTGTCGGAAATATTCCATTTGTCCGTTTAGGCTAGGGCCACACGATTAGAGGGTGTGACCAGATATTATAACGAGATACGGTTTGTTTATCGATTTATATGGGTTTTTCCGACGTGTAAATATCGGGATGAAGCACTTTTAATACAGAGTGATGTATAGAAAAATGCTTTTTTCCAAAAGCTTTCATCATAGTATTGAAAATCAAATTTTGACACACGATTTTCTACTTTGATTGAATTCGAAATTGAAAATATTGAATTTTAAATACAAATTATAAATTTAAGTAGAAAATATAATGAAACTATTTCGTTTTGAATCGAATTTTCTCGTATTTCAGTTTTGGGTTCACGAAAATTTTATGGAAAATCTATCGTAGGAAGAATCATCGATAGTTATAACGAAGTCGTTACTATGATTCACCGATAACATTGTTGTCAAATTTGTAATAGATATAGTTTCAGATAAAAACTAATTAAAAGCTGTTCATGATGATACATATGTAGTTTGATAAAATTTGTTATTTCGCTTGATTAAAGTTTCGTTATAAAAAAGAAACAGTACCAATAGGTGAATGTCGTAAATGCATTTTATAGCTCATACGATGAAAATGGGCAGTTAAAAATTTTATATGTATCGGAAAATTACAATTACAGTTCACTCTAATCGAGAATTCACCATACATTTGCTCATATCAAACTTTTAATATCAATTAAAAAAAACAATTGATTTTTAAATTCAGTCATTTTGCTATTTAATTTAAATTTCTACTATACAATAATGACAGTCTGTAATATTTTTGATTTCTTTAATTTGAAAATTATTTCACAGGGAAAACCCAAAAATCTAATGAAATTACTGAAAATATAAACGTCAAATTATAAGGAAAAGTCAATTTAGTTTCAATGTGATATCTCATAAAATTAAATCTCCTCACATTTGAATAATCTTATATGGAAAACCCGATGGAAACCGATGGAAAATCGTTCCATTTTCCACAAAGCGATATAATGAACGATATCAATCATCTTGTGCAAATAGACGATTCGTAAAACCTCCAGTTTGCTTTTAATTCTACGGTTTTATGGTCGTTTCGATCGTGGCTTTTATACAAGGCTTCGAGTGTTTCTATTTATCTTTTTTTCTACTTATTTCTGTTTTTCTATTGGGGTTGGTACTATTGTTTTTTTTTTCTATTCAGTCATAAGTTGATTAATTCGCTAATTTTCATGTATAGTTTTTCGTTTAATCAACTCGGAGTAATTCGTAATCTATCAAATTTTATATGGTCCGTGGTTTCTTTTTTTTTCAGTAAAAGCTTGCTTAATTTTGTGTATAGTGTGTTTAATTTTCCGATAAATTTCTAGTAATACTTAGGAAATGATTATTTATAGTAGTCACGCGTTAATAAAGATTTATGTGTTCAAATACCGCGAAGTCTCCTATTCTTTTCGAATTATCCAAATTGAATTTTATACGATTATCTATCGTCAAAAAATTGATTTTTTTGTGAAAAAAACTTTGAGCTTTGTTCTTTAATGCGCTTAAAAATATTCAAATGAATTGATCAAATACATTTTTCAATTAAAATTTTGATTAAGTTGTATTATCGAAGATAATTCGAAACTAATAGTTATTATAGTTTAAAAATAAATTTCAAAACAAATCTGTGTATCTTTGCGAATACATTGTGACTCGAAATCTCAAATTTGATATTTTTGTAATTACACGATATTGCAATTATGTGGTAATTGAGTGGTTTTGAAATATTTAAAATAGATAACATACTAAATATACGTATTTTTATGTACTAGCACACAAATCTGAATCGGTTTCGGTATATTAATTGTCAATTACATTTTTTGTCAATAAAATTGACAGCTATAACACACTGTTACGGTTAATCTTTCAATTGTATTATACTTAACTATAGCTTAACTTGTTTTGGTGTAAAATTTGACACCTATAACCAACAGTTAACTGTTAACTGATAATGAAAAAACCGTGCCTAAATTATCAACTAACAATCGAAATACTGATCATTGATCGAAATTTTCAAATGTCAGTTAGTAGTAACTACTATCAAATTCTATATGGAAATATAAATTTTTACACTTAAGTATTCCTACTATAAACTGTAGTTCAATTAACGATTGAAATACCGAACAAATAGATAAATTCTGGAAAATTAACCGATTTTCCTAGAAGTCGGAAGCGAGAATGAGTCACCGAGAACGCAAAAGCATTTGGGGCTGTGCTAATATAATGCGCAGAGCATCGGCATGTCTCGTCGAAGGGGGCTCTGCCCCCGTGACCGTAAAAAGGCGACGGGGGGCTCGGAGCGACTCGATATTGTCTCTGGCGCCACCGCCCCCCTCATCCCACCCCAAATGTGTCTGGGTGCCCCCATGGGGGTTCGCTGTGACGTACTTCTCCTACCATCTCTTAGTGGACACTCCTGATCTTTGGGATTGTGTGTGGGAGGTTTTAAGCTTCTCCTATGTGCACTTGTAAGTGTGTTAAAAATATATTTTCATTTAAGTGATTTTTCGATATGCAATATTTGTATCGTTGGTTCTAGTCTCTGGATGATATTTGCACTTGTGGCTGAAATTGTATGTGTTGTTTATGAAGTAATCGGGTAGTGAAGCCTATGCGAATATAATAAATTATAACCTATCGAGTATCAGTAATACTTTTATAATTTGTTCCTTGATTAGATTTGTATTTAATTAGTTCGATGGTTATATAGAGATTTTCGTGTGAATTAGGTGGAACATTATACCCAACATATAGAATAGAACTATTGTGCGTGCGTGTAAAAATGTTTTGTATTATTTTCATGATAATATAATATGTGAGCACTTCAATTCAATTTTGATCAGAAAACATATGTTTATTTATAAAAGTAATTAATATTTTATTACCGGTATGTAGCTTGTACTTGTTTTCATGCAATTCTATTATAATAATAGCAGCATAGAGTAAATTACAACCCGAACGTTAACCCAAACAGATTAACGAGATCATATAGTAGTATAATATGAGATTATTAGTACAGCATATATGTGTGTAAGTGCCTAATTATACTTTTTACATCATTTTGATCTATTAAATGACTATATAAAAAAATCAGTATTTATTATGTAACTAAAACTTATTATGAAATGTACCTAGTATTGTTATCAAAAGTTGAAATTTTTATTGAATTTTGTATTTAATTTAAAAATTTCAATCACTATTCATCTGTTTATTGCAAATTCTTTTCAGTAATGATTTTCTTTTATTATTTCAGATTGTCGATGAATTTCGAAATTTCCAATTGAACTCCAATCATGGCGCCCGATTCAACGAGTGCCGCTACACAACAGTGCTTGATCGAGCCAGTGCTAGAGAGACAAACATATCCACAAGAAAAGAAAAATTGTACAGAGAATAGCAGCGAACAAATTCAATATTCACTAAATACAAACGGAACATTAGACGGTTTAACACATCGCAAAGCAATAAGTACAGATGAAAATAATTCAGATAGTGTTCGCAGTGAAGATTCAATTGAAGAGAAGAAACCTTTTGAACCTCAAATAAGATGGCCAGATCTCATAGTTCAAATATTTCTACATGTAGGTTGCGTTTATGGAATTTATCTTATATTAACTACAGCTAAATTTTATACTTCGTTATTTGGTATGTATGAATCTTAAAATTAATCAAAATATGATCTTGTTTATTGTATTCTTATTATGAAATTATTTCAAAGCATTTGCAACAATTTACACTTCCGGATTTGGAATCACAGCAGGAGCTCACCGTTTATGGTCACATCGGGCATACAAGGCAAAATGGCCGTTGAGGCTTTTATTAGTGTTTTTATTCACCATCACAGGACAAGTGAGTAAATCACAAAGCTTTTATACTTTAATTTCACTGAAAATGATAATTGATGTATTATATTTCAGCGTGATGTTTATACCTGGGCATTGGATCATCGCGTACACCACAAATACAGTGAAACTGATTCGGATCCTCATGATGCTAGACGAGGATTCTTCTTTTCTCATGTCGGTTGGTTAGTTCTGACTCCACATCCTGATGTTGTGGAGAAACGCAAAAGTGTAGATATGTCCGATTTAGAAGCTGATCCAATTGTGATGTGGCAAAAGAAGTACTAAAAATTATAATAATGTTTGATTCTATAAAATTAAATATCAACCCAGATCTAGAGCAATCACTTTTTTGAACTATTTACTCTGCTTCATGCTCTTAGTAGTTTTAATAAGAATTCCATATGATTCTAATAGAAACTTTTTAGTTGCAATGCGGAGCTGAAGCATAGTATGTAAATATGAAAAGTGGCTAGATCCAGATCCCTAAAAATATAAGTATATTGATTTGTGTATCATATTTCAGACTTTACATACCGCTCTTTGCCCTATTGAACATTGGTCTTCCTGTGCTTTTACCTGTTTTGTTATGGGAAGAAAGTTTGTGGGTCAGTTTTTGGGTTAATTTTAACTGCCGCTTCACAATCACCCTGAACATAGCATTTTTCGTCAATAGCGTTGCTCATATGTGGGGCCAAAAGCCTTATGATAAGTATGTTTTCATTTCAGATATCAAATTTTACAATTGATGTAATTTCTTATGTAATATAATATTTTTTCTCAGGAATATAAGTCCAGTAGAAAACATAGCTGTTGCAATAGCCGCTCTTGGAGAAGGTTGGCACAACTATCATCATGTGTTTCCATGGGATTACAAAACCAGTGAACTCGGTTCATATTCATTCAACATAACTACAGCATTTATAGATTTTTTTTCTAAACTCGGATGGGCTTATGATAGTTAGTTTTAATGAATTTTATAATTCTATAAAACAAAACAATTTTAATGATTGTATTATATTTTCAGGAAAATTTGTTTCTACGTCAATGATCGCTCGACGAGCTGCAAGATCTGGAGATGGATCGTACGTGATTGATCATCACAATCCGGATATAACCCCAGTTTGGGGCTACGGTGATAAAGATATACCTCATGAAGATTTAACAGAATTGGAAAACATGGAGAAAAAATAATCTTAATATTATATTGTATCAAAAAGCAATCTGAGTTACTGTTGTTGATTGCACAAATTTATTTTACCGAGTATTAATTACTTATTAATTAAGCTTTACATTAATTTAAACTAAAATTTAGCTTTGAGTGCCATCAATACAATTCCTAAACATCCTTATATTACTTATTTCAGTTCATATACATATATCATCGGCCAGTAGTTACGAAAGATCATTTGTTCATCTAATCTATGACCAACTGAGTTTCGAAATTTAACAAATTAGTTTTATTATATTTTTATGTACTAAATTCAAATTTTATTGATATGTTTGTCATTTAGTTATCTCTCGTAAAAAGACAAGCATAAATTGTTTTATTTGACTACCTCTTAGGGCTTGTTTGTGTATCAGGCAAATATTTCGTTTAGTATTCACTTGATTGAGTCTCTAAAGTGCTCTTGTACACAATTTGATAATCTAAAGTAATATTAAAAAAAAAAAAAAAATTTTGCAATACCAATTTGATTTGAAGTGTAGACAGTTCACAATAAATATTCATTCATGTGCAAATAGCTTATCAATTCAAATGAATGCGAATTATCCGCTAATCGCTTGCACTTTCTTATGAGTATTTTGTTATAAATTCAACGTTTAATTGAAATATATTTTCTCAGTAAAGATTTTCAAAAATTAATTTAGCACAACTTTTGAAATATTAACTCAAAGACTAAACAACGTATGTATAATATATTTAATTTGTAAGTAGCTTTTATGTCGTTATCGATGTTTTGTATTTTATATTTTCGGAAATTGTTTAGATTCATTAATATTTATTTCTGTTATTGTTTTCATAACACGCTATTTGTTAGATTTTTGTTCATTATACGTATAGTCTATGTTCTGCTAAAACTATCACGCTCAAATAAATTATACGAGTTATTTTAGTGTCCATTAGAAGATCTATAATATTGTCAATACATTGCATTATATTATATTGAAAAACCTGATCATTAAAATTGAAATTGATCAATAACAATCCTAAATGATCAATATTTTCATCAACATTGTCAATATAATTTATCATCTAACAGATATTTTAGTAATGGCAGAACATTGATATAATATAATATGAATTGTACGATTTAGCTGCTCACTGAAGACTTACACCGTTTCAGATTTATTTGTGAATTATATTATAAAGAACACATATATTTTTCGAAATAGTTATAAATATTAAATTAGGTATATGTATATTAAAAACTATTCATTTCAATGAATGCTAATCGATCGGACCACATTAAGGCCTTGAGATAGTGCTTTGTATTTTCCAAAATTTAGTCAGTAAACGTAAACTACTTTTTTATATTCATTGAAAACTATGAGAAAGAATGCAAAAACTATTTATTAAACTTTTATCATTCCTCTTTAAATTGTATATTTTAAACAACATATATTATTATATATTAAATACCATTTTAATGTTGGTACAATTAGAATTTATTTATGTACATTTATTAAATGTTGCTAAAAAAAACTTAAATGTATTTTGTTTTTATTTAATTGATCCAAACATTAGTTTTCATGACTTTAAACGAGATCAAACCCTTTGAAAATAATTTTCCTACAATCTTGATTCTCATTAAGCAATTTAAACATGGGTTTGACGGAAGCAAATTGTGTTTTTGAAAAAAAGTTGATATTTCCAACCATCCATTTTGCATAGCATACATTACACATACAAAAAGAAAATGGTATATCGAATATAGGTTTACTAGAATAATCAACCTTTGGTGCAATATAATATGCACATACATTATAAGACAACGGTACATATAATATTCACACTGAGTTATTTCACAATTTTACATGTATGTATTTTGAAATTTCGCTTTTACAGATAAAATTCGAAAAACAACTTAATGTTTCAAATTTAAAATCAAATTAATTAATTTAACGGTCAATTAAAGTAACTCCGTGTTTGATAAGTATAAAGATGATCTTTCTGGCAGTTTTTTATTATCAAAATATGTACCTAGTACAAAAATCTAAATGATCATTATATAAATAAAATATAAAATAAGCCAAAATTTCTAATAAGTAAAGTTAGGTTGGACTTCTTTATTTTCAATAACTCTTTCAATTTAATTTGTTATTACATATGTAGATCAAAAATTCAAATAGATTGGATAAGGTTAATAAAAATCGATTAAATTAGAACTTATTTCAAATTGATGTGTGGTTAAACAAAGAATAAGTACCTAGGTAAATGTTATTTAATAAGACATGGATCAATGAAATTATATTTTCACTAGATATGAAACTTGTTTTATTCAATCGAACATTTTATAATTGTAACTTCAAATCATCAATTATTTATTATTGAGTCTGTGAAAAACGATCTCACTGTACTTCCATATAAATAATAATGCATAAACTGCCAATGGGACAAGTTTCGAATCGCACAATGTTTAGTCAGTCTGTTCGAGTTTTCCTCGCGAGTCGCGCGCTTCGAGCGCTTTTCCTAACGGAAAAACCTCTAATTATAAATAATACAATAAATCTATCAGGTTATCTATTAATTTTCATTAATAATATTTTCACTTCGAAACCTCTTTCATCTCAATTTGCACTGATTTCGTTCGAATCTATATAAAAAAATCGGTTCGATGTGACACATTTATTTTTCCCGCTTCTTTCGCAATTTGATTTTTTTTTTCAAAAACCGATCGAAGCGAACTTTGATTCGTTAAATTTCTAGAATAAAACAATGATAAATCTCGTATGATATAATTAACGTTTCGAACTCTATAATTTATCATATATTTTATTGCGAATGTGATTTTTTATCGATATCGAAAATAATACGTTGTGACTGTTTTATCATTCTTCACAAATTGTTGAATTATTCATTTTTTTTGGAATATATTCTTTTAAATTGTACGAAATCATCTTATTTTCCCGAGCAATCGAACCGATTTCCACGTAGTCAATTTTCTGAAATTAACTGCACATTTCTGAAGAAAAACGAGTTTAAACTCATTAACTTATTAACTTTAATTGCGAGACAACTTTCGAAAATCTTAAAGGAAGAGCTAAAACAACCCAAGTATATCCATTTAATAAGTGATCGTAATTATGACAATGGTGTAATTCATACTTCCTTCGTTTCTAGACTTTCAAAGTTTCGTTTTTGTCTTTGTCAAAGTAAATAAAATTAATTTAATTCTGTTAAAAATTTCATGTTTGAAATATAAGGATTTCAACTTCAAGTCCATTTTTTTCTGTTTCGGGTGAAATATTTTTTACTGTAAGTTCAATTGTCTTCTTTTGAAAATAATTGAAGTTGAAAATAATTTGAGAAATATTAAATTTAAAATATAAAATATCTCACTTGAAATGATAAAAATTCAATTTGAATTATAAATAATTTAAGTCGAAATAAAAAGATTATGATACTTTACAACAATTTGAACCGAAATAGAAGATCGAATCGTTTATTTCTCAACTTTTTGACTTATGCCACTGTCATAATCACAAGCACAAATATAATAATTGTTAAAAGATATTCCCTACTGAAAACGATAATGTTTTTAAACTGTAGTAAGATATGCATGCCAAGATGACCTCTAACCATTCGCATTTAAACGATAAAATTTTAAATACAATGGAAAAAATACGTAGATTTGATTCAGTACCATTTGACCTGGATATGAACTTTATTCGTTGACCACGCATCGTTTTCAAACACGTGAAAAACGAGTCGAGTTTGAATCGTAAAAGAGGCAAAATTTCATAATTTTAGGGCTTAAAATAAAATAGGCTTAAGTTTGATTCAATTCAATTGAAATCGAGTAAATTTCGTATCAAATGAATAGATACTAGATACCAAAAGATAAATACAATTCATAAGAAATTAATTTAGAGTGTGTTTTTAATTATGATTAACAAAGTAAAACCCAAAATATTTAATGATTTAAAAAACACGACTTATTGTTAGACCATTATTATAATGATGATGGCACAATTCGAAGCAACAATTGTCATAATTTAGTCTTAACTCGAAAACAATAGCGATACTTGTGGAAGATCAAGCACGACAGTCTACGGGTAAATTAAGTTAAATTGGAAATAAATTAAGTATTTTTAATTCAATTTTCAGATAAATCATGTCTGAAGAGACAAGTGCTGAAAAGGCGATGAATAGAAGAGAAGCCAATTGGCCTAGTGTACTTTTTTATATCCACATTCATCTACTTTCTTTACATGGGTTATATTTGGCTTTTACCGATGCCAAATTGTTAACTACGTTGTTCAGTGAGTACTTTTTGTTATCATTTCTTTTCAGATCGTATTTTTTTCATTTTGATATCTAAAATTATGTTCTAGATGTGTTTTCTATTTTCATACAAAAGAAACAATTGAAAAACGCTTTTTTAAATAATTCAAAATTATCATATGATGATAAAAAAATGTCAGATATTTTTTATGAACTAATTGTAAAATTCATGGTACATATTGTTTCACCAAAATATCACTTCAAATATTCATTGATTTTTTTTAACAACATGAAAAGTTTTTTTTTTAAGTTTCGACTTACTCCACCATCATAATCATGATCACATATGAAAACTGAAACCAAAAACAATCCACACTGAAATTTTCACTAAAACTAGGGTGACCATTCATCTCAGATTTTCCGGGACAAAACCAGCTTCCAACAAGAAATTCCGAACAAACAACAATCGTATTACAAAAAACAATGATCAACCTTATATTCAACCGTGAATATAATAACCCGACGAACCTATCATAATATTATAACTCTTCAACCGCAACATTTTTCTAAACGCCCATCGCTCTCGATTCATTGTAATGTTTAGCACTAAATTGTTAGATCGTTTAATGTTAAGTCATCCAACGTAATGGGACTTCGTGCCGAGTGTCCCACTGTTATCTAATGTGCAATCTAATAGGTACATCTTGCACTTGCTCTTGCATTTCACCAAGGTCTTGCAGTTGCGAAAATACTGGTACTGGTTTGTAGAGTGGAACTGCAAATGTCGTCATGGTGTCTTGAAAAGGGAATGGTTTAGTGAAATCTAAAAGCTAGTTTAATTTTTTTTTCAAGATCGTGCTGTTTACATTCCAATTGACAAAGTTGATCGAAAATGTTAAAAGTTCATACTTTGTTTGGATAGAATTTTTTATGTCTAGTAAATGTAGGTCGATCATCTTTTTCGTTGAATAATCCGAGACACGTTTTTACAAACTTAACTTGTCCAGGAAAATTCGGGAAGAATGGTCACCCAAATAAATGTATTTCATGCTTACTATACTTTATTTTCAGTCAGATTTTCAATTAGATTACTAAACCATAATTAAACGATTTTTGAATGTAGAATTTAAAAACTACATACATATAACCATCGAGTTAAAAAACTACATCACTGAGTAACTACTAACCATCGGTTAAAAAACTGGATTTTGAGTTGGGGGTTTATATTTGTCATATAAAATTTGGGACAAATGGTTACCCTAATTATACTAGAGTGATATGAGGCAATGATTAATCTTCTCATTTATAGCACTATGAGAAGAATCTCTAAATTGTAAAAACTTTATTTAGCACTGTATTAATTTGATTAGTATCCAAAGAAATCTTACAAAATTCAATTAGAATCGATATGAAATAAGTGTTTTGAAATATACCTACCTACTGTCAGCTTACTATTGAGATCTTCTTAATAAACATGACTTATACCACTATCATAATGTAATTTTTCTTAATTTTATATTATTTTTCCAGGTCTTTTATTAGTTTCTATTGGTCTTTTGGGAGCAACATGCGGAGCTCACAGATTATGGGCACACGCTACATATCAAGCCAATCTTAGTTTGAGAATACTTCTAATGATCTTCCAAACGCTAATTGGACAGGTGAGAAACTTGATTTTCACCAAAGAATTAAAAAAAAACCTTTAACAAGAAATAAATCAAAATGAACAACCTGAACATGTTCATTCCTATTTAAATCGAATAAGCATTATGAATATCAATCTCATAACATAAATGAATTATGTGCATTTTAACTAGAATCTGAAACAATGTCATTATTGTTCAACGGAAACGATTGAAAAAGCTATGACCCGAACATATCATGACAATTTTCGCTAAGCGAATTATGTACTTTCACTTTTTGTATTACAAAGGTTAAATAATTAGATATGTTTTCTATATTAATATATGAGCTTTTATATTCAATTTACAGGGTAGCATATACGATTGGGTAAGAGATCACAGATTACACCACGCTCATTACGGAACAGATGGTGATCCTTATAACAAGAATAAAGGATTAATGTATGCACATGTTTTAACACATCTTAGATCTTTAAGCCCTAGACAACAAAAACTACTCGAAGAAGTCGATATGAGTGATATAGAAAAAGACGGAGTTGTCATGTTTCAGAAAAGGTTTGCTGAATATTTGTTGACTTAACAAATATTCATTTTGGTGTAATAATATAATTTTTGTTTAGATTCTATTGGATTTTGTATCCTATAATATTTTTACTGCTTCCAATTAACGCACCAGTGGAATATTGGGGTGATTCTATTACAAATTCAGTATTTATAATGGGATTTTTGAGATATGCAATTGTTTTGAATGGTTCCTGGCTGATTAATAGTGCATCAATTGTTTGGGGTATCCACCCAGGAGATAAGTGAGTTATTTATTATATAAAATTCCAAATCGGATTCAAAACAATTTTTTAAATTAATATTATTGATTTAGAAATCCAAGTGAATCCAATTTAGTATTTATATTAACCAAGAGCTTCTGGCCTCAATATCATTACTTGCTTCCATGGGATTATAAATCAGGAGAATTTGGATCATATGGTAAATAATTAATAATAATAAATATATCTTGTGATAAAAAATATCTAGGTATATCAAGTTCAATATTTAAAAAATTGACAAATTATTTAAGAATAATTAGGATATTAAAATCTGTAAAATTATTTATTTAAATTTTCGGATACTGAAAAGTTATATCAACCAAGATTCTAGCGTAACTTAAAATAAGAAATAAAAATTAACTGCTGAATTTGAGTGTCAAGTACCTTGCCATTCAATACCAATTTTTGAAACATCAAACATGAAATTGAAAATGAAAAATGTTGAAGTTGAAGTGTAAAACATTGAATTCTGAATAGAAAGCTATATTAAAATCTATCCAATATGTTTAGGAACGGGTTGCTCCACCAACTTCATACGAATCTGGGCTGCACTCGGATGGGCCACCGGTCTCCGAACGATGGAATCAGATGCTATCAAGAGCGCTCTAGCTGATGTTGCGAATTCTGGACGTTCATTAGCCGAGTGTCTCAAGGAGGCTGAACTGAAATACGCCTTACCGTCCGATCACTTTCTCAATAGAAGTTAATCGACAGGATAATTAAATTATTTCAATTAGTCGAACCAATTTTGTTCGTGTACTTATTTAATTTATATCAAATTGATGCTTTATAAGCGTGAATTTCAATGAAAGCATTATTTAGTTACCAAAATTGTTAGCATTTTTACTAATTTAATAATACTATGATATGTGATTATAAAATAATGAAAATGTGAAATAATAATGTTTTCATACTAAATATGTATATAAATGCGTTTTATTTGATCAATTTATGTACACATATAGGTATAACTTGATAAAAATTTTTCAAAATGAAAATATGGGTACTATTCTATGAAAATCTGAAAAAAACCATGCATAGAAGTGATAATAAAAGTAAACTAACATAAGCTGAAATTTACTACTCATACAAAAATTTCTAAAATATTCACGAGATGGCAAAATAAAATGCTTCAAAACAATTACAAAATTTTAAATTTTAAATATTTATTAATGAAATAAGTATAATAGGTAGTACCTAGATATATATTCATATTGTATGTAGGCTTATGCATTTATCAACTAATATAAAAAAATATCTTTCATAAAATAACTATTATGATTTAATTCTTTTGCGGAATTAGAATTATACAAAACTTAAGTAAAAAAATAAAAAAAAAGCATTAAACAGATAGTCATACCAATAATTTTGAATAAAATAACATCTACAGACCTATGCAATATCGGATTCATACAATAAAATTAAATTTCAAATCATAAAACATATTTATGACAAAATTCTTTTAAATAATACAGTATCCACTACGTATCTACCTATACATTCTTGAAGAATATTGATGACTCAAAAATGTTATTTTTTCAATTTCGAAATTGCTTTCATCAAAGTATTCATTCCACTATTAGTCAATATTAACACCTTTCAATTTCTTTGTCTTCATACAAACCAATTTCACAATTTGAATAGAAAAAAATACTGCAACATGCAATTTCTTGCACAAAAAGCGAACATTGTGGATGCATCATTTTTAATAAAACTCAATTTTCGCAATAACTGTCAAGAAATCATATCAGTCAAATGTATTATTATTCATCGATCCACCAACCAGTAAAGTTCTACATATTTTATTTTCAAATATATCGTTGAAAAATGGCTCCGAACGAATCCACTCCTGAATCCCAAGTTCTGAAGAACTCTTCTGTAACGAAAAAAAAGGTTTTTTCCAGAAAAGAGTCTACAGAGAAAAATAAGAAAAACTCAATTCTGCAATCATTTGAGGACTATTTTGAATTTAAAACTCCTCTGGTTTGGTTGCACATCATTGGACTTGTTATTCATCAGCTGCTTGGAATCACTTGGACGATCATTTGGATTTATCAAGGAAAATTAATTTCGAAATTTCGCACTACACTTTTCAGTAAGTATTTCATTTCAGACCTAATTCAGACTATGGCATATGTTAAATGGTTGGTTAGATTTTCAATATTTTCAACACTAGATGAAAAACTTCTTATTAATTTTATTAAAGATATTCATTGTATGTGTTCATAAGCATATATTTATTAATTAATCATTGTTTTGTATTTTTATACAAAAAAATCGATCAAACATTGACAGAGTACCAAAGACACTTATTGGTTTTTACAAGTAATAGTTTTTGCAAATAAATAGTTTCTTTATACAAAACAAACAAAAACACACTGATTCGCTTTTTGTCATCGTCAACTTCAAAAAATTGTCTGTAATGGTTTGACCAGTTTAGATTGTTTATTTTGTCCAATCTTTTTCAAATTAAAAAAGTAATATGCTCGAGTACTTCAATTCATTTCTAGTTTTACTATTTTCTGATCTTAACATAAATAACTAGGTATATCTAAAAAGTTTCATGGTTATATCGTTCCATCGTTGTCATTACTAAGTTTTCATCAACATGACATTTTATTATCTGCTATAATGATTGAAAGAAAATTAAAAATAACTTATCTATTCAAATCATCTAATATTTTTTCCACTAGTCTGGTTCGTAGCATGGATTGGAGGATTCGGAGTGACCGGAGGAGCTCACAGATATTGGACTCATCGTTCTTACAAAGCAAAATTACCATTGAAAATAATATTGATGTTATGCTATTGTGTTTCTGGTGAAGTAAGTACATAAAATCATTTTCTCTTATTTTTTCAGAAAATTCAAAGAAAATTGTGAATAAGTGACATTATTAAAACTAAATACGTTCTTATGCAAAAATTTAAATTATTTTGTAAAATATTAATGACAAATATAAATTATTTTTTAGAATTCGTTTTTCCATCATGCAAATTATTTCATTTTGCATTTTTTTCGTCTTACTAATCTTTGGTACCTATGTACTTATCTACTTATATTTTTTATCAATTATACCTACTCTTTCTAACAAGAAGTAACTACATACATATTAATGACAAAACATTACATTAAATATTTTGAAAAATCATCAATAATTTTCAGATTGAACGTGACTACATAATTTTGAATTTTATATTCACAATATCTTATGGTTGAGAAAACGAACTTTTGTAATACATTTATATAAATTTTATAGAATAGCTTATTCGATTGGGTCAGAGACCATAGAGTGCACCATCGCTTCAGCGAGACCGATGCTGATCCTCACAATGCTAAAAGAGGCTTCTTCTTCGCACACATCGGATGGCTGATGATGAAAAAGCATCCCGAGGTCTTGGAGAAGGGACGACAGGTCGACATGACTGACATCTTGGAAGATCCGGTCATAAAATTTCATCAAAAGTGAGTTTTTTCAGAAAATTAAATCATTTTTCATTTCATTCTCAGATTTTGATCAATAGATGTCAGGTAAGAAAAGTGCTGAAAAAAGTCGTTTGAGAATAAATCAGTAAAACAACTTTTTTTTGTAAAATCTTTTGGTAATGTATTTTCCCCTTATGCCTAATTTAAATGACATCCTTGATTTTTTTTATCTATGGATTGTTGTTTTGTCTATTGTCTGTTTTTCGATTTAAGATTGTTTTATTCTAAAATCTATATTCTGATTTTCAATAAGATAGTAAAATTTCGATATAAATTTTCCATAAACGATCGAACAATAATTGAAAAACCAATCGATTTTCCGCAAGATTTCATTCGCAATTGCGTTCATTAACAACAATAGTCAGATAAATGAAACATTGGCAAAAAACACTTTATAATTACTAAAGCAATCATCGTTTTTATGATAATTTTCAAAATATCTCACATAATAACTTATTCGCTGATAACCCTTCGATGTAATTACATACTGACATTAAAAAATCACTGAAAATACAAAGTTGTTTTGTACGCATTTTTTTACGAATCATTTTCAAAAAAATATGAATTGTACTAAATTACAATTGAAATAATATTTTAGTACCTATAACGAATTTGGTAAATTTCGTGTAATAAAGCATTTTGCATGCAAATCGTTCTGAAGCGAATAACATTGTGATTTTTTCGAAATATTGCAAAACAACCAGACAAGATTGAAGCCAAAGTTCCAATTTCGTTTCAAAAATAATAAAAAGCTTTAAAAATACCATAGCCCTGCTTTTGATGAAGGTCGTCGACACCACACCTATAAATAAAAGACCCTTTTCTTTGAAAATGCTGAAAATTCTTTTCATTTTGAAATGATGTGGTTAACTCAAAAGATTTTCTATTAAATACTTATCACATATTTAAGTTTCTAATAATACCCATGTAACTGTCACTGACAATAAATTTACTACAACAAGTTGCATGAACTACAACTCACAAAAGTTTAATTGCAATCGGCTGTACAGTATAGGACCACATACAATACATATCAACAAATTATTTTTTATCATATACTCACATTCAAATATGTTGTTTCAATTATATAAAAAAAAGTGTTATTATACTTCTAGTAATGGATGACTGTTGAGTTCTATGACTAAATCTTGATTGTGTTTTTATTAAATTTTACATTTCAGATACTTCCAATTGCTCAGGATACTGTGTTCTTACGTTATTCCAACGATGATTCCAGTTTATTTGTGGAATGAAGAATGGAAATGGGCATTGATATCTCAATTGTTAATTCGTTACGTTTTCGTATTAAATTCTACTTGGTTGGTCAACAGTTTAGCTCATATCCATGGAGCAAAACCATACGATAAGTGAGTCAATTTTATTTACTTAAATTTGAAAAAAAATCGGGGAATTGCTTAGTTATACAAAAATAGTTTTTGGATTTTTTAGATAACTTAAGCGGCCCACATTATTCGTGATATAGGATTATCTATTGTAAAAAAAGTGATGACGTTTTCATTTTGATTATAATTGATAATTTTGTTTTTATATTTGTTTTACAAAAGTTTTTGTTTGATCGATTTCATAAGTTTGCACAATACAATGATAAAAATTTGAGGAGATAAATAAAATTTCCATATAAACTGCGTGTTGTTTCGTAGATTCGATTCATTTACGTATTATTTGAATCGAAAAATACCCACCTATGAATAATTGATTCCAATCTTTTATCGTATAATGCATTGATTTTGATAAAAAATGATAAGTAAATAATCTTTTCGAAAATCTGATTTTGATAGATAAAAGCATTTTTCGTTATGCGAGTTCACATCATTCACATTTCGAAACATTTAAGAGAAAATTCAATTTGAATTGAAAAAATATTTATAAATGGCCATAACAATAGTACGACACACCCTAAACTAACCTAACCTAAAATCTGACATATCAAACTTAGTCTCATCAATATAACTATCCACTACTGAATAATATTCAACTTGAAATGGAAATAACTCAACATAAAAGGATCTGTATACAATTTTGATTGTTTTTTTTCAGGAGAATAAGCCCGGTTGAGAGCAAAATAGTTTCATTTATGGCAATGGGAGAAGGTTGGCATAATTATCACCATACATTTCCATGGGATTACAAAACTTCAGAATTGGGAAATTATAGCTTCAACGTAACTACAATGTTTATTGAAATGTTCGCAAAAATTGGATGGGCTTACGATTTACGTTATCCCTCCAAAAGTTCAATTGAAAACATGAAGATCAACTATGGAGATGGATCCTTAAATACCGCCAAATGATTTTTTTTCAATTAAATTAAATAATGTCGTGTACTATGTTTGAATTTTATGATACTTAGATTATAATTATTTTATTTGATAAGTTTAATATTATATTTTCCTAATAAAGTTCAAGCCGATAATTGTTTTCTTTGGAAAATTTCAAGGAAAACAATTAAACTTGAAAATGAAAATAATTAGCTTGATGTAGATATAATCAGTGTGTTTATTTAACACTTATTTTATTTTTTAGTTAAGTTTGGTTATACATATATTTAAATAAGTATTTGTAAAGAAAATATTTAGTACATTCCTTAGTGCACATGTTTTCAATTTCATATATTAAATATTCCGATAATTAAATCAAAGGGTTATATTATAAAATAATTATATTAATGTCATACGTTAAATGGTTAAGATTTCGAAATTTTTGGCTTAAAGTAACAATTTAAATTGAAATAGAAAACCTGAATCATGAGGTTGATTGCATAGTGGAAAATATACAAAAAAAAAACATAAGTTTCATTATAAATTGTTTTTCTTTAAATATGAAACTCTTTTTTTCAATAAAGAATAAACTTATATACCTAGTAAGTAATCTAAATTTATTTTAATTTATTTATAACATAATATTTTCCATGACTATTATGTAACTAAAGATTTTCAATTAATTTTCTTATATAAATTTAACATATTTATGCATACAATAATAAAAGATACAGCACACACGTTGTATTTTCGTTTTTAACAATCCTATCTTTAAAAAAATCGACAAAACAATGAAAAAAAAACTTCACAATCGTTATGCAATCGAGAAAAAAATCAATCTTTCGAATCTTCGAATAATAAATCGATAATAATCTATTAAAAAACACATAATACTATCGATTCAGATAAAATATCGTCCCATTTTCGAATTATGTCCATTATTCTATATCGAACTGGTCATTATGGACCATTCAGATAAACTAATCTTATTCAATTATTTATAAAAGAACATGTATTGTTTGCGTGCTTAAAGGCGAAAGTCACGAGCTGAAGATTGTACTGAAAAAAAAAGATTTATCTCGAAAAAATGCGAATTATATAATGCAATTATGATACAATTTTTAATTAGAGCATAATTAAGATTGTAGTTTTCATTTTAATAATTTTCAATTGTGATTATTTCCAAAATGAAAAATTACATTTATTACGAATCAATATTGATTCTACTCTTCAAAAAATATTGGATTTATAAGAAGTTGTTCAAAATTGTTTTTGCTGTGTTCGATCATACAATATAAGAAAACTGTGGAATCATAAATACTTATTGTAGAATAATAGTTTTTTTTATATATATTCTTTGTGGGAATTGTTTTTCCATTATATATTTTCCAAATGGAAATAAATGTGTAATTTTATATCATAACTTTGAATTTCGGCCATTAAATCGATATTATGTTTTTAGCAATCTTTTTTTTTAATAATAATGAATTTTATGTAAAACATATTCTTCTAATAAATACTTTTATTTGCTATGAAATTTTATTAGTGTTTTTATTCGATTTATTTATGAAAAAACGACACATTTTGATACATTCACATGAAATTTTCATTAAAAATGATTGAACTTATACATATTTTTTGTTAGTATTGTAATAGATTTTTTACAATTTTCCATACAATAGTAGATTTCTACAAATTAAACGATTCGATTCGATCGACTGAAAAAATTTCAGATTGTTCAATTATTGTTATTTTAGTTTTTTCCAAATTCAACTAATAGATAAATCAAGGATTAAATATGGATTATAGTGTTGAAAAGATAATGATCAGTGTTAACTTAATTACTATTTTTTAATTACTTTAATAAACAGCGAACAGATTCAATTGCTTTGAGATAAATCTAATTGTTCGATGTTTATTTTTCATAACTGTTTTATCTTATAAAATATATTATTGTTCAGAATTATGACATATTAGAGTCGAAAATGTAAAATTTATTTAACTAAAAATATTAATAATAATTAGGGTTATCTTGAAGTAACTACACTTACACATATAATTTCATAGCTTATAATCGTCATGTAATTTTTTTAGAGTAAAAAATTATTAAAAAAACACCAAATTATATCTAATACAAATGAATCATGGGTTTTTATTTCGTACCATGTGTCATTATATTGCGCAAATGAAAAAAATCTTCAAATTTTCCAATTTTGAAAAGTTCCATTTTAATAATTCAAAGTCTAAAATCCATTTACATGACGATTAGTATGAATAACACGTGTAAAAATGACGTATAAAAGTTTTTTACGTACCTATATTGATAAAAAAATATTTATATTGAATACAATGAAAACTTATTACAAATTATTTAAACTGAAAACATATTTATTTTTTATGAAGAATTTGTCAGTTTATCCGCATTAATCCTTCTTAACCTTTCACATAATTCAATCTCTCAATTATCACAGCTTCATTCAACGATAAAACATTTGAAAAAAACAAATATTTTATTCACTTAATACTTTTTGTAAGTAATAAGTAAATATTGATATAAATTAAATAGATTAAGTGGAGAAAAAATAAAAGTGGGATCGAGTCTCCCCATATTCTCCTCCATCATTTTTACCTAATTCGTGCAAATAACCAAAAATAACCCGTCCCCGATATGTGTATGAGTTCCATTCTTTCTATAACACGGAACTACTATAACACAGAACCCATCACTGTACTAAAGAAAGGTCACCTGTATTTAAATCTATCAATGAGCAATCATAGATCATAGATCATCGATAATCGATCGATTATGAATACATCATTGGAAAAATTGCATCATCTTTTTCTAATTTCAGAACGGACATCGAGCGAAATTGGTTTATCTCAATATGAATGTGATGATGGATGTTCACATGTTCCGAAGATGACCAGAGGATGGCCAAAGGTCGACCTCGAAGGTGGCGTGATAGTCAAATTGACAATGAATCCACCTGATTGTCGTCGTTGACTTTGATTCGCCCATGAATGTCTCAACAATCGGGAAAAATTGGTCTTCAGATTATACGAAGACTCTAGAAGTCAAGGGGTATAAATTGCGACATCAAATTATTGGCACTGGTGCAGAAATCGTATCTGAATATGTCCAGCTGCTAGTTTTAAAAATGGTATAATTTAATGCTTCAGAGTATGTATTTAGACATAGAAGATGTTGGGAAAATTTGATCCTCTTGAACACTTGATTCTTCTTTTTACTATTTTTATGCCTTTTGGAAAATCGTATTAAAAAAATAGTGTCAATACACATTTACTTGATGGTGTCAATTGAAAATTTAGCAATGCATTAATATTATTAAAAAGCTTAAAAATTGGGGGAAGGAAGTTCAAGTGTTTCTTATATTATATCAGACAACTTAATAACTTTCCAATATTTGGTTAATTATTGAAATAAATATCCAACTTTAAATATTTGAATAAAAATTCAGTCATGTGAACTCGGACGCTTATCCCCCGAACTTAAGCCCCTTGGCTTCTAGAATTCTCGCATGCACTCTCAACAAACATACAAGTGTGTGCATTTAAGTATATATTTCCATTTCATTTTATTATTGAAAAAAAAAATCAAATTGATTTATAATGATTCGAACAATGACGTGCGCGAAACGAAAATTGTTTTATTTGAAATGGAAATTATTCGACTTCAAATGAAAATCAACTAGAAAGTATCTATTAATCTCGAAAATTTCAAAATTGAGAACCTAATTTTGAAATTCTTCTGAAAACTCATAATTTCTTTCTAAAATTAATAATTAGGGGAAATACGTAGATAAATAAAAAAATCCATTAAAAAAGCTATTTTTTTAATCCTGAAATAACAAATTAGTGAAAAATTTAAGAACCTAAAAATTTTTCACTTAATTTTTTCAGTCTACGCGTCGCAAAAGATGTGCATGACGCTTACATTGTGCAACACATTCTCAATCTAGTCACTGTTAGTAGGAAAAAAAAGCGATTTGGACTTTGGACTTTGAGAGCGACACTATTGATCACCATGTATAATTAGTGGGACACGTAGGTATCTCTGTATGGAATCTAGTTAATACTAGAACGTTGGTAATGCTTTAAGTTGGCTAATGCACATGTGTAATTTGCATGCGTTGTGTTGGTATGCGTGCTATTATATTGATAGGATGCGATGCGGGATATTCTCGGATTTTCCCGGGAAATTTCGATAAGATTTTAAAATAATCATCGATTGTATTAAAAAGTTAATCCTTTGTCGCATTGTATTGTAAATTTGCGACATCTTTATTATTTGTCAAATCGAATAAATTTTATTAAATTATTTTTTGTCAGTGAAAAAAACTTAACGGGGTGTATGTAAATGAAAATTTCATATACAAAAATTCTGTTATTGTAAGTTGATATGGATTTTTATTTTTAAAATTCTGTTTATTATCATGTTGCAAATTTGCACAATCATACATACTTAATAATAGGTCCACTTCAGCCACATTTTTTCTCGAATTCCAATTACAACAAACAAATTTCGTACGTCGCAGTATCTTGTCAATAATATGTAACTGAAGTATTACACAGATACGTGCTGAAAAAAAATCGATTAGATAACCATAATAATGGTATTGTTTTTTTGGGAACTATCGAATAAGTTTTGAGATAGAAATCAAAGGTAAACTAGTTTTTCAGCTGTTATCGACTTTTATTGCAGGAAATAAATCGCAGTGTGTTATTTGCTTCATTCTATTTGTCTTCTTTATGGTTAGGATCTCGTGAAAAACGATCGTAAATGAAAAAAATGACATATCGTTTCGTTCAAGTAATCCTAAAAAACATATCTCTACTCATGAATACTCAGGTATGCATTAATACTTAATTACATGTCAAAAATTTCATTTCGCATATCGATTTCGAAATGATTTCTGTGTTGTAAATTTGCAACACTGCAATCAAATACAGATTTTTCACTTTAATTTCAAATTTCCCATTTTAGGTCGAATTGTTGCAAAAAATAAATAATCTTGAATCGAAAAATATTGATCTTGAATTGGACAACCCGTACATGAATTTATATATCTGTTTAGATGAAATAAATTTTCAAGATTTGCATTTCCATTATTTCATACATATTTGACAGGTTAACTATTTTTCCATTTTTCAGGGTTGAGAGGGGATTTTTTTATAAAATATGTATTATATTTTAGGATAGTATATTATCAGTTTATATGTATGTAGAGCACTTTTATTAAAATAGATAATTTTCAGTAGCATGTATCTTTAAAATGAATGACCAAGCAGAAGTTTCGAAAGAAGGGTGACATTTGACCTTTCCAAAATGTTTCAGCAGATACGAAATAAAATACTGACATTATACGAAAATGTACATTTAAACGGGGCAAATCTACACAAAAAGCACATTTCGGCAAATGAAAAATATTCGAGAACAATCGATAAATTCCAAAACGAAAACGTATTGAGAAGGTTGTACACAAATTTCAGCGCACGTGGATGTCGTGTTCAAGGGTAATTTGAACCAATATAGCCTACATAACGAGTTGTGTCGTTTTTCAGGCGATTTTCAGGTTTTTTTCCACGACGTGAAAATGCCCTTTCGGCGAAACAGAAAGTGGAATAAAATATTCACACGCATAAGCGATGTATTAATTTGCATATAAAATTTGTTTTGTTTTTCAGCTGAGACTTTGAAAATTTGAGGATTTTTCATGTTCCTTCTGCAATTCAAATGAGCTTACTTATTTTCAGAGTATAATCATGCGAATCAATCTTCGCACAAGAAAATTATAAAAATAAGCAAGCGATGGTTTTTCTATAACATTAATAATCATTGTTGTCATTTGATATTATGTAAATGATAAATTCAAGAAAATATAATAAATATGTATGCTATATCTATACCTAAGCTTATTTAAGATGATAAATAAAATAAATCAATATAAAAAATACAGTTTTTTCAACGTATTGTAATTGACATTGAATCTGTGAAAAAAATATCAAAGTATACAACAAAAGCGCGATTGAAAATTTGAAGTGAATGAAAAACTTTTAAAGCTCGCATCAACAAGGTTTTTATTCATATTTTTTCATGTTTTAAAAACTTGTAGAACAACTGCGAAAATATTAATAATATATTATTAAATTGTTAGAAATCTCGTTGTGGTCAAATTGCAGAAATATTTTGACAAAAAACGAAATTGATGCGACGAAAATTGCAGTGTTGTCGTAAATTGAATACAAGACGCTGACGTAATGTCGACAATTTTCCAAATCTGCAATCATACAAATATATTGGAAAATTCTCAGACAGGCGAAAGTGCAAAATATCAATTAGGTAAGATCGGTGCGATCAAAATAATATTTATACCTAAACCATTTTGACTCATTTTCTAATGCAATACATGTTGTGTTGTACGATTATGAAACAAACATAATTAAATCGTTTATAATATGCCGTAACCGGAAACTATTTGCCAAAATCGAGTTCAGTATAGAAACGGAAAACGCAAATTTCCCATCGATCACGTTTTTGTGAAGAAAACTGCTATTTGGAACATACGTGTTCGATTTTACGCAGAGCGGAAAAAATAGCTACACGTGTCGCATTAGAACATACTTATTACTTATAAAGTAAAATCTTTATTAAATACAATAATTATGTTAAAAATAATACTTTTCCTTTCATAACATACAGATTCAATTGTGTTATTACTTTATCAAACAATTTTTTTTTGGCATCAATTGTTTTTTTTCTTTTCAATATGAGTTGTAACAGTAATATAGCGTCAGATAGAATAGATACACGTATCAACGCTGTTATATTAGGTACTACATAACAGTTCACAATCGATTTGAAGTCCATAGTGTACATATCTGAGGAAGTTTCAGCATCATTAGGTACATTTTACATTTTATGGAGGAATATAAGTTCTTCTAGTTGATTTAATGAATGTAATTTTATCACATGTTTTCAAATAAGATAAATTGAACAATGTTTTTTTTTTAGTTCAAAATGTCAGACGATCAAGAAACATAGTCGACATATGCGGGATTGCTCGATTTATTTAATATTAAGAATGCCTAACGAAGTTTAATTCACGACGAAGTTATAGCCATTTACAATCTACGGATTTCTCACTTTGACATTTCACTGAAAAGCCTCTTCCATAGCAAATATTATGCACGGACTACAATCTTCTAGAATCGGCCGAAAGTCCATAGAATCTCGACCAATTACAGAATCAAATTTCGAATAAAATGCACTTTTAATTTATTTCAAAAAAATGCATTCAGTTGGCAACCCTGTCGGGCGCCACGGTGCGTGAGCGCTTCCACGTTATAAGTGCGAGCGAGACACGCGCATGCGCAAGAGCGAGACGCGCATACAAAAGTGGAGGGACGCTGCAGATCGCGCCACTCAACACGTGAGAACGACAGACGTAGTAAACTTCGCACGTGCGTCATTGAATGTGTTTTTTTTTTATATCAATCGTAAATTCACGACGATGCATTAAATATGGCGTCAAAGTTCGACGTAGAGTTATCGGTCAGAGATCGATCGATGACGCTGTTGAACGGATGAATGAATGAGTTTGTCGGTTTGATGTATGTATGTATATCGATCCGGATGTGATGTTTATTTAAACTAAAACCGGAGTTTATTTATTTTCGGATGTGAATTATTTTTCGTTCGGTTGAAAAGTTAGTATGATATACTCCTGCTGCAATGGTCATCTTATAAAACATGTGAGACTCAAACGTTAGAAGTGAAACATTATACATAGGTTCTATTTCTTATTTGAATGATAAGTGTTTTACATTTACTTTGGATTAAGTGAATTCACTTTTGAATGGAATTTGGTCTGTGATGCCTATAGGTAGAAAGTTATCTTCTAAAGTGCAAAGGTTAAAAATTCAGTCAAGTTAAATTATTGTAAGAGGTTTTTATCTTTGAAAATTTTTTTATCATCGTAAAACTCGCATTGGGTCAATATTGAAATTGTGCAGAATTATAAAATCATAATATTAAGATTTCATATTACCAATTAACTATTTTTATAAATCAATACAATTATATACTGTCATATAAAATACAATCTTTTACAGAATATTTAAATTTTAAACACACAATCAGCAAAAAATTGTGTACAAAATTTAAAATGAGACAAAAATTTGATGATAATTCGATCGATTATATAGGCAAATTTACGAATTATGACGTCATGTATAGCTTTGATTATTTTTGTGCGTAGAAAAATATTTGTTTATGCATTGTAAACATTGGATATTGATCGAATCAATTCGGCAATTGCAATCAAGCTACGTGCACTCAAATCACGACCTTTGTATGTCTATCAATGCATAGAAAAAAAATGAATATATGTACGTGTACGCATATTATTTTCTGTTCAAAATAATAAACGGTCACCTCAAAAGGTTTAACAAAACAAACGTAATATTATCAAAGAAGCAGCTGATCGATATAAATTTTGAGATGGAATCAGACTAAAGATGATTGATTTTGTAATTATCTTGAAATAATGTATTATTTTCATACGAGATTACATCTATTGATTTGATTGTTTAACAATACAATACATATATCAAATAAAATCGCACGTTTTGAGATTTGGATGATCAAATTAAGAAGTAATCGATATGCAATATATAGACCGATAATATTGCAAAGTATAGAAATTATAATAATTCGAATTACACATAAACGTGAACTTACGCATAACCTTTCACCTTTCTGTTTTATACAAATTTACTTATCGTAATGCGGATATACGAACCAATAATATCTTCAAACAATGGAATTTTTCCAGATAAAAAGATCATTTGGTCACAGTTAAAATATCAATAAAAAACTGACACAACCCAACCAAACACAAAAAAGAAACAAAAAGCACATAATCTAACTTACAATTAACCTAATATTAATCAACATTTAGATAAAGGTGTCACCATTTTTAAGTCAATTATTTACACTGAAAGGATGACAAAAAATAATAAATGCGCCATCGAATAAAAAAAACGCATAATTCCAATAGAACCATCTGACATAAAAAAAAATATAAACGAATGTCAAAACAAACACACAAGGATAATGGCCGAACACTTTCGTTTTTTTAACGGTCCAATTTCAAATTTTGACGCACGTTCAAGGTTAGCTGCCGAAACTGCGACCGCTGCGCTTGCGCGTCCACGTGCAGTCGACTTTGACACGTGACGCGTGCTGCCGTAGCACCGCCGAAATTCGACCAAAACGCGAATTTTAATTTTATTACACGCACATCTTTCAAATTCGACCGTTAATCAGGTTTGTCAATCGCAACATGTTGCACAGTTTCGTTTTTTTTCTTTAAATTAAGTTGGCATCGCCGAATTCGTTCGATTGTTCAATGAAAAGATTTGCTTCATTTGTTGAAATGAAATGTTTCTTATTTGCATTGTTGCAGTTTTGTTGCACAAATTTTTATTTTTGGTACCTTTCCGATTTAACTACAATTGATTATCAAAAGTTTCCTTGAAGTTGAAATCAAATATATAAAAAAATTTCGTCGACATTTAGTATTTGGGTTAAGTTACAATGGTATGCACATAACAGGAAAATAGTTATATATTTTTGGTTAGCACGCTTTATATGAATGATCGCTATGTGATAACGTTTTTATTTTGTTTGCTTAAATAGTCAAAGGTTATACATATTTTCTTTTGAGGCTTATCGAATCTTTAATTCAAAAATTTTTTCGTTTTATTTGTATATTAAATCGTTTAGTTTATTGTTAATAATATAATTTTGCGCAATGTTTTTTAAAACGTTCATTTCAAAGTTGATTTCAAGAAGTAAATTCGACTATTTGTCCTTTGGTTTCTTATCGATTGTACAGTGCGTGAATAACAATAACCCATTACTCACCATAACAATAGTCCGAATAGTCCAAAGTCCAATACTTTTATTAAATATTAATCGTTAAATATTTTTTTGATAAAACATTGGAGATTCATTCATTAATCGTATTGGCAGCATTATTTGAACTTTCAATTTCTTTTACGCATCTAATGAAAATTCGTGATTTGTAATGCTAATCATTGCACAAAGTTTGTTTCGAGTTGATTAATATTTAATTTGAAAAAAAAGTCAACAATAACAATTTCAAAAAAACGTGCGTCAATAGACTGTGTAATCTGACCGGGAAAGATTGGACTTTGGACCGTAGGTTTTTGGAACTATGACCTTGGACCGGCTGTCAGTTTTGGTGTAAAGGGCCCGTTTAGCTGGCATAATTACAAGAAAAAATTCTACGTCTATCATTGCAAAATAATTACAATATTTACTAAATAAATAATCATACAACCTTGCTGATGTAATTTTTTTTTTCAAAAAAGAAAAAAATGACATTTCTAATAGGAAAAAAGAACATGGCCGAATTTCAAAACTGTATTTAGTTCATTTTGATGTTAATATTATACATGATTTTTTTATTTTTGATATAATAAAAATTGAAGACAGTTACTTTTAAAATTTTCTATAACTGACCGAGTTTTTTGGGCACTCAATAAAATGCGGTTAATTGTAATTTTAGAGAAATCGATTATTCACGATGAGCTTTCATTTTATTTGGTCAGTATTTAAATCTGCATTCGATAAATAATCATTTAGATTCTCACTTTGCCCAACCTTCATAACTAAATTAATACTAATTACTATTAGGTAAACCAATGAAGAATAAATAATATTATACAATTAACACTATCCCAATCTTCATTATTTATGGGACTTCTTAATAAACCTAAGTAATGTTTTCATTCATGTTTTTTTTTAAATGAAAATTTCCCTTACTCTACTTCATGACATTTTTCGATTGATTTTTTTTCTGGTCGTTTAATTTATTATCATTTGATATTTTCATATTAATCGTTTTTGTAATAAAACTATTGAGTGAAAGTTGATTTATATACTGACCAAAATTTGATTTATACATTGTTCGAAAGTAGATTTAAAACGCAATTTATAATACAGGAATACTGACCTAAGGTGAATTTGAATACTGACCGTTTAATTCATTGCCTTCATATAATATCCAACATGCACAGAAACCGTAAATAAGAAATTAGCGTAATTTCACATCTGCGATAAATGGCTCGTTAGCGTTTTTCAGCGATTAATCATACTGGTACTGAATAATTGCTCGCATCCACGATACTGTTCATTCCGTAGGAAATTTAGGGTAAATTATATAACAGATTTGTATAAGTACCGGGTATTCCTAGTGACGATGCGTTCGTAAACCGGAATACAGTTCAATGCACTCGAACGGTCCACAAAACTTGCAGACCATAGCTCATTTGGGCAATTGTATTATTTCCTAGTGTTCTTTGGCTGTCAATTTTTTGGCCGAAAGAACTATTATTGAATAGTTAGATAAGAATTGATAACGTTGGCTCAACTGATAACGATACAGAGTGTGTATCACATATTTACATATAAGCCGTTCAGAGCTTCACTTGATTAACTCCATCAATATTGAGTGAGAAGTAAAGAAAAACGATTTAACGTGTTTGATGCATTTTATTTATTGTCAAATTGAACTTTGCAAAAATAACCTTAAGTTAACTTAATTTGATATAGTTTGAAATAGTCCTTTTTGTCTGTCGTTTTCGTTTAATATTGATGAAATTTTTGTACAATGACGTGGAGGTCATCGTTTATGTTCCGATACAGTTTAACTTTGGTTATTCAGATCGAGTGCATGTTTACATAAGTATTTGAAATGTGTGATATACATAGTTCAAAATAGTCGTTTTTGTCGAATTCGTCGTTTTCGATAAAACAATATTGATTTAAGTGTTGTGCAATGACGTGGAGGTCAACTTTTATGTTCTCACGCAGTCTAGTCTCGATTATTCGGACTCATTTCGTAGAAACAAAACATCAATAGGTCCAAAGTCCACTTTTTTCGGATTTATTATTCATATGTTATCATTGAATACATATTATTTAATTCGAAATTGTCTCTGCATATTTTTTATTGTTTTTATGAATCCTTTATTTTGGAATAAAATTTTCATGGAAACAATTTGGCATTGCCATAAAAATGAATTGGTTGCTAATTGCGAAAAATCGACCATATTTGCAATTTCAATTGATAAACGAACAATAAAGAATTTGATTAAATATGTACGTCATATGTACGGATAATTCTCACCTGTCAAATCGAGAATATACTGTATTTGGCGCGTTTTTTTTTTCAAATTAAACACTAGCATTTAAAAACATTGATAATAAAAAATGGTGCAATTAGTAACAAATTTGGAGCAATCCGCAACAAATTTGATACAAACTGGATTAGTTTTATAAACAAACTTAACGATTACGTAAACGATGCAACGCGTCATTGCAATTTTCGCGCCAAAATTTTGGTTATTTCTGTCACAAAATGGAATTCGTGTTTGGTTTTTTTTCTGATATTTACAACGTGGAATTATATATTTTATAACATAGTATATAATACAGTGCATACGTGGGATGTTGCATCATTGTTGCTTTGGAATTGTGGCGCAATTCGCGGAAGTTGCCAGTGGCGTAGAATCTTTTTATATTCTAGATCAATTTTTGGATAAATGCGTATTTTTTTTATGTCGAAATTGATCTGAATGACATAATGATGAATCCAGATTCAGTTCTCTTCGAACTGAACCGATTTTATAATTATTGTGTTTTAAAAAATTATATAAGTGATGTATTTTTTGTCGCGTTTTGGATTAGATCATTCAAAATAGTGGTTTCATTCGATTAAACGGTTTTGTATCGTCATATTGAATTTTAATACCATAGCATATGTAGTTATCAAAAGTCAAATTAATGCATATTCATTGGCAGATTACTTTTTTGCTTTTTATTGTATTGAATACAATGGAAATTTAAAAAATAATGAACGATGTCTTTCGAATAATCAAATCAATGACATGTGTATTTGTAAAATTTATTCCATATCGTACCTTTGTACCTTAATCCATCTCAAAATACATATGTATTATATTCACAACATTGAATGTATAAAAATTAAAGAAATTTTATAATAATAAACTAACTTACAATTAATGTAACTTGATCATTATGTATCTATATCATATTCTGTAAAGATTTATGCACATTTACACAATTATATTTTTAATAGTATCAATTTGCGAACATTGTAAAGATTTTTTTCATAATAATCATTCCAAGACATTCTATAAAAATAAAAACAAAACCATTATATTGTAACTTATAATTTAACAACTAACATATTATTAGATTTTAATATTTATATATACTATTTTTTTTATTACAAACAATTTTTGGGCACTAGAATATTTTCAATAATATAGGCAGTCGTTAAGGAAAACTCATACAATAAAACGAAGATATGTTTATTATTATTATTAATATAAAATTGAAACTGATAATTTTTTTTTATTATTATCGTTACTTTCTTAGTTTATGACAATATTACCGCCCAGTACCTTATTTTTATTCGAAAAAGATTATCTGATTATAACGATATATCTCAATAAAGTCATTAATTTCCAAAGATTACACGAATAGCTATTGCCACTCGGTTTTGTTGAAATGTTTACATTTCACAAGCCATTACGATCCAATTGTCGTAATTGAACTATAACCATCGCTAATCAAATCGAAAATTGTTTTATTAAACTTCCATCGATTATCCATAATGATAATTCCATTTGTTGCCATGGATTCTGGTTTCTTAAAACAATTCTAGTTTCTTCGATTTGTATTTTCGGTAAGAAATTTTCATAAAAATTCTACGGAATTGCTTTGTATTTATAGAAAAAAAATATTTTTCGATTATCCTTCGATGAGTTTTAAAATTTTAGTGATGCTTCAATGTTTTAGTGCTTTATATTTATACCTCAGTTATTTTTTATGGAATCGATGTTTTTTTTAGAACAGTTGTATGTATTTTTATCGCATTCGTTCAGTATTTGAATTCTAGAACTCATTATTTGAAACTGAAAATATTGACCGAGTATTAATTCATATTTTAGATGCTGACTTGGACTCAAACTGAAATATTTTTCATAACAAACTTGGGTTAGTAACCCAAGCATTCTAATCTATTTTTTTATATAAAAAAATCTAACCTAACCCAATTTTACTAAATATTTTTAATGAGAATTTTCATCATACAATCATATGAGAACCTAACCGAAAAAAAAAATCTTAAAAATCTACATAACCAGCTCATCTAACCCTCGTATGCAACATCAAACTTGAACTTGATTCCGCACCTAACCGGCTCGTATCTTTTTTGAATTTGAATTGGAATTGGAACCGATGTTTAGCATTGTTCCAAAAAACCTATTTGAATTAATCGTATCGATCTTATGCGCATTTTTCAACCAAGTTTAAGGTTGTCGACCTTCGCCATGACCGAACCAGGTCACCGCTGATCGTCCGATTCGTCAAATTATTCAAAACGCGGGAAAAACGAACGATTTTCAAAAAAAAAGTGATCTAATTCAAAATATGAAAAATGTA
This sequence comes from Cheumatopsyche charites, assembly GCA_024721215.1. NCBI lineage: Eukaryota > Metazoa > Arthropoda > Insecta > Trichoptera > Hydropsychidae > Cheumatopsyche > Cheumatopsyche charites. The sequence goes on along the minus strand of CM045577.1, from coordinate 1,504,470 downwards.
CATTAAATTCTAGTTTTTTCTTCAATATAAATAAAAAAGAATTGGAATGGCTATTCAAGAAAATTGGGAGAAAAGTTTGGTTAAAAATAAGATCTGTTACCAGGCATTTGTGGTCAATTCCATTTCGATATTTGTTAACCGAACTTAATCTAATACCTAACCTAACCTAACATAGGATTAGAAAATATCCTAATGTCGTTGGCCAAAAACATTTGGATATTTTCCGTGACATATTTTGTGTAATATAAAATTGAATGTCAATCATTTTTCTTTTCGGCAATAGTGGATAGTTTTTAAAAATAAATTATAAAGGCAAGGTTAATGTTTTTTTTTCGTAATTAAAAAAAAATCTGTCATTAAAACTTCATTAGTATGTAACCTGTGTCTTAATTATTAAATTTACATTTTATTGTTTCCACAACACATTAAATCGAAGGTTCGAACATTTAAATACATAATTCAATTTTTATTGTAACCTTTATCTTGTAGTGGTCATTGTTCCGGAAAATTTTATGGTATAAATCAATATTGTTTCACAGATTTAATCTGAAAAATACTAATCGAACTGAAATTTGTGTTCTGAAAGTAATCCAATTAAAATAAGTGATTATTTCATCACAAATCCAATATTTATGTAAGAATGTTATGAGTAATAATTCGATTCTGTCGAATCAATTATTTCTAATCGATATGTGCAATTAAAAATTTCACCTACGGATCAAATTCGTTTCCGAATCAAAGTTTTTATCATTCTTCGAATTTCAAAACAGACATTTTCTAATTAAACGATATTTATTAATCATCTATCTTATCGACATAAATGAAACTTACAAGAAAATTGCTTACAATTAGTTATCTTAACTCTGCTTAACCCCGATACCAACTAGTAATAAATTCCATCGTATTAATTCAAAATTATTTCATATAAAAAAAAATCCTAACCTAACCTAAAAAAAAATTCGACATAATTATATCCGCAAATTATACATTTAGACCAACTCGAATAAGTCATTTTTTTCAGAACTTGCAAACACATTAATCACGGTCTACACACAATTTAACAATTTTTTAATAAAAATACTTAAAATTCAACTCAAAGTCTATAGAATCTCGAGCAACTCCTGGTCATAACAGCCAATTTAATATCGAAACGAACTCATTTTTCACAACACGAAAGCCTACTTTTTTGCGAAAGGTGAAATCCGCTTCCTACTTTGAATGTGCCTGTGTATTTATACCTTTATGTGTTATAAGGGCCCTTTCACTCGTCGCTTGCACAATTTCTAATGCACCGAATTTTTTTTTCGAAAACGAATCTTGCCATCGGATACGGTCTGCTTTTTTTCTTTTTCCGCATAACGTACGTGACGTAAGTGCGTGAACTTTCCCGCGCCAAAATGGCCGCCATTGTTTTGGCGCGCTTTTGTCTAAACCGGCCGTTATGTGTGCATATGCGGTTTTCTTTTTCGTTCTATGCTCTAATTGATCGTTTAGTCGTTTTATGAGCTTATTGATGTTACGTCGATTTTTTATGTTCAAAACGTGTTTGAAGGTTTCATATTAAAGATTTAATTTCTTATATGAAATTAAATTGTCATAAAAAATATATTAAAATATTTTTATTAATTATGCAATTATGTTATATAATTATAAATGTGTGATTTTTATTATTTTCTATTCTCGTATTTACTATATGAAAGTGAATTTCACTATTTTGCATCCTCATTTGATGAAAAAGACATTTTTTACTGCGCGATATTCATTATATAGTTCAAACGAACCGTGTTAAACTAAATAAATCGTGTAAAAAAAATATTTTTTTCATTTTTTCAAACCGTGTTATTTTGAAACCGTGTGAAAAAATCCGTGTAAAACGAGAGTTGGGTGTGTTCTACATATTTCAAATAAATTAATGCACACTGTCAGATTTAAAAATCCTTAAATATTGTACATACTTACATTGATGAATTTTAATTGTATATTTGCGAAAATACAATAGATTTGCAAATTTCAAAAATAGCGCCGCAGACTGATTTTTTTAATAGATTTTACGATACAACAATGAGATTTAGACAATGATATTCGTCATGCATCACTTTTACCCTTTGATTTTGCACATTTGGAATCATAACGAATCTGAACACTTTTATCGATTGAATTTTGCTCCGATTTAACATTTTGGACTTTGTGAAGCTAATTATTGTACTTTTGAACGGATACCGGTTATCTGGTAAATTGCTATCGAAAGTTCGAGTATTATCCGGTATTCTAGATAGATATGTTAGATAAGTGATTTCGTCACTGTCTACAAAATTGAACAATCAGAAATCTTACAATAACAACTCTTCGATATCTCACATTTTCATCTGAAAAATCTAGAATTATTTCAGAGTAATAAAATAAGAGTTTCTGCAATTTCAGAATTGCACACTTTCTAATTAATGACTTTGTGTTATTTTTAGTTATCGTACGTGTAATCTTTTATCTGTTATTACTAGATTAACTTGTCACTGTAAATATTCGTATATTATTTGAACAGTCTTGCAGCATTTGTCTGCTGTCCTAATACATTTTATAAAAACCGGATACATTTTTTTTATATTATATTAAGTCTATTTTTTTAATCATTCGTATAAATATTTTTTGTTAATAAATAAAATAGAAAAATTCTAATATTTTCAATTATTTTTTAATCAACCGGTTTTTAAAATAAGAAAAAATGATTCAAATTACTTTTTTGGAAATATGATACAATAGGTATCGACTTTTGGTTTGATCGCCGATTTTTCGCGATTTTTCAACGATAACCGGTTTTTATGGAAAACAGCTGTAAGTCACGGCACGTTTTTGCAATTTGCATTTGTTGAATAATAGTGCAATGCACGTTGTGCATTCAATTGTGCAAGAGTTGGAAACCGATGGCATTGGAAGTGGTCAAGTTCAGCCAGTTGTTCCAAATGAGACTAGGGTTTCCGGTTTTCCGGTTTTTTCTGATCCACGTTTCCGGAAATTCAACTCGGAATTTTCGCGGAATCGTTTGAAATGAGGGAAAAGTGAGCGTGATATGAATTTGAACTGTAGTCGATTTTATTCAAATCCGGTTTAAAAAAATATTTTAATGTGTCTAAAATGTTCGAAAATGCTAATTTGTGTATCTATGACTTTTGATACTAACAATAAGTGTACTTTGTAATTTAATGTTTCATTTCTATTGCTAGAATTGCATTCAAATGCAATTCTGAAAATAATATTGTATATTATAATATTTTCAAAAATGTAAATTAAATGTGTAATACTCTAGAATTGAACTTTTTGTTAATTTAATTTTATATTGAAACTATTAAATACATTATTTCTCGTGAGAATCTATTTTTTTTAATATTTTAATCAATTTTTATTGAAGGATTATCAAAAAATACAATTGTGATATAAAATATTCAAAAATATTATTTTTAAATAACGTTCAATTGAAAAAAATCTATTAAAATGTCAAAAAATACTGAAGTGTCCGTTTCAATTTCAAATTCGGAAAAAATGCGTCAAAATTTCTCCAACATCAAATTTACTTCCAAAGTGCAATAATTTAAAATTTGTGAAAAAATAAACGTATAATAATAGCTTGAAAAATAAAACAATTCTACGTGGATACATTATATTTTTTCCTCAATTTGAAGACTCGAATATGCAATTTACGAAACACATGCAATACGAAGCGATAAATCCACTTTTCTTCATTTCCCTGAATGCATATTATGCACACTTGGACTATGGCCATGAATGCATATTCGCGTGTAGTATCGTCTTATCGCATTACAAGTGCATGAGGGGCGTTCTGTTAGCTATTTAGTACTTTCGGATGTTTAACTACTTTCCTGTACTAGCAGTTCTTCCTGCATAGTTTCGATATGAGAAATTTATTCATGCATTATTTACATATTCAGTAAAACTTCGATTATCTGAACTGAATGGGTGTGAAGGTAGTCCTGATTACCAAAATAATATACGACAACTGAATAGTTTAAAGGGTATAAATTACCTTTCTTATCGAAATTGAGTTAAGTATAGAAAATGGTTATATATAATATGTATGTATATGATACTCAATTATTTTCTGTACTTATCTTAATTTCGATAGAAAAGGTCACTTGTATCCTTTGTACAATTCAGTAGTCGTATAGGCAATTTTCATAAACTTTGGATAGAAAAGAATAAGCGTAAACTTTATTTACGAAATGAGTTGTTGTTCATCATTTACGCATGGCCAACTCTTACAGATTTACCCAAATTGAAAATTGAAATTTCAAACTGTCAAATTTTATAAAGAAAAATTGAAAATTGCTAATTTTTAGCAATTTAGGCTCAAATTTTAAATCTTTATTCGAATTTTAGTCGATGTTTTATTTTTCGTATACATATAGATATATTAATTTGAATGTGTTCGATAAGAACTGTCACTAGCGATAAAAAATCTAGGTATAAGGAAAAAAACATAAATTAATGCTCGGGTTGAGTAACCGCTGATTAAAAGTTCAAGTCTTATTGTTAATGAACGATTGAAAGATTGGATCTAGGATAATAATAAGAATCATGTACGAATCTTATTGTAGCTTTCAGAATTAGTAATGCTAACTAATTAAACATCCCTAATGCACGTTTAAATCAGTGTAACGGTCAAGTGTCGACGTGTAACCTTGACATTGTGAGCAATATTAGCGCCACAGTTCGAGATGAGCTGTTCTAATCATAATCACTGATTATTTTTTCATTTGTTAATCTCAAATCACCTTATTGCAGTGGTTCTTAAACATCACGAAACAACTGAACATTTTGTATGCAAGTGATATTAAATGGAACTCCAAAATATGCTTCACTCGAAAACAAAAATAATGATTAATCTATTAAATCAAAAATATGCTCAGCTGGTTTTTTTCATGCTACTAAATCTGTAGATTTTATTTATTTTTATTTTTTTTAATAAATTTGATTCGAGTATGAGTAAGGGAATATGTGAGTCATAATGCTTCAACTGACGTACACCAAACTATCCATTGGTTGACAGTAATATAGAGGTAATTGCATAAAAATATTATTGAGGGGTACATCATGAAAGTATTTACTCAATTGGCCATAAGTAAATTGAATTCGTTATTATTATATTATTGTCATTTTTTCTGTTGATACTCGATAGGTTATATTAATTAAATATTAATAACGATAATACACTTGTAATTAAAGTCACCCCACAATCTCCTAATTTATATAAGCATATTTCAAAAGTATCAAAAGCGTTACATTATTTTCAATTGACATCACCGAATAAACCCAATTTGAATCCGAGTGTATTGACACTATTTTTCAAAACGGATTTAGTGACAAAAAACAAAAGGGGAGATCAATTATCCCCACCCTCCTTCATTACTTCAATTGTTTTCAAATCTCAAAAACAAACGAACAATCCCCTTCTAGAACGGTCTATGCATTTGTCAAACGGTCAACGGTCAAATTTTCAAACTTATCGCCGCGGCAGACGAGGGGTTGGCAACCCCGCGCGACAATTCGAATTATAAAAGTCGCGCGCATTCCGCGCTTCCGTCAGTTGGTACCGCTCTTCGCTGGTCGACGGTTGTCTGCACTGCTCTCGCGTGATTAACGTTGCGAGTGCGTGCGATTTCGCGTTTCACCAACTAAAGTCAACGTAAGAATTTGGCCCTAAGAAATAAATTAGTGTCCTCTAGTCGTTAGTGTGTACGTTTATTTAATTTTAAGTGTCGAATGAATCTAGTGTTGATTAGTGTTTGATTTTTGTGTATTATTTTTTTAAGGTTTAAAATGATCCGTGAAAATTTTAAGGGTTTTTTCGGTGATTTTTCTTATATATAATAGCTCTATTCTATTTGTATGGTCTAATAACATTTTCGAGACGATTCTAGAAAGATGCTCCTTTACATTATTTTCGAGTAAATTGCATACCAATGTTATTACATGCGAAAATAATATAAAATAATTTACTAGTGTTCGTCGAATTTATAGTTGGCTATATTTAATTTTGTATTTGAAAATCATATGCATACTTTTCATCGTGATATTTTTTCTGATAAAATAGCTTGTCCAAGTTTAGTTCAAACCACATCAATACAATTAAACTTAACTCTGTTTAATTTCAATTGTTAATTATATGTGCTGAAATTTCAATACAATTTGATTAGTTTTTGCATTGTAACAAAATGAATTGGCAACTGAAACTATTCTAGAAATTAAATTTCAAATTCAGCATTTGTCTAATCGAATCGATAATATATGAAAATTTCACTTTTTTATATTCAAAAGGTTGCATTAGAAATACAAAAGGTCAAATTCTGAATGCATCGCATTGCATCACTGAAGCGTTTAATATTTCCTATGTTTGATCGATAATTGTTTGATGAATGAGTTTATAATGTCGACTTGAATTTTTAAATTTTTAATCTAGTTCAACTGGAATTCGAATTGAAATCAGACGAATTTCATTTCGAATCCCAACGCTGATTTAGCCATTGCATCATCATTCCAATTCATTCACCAGATTTATTTCGATCGATCTTAAAGTTTGTATAAATGAACTAGAATCGTAGCATTTTGAATTTAGATACATTTTCAGATCAAAATATTTGAAATTTTTGACTACTTCAAACTAAATCTGAAACATTACTGATTTTTTAAAACTTTTTGAATTTGAATACATTGTGTCATCATTTTTTTTGTAATTTTGGCCCAAATCGAACTCTTATGAACTAGACAAAACGAAATCAATTATTTACAGCATTGTACTTTTGATACATTTACGTCCTCAAAATGTATATAGTTTTGATCCAACTTAAAAAAAGAACAGACAAAACATAGTTGATTCTATACATTTTTATACTTTTTGTATTTTTTTGAAATGTTTGTAATTTTGGCCCAGCTGGACAACTCGTGTTCTAGACAAAACAAAATTAAAATGCCATCGATTCTATACAACGTTTATGATACATTGTGGTGAACGTAGAACGTGTACATGAATCATTCATATGCGTTTGCCAAATGCGTTCCATTATAACATTTGCATTGTGTTCCTCTTTGATTTAACAATTAATGATCTTTAATCGTTCCACGTCTTGGTGCTTTCCATTGTTTCCACTCGACATAAGTTTCATCCTGGTGAAAAATATCTGATCTAACATAATTTTTGGTCTTAATACTTACCTATGTATTAAATATATTATGTAAATGTTGGCCAAATATGAAAAATATAATGTCTTTATTCTGAAAAAGATTTCGAGTTAAATATATTCTGAAAGTTTTCGATTTCATGTAGTGTCTTTCCAGTTAGATTGATTATGTAATTTTGTAAATTAATTATATTTTTATATAAAATTAATTTCTATATTAAATATAGGTATATTAATAAAGTTCATATTAAATTTGTTGCACGTACACGTGCCGTGAAACATGTAGGCGAGATAACGCATTGATAGCAAACATTTTTTTATGTTAGTTATTATATAAATATATATGAAATTTATGTATTTATAATACGTTGAATAATTGCATATTATATAGTTATGTACTTTTTATTATAGTCTAATATCGAATTATTCATCTGCATGCGGATATTTTTTCGTTAAGCAATAAGTACGATTACAAGTCGATTTCACTCATTATATTTTTATCTTATATCTAATCATTTTTCAATATCGATAAATCTATTTTTAAAGTTAATTCGGAAAAATTGATTTGTATCTGTACATATTATTATATTCAAAAAAACGACGTTATGTACGATACATTTATTTATACATAGAGTAATGCTGATACAGCACCAATTATTTTTTGTACAAGTGTTTCATCACATTTTTTTTATATAATCGAGGCCATTTTGTTAAAATGTAGATAAATTATACAATTCGTTAACGTCGTGAAAATTATTAATCGAATAAAATTAATTTCGTCTAGTATTTCGACATATTTTTGAGTACAGACGTTCGCAATACACGCTCAGAACTTATTTCACAAACATACGATGTGTGTGCCTAATCGATGAAAAAGGTTTTTCATCGTTTCACTTCGTTATCGTTTCTTTACAATTAGTCTCTCGTTGCATTATCAAAATTAATCGGTACGAAGCTCGAATCCGGTGTGAATATCATTATTCATCGCTAATATCGTAATCGTCGATACGAATATGTGAAAATAGCTCGATCATTTAAGATTTCATAGATCTACGATGTTCTAGTTTAATTTTCATGTTTGATCATCGATAAAAGACGAATTTGATTACGGAACAATAGTCGTAATTAGTAAAATTCATTATGTTTTGGATTTTTAATTACAAATTATTGTATTTAATCTACGAGGAACTGTTTCTGTTGATCAAACTAGATTAGATTATATTGTTACGTTAGTTTATTTTATCGGTAAATCCGCACAGATGCGGATACTTCTGCAAATTTTGTTGTGGAATTCGGGAGATAAAATTTAAAAATTCATCTGGACCGATTCATTTAAAATAACTTATTTTTATTAAAAAATAAATTGATATGGAAAATATTTAATTCGAAATTCATTTAACTTGAAATGTAAAAATCAATTTAGATGGAACAATATTGATACGAACTCGAAATAAAAAAAGGGTACGCGAACCTGCGATATCGACCCCTGTCCCTTTACGAAGGGGTGGTCCCTCGTATTCGGGGTGCGTCTCTGAAATCGCGCAATCGTCGCCACCGCGCGACTCGTCAGGGGCTCGGACCCCGACCGGGTGAGAGACTGCGCCCCCTAATTCCCCTGTTCCCTTGCCCTTCTTACCTCTTCGCCCCTTCCCTAGTTCAGCTGTTGCGTCGCGACGCTCGAGTTCGCCTTTTGTTCCCCATAGACGCGCCCCCCGAGGGCAGAGCGCCCTTCGAAAGCTTTAAGTTTCCTCGAAGAATCGCTTAGGAGCGGTCGGAAATTATTTTATCGGCTTTTAGCCGAGCATCCCCTTTGTGGAGACGCCCTTGTCGAACATAACCTCACTTTTTGTCTTTGTCATTTTATGTTGCACCAGTCTCGATTTGTGTCGGTTAGTCTCGTCGATTTCTCACATAATATGATTTTGAATAGAATTTTTTCGTATTGAAGTGTATATATTTTGTGTTAAATACGATTCGACGAAGCTATTCTGTAATTTTAATTGTTAAATTGAAGTTTATCAGTAATGATACATCATTTCGTATCAGAGAGGTGTCTGAAAATCAATTTAAATAACATAGTTGTGTTCAAAATACCCGTAAAACTTTATTTAGCGTTAATTTTTGTATTAAAATAAGTCATACAATTATGATCTGACATTGCTATTTATTTGCATTTGAATTGTTAAATAAAAAAAATATATAGAAGATACAATTCCAAATTGTATATTTGGCATTAGACGGATGAACCCTTCTTCGTTTATTTAATAGCTAAATAGAAATATTCCCAACAAAGTTTAATATTCTGTATTACTTAATTGTTTCGCTTTACCTTTTTTTGATTTCTCTGTAATTTAAAAATATTCAGCATTAGCCGTAGACACATCACGTTTTCAGACAAACTGTAAATTTCAAAATTAATAGTTTCGTACAAATCTTTAAACTCGAACATCAAACATTATCGATTTTCCCACAATTGTTACTTAACTCAATTTTCTAATCTAATCATTATTATCTATCGCCGTTGTATTAAAATTTTTAATTCTCAATATCTATGTACAATTTACGCACGTATGAAATATCTAGTTACAAAAACATTCATATTTGTTCACTCTTAACATTTGTATTATATTCAATCTACAAGGAAATACAGTCGTGATGTATTAATTTAAATATTGTCACATTTGTATTAGCAAATTTTACTCGCTAATCACTTGTGGTTTAACGTTCATGAAAAGTTCAATTAGAGTCAAAAGATCGTAACGTTGCTCACTGATGGATTTGTTACACGTTTGAAATTACACGTTGTCAATATGTCAAAAGCTGTAATTCTGAGTGAATATGAACCGTACCCCCGTCAGACCCCTTCGATACATTTTTGATGCGATAGCCTCATTACTCATCCACGCTACGAATAGACAGAGGATTTTGCATTATTGACTATTAATTCAAGTCATTTTATATTGTAAACTTTGGACATGTAATAAAATACTTGTTGATCACATATTGCTTTGATTTTTTGCCAATCTGTTAATTTTTCATTTATTTGTCTGGAATTTTTGCCGAATTATGTAAATATGATTTCTCAGTAAAACATTCTAGTACCTTGTACCTTATGTGCGTAAAGTCATGTAAGAAAAATCAATAATCTTATAGAAAAAGTTTGAATGAAGGTCGAGGTTAAGTATGCGTATATACGAGGATTAATGTTTTAACTTAAGTTCTTGAGTATTTATTCAGTTTTAACACTTAACGGATGTGTAATGTTTTATTTTCAACATAAATATTAGCATACAATACATGAACATGTGAAACTCTCACACATTTTTTTAAATTATATGTATTAGTTTACTTTTAAATTTGTGAAATTGTTATAGTAACATTCACCATTACTTGGATTTTCAGAAAATGTCTTCTATATTTTCTGCTCTTACCAATAAAATAAACCATAAACTGTTTTTTTTCAATTTTTCGACAGCCTGTTATCACAATCATAGTCACAATTGATATTGTAGTTTAAAACCTTATCGATTAATGGTCAGACTTTCACATGGCAGTTTTCATAGCCAATTGTAACTAAATTCTTCAATGCAACAATTGTACAGTTAAAAAGACTATATACTGTTGAAGAATAAAGCATCAGATGTATTCAGAAACGTTTTCAATTGAGTCTTTGTTGCAATATCATTCAAATCTAACAATACATTTCTTATTTGATTCCAGAACGAAGCTGCGAAGATGCCTCCCTATTCCAATAGTTCAAATACTGATGTTTCCGGAGTTCTGTTTGAAACCGATGCCCAGACTCCAGACTTTGCACTAAGCGCCGATGTAAAGAAACTTGATGTACCTGAGAAGAGAGAAGTGAAGCTTGTCTGGAGGAATATAATTTTGTTCGCATACCTTCATTTAGCTGCTCTGTACGGAGCGTATTTATTTTTTACGTCAGCGAAATGGGAAACTGATGTATTTGGTAAATGATGATTCAAGTTAATGTAATTATTTATTTTTTGGAGCTTATATTCAAAGACGTGTTTGTTGTCTTGCAGCAATTTTATTATATGTAATGTCAGGATTGGGAATAACTGCCGGAGCACATAGACTTTGGGCTCACAAATCGTACAAAGCTAAATGGCCTCTAAAGTTCATATTGATGATGTTCAATACTCTCGCATTCCAGGTAAATTATCGCTTAATACAATGATCTAGAACTATCACATTTTCATGTTGATCTGAATAAGCTCCTACTAGTTTTATTAAGATTCTTAAAACTATTTGGAGAAAAAATGGAAGTCAGAATAACTCGTGAAGATGATCATTGTAGATACCTGATTTTGTTAACGATATATTTTTTACATCAATTTATTCTATTTGTAGGATTCAGCAATCGATTGGGCTAGAGACCACAGGATGCATCACAAATACAGCGAAACCGACGCCGATCCTCACAATGCTACTCGAGGTTTCTTCTTCTCGCACATCGGCTGGCTCTTGTGCAGGAAACATCCAGCTCTAAAGGAAAAAGGAAAAGGACTCGATTTGAGTGATCTATACGCTGAACCGCTCTTAGCTTTCCAAAAGAAGTATTACATTTACATGATGCCGTTAGTCTGCTTCATCATCCCAACCGTTATTCCGGTATACTTCTGGGGCGAAACATGGACCAACTCTTGGTTTGTAGCGACATTGTTCCGTTATACGTTTATTTTGAACGTCACATGGCTGGTGAACAGTGCCGCTCACAAATGGGGAAACAAACCTTATGATAAGAACATCAACCCAACTCAAAATCTCTCCGTAGCCTTATTCGCTTTAGGTGAAGGTTACCACAACTATCATCACTCATTCCCGTGGGATTATAAAACGGCCGAGCTCGGAAACTTCATGAACTTCACGACCGCATTCATCAACTTCTTTGGCAAGATTGGCTGGGCCTACGACATGAAGACTGTTTCCGATGAGATCATTGAACGGAGGGTAAAGAGGACAGGAGACGGCACTCACCATTTATGGGGATGGGGAGACAAGGATCAGCCACAGGAGGAGATTACGCACGCAACGATCATTAATCGAAAAGACGATTAGAGCATTTATTCATACGAAGTTTCGCAGAGTTTTTAAGTTTTTTTAATTTATCAATTCATTCTAGTGTATCATCCATCAGTATTGTAAATGGAATGGTCCGAGAGATATTGTTGTTGGCTGTGCTGGGTGTAGATTCCCTTCTAACGTAATTTAGTTTAAGCCGTAATTTTAATGTTCCACTAGCTTCGTAAGGTCTTAAATGGGTCCCGTCACTATGACAGTGGTGTAAGTCGAAAAAATGAACTGATCATTGGTTACTATTATAATATGTTTTATACTTTTGAAGATTTCTGTAATCGAAAGTATTTTAATTTCCACTTTTAACAAAGTAATATGTAAAATTTTAAATATCTTAAAGCTAACGAGTGACTTATGCCATTGTCATATTAGATGGCACAAATCTGTTTCTCTCAACAAGTCATATCAAGATTATTTATTTTTATAACTTCCTACACTACTTATATTTCACCGAAGAAAGCTAATTTACGTTGAAATGTGTTAGTTTTGAAAATTTTGTAGTTATAGTCATTTAGTTAATCAAATTTTCATATTAGTTATGAAAAGCAGTACCCAAATGTAAACGCACAGCATCGCCAATGATCTGGCATAGATATTACTTGCTAATATTGACTATTGTTTACAATTATTATTATTATTATAATATTATGATATATTTAAACAACTAACTTATTGTGTAGTTGACAGTTTTTTTTTTCAACGCTGAAGTGTATATTTATTTGTTATGTATATGGTACCATCTTCATTGCGAAGTGGCTTATTTGTAGATAATAAAGAAAAAAACTGTTAATATTATTTTAGATATGAACAAGTTCGATTCGTTTTTGATTCAGCTGTAACTAAATTTCTAATACGCTCGGACTCTAAACGTTCAACGATAAGTATTTGTCCTAAAGATATTTAAGTCATGTTTAAAGAAAAATCAAGATGTATGTGAATGTCTATTGAGTTTATATATAAAATTAGGTATTTGTAGAGCAGACCATCTGCAAATACTGAACAAACTGAAAAAAGAAAATACCTAACCTAGCCTGTCAAGTGTCATGCTAATGGTCTGCTTAACAAACACCCAAAGTAATATTTCACTGGATTTGTATGATTATCAATGAATAAATATTTTTAATAGGGTATTATAAATGTATATCACAAAACGATATGGATGTTTTCTATTGTTGTTGTTGTGGTGAAACTGATGATGCACAACTCTGGCTAACGATCCTTCTGATATTTTTGATAGTCTTATTATGATTTTGTACTCTTCGAAGTGACGCGAAATAGACGATTTGAAAGAAAGCACGCATAATTCGTGCGGAAACTCGTACAGGGATCACTAAAATGTACCAAACGTAAACAAAATGATTTATGAGAATATATATTCTATACGACCATTGAGATTTGCTTATGGTTTCACCGACGGTGTACTTTAAATCCTTTATTATACATATATTTATTACATGTGAATATAGCTGCATGTATATCAAAAATAAAAGAAAACCAGTGGAAACTGAACACGCTTTTTATTTTCAATCATGTTCCCTGCATGCTCAATGATATTGTCAATGTGGCTTTTCAATATTACTGCTCAATTTTGAAACTAATATCAATATGCGTCCCTAAACGAGTTACATATAAACAACATATTGACAATATTACTTATCACATGCAAAATAATTCACAGACATAATATATTTATTCTTCTTCTTTGATAACATGTTTCTTCCTCTCAGAGGTGAAAGGAACTGTTCCAGGTTTACTATGAGCTCTGCGATTGGCTTCTTTGCGTTTTTGTTTATCTTGGATGGTTCTTAATTCCTGTTTCGCGTTATACACATGCCTTGGCACTTGTCTGTGACGAACTATTCGTTTCACTTGAGGATGAGCAGCAAACTTCTCTTTGAGAGTCTCTGCATAGTTCAAAGCTGATTTTTCACGAGGTTTCAACTGTAAAAACGTTTAAAAATTACAATTTTACACAATGCACCGAAAATGCACTAGAAAAGTAGACTTACAGCTCCTAGTTTTTGATTTGCTCTCGCCTTCCAAATGCGAATATTCATCTCATCAGATCCGCTGAGAATATATTTATTGTCTAAAGACCATTTGACACAAGTTAATCTCTGCATTCTCTTTGTGTGATATATTTCTCTGGAATGTCCACTAGTTGCTTCAAATATTCGGACAGTTTTGTCGTAACTGGCCGATACAAATTCTAAACCAGTCGGAGAATAATCCACATCGATCACGGCTGATACATGATCTTTGTGGATGTTGATAGGTTGTTTCAGTTTACGAGAATCAAATGTGTATAAACTAAAATAAAATATATTAGGTTGGACGGAAAACTTCAACAAAAATAATTAATTGCCCATATTTCGAATTAAAACTTACTTATAATCTTCATTAGCGACAGTGAATATGAAAGCTTCCATCGGGTTCCAACTTAAAGAATTAGATCTCATTTGTAGAACAACTTTACGAACAGGTCCCGCTTCGCGAGTATCATAAAAAATTATACTCCTATCGGCAGCACAACAAGCCAACAAATTTTCTTGAACCTAAAAACATAATTCAGAATAAATCAACAATACAATATATACAGATGATATAATTTGACTGTACATACTTGATTGAAAGCTACATGATGCAAACTGTCCACTCCCCACTGGAAAGTCTTAATTGGTTCACTCCTTGTCTCCTCCCAGAGTTGACATATTTCTCCACAAGTTGCAAACAATGGTTTAGAACGATGATGCGATATACCAGTAACCATCGACTTGCTCAACACTGTGTCAAGAGGTTCTTCTTCTTCACCAGTCTGAGGTGCTTCAAAGTTCCAAGTCTTGATAGTTTTATCATCGCCTACTGTCAAGAACTTTTCTCCGTTTGGCAAAAAACAGATTTGTCTCACGTATCCTTCATGCGCTAGGAAGTGTCTGGTACATTTTTGCATGGCGAGGTTCCATATTCTTATTTCTCCATCGACTGCTCCACTTGCAATCGTAGATAGAAGATTTGGGTGAGTTGACATACACGAGACTGCATCGGAGTGACCGTCCAAACATCCGATGAAAGGTTTGGCAAATACTTTGTCTAATTTAGCAGCGTTAAGGGCTCGTACGTATTCTCGAGGTGCTTCCAGAGGATGTAGACCGGGATCATAGTTCCGCTGAACTGAAAATAATACACAAACGACTATTTATTCTGTAACTTGAGTACAAATACTATCGATTTATGTAAAAAGATAATTAAAACTATTTAAACGCGAATCTTTGACACAAAACAATAAACATAACCTAAAATTGAAATAATTTTTAATAAAGCAAACGTACTTTTGTGAATATCTCTTGAAGTTGCTCGTTTATATTCATCAGGATTACGACTAATCACTTTAACACGCATTTTTGATGTTTTTTTGAAACAAATTCAGCAATCAAACCATCGCACGTGTCAAACTCGAAAGTGACAGCTTTAAAAACTGACGTTTCTAAAAGCAATAACAGCTAAATATACAGCCAATATATAAGTAATTAATATTGACATAAATCAACTCAAAAATGTGTTCAAATGCTGTTAAAGATGTTTTTAAATGATTATTCATAAGTTTTTATTTGAAATAAAACATAAAATTATTATTTATATGACGTTTATATTCCGCTTTAGGCCAATAATATAAACGACAAAAGCTTAGCTTCCGTCAGTGCGTTGTTGGTGTTGTTGTTGAGAGGTTGTGTCGCATTGCGCAACGTTACTCCTTGTTTATTGACAGGTTTGTTTTATTTATTTAAATTGAATTATAGGATAATTATTTTCAGGAATCGTTTGGGAACGTTTACTTTTTCCGAAGCATCTCAACATTTTTTTATTCGTAAAAATTATCGTGTATCTTCAGATAAATTCGGGTGTACGTGACACCGATCTACGATTCTCAATGAAGTGGGACGATTTAATTTGTTCGATTAAATATGCGGTTATTTAAATTTCAATTTTAACACACATATAAAATGGATGGTCATTTTTATTTGCGCTATTGATGTTTATATTTGAAAAAAGCGGGTCTTATTAAAGCATCGCCATAATCGTACATAAACAAATTTTGACAGCATACAACACACAGATCGAAGAGATTTTTCATTTGAAAGATGCAATCATATTTGACATCAGATAGAAATTGACGAATTGGAATAAGGGTCAGGCTAATTTAAAGCATTGTAATGCATAAAATAGGGGAATGCCGAAAGAATAATGCATGGATATTATTTAACAGAGATTACTTGCCTCGACTCAAAATCAAAATTATTAAATATACATATATTTTATACTATGTAAATACTTTCAAATTTTCATACAAAGTATATTTTTGATTTGACATAAAAAATCAGTCTGACCAAATTTAATTTAGCTCCACAGAAAAAGCTAGATTGATTTCATTAGATCTTTTTTTCCCTCAAAATCATTCAGCATATATTAATTAATACAAATACGAAAACTTAAGAAAAAATCGTGTACCTTTTCTTCAAACTTTCGTTATAATTGTGCTGAAGCTATTTTCAGAATAGTTTGCAATTAGAAATTTCACATATTCAGGCCATATTCGAAAAATTCGACGTAAATAATTGTGGTTGTGTGTTTGTATGAAAATTTCTCCATTTTTTCATCGATCTAGATTCTTTCGCCGTTTTAGTTTTTGACGTACACGTATTTTTTTTTTGCATAAACCAAAAATGAATTCCTACTTCTACAAACAATGGAAGCAAGAAATTTGTTCCGCTACAGAGTATGCACATTACAAGCACTACTTGATGTTTATGCAAAATTCATACAATGGGTTCAAATTTGCAACTTTTCCCGCGACAAATTGTCTGTCGATTTTCTGTATATATAAAAAAAATAACTGTAAAAAAGCGATAAAAAGCTCGTTCTGATTCAAGAACGATTGCGGTTTGCGGTTTTTCGTGACTTCTTATAAATTCAGACCAAAATTGTCCATTTATGTAATACCTGATGAGTGATGTCTCTAAATCAAGATATGTTTTCATATCATAATTTTCAGCCTATCCATATTTGATAGAAATTAATTTACGTATTCATTGAAATTTGCTTGTCGGTTTTTTTATAATAATTAATTTGAGTGAAACTATTAACTTTGCGTATCGATCGCTTAAAATTATTTTCATATGATCTTCACTATACCTATGTACATATTTTTTAACTAATTATTATTGATGCAATTCGAATATAAACAGCAAATAATGTAAATATATTAATGGAAAAAAAACAAAAATAAAATAATATTTTATTCAAATAGAGTTGAGAATCTGTGATGAGGAATGTTCCAGATATCCCTTCGTTTAATATGGCATAGCGTAATTAAAGCTTTGAACACATAGCGGCAACAAATCGCGTGAAATTTAAATATTTTCATATGAAAATGTTCATGAAGTCGAGTGAGAATTGTCTATTTCACGCGATTTGTCGATGAAGTGTGTTCATAGCCTGAAATTCTGAACGTTTATGTGTAGGCGTTTATTGTTAGACTTCCTCATGTTTCCACAAACACATCAAGTACTGTAATATTTCCTATTTAATTTGGTCATGTTTTATTCAAGAAGGAAAACATCTTCTAATTCAATCAAAATTGAAATAGAATTTTATCTCATTCAAACACCTTTTACGACTTTTCAAATAATCTACATATTTAATTATATTAAAAAAATAATATCTGCACATGTTTATATCGAATATTTCAATGAAACGTTCTAAACTTTTAACCCTTTTATGTTCTGAGATTAGTTTTTTTGTATTAATTCAACATTTCAACTGCAAAATGTCAATGCGTTAAGCAAACCGTTTTCATGTTTCGAAATCAGAATTCATCCTTTTGACCTTTCAATTGCAACTACATTTGATTTTTTCGTTTTCTCATTGCGATCACGACATGAATGTTCTTGAAAATGAATTTACATACCTAAGAGTTTAGTTTACATGAGTTTTTCTGGCGGGAAATTTAAATTTTAAGTGTGTAAGTTATGTAATTAAACATTTGAACGAAATTCGAATTAGTTTTGTGTATCTTATTGACAGACCCTATTATAATGTCTTATGAATAATACGATTAATTGTATGTATTTGTAGCAGTTAAATTATTTTTACTGACTCATTCTAACTTTGGTTAATCACTTATCTTAACTAGAAACAAGTCGTTATCTAATGAGAAATATCTAACCTAATTAATCTTCTACTGAGATAATACGTGTCGAAAATATGTATGCTTTCACTGGTGAATTCATAATTAGACATCAATTGTGATTCAATGAAATTGTGATCTCATTACCGTTTCAGTTTCAAACTCAAATTCGACTTAATTTATTTTTGACCTCAAATTCAAAGATTTAAACCAGAACCAAAGTTCAACAATCTGAACACAATTTAACATCAATGAAACACACGGAAATCCTTTTCTTTCTAAATTAAAACACAATTACACAAAAAAAAAACCCAATTCAATACAACCTAACTGAAAAAAAAAGCACAACGAACCGATGAATAAACGTCATTTAACCAACAATTACATTTCCTCTGTGACCATTGACCTTTCAGCACAATAGTAAGCAAGTATTATAGCTTTAATTGCACCGTTTCAGATTTTTTTCTAAAGCAGAGTTCACATTATGTACTAATATTGCAGTTCAATATGAAGACATTAGTCAATGCAGCCAACATAACATGTGACGTGTTTGCGCATTGAACTATTGAATTGGATATGAATATTGAATAATTAGCGAACAACCCGTTGAATATATCAACGCAGTACACACAAACATAGAGAATAGCGCTATTATATAGTTAGATTAAGTTGGCAAATGTTCATGCATAACGAAAATCTAAAGGTTCGTTGACGCAATTGTTAAGCCTTTTTCATTGTTTTCGCGTCCTGTGCTTAAATAATTTGCTGAAATGAAAAAAAAAGGTCAGCTCGTTATTAATTAATTAGTCGTTCATACGTGCGTTTTTTTTTCTCGATTGTTAATGACACGTGTAAATGCATTGTTGGTTTTTCACCAGCGTGAGAAATCGTTTTGTATATGTTTTTTATTTGTGTGGAAAATTAGGAATAATCACACGTAATTTGCTGGTTTATGCGTTGTATGATAATTTTGATGTGTGCTAATGCCGATTAGATTGTATCGTTGGTGTTTTATTAGATCTGAACTCGATCTTTTAATCGTGTGTTAACAATTAGTAGTCTGTGATAATAACTGTTGAATTTTATAGAGGAAAAGAAGTCAATACATTGCTTCATAGGCTTCGATCTTTGATATATGAATTATAATAAGTTATAGGATAATTCCGGTATAGATGGCCATATGGGAAATTATGGTTAGTGCGATTTTTTTTCCGATAATTGACAATAATTATCATTTTTTGTTATTGTTAGATGTCCTGTGATCCAACTTGAGTGATAAAAATAATAATTATTGCTAATTTTGGACAAAAATGATTGCTGATCATCTTCCATATGGCCATCTATACCACACCCTATAGAAGAGTTAAGTTAGAATAAAAACAATGGCATAAAGCCAACAGACAAGTACCAAAGATTTTATATTATATTCACAAATAAAATAAAATACTTATCACTATGTGAAAAATTGTATAATATTCTGCCTATTAAGTATCAATGCAATTGCAAATTCGATTCATAATTAGCCTATTTTTATGCAATTCTATCGACAGAAACGTAAAGCGAATTGCAGCTCAAATATTAGCCAAACAAATAGATATACAGATTAGCACGATTATAAATAAGCTATTGTATCGTAACAAAATGGAAATCTTCAGTTTTCTTACTGACGAAAATTTCGCATGGGAATATTTCCATACTGTTTAATATATGGATATTAAATATTCGCACACATTTGCGATTTTCCCAAATCCAAAAAAAGATTTCAATTTTCCATTTCGCCATTCTTTGTTTTCTTTCATATTTTCAATGGACCATTTATAATTCGCTTAAACAAATAAAAGCAAATGTTCAATGTCTGTGATTAATCAGACAATATTTCAAATTTTTTTGTTCATTTATTTTGCAAATTGTAAGTGAATTTGTGCCATTTCGATAAAACAATCTTACGCTCATTTTCCTCTACGTTTATTATTTCCAAATTCAATATCAAAATTCACATTAAGGTACATGCACATGAATACGAAGCTGTATCCATCCGTACGCATCGGATTTAATTAATTTAAATCTGATTATAATAGTTGACTTTTAAGTTGAATGTGAATATATGCAGTCGATTCTACTGCTAATACTGGGATATTTGTAGTTGATTCGACTGCGAATACTAGGATCTTTGCAGTTAGTCCGACTACATATATTAATTATTTTCGTATTAATTTATGTGTGTGTTTGTAGTCAATTATATTTTAATATTCTCTAATCCAATATAAAAACTGGACAAAATTCTGGATAAAATCCTTCGAAATCGATTGTTTATTACTTTGTGAATATGACGATTGTTAAGTAATTCGTTTACATGCATCGAATTCTTTTCCTTCTGAGATTTTCTACTAATTCATATAGCTATTTTAACAATTTCTTCGTTTAATTATTCAATTAGTGTGCAATATTGTACCAATAGTATCAACCTCTGACTGATTCGTAATTATTAATTAATTTACATAATTTAGACCCTAGCAATTCTTTTTACACTTAAACAATCATTAAGTATACATAGTTCATCTACTACTGTCTACGATCTCTGAATAATTTCTATAATATTCGCATATTTGCATCCATGCAAAACAACAAAATTTACACCAATTAAAATGAAAAACTAAGAATAACAATACATTTAGAATTTTCAGCAAATCCGTTGCGTCCGGCCGGACGCGTTAGACGAACTCTTACCTCAATCCGTACGGATTATTCTCATGCAATAAACACATAATTGAATTCGTTTATATCGCCGAACATTTGCCATTGAAACTATTATGTGAGTTTTATCGTGCGTGCGAAAGCCATTTAAAATTTGTATGACTAATTAACCGCTCGAAAATTTAACCGGTATCTGTTTTTTCGGTTCGTTATTCCGATTGTTTGCGCGTTGCGTTTATGAACAATGAATTTGTTCGGATTATTATGCGGTCAGAAAATAAAGAGAGTCAGAGATTTATCTTGACCCTCGAATCGATCTGAGTTGTTGTAATCGGATAATGATGTGCTTAATGGCTTCATTGTTGTATTTGAATTACGTCTGTGTGGTTTTTTTTTTGAGTTTTCATGCGAATTGGGTTCGATTATCCTTAAAATTTGGGTGTACAATATTTTTTTGAGTCATATTTTGAGGAGTGTTAGGAAAATATTTCGCCTGCGGCGTAAAATCTGCTTTTTGTTTAGTTTTATGTGATGTTTTTTCAATTGGGGTTAGTGTGGTTTTTGGGGTAAGTGCGGTTGGGATAGATATTTTATGAATTTAAAAATGTATTGATCTCAATAGAACTTGTTTTAACTGTCCCTAAAATTCAGTTCAAATTTGTATGTATGTAGAAGCTCGATGAAAATAAAGAAAATTGTAATTTTTGGAAAAGTCTATGTACTACTATTAATGAAAATTATATTTCCATTTGTTTCATAATACTTAAATTTAATTTTGCAATGCAATTGCATACAAATAAATACTCTAAATTATATTGAAAATCACATAATTAGAGAAAATAGATACTATGATATTTCCAAATATTAATATTTGAGAAGTTTCTATAAAATTACATCAAGGATCCCAACTAATAATGAATGATTGCTTATATTTAGAAATAGCTATAAATACATTTATTGATTAACATCACATCGTTCAATTAAGTCAAAACAACCAATAATTAAGTTATCTCGAAAGAAATTTATTGAACACTATGGATCAATCCAAACGTAACACAAAATCTTGCATTATCTTAAACTTTCTAATAACTATTTTTATGAACATGAAAAAAAAAACTATTTTTTTAATACTGTAGTCGTATTAAAGTTCAAATCGTTGCATTTGTATCGATCTTGATCATTTCATCATTTAAATGTCGAGACTCAAGTCACGAAATCGATTAAAGTTCATGTGAAAATTTCAACACATGCAATTTGTAATTGAGATCTTTCACTGAAGATGATCTACGTGTAGATCATCACGTGACGAAAGTTTCTAATTTCTCATATGCTATTTCGATCATTAAATCGACTCATCAATTAATCAATCTATTGTTTTTCTATATAAAAAAATCTATGACTCAATCAAAATTCAGTACACGTATGATATTAATCATTATGGCGGTGGTCAAATAAGAAAGATCCAAAAATTCCATAATTTTCATGGTCTATTAATTGAAAATGTATTATTTTCATTTGTAATTCAAATCTAACAGTTATGAGTGCGTGAATAAGTTAAAAACCTTTTAACTGCGACACCGTTATTATAATAGAGACACATTATCAATATTTATGTATATTGAAATAATTTAATGTAATGTTACTTTAATTAGTGTAATTGCGATGATTAAGTCGCATTGGTTGGTTAACTGGATTTAACGATTCGTAAGAAAAGAATTAACGATTTAACGACTGGAACAAAACGAACCGTTGAAATGTTTGCGTTCGCTTTTAAATTATTCAATGTATCGTTCAATGAGCAGTTTTGAATTGTGCTAGATTAATTTGATTGATGCTGACTGAGTTATTCTCAATCTTTTCGAAAATTATTTAAAAATATTGTCATTAATTGAGAATTATAAAAAAAAATGTTTAAAAGCATCCATATGAATGTACTAAAAATATTATCTAACAATAAGAAAATTTTACTCATATGACTTATGAAATCAATTTTGATCACTTTCAAAATCCGATAAAACTTTATTTTCATTATAAATGTGATTGAGCTTCTTTTATATTTCAAATAATGAACAAATTTGGTACTAATATTGCATTTCTTATCAACATTTAGAATGAATTCACAAAAAAAAAGATAATTTATCTAAAAAGTATCCAAATTAACTCGTACATAAAAAAAATCGATGACTCCATTTCCAGCAATTGGAAACTCGACTTCTAGAAAACCCAACATCTTCAATTAAAGTTGAAATGAAAAAAAAAGTTGTTGTTGAACATGAATGATGCAAGTTACGCCATTCAGTACTGGCTCCTCTTTTTATATTTATCAGCATCAGCAGCATTCGAAGAAAGGCCACGTTCAATGCGAACCGGTGCTGGTGATCCATTAAAGGCCCAGTTTCTTTATTTTTTGTCCAATTGCAAATAAGTTTCATTGAACGATGCTATGTCGAGGTTGGAAATTTGGGATATTTTGATTTTTTTTCAGATCCATGGTCTTTTTGTCAGGTTTTCGTTCGAAAGATGCATATGAGTTTGCATATGGTATAATAATTTCTTTGGTTGATACAAAATTTGGACTTGTGCAGTTTTTTTTCAATTTTTTATTTGAAGAAACTTTTTTGCTCATTTATCATTTATTTATCATTTTGATCATGTAATCATTGGTAGATATAGCAGAATAGTCATGATGACTTTTTCAATCTTTGAATGAAATCTAGATTTCTATAAAAAGTAACCGTGATAAAAACTCTTTCAATAGTCAAATTCGAATAATTGTAATAGTTTGTTCCATTGAACGGCATCGAGGTTGAAAATTCGATGGAAAAAAAAACAACTGAATTTCAATTTTTTCTGATTAACTCTCATTTTAAGCATTTTAAAAAACCTCATTCAAATTTGCTCGTTTCATACAAATCGTCGATTTATAAAACAAAACATCATATCAACACTTTCAATTATCATATTCTCATTTGCTATCATCTTTTGCAGACCATTATATTATACATCTTCAATTAAATGTCAAAAATAAACGCTATAAATTCATCTTTCACAAATTGTACGATTCTGGAATGATCTATGCGTAATCAGCGTTTTGATAACTCAGGGTCAATACAAGTCACCGCACACAGTTAATTATGCCATTTTCGTTTTTTATCAAACATTTAGAATTTTTGAACTATCGATTTTTTCGAATATCTAAAATAGTACTTTTCAATTCATGCCGTTTTAGCTGAAAAACACAAAAACAACCTGTCGCTCGAATCAAAACGGCATTTCGCCCGGCAAAACGACATTTCGCCCGGCGACACGGAGACAATCACGACAAATCGAGATTTCCTCTTTGGAAAACGTCGAATTGCACAACGAATATATAAGCAAACAGACAAACAAACAAACAAACACGACTGCAATTATTATGCGAATTATCGAAAGTCGTTGTCGCAGTCGGGTGCATCCACATCACGATCGTCGTCGATTCGTTGTGCAACGAAAGCGACTCCTCGTTGAGGAGATGTTGTTTTCGAATGTTGATTTCGTGATGATGATGATGATGATGATGGAATCCGTGGAAAATGAACAATGGCCGTTCGCCGGTGATTAGAAGAAAAGTTTAGAAAAAGAGTCATTAGCGGCTTTTGTTGTTATAATAGATTAGTGCTATTGTGTATGAGATGCGCGTGCGCAGGTTTTATCTCTTCCTTTTGGTGTTTTGCGCATGCGCAACGTTTTTATCGAAAGATGCGCGAAATTATTTCCTGTTGGGTAATAAAGTCTCTTGTAATGACTTTTTTGCACGAATATAGGACTATCATTATAATTTATTTCTAAAATCCGTCTTTGATCTTCAATCAACAATAACTGTTAATGAACTTAATTTCAATCATTTAAATTTGTTATTTTACACCCCTTATCTTTTAGTCTTCTTATAACATAAGTAGTCTATTATATTATTTCTGTGTGATGTGAATTTCTGACCGATATTTATAAGCGATTTTAATTTCTCGAGAATTTTCAAGAAATCTCATACGTTTTCTAGAATTTTCCAGAAATCCAATACACATTCTTGAAAATTTCTCGATCCACTAATTCATATCTACTTTTCCATATCGAAATAGAGCCGATTGTATTCGAATCTCATCGAAAGCATAGATGCATACGAACTCTCAAATCATTCGTTTTACGAAGGCTCACTGTACTTGACACTTAACTATGGAATAAATCATTAATAAATTCGAGTTATTGAGATTCATCATCGCTGATGATGTACAGTGGCCTACGTGATCAACATCACATATGTTATCCTACGTATCACAGCTTTTCAAATGTTCTAGAATGAAAATGAAATTAATTATGTATATTCGCTTATCTCGAACTCTTTCCGTCAACAACAATCAGCAGTACAACGAACCAGTTTTAAATTTTCAATTCACTATAACGAATTGAATGTTCGAACACTTTTTTGAATTAGAATAACTGTTTAGATTTTACCGTTAATTAAAAGTTTGTCTTTTTTATTAGGACAATAGATTAGTGCTGATGTCAAAATGAACTATTTGAGAGTCGATATTCGAAATTGAGTACCGATGTAAAAAGCATCTAAATTATTGATTATAAATTTTTAATTTCATTCAAAAAAATACATGAAATTGAAAGGAATTCAACCCTTTTTACTCATCGTCAGAGCTTTTTAAAATCATATGTAAAACGTTGAAAAATGATTAAGTAAATTGAGAATATAAATAAAGTAAAACAATGAAAGAAAATGGTTCATAATTCTGTAGAATAAGACATTTCATAAGCAATTGTGTCATTTTTATATAAACACTAGCATCATTTTGATTTAAACTCATGAACGAATCAAAATGACTCTAGTCAAGGAATGTTTATTAGTATAACATGTGGTTAATGTTGGTTGCATTCTCATCTGTAATTTCTTCGTAATAATTTCCATTTTATATTAATATCTTTATTGTAGTTGAAAATAATTTATGAAAAAATATTTTATCGAAGAATTGAAAACAACTAGTGTAGACAAATCCTATTATAAAATTCATATGAGTGCGAATATGAAATGTATTATATCCTTGAACATAATTATACCCTATCGTTTGATATTCAATCAAATTTTCAATAACGATGCAATGAAAAAATACAAATTGGCATTTCAGTGGCATTATTAAATTCAAATTTGGGATTGTTCGCTGTGAACAGAGCAATTTTTCAAATCAAGATGTTCTCCGGCTTCCAACAAAAGTGGACGTGAAGAAATTTTCTTAACGTTATGTGAATTTAAGCATTTTTCTACATCGTTGTGTTTTCTTCTAATGACTCTTAGATTGAGCGGTGGTTGCAAAATACACCATAAATCCGTGTAATTTCATAAGAGATTCATACAAAATTACCAGTTATTTATCACCAGCCGTTTCTGCAATTGAAATTTATCATTCTATAGAATTTCAAAATTTGAATATAACGGAAAGATTTTATCTATTCAGTGATATTTTAAGCTAAATTAATATATCTAAAATTTATATATAATTTTATTTGTTTCGTTAAATAATATCCGATATTGTTTCAGAATGGTTACAAAAACCTGGTTTTTCATCTGCTTCATCATGACAATCGGTCCAAGTTGTCTGAAAGTTAAAGCTGAACTATTTACAGCTTTAGCTGAACTGGAACCGCTCCTCGGTACCGAAAGTATTCTTATCGATTCGATGGGAGCATATATTCGATATCAGGAGAACAGACTCTCCATGATGAAGAAGTAATGTTTCAAATTCAGATTGTCATAATCTCATATTCAAGACTCTAAATGGCATCTTGTGTTTCAGAAATTATGCTGAATATCAAAGTGAGCATAAGAACGCTATGAGTGATATTACAAATTACTTATCCAATCCGATAAATGCATTTAAAATTATCAAAAGACTGACTACGGATTGGAAGCAAATGGAAGAAGTATTGTTAGATGATTTAGGAACACGTGAGAATGTTTTTTAAATCATAAATATTTTTTTTTATGAAATATGTATATGTGTAATCCAATTTAATTTGTGAAATATAGAATTCATTCAAAACATCACATCCATGAAAGACACACTGAGATTTCCAACTGACGAAGATTTGAGCGGTGCTGCTGCTGCTTTAGTACGACTCCAAGATACTTATCATTTGGATACTGTAGAAGTTGCTAAAGGAAAATTAAATGGCATAAAATATAGGTATTTTATTCTCACTAGAAGCTTAGGTATATCTTAAATATGTGTTGTAAGCAATTTAAATATTTCTTGATTTAGTTCCGATATGTCAACGCATGATTGTTTCGAAGTTGGACGTCAATCGTATATATCTGCTGATTATGATCATACGGAAAAATGGATGAATATCGCTTTGAAGAAACAAGAAGAAGAAACTAATAAAACTGTTGAAAAAAGTGAAATTTTGGAATATTTAGCGTTTTCCAATTATATGATCGGTAAACATTATTACTAAAAAATTTTTATCGGTTGAATCTTCGACATTATATAATTGTTTATTTCAGGAAACGTTGATCTCGCTCTTATTCAGACTAATGAACTTCTCGATATCGTACCAGATCATGCTAGAGCTAAAGGAAACATTCCGCATTACTTAAAAGCTATTAACGAGAAAAAGAACAAAAAAGAAGTATAGATTTTATTATTTTTACTTTTCAAATTCGAAATCTCATTTCCTAATTATTTTTTTTTAAATCTAGGAAATTGTTGAAACTCCTCAGTCGAATCTTAGAACTATGGAGAGAATTGTTTATGAAAAACTTTGTCGAGAAGAATTAGATCTTCCTGAATTCGTTAAAAAGGAGTATGTCTGATTAATAAAATTCATCGTAGAGCTTCTCAATAGTAAAAATAACCTTTTGTTTCAATTTTAGTTTAAAATGTTTATATTATACTGGAAAACATCCTTTTTCGAAATTGGCTCCGTTTAAAATTGAACAGCACCACTTGGATCCTGACATTGTATCATTTCACAATATTTTATCTGAAAGAGAGATGGAATTCATAAAAAAGAAAGCCAAACCAAGGGTATGATTCAATCTACTTATCATATTATTAGGATTATTCCTATTTGATTACAGTCACAATTGTATATATGTATACTAGCAAATTTTGTTGTCAGTCTATAATAAACAATTACGTACCTAGGTATGTGCTCTAATAAAATATAATAATTTACGAAAAATTCAGTAAATTCGTATTCGATTATGAATTCATATCATAACTTAGATAATTATTCTGTCAGTATGTAGGCTGAAAATTTGATTATGTTTGGTCAAATCACAGTGGCATGTGTAAAATAGAAAAGTACTTTGAAGTAATTTTTTTTCTCAACAGTTCAAGAGAGCCACCGTTCAAGATTCTCAAACTGGCGAACTGGTCTTCGCCAAATACCGCATCAGTAAATCGGCCTGGCTGAAAGACAACGAACACAAAATTATAGAAACTATTAGTCAACGAATCACTGACATGACTGGTCTTTCGATGGAGACTGCTGAAGAACTCCAGGTCGTGAATTACGGCATTGGAGGCCACTACGAACCTCATTTTGATTTCGCAAGGGTACATTCATATAATTATATTTCATTTTATATTATTATCAGTTTCATCAATAGTTTTTCATTGTAGAAAGAAGAAAAAAGCGCATTCGGAGGTGAAGAAGGCAATGGAAATAGAATAGCTACTGTTTTATTTTATGTAAGTCAAATTAATATGAATTACATAAGTGTTTTTCTGAACTGAATGATGATGATTTTTGAAAAATTGTAGATGTCTGATGTTGCCCAAGGCGGAGCAACAGTATTTCCCGAATTAGGTTTATCAGTTAAACCTAAAAGAGGCAGTGGAGTGTTTTGGTTCAATTTGTTTCCATCAGGTGATGGAAATTATGCGACTCGACATGCTGCTTGTCCAGTTCTTCAAGGATCCAAATGGGGTAATTTATAACTTCATTTTCAAACACAAATCATCACTTAATCCTTTTTAATACTTGCGACTCAATATATCGGCTGTCAGATATTAAAAGAGTTATTTATTTTTTATTTTGCAGTATCGAACAAATGGATACACCAGAAAGGCCAGGAGTTCTTGAGACCATGCAATTTAGATTACCAAGTGGAAGGAATGAGCAGAGAATACCCAAAGCCGGTGCTTAAAGCATCCATTGCTAGATAAACACTTTCAAATATTAGTTTATAATGTTGAATCGAATACTCTTGAAACTACTCAGATTATTCCTCGAATTGAAAAATGAATGATAAAGTTCGGCCATATCTTCTGCGATGATGCAAAGACTTCGAAATGTTCCTTTAATGTTTTTTTGTGTGTGCGTGTAAATATTTTTGTGTATGTGAGTTTAGAATTTTTTTATTTATAAAATGTGAAATGATAGCAGTTTCGTCAGTTTTATAATAAATTGTTTTAAAATTGGTATCTACTGTTTTATTTCAAATATCGTTTTTGGTAAAATATAAATTTTGCTCTTAATTTCATATTGATGAGAGAGGGAAGGAAATAGAAAAAGAGGTGAGGAGAAGTGGAACTCAACTTTACATTTTTAACGTTAAAAGTACTCATACCTATGATCTTTTTTATTTTGCAGTCATTTCAATCTGCTTTCTTGTCATGTTCATCCTATACTGAAAAATTTTGAAGCATCACAACCATGAAAACAAATAAGTATTAGTTAAATGACAGTAGAATAGCAGATTGAGAATAAGATTCTATCATAGGTATGCGCTGAAATTCGAAAAACCTGATTTAGGTCAGGGTTGGAGATCATAGCATTTGGTAAATCTTAAACCTTGATTAATGAAATCGAGCTTCAGACTAGTGAAATAATAACTTTTGAAGCAAAGTTATATTTTCACAACAACTCAAATGACAAAAAAAGAATAAAACGACAGAATTGGTGGGAACGTCAATATATTTATTTGAATTTCCTTAATAACATCGAAATGATTAAATACTTTAACAATAAATTATACCTATTAACCACAAACCTTGAGTTCATATTGGAAACAATCAAAAAACACCGATACCGGCATCCATAAATTGGCCGATGTCATGGAAAGTATATAATATAATCGTAACATTACACCGTTACTACACCGACAATAATGTAATATCAAACGAGAGGGGTTGGCACGAGTAAAATAGCGGGAGACTATACAGAACGAAGATATCTACGCTAGGAACACTTCGAACATTGATTGTTACATTGCGGTGGTCCTTAAAGTATATAGATGGGGGATCTCACGACTTCTACGTGGAAGAACTACGAGACTGATCATAGAGATGACCAAGCGGCTTAAAAAAAGTTCAACAGAAACCGCCTGTTTTTTACCAACCGATTCGATTACCCTGTGTAATGGAAAGGTACTATCTTTATCACATCTTTACGAGAGAATACATAATTTTTTTGATAGGAGAAATACGTTTAAAAATAGAAAATAAATGTTTTATCAAAAAATATATATTATAGTCGAGATTGTATAATATAATAAACTCTCAAATATATAACATATCATCAGAAACGCCTCCGTTTTGATCCATTCATGATAAATATAATTTATTATATATATATGATATATATGGAATGTATAAAATATAAAATGGGTACTGAATGGTTAGATCAATGGTAAAACACTATGGTTAAAATCAGGTTTGGTTTTGGATTAAGTCGAGTGTAATTCCGTTGAAAAAGCCATTCAGTATCGTATAATAGAAAGAAACGTAAATTGACTATCCATTGATTTAATCACATCTACGATCAGCGCCTAGAAAATAAATCAAGGTACACGTTAAGGGACTTATAACATCTCATCAGAATTATAATAATCTACGTTACCAAAGGTTCAAATACATCGAACATCAAAAAACATTAATCATGAATATATCATATATTATTTACGTGAGCTGACTTGATGAATATTGTGCCTAATTTACAAAAGTTTATAAATATCATTTTTGAAACGAGGGTACGTGACGATGCAGTGACTTGTAAAGGAGTCACAATTACTGTCCCGTCACTAACCCTAACGAAAGAAATAAATCTATCACCTAACACATCTCTATTGGGGAGAGAGTAGTTCACGATGATGCTAAGCGTATTAATTCACACAATTGAGAAAAATAGAGCCTTCAAAGATAGGCACAACAATCTTTGAGGCATCGCAAAACTAAAATAAATCAAAATAAACTGAAACATTTGTTTAGATCTCATAATTGCGGAACTTGGACACGACTTCCGATGGAGGTTCTTGTCCCTGTCCAGACCATCGTCCCCAATGGGCGGCTCCGCCTTCAGACGCTCTACGAGCAGCAGCAGGTCCCGTTCCCAGTGTGCTGCTGCTGCCACCAGCCGCTCCACCAGCTCCGACTATCATTCGGTCCTTGGTTTTTGGTGCAGCCCAGTGCATAGTCTGCTGCACATGTTCCTTCATGCCAAGCCACTGCTTGTAGCTGATGGATATTCCGCTATTGCGCCATTTGTCATAGTTGCTCTTCTTGGCTGGATCGCATAAAGTCTCTTTGGCTTCCTGAAATTGATATATTCAATAAAATTTCAAGTTGTTTCTTATTTTAATATTTATGCTTGTCTCTATATAAATTTAAATCGATACAATCAATCTGTTAAAAATGTTAATTGAATATGCAGTCATATTATTGCAGATGAGTTTGTATGATGTATTGTTAGACAAAATTCAATTACATTATTTTACATAAAATATGATTTGATATGAATTAAACTAGTTAAATAAAACCCAAATGTGAATAATATTGATGTATTTCATAACTTTGAAAGCTGATTGGATTAATTATACAATCAATCGGATTGATTGTATATATCGCATTTTAATTGAATTTTAAACAAAGTGATAAAAATTTAACATTAGAAAAAATGTGGATTTATATTAAAAGAAAGGAAGTATGTTTGGAAAAATCTTAAAATAAACTGTGAAATCATAGCAAAATGTTGAAGCTTATTAAAACAGCCAGTGCTCATTAAAAAAAAACTAGGTCGCACGGTATAATAGTGTGTCGACTAGCCCCAGCTGAAAATTAGGTCAAGAGGGAATGCACGGGGAGGCTCTAGATATACTGACGACGCAATATGCATTATTCAAATCCATTACAGATTAATGTACGATTTCAAACTGCAACTTTAATCAATAAATACAATTGTACTTTGTTCTATGAGTTTGAGAGCTATTGAACGAACCTATTGTTCCGGTTAGTCGATAATATTTTTAGATTAAGTTCAGTTTGTTTATTTTAATTAAATATCAATTAATTTTTATGGTATAAAATTCATTAAATCATTAAAAAAATGTTTTAATAAAAAATATTATTGTAGGTATACTTAATTTATTTTTTTGTATTAATTAACGATGATGCATAAATGTTAATAACTCATGAATTCAAACGATAGTTTGGCGAATAATAATTAAAATTTATATGAAAAAAAATATATTTACATTTTTAACACCAAAAATGAAAAAAATAATTTATATTAGTTGTTTTAACATTGTTTTGAATCAACATAAATTTTAACGAATATATTTATGTAAAAAAAAGTAAAAATAGTAAAAAATAAAAATTGCGCAATGCTCATTCATTATGCTGTTGCGACCTGAACTAAACGTCACAACGAACTGTCAAATCGCGCC
This sequence comes from Cheumatopsyche charites, assembly GCA_024721215.1. Classification (NCBI taxonomy): domain Eukaryota; kingdom Metazoa; phylum Arthropoda; class Insecta; order Trichoptera; family Hydropsychidae; genus Cheumatopsyche; species Cheumatopsyche charites. Next base: position 1,471,595 of record CM045577.1, on the reverse strand, counting down.
TTTCACTCAAACATATGGAAAACGATTTCAAAACATTGCACAAGTATGAAAGAAAAAGAATAAAGTCGAACAAAAACAAAATATAATGAAAACAAAACTCACGAGAAGCTTCTGGAAACGAGCATCGGCATCTTTATCACCACCGGCTTTATCGGGATGACACTGAAGAGCTAGAGCGCGATATTCGCTGGTGATTTGCTCGATCTGAAACAAATCATAATGGAAACATATTAATTTACAATATATTAATAATTTTAATCGCCGATAGATCAATTGAAATTTGATATATTGATAAATAGACGTGACATTCTAGAAACGATCGAGAAATACGTAGAATTAAACTCGAATCGATGAATGTTTATTGATATCAAAAATTGCACAAATATAGACTTAATGTATAAGTTCGATAAGGTCGTTAATAGTGTGATGAAAGTATTACGGTGGAGTTTTCGTCGCAGCCAAGAAGGCCGTAGTAGTCGTCGTCTGGCGAGCGCTCGTATGCGAGGATCTCGTCGACGGCGGCCATGTTGCGTTCCGTGGACCGGAAGTGGGCGTCAGGAGTTGTGGTGCAGCAGACGGAAGTCGCGAAAAGCTCGTGCAGACGTTCGCCCCGGGCGGAGCCTGCCGCCGGCTGCGGCCGCTCTCGAACAAAATCGATGCGCGCCGACGCGTTGCCAACTTGACAACAGCGCAGGTCGACAATTGTTAAGCTGGTTTTATTGAGTCAGCTCTACACTTGAGTTTTATTATTATTATTATCGTTTATTTATTTTTATATGTGCAGGTGTCTACTCATCTTTTTTTTAATTTTTCAATTTTTCATTCAATTCGATGTGATGAAAGCAGCTGATAGGTCCAAACTTTATTTACTAACAACTTAAATTTGATTTTAACTTTTTTTTCTGAAACGAATTTAATAAAATCAATATAACTAAATGAATCCTACTTTCTCTGCTATTTCTTTTTATCAGGCTGACTTAGTTGGATAACAGCAACACCAGGTGGAACTGCGGGTATCACGTTTACATTCACAGTAAACTGAAAAAAAAATGAAACTTGCTCCATTTTCATAATCGAGGGTAGAAATGCATTTGTCGATTTTTTTATATACATATATCTTTCAATCTGAGTATTTTTTTCTATTTCATGTCGTCCAATTTAATTACGAACGACTTCGGTATACATTTTGCTGCATTTCGTTTCTGAATCCAATCACCATCAACGTAATGATATTGCGTCACGTTCTGATTTCAATTATGGTTTTTTACCTTCGTTTTTCCTTCACGATTCCCATGTTGAGGTCGACGAGTGAAAGCACTCGATCGATACATTCGTGTGTAGTACTTTTATTATTTTCATTTTAAAATATAAAAATATGCACACTGACAGACACTATGAACTAAAACTAAATTCTTGTAAAATACACTTTTTTCATTTAACATATCTCAGAAAAAAAATATTCAGAACAATTTAAAGGTAAGAAATATATTGAAAATAAATACAAGTTTATACTCATACTAAAATTTTTACTGTAAGTACTAACGTGATTTTATTCATACAAGATCTAACGTTTTTTATGTTAGATTTATATCACATTTGAAGAAAAAAATGCTGAAATATATTTATTTATAAGTATTTTATTATACTATCAAATTTTCTTGATTTTCCATGCTAAGTATTGAACAAGAAATCGTGTCTTTTTACAAAATACTATCCTTTGGGTTTTGATTGGGATATTCTGAAAACGTGCATAACTGAAAACAGCAAAATTTTGAGATATGATATTTTTGAAAGAAATGAGCAATATTTATTTATGAATCACAATTTATGAAAGAAATGTTTTGTTAAATTTTTATCTTTATCCGGTACGAAAATAGATCATTTGTACATTTAGCAAAATATTTCAATATTTTGCTTCGATTTGAAATATGAGTACAATACGTTGGCTATGTTTTTGAAGTGTGGTCAAACATCAAACAACGGATGTATGAAAATATAACAATAAACACTAGTCATACTTATTTTATGAATTATATCAGTTATTTAAAAAAAAAAACATACTCTTTTTTTACAATAATACTAAATTGTGCAAATATTTCAACGAACGATTGTAAATGTTACAACAAATATATTTCAATATTTACCAACTAGTGACTTCGAATGTAACTTTAGAAAAGTTCAGTGTATTCCTAGCCTAATATAGAAATTGTAGAATTTTTAAAAAGTTCGTTTACCTTCCGATTATCGTCAAAAGACCGTTTTGAATTATCGCATTTCCGCAATACGTGTCTAGTTGAACGAATGTTCATTGTAAATACGATAAACAGGGCTGTATTTGAAAATATTTTTTGATTATTATTTAATCCGTAATTATCCCAACTGTCCCAAACCATCTTCACAATGTCCTCATCTGAAGAAAAAAGAAAATGTATCCTAACCCAATTTTCAGCTTGTACTACACAAATATGTAAGAATTAACGGAGATGCATTATAATGTATTTGACGTATGATTGTGGCTTAAATAGGATAAATCCTAAGAAACGATTTATTTATTTTTTCATATCCTCGATGAATTTGACATGAATGATTTTATACAATCATGATATTATGTACAACGCCTATATGTCGAAAAGAAAAAACTGTTTAATATTGGCGCTGTTTTGCAAACGGCAAAACCAAAAGTGGCCGACGCCCTCATCGTTATTCAGAGCGTGGTATAAGCACCAAAGGAAACACAATAGGAAGTCGGATACGATTGCACGTAAATTTCGAAATATTCGTAAATATTATACGCGATAAGAGTCGGAAAAAACATCACGAAACCAAAAAAATACAGGATTGTTTTCTTTTTTCGGATTCGTTCGTCATTTTTAATTTTGAAATGAAATGAAAATTATTTAATTGGAAAGTATTTTTTTCTAGAATCGAAAAATTAATTAAAATTTCAGGATTCTTTCAGCAAATGTTCGAAGCCTAAACAGTGTCAGATTGAGGAACTGCGATCTACGCAACGTCAATTATCTTTAGTGCATCGTCAATTAATTATGCACTCTTTGTATTGTTTTCTCGCTGTTGGAAAACGGAATGTGTCCTTGCATTTTACTGCACGTTAAACATTAGAATTCGTTTATGGCTGCGAATACGATTGTTACGGTACATTTTCGCTGGACAAAAGACAATGATTTGCGGCCAGATGAGATTGGCGCCAATGCATTTTTGAATCTGCTCTGTGATTCTTCTCAAAAACGGTTACTGAATCCAATGTTTAACTTTATACATGTTTTGCACTTTAAGTTGGTCCATTTTTTTTATTTATTTCAAGTTAAGTAATTTCCATTTCAAGTTCGATATTTCTTACATTGAATCGTACCACTTTTGGATAATTTAGATGAAAAATCGTTTGTTGATGAATAATGAATTTCAAATTTATTGTGATTATCTATAGTATTATTTATTGTGAAATTATTCAAAAGTGCAATTATAATTCACATAGCATGTTCTTCGTGTCTGAATCGAATAAATAAAGTACAGAAGCGAAAACTACAAAAAGAAAGCCGTTGATGAGAAGATTTAAAATGGCGCCAACCATTTCAGACATTATTCATAACCTATTTTTTTTTAAACTCTTCAATATTTAAGTTGGCTTACGTTTTAAGTGAGTTATATTATATGTCGCATTGATAAAATAATACAATAGAAGGCTATAAGAAGTATAAAATCACATGTGAACAAGACTTTACACTATCGGATCTCGTTATATAAAAGTCTGGATTTTCACTGTAAAAAAATATAATAGTTTCTATGAACTTCTCGTCGACAAACCAATCTCAGTTCGGACTACGATACAATAGAACATAAACGATTTTCAGTTATTGAACGTCTCGTTCGACTAACTGAGTTAATTGGTTCATCGTTACTATTGGTCCAATGGACTCGTCTCCAACTCTTCACCTGACCACCAGCTCGTTCTGGTCCATCATCCGCAACCAAAACTATCGATTTCAAAAGCATACTGGTCAAAAATTTGAGAAGGGCGCAAAAAACTAATTTTTTTATCAGATGATTTCAAAGATTTCTAATTTGGTTAGAATACAAATTTGATATATGAAATGATATTTTATTTTATATATTTATTATTGAGTTGAAAAAAGAGTATATCGGCACATGAAAAAAAATGTTTATTTTTCAAAAAATATAATTTGTGCTACTAGCAGGATGTTCTTGTATATTTTCATTTAAAAATTATATAGAGGGAAAATCGAGAACCAGACGTTGATAAGTTTAATCCAAACATATTTTCTTCTATGAATCATTCATATATGTATGTATTATAGTAGATTCGAACATTTTATTTTTGTATATTTCTCAGAAAAAAACATTTTTTCCTTATGTTATATAATTTGAACGAATAAAAATGAAAAGAATCTTTAAATTTTGTATTTAATTTATGTCTTTTTTGAAACCATTTGACATGACAATTTGCATTCAATTCTAGTGTCATATAACCCCGATCTTCATATCGTATATTAGCGATTAATTAGCAATAAAAGCTGATAGAGAAAAAAAAACTCAACACCTTAAAGACCGATCTTTTCACCTTTGGTTTGAGAATAAAACGAATTTAAACTACAAGCTCTCCCTCTAATTATGAGCTGTCAAAACAACCTCCGAAAGAGACAGACATACATATTACAGTTCATACAACAATACATACGTCTATCTTTTTCCCCCAGATTTCGACAGTTGGTAGTTCGTAGTTTAAAAGTCATTTTATTCTCAAACCAGATGTGAAAAGACCGGCCCTGACAATGAGTAGCATAAAAAACGATTGAAAAATCGGGCATTGAATCTTTTGTCAGAATTTCATGTATTAATGATGCGAATTTGGTGAAAAATCTTTTGAAAATTTAAAGATTTATGATTTTTTAAACGTCAGATGGAAAAAAAGTATTTGAGGAGCTGAATGGTGTTTATTTTTTATCGTTTGTGGAAGCTGTCGATCCTGGGTGAGGAAGTGCCCGGATTTATGTATGCGCAGGAGCACGTGCATACACGTTGTGTATTTTTATGGGATTCGAACATGCACTGGGTACACATTGCTCATATAGAGAATGTAAATAAACATCAGGCTATATCCTCTTTACCCGGCTTCGTGCTTTTCATGATTCTCTAGAATCTAAGCTGGATTTTGGATTTATTTTTCCGTTTAATGAACAGTTTTCAAAAAAAAAAAATTTGGGTCGATGAATATATTACGAAAATCTTGTGATTTTTTAAATTTTCATTAACTTTCAGTACGGTGTACGATTGAAAGATTTTTTCCATGTCGTTTATCCTTTTATTACATTTATCAACTTTTCCGTTCGAATTAATTTCGAAAAGAAACAAAAGTGATCTTTCGACACACCCTATTGTTAATTCACATTAAGTTCCTAGATTGTTAAAAAAATAAAGGATTTTATTTTGAATTTTATATTCGATTCATGACATTCTAAAATGAATTAAAATATCAATTTTTCAAATTGCGTCCTTAATTATGACAATGGAGAAAGTCTATCTTCTTTCTTTCCATGAAATTTAGGGCAAGTCTTTTTACTATGAACTGTCAAAAATCCGTGGAACAGAGATAAATTTTCGATATATCATAGTTAAAAGTCTGACAGTGACACTAAGGTTAGTTAACCCAAGCGATGAAAAGACCGGCCCTGAATGTTTTGCGTTCCCTTTATTACGATATTTTACAATTTTACAACAACGTAAGCTGAAAAAACGACTCATTTTTATCAAATCGTTATAATTACACTATTGTCATATTAAAACTTTCGATTAGATTCAATGTTAATCACATATCTGAAAAAGCTTCATTCGAACCGTTTCCATAACAAAACACACACAACAACACCAAAAACACACACATGCGCAATCGCAATATAAACTCGCGCCGATTACGCATGCGCAATCGCACTCTTTGCACTGATTGCGCACCTTATCAGCGCATCTCCGACTTTCGGGCGGAGGGGAAGCGGTCACGTGACCGCGCACGTGCGCCTCAGTCGCACTCGGTCGGCGTGCGCGCGCGCATCTCTCCCCCGAAGTCGCGTCTCTGTGTGTCGAGGTTGGCAGCCATGGTGCGCAGGTAGCCGTCCGGACCGGAAGCGGATGCGAGATGGCACTGGGTGCGTTTTGAACTGAGCTTTTGCCGCGCTTTTTTATGTTTACATATGCATGTTTGTGTGGATGCGAGTGCGCATCGCATCCCCTTCTGTTTATCGTCTCTGATCTAGTTCTTGTTCTCGATGCAGTGTTTCTTCATCTTATTTCATTTCGGTCCATTTTTTTAGGGTGAAAGCTATTTTTTATTGAAATTTTTAAAGCTTTTGTACATGTTTATATTTCAATTTAAACATTTTTCATTACAACTGAAATATTTTCTATTTCGAGTTCAATTGCTTACGAAGAAAATTATTGAATTTGAATTGTAAAATATTAAAATAATCATGTATTATCTTCTTAGTACAACAATAGATGTAACCTAATCGAAATTAAAATTCAATCCGACTTGACCAAATTTATTTCATTTATTTTTTAATCTAACCTAATAATAATAAGCCTAAAATATTTAACTCACATTTTTGATTTCTTTGACATTTTTTCATAAATACGGAAATGAAACTGTATTATAAGAGATTTGAGTGCAATTTCGATCGATTGATAAAGAAAGTTTATCTTCTTTAATTTTATAAAATGGTTTCAATACTCAGAATTCGCACAAAGCTTTTTAGAGCTTTTCGTAGAATTTCTGAAATGTTTCTGTGAAACTATGTATGTTTTCGTTTTGTTTGTAAACAGAAATAGTTCTGACGTTTAATTCGCACGAATACAGTTCAATCTCGATTATCTGGTGTATCAAAATTTGCATGATTTGAAAACTTAAACATGTCTATATTTTAATTATCCATTTTACAAACAATATTCAAAACGTATCCATTATAGACACTCAATATTTGTTGTTCACTTTTGAAGCCAATTACTTGATTATAACAATGAATTAATTAATTATTTTTCCTCGAAACTATTCAAAGTTAATAAAAATAGGCAATCTAGAGTACACTGTACTAATCATTTGAATTTTTCAACGTGAAAATTCAGCGAATTTCGTTGTTTTGGCTTCGGATATTATCCGATGACGCAAATGTCATCACTTTAAACTTTGATCGATCAATTATCATTTTTCGATCTACGCCATTGATCTATTTCGGTCGACCTAAAAATATCGACATTCCCAGAAGAAATAAAAACGCGATTTCGTCGAAATATCATTTCAAAACAACGCATAAAAAAGCTTCCATTGTTTGAGAATCTCCGATCTTTTCCAAAATACACACATCCCATAGTGAAAATCTTACAAAAGACTCGTGTGTTTTACAAACGAAACACGAAATTGAGTCGTTTTTTGTAAATAGTTTGACTCGTTCGAGTTCATAGTGTTGGAACTTTTAAATTCTGAACTATTTTCATTCATGAACTGTTCGAATGGGTTCGTATAGCCTCTAAAAAGCTATAACCTTGTCTTCGGACGAACCATTAAAACGTTTGTATCGAATTTACAGCTGAAGGTTAAACGTTTTTGTCATTGTTTTGATATTGTATTATTGGTCAGTGTTTTTGGTATACTTTTGGTACAATGTGCCATTTTTAATGAAACTTTTGTAATTGAAATAAATTTTTGATGTAATGAAAATGAATGGATTGAAATTATTGATCCACTTTTAGAAAAGTGTTTAAAGAACATTACAGAAACTTTCATAGGTTCATAGAAACATTAAAGAAGTTCATGAAAAACTCACAAGTAGCCAGAAGCATTATGAATTAATAAGAACCTTAAAGAGAATCGAAGAAGCTTGAAAATAATTCACAGAAACTTCAATATACGAAGTCAAATTGCACCTCAAATTACTTTCAAATAATTTCAGATCCTTTCAAAACAAATTTAAACTTTTTTTCATTAAATTTTTCAAATATATCGATGAGCAAAACGACCACAGTTCATCTCGAGAATCGCAAACATTTCTATTTCTAGAATTCGAACGGCAACAATGAAACTAAACGCGTGTGCATTTAGTTCATGGAATTTCTTCGAATAGAATCGATAATTTGCGATTCGGGAATTCACAAAAATATTTTATTATTGAATTATTAGGTTATTTGTGTACATTGGAAGATCGTTCACAGCAGTAAAACGCGGGAAAGTTAAAACCGGAATCGATTTTCGCTTCCTGCGTTAATTTCCGAAAATAAACCGGAGTTTGACCGGTTAATTCCCGGATCATTTTCGACCAGATGATGGGATTCGGTCGAATTTAAATTCAAAAGCGTATACAGTTTCCTCACATCTGTGAAAATAGGTTCATATTATCGATTTAGGATTTATCGATGAATCAGTTCATCGACTGATCCGTTGTGAGTTCATTGATCATTAGTTATGTTAGCGAATGATCGTGGGATTATTTAGTTCGTTGATGAATTAATTGGTTTGATAAAAATGCGTTTATTGGTGAATAGTTTCATCAACGGTGGGTTTTTTTTATGGGTTTATTGATGAGTAGGTTTGTCGTCGAATTAATTGAGGATTCATAGGTTAATTAGCAAATGGTTTCATCGACAGATTGGTTCATTTTTGAGTAATTTCATTGATTAATCATAGGATTCAAAGTTTCCTTGGTGAACAATTCAATTGATTCATCGACAAAATCAACGTTCAACTGCGAAAGCTTTGATTTTGCTCATTCAAAAGCTTTTACTTTTTCATATTCACAATCAATTATACAGATTTTAATGAATGTCCTTCAGTTTTCAATCAATTTAATTAACTAAAACTACGTTTTAGATTCTAAAATCGTTATACAAACTGTAAACTGCTTCGAAATGATTCTGGATGTACCATTTGTATTCAGGTATATGAGTTGGAAACACATCCCTTTCTTCAATGCACCAGATGTTTTCTCAAACTGGAAACTATTTCGAAGAAAATCAACAAAAAAAAAATAAGAAAGCTACACATTTATGATATCCGTTTTAGTTACTTCAAATTCAAAATCGTACAAATCAGTAAATTAAACTGTCGATTTTTCATACTGACCGATCCATTCGAATTCCGCTGGTCAACAATCGACGAAAATACTGACCATTTTTACATCTTAAAATTAGATCATCGTTCATAATAATACATTTGCGAATTCGGATCAGAGATATGAAAATAGACCGAATTTTCGCTATACCGGGTGACCCAGAAATCTATCCTTTTTTTTAGTTCCATATATCACGTTATAGATTCTTTCAGGAATTTCTGACAAATTTTTATTTTCGTATTCATTTTTTTTCATTTAAATTTCAGCCAGTGTATCGAATGTGTCGTCGCTTGTAAAAAACATGTCATACATAATTTATTTATCGCAATAAATAACGAGCCAGAACTTCCTGTAATTACGAATAATTAATCTGCTCGAAGGAACATCACAAGAAGAATTTGATGAAAAATAAACGTGATTATTTTTCATAATATGATATTTGACGTTTCGCTCGAATTTATTTTCAGATTCATTACGGAGATTTTTCATATAAACATATATTTTTCGCGTGTCAAATCTTCTTTACTCGTGTTTTTTTCTTTCGGCTTCGTTTTGTAACGTCAAAGCAAAATTTGTTTAAGCTTTGTTAAAATAATATTTTCGGTGGATCTGCTTGTTTTTTCATAAGATTGGTTGAATTTTGCTAAATAAACTTACAATATGTATAAGAAATATTATTTGTAATTATGAAAAACATAATTTTGTTCTATTACTAATAAAATGACGTTTAGATCAATTAAAAAAAATGTTTATTATATCACACTATTGAAAAGGGTATTGTAAATTTTAATGTTCCATATCTATTGACATATTATCGCATAAAAATGGATAAACAAATAAAGTATAATCAATAAAAGCTAGATAAATTACAGTACCTAACTAAAGACATTATCTCTTTTTCTTTTTATTATTATTTTTCTCTATTCATACGTTGATCATTAAAACAACCGTTTTGCTTTTTCATGTTTCCATACTTACATTAACCAAATAGATTTTCCTACTAAACTTTATGTTCATAAAACAAAAATAAATGATAACCTTTCAACACACCCAATACATAATTCATTGAAGGAAAAAAAACACAATTAATAAGCGGAAACTTTCAACGATAACAATTTTCGAAAGCTTTATCTTCAGAGCACTTTTTTCGATACAAAACACAAACGTACATAGATTCTTTTTATTATATTCTCAAATTCTGACATATTATATTTATCACCGTGCACTTCGGGCGTTTCACGGTAACATAAATCCCGGTCATATTTCTTTCGTTGAATCAGGACGCGTAGGTAATGCGCCAATAAATTCGTTTTATTCCCGAGTTATTCGGGTTTTATTAATTTCCGTTTTCTGAAAACGAACCGAACGACAAAACGTGCGAGCTTTATTGGAAAGTGGAAACGTTTTCAGAAATAGAAACGGTTATTGAACGACGGCTGCCATTTTGTTTTCACGCTTCCGATTGAGATTTTCGTGCTCTGAAATTCGATAGAAATATGATCCGTTGATTTCAAATTTAAAAAAAATGTACCTTTTTCATTTCATGAAATTATTGAAATGTGATTAGGAATTATTTTATGATAGCTTGTAAATATATTTACCAAAAAAAAATATTTTTTTTTTGTTTTGAATTTTCGACTCACACTACTGTCACAATAAAAGGCTTCATATATTGATTGAAAATTGTTGTTCAATTATGGTGGAGTGAATAAGAAATATTTTTCATTTGTTTTTAAATTTGAACTATTTCAGTAGTAGAAAGCTTAATTTGGCCATAATTGTCTTTGCAAATACGTACATTTGTATTTTTATGCAATCGTATTGCATTTTTTGCATTCTCACGCTTGACTTTAAAGAATCTCACGAATTCGAATCGAACATCTACAAAAAAACTATTGAAAAGACATCCTCAATGTCCTTTGAGATTTTATTTCCTTTATTTATTTTTTTAGACATTTCGTTCATTGCATACGAATTGCAGCTTGCAGCCGAATCTCAAATTCAAAACGATATAATTGCTTCAAACTAAACTTGAACTAAGCAAAAATTTATTAATCCCTGTTTTTTCGAATGAAAAAAGTTTTATGATTTCTGGAAAACTCGTTTCATCGAAATTTAACTTGTGTATTGTACGTACTCTTTATTATGATAGTAGTGTGAGTCGAAAATTGAAAAAAAATATTTAATATTTTTTTATTTTCAAATTTTTTATATTTACAAAATTATTTCAGGAGGAAATAAGGTGGACTTGCACCGTTGTCATAATTTAGACCACATTATGGTCTAGTCGTTCGTTTGATTCGATTTCGTCGAAGATTGTATTCATTGAGTCGAGTTTCGAAACGACGAAGGGAAGTGTCCCTTTCTGTACCAATTGGTAGGATAATTCATCTCGAATTGAAAGCTGAACCGAATCATATGGGCCCATTCACATTTTGTTTTTGTACTCTTCGATTCATGTCGTTGAATCACCGCACTGTTGAGTTCGCCCCTAATGAGTATAAAAAAAATAACAAAATTTTGATTCGAAAATAATACAATTAATCGATGTTCAATCGAGAGGTGACTTTTAGTAAGTTTAAGCATCATTCATTGGGTTCAATCCAAGATCAACTCTACGTCCATCATCGAATATTTCCCCAACGAATGTTTATCCATTGTGAAAGATGTCCGATCACAATGGTTAATGTGGAAGAGGAATTGGAAGCTAATTCGGTCCCCTTGTGCGTTGTTATCCCCGTTGAATTCTAAACGCTTTTATTTATCCGGTGCCAGAGATCATAAGAAAATAATGAATGGTAAACGCCATTGTGATGCCGCGCTCGTGCGCCTGCGCATATAAGTTTCGAATATTATTAAAATGAGCGGGAATTTTGTCTTTTGAAAATATGTATTTTGTCGATTGAGAAGAATGTTCGGCGATGGTTTTGTTGTTTTCGTAATGAGAGATTAGATAAATGAGAAATGATGATTTTATTGCATAGTTAAATGAATGTGTAATATGCTTATTGTTTGTGCTTACTTATCATTGGTATATTTAAGGTGTGGACTTAGGGGGTAATGACCACTGATTTCAGTTAACTTATGATTTTAAAATAAAATTTTAACACTACTACGTACTTTTTCAATAAATTTTTCATTATTTTATTATCATAAGTAAACAGCTCTTCACTATTAATATTATTAATATGTTTATAAACAAGTAATGTGTACCTCCCTTATAATTTTCATACACTTTTAAAAATACGTGCATATTACTGTAAATTTTGGTTAAAGTTTTCAAAAATACAATTTGAATAGATATTAAATATCTAACTCACATTGTGTCCTGAATAAAAAGCTTCAAAATTTTCTGATATTTAGAATCAATTTAAACAAAAAATTTTCAAATCAAAATCGGACACAGGAAGGAATCCATCAATCCACGAAACCGATAGCAACGTGGCGGGAAATTCAAATATCAAAAAAAAATAATACCTCATGCCACATACGTACTCGTTCAAAATTCCATAACGATTGTTTCTAAAAAGAACCGAGTTATTCGATTTCTGTTGGACGTTTTCGAAACGCATTCGAATCGGCGCCATTTTTGATGTTTGAATTTGCTTTTAGCGCCGTTTTTGAAATTTCGTATTATCGAGGGGCCACGTGCGCTTGGGTCTATTTTCGCCACTCTCCTCCGTCCGTGTTGTGTTTATGTTGTCACGGGAGAAAGGAAGTCGTTTTCTTTCAGGGCTTTTCAACTCTTGGATAATTTTGATTTTGATTTGGGTTAGGTTAGGTTAGGTTTTACAATTATTCAGTTTCACAATAGGTAAGTTAGTTTAATTAGTTTCACAATAGGTTAGTTAGTTTAATTAGTTTCACAATAGGTTAGTTAGTTCAGTAAGTTTCACAATAGGTTAGTTATTTTCACATTAGGTTAGTATCTTGATGTTATGTTACGATTTAGATAAGGTTAGATTGAATGTGATGATGATCTGATTTACAAGTACGATTGCATTTTTAAAATTTCGATTTCGAAATGATGAATATGAAATATCGTTTGAGTCAATTTTTTTCTTTAGTGATGATAGCAGCAATTTGTGCTTTTGTTTGTCTAATTGTTAGATTGTTAATGTTTATAATTATTAATACTTTAGCATTAAAATGAATATTAGGCATGAATGAAAAGCAGTCTAACGGGTTGAATTTATTATTATTTATTGTCGAAAAATCGATGATATTCAAAATATTTTAGATCGGCACATTGAAAAGGAACACTCATTGATAATATGATAATACATTTTGTTTTACAAAATATATCCATGTATAACCAATTATTGCTTCATTAACAGCTTAAAGTCTAATTTTAAATCAATTTTTTAGCTATTTAGCAATGTGTTAACGTATTTTTTTGACGAATTTGACATCTTTCATCGCTGACTAATTGGTTACATACGATTGAAAGATCTAAATAAAATACTTTGAAAAAGCCGAACTGTGGCATACGATATGAATCTCAGATTTTCTCTGAAACATGATTTCTATGTGCACGTGCACCGAAACCGCGTTTTATTTATATTTATACATTTTTTCATACAAAAATGAAGAATTTCAGTCAAAGCATAAACGCTTCAGCCTGACGTCACCCTGTCTCGAAAGATGACTCCGCAGATGTTTCCATTTTTAAAATTTTGCCAAATTTACACTCGCCGATCGTAAAATGTTTTAAAGATCGTTCCACTCTTATACACGGGCTATTAAAACATACAATATAACGAGCTTATGATTTAAGTCTGTTGCGCAAAATATAAAAAAATATATACCTACATGAATATATTTTAAGTACCATTTATTTTTTTAAGATTTCTTTTGAATGATTCGTATTGTTAAAAAAAAAATAAATGATTGAAGTACACAATTTGTAATTAATTTTGATATGTTTTGCGATTTGTTACCCCTGAAAGCACGCGTTTAGTTTAGAATACACCGGATGAAAGGCGGGTCTTATTCTAACATATGCCGGAACGAAGACGCTTTTGGCCACACGATTACTTTTTTAGGGGAGATTCGTCTAGTAGCGGTATATTTCAGTTAAGGCAACCCTTTCTATTGCACGGACACGATGCGTGTGCATATAGCTTAGTATTTGCACATTCACTGTACACGATGCGCGTACACATAACTTAGTATTTGCACACAGTGCGTGTTCATATAGCTCAGTGTTTGCATACATTGCGTGTTCGTATAACCGCATCCTTTTGTTATTTGTATAAGAATCAGATGAAAATAAGGATTCTTTTCTATTGGAAAATTCATGTTGAACGAAAAATAAAATGAATATGAATATCAGAAATCGTGCTGTAGAAATAATTACGCAAAAATCTTGCTATAGTAAGATCACTTGCATTTGTATTATTTTTAATCATTTTGAACATTCTTAATTAGATTTTAAGCAGATCATTGAAATCATTCAATCTTATCTAGTCTGATAAAAGAATAAATAACCTAACATAACCTAACCCATCAAATTCCTATAATTCTGATGATATTTATTGATTTATGATTTATATTTATAATTACAAATTAAATATATTCAACATTTTCCTTCGATATTCACCAAGTTATCCTCATTCAGAAGCGCAAATAGCATCAGCCAATGTTCACCAGCTGACTGCGACACCTTCGTATCCTGAACTGCTGAAATGGATCCCGTGATTGACACAATGTACATTTCAGATGTAATATTTGTGAAAACACTAGACTATTTTCAGCAAAAATAAAATCACATAAAGACGAATAAAAAAACATATTCAATTTTCGAACCACACACGTTTGATTCCATTAAGATAAACGAGATCGAGCCTCTTTTCATATTTGAAAAGGGCGCTCTTTTTCAAAAGGGAAGATACGTATCTGGGGTAATATGAAACGTTTCATACGAATCAAAGTCTCTACATAACATATACAGTAGAATCTCGATTATTCAGATCGTACAAAATTTAAAAAAAATGACAATTTTTATTGAATTTTTTAAATTTTCTTTTATAAGATCGCAAAAAAATGTTGATTTTTAATTAAATATCGAAACTATACGTAAATATATGATAATAATCGAGGTTCTACTGTAATGTGAATGTATGAAACGATCAAAGGGCACCGCTGGAATTCGTAAGAAACCCCTTTTCTGAGAAGATCTCTTCTCAAGAGAATTTCATTTTCTCTTTTGAATCTGTCTGGTTGTGTTTCGAATGTGTATGATTATGATGTTGAGCATATTCCGGAAATAGTAGGGTGATTATCAGTATTGAAAAAATTTGGTACTTATTTAATTTTATGCGTTTTTAGTTCATGAAAATATTATAGATTTTGATATTTTCTCGATTCATCGTTATGTAAGAAATTATTTGCTCTATAAATTTATATCTGCATTGAGAATCAAATTCACTTCAAATATGAAAATGAGAGACGAGAACTAGATTTTTTTACTTCGACAATTAAAAAAAATGAACATTCATTATTTCTAAAAAAAAAAAGATACTTGTATACAATATGATCGGTACAACATTCGACGGATTGAGTTAGATTAATTTGAGTTACATTTTAAGCCAGGTTAGATCAAGCTAAGTCTCATGCTAATAACATTACACCTGCACAAGTATTGAAAAATAAATCAAAATAGACCCGATATTTTCACCTCTGGTTTTATTATAAAATAAATTTAAACTACACGCAGTTATTTAACTACTATCTGTCAAAATCTGTGAAAAAGAGATGAATGTATGTATTGTTGTACGAAATGTAGTATGTCTATCTCTTTCAGCGGCTGTTTTGACAGCTCATAGTTGGAAAGAGCATGTGTAGTTTAAATTTGTTTTATTATCAGACCATAAGTGAAAATATCGACCCGAAATGAAATTATGATTTATCAAAAACTATATCAATCTAGTTCAAATTATCATATATTTTGCGATAGAATTTCACAAACGCCATAACTGACTTTTTTTTTTATCGAAATTGAGTTAAGTACAGAAATGGTTCTATAGATATATGATATAGAATCTATTTTGATGAAAGAGGTCACTTGTGCCCTTTGTGAAACTCAGTCGTCATTTCTATTTGAAGATTCAATAAGCATTCACATTAAAATCTTTGCACATTTAATTCGACAGTCATAGATTAGATAATAATTTGAAATTTTGATCAAAATAAAATTAAAGTCCCACAATACTTAAAACGCGCGGTCACCCCAATCCGTCCAGGGATGACAAATCGAGTTTTCGCGGTCTCGTGAAATACTTATTATATTTTCGGTTCACGAAAAGAAAGCCGTTATGTATTGTCATTTTCCACAGTAGATTTTCGCAGATCGTCATCTTGGCAATTTTCCTCAGTCACCGGTCGAAGAAATTTCGCATTTTATTTGCGTCTATGATTCATTGGATTTTTTCACGCTTGGCACACTGATCGATAGATCCGCATGATCAAGATCGTAAATTTTTATCGAAGAAGCTTATTCGTAGAAAATTAATTTAGTTTTATTACATAAACAATAAAAAAAATGCTTCTGCGAAGTTCGTGTTCTAATTCAGTCGACTTGAAAATTTTCGTATATGAGATCACAATATCATTTCAGTGAATTCATATCCAATCACATATTAATTAGTAAAATCATTCTTGATAGTTATTCTGTCTGTGTATTGTTTAAAAATTTGTAAAGCTTTTTATTAAAGACGCAACGTATTTTTGATGTTAGAGTTTTTAGGATGTATGAAGTCTTTTTATCAAATTTTCTTTAATTGAATCAGAACTTAAGTCAAATTGTGATTTAGGTTGGTTAAAGTTAAAATTTTTCATACTAGTTTCATTTATATATTTTCACTTCAGTAAATGAAATAGTAATTTATCTAGAGATATGATTTCAATCCAATTCAAAATATTTCTATTCGAGGATTCAATAAGTATTTACTTAAAATTTTTTGCACATTTCATTCGATATTCAATTGAAAATTATTCAGCACATCGATAACAGCGAACCTTGAACCAAATCTAAATCGAAATTAGGTCAACCGAAGCTCCATTGTCCAACGAATCGGACCGAAACCAAAACTGACAAAAACAAAAAAACGCATCGATGCAACAACAATCTAATTACGAACAACAATCGACAGTTGCAATTCGCAGAAGCACATCAACATCACCGAATAGGTCGACAATCGCACAACACCTCCTCGATAAGGAGTTGCGATTGTCGTCATAGGAACGGTTCTTGCGCCTTGCTTCGATGTTAATAATAACCGTTGTGTTCGTTTGGCTAACTGAGAATGCATCGCCTTATCGTGGTTCGATCGGAAGCCGAGGATTATGGCCGTGGACAAAGAAAGTCCTGGAAAGGAGCCGATGATGGACGCCCTGGAAGAGTTCCTCGACCAGCACCTGGATGTGTCCAATTGACGCTCTGATACGATAATGGTGCTGTTGGAAACGAAGCTGTTGTCTTATGTGGCGATTGGTGTTAGATAATTCCGTTGGAGACGTTCGTTCAAAACGGGGACATAGTCGGGAGGACTCATTATTTTATTGTGATGTCCCAATAGTGCTTCTCTGCTTTCTGTGGATGGTTTAATGTGGCTTTAATATGAGATTCTGCTGATATTCGATAGGCTGTGTACTCATTTGATTTTGGCACCTGTTGTCTTGATAATTATCCCTTAATATGTTGTCTGCGATACAGATCAGATACAGTGACTACATATAGCCAATTATTCGCAGATTCAGTATCTGCAAATAGCTAATTTTCGCTGATACCAATAGTCAACCAATTTGATATTGAACGAATATTATGGGGAAATGTTTTGTCAACTGTCGTAAAATGGAAAACCATTGTCTTGTTCTAATGTTCAAATCTAGCCCATTTCATAAATACAAGAATGGGCTAGGTTCTAGCACAAAAGCTAAAAAGGCAATACATAGTTTCTAGCTGACAAACGAAAATCGTTCCCCAGTATTATTATACATATTGCAATTTCGTAATTACGACGCGTAGCTCGGAGCGTAAGGCGGTGGGCCAATAAATTGCACGCGCGGGTTCGAGACACGGACGTCTGAAAATTTCGAACATCGTTAGCGTATTTATAATATAATATAGATACTTTTGTTTTATGCCAATTTTAATGTTGATATTTATATTATTTTTCTTTAATATTGCAGATAACCCTTCGTACTTCTCGATGTCAAACAATCCATCGCAACATCGTTTATACTCTGAAAGCACAAGAGATGACTCCTCACGCTTATCTGGTGAATCTCACAGGCGGATAAAGAGCGACTCTAATCCCATAACTGAGGCGGTCAGTTATTCCGATGTGATTCCTGGAAATCAGTATCTAGTGCCGAACAGCACCGGAAAATCGACCAGAGTGGATCCGAATAGAAGGAGCTTCAGATCCTTGTTGAGGTCCTTTTCTGCTAACGCGGCATGTCCTCAAGATGCTCAGTCTATAGTCGGTGGTGAACCACGATCCATCGACATTGCTCCTGCAGACCAGAGCTCGATATTCGGAGCTCGTTCCAATCGTCGCTTCGTCCATTCGAGGAACACTTCGGACGTGAGGCACCTAGTCAGGAAGAAGAGCCACGAATCCTCCGACAACGATGACGTCTTCTTCACAATGCCTCTGTCTGGCAGCAACAAGAGAAGGCATTCGCTAGGAGCGTATTTCGTCAGGGACAAAATGGGCGGAACCAAGAACCTGCTCAAAGTGACATCAGTGCCCAGTGAAGTTCCCAAAATGGACGCTCCCAAAGTGCCGAACGATGGATCTCCAGTCTTCACCAGCCCAACCAGGACCACCAAAAAAGTGCATCCCATAACGACTTTACACTGCGACGACCAACCGATAGCAGTCAATTTGGCGCCGACGATTTCGCCGCAGAAGAAGAAGAAACCCAGGAGTTCCAGCATAAAAGGTGAGTGCATCTCAAATTTATATTTTGGATCATCGAATTGGGTCGTTGTTGTTTTTCCGAAGCGAAAAGATCGACCGCTTCCGCAGATTAGACTCGATTCAAGCACCACTTCTGGAAACGTTGCTCCCGAGGACACATCATCTGAAGTTTAACGGCGTTGTTTCAGCTGGTCTGATGCTGCATCTCTGCTACGTTCCACCTCATGTTTATCTCTGCATATTGGAACTCTCGGTTCACCGCATAGTTTACCTAATCACGACCCAGGAGCAAGTGGATCTGGATTGTGTCCGTATGAAAATAGCTCGAGGCTCTCTCAGGTCGAAGCACTTGAGAGCGAATCTGCAGATTTTAATCGGGGCCAATTTTTCCATTATTCCCTCCAACGCTTATTGTTAGACGATTCGAACTTCGGACCTCAAAGGTCGCATATTGGACCATCGTCTAATTGCCGAGACGCTTTTGAAGTCTGAAGACGTCCAATTGGTCGTCTCCAGTTTCCAACGATTGGTCGCCGATTAAGGCGAAGATTAATCGTCGCCAATTGAAAAGTTTCCACTTCGATTGGAGCATCTCGAATTTTAACGTTGGGAACATTGCTTCAGAGGAAGTGGCGAATTGAGAAATTTACAGTCTCGATCTATGTACATCTGCCAATTTACGACGATGAAATGTGAAACTTAGATCGTACTGTTTGTAAATGTTTCGTATAATTCGTATACCGTCAAAAATGTTAAACAGTTTATTCGGCGGACACGTGCTCAACTTTTTCTATCCGGTATTTAGATGTTACTTATTTTACTGTTCAACATGCATCCAGATTTATTTTCGATTCCGTAAGCTGTGAATCGATATTGAAAGTTACAAAGATACACTATCCAACATAATAAACTTAATATTTACATTGTACAACATGAATTCGTATACTTATATAAACTGTACTATAGTAGTACATATTCTCTATGTGATCTGTATCACTAGATTTTAACAAGCACTAGACTTATCAATTTGAAGACTTGTATATTCTTAGATGGACCCATAAATTTCGACGCATCATATAAATAAAATCTGCGAGGATTAATAATCGATGCGACATTATATTTGGATCCACTTAATATACATATTTATCGACTCGATTTAATCTGAATAACCCACATGACAAAACAGATTCATCTTTTTCGCATTCAGAACGACCTCCACATCCTCGCATTGAATAACAATCGCGAGGAAGTCTTGCCGAATTCGAATTTGGCGCCACGACTCGATTGTTTCCGCCAGGGTGGCCATCTTATTTTTTTCTGCGCCACTTTATCTCCGACTTAACCTCACTTTTGACCCTCCTCGTTTTTGCGTCAACTTCCGATTAAGTTACATTCACACGGCACTGTATTCGTATTCTATCGCATTTGAGATACAAAAATCTATATAATTCATAATTTTCGATTAATTAAGAATGCGTATAATGCTGTGTGAATTCAGCTTTAGAGTTTTGATCTACCTAGTTTATCTAAAACGATTTTTCTCATAATGATGATTCATGCACAAGACAGGAAACGCTTCGAACGTTTCACGGAAAGTTTCTTTCAGGTTTAATATTAAATCCTTTGTGTCCTTTCTTTGCGGATTAGATTATTTTTTTGGTTTTGATCAAATTTGAAGCTCAAAGGGTTTTTGTTCTCGGAATCAAAGCATGTGAATGTGCTCGTGCACAAATCATAACATGTGTTTTGTTATCTTTTTTGGTTTTCTTGGGTTGAGAGAGTTCATCTCGCGGTCAAATGATGCACTGTGTTTTATTGTAATAAATGAGTTCTTTCAGTTTATCAAAAAATTAACGTCTATAGTTTGTTTGAAAAATATCAGTCTTAAAATGTTCCTCATACCATCGATTATGTTTTCAGTGTTTCGTTTTTAGAGTTTCAAATCCCATCCATATACGCTCCTGGATGATCAACATGATTCACTACAATATTGTTAAATTATAATTTAAGATACAAAATTTGATATGTTACCTATAGAATTATTCCATAAGGAAATAGTATGTAGTTTATTGTACAGTAAAAACAAAATCAATTGTTAGTACATATAGGTAAGAAATCGTTATTATCAAAACAATATTTTTTCTAGGTCTTTTTTCAAAAATCTGATCAATGGCGAAATTTTTCTTCATGGAGCACTGCTTTATATCAAATTTCACAATCAAATCTTCATTGTTATTAATAATTTTCCACCTATTTTTTACATAATCTTTGGATCTAACACGACTGAAAAATCATCATCATCATGAAAACATAACATTTAACATGACACAACGCAGCAGCCGATTTATAAGAGCACATTTTTCACACATGCGATTGTTTACTCCTTCTTTTTCGGACGCCGGAGCTCTCAGTCCGCTTCAGTGCTCCGAGGCAAACGGTTTGGTCACCCTGGCCATATCTGGTCTTCGGAGTCCATCGGCGTGTTCCCCACCATCCTATAGCCGGCTCGTTGCCCCTTCTCCCCTCTTGCACAAGCTGGAGTCGGCTGAAGAGCGTAGGACGCGTCAGCTCTCTACTCCCTCACTTACAAACCTTCGCTCACAGCCTTCAAGGGACTTTTTCAGCTGAAATTTCTTCCCTGATCTGATCCGAGGTGTTGTTCCGGTGAGTTTTGGTCATATTTCGCGTTTTTGGCTCTAACGGTTTCGCCTCGAGAGGAAGTGTTCCGTTAAGTCCTTCTATAGATTTCGGTTTTAGGTTCGAAATTTCGATGCATTCGAAAGGTATTTTCGTTTTATGTGTGTTCGATTCGAATTCTATGATGTGTTTTTAATGTGAAGTGTGCCTCGAGATGTAGGCACGTACATCATTTTTTTCGTCGACGCTCCTTTCCTGTTCGGAATATTAAAAATGTGTTCATATTGTGCTGAACCTTGAAATGGTCAGTCGACGAATTTTAAAGGATGCATACGCGTTGAATATTCTTCGCTCATTCGAATAATATTAGAGAATTCTTAATTTCAACTCTCTCAAACACACATTTATAGATAACTCTACAATTACAAATTGATTTCATCGTAATCACACAAAGACTCATAAATATAAACTTTTGTCTTTTGTTACAACAGTTTAACAAAGTCCAAAAGGCCTGAACTCATTATCTGTTCCTGGAAAGTGTCATTAATATTCACATTTTATTGTACGAGATTGATACGGAATCGTTTCATTTTCATTTGTTCTTTGCAGAAATGGAGAACATCATCATTGTATCATGCCGGGAGTCTCCCGAGGGAGAGCTGTGGGCCGAGCACCTTATGCTATGCTTCAACAAGATGATGTCTGAGCGTGCGAAACAGCATCACAAGTAAGCTAATTAATTTCTATTATTCGATATAAATCAAGCCAAGTGATTTATAATAATTGTTTTAATAGAGTGATTACCGTCCACATTGAAGACTTGATTGATCAAACAGAAGAAAACCCCAAACAAAAAGATCTTTCAAAAGCCAAATTGCAAATATTGATCATGTGCCCAAAGATGTTGAGCTGCATTAGTCAGATACCTTCAGAAAAATCAACCGCATTGACAGTTTTTCAATCGGAAAAAGTTTTAGCTATGCTTTTGGGATTGGACGATACTGCTATTAATGAAAGGCATAAGACTTTCTTCCCGGAATTTGAAAATTGGCAACGAATGTCTATGAAGAGTCAAGATAGTGCATTTGTAGACAACTTTTTAAGCATGGCTGTAGATCTTCTGAGTAAAAAACCTCGCAACGTCACCGAAAGCACTATCTTTTCAATCATTCCAAAAAAAATTAAACCCGGTCAAAATAGAGTCATCGCACTGCTGAACGAACCTCTCATCACTACGGACACAATAACTATAAATGTGGAGAAAAAAGGCGAACTCATTCCGATCAAGTCATTCAAGAAAAGAAATCCTTACACTTTGCAATTTGACGTTCCAGGTAATTGGTTTTTATTATATTATTGATACAATATCAATGTTGTTCTAAATAATTTGAATTCACAGATTGTTGTCTTGAGATGTCGATGCTCGTCTGGATAAAACTTGAAAAGAACGGAGTGTCTTGCGGAAGTAGACAAATCAAATGTGAAAGTAGACTCCGTGAACTCGATCAGATTCTACGAGCCAGTGAAAATCCTTTAGAATTCATGTGCCAGGTAATATTTTTCCATTTCAAATTAACACATTCATATTGAATCAATATCGTAATTTTCTTTATTTTGAAAATGCAGACATTAGGTTTCAAAACTACAGACAGAGATCAATTAGACAGTTGGATGTTGACTGCATTTCAAAAAAACATTCCACCGAACTTCAATCTATTATCGTGTCCTCTTCAATCTAATAATAAAGCTTATTCGTCAAGTGAGTTTTAGAAATTGATGTTACTTTAACTTAACTCATATGAGTTATGTTAAAGCTGTTGGAAATGTTTCAAGTTAATGTTTCATCTAACATGTATCTGAGATTTCCATTATTTGCAGGTGTCGATGAATATCCAACATTATTGCATTTTGCTGGACGCTTTGGTTTAGAACGACTTTGCTGGCAACTCTTGGAATGTCCCGGAGGTGAAGCTGCGTGTGAGATTCGAAATGTAAGACATCTTACTCCGGCAGATCTTGCTCAAGCTCATGGTTTTCCTGAAATTGCCAAAGTATTACGTGGCTTTGTCGTTAGTATTTTCTTAATTTCTTAATAATTTCAAGAAATAAATAGTTTGTTTTATGATCTTTTGATATTTTCAGCAAATGAGTGAATTTTCAAATGCTTATTACTATATGAAGAATATGAGCGAAGAAGCTTCACATCCTATCGAAAAGAGTTTCAATAGCAAATCAGGAAATAGCCACAAAGTACTTACCACACCGACAGTTTCGGATCCAGGTCGATCAGATCCTTTTAGCGAAGAATGCTTACAGAAATTGGAGATGAAGCAAGTTGATCAGTACGTTTTCAAAGAAGGGTCCAAGCTATCAGAATCAATGTATCAAAACGATTTTGGCAACAGACGAGATGTTAGTGTTCAAAAAGCAATTGAACATGATTATCTGATTCAACCGTCTAATAGGAAAGTTGAAGTATTACAAGAAACTAAAATAATCAATAGACCAAAACAGATAAATCTTGATTCATCAAATGTGAATCCAACGGATTTCAACCCTACTCTTTGCAATATGAAAGATTTCCAAAGCACCTCTAGTTTCTCTGAAATAAAAATCAACAATGATTTGAATAAATCGAGCATGAGCACCAGTTCTCTAGTGAGTCCCTTATCGCAAGATTCGCATTCGATTGCAACTCCGACCGGCCAAGATGAGCTAGCTGAAATTATCAAAGACTTCAAAAACAACGTATTTTCCATTTCTGAAGTGGAAAAACTAGTGTTAGATTGGAAAAACAGAAACGAAACACAACAATCGTTGAAAGAAAAGCAAGAGCAATTGAACAAGATGAGGGAAGAATACGATAGACTGCAACGGCGTATCAAAGAAGAGATGAAGAGGCCAACTCCATTTGAACGTTTCCGAAAAATGTTCTCCAAAGGGAAGTCAAAAGGTATGTCGTATTTTTTTTTAAATGTTATTTTGAAATTTATGATGCCTATACGCACTTTATTTTTTTTGATAATTTTCAGGCGCCAAATCTAGTACCTCTGAAGTGCCAAATTCACAAAGACCCAATAGTGGACTAAGCGTTCATAGTGTTTCTAGTAAGTAGAAAAGTGTTGATAGGATTAATGATATCATTACACCGTCACTTAATTTGAATTATATTTACGCTTTTAGGTTCTTCATCTGGTCGTCTTAGCACAGCTAGCGGTATGAGTTTGGGAGAAAGTGGAACTCAATCCGATAACGAAGATATCAAAGTAATATACCATATATTCTCATCAAATTACATTTACTTAAATTAATGACTAATACATTGTAATTTACAATCAGATGTTCACCAAAATTACGGGTACCCAAGATTTCGACAAATATTTACCTTCCAACGAACTCGAAAACTACTCAATACCTCCTCCACCGAGGCCCATATGTGGAAATTCATATCAAGACAAAATTCTACATTCGCCAGGAGTCAGCTTTCTGAAACACGATTACAAGAACCAGCATCATATGGACACAATAAATGAACGCGAACCTTCAACTTCATTTCAAGACATTCACTATGAAAATAATGCATGTAACACTAGTGTTTCCAGAAACCAGTTCAACATGACCAACAATCTGGCAGAGCATAATTACATTAATATGTCTCCAGCGTGAGTCCAATGTAAGTAATGTTTCTTGTATGTATCTTACCTATATGTAATCAAAATTTATTTGAGATTATTTCGTCGTAGTTGTAAATTCATAAATAATATCAATCATCACTTGAACCAAATAAATCTTTAAGTGCACATTTTTAAATGTTTATTTGATCTCTGTGTCTATGTCACTATCTAAGTGTTCACTTCAGTATGTTCATAAACGTACTAGTTCGAGTATGATCAAATCTACTAGCTTTGTATTTATTTATACACATATTAATATTACACTTGGATAGAAACATCTACATATATGACATATTTTGACTTGTTCAAATTTAAAGACTGATATTTTTAATTTCTTTACACAAATATAAATAAGCTTGATTGCAATGAAAATATATTTTATGATACCAAATTTGTCTCCAAAGACTTTTTTTTTCTCAATACACGACTATAGAAACTTATTCTCTTGTCATATTGATATTTTATCTTAAAATTATTGTCTAAACAATAAATTTGTAAATATGTTTTTCTATGTATCTTTTAGAATTTTCTACATACCTATGTTGTTAAATTAAATATTTTAAGATTCATTCATCAAATATTGGGATAGGTTTTTTTGTATAAGTATTCTATAAGATGAAAATGTGTATCTGTTTCGATGTCGTTTGATCTATAAAGAAATAAAACAATGGTGAAAACAATAAAGAAAGTTTTATTTATAAAAAATCTAATTTTGCGTAACAACAATTTTTTGAAAAATCCAAAAATATCACTTTGAATTTTGTTCTTACAAATCTAATAAGGCATGATCACAGATTAATAAAACGATGACTAAATTTGGCGTTTGACGACATGAACTAGATTTGATTAATTCATAGTTAAATATAGTAGATGTCTATTTGGAAAAAAAATAGATAGACATAAATAATAAAGTAACAACATACTTTAACCCTTTTGACACCTAATTGGTTAATAGGTAGGTAGGTTTTAAAAAGTACCTAAATAATGATTTTTCTTAGAAAAAACAATACCGAAAGGTGGAAGATTAACCCTTTGAGCTCTGTATCGAGTGTAACTCAATAAACATTTGCTTCTAAAACTCCATGCCGAGTCACACTCAACATTTTTTTTTTTTAATTTTTCAAAATATATTAAATGCGAAAATTTTAAATATGTAAAAAAATATAATATAAAATAACTCGAGTTTTTGTTTAATTTTTTTCTGTAATATTCATTATTTAAAAAAATACAAGACCACATAAATGTAGGAAACTTTTCAGAAAATTCTTTGGAGCTCAAAAGGTTAAAGCGTATACAAAAAAAAATACAAAAACTTCACATAAATTTAAGCAAATTACATAAAACATGATTTAACCCTTTTAATACTGGTCAACCGATATATTGGCTGTTGTAGAATCTCTAATTTAATTGACGAAAATTATATAAATTTCAAATAGGTATGTATAATTAAAAGAGGTATTTTTGAAAAGTAATACCTATATCAGATTGAGGTATTTTCGGTGACTACAAAAGCCGATATATCAGCCCATTGCCAATAAAGAGGCTAAGACCTTAGTCTTTCAATTATTGGATAGCATCTTATCATCTCGATAAACCTTTATTTCTATGCAATTAACAGTTATATCAAATCGATAAGCTGTTATTTAACAATTGAATGACGAAAATCGGTCTAATTATAAAACGAAAATTTTTATAGGACACAATTTAAAAGTTATCTGTTGATTACATTTTTCAAAGAAGTACAATAAGCATGATACATCCCCCAAATTGACAGAGGTCTCATGTAGCCAATGGACCTATATTTTCCATCTTCGTAAATCGCTTCCGGAGTCTCGAAGCTCATCCCAAGCTCATTGGCCAGCGTGTCATACAATCCACCGGCAGTCTTCATTGCCTCATCTTTCATCCCCTCGTACATCATCAGTGAGGCCAGTGCATATGTGACTCCCGTCCAACACTCCATGCTCTGAATGTAAGATACGTCTACGTGACCAGGTTTTTCTGAAGTGGCTGGCACGAATCCGTTTACAGCTCCCATTCTGCCGTTTCCAAACTTCAAAACGTTATTATCGTAAATGGTTTTCAATGCAATCCTTACATTTTCTTTCGGAAATACCGAATATTGGTAACCGCACATTCTCAAATACCATTGACCGCATAGTTGATCAGCCATAATCACTTTGTTGTATTCATCAAAGTCGTAAAATTTTCCATTCCATAGCTTTTTTTCGAAAGATAATTTTCCTTTTTCTAACAAATTTTTGAAGTTCTTTATATCATCTTGAATTCCTAGTAAAGCCGCCATTGTTTGCATACATTGTAAAGCTGCTAACCATAAACTACCACAATAAGCACTGAAAAATGTTTCAAACATTAAAAACATATTAAAAATAAAATTTTTCATTAGAAAATATATAATATTGTTATATAATTGCTTCAATAGATTAATCATAAAGGAATATATTGAAGTATCTTATTAATATTGACAAACAGAAATTTTTGTTTTGGTAATGAAGATCGATTTAAATGCTTAATGTGGAGTGTACATATTGCATGAATATAACAGCTTCATGAACATTTATAAATGCAGCCAATGTTATTATTCAATATTCAATTCAATAGTTCAATACGCAAAACCAACCATATAATATTGGCTGCATCAACAAATGTCTGGATATTGCTTAAAACTGCAATATTCATGAATTATGTAAATTCCATATGTGAGGTTAAAAGCAGAATATTGTTCATATAAGGAACATTTTATGATTCCTTACCTAGTTCCGGTCATAGTCCAAATATCATAAGTCTGATCTGCTGACCCAGAATTTTCTATGACTCCATCTCCATCTTTATCCCAAGCTAAAATTTTATCTATAAGTTTTCTACAAACTGGATACATATCATTTAAATATCTTTCTGAATCATAAACTTCTGTCTCGTACTCGGCCATCAGCTCTCCATAGTGACTAACTTGGCTACTGAGAACGAATGGATTAGAGTTTTGACGCAGGACACTACCATGTTTCACGTAAGACATTTCGTCGTCAATATTATGCTCGCTACTAATACTAATGTACTTCACCCTCGGCCTATTCGGCTTATTTTCATTATCAGGATGTTTACAGACTCCATTCATCGGTTTATTTTTCATCTTATTGACATTATCAAAGACTCTGTCAGCATTTTGATTTATGGAACGAGAATAAAGATCTTCGTCATCATCCACGTCTTCATCTATGTATTCTAATGATTGATATCGTTCCAGATTATCTTGTTGCTGTTTAATTGCTTTCAGAAAAGTCAAATCTCTGAAAACTTGTAGAATGAATTTCACATTTAAGTCTCTCCATTCACTGACATCATGAATGTTGTAAGCGTTGTGGAGAATGAAAGGTTCTTCTTCTGTAAAACAATTCAATGATGTAAAATAGGTATATTTTAAAATACAATAATAAAACAGAAAAGCATCAAAACATATTTACCTGGATCACCTAAATCATGTGGAACACTATCGATTAATTTTCTTTCCGTAATCTTCCCATTTGCCATGTATTTTCGATTAGTAGTCAGAGATTTAAGAGTAGTTTCTTTGAACTGATATTGTAAGGAAACCTGAAAAATACATTAACCATACATATGTATATGAGTGAAATGCGCAATACAGATATCTAGTCAATAATTATGATTGTGATGTAATTATGTTTTGAGATAAATTATGATATATTACAATGTTGTGACCTAAAATGAACAAAAAACTATTTTTTTTCAAATTCTTAGCTTACATTACTATCATAATTACATATTGGCAAATACTGTCATTGAAGAAAAATAATACCTGTAAATTAGGCCATAGTTGTGCGAGGGCAAGAGAAGCATAAAAGTGAACATCATATGTATTGTACATCCTATATTCATGACCTTCTAGATAAGCGAACATTCCATAAAGCCATCTGCAAAGTAATTCATCAAATGAATAATATTGAAAGACATCGGTATATCATAAATAAATAATGAGAACCTCGGATCTTCTCTAGGATACTGATCAGAGACGTCAAACCAAACTGTTCCACCATCGGCAATAAAGTATAATTCATTCATTAAGGCACTTTTAAACCAATCTGGAAGATTTCTGATGAAAATAACATTGAATTTAGTTAAAAACATGTTTCTGGTTGAGAAAAATCAAAAATACTTACTCGTCTTCTAAAATTGGTGATTGCCAGTCACTTATATCTTGTTCCCACTTTTTGTACGACATGAGAGCATAGGTTGCAATATTTGGTCCGGCAATTCCTTCATTTCCAAAGAATTTCGTATAATATCTAAAACCACATATTTTATAAGATTGATTCACACATAAGTATACATACAAGTACTAAAAAGCTACATGCAATATTTATAAAATGATACATTTCATCATGCATAGGGCCTGGTCCTTCAATAGTTGGATAACAGCTTATCGGTTCGATATACTTGTTAATTCTATAGTAAAAACGTTTATCTGGCTGATAAATTGTTATTCAATAACTGAAAGACACACCGCTAGTCTAGCTTTTAATAGATATTCCAAATACCTGTTATATGTTCGCGTTTTATTTCCGAAATGAACTACAGGCATATCCCACACCAAGCAAAATTCAAGCCTGTCTTTACAACCAGCTTCTAGTACAATTTGACTAGACAATCCCATGGCGTTAGCTGATTTGCAAATAAAATATTTATGAATAAACCGGCTCAAAAATATACGTGTTAGTAGAAAAGAAGAATTGTTACAGTAAAATTCTGCTAATTCAGTTAAATTTGAGGATATACCTAATATGAAATAACCAACAATTTATAAATTTTTAATTAACATTAATTAATATATATGTAAATGTGATTTGATTCCAAGACGGTCTTTATGAATAAATAAAGAAACAAACAGGAAAATTATGCGACAAAAATCATGAGTTAAATACAGGGTGTGGTCGAGCATATGAAGCAGTTTAAAGAAGTGATTATTCTAGTTCTGGTGGAGGTAAACTAGTATACATAGTCTCATATGATGACCACACTCTCATTTCATGATTTGTTTGATCAAACTGCTTAAAATATTAGGTCGCATATAATGTAAATTTTATGATAATCAGATAAGAGTTTATAGCAAAATTTTACTTTAAAACTAAAAATTATTGATTAAATATTTAAAAATACCAATTTAAATTAAATTAAAATTGACAAAACACCATCACCAAAACTAAAATAAAATTCAATATGAAAATATTTACAAATAGAGCTATGAGTTCATTTAAAAAAAAAAACTAACGAGGATGTTTATCCAACGGTATATCATCAGGCATCAAACGACCATGAGATCTTAAACTCTCCCACACAGAATTCGTATTCTTTTTGGTGTTGAATTTACAAAATCCATCTACAGTGGAATCCAGCAATTGTTTCTTCTTTGAAATCGTAAATGTGCATGACATATCGGATACTTTTTGTTCCATCGACACACCGCAAGAAAAATCATCACAATACCGCTCGAAGTTCAACTTGTCTTAAAATTAAATATCACGATATACAAATACAGATCATATGCACATATTTTAGAAGAAAAAAAAAACAAGTATACCATCTCTTCTTTTATTGGCATTCGGTGCTTCAGAAAATGTGAAAGTTATACTGACATTTCTTTGTTCAGAGCAAATATTTGTGACATCCCATAAGAAAACCGCACAAGGAAGACTACTATCCTGAACATTTAGTGATCTAAATTTGACTGTATGGAATTTGTTTCAAACGGTACACAACATACCTTATAATTATGAGGAATCACAGGTGAAATTTGTTTACAAGTTAATTTTACTCCGTACTTTGATAAATCATATGTAGTCCATGCTTGAGGATACAATGCAGTATATTCACAATCTTTTCCGTTCAAATTCCATTCCCAGCTAGGTGGAGATTTCTTTGGTTTACTAAATGAAAGAATTAATACTTTATTTCAATTGAAAATGATAATTTAATTAATTTTATTTATAGGTGTTTAATTTCAAGTTTAATTATTTATTAGAAATATTGTGGAAAATACAATTTAATTTGAAATGGATGAAATTATCATGAAATTAAAAATATTGAATTTAAAGTAAAAATATGGAATTTTAAGTAAAAATCTTTGTATAGAAATAAAAAATGATAAAAATATACTATGAAATGTGAAGTTGATAAATATGAGGTTATCTTGTTTCGATAATATTGCAAATAATATTATACAACTTGTAATTTTAGAACGATATCGTTATTCAACTTATTTATACCGATCTTGCAAAAGATGATTTGATAATTAAAATTCAGCAGTGGCCTTTTATTTGAATTGATTGAAAACCTTCGATCATCATAAAAATCATGGTCGAGATCGATAAATGAGATTATTAAAGCAATTTTGTATTAAAAAAGTAGAGGCCTTACGCGTAAGCAGATAAAACACTCTGAAATATCGTATTGTTTTTAGAATCCCGTATGTTTATTATGAACTGGTCTTCGGGAACGGTTATGTATTCATATATTCCCGGACGTAACTGGAATCTACAGAATTCTCCTTTGAAGCCTCTACCGATGGAACCGGTTCCGATACCGCCCAATGGACAACCTGAAACAAAATAAAAGTCATAAAACTTCTAAATAATATTGATTTTATATTAAAATTCATTCGACGGCCAAACTAACCATACATCTGTTTGGATACTTCTGGGTTCAAAAAGTCCATTATGGGTTTTCTGTTCCGTCTTTTCGTTTTCCATGTGTACAAAAGATATCTGAAAATTTATAAAGATACAAGTTATTGTACAATATGGTGTTTTTGTATGGCCGAGTAACACAAACGCGTTTGGAGAGCTTCCAATTTTTTTTTCTGTAGGAAACGTTAGTCGAGAAGAAATCAGAAATAAAACTATGACTGTACGAATGTGAGTCGAACGCCGGAAAAATATTAAATCGATATTCTTTTATGATCGGTCGAATAAACCATTTTGAAAGCTGAAAAACATATTAAAATCCAAGGTTTTTTCACAAGAAAATAAACTAGACGATAGAACAACACTCTTATCTATCAGATTTTTCAACTCTTATCAGTTGGCTTTCTCAAAATTGAAGATTAGTGAAAATAAAATAACATATGGGTCAGATAAGAGATGAAAACAATAAAACTCCAATTGAAAAATGAAGAAATACAGTTGAAGGATACGACGAGAACGTTAATTCGATTAAGACAAGAAGGTCATATTTCGACCGAACCGTCGAACATTCTGAAAGCGGAAACGAAAAATGGCGCGAAAGTGAACCGAAAACGTTGAGACGAGACGAACGATCGGAATTTTGAAGACTTCAGCAATTTGACGGTCGCACTGTACGAGGCTGAAACAAGTGAAAACGGAAAAGGGCTACGATGATATGGTGACCTGGCGCCCATCGGCAACATCTTGAACAGGTGACGAGGAGACACCAGCTTCTGAGGACCGGTACTTCTGCTCCATCTTCGGTCCAGACGCATTCTCAATCCATGCACAGGCTCCATCACTGACGACCTCCTCGAGAGAAGATCTCGCGCCTACTGATCGTTTCCACTTTTATGTTTTCCGTTTCGACGCTATCAGAATTTTCAACACCGAGATAATTTAGATTTTATGTATACAATTTATAAAGATCAAAATTGCTCACACATATTAACATTTTTTTTTATTTAAAATGTATACGATATGTTATTTTATTGTTTTGTGAATAAAAGTGATAATGCTATACATTTGTAAAATATAATCGCACTACAAAAATCTATTACTGTTTATAATATTTATCTCTTTCGTTTGTATCGCTTTGTCTCTTTTAAGCTCGAATTTAAATTTGGCGCAAAATATGAACTAATCGATCGATTAGTCAATAGAATATAAATTCTCGTAAGTAAAAAGTATTACGAATATTTTATAAATTACACAAATTCAATTTGTTTCAAACGTTAACGACTGAAATTATAATATTTACATAGCTCTATATGTACAAATATGTAAAGGTATCATTTGAACAGGATAATTAACGTATATATTGTTTGACTATTAGATACGTTAGTCGTTTGTTTATTTGATTAGTCGTGCATTTGTTTGACAAAATATTAAAAGGAACATATTTTTTATTTAACATGGGCAATTAAAAGTAAATAAAGATAAGAAAATAATTAATAATACATAGTTTTATGGGTAGGTATCTAAATGTTTTTCGTATCTCTGAAACTGGTTCTGAATATGATAAATGAACAAAGTAAATATGTTATTACTTATCAGTTTAAAAAATATTAATTAGTATTATTATTGTATTTTTTTTAATTAATGTCAAAATGTAGGATATCGTTTTCTGATCGCAAGCAATAATATTATTTTACCTAAATTTTTTAAAAAATATGATCAATTTAGATTAAAGTTAAAACATTAAAACAAATAATATCAGAAATTATCGGAAGCTCGTATCTCTGGAAGTAATCGTAATTGAACATACGACTACAATACAACTCGAGAGCTTCATATTGTAAATATCGCATTATAAGATGTTTCGAATGATTAAATTTGTCAAAAAAACAAAATTTAAATGTGCACTGGCCGGAAAACGAATCGTTTCGACGGCGCGTGGAGTTTACCGGAGCGGTCGTTTAATTAAAGATTCGTACGATTTCTAATATTATCCGCTCTATATTTGTAGTCCCATGCCAATATTGTATGACAAATGATCGATTGTCGCAATAAAACCTCTATAAGTTTATGAATCGAAATACTGAGATAAATATAAAACGTTTCGAACGATTGAAATGTTTTTTTTTTTTTGCAAAACACTAATTGAAGCGATAGACGTAAACGTACGATAAAACGTGCGGGATATTGAAAAAATGAAATTTTAAGCATTTAATTAAATAATTTATAATATTTTAACGATGTGCATAGGTGAATAATCAATTTTTTAACAGAGGCATTAATTTTTTTATGATGAACAATGTTTTTAAGCTTTTATCGAGTGTAGAGCCGGCTTTGTCCGAAACGGTGTTGGGCGTTCTTGTGACTTTCGGCGTTCGTGTTTGTATGCGTGTGCGGACACCCGCGCCTCGGGGAGTCCGAGCGCGGAGTCCCCGTTCCCTTTCCGGAGACTGCGCCCCCTTCGAGTTGTCCTGCTGCGTGAAGGCGAACGCGCGAACGGACGATGGCCGACGTCTCCGAGGGGGCGGAGGTCGAGGGCGACGGGAGGCGAGACGGAGCCTTGTCCGACGCAGATGCGGATGCCGACGCTGATGCCGATGCCGACGCCGATGCCGATGCCGATGCCGATGCCGATGCCGAAGGAGACCCCAACTTCGCCGTCGTCTGCTCGTTCCTGAGCACGTTCGGCTCGTTGGCGCAAATAGACCCCGTCTCGGTGCCGAGGCTCTCCAAGATGCTGCTCGACACCAGAGAAGGTGAACGCGGCCACTCTTCGACGTTTCTCCGATCTCATCTTCAAACTTGACCCGATTCAATTTTCGTCCATAGCGCAATTTCCTTCACAGCGCGATAGTTCAACTTATCTTATTAGTAGCGAAGTGCACTCTCGCATCTATTTCATATTTTGACACGTATCGTCTCGCGGTCTTTCGAACGTAAAAACCGACAGTTTATTCTTTCGCGTTCCTTCGAACGCCGCACGTTTTCTATTGCGAATAACGTCCATCGACAATAACGCGAACCTCTCGTTTCAGTCCCCGCGCAGCTGAGCGACCTGTTCACGAAACTGTTGAGAAAAGCGCTCCGAAGCTTCCGTCCCAACGTGTGGGAGAAGTACCTCGTCAAATTTTGCCACCAGAACGGCTTCAGGCAGGAAGCTTGGGAGATCGAACGTTTCGGATACAAAAAATCCAGCGTGCACGTGAAGATCAAAATTCTCAAGGTAAATTTTAAAAGATCTCAAATTCGAACCGCCGTCTCTCAGCGAAAAAAGTGGGTTCAGCGTGTTTTCTTAAAATTTTCAGTCCTTGCTCGAATTTCAATTCGTCTGCAACAACAAATTCAAAACTGCCGTCAACAAATTAGAAAATCGGTCGCTCCGATTGAATCCCGTCGGCAGAGATAATAAAGGACGTTGCTACTGGATGCACAGGGATCACAAAGCTAATATTAGGTTGTATAGAGAAGATCAAGACGAAGAAACTTGGAAACTCATAGCCAGGTATCGTTCGAGCGTTTAAACTCTTATCTTTTTCAAAATATTGTCACCGAATGGTTTTCAAATTTTCTCAGCGATCGAGCCGGCGTCGTCGAAGTGATAACGGCTCTGAAATCTGGGAAGAGTCCCACGAATTCGATAGCCGAACCAATTTTAAACGAAGATTCTAATAGCATCGGAAGTCCTTGCGTTCCCATTCGAGACGCCGAAATGGATAGCGCGGTAATTCAATTTCTGATAAATCAAACTATTAGTATAAATGCTACATTTTTTTTATTATGAAACATACTATTTTTGTGATTCTAGTCTAAAAATGGTTCAACTGCTACGATCGATAAGAATCCCGCTAATGTTCCCAAAATGGATACCGATGAATCTTCGAGTTCCGGTGATTCTACGACCGACAAACCTGATCGAGAAGCGAAGGATGTCCATTTGAATAAAGATGGTGCTGAACTTAGTTTAGACAATCAAATTAATGGTGTTAGTAACTCTAAATCATCGGAGACGATGAAAATCCCATCTTCAATTGATAACAATTTGAAAAATATAGATTCCGACAAATCCGATTCAAATTGTGATGATCAGACTATTGAAGAAAAAATTATGATTTTCAAAGGAGAAGGAAACGGCGCAGATTGTGAATCTGCACCTTTTTATTTCAGTGATGAAAACGAGGCAGAATTAGATACTGATTCTTTTTATATTAGTGATGAAATTGTCGAAGAAGTGATGTACATAACGGGTGAGGGTAGCGGTTACGATTGCACGACAGGAAATCCGGCTGTGGAAACTACCTCTTCTCATTCTGAGAGTAATAAAAATAATGCAAATAATTGTGAACTTCAAAATTCAAAAGAAGAAAATGCCGATACAAAGATAGAAAAAGAATTAGACTCAGTAGATAATAAAGACACCATTAGTGATAATAGTAATTGTACTGAAAACATATCTAAGACGAGCTATAGTGAAATTTCCGAAACGAAAATTGCAGATCTCGTTTCCAAGAGCAGCAATGATGCTTTAGAGGATGCAGATCAAGACTTGGACACTAAAAGTAACCAGTTGGCTCCTCTTCCCGTTACAAAGCGGTTTCTCCAGAATATACCGAAACTAGACGGCGGTAACGAAATAGCTGATTCGAATAAATCGAAGTTATGGAGTGTTGACTCTATGTGTGGAAATACTTCAACTGAATCTCCGACGACTGAAAAAAATAGCATAAGTGAATCTAATGAAACAGTATTATTGAATAAGAATAGTTTAAACAATAACAATAGTAAAACTGATATTAAAAATCCCGAAGGCACTAGTGATACGAAAGGAAATGATGTTCAGGATATTAAATCTGACAAAGTTTCTACTCTCTTTAATATTAATAGTGATAAAACCACAGGCAGTGATGCAAAATCGTCGGAAAAAATCAGTGAAGTTAATATACCGAAAAAGTTCTTCTTCGGTCAGCCCGGTTGTTTGAAATTATCACCCGATTTATCTACATTGTCTCCGAATCCTTCATTTGCAAAAGACACTGCGATCAGCAGTGAAGTGAAACCTTCTATTAATAAGGATACCAGTGTGAATATCGCTACTTCGAATACTGATTTTAATAACATCGATGCCTCTAGTGAAAGTAAAAGTGTCAATGTCGAAGAAAAGAGTGAAATTGCTAATGTTGCAAATGAAGTTTTAGAAAATAAAGCTGATGATGGACTGTATTCGGAATGTGGCATGAGTGTTGATGTAGATGTGCCTAAAAATGATTTATCTGTTTCAAATTTTGATGTTGATGTTTCCTGTGAAATGCCTTCAGTGCCTGAAAAATCTTTGATGGATAGTATTGATGATACGATAGAAGAAAAGACTCCTAATGATATTGAAATGACTTGCACCGATAATCAGAGCGATCGGCAAAATCTAGAAGTCGCCGTGAATGTAATGCATCATGGTAAACATAAAGCTGATAGCGATTTGGTTTCCAAGGAATCGAGTGCAGATAATGAACCAATGGCTATTAAGAAAATTAAATTATCCAGTTGTGAAAATATACCCACTAATGAAGAAAATATTGAAGTCGAGACTGCATCTAATGAAAGAAATATTAATTGTTCAGTCACAAATGATTCAGATCTAGAAACTAAATCTTCAGCTGACTCAAAAATTCAATCTCAAAACGATTCAATGCTGAATGATGTGAATTCTGATGCGAAATCTGAAATTAGTGAAAAACATGAATTTCCAGACAACGATTTGGTTTCAAGTAAAGAGAGTGTGCAACTTGTATCTATGGTTTGTAATGAAAACAAAATTTCCGATAGCAATGTTTTAATTTCAAACCTTGAGACAACGGAGACTGAATCTGTAGTTTGTAAAA
Source organism: Cheumatopsyche charites (assembly GCA_024721215.1). Classification (NCBI taxonomy): domain Eukaryota; kingdom Metazoa; phylum Arthropoda; class Insecta; order Trichoptera; family Hydropsychidae; genus Cheumatopsyche; species Cheumatopsyche charites. The sequence goes on along the minus strand of CM045577.1, from coordinate 1,433,641 downwards.
AAAATGAATCTTCCAATAGCGATGATTTGGTTTCAGATAAGGCAATTGTAGAGACTGAATCTGTAATATGCATAGAAAATAAAATGTCTTCTGGTGATTTAGTTTCAAAAGAAGTAATTACAGAGACTGAACCAATTTCTTGTGAAGAAGAAGAAATATCAAATAATGATCATTTAGTTCAAAAAGAAGTAATTACAGAGACTGAATCTATTGTTTGTGAAAAAGAAGAAACTTCAAATAATGATCATTTAGTTTCAAACGAACCAGTGGCAGAGACTGAATCTGAAATTTGTGATAAAAATAATATTACCTCCTGTGACAATTCAGTTTCCAATGCACTTATCTCCGAGACTAAATCTGCAGCTTGTGAAGAAATTAAAATCTGTGATACTGAAGAATCAACTGGCATGATTAGTGTAGATGCGGAATCAACAGATGGCAAAGAAACAAAAATCTGTGATACTGAAGAATCAACTCCTGGCAAGATTAGTGTAGATACGGAATCGACAGATTGCAAAGAAACAAAAATCTGTGATACTGAAGAATCAACTCTTGGCAAGATTAGTGTGGATACGGAATCGACAGATTGTAAAGAAACAAAAATCTGTGATACTGAAGAATCAACTCTTGGCAAGATTAGTGTGGATACAGAATCGACAGATTGCAAAGAAACAAAAATCTGTGATATTGAAGAATCAACTCCTGGCAAGATTAGTGTAGATACGGAATCGACAGATTGCAAAGAAACAAAAATCTGTGATAGCAACTATTCAGCTCCTGTGAAGGTTATCTTGGAAGCTGAGTTGACAGTTTGCAAAAGAAATAAATTATCTGATGATATAGTTTCGAAAGAAGCTGTTTCTGATGATGAGCCTACGTCTAATAAAAAAATTAAGCTGTCAGTTTGTGATGATTCAGATACAAAAGCTACAGATGTTAATAAAAATAGAGAACCCATTGAAAATGACAATGTTATTGTGTCTGATATTAATACAGTTTTAAATGAATCATCTAAGAAAGTTGAATCTATGGGCGATGATGATGTTATCTTATCTTCAGAAGAAAAACATGATGATGTTACAATAAATAATATCGAACTTGTCATTGAGAAAAAATCCATAGATTCTATTGAAATTGAAAAACCTTCTGACCTCAAATCATCAATCATCGACAAAGATAATGAAAAGACTGAAATAATTGATGTATCAAATAAAGAAAAATCAAATGATACGATCGATGCTCATAAGTCAAATGGAACTCTTGCTGATGTAGAACAGTTGAATGATATTGCTGATATTCCACCGATTTCAGAGAAATCTGAAAACACACCCGATTCTGAAGTCAGCAAGAGTTCTGTTCGTGTCCCCAAAACTGAAGAAACAAACACGAAAGTCACTTTACGGAAAAATACTAGATCCGCAACGTTAAGGAAGAACAATCTTTCAAATGAAGATTCATCGAAAAAAGTCCCAGATAACGATCCTAATGAGGAAGTGTCCCCGGAAAATTCGAAAAAAGAAAAACAAACTGGAAACAAAAGGAAGAGAACGCGTGAAGAATCTGGATCCATGCTATCTGACGAGGAAGATGTTAAAGTTAATAAAAAATCAAAACTCAAACAGAAAAAAACCAACATTGCGCAAAGGTTTGGCTCACATTGTTTTTTATTTTTTTTTATAAATATCCCGTTTTTCATGAGATTGTTGAAATTTTTAGAAAAAAAGTGGAAAAGAAGCTGGAAGCAAATTTGAGTAGTGAAGATGAAACTGAAGATGTCAAAGGTTAAATAATTTCATTTTAAATGTTTTGAAAAGAAAAAAAACCATATAACAACATTTTTTCTGTTCATTTAGCTCTGAAAAATACTAAAGGGAAACAAAAAACAGTAGAAAAAGTTGAGCCTAAAAAAGAAGTTATTAAAAGAAGTAAGAAATTATTCTTGTATTCATTTTAATGTGTATGTTCACTGATATAATGATCGGTTGCTAATTTTATAAATATAGAAAGAGCTTCCAAGAAAAGCGAAGTAAATGAAGAATTGATTCTGACAAGAGAGGACGATCCTCCCATTCGCCAATCTCGTAGGATAGCTCAGTTGAAAATCAAAGAAGAAGCTCAAAGACGATTAATGGAAGAAGTGGCGTTGAGAGAGCTTAAAGAAAAACATAAGAAGAAAGTGAGTATTTGTTAAAATTCTTATAAATTTGAATTTTAGATTAGAATTTTTCATAAAAAAAAAAAAAATTCTGATTGTAGAACTGTAAAGGGAAAGTCGATCAAGATTGGAAGCATAGTTCGGATGAACACAGTTCTGATAATGAGATTCAGCAAAAAGGCAAAGGTAAAATGAAGAAGGAAAAAAAATATAAAGTTCCTTTGAAGTGGAATTCTAATTCTAGTGGAGGCAATGAAACCGATTCAGAACCTGCCGAAGAACCTGAAGACGACTTTGATGAGCCAGGTTGTTATTAATTTTTTTTTTACAAAATTGAATTACTTATATGGATTTTTTTTAACATTCAATGAAAATCTTCAGAAGAAGATGTATTGGTACTCAAATCCGATCATGAATTTTCTCCTGAATCCGATGTCGACGATAATGAATGGACTCCAGTACGGAGAGCTCGAACTCTCAAAAAAGGTATGAATTTTATACTCATCATTGATATGATAAGAAATTAATACAAACTCCACCTGCAGATGATGATGATGGAGATATTAGTGGCGGATGTGTCTATTGTGGGAAACCTGATCATCCTGAGTGGATTTTGTTGTGCGATTCTTGCGATGCAGGATGGCACGCATCTTGTTTGAAGCCAGTGCTGTTTCTGGTGCCTGAGGGTGAATGGTTTTGTCCTCCTTGCAATCATGTGCGTAGATTTCACAAGTAGCATTCTCTGAATATTTTCTCGTCATTATTATTTTTTTGAATTTTGCATATTTCAGAAATCACTTATAGATGCATTAGAAAAACAATTGAAAGAATATGATGAGCATATTAAAACTCTAGAACTTGAAGATTTGAATGCGAGCAAAGAATCATTGGATAAAGACGATTCCTCAGATTCAGAATTTGCCGAATCAGGTATATATTTGAATATTTAATTTTTAATTTAATAATACCGGTTTGTTATGTGTTCGAAAATTCATTTCACAGGTGAAAAATCTGAAAAAAGTGACAGTGAAAATTCAGGGAGCACGGGAAGTTCTTCAAATTCTTCAGACGACGAGAAGATTTATAGGTTGAGAGAAAGACGTCAGTTGCCTGTCAGTTATCGTTTTAAAGAATACGATCAATTGATTAGTTCTGCAATTAAGGTTAGTAATTAATTTCATTTTTAATTAAAATAAAGATGGTTACGCTTTCAATGACTTCAGGAGGAGTATAAAGAAGATGAAAATAGTGGTGCTGGAAATCAGGGTAGAGGAAAAGATATATCCACTATTATTGAGGCCGAAAAGGAAGAAAAGAAAGCCATGCTACAAGTAAGTTATTCCATTTTTCAACAAGTTGATTTGATTGAAACTACCCTATTTTTATTTATAAAGGCTGCTGGTGGAGATGAGAAGGAAATAGCGGCAAATTTGAGAAAGCTGGCAGCACGGGGGCGTCGTAAACCTAGAAAGTTAAATAGCCTCGAAGTGCTATCTGACGATGCCGATGATAATTCTGATGAAGATTTTAAGGAAGCAGGGTAATAAATGTTTTTTTTTTTAAGTACATATTTTGACTTATCAATTTGCAACGAAATGAAAAATATTTATAGATGGTCATCGTCTTCATCCGAGGCATTATCTTCCGAACCTGAAGGATCTGGATCTTCTTCACATTCATCAGATTCTATGCCATTGCGACGGCCACAAAGAAAAGTTCAAGCCACTAAAAGTAATTACATTTTTCTGGAATTCATGCATTTTATGTTTGTATGATTACATGGTTAATCGTTTTTTAGGTAGAAGAAGAATCGTTGATTCTCCAGAAATTAAAAAAAGAAGCAGAAGAATTTTAGATGATGATACAACTGAACCATCAGATGTAGAAAAGCAATCTACGCCGAAAAAGAAGTGCGTATTTTGAGATTATAAATATTGTAACAAAGTCATATTGTAATGGTTTTTTATTTTTTTAGAAAATTTGCAAATTCTTCTAAAAAGAAAAAAAAGAGTAAAGTTAAGAAAGATTTAGATGATGCAGATGCTGCCGGAGAAGGGAAAGCAAAAGTCAAAGTAATAAAATTTATTTTTTCGTGTATTGGTGAAACACTTGAATTAATTTTGATACTGTTTTTTTATAAATGCTTAGGTTTTGTTTTTTTTGGTTAGAATATAAACAAATTCTATCATCATATTGAATGAAACTTAAACTATTTATTAATAATATTCTTCAGGTCGAATATCAGATGCTGAGTGTTAACCATTGCATATTGTTTTCATTGAGAGTCAGAAGTATTTTTAAAGTGATTTAAATTTGTTCAAATTTCAGATCAAATATGGAGGATTGTCTGAAAGCTCTAACGAATCTCATGATTGGTCTCCGGCTCACAGAACTCGGCAAAGAAAATATAATTACATGGAAATGCCGAATACAGAATCTGAAGAAGTAATCTTCTAAAATATTTAATATTTTACTATCTGCATCAAACAAGGTCTTATGAATTGTTTTTTTTTTTTAATAGGAGGCACATAAACCGAGCGGTAAGCATATGGACAGCTCAGACGAATATAAAGGCGAATCAGATTCTGCCTCTGATTCTGACTCATCTGCGGAGAGAAATAGACGAAAGAAGCTCGATGATGACGCTGAAGATGACTATCAGAGAAAAATGAATGCTGCCGCTGTATCAGATATATTGAAAGGTTCATTAGTTCCAATTGTAAAATTATCTGATATATCACCAATAAAGTCTGACAAATACTTGCGAAAAGGTATTTTATCTTTGATTAGATGCTTGTTTCACGTTTAACAATAGTTTTAACATAGGTTGTAAGCTTTTATGATTAATTATCCTTCAAAATGTAAATTGAGATTCGTACACCAACCTCCTTTTGTTCGCAGATGGAGATACCGATATTTCGAATAATCTGGATTCTGATTCCTCTAAATTGGATAGTGTAAGTTTTTCATTTATATAATTGTCTGTAATATCCTTTTTTCGTTTTTTGCAAATTGTAAATGGTGATTATTTGTTATATTTTTTTAAAAATATGGATTTTCCATATTAATGATTATTTGCTTTCGTAGGCTAATCACTCAAGTCGAAATACGGGTAAAAGAGAGTCCGCTCCTGCGAAAAATTTAACTCCTTTGCAGGCATGTGTCTGTGTAATTTGTTTGTAGCATGGTTTTGAAATAGTTTTATTTGATGTTTTTGTTTTCAGCTGGAAAGAGAAAAGAAACGTAAAGAAAAACAAGAGAAGTTGCTTGAAAAAGAAAAACGAAAAGAGGAACGTATTAAGAAAAAAGAAGAAAAACTACAACAGAAAGAGCAAAAGGCTAAAGAGCGAGAAGAAAAAAAACTTGCTCGTATTGCTAGCAAAGAACAAAATAAATTGAATAAAAAAGGGAAACCCGGTATTAAAATAATCTTATATAACCTTATTCATTCTGTACTTTGGATACAGATCTATGTATATTAATATATTAATTATTAACTTTAGACTTCATAAGCGGATCGTCAAATTTAGCTGTACCCATACCCATCATGAATAGCATTCCTAGAATGCCAATGGGACCACAGATGATGCCTGGACATCCGCCGGGCGCATTTGATATTCGTGGACATTCTCCCAGAAACATGAATCCGGTTCAAATGAAATTGGATCATCCGAATATTGCTCCTATTCATGATTTTGCTGGTTCGCCTAACTCTTCTAAACTTCAGGAGCATCTGCTGTACAGATCACAGATGAATAGCATGTCTCCTCACATGAGACATTCCGAATCTCCAAACATAATTGAACCTGGTGGTTACATGGATGAGAGGAAGGGTATGCCAGTTGACCATAGATTGCCTATGTTTCCTGGAGACATCCGAAAAGCTCCCATCATTCCTGGACCGCCGAGGCCTAACTTCATCGGACAAAGAATTTTGCCTCTTGAAGTCGATAGTCCTAGTAGACATTTGCCTCCAGGATACAATCCAAGTAATTCAGGACCTCCTGATGATATTCACAATAGACCAGTGATGAGTCCAACCGGTGGTCTAAATGCGCACAAAAATGGTATTCCTGTAGCCGACATGACAATGGGTAACATGAATATGCCCAGACATCTATCTCCGAACCAAGCGGGAGCTCTATCAGGACTTGAAGGAAGTCCGATGGGTGGTCCTAGGGGGAGCACACCGAAAAGAAGAGGCAGAGGCCCCGGTAAAAAAACTTTAGCACGTCAAGCCGCTGCGGCTGCTTCGGGGATGCCAAGTGCTGGTAACATGAACATACCCGAAGGAAGCTCTCCAGGGCCGATGCCTTCTAATTCTCCATTACCTGAAGGTTTTTAAATATTTTATCATTGTCTGTGACTATTGTAAATACTTATCATCTCTTTTTGCAGGCACATTGACTGTAGCTGGTGCTCCTCAACCTTTTCGTCCGATTGTGGATCCTCCCAGTATCATCACTCGTATGCCACATATGATGCCACCGCCGTACAGGTATTTTGTCATATTTCGATATGGTCTTAATTGTATACACATCAATAATTTTGTGAATCTTGATTATATTTTCTTTTCAGAGGATCTTCAATGTATGGCAATAGCAGTCCTATGTATGGTCCACCTAGAGGAGCATCACCAAATATTCCAATACCAGGAGCTTATAGACCTCATCCGCCACATCCTCTTGATCCTTCACCTTCAGGTGGCGGACCTATATCAATGGCATCACCAGGAAGACACAGTCCACATGTTCATCCTTACCCTCCATATCAATCACCTTCTTATTATCCTCCAGCTTCCACTCCTCCACAGTTAGGTCCTCATGGATCTCCATATGCACCTCCTGCTGGAAGATTCCCTCCTCCACCGCCTCACATATCTGCTCCTCCTTCGATAAGTCCTGCATCAACTAACACCCAGGATTCTATGGAGATGGACGATAAAAGTAAAGTATTTCAAGATCAGCCTGACCATGGACAATTTTTACCTAATAAATCCGAAATCAAACAAGAGCCCGAGTCGTTACCGATCAAACAATCAACATCACCGACTGATGAATTAGAAGAGACATCTACAAGCGATAACCAACCAGAGACAATAGATGAGCCGACTAATGCTGGATCTGCTGGTTCAACAACACCTCACACGCATCCTCAAATAAAGCACACTGAAGGCAAAGGAGAGAAAACTTCACGAGGGAGAATAGCACATACAGTTGCTGCAAGATATCCTCAAGGACCATACGCACCACAATATGGACCTTATCCGCCGTATCCTGCACCACCTGCATCTGATATTCCTTACATCCATCCGATGCACGTGATTCATCCGAACATTCAAAACCCTCAGCCACTTACACCCATTCATCGTCCCCCAATTCCTAACCCTCACCACGTTGCTCCGATTCCGATACTCCAGAGACCTCCAATGATACCCGTTGAACATTTGCGGCCAGAGGTCTCAGCAGTCATCCCTCCTCAAAATCCCCCTGTATCGGCTCCTCCAGGCGTTCAAGGCGAAGAAGAAGCTGGCGAATTCGGTGGACTAGTGAGCTATTTCTCCAGTCAGCAAGAAGATGACATTGACACATAACTGTATTATAAAACATAAGTTTATACTAATATACTATACAAGTAGGAAGTGTGTGTAATGCTGCAATATTTAACAGGATACCAAAATATAAATGAAATTTATATCAATATATATAAATATATATATATATATATAATGAAAAAATAAGAACTTTTTTATAGATATTTATATAGAACCATATTTAATTTATATTACTTAATCAAGCAAATTAGTTTATATGGTGGATAATTATAATGAATATGGCACTTGTGCCAGAAAAATGTGAATAAATTATTTGATTACGATATCTTTCTTTTATTTTTTCATTTTACTATTTAAAAACAGATAAGGGAGATTGGAAAGGCTTGGATTAAAGCGTTGAAAGTTGATCGTCTGCCACATGGTTATTTTTTAATTCTAAAGAATTTCATTGCTACCAAAAATTATAAGATATCATTGACTAGGTACAATGCTATCAATTGAAAATAATTAAGGCTTTAACATTTTCTTGCATAATTCAAATTATCCAAGTCTTTTTAGTCTCCCTTAGATAATAGCGTCATTTTGTGTGTGTGTGTGTGTGTCTGTGTGTCCAGTATAACGCTACAAAAACTATGTTCATATATTCAACGGGTTGAAACAGCGTTGATATATTCAACGGGTTGATTGCTAGTTTAACTATAACAGTTCTGCTTGTATAATGTGTTATTATGACATATGTCAGTGCAAAATTCCAGTTTACTCAAATTTGACAGTTAATGTCATAGATTAAAATATGAATTTAGAACGTAGAAAAAAAAGAGTAAGAAAAAATAGTATTAATATACAAAACATTTTCATTACAAGTTCAATAATTCAAAAATTAAATCGACCTGTTTCGTATGTATTATATGTAATTTTCCAGATTAACCTAAAACAGTTTATCTCAACTTTTAATAACTTCGATTTCGAAAATAGAAAATATTGGACTTGAATTGGAAATTATTGAAATCGAAGTGGATTTTTTTATTTCTACTCTGTATAATAAATTAATTTCGTATTTGAACGGATTTAAGGATGCCGGATGGTTTAAACCGATTCCCGAATTGAGCAATGATATTAATGCGAAGAAAGTATGTTTAGAACCTAAAAAAAGAGCTCAAAAAAATAAAAACGTTGACAATATCAATGTAAGATTAATTTATGTTGCAGTAGATTTGTTATTGTCAGCGAGATCATAATTTCAATAGTGAAATTACAATTTCACTCACTCGTATTGCGAGTTTGGTTGTGACTAATGAATAATACGCTAAATTTGACCAACCTCTATCCCGATTTATTATAAGTCCTAATCTTATAAAAGTGTATTAAAAAGAAATCCTCAACTCATCCATTTAAAGATTAATGAAATTATGATTTCACTGACAATGAATTATGATTTTATTGTAATTCATGGTAAATAACACAAGGTACCTATATCAAATAAAAAAAAAAATCAGACCATAGATAATGGAAATTGTATCGGAGATGTCTTCAATAGCAACTGGATAGAAAAGTTCAGTCCCACTGATGTTTCTGAACTGGCTGTGAATCCTAAAAAAGTAGATGAAGTTAGAAGTTGGATTCAAATTGCTTTAAAAAATAAAATTTGTCCAAATTCAATGCTGTTGCTGACTGGACCTTCGGGCTGCGGTAAAACGGCTACTGTTCAAGTTCTTGTTAAAGCTGTTGGGGCCATTTTGAGTGAATGGATTACTCCTACTGATACTGGATATTACAAAGATAAAGGTTTTGTTTATACTTAGAACAATTTATGAAAAGATTATATGTATACAGTGCAGTTGAATGGATTCGGAAGTTTGGAGAAGTGAATACTTAGGTGATAATGACTATAGACTTATGCGGCTTAGATTTTATGCATTGATGATTTGTTGCGCCTTTCCTCGAAATAGTTAATCTGCGTTTACATTGTACGCTCCTGTCTACCACTACCACCTCTCAAGTTTTTGCTCCTTCAAGCTGCTCGATGAACCCTACTGTACCTTATATATTAAACTCATAAAAAACTCCATTTCTTTGCAGAGGATTTCATAAATTCTAATTATGAACGGCAAAGTTTGAAATTTAGCAATTTTTTACTTAAATCCTCATGTTATCCATCGTTATTAAGTAGCTCTAGTACACCGAGAATAGTTTTGGTTGAAGATTATCCCAATTTTTTAATTAAAGACTCATCTGAATTCATTGAAATATTACTGTAAGTAGTTTGTGTCAATGAATATTAATGTTATACATATTTCATTATAAAAAAAATATTGAATTTCAGAAAATACCAAAGCAAAGGTAAATCACCTTTGATATTTATATGCTCAGATAACAATGCTGGTTCAAGCAACATAGCATGGAATTTATTTCCACCGTCCACCATAGAAAAATTCAACATTCATCAAATAAAGTAATACTTAATTAATATAAATGAAAATCAAAACACTAAAATATTCAATTTTCATTTCAGTTTCAATTCTATAACTGCGACTAATATGAGAACAGCTTTGAAACGAGTAACAAGCAAAATGCATCCATCTTCGTATAACATTCCCAATCAAGATTGCATTGATGGTATTGTAAACTCTTCAATGGGGGACGTGAGATCAGCCATTAACAATTTACATTTAACCGCATTGAAAGGTGTATATAATATAGAATAATAAACAATTAAATTGTTATATGAATGCATCTACATATGTTATATGTATAATGAAACATCTATTCCATCTTATCATGTATGAGTTGCATTCATAGTTATAATGGCTGAGCACAAAGTTATCTAACTTCAAATATGTACTTTCACAGGTTCACATCACATTTTATTACAAAACACTGCATCTAATAAAAATCAAAAGAAAAAAGCAAAAAATAGCAAAGAAAATAATAAAAAATTGGATGGGTTCGGTAAAGATGAGAACATATCTGTGATGCATGGAGTCGGACGAGTTCTAAATCCTAAATGTAATAAAAATAATATAGTTTTGCACAAAACGCACATTTGATATCTCAAAGTAACAACGAAATGTCTGGATAAATGTTCCATTTCAAGTTTTACATACATACATATAGGTACATTGTATTTTAAAACATAAAGTAAACCATTTCACACAAATTAATATCTGAATTATGCAATTTTTGAAATATGTAAATACTTAAAATGGAAAATATTTACAATAATGGATATTCTGTTGTTTCGAAGTATCAAATAATTTTTAACAACATTTGTATAGTTATAGATAATAAAAAAGAATTTACGCATCCACCTATAAGTATAATGGAACAATTCCAAAGTTTACCCAATCTATTCGTTGGCTATATCAACGAGAATTATTTACCACATTTCTCCAACATCCAACATGTTGAAAGAGCGGCCAGGAGTTTGAGCGATGCAGATTGTCTTATGAATGAATGGAAGGTAAGTTCGTTCATAAACCTTTCGAGATTGTATTCGGTAGTATTAATTTTATTCTTTCAGGTTAAAGACAGCAAGCATTTTGGTCTTTTGGTTGCCATAACTGGTGTGATGTGTGCAAATGAGTCGCCCGTCTCTTCGTGGCATCCTATAAGAGGTCAGAGACGAGCTGAAGCTCAGTATCCGTAAGTTTGTTTCTTGATTTTTCAGTTGAATGGTTGCATCAAAGAAAAAATGTTAATGTTGTGAAATGTTACAGGAAAATCTCCGAATTCCCTCTACTGGATCAAAATCAATTTATTTCTGGAAAAACTCTGAATGCAGATTATAAAACATATTACAATGTCATTAAGAAATGTAATAGTGTCTTAGATACGAACGGATTTGATGAAGAAATGAATATAGATGATGTATTTTAACTTATGTATTATTTTGTTCATGATATGATTATTGATGTCCATGACTGTGACTTGAGTCAAGATATTGAAAAAAATTAATTCAGTGCTATTTTTAATTTTTCAAGTTTCCTTGATAAAACTTAACGGCAACTATTAAATGTTTTGAAATTAATGAGGCATAACTTATAACAATTGGTGGATATATTTAAGATTGCAATTTTATTAATTTATTAATGAAAATAAAACAAAAAGTTTTGGTTATACATTTATTTTAACTAATAATTTATCGAAACAGATGTACATAAAACATTTGTCATATTTTGTTATTTTGTACTTGCAAATAAATTTTATGGTTGTGATCGAAAGTAAAAAGCATATTATGAGAAATTTTATTTTGAAACCTTTCTAATTATGTATCAATCAATTATAAAATGATTCTATGTTTAATCAATGAAAATATGTTTGAACAAAGATTTTCAACACACAACACTGAAAAATAAGCATTTCAGAAGACCAAATCTTCGCTGGTCACCTTCAAGAATATAAGTCAAAATGGCTGATCTTCATATATAAATAAAATGCGCTACGAACATGGATATTACTTTGAAAATGTTGAAGTTCATTAGATTATTTTTTCTTATATTTTTGAATTTTCCTTAAAATGATAGAAAGCGATCCAGAAAATGAACAATTTACTTTTATTTTCTTGATAGTCAGCACATTGATATATGCATTAACGGATTTATCCGAAGTTTAATTGAATCAATCTGCTCTGACAATCATCGAGCTACCGGGAGCTGGATGAGGATGAACGCGAGTGTCGGCGTCGAGGCCTTTGAGGGCTGCGAGAACGGCCTGTCCTGCGAGGTCTAGGTGGAGGAGAGCGACGACGGATTCCCCCACCCATTGGTGGACTGCGACGAGACCTGATGTATCTGGAAGCGTTTTTATTGAAAAATCTGTGAATTTCATAGAGAAGATACTCATATTTTGTGTTGTTTTAAAAGGTATTTTATTCCTATATGCACCTGGGAGGAGATCGTCGACGTGGCGGTCGCTGGAAGCGAGGAGACAAGCGTCGAGGGCGCGAAGGTATCAAAACCGGAGCAGCTGTAATTTCTTGTCCATCGATTTGACCTGAAAATTAATTTTGATATGTATTAATTTGAAAAAATATACACATTTAGCATTGCATACTGCATTGGGCTTAGTATCATCATTATAATGCTGAATTTTAATCTTGTCAAGATTCCGATAATAGTTTTTTTGAGTATGGTTATTTTAGAATATTCATTACATCTGATTGAATGTATGTTATATTATTTGTCATACTTCTACTACTAATTCTATTCTTTGGTTGATTTGCAACAGTTTTATTAGGTTTATTGATTTTTGGGTTTGATTGGGTTATAAAATTTCAGAAAATAATACCTCCGTCCATGTGTTTCATGGCATTTTCAGCTTCATCAGGACTGTTGAATTCAACATATGCAAAACCCTTGCTATTCTGAGGATGTAATCGGTCGGGAGGCATTTCCACCGCTCTGACAACTCCGTACGTTGAAAATATTTCCATGACATGTTCTTTTGTAACATTTCTAGTAAGACGTCCTATATGTATCCTTAGAGGGCGAGGAGGTGGTGAACGTTCTCTGCGTTTTGTACGAGCATTTGGACCGCCCCGAGGTGATGGAGACCTAAAAATGTTCGATTTATAAATTAAAATTTGTTAATTTGATTCAATAAATAAGCATTTCACTATGACCACCTGGAACGATCTTTTGGTTTAGCTTTGTCGTTTGCAACAACCGGAGTCGATTTCTTCTTCTCTGATGACCTATCTCTTTCTTTACGATCTTTTGTAGGGCTTTTACTTTCAGGAGCCCTGAAAAATTATACACATTGCAATTTTGAATTTGAGAAAAATATGAAAGATTGAAATGAGCATTACTTTCGTTTGGGTCTCTGCCGATCTGCTCCGCTGCTAGAACTTGATGAACTACTAGAACTAGATGATGAGCGTGAAGAAGACCCTCCACTGCTGCTAGAGCTTGAACGGGAAGAAGATAACGAAGAACTGCTATCGGAAGAGCTAGAATATATTGAAACAATGAATATTACTATACCTTTACGAGAAGAATATTGCTTATTGCGAAAATTAACAAACCTTCCACTACTATCGCTGCTACTTGAACCAGATTCCTTCTTCTTTTTCTTTTCTTTTACTTTCTTTTTGTCATCAGTTGAAGCTGGAGCTGGCGACTGATTTCGAGCCCTGAAAACAATTTTTAATTAATTAATAATAATGTTACCACATATAAGTTGTGTTCAAGTTTTTAGATTTTAGAAAAACTTAACTAAATGACAAATCAGGATAAAGACAATCGCATAACGGATTATTACCTTATTTCACGATATGAAAAATGATCTGTTAACCAACTGAGAAGACATTCAATGGATCCGGTTAGGTCGGGATAGATTTTAGGTTAGAATAATAATAAGGATAACATACAAGTACTTGGCATTTATACAATGGATCAGTAGCTAATTTTATAATAAACATCGACAGCTAAATAGTAAAAACGTTGAGGTTATGTTTTACACCATACGAATGCCAAACAGATTCACACGACACCTTGATTCGTACGGAAACGAAAGAAAGATGATAAATAAATGAACATGGAATGAAGATTATAGGTACGTTTACTGAAACGGGAACCTTGAAACCGGTAAAAATATGTATGTGAAATGTAGACAATTCTATTCTTTATCGATTCAATATTCATAGAAAATATCAGATAAGAAAACAGCGAAACTCACATGTCGTAATGGAATGTTCAAAAAGGTATCTGATGATGTATCAAAACGTTAAACACGAAGACTTTCAACCGAACGCTGAACTGAAAGCTAAACCGGCTTCTATTGACTGTTCGCCACACACTTAAATTTTCAAATAATTTATAATTTTCACCTAAGCTAGAAACACACCAAATCGACAAATCTCATCAAAATTTAATTTATTTTAATCATTTTGAAAATAATTTTATTGCGATCCATCAACAAATATTTTATAAAGTGATTTGATTAGGTTAAAGCTAGATTTCTTGTTGTTTTGGCCGTATTACATAAAACGTTTGACGTTTGACACTAGAAGCAGTAGTTTGTTTCCTTTCCGTTTTTCATTTTGTGAAATATTTCAACCGACTTTTTCTCGTATAAATTGCGTTTTCTTTTTCGCATGAGGGTACGTTTATACTTGATTAAATGTTGTATTTATTTATATTTTATTGTCTAACCTAGTCGTTTTGATCCTATTGTCAATTTGCCAGATTTCTATTAGTATTTTTGACTTAATGCGCATTATTATTTATTCTTTGACATTTACAAATGTGTAAAATTTAATTAATTCATTTATAAGAAAATAAACTGGTAAATTAATTTTTATTTGATATTATGATATGTTGAATAAGTTTTAAATTACAATCGAGAAGTAGTAACTTTTTCATTAGCTACACTTTTCAATATATATTTGAAAAAAAGTTCCTTTAAACTTCTAAATCAAAGATTTCACTTAACTTCTAATGTTATGTTAATATTCTGTATTTGTGATCGAACTAAACCGTTTTAGGCATGTGATTTTCCGAATTTTTCTACAAAAGTTTGAATTATTTGAAATGGAAAGTCTGTACATATATTATAGTATTAAGTATTGAACTATTTCTTTTTCTTATATTTGTATGTATGTATCATTCTGAATTATTTAGAAATCCTTTAGGTTTTCGTGTGATTTCTTAAAAAAAACTGTTGTTTTATGTGTATACTGAATAATATTTAAAATGATAATACATGTAATCTTATTGTGCTTTAATTTCATTAAAAATGAAAAATATTATATAGATGCTGCGGAATAGCCTAGTAGCCCTTACCAATGGGTTAGAAGGAGCGGCCCGAGGATGGACTGGAACACTCGGTCCGCTGACCATCTCGGCTAGAAAATCACATCTAATTCCGAACCCCGATGCGAATGAACATCGGAAAGTGTCTCCGTTCCAGAAAACAAACAACATGGCTGAAGTGGCCGTCGCCAGATTGGATGATTTGTTGAACTGGGGTCGCAAAGGTTCTTTGTGGCCGATGACCTTTGGATTGGCTTGCTGTGCTGTCGAGATGATGCATATCGCTGCTCCCAGATACGACATGGACAGGTTATTTTCATTCACAATATTTCTCTGATTTGCTTGATTGGTTAGTTGTAGGAATAAATGCACTAATCGATATTGTATGAAACCTATATTCATACATTTACCTACCGTGTTCCACTGAAAATAATATCTGGTATCATATACCTACATAGATTTTATTTTTTATCGATATTGAGTTAAGTACAGAAAATGGTTTTAAATATGATACAGAACCATTATCTGTACTTAATTCAACTTCGATAAAAAAAGTTGCTTGAATCCTTTGTGAAATTCAGTTTCCGTATATGATAAGATATTTAGATTTTAATTTTGCAATTGATTTTGCGGAAAGAAAACGGAATTGACTTAATTTTTTTTTTCGGAAAAATATAAGAAAAATAATTGGATAAGTTTCAAGGCCAAAAATGTATAAATTGAGATTTTAAGTCTATGTATACTAAATGGGAAGATTAGTTAAAAATAATAAAGAATAAAAAACAAATCTTGTATCAATTTATATAGAGAGAAAGGAACAAAAATAAAATTTAATATTAATTTTATCAAGTAGATGTCAGTATGCCATATTGTAATCAATAAAATGAAACATCATTTAAATAAATTGTATTAAAGTAAAATCGCATAAATTTTCCATTCCATTGAATTAAATTACAGATTATTGCTTATTCATGGTATTTTATGAAAATTTAATTTAAATTGTGTACAGATATGGTGTTGTATTTCGAGCTTCTCCCCGTCAGTCTGACGTGATGATCGTCGCTGGTACGCTCACCAATAAAATGGCTCCTGCTCTGAGAAAAGTCTATGATCAGATGCTTGAGCCTCGATGGGTGATTTCCATGGGCAGCTGCGCCAATGGTGGTGGATATTATCATTATTCCTATTCTGTTGTCAGGTTCGTTATTTTATGTCAGCTTCAGAATATGAATTATGGCTGTTTCTAGTTGTTTAATGGTTTTTATATTGTAGAGGTTGTGATAGGATCGTGCCTGTAGATATTTACGTGCCCGGTTGTCCGCCTACTGCTGAAGCTTTGTTATACGGTATTTTACAATTACAGAAGAAAATCAAGCGAATGAAGAATGTTCAAATCTGGTACAGAAACTGAGCTAAATATGTAAACATAAATATATTTAGTTATCAATGTATCTTTTTTGTTAAATTATTTTTAAATAATAAATTATGTAGAGAAAATTCGTACGGATGTAAATAAATAAAATGGATCAATATCACCATAATTTTCATGTTTTATTAATAAAAAAGTAGATTATTGTTTACTACACATCATATGGGTTTTAAATTAGTAAGTATTGAATTGTAATTTCTAAATTAGTATGTTTAACATATATTTCGATAAATTCTTTCATAGTTTAATCATTGATTAATAAATTATGACATTGAATAGTATCATTAATTATAATCAATTTTCGTAAACAGGTATATATTTTTTGATGATTGTATTTAGTAAAAAAATAACAATTACAATTGATATCATTGTGAATTTCAAGTAGTTGGAAATTTGGGATCATGACTGATAATTTTTTAAATTCAGTGAATCTGATTTATCCATTAAGAATGTGTCCATTATTATGATTGTGATCTAAGTCGAGGAATTAAAAAAAAAATATGAGTGACAGTTAATTCTGCTCACATTGTTGTATATCATAATATATTCCAAATTGAATATCTTTTGTAGAATTGAAAGTATTTTATTCTGTACGTTGTTTTAACCTTCAACAGAGCACTTAACAAAGGTAAACACAAAACATTAAATATCTCAAAATGATAGAAACATGGCTTCGACTATTGTCATAATGAGCACATGCGATTCATATCTACTATTTCCTAACTTCATTCAAAAGTTGAAATCGATTCAATATAATTTTTTATCAATATGATACAATTTTGAAATTATGCATTATCTAAAAGATCTAAACATTTTATGATCTAAATCATAAAATATAATTAACATATTTGAACAATGCAGAGTAATCAGCAGATAAAAAATCAGAGATGTCGAACATTTTCGAATCTAAACTTGTATAATGAGCAACATCCTTCGATCCAAGTATTACAATAAATTTTTCAACATTGGCATTGAACAAAAATGTCAGCATTGTATTGTACGACGTGGCAATAAAATTGATCTGCTAAGCTAGTCAGTATATCGTCGGACGTCGGATAGTCAACTCCTTTATCAGATGCTCCAGCGAGAAAACTGTCTTCTGCTTAAAGATGGACCTCAACTCGAGGCAGTACTCGCTGGAGACGGAGGAGAGAAAGTCAGGGATCGGCGCCAGGAAAATCAGGTAATGTAATACAATAATCTTGTTGTGCAACTTTCTTTGCAATGAATGGTGTTGTGCAAATTATTTTTGCACAATGCTTCCAATGTTGCATACTGATTTGTTTGATCTTGTAGAAAGTTGTGTTCGGTGATCAGGTTTGTTGTGTAGTTTCTGTACAGTTTTTGTGTGTGTTAGTTAAAGTTTATCATGTATTATTTGAATATATGAAAAATGCGGGAAAACTATAAATTTAATGTGCCATTGCCGTTGCCATTTTATTATATGAAATCTTTATATAAAAAAGATAATTATTGTTTTCATTGTATGTGTTTGAATGTAATTGTGTCAACAATAATGTAAACTAGTGCATATTTGGCATCTTGAGTTACAGATAGACAAACAGATTAGCATTTTTGTATATAAAAAAAAGATCAATGGTTTTCTGTTATTCAGGTTTTTCATTCCAAATTAACCCATTTTCATTTCAAACCATCCAATTTTCATATCAATTTGAAATGAATAATGATCAATTTGGAAAGAAATTGGTTCAATTTAAATTGAAAAATCATGACAATGATAATGTTACCTATTTGAATGATGGTTTTCATAATTGCATTTAATACACATTCGAATTTAACCGTGTCAACAAAAATATAGAGCGACAGGTATTTAGCGCCAAAGTTTAATACAAATACGCAAATTAACACTATTAAATATAAAATAATAATTTAAAATATTAATTGAATTATAAAAATTGAAAAAAATATCGAAAATTCACATTGATTCACTTTTTGAGCCGAATGCTTCGTTGAAAAACTCTTTTCTATATTACGAAAGATTTGCAAATAGGCTATTGTTATTTGCAAAAAAACTTCAAGTACAATTTCGTTTGAATTTCCAAAAGTGTCCGATTTGAATTTCAAATCGCACAGCTCATTCAATAAGTGCACCGAAATCGCGATTTAAACAGTTGATCAGTAAAAAGTGTGCCGATTTTTAATCAACGCCGTATTTGGTAGAACAATAATAACTATTAATATACCTACCTAACTATTACAAAACATGGCTATACACTTATTAAATATCGTTATGCATACGAATATGATAGACTATTATCGTTTTTTCAGGTGTAAAAGCGACGAATGCAAATTCTATATTTACATTTAACACTTGATAAGAAAAGTCAGTATCGCGTATAACATAACGTTAAACATTTTTGAATCTGTTTTTTGATATTTATTTTTCGAAAATGTAAAGAATAGATTCTGAAAAGTCTATAAGCTGTTAGTTTCAGTTTTTTAAGTTGTGTTAGTTAAACGTTGAAATTTCGAGTTTTCACAGAAGAAATTAGCACTATATTTAGGTTGACCCATAAATAATGACATGTACCTATTAATCCATTACTAAATATATATTTTTTTAATTGTATACATTTAGATTAATAATGATGTTTTTTCTACATATTTAGATATAATTATATAGTTTAGGTACCTATATAATATGTTCATGAAAAATCATGAAAATTTCATATTCGAAAATAATTTTTTTTCGAATTATTCGAAAAATGAAAAAAAAAAACAATTCGAAATCTCAAGTGCAATAGTTTTTCTTTACCCATCCAGTTGAATAGGTACACCATAATTTATTGGC
The DNA here is from genome assembly GCA_024721215.1 of Cheumatopsyche charites. NCBI lineage: Eukaryota > Metazoa > Arthropoda > Insecta > Trichoptera > Hydropsychidae > Cheumatopsyche > Cheumatopsyche charites. Next base: position 1,413,940 of record CM045577.1, on the reverse strand, counting down.
ACTCCTAAAAAGTTTTTATTTAAATATATGGTTCTATTGAGTTGTTTGTGTTGAAAATTGATTCAATGAACAAAAAATTTAAGGAAAAAAGGTTTACTTTTCTGATTATCTATATAATTTAATAGATAAAGATATACTTAGGGAAAATTATGTTTCGTTGAAACATTTGTACATAGCAGCGTTAAGAGATAACAACGTAAGCAATATTTTTTAAAAGTTAAATAAAAAAAAAGTACATAAAAAATGGAATACATATAAACATTTATTGCAATACATAAAACAATCATTTAAATGTTTGTTGCTGAAGTAATTGCTTAATTGCTGTAATTACAAGTTTTAAACACGTAGAGTTTCAAATAACATAAGCTTTCTTATAAATATTAGGTTATCTTGAAATTGCGCTAAGTGATAAAAACTGTCCTTGTTCATTTGGTTCACAGAGTTGATATATTTTGAAAAAGAGTACCATAAATAGGAAAAGAAAATGTGTTTGCTTTGCGGTTGTTGTTGCAAGTAAGTTTTTTCTCTGAAATATACAAACAAAATATCATTTTACATCATCCAGTAGAATTTTTTTTGCGAACTGAATCATTTATAAGCATTTCCTGAAAAATGTCATGTATCGAAAATACAATTATACATACTACCTACCTGCCTATCTAATCTTGCCGGACGTTAATATTGATCGTATTGAATTGAATAACAGATCAATTATTTTGGCACGAAATAGATAAAATTTTATCATCAAAACGTGATCATTTCCATTTTTTATCCTCGCCTTTGTCCTAAAATTCAATATGATTCGTTAAAAAATCGTCTCAAAACCATGAATATCAGTTTCAGTTGCTATAATACTCTTTGAGTAGGTATAATATTATGAGTTTTTTAGATCTAAACGTAACTAACTTCGTTCAGTATGATGCTGAGAAAAATTGTCAAACATATTTGATGTGTTTATTGAAATTCCCTTCATTGTTCCATTTTTCAGAAGTTATAATCAAACTAATTTCGTTTATAATAAGCTATAAATGTGCTCAGTTAAAATTAGAATATAAAGTTTATTTAAAAGGCTTCTGAAATAAATTATTAATCATCTCATGGTCAAATAAATTGTCTTTCAATGGTAGGTAGGTAGGTAGTTATCTTTATTATTCAGGAAAAATATTTCACACATAGTTGATTATGACTGTATTATTTAGTCCCTGGTAAGCTATCCTTCGTGATAGTTTTTATAATGATTTAATGTAGAATTCCCTGTAAACGTAAATGTGGCGCCCATAGTTTCGCCTAGTTTTGCCGGTACCCAACTAGGCCGGTCTAAAAAGCTGGCAGTTAAAAGGCGGGATGGTGGGCTTTCTTCGTAATGTATTATTTAGTGCTTTGATGTTTAAATCTCTTTTTTTTCAAAAAGTGCAGTTAGCCACAATCAACCTTGAACGGCTCATACTTGTATGTTCCAAGTTTAACATTTTCCATTCCATGTTCAACATTTTCAATTGCAGGGATCAATACTTTCTATTTTAAGCTTAATATTTCTAAAATTGAATCAAATTTTTTCAGAACAATCAGTAAAATGTTTCGAATTAATTTTCAAAATATTGAACTCAAAGGAGAAAACATGCATTTTTAAGATTCATATACATATGAATTATTTATATTTTCGGTTGCATATTTACTCTCTAAAACTAATAAAAAATTTTACTACAAACACTTTTAGTTCATAAATTATAATATAACTGATATTATTTTCAAGATTCATATAGAAAATATTCTTATTTCCAGACTTGCTATCCTAGGAGGTCTCATCGTTGTAGCCGTGGTAGTTACCCTTTTAGTAGTGTTTTTGGGCGGAAGCGATGATGAAACCAAAGCCCGTTGGGGTTTGGCCGATGACAACGTTTTTAAGAATGCTGCTGTGACTGCAAATGGGGTAGAGTGTGCTGCTATTGGAAGGTAATGACTCAGCAATACAATTGTTGAAGTACATATCATGAATAATTCATACTTGGTCACCACTGAAATACACCATTTTCACTGAACTGATTTGACCAATTTTATTGTAGATGATTTTTCTTGTTCATATGAAAGGTGCTTGAATTTCAGGTTTGCACTGGTGTGGTTTGTAGTAAAGAGAGCGCAAGACTTACTGTATCAGCAATAACGATCATTGTATATATTTCCATGCTTCCATCATATCTATTCAGGGATGATTGGTGATATAGGATATTATCAGGGAATTCGTGTTTTAGAATAATTCTTAAATTAAACATTCATGCATACATATATGTGTATATGAAACATCTATCATTTAGTCAATTAATTAAGTTAACTATTTATTTTTAGTGATAGTTTTAGTATATTTTGTGATCAATAAATTTTCAAATCGTGGATAGTTTTATTATTTGACACTAATACTTGATGCTTTTAGAAGTTTTCAGGAATATCATAAAATTCATAATACGTTTGTATTTATCTAATTTCATTTTTATTTAAAAATATGGACGCATATTCATTTGCAATCATTTTTTATCGTTTTCAATCAGAAATCTTTTTATATTTTCAAAACTAAATCATTTAGCATGTGATAATCTTTTGATTCAAAATACATTTAATATGAATTACAAATAATTTATCATTATGCATGATGTAACTTAATAGTACATTTAATAAATTGATGGAATAACGCAGTATTACGATCAAACACCAAAATCAGTTTCATGTATTGCTTTAAATATTGTACGTTTTGAATATCTAATAATTGATTTTGAAAAATATATCATTTCAGAGATATTCTTTTGAAAAATGGATCTGCAGCCGATGCCGCTATAGCTATGTTGTTTTGCGATGGAATTGCTTGCACTCAATGCATGGGATTAGGGGGAGGTTTTCTGTTAACAATTTATACACATGCTACAGGGCAAGTGAAAATTTTGAATTCTAGAGAAGTTGCTCCGTTAGCCGCCACAGAAAATATGTTTGAAGGTGGAAATATATCGACAGCAGTTGGTAATAATATATAATTGAGATTGATCAAAAAGATTATTTGATTGAAAATGTTTATATCGGAAGAAAATATTTGTTTAAAGGTGGAAAAGCAGTCGCTGTTCCTGGAGAAATACGAGGGTATCAAGCTTTGCACAACCAGTATGGAAAATTACCGTGGGCTGATCTGATTCAACCAACAATAGATCTGTGTAGAGAAGGACATTTAGTGACTAATTATTTAGCCAGAGTTTTACTTGAAAGAAAAGATAGAATATTGGCAGAACCATCACTAAGGTATTGATTAATACATGAATTTAGTAAGAGATTAATCTACCTAGGTATACTGTATTAAAAAAGTTGAAATTTTACATTTTTGATTTCAGCGAAATATTCATAAACCCAGAAACTAATGATGTTTATAAAGAAGGCGATAAAATTAAGCGACTAGTATTGGCCAACACTTTAGAAATCATAGCTAGAGATGGAGCAGATGCTCTTTATAACGGAAGCCTGACAAAACCATTTGTACAAGACGTACAGAGTTTCAACGGAATAATCACAGAAGAAGATATGCACAACTACAAGTACTAATTGATTTAGTAAAACAATAAGATTACATATTGTGAAATACTGAAGTTTTTTAAAATTCTATTCCTTTTACAGGCCACAATGGTTGGACCCATTAACCATTGACTTTGATACAGATTTAAAATTACATACAGTACCTTTGCCAGGATCAGGTCATGTCCTTACGATGATAATCAACATTTTAAAAGGTTGGGTGTTCCCTCTCAGTAAATACAGCAAAGAAAAATTGGACGTCGAACAGAATAGTGTTGTGTATTGGCACAGAATCGTAGAAGCATTCAAATATGCTTTTGCTAAAAGAACAGGACTTGGAGATTTAGCATTTTTACCGGAGGATAAATTAAAACCGGTAATTAAATACTTTGACTGGCTAATTTAATGAATCAAAATTATTAAGAGAATATAGCTTACAATAATGTGAATTAACATAGCTTTTAGATAACATGACTTCAGTAGAATATGCTGAGTATTTGAGAACTCTTATAGCTGATAATAAAACGTACAATGACTGGAAACATTATGGTACCGAATTCGATATATTGGAAGATCATGGAACTGCACATATTTCAGTCATGGCTCCCAATGGAGATGCTGTAGCTGTGACCAGCACAATTAATTTCATGTAAATTAAACAAAATTAAGTATTGTATCGTTTCAAATTAGCATTTTGTAAAGGCGACTTATTTTCATTTCAGTTTTGGTGCATTTAGGCGTTCTCGATCAACAGGAATCATATTGAACAATGAAATGGATGATTTTTCGTATCCTGATATTGTAAGCATTTATGGAATACCTTCATCTCCGACTAATTATCCTAAGCCAGGAAAAAGGCCATTGTCTTCTATGGTTCCGACGATTGTTGTGGAAAAGGGATTAGGCCCTCGTTTCATCGTAGGAGCAGCTGGTGGAACTAAAATCCCTACACAAGTAGCATTGGTAATTGAAAAAAGAAATCAGTTTATGTTTACCAATTAATGTTAAATATTTTCTATTTCAAGTTTGATATTTCAAAAATTTCATCAAACAGTTTTGCAATAATTCTGATAATGTTGTTGAAAGTGGTTTGCTGTAATTTTCGGAATATTGATCTTAAAGTGGAAGATACTGAACTTAAAAAAAAAATTGAATTTTAAGCACATAGGTATGTAAATAAGATATGAATCGAATGATAAAATTTTATTTTAATTTATCAAATAGGTTCTATTGAAGCATTTGTTATTAGACAAACCTCTTGCAGAAGCAATCAATGAACCAAGACTTCATCATCAATTGCTTCCAATGACTATTCAGCATGAATTTGATTTTGATGCGGTATTAATATTCAATAATTATAATAGTTTTTTCAATCAATAATATACAAATGATAATAATGACAAGTATTATTTGAAATAGACACTTTTACAAGAATTGAGAAGTATCGGTCACAATACTTCTGGAGAAGCTCCAACATCCGGTTTTGCAGCATTCACAGCAATTTCGATGAATCGTACGGGTGGTTATATCGAAGCTCAACTGGATCGAAGACGTTTGGGAAGTGCTGCAGGATTTTAAGAAGAGTGATCATTTTAATGTTTCAAGATACATATTTATTAATAAATCAATAAATGATACTTATGAATAAAAATGTATTTTATTTATTGATAGCTAGGTATGTTGTTTTTCATAAATTGGTTTCATTTTATGATTCAGATTGGAATGAAGAAGGCATTTCTTTTTTTTTACTTATTTTATGAAGAAAAAATATTTTTAAGCCGAAAAAATTATAACCTTACCCCAATTTTCGGATTATTTATTGTTAGAAATTTGTTAAAATATGAAATTAAGTATGTACCTATATTTATATAGGTAGGTATATACTCATATATTTTTTTTAAAGCATAGATAACCTCAAATTATAAATAACAATTAATTAGTGTCACTGTTAGCAATAAAACAATTGTGCAACGACACCAACTGAAAAATATAAGAGAATTAACTCAAAAGTATATGAAATCAAAGGGTCTGGACACACGATGGGCATTCAACGCGTGTTTCCATAAGGAAGATGGGGAGATTTGATCCTTCTTTTGTTTTTAGCCCATAACTGTCTTTTGAAATATCATATTTTCAAAAAAATATTGTCAAAGTAAGCTCGATTTAATTTTTAGTATATAGACACTATCATTTCAAAAACGAGATTTTTAAAAAAGTTGTCAAAGGAAAAAAACAAAAGGAGGGATCAAGTCTCTTCGCATTTCCCTACAATTATCGCAATGCGTATTTCGATTTTCTATAAAAATGCGGATCGAGCAGATCATGCCCTAAAGTCACAAATAAATAAGGAAAATACACAATAAATCATTTTTTAATAATTTAAATCTACGTTTTGATGAAATAAGATCATCGAATAGTTCGATTTGGAAATGAATCGATGATCGAGAATTCGATTATTATGACCAAATTAATGTGCAACGATTAGCAGTTTCAAATTATAAAAGGAGTGCAATTGCCACGAGGAGCTCATTGTGGTATAGAACTAACGGAGATAAAGATATCTAAGGATCCATATAGATCTCCCTCGGTTCTATACCAATAATCATTTTAGAATTAATTAATATAATATTTAAGTAAATTTATTATACTCAATAAATATAAATACATTTAATATAATATAATAAATGAAGGATTACGCGTACTTAAGTGATGTAAGTTGAAAAAAATATACCCACTTATAATTCATTATAATTGAAAATACATATAATAATAATAATTTTTTTTTCAGATTGTAAATATTCAATAATTTTAACATCATTTAGGCAACAACCAATATTCAACAGTATTTTTTCGAATTTTTCTTCGAAAAAGGTAAATATGTATATTTCAATTTTATTTTTTATAATTTTGTTTATATGTACAATTATCATACGCTGATTACAATTTGTTTATTTAGGTTTATTTGAAGACTTGAAATACACATGCATCGATCAATAGAAAATCAATAGAAAATTGTCAATTTCCACAATTCATCATTTTTATTTCACGCTGTACAAGATTTTGGATTCATCAAAATTTCCGGAGAAAAAATTTCGCTGTTGAATACATAGATTTTTAGCGAGTAAGATTATTTTATAATTATGTAAGATTTAATATAATATTTTGACAACTTTGTAAATTATGTAGATAATCCATTAGTTATTAAATTTACGTTAAGTAAGGTTTTCTTTAAGATTTTTCGGGTTAAGTTAGATTAATCTAGATTGTGTCTCACTTTTCAAGAATGCTTACGATTGTTTATATCAATATTTTCTATGCAACACACTTATTTTGTCACTTGTAATATATAAAAAGGATAATAACAAGTTAGATTTTGTCGAATGTCTTTGGTTTCCTCCACAAGCAATGAAACCCCTGCATACTTGTAGAGAAAATCATCGGAGTTAGATTAGTTAGTTTATTTTTTAGTTAAAGTTAAACTGATATAGAAGGAATGGTTATAAATTTAAGTTAGGTTATGTTGACTGTCATGTCGATGGTATTCTCCACAAGCGATGAAACCCCAGCATACTTGTGGAGAAAATCATCGGAGTTAGATTAGTTAGTTTATTTTTTAGTTAACGTTAGACTGATGTAAGTGCCAATTTATGTTAGGTTATGTTGACTGTCATGTCGATGGTATTCTCCACAAGCGATGAAACCCCAGCATACTTGTGGAGAAAATCATCGGAGTTAGGTTAGTTAGTTTATTTTTTAGTTAACGTTAGACTGATGTAAGTGCCAATTTATGTTAGGTTATGTTGACTGTCATGTCGATGGTATTCTCCACAAGCAATGAAACCCCTGCATACTTGTGGAGAAAATCATCGGAGTTAGGTTAGTTAGTTTATTTTTTAGTTAACGTTAAACTGATATAGAAGGAATGGTTATAAATTTAAATTAGGTTATGTTGACTGTCATGTCGATGGTATTCTCCACAAGCGATGAAACCCCAGCATACTTGTGGAGAAAATCATCGGAGTTAGATTAGTTGTTTATTTTTTAGCTAACGTTAGACTGATGTAAGTGCCAATTTATGTTAGGTTATGTTGACTGTCATGTCGATGGTATTCTCCACAAGCGATGAAACCCCAGCATACTTGTGGAGAAAATCATCGGAGTTAGATTAGTTAGTTTATTTTTTAGTTAACGTTAGACTGATGTAAGTGCCATTTTAGGTTAGGTTATGTTGACAGTCATGTCGATGGTCTCCTCCACAAGCAATGAAACCCCTGCATACTTGTGGAGAAAATCATCGGATTTAGGTTAGTTAGTTTATTTTTTAGTTAACGTTAGACTGATGTAAGTGCCAATTTAGGTTTGGTTATGTTGACTGTCATGTCGATGGTATTCTCCACAAGCGATGAAACCCCAGCATACTTGTGGAGAAAATCATCGGATTTAGGTTAGTTAGTTTATTTTTTTGCTAACGTTAGACTGATGTAAGTGCCAATTTATGTTAGGTTATGTTGACTGTCATGTCGATGGTATTCTCCACAAGCGATGAAACCCCAGCATACTTGTGGAGAAAATCATCGGAGTTAGATTAGTTAGTTTATTTTTTAGTTAACGTTAGACTGATGTAAGTGCCAATTTAGGTTTGGTTATGTTGACTGTCATGTCGATGGTATTCTCCACAAGCGATGAAACCCCAGCATACTTGTGGAGAAAATCATCGGAGTTAGATTAGTTAGTTTATTTTTTAGTTAACGTTAGACTGATGTAAGTGCCATTTTAGGTTAGGTTATGTTGACTGTCATGTCGATGGTATTCTCCACAAGCAATGAAACCCCTGCATACTTGTGGAGAAAATCATCGGAGTTAGATTAGTTAGTTTATTTTTTAGTTAACGTTAGACTGATGTAAGTGCCATTTTAGGTTAGGTTATGTTGACAGTCATGTCGATGGTCTCCTCCACAAGCAATGAAACCCCTGCATACTTGTGGAGAAAATCATCGGATTTAGGTTAGTTAGTTTATTTTTTAGTTAACGTTAGACTGATGTAAGTGCCAATTTAGGTAAGGTTATGTTGACTGTCATGTCGATGGTCTCCTCCACAAGCAATGAAACCCCTGCATACTTGTGGAGAAAATCATCGGAGTTAGATTAGTTAGTTTATTTTTTAGTTAACGTTAGACTGATGTAAGTGCCAATTTAGGTTAGGTTATGTTGACTGTCATGTCGATGGTCTCCTCCACAAGCAATGAAACCCCTGCATACTTGTGGAGAAAATCATCGGAGTTAGATTAGTTAGTTTATTTTTTAGTTAACGTTAGACTGATGTAAGTGCCAATTTAGGTTTGGTTATGTTGACTGTCATGTCGATGGTATTCTCCACAAGCGATGAAACCCCAGCATACTTGTGGAGAAAATCATCGGATTTAGGTTAGTTAGTTTATTTTTTAGCTAACGTTAGACTGATGTAAGTGTCAATTTATGTTAGGTTATGTTGACTGTCATGTCGATGGTATTCTCCACAAGCTATGAAACCCTTGCATGCTTGTGGAGAAAATCATCGGAGTTAGATTAGTTAGTTTATTTTTTAGTTAACGTTAGACTGATGTAAGTGCCAATTTAGGTAAGGTTATGTTGACTGTCATGTCGATGGTCTCCTCCACAAGCAATGAAACCCTTGCATACTTGTGGAGAATATCATCGGAGTTAGATTAGTTAGTTTATTTTTTAGTTAACGTTAGACTGATGTAAGTGCCAATTTAGGTTAGGTTATGTTGACTGTCATGTCGATGGTCTCCTCCACAAGCAATGAAACCCCAGCATGCTTGTGGAGAAAATCATCGGAGTTAGGTTAGTTAGTTTATTTTTCAGTTTTAATTAATATAGAACGATCTAGGATGAATTATTATATGTATATACGTTTCAATTGAAGTAAGGTTATGTCGATGGTCTGCTCCACAAGTGGCGAAAATAGTCGCGTTTTCCGAGCGATTTTCCACGCAGACGCGAAAGTGCTTTCGGAGCTTTTCCTTCTCAGTGCGGCTCCGAGCCGCTAATAGTCACTACGCGTTTTCCATCGGGAAAAGTCTCGGGAAAAACTTTTCGATCTCGGGAAAATCACAGTTCATAACTCGACTCAGATTTAGGTTAGAATATAGTCATAATTTGAAACACATTTACTGTGCTTTTTTCATCATTTAGTTTTGATTTTATTTATTCAACTTAGGATTACTTGTCTTTATATATAGTTCAAATAGTGTACTTTTTTTTATTAGGCTATGACAATATTTTTCAGATTTTAATGTCTTTATATATAGTTCAAAGATTGTATTTTTTTTCGTTGGGCTATGACTGAATGTTATTCACATTTATATATCTTTATATATAGATCATATTAGCTATTATGTTAAGCGATTGTTAGTTTTTTGGAATTAATTACTTATAATGATATCTTACTGTGGTTAAATCGATGACATGTAATTACTGGAATTGTAATTGTAATTTTTTGGTGAAATGTATTTTGCAAGAAAAAGTTGTCTTAAAATATTCACTGGGAGTAATTTTGAGTAACAAGGAGTAACTGGGATGATAATATAATATAATAAAATTTATTTATTATATTAAATTTATAAAAAAAAAGAAAATACACATTACACAAGAATCTAATTGACAATTCTGTTAAGTTAATTAATTTATATTAATAAATATTTATAAATTCTTTATAAAATTTGCAATAAAGTTATTCTTAAAAAAAAATCATTTTTTAATGAAAATAACATGAGTCATAAAAAAAACCCTGATTATTATTATCTTGAATAATTTTGAATGAACTGTCAAAGTTTTTTTAATAATACATTACACAATGATTTAATACATATTAATATTTAAAAATATAGAATTCACACAATTTTTAACACATTTAAAAATGGTGAAATTCAAAAGTGTCGAAGAGTTTGACATTTGACTCGAAAAGTGATATTCGTTTTCAGCTGTGGCAGATGTGATTCGAGGTGAGTAAACTTTGAAGTTAAATCAAGAAAATTAAAGTAGATTAATAAATTTTTAATACAAAAAAAAAAATCATTAAATTAGTTCGTAGAATATGCTGTTTCATATTTTTACAACATTTGTGAGTTGAGAATCATCAAAAGCGATAAAAATTCATCAAATAATTCATTTGATTTGCTGCAAATCGCAAAATAATTAATTGTCAAATAAATAAAAATATTTTGAAAAAGAGTTAAGATGCTTATTACTTGTATTTATTACACAATGCGAAGACATTGTCCTGAAAGCGTAATCAGTTCATTACAGTTCACAATAACGAGCTCCATATAAAAACGACAAAACGAAAGTACAGTCGAGTATGAATCATCTAAATAACAATTTTACATATGTATTTGATTAAAAATCACACGAAAATATTCAAGTACGGTTAGTTATGATAAATAGTCGTAATTCACAAATGTAAGTTGTGGTTAATATCCAAATAGATTAAATTTTAAGTGAGTTCAGTTTCGTTGTTTTAATATTTAATAGGAGAATTTGATTTAGTGGAACATTTGAATATTTTCTTTTCTAATTTTATCAAAAGAATTATATTATTATCAAAATAAACTTAATATTTCGAGTACATTCATAGTTCGATACCATTTTTTTTAAATCTAATTTTTCGAATAAGAGTTTTTCAGAGAAATAAATCAAAACAGGAGATAAAGTGTCCCACCTTCTTTTATATCTTTTAAATTGAAATTATGCAATATGTTTCCCAATACAAACGAGTATAAAAAATAATAATAACTAGTTTATACCTAAAAATTTAAATTAAAAGAGGATCGAATAATCGAGAGCATACTATACTCGAATGCAAAGCTCAAACGAACACAAAAAAGCAATTTCGTCTCACTCAATTCGCCATTTTATTGCGACTCTCACCGCCATAATAGAGTTCTAATTAAAACGAGCCACCGAGGGTAAAAATATTCTGTCGCTTGAGGGTTAACATTTAAATTTCTAAAAAAATTACTTATATCATACATTGATATGAAAAAAAATTCGGGGCTTCTATTCGAAGTTTCATCGTGAAAGGATAAGCGGTTGAGGAGTTTATGAAGCACATTACAAAGCACGTTCATACAGAATTATTCGATTGAATTCTAGACTTATAAGTCGAACGATAATAAGCTTTTAAGCAATGAATAGTATCAATTCAAGTCAAGAGGACAAAATCAACTCTATTGAAAGACTATTTGACGACTGAAAAGGCCGAGGGGTACAAGTGACTTCGAGGAAAGAGCGCTCAAAGTTAAGCATGTACCTACATGTATAAGGAGGAGGTCGAGTGATTCGATGATATATTGAGGTACACGTTCCAAGTTCGTTTATATCTTTTTGCCACCGAATAAATGAGCGTACATAGAAGCGATTCCTGTACATTACTTAATTTTGACAAAAATGTCACTTGTACCCTTGAAATTATCTGTGGAAAAGGAAAATTTGTCGTTCGTCGTTCGCGTTGGGGGTTTTCCTTAGCGTCGCATTGTCTCTTCTGTTTGACCTTCTTTCGCTTTTATTTCTCGGTGTTTTGCTACATTTTTTTGTTGTACGGCATCATTGTGGACGAAAATAAAACAATTTAAAATAAACCGGAGACCTAGAGAATGTATGCGGTTTGTTTTGTCAGCGGTAAGAGTTCAGGGGTGGAAAACATTCGCATGGAAAAAAAAAACTACAGTTTTGCCATAGAAAAGATATTCTTTCTACTCATTTTGTTATGTCTTTTGTGGGAAAATTGTTTATCTTTCCTTTATAAGAGAATAATGAAATTTTTTTAGCTTCATTTTTATTTATGAACGTACAGTTTTATTAGTCACTTGTATATTTATTACACTAGTACACTTACAGTTCGTTGAGTACCTATCAACAGTTAGAAAAACTTCCAAATTAATTAAAATTATTTTCATAATAATGTAAACCTTAATATTTTTTATGCAATCGTCTCAATAGTAATGCAGCATTTCAAATAAAAATTTGATTTAAAACTCCGACATTTTCAGTCGCCATTTTGAATCATCCAATAATTACACACAACTCCTTCACTAACGACCAGTTTTTTCAATCGTTTCTCACGCCATGAGAACTACCAAAACTCTGTTTAACATTTACAATATTAAATATCATGAATATTCAGATTTAATACAAACACACTGATTAATATCCAATATATCATTTAGGAGAAAAGGTTTATAATATTCACGGGCCTGTCTGTTAGCTGATAAGTGGGACAGATGGATACGATATGTCTTAATTTGTCGTCTGGACCATCTGTCACAAATGACAAAGGCCTGAAAGCTATAAGCTGTTTCCTGAAAATTAGTCATAATCATAAATTCGCATTCAGTGTGAGCTTGTCGTTATTATGAGCTAAAATATATTTGATTATGCACTAACTCTGAGGGTCGTTTAATGTTGGGTTTCGAAAGGTTGAAAGTGGAATATTCTGATAATAAAAAGGTGATATAATCAATTTAATTGAATAAAATAAAAATTTGGTGATAAATAAAGATTTTTTTATAAGTAGTTTATTTATTTTATATGTACATAATATTGCATTAAATTGTTTTTTTTTCCGCGAATATAAATCGTTTAATGACTGATTGAAAATAAAGTGAAGTATTATCGATTTTTTTTATGTTCAATTGATGTTCTGATATTTATATTATTTTAATGTCGAACAATTACTTGATGTGATGATCCTCCATATCCATAACCACCCCCATAACTACTTCCATAGCTTCCACCATAGCTACCTCCATGATTTCCTACTCCTCCTCCAAAACCTCCAAATCCTCCATGTCCTCCCGATCCAGCCCCGAATCCTCCGTGACTTCCAAACCTTTCTCCGAGACCACCATGTACTCCAAATCCTCCTCCAAGACTTCCTAAGCCACCATGTCCTCCTGATCCTAAACCAACACCTCCATGACTTCCAAATCCCCCTCCAAGACCACCGTGTGTACCCAGTCCCCCAAAACTTCCATATCCTCCCGATCCTTGACCAAGACCTCCATGGTTTCCTAAGCCTCCAAACCCTCCTCCAAGACTTCCGTGGCCTCCCAAGCCTCCAAGCCCTCCTCCGAGGCTTCCATGACCTCCCAAGCCTCCAAATCCTCCTCCATGTCCTCCGAAGCTTCCTCCTCCAACACCACCATGACCTCCCAAGCCTCCAAATCCTCCTCCATGTCCTCCGAAGCTTCCTCCTCCAACACCACCATGACCTCCAAACCCTCCGATTCCCCCACCAAAGCCTCCTCCTATTCCACCATGACTAGGTCCTCCTCCAACAACAATTGGAACTTGGCTTTCGACTACGATTGGTTTAGGAACCGCGACAGGCACAGGTCGATTTATGGGAACTGGGTACGGTCTGGGGACTGGAACTTCAACTTTTTGAATCACTGGAATTCTTACAGGCACTCTAACTGTATAAGGCACAGGTCTATTCACTGGGATTGGAACAGCTCTTTCAACTGTGACAGGATACGGTCTCGGGACTTCAATAGGAACCGGACGTGGAATACTAACTCTAACTGGGACTTGGACTAGACGATTGACTGAGATTGGAATAGGTTGAGGAATTGGCACAGCCACTGTGTTTGTGATGACTTGACCTCCACCGAAACCACCTCCTCCAGTGTATCCTCCGCCATATCCTCCTCCAAAAGTTGCACCTCCATAACTTCCTAAATCTCCACCGAATCCTCCGCTTCCATGTCCTCCTAGATCTCCACCGAATTCTCCACCTCCATGTCCAAGATTTCCATCCAATCCTCCACTTCCATGTCCTCCTAAATCTCCGCCAAATCCTCCACTTCCATGTCCTATATCTCCACCCAATCCTGCTGCTCCATGTCCTAGATCGCCTCCATGACTAGTTCCAAGATTTCCACCATAATCATCTCCTCCATAGTTCCCAAAATCAGTCAATCCTCTCTTGTTTTGTTCCTGTTCTTTAGAAGCAGCCGAAGCCAGCGAAATCAATCCTAGCAATCTTAATATTCTCTGAAATCATACATTGGAATTCGAGTCGAATAACGAATTATAATATAATGAATAATTTCATACTAACCATTTTCACATTGAGAACGTTTTTCGAGAAGAAATCGAATTCAAATGATGATGATCTATCGAAATTGAGATTATTTATACTGGAAAACTCAAAATCATCATTTTGTGTTGCACAATCACTATATTGGGTTATCTAATTCCAATGCCAAAAATGCATCTCATGTTTTCTTAACGAATTATTGATTTATATTCGTATGATACAGTACTTAATAATATTGATAGAACATAAAAGTTATTTTAAAACAACACAAATAATAAAATCGTTATCTATGAATAAATCGATGTTTTGTCGTTCACATTAAAATTGCTGTTCCGGTTTATATTAAACTAACGATAAGATATGATAGTTTTTTTAAACTATACGATAGTTAATTAATCAGATATTTTATAATATAATCGATATTTGAAAAGTGATAGTCTCAACGTAATATAAAGAAATCTAAACGAATCGTTTTCGATTCATAAAATCAATTATTTCTAATGACTTTTGCTTTTCAAAATGTTTACGTTTTACGTTATAGGTTTTTGACGAAGTGATTATAATCGCTAATTTAATTTTAAAGTATAGATGTCTTTGAAAATTGAACGAAATGAGAATAGATTAGACAAAATTATATTTTAAAAAAATACCTATGTAATGTATCATATCAATATTTTTTTCTTCATAGAATTATTAAATATTGAAGGTATAAAAGAAATAATATACTAATGCTAAATTTTTCAATCTTAATTAATTATACATGATGATATAAATTGATCATTTTTGATCGAAATCCGGCAGTAACTTTCTCCATAGACCATGACTTTTAAATAAATCTATAATAATGCATTTGTTTTCTAATCACAATTCACCGTATTATGTCAGTGTTACTGATCGTTTAATATTATATTTTTCAGTATTTCCGATACGAATCGGAAGCATGATACGTATTAATTATTAATTGTTTTCGGTTAAAACGTGTAATTTTATTGAGGTAATAATTATGCGATTTGAAAAAAAATCGTATTCAAATTTCAAAAAAAGAAAGAAGTATTTTGATATTAAAAAATATAATTGTCAAGTATAAGTGATTCGTTTTTTTATGTCTTATCAGAAAATATCATATTTTTTGATGACTATTATGAGAATTGTATTCGATTCGAGTTCCCATAGAATTATAGAATTCATTCGAATTGAATTGAGTGAAATTTGATCGACCAGATTCTTTGTAATATAAATCTGATGAGTTTGATAAAATATTGAGGTCACTGCAAATAAAGAGTTTGAAATGATACCAATTTGCATATTTTTAAAATATTTAAATTATTATTTTTCGTCGATTATAAATCATTTCATTAACAATAAAATAATCATGAATAATGCTAAAATTAAATTAAGTTATTTATGGAGCGAAAGATTGGTACAATATATTCGACTTATTCGATAAGGTTAAGTTAGTTTATAAATCTTTTTCAGATTAATTAATAAGTTAAATGTCTATTGTTTCAATAGTTTCTCTCACAAGTTCCAAAATTAAAACGATTATATGTATTTTATTATTTTATGAAAAACACAATGTTCTGAACGCGATCGTCTCCACAAATCGATTTTTTCAACATAATAGAAAAACTTAATAAATTTTAAACGTAGTCGAAAATCTAATATTACCATTTCATGATCCATAAAATTCTCTATAATTTACAAAAAATTAAGTATTAATACTTCCGATACAAGATCTAAAAAAATCGATGCGAAAGCATCGTTAAAGAAATCTTAAGAACGCACGTTTCCATTATAGATCAAAAGAATGCGATTTTCTTCGTTTTTCTTTTCATCGATCTTCAAAATAACAATATCTATAATATAATCGAAGAGTTTTCATACAAAAATCATTATAATATACACATTTCACTATAACAACGCTACAAGTTCGAAAACGAAAAAAATGAGTCAATAATGTGATGTGCTTCAGATCTAAAAAAAAATGCGGAATGGAAAGAAATTTTCTATTGTGCACTTAACAAAATCAAACTTAAATCGATGAAAGCCTCGAAACTAAATAAGGTAGACTTATATCATTTTTGTAATTAAGGGCATACATTATAATGTATATTCGAGATAGGAATGAGAGCGATAAATCGCGAAAAGTAGGCGTCTTGCACTTCAAAAGCTCTGATTCAAAGCTTGAAGTGCGGCCAAATCTGAATAATCATCTTCGCTATTTATACCATTTCATTATCTAGATTGTAGATATTTTATCTGGAAACTGAACTCGAGGTCCGCGGTCCGCTTAAGGCCCTTGAAACTTTTGCAATTTGCTCAAAGTGAGCGATAATTTTTTCATATGAAAATATGTACATAATATAATAGATTTGATTGAAATTGTAAATGAGATATATAAGATGTCAAAAGTGTTATTATTCATATGAATATCGTTATAATTGAATAGCGATCAACCCGTAGAATGTATCAACGCAGTTTTGGAGCGTTACATGGACACACAGAAACAAAACACAAACACACACACAGATTAGCGCTATTTTATAGTTAGATAGATCAAGATTTTTAAAAAGGGAATATATTGTATGAATAATGTTAGAAATACGTGCTCTTTTCAATAAATGATGATTCAATCATATTATATTAACAACACTTATGTATATGATTCGTTTAATATCGATTAAAATCGGAAATAATACAATTTATATAATAAGTAAATAGCAAGATTAACTAAAACTTGCTTAATTTTCAAAATATAGTTGGAAAATCTGCTCCAAATATTTGCACATTTTATAATTCAGTATAATTTTTAGTTTTGAAAAATAATCATGGTAGTTTATAGATGAAGGTAGACATAATATAATGATATTTTTTTACATAAAAAAGAAAAATAATGCAATAAGAAAATTGCAAAAAATGAAAATTCTTACCTGCATTCCTCTATCTAACTATATAATAGCACTAATCTGTGTGTCTATGTAATGTTCCAAAATTGCGTTAATACATTCAAAGGGTTGATCGCTAGTATTATATTAAAGGCCATCAGTCCAATCGTTTATTAAGAAATTTATTTATAGTTTAACATTTTCCCAATAAAATTGAATAATTGTTATCGCCAACTAATTGTTAATAAACAATTGAAAGATTAGAGTATAATGAGCTTTAAAAAATTCAAAAATAATAAGTAGTTGACAAAGTGTGATTTAGCTACGGCCCAGATTTAATTTCGAAATCTCCGACAATTTCAATCATCTAATGTGCGTTTGTGATACTTTTTGATTTATCACTCGGTACAATTCAATTATCGAGCGGGAAATTTGTCAAGTTTCATCAATTAGGTACAATTCCTTATAATTTGTCTGATGGACGATGACGACGTGTAATTATACGACGGGCTCTCGAATTTTAACTAATTACCGAAGATGAATTCGATACAGCTTCCTTTTCGATGAAAATAATACATACAAAAATCGACACGCTTATGTTCGTTAAAATTTTGCGATTGAGTTCAGATTTTTTCCCTTTGACAATAAATCGTTTCGAAATTCGACGCTTGTTTTCGAATTATATATTATTGTATATTATAACGTTTTATAATGTTTTGTATTAATGATAATGTCTTAATCCAGTGAGTGTGTATTATAATGGTTCTTAATCTTTCACTGACTGATTTTTGAAATTTGTTTCAAGTGTAAGTACATATTTTGAATTGAAGAAAATCCTCAAGGAAAGTTATTTATCTGTTGATTTTTGATAGTTTCAGTAAGTTGGTATTTTAAAATTTGGTATTTTGGACTCGAGTGTGAACGCGGCTTTAGATTTGAGGATGTTTAAATTCATCTCGGTGTTTCGAGCGAATTGTGAGTTTATATTGCTCAGTACATATTTGCGTTTGTAATTCAGGATGGATTTGACGGTGGGTTTTGTGGATGTTAATGAGGGATTTGATCGTTGTATTGTCTTAAATAAATTCGTTTGTGTAGAGAACGAGATTGTCAAAAATGTACCATGTTTTTCTTTCATTACACTGTTTGATTTAGTACTGCGGATTATTATTATTATGGGTATTTTATTGATAGATGTTGATTTATGAATATTTTTTATTTATTATAGTGATTTATATGAATGATTTTTGGCTGTTGAAATGTAATATCGAAATCGGATGAACAGTTCAGGAGAATATGATATTCAGATAGATACACTAATATTCATTTTCACATATGTACATATCAATAGTCAAATCAATCTTTATATTTGCAGGAGAATGCAATTACGATCATATAAAACTTACGTACAAAATTAAATTTTCAATACAACACAATGCGAAAGCTCGTTTTTATCTCATGAATGAATAAATAATCATATCGCACTCGAATCGACTGTAAATAGTTGATTATTATCAGTCACATTGACTGCAAATATACTCTTTATGAAAATGAAAACAGTTTCATTACATCATGTATGAAAAACAAACAAAGGAGAATTGTTATGAATGTGTTATGAGAATTGTTGAAATGTAACCAGAGAGTTATAGTCAGTTATTCTGTTGTGTACTGTCGAAAATTCGAAGAAGATAGACACATTTTTGACAGTTCATAGCAGAATAACTGACTATCTCTAATCTCTAATCTCTAATAATCTCTAGTTAGTAAACTAAATCAGCGAAAATATGGACTCTAAATCTGTAACATACAAATGTGTCGGCGTAATGAAAGCTCATCAAACTATACCAAAACGTATCGATCGAAACACCGAATTTCTCTATTTTCCTTTGGACACTTATACCTATATTCCTGTGTCGAAAAATAATAAAAACGACCAGTATTTGAGCAGTAAGCGATACTCGCGTACAATTCGCGCATCCGGCAGGAAACCGATATTTGCGGTCGTTTTAGCCAAATCGATCACTTTCTATTTCCATCGATATGATTTACGACACCGACGGGGAACACATGTGTTTTTCATGACCCACTAGCCTATATAGAGAACCGTCTTGTACCTACTCCATGTCGGACACATGACGACCGAAGAGGCCAAGGGGTGCGAGTGACTTTGCGAGAAAAGCGCGCTCAAAGTTGATTATGTACCTACATGTATTGGGAGGAGGTCGAGTGATTCGATGATATATTGAGGCACACGTTTCGAATTCGTTTATATCCTTTTGCCTCCAAATATATGATCGTGCATAGAAGCATGACTCAATTTCGGTAAAAATGTTACTTGTACGTCTTGGCCTTTTCGATCGTCGATTATAGATTTTAATTTGAAATTGTACCGTTTAGGGCAGGTTTTTTTACTTTTGGTTTGAGAATGAAACGATTTAAAACTATGAGCTGTCAAAACAGTCGCTTAATTTGACAGATATACAGTCTGTAAAACAATAAATATAACCAATTTTTTCACCCAGATTTTGACAGTTGGTAGTTAGAAGTTCAAATTCGTTTTATTTTCAAATTAGAAGTGAAAAGATCGGCCCTAAATAGAAAATGCGATTCTTAATTGTGGCTTTTGTCTTTGATTTTCTTGTTCTTACATTTGCATCTTCAAAGAAAAATAATCTATTAAATATCAGCTGATAGTGTAGTGGTATAAAGCATTTGTGCATGCCGCGTTGTATCATAATATTCTCGTATACTGGCTTTGAATAGGGTCAGATTTTGTTGAGACTCACATGACTCTTTCTTAATCGATAAAAATATTTGATTTAAAAAAAGTATTAATTTAAAACTTAATAAAAAACTTCCTAAAAATAGATCCCTACCTTATCTATGTCGATCGATTTTGATCGATTTTAGTATCATATTTAGTGCTCTGATTCTCCCTTTTCAAAATCACTATACTAAACAACTAAGACTTAATTTAAAGCTAATATTTAATTGAGAAATCCAAAATAATTAAGTACCAGCACCTACAAAAAACATTCAAAATTCGAAATATAATAAGCCAGACCCACACCACTTTCATAACTAAGGCAACACACCGACGAGTACCTAAAGTACAAGTGTCAAATTCGTCGCGTCTGAAAGTGCGTGTTCATCAAACGAACAATCTAATCAAACTATCGAATCTAACCGACGAATTTGCCGCGTTTAATTCAATTTAATACAAATTAATAAGCGTGAACGCGTTCGGTTAATTAGACGAAATGTTCGGTCGTGTCGTAATATTCATTGTGTGTTCAGAGGAGCGAGCGAAGCCGGGTAATCGTGTGAAGAAGCGGATTGCGGTTTCTTGGATGTGAATGGCGGTCTCCTTCTAAGTATGTACCTATTATGTCTGAATTGCGAGTCGATTTTGTGAAGATTCCGCGTAAAGGGAGACTGAGTTATATATGAGATGCATAGTGGTATAAGTCACTCATACCTAGTTTCGAGATACAAAGCATTTAGTAGACATTATATTATAAATCATCAATTTGTTTTTGAGTAAGTTTCTCTGGCTGATTGAACTGTTAATAAGTTCCCCAACTATTTATTGGACATGTAATAAAATAGACTGTTAATCATTGGTGGCAATAACTCAAAATATGTATTGAAAAAAATGACTTATACCACTATGCATCTCATAGACCCAAATGGAGTCGAATATGGAACATCGCGATATTTATTACTTGCAGTTTCGATAATCTGCTAATTTTGCATAAAATCCGTTATTAATAGTATTATTGTTATTAGATTTTATATAGAAAAACAACAATATCGATATTGAGTCTAAAAATATTGAGGATTGAAATTTTACTAGGTTTTTTAACAATATCAGCTGTAACATTGAAGACGGATTTTTTTTTAGGATACGTATGAGATAACTGCTTGGCGATTTGTTGTATCGAAAACGCATTACTTTGAAATGTAATTCAGTATTTCATATTTTCCATCCTTTGATTATTTCGTATTTTAAAACACCACTGTTCTATATTTGATGCACATATAGAAAAATTACGAAAACATAATTTTTCAGTTATCGTCGTTTTTTTCAAAGAGTGATTATTTCTTCCTTTTATTATAATTAACACATAACTAAGTATATTTGGTATCAATTTATTTCCTAAGAACGTTGATTATATTTTATTTGTGAAAAATACACGCTTAAAGCTTAGATGTTTCCATAATTGGGGCTTTTCCAATATATAGGAAACTTGGATCACTGCGAATTCGGGGAAAAATTATGATATACATATGTATACTAGATGCGTTTTTTAAAACTCACTTACAATCTCTTTTATAAAATGCTACTAGTTTGTATTAGAGTGCAGAATACATCAAAATTATATATCTATTATAAATATATCTGATATAAATGATTTTTCTTTCTGAGTAAAAAAAAAAGTTAATTAATGTTATGTATCGTTATTATTCTGGAAAGATATTGTATTATTTTATGCAAGTTACCCCAGTCTCCCCTTTTATCTCATGTAACGTTTAATTTGGGAAATGTTGTTTGAATACGTCTTGTTTCAAGTTCTGTGTAAATGTATAGATTCTCCATTTCAAACGAAATATTTTTCAATTCAAGTTCAATCGTATTGAAATACTACAAGAATAGGACAGAACCAAAAATGTAAAATATCTATATGAAACTGAAATTTTTGTGCTTCAAATGGAATATTTGATGCGACACTTCTGTAATATTGAGATATATTAAAAGATTGAATTCCTATTATGACTCATTCTTGTAAATAATGTTAGACAATTTCGAGCATATAACTTAATAAGACACGTATCGAAAATTGTGCGAATATTCTAAAATAAGTATCTTTTGTGTTAAATTCGAAGATTATAGAATAAGCTGAATCTTCCTTTAAATATAGGAGACTGAAGGAAAATTAGACACAATTTGTTGGAATATCTGAAAGGTCCGGTTCCGCAATTTAGCTTCTCGTTTCCACATCGAAGAGCTTTTACTTTTAACATCCCACACACTAAAGTGAGATTTTCAAACTGTGCTTAAATATCACATCAAATGCCACAAAAGTTCAAAGGTTTCAAGTGTACATCAAAACCGAAACCCAAAAGAAAGTTTACTCGGCAACATCCAAAGTAGAAACATTCATTGTTACGAATTCACACTTTAGAATCAAATTACGATTATATTATTAATTTATCGATTTATATAGAAAAGTTGAAAGTTTGAGAATCTGTCGATAAATTATAGCAAATCGAATGAACGTAGCGGATTAAGCGAATCATACTTTGTCTAGCGTTTACGTGACTAATAAAATTCGCTATATAACCCCATCGATAAACCTTTGAATCGAATTCGTGTTATATAGACACGTGTTATACGGGGAAGCCTTCGACGGTAGATCGAGTTCAATTTACATATTGAATCCTTTGAGAAACTGTCAATATGTTTCCACCATAAATCAATGTCTAGGGAAAAATGCGTTTCGATACATAGGGTTGGGAAAAAGTACGAATACGATTTTATTAATTAGATTTTTATTGATGTAATATGATAAATCGTGTGTAAGTATGTATCTATTTTGAAAAAAGTGATTGAAAACCGATGAGCGTTTTTGGAATATATAGAGTATAAAGAGATGAAGGTTAATAAGAAAATATTGTTTGTCTTTGTTATGCATATTAAATACATTTGATTTCGATCAAAGTTTTTAGAGTTGAATTCATATTTAGAAATATTTCAGTATTATTTCATTCTTTTACATTTTTCAGTCGAAAAAAAAAATCTAATAGATTCATCTGATATTAATTCAAATATGAACACGATTTAATTTTTATAGTTTAGAATCAACTTAAAGTCGATAAAATTTTGAGCAATTCAAATTCACAGCAACTAGTTTATTATTCAAAATAATTTTCTAAAATAAAAAGTATCAAAACTTGAATAAATTCTATAATAAGATATCCAATAATACGATTTAATTGAAACCCAATACCCAATCAAATTTCACGAAAAGCACATCTTCTTCAATTTTCAGGTACAGTATGAGCACGTTATAAAAATAACTCGATATAATTTCATCACTATGTAATTTGAGTGTAAAATCTACGTCTGAAAATTTTCACTCAGACGTTTCAATTAGCGAAATTCATAATTGCCTTCGTGTAAATTCGCCCATTAGAGCGTTTTGAATTCAACCCCATAAAAAAAAATACATACACACAGTAAATATTTTTTCAGGCCCACAAATATTCGAACGTATAATTTTCACGAATTCCATTTTCGTTTCGAATTTTCCCGCGGAAAAAAAGGAAAACAAGTCAATTTAGTCGATAACGATCCTATAATAATGTCGTGGGCCGAAGAAAGGTCAACTTTCGCAGTTCAATTCTCAAATTTTACGACTTATTAAACGATCGAGAGTGTAAACTTAATAATGGAGATCGTAAAGGTCGAATTTTACGAATTTTCCTAGAAGAAAATTAGGGGAAAAGCAGATGTAGTTTCTATAGTAATTGTACAGTCGTAATAGAGTTAGATTAAAATACGGAAATGGATTAATAGCTTGATATTATGTTGAAATTTATATTCGGTTTATATGAATAGATTTTTGATAGGTGTTTTATCAATATGAAAATATTAAATGGTCAGTAGTTAAAAAAACTATATTGTAGTATAGTACAGAGACTAACATTAAGAAAAAAGCATCACAGGTTCAAATTTTGGTCAGTTTTTACTAGATTTAGATTTCTCAGAAATTTTATTGAAATTGTATAAGAATTATTTTTTCTTTGGGTTAAGTAGAAATTTTTAGTTTTAAAATATTTTCATGAATATAGGATTTATTGTAGGTACATATGTTTATCAAGTTGCAAAATTGAGTAGTTTGGTTCTAAATACTGACTTAATAGATTTGAAAATTGGTCAACAAAATAAAAACTTTTAAATAATTGCATGTATATATGTATATATGATGGATGTTTAATAAATATAACAATCAACAATAATTTCAGTAAGTCTAGAAACATTTAAATACTATCTGCTGTGTCTCTGTAAAATTTTAAGAAAGTATAAAGTATAAAGTATAAAGTCCGTATAGAGAGAAACACATTAATTTTTAAAAATCGATATTTCCGTACACATTTTCAAATATTAATAAGCAATTCAAAACTTCTAGAATCGAATGGAATATATGATTCATTCGAAAACATGCCCATAAAAGGCCACGATACTGTTTCATTGCAATAAACGATGATTCAAGCAATCTGGAATTTATTTTATTGTTCATCGCGAAATATGAAACCATCATCGCTTTTCATCTATTGAATTCGTTCGTGATTATAAAGCAAATAACTGCACGTGTGCTTATTCAGCTCGAAGCTCGTCCATTGTTCAATATCAGTTTGCGATTTTATTCAAACAATGAGACTGTGTGTTAATATGACACCTTTTTTCCTTTTGCTGATAAGTGAAATTATTTCTAGACGTCCAAAGTCTAATGGGTGTGATGACCAATGTATTATGTGCAAGATGCACGATTTGTATAATTTTGTAATGAAACGAATATTAATTAAAATTACTCAATTTGACATATTTTTTTGTATAATTTAATATGAATTCATATGTATTGTACATAAACATATATTATCATCTTCCATTATGACTATGTAAGTATAAAAATGAAAAAAAGTTTGATTTGGTTTGAAAAATAGGTACAAACTAACTTTAATTTTAGATGAGATTAGTCTTTTGTTCTCTTTTTCATGATTAGGTAAAATTTAATTGATAAGATTTTTGGTAAAGTTGAATTCTGTGCCAATTGTCTGCTCCACAAGTAAATTTTTTATAAAAATAAATTTCTAGAAAAATGCCAAGGGGTACAAGTGACTTCGAGCGGTGATTTCGAGAAAATCGCTCTCAAAGTTGAGCATGTACCTATATGTATTAGGAGGAGACCGAGTGATTTAATGATATATCTCTAAATATATCTAAATATATGAGCGTACATTGAAGTGATTCTACACATAACTCAATTTCGGCAAAAATGTCACTTGTAGCCCTTGGCCTTATTATTCGTCATATAATTTTTCAATAAATTAGAATCATTACGAATTGTTATTACTTTTTCAAGCTACTTAAAACATGATGATTTTTTTTTCATATAGAACTGACAGTTATTATTAACTAATCACCAAAATAGAATTGAAATATTGGATCTAAATTTCATATCGAAATGAATATATGTCTGTTTAAATTTTAATTTAATTGAAAAGTGAATTTTTTAATAATTGAAAATGCAGCTTAAAACTACATTAGTTGATCTTCCGATTTGTTTTAACAAATCATCGATATCGTTTATAATAAAACAGTTAAACAAAACAAGCCTATTTATTTATTTATTTGTTTGAACAGGTAATTTCTATCCAATTTTTTATATACACATCATGTATTTTAATCGGTCACAAGTGACATAGATAACCCTGAATAGTTAGTATCATTCACTTTATATATGTATAGAGAAGACGAGACTCCTAAGAGTAGAGAAGTGCACACATAGGTGTCACTAAATAGTTCGAATAAACCGAACATATGAAAGGTGTAGATGATGCGATCATTTGCGGAGCCGTTTCGTAAAGCGTTAAATTAACACTTTTTTCGAATCAAATGAATCCAAACATTCGAAAGAAACGACTGAGTCTCAATTTTATCAATTAAGAAAAACGACATTTTGACACTCGCCAAGATAGGACTCGAACTCACGCATCCCAAGTATGCTGAATCGACACGGCATGCACAAACGCTTTATACCGCTGCGCTATCGGCTGGCTATTGTATGTACGTGTATGGGAATCGGGCGCCATTTTGAGCGCGCGCCATTTTAAACTCCCGCCGTAAAAATGCGCGGGAAAAGCTTTCGATCAGGGCCGGATTCGTTCCGAAGACAAGAAGGGCACACGAGGGCAATCAAGCACCTTTAGTGCTTCGAATAAACAGCCGATTTTATGGGCTCGGATGCGATACTGCGGATAAGCCTCTGGGTTGGGTTAGGTTAGGTTATGAGTTATAGTGCGGTTTATGGGCGAGCATTTCCTACATGTCGAGGGCTTTCAATAATGACGATGCGGCTCGTCGTAAACTTTTCATTTAAGCCATACGGGAATAGTTTTTGTTTGGTTTAGTGTCGGTGATATTTCGGATTTTTTCTGGAGATATTTTAGATTTTTTTCACATTAGATATGATGAATGAAAAGGCCGAGGGGTTCAAGTAAAAGCGCGCTCATAGTTGAGCATGTGTCTAGATGTATTAGGAGGAGGTCGAGTGATTTGATGATATATCTCGGTATATGTTCCAAGTTCGTTTATATCCTTTTGCCACCAAACATAGATGCGATTCCTGTACATAACTCAATTTTGACAAATATGTCACTCAATCCATTGGTTTTTTAATCGTCACATATTGTATTTCTTCGAAAGTAAGATATGTCTGTTAAAACTGATGAATCGTATATTATATAAGTTCTGGAAAATCAAGTATATGTAACATTGGAGTTTGGGTTTAATTATTTTTTTTAAAGTCTTTCATTTTAAATAAAATAATTTTTAATTCAAGATATAATGAAGATATTTTATTTCAAATATTGTCAAAATCGAATAAAATTATTTATTATTATTCGAATGATGATGTGTATATTATTTTTTGAAAAAATAATTGAAGAACGTTTAGATTAGATTAGGTTGAAAGGAAAAAAATAAGAAATTTTTCATCAATCCCCCTTTCTCAATTATAATAGACATATTAAGGTATAGAAAGAAATCATAGTTCATCAATACATTTAGAAATATGTATAATATATTATTATTTATGCATAACAGTTTAAGAAATATTTTTTTACAATAATGATAAGTTTACTTGTGAGTGATAAATAGAAAATCGAAAGTAGTTTACGTAGTTTTCGTTCCATTAAACTAATGACACACCATGATCGATTCATTATTTCCACCGATTTTCCCAAATTTTCTTCATCACATTGTTTACTATGAATATACAGTGTTGATATTTTCATTTATTTTCCTACCAAAATATATATTTTCGTCGAATACGTATTATTGTTTATTTTATAAATATGTACAACAGGTTATTTTTGATACATAACAATAAGATCGATTCTTCGCATAAAAAATATTGAAGCCTAATCGATATTGATGTATTTATTATGAAAGTGTTATGTGTATCATTCTGAATAAATGAAATGTCGAATCAAAAATTTATGAGACTGTTGCTTGAGATTATATCTATGTATAATTCACATAGGAAATTATCTTTCATATGATAACAATTGGATTAAAATATCATTGTGATTTGCTTAAGTTGATAAAAATGATTGTATTGATATATTCTTGTAATGTTTCACAAAATCATATTATATGGAATTTGACAATATTTTAATCAACTGATAATTATCAAGATTGATTAAATTTGTCATTTTATCCACGTTGAAATTCGTTTTTTCATTTAAGTTTCATTAATCTCACCTAGTGGATATCCATTGGTACTTTATTTGTTTTCACAGTCTCATACGAGATCGTTTGCATACAAATAGACAATGTTACTAGATACGAGTCTACATATAGGAAAAATAATAGAATTCTAAGAAAATATATAAAAAAGCTTCAAAATGCAGTTTTTTTTAATAAGAACTGAATTTTCTTTATGATTGCGAATAAGTAACATGAGTACATTACGAAGGAAGAACGTAACATGAGTACAATTTGCAATAATTTGAAATCTAATTGGGTTATTGAAATATTTTATTAATGGATTGATTTATCTTTTGTATCATTTGCTTGTTAAGGAATCGATTGAACAATCAATAACATTTTTATTGATCGATTTATAAAACATAATATGCATTAAGAGAGCAATTAGTGACATCTACAATTTGAACAAAACGCTACTGAATTTTCTAAAAAAATTTTTTTCAATAAGAAAATTGAAAGGATAAGTCATTAAAAGAATCTACAAATGACGTTAGTTATTATTTATTACTAGCGATCAACCCGTTGAACATATCAACGAAGTTTTGGAGCGTTACATGGACACACAACATATACAGAATAGCGCTATAATATATTATAGTTCGATATTATTTATTTAGTTATTATAATTTATGTACAGGAATCGCTTCTATCTCCATTCATATATTTGATGGCAAAAGGATATAAACGAACTCGGAACGTGTACCGAGATACATATGACGACTGAAAAGGCCAAGGGGTACAAGTGACTTCGAGGTTATTTTGAGAAAACCGCGCTCAAAGTCAAACATGTTCCTACATGTATTAGGAGGAGATCGAGTGATTTGATGATATATCTCGGTATTTACATCCTTTTGCCACCAAATAAAAGAGCGTGCATAGAAGCGATTCCTGTGCGTAATTAAATTTCAGCAAAATTGACACTTGTACGTCTAGGCCTTTTCAGGCGTCATATATCATAAAACACTCGGACCTTCTTCTAATACATTTAGGTACATGCTCAACTTTGAACCGTTTTTTAGATATTACTCGTAGCTCGGAGCATAAGGCGGCGGACTAATAAAGTGGACGTGCCGAGTTCGAGACACGGCTGAAAATTTCGAGCATCGTTAGCGTATTTATAATATAGATAGATACTCGATTACGTTTGAGAGAACGTGACTCTCGATTATCCGAAATTGTCAAAACTTTTCCGGATATCCGGATATTCTGCGATAGTCAGAATATCAGGTCGGCCTGTATAATATAATACGTAGATCGGGTCTCCCTCGAGGATTGACAGGCGTTCGAGTTCTGTCAATTTTCCGCATCACAAATTCGTCTCGGTTTGTTGGGCATTGTTCGTTAAATTGTGGTGTCACTGCCATCGGACATGATTTTCGATATGGCCTTTGGAAATCTATTATATGCTTTATACGTAATGCCATTTGTCGAGCTATTAGAGTCTGTTCTTGCTCAATTAAAAGAGTTTTGAAGTTGTTTCTAAGATTGGGTTGTTAATATATAAATATACTTGTGATCGAACCGTTGAATATGTCAGTACAGTTTGGAGCGTTACATAGACACACACACGTACACACTGTATAGTACTATTATGCAGTTAGATATTGTAAGGAATTTTGGATTTTTTTTCGGAAAATTTGTTCTGAATTGATTTGCAGTATTTTTTAAATTGAAGATTGATCATGTATAATTTTTAATATTGTATTTGATGCTGACAATTGGAGTGATTTCTATGGAAAAGTTCGATTTAACAAAAATATTACTTGGAAGAAATTATTATGCAACAGTTTATGGATAAGGTAAATAAAATACTAGCAATCGACCCGTTGAATATATCAACGTAGTTTTGGAGCGTAACATGGATAACAGACACACACACAGACACATAGAATAGCGCTATTATATAGTTAGATATTGAAATGCATAAAAATAATAGTTATCCGATAAACTTTAAATTTTATACAACTCAACAATAATCTTTTCCAAGATTTTTATTGTTTAAATGAAATTTTCCATAGAAATCGTTGAGAATATTGGTAAAAAATGCAATATTATGAACCATATTCGATTAATATTCAAATTGTAAAAGATACTGCAAACCTATTTCATGAAAAATTTTCATTGAAAAAATGTAAAATCCATTAGGTGTCTTATGTTGAGTTTTTCTCAACACTGTATGTGAATAAAAAATAACGACTGAATTTTACCAAGGGCACAAGTTACCTTTTTTTATCGTTAATGAGTTAAGTACAGAAAATAGTTCTGTATCATATACATATGTATATGTATTAACTTGTAAAAAAAGGTCACTTGTGTCCTTTGTGAGTCGTCAAATATATTTGCCCTAATACCGTAACATTTCATTATATAACGCATTTCATTTGAATCCAATAACGAATGAAATAAAAAGAATTATTAAAAAAATACCATTTTCAATCCATATCAAACAAAATGGAAAATCCACATTTACGAATAACGCCTATTCATTGTTTTCCTACGAATGAATAAATGATCAATCTATCCGTCACTGACCATTTATTGATTTTCCATGAATATTGAAATGATATATGTATTTATATTCGATTCACCATCGAGGAAAATCCGAACGGTTGGTACGCCTGAAAAGTTTTCATCGAAAATGGCGCCAAAAAAATTGTCTGTCCTTTTGGTCGAAGGATATTTCAATGTATTCTGATAAATACCGCAAAAGGGTTCTCGTTCTGAAGAATTTTCCAAAGGAGAAAATCACACTCAAAGATGCAGGACGATGTGTTTATTGAGAGAGTGGAATAAGTTCATGTGAAAAATATAATTTAATCTGTTTGTGCAAAGATAAAATTAATGTGTACGTTCTGAAAGCTGAAATGAGAGTGTAAATTGTTGAAGTTTTTGGAAAGAAAATTCGGATAGTTTGAAAAAATATTCAAAAAAGACACAAATTTTATGAGAAATGCCTTGATTCAATTTGAAATGAAATGAAAATATTCGAAAAATAATTCGATTCGAATGCATTTTCATGGAAAAAAATACAATAAGACTTGAGTCACTTTCGAAATAAGCATTTCAAATAATAAAATTCGAATCACGTCGGTTATTTTTTTCGCATTTCGCATTATCACTTTGAAAACGGGATAAGATCATTCGTGCGTCAACTTTCAGAAACGGGGAAAGTTAAGCTGGGTTCACACTACATCTTCCATTTTCAATACATATTTTAATACCTCAAATTCTTTATTCTCAAACTATCATTTCGTCTAATATTTCTTAAAATCGACACTCGAAGCATTATTTTCAAATAAAAATTTTTCATGTTTCTCAAAATAATATAACAAATATATTAAACATTGACTTTTGATAACTAAAAAAATTACCGAGAATTACATTTTCTGATTTCACAATTATTTAGGGTCAGTCTTTTCACCTTTGGTATGAGAATAAAACGATTTTAAAGTACATGTGGTTCTCCAACTACCAACTGTCAAAATCTGGGGGAAAGAGATGGATGTATGTATTGTTGTATGAACTGTAGTATGTCTGTCTCTTTCAGAGCTGTTTAGACAAGAGTAATTTGAATTCGTTTTATTCTCAAATCAGATGTGAATAGACCGGGCATTAATGTCTACATTTCTACAAATTTTCATAGAAATTAAAGTAGACTCTTAAGAAGCCTCTCCTTGTCAGTTTACCAATTAGTTTTCGATACAGTCCAGTGTGAACTAAGCTTGAGGTTAACCTGTTGAAGTCGTCCAAGGACTCGGACCGGAATTAAGGGTGGTTTCCCCCCATCATGACCAAGGGTATGAGGTTTCGAGGGTTCAAAGAGCCAGTAATCATTCTCGGTAGTGTTTCGTCCGCGGAAACCTGAAACTGGGATGCTGAAGCGCGTGTGGAATACGTAACGAGTCGGAAGTACTGTAGGTGCTGTGTATAATAATAATGCGACGGTCGCAATCTATTGTGCTTTAAACGGGGAAGGCTTTTATGGGTTTCGATCGGCGTAAAATATAAATCGAAGACTTAGTACAATTAGTCAAAAGTACTACGGTTCGATTGGGTCTTTACTTCAAAGTGTGTTCACATGACATGTAGACAAATCGAAACCAAAACCAATAGACAGAGATGTATCTATACAATATAAAAGTGATGGGTATATGTATGTTCATCTTTTTTGAGTAGGTATATGGCTTTCTTTTTTTCGCATAAATCCATTTCTTTTTCATATATCTATGTATAATCATCTCTTCAAATAGTTTTGTTAGATTTCAACTTTGCTCGATTTCAATATCAATTCGATATGTAATTAATGTGTTTTTAAATTAAAAATATTCTTATTCAATTCGAGCATATTGAATTTTAGTTCATGAAGAATGAGTTTTTTAGTATGATAATGCTGTTAACGATTTCGCTGTGATATGTATGCACATATTATACTTAAATTTATTAAAATAAAACAATATGTATGTATATAAACTATATATTATATATTTAAATAAATTATAAACAGATTTTTATAGTTAACAATTTCTTATCATTTTTTAATATCAGAACAATATTAACATTAAGCATATAATAGAAATTCATGCTTAATTAATATATGTAATTTAACAGTAGATGTAAAAGTTCAGTCAAAAACACTTGATATATAATATTATATTAATATTAAAATAGATACAACATTTTGTAAAAAAATCTATTATTGCTTATCGATTCATAAGGCATTTATTGGCAACAAATACAACAACCTCTTTGGCTATGAAAACGTATATAGAATATTAAAAGAACAATATAAATATTAAAAATAATAATTGCTTCATCATAAGAAAATTTTCACACAAGTTTTCTATTTCAAGTTAAATAATTTCCAATGAAACATAAATATTTCTAAAACGTCAAACCATTTCGAGTGAGTCATTATTCGAATGAAACTACATAATTTTAAAACAGTTTGATGAAATTTTTCAAATATCTAATTTGAAATTAATATTATTTAACTTGAATTGAAAATGACTTTACTTAAAATGAAAATTCTTTAACTTTAATTGGAAAAAATGTATCATAAATCACTTTTTGAGGAATTTTCAACGCGGAATGACTTGCTGCTGAGAGTTGGAAGTCATATTTTGAACGTTTATGAGATCCCACACGGTTATCTGATCCATAGTTTTTTGAATGGCAGTCTTCATCTGCTCTTCAATGATTGGAATCGCCATGCTCTTGATATGACCTGATATCCACGTTGATATGGTAGACACGAGCCAATTCAATGGACCGAGACCCGTTATGTGTATATCGAAATCCCTGAAAATTAAAAAAAAATGTACTTTAGGCAATTCTAATAATTAAAATGTTCAATAGATTGAGATAAAGAATAATCAATAGGGAAACTTTTATTAAATTGGTTCTGAATTAAAAGAGAATAAAAGTAGGATGATGAGAAAAATGTATAAGAAGAAAGGAAACATAGAAATTGATTTGGGATAATATTATGAACAAATTAGAGCTTAAATATACTAGGTATATAAAATATTGATTACTCTATGTATTGAATCTTGAGATCTTCTATGACAGCGAAAGGTTTCCATTTGCTAATTCCTGCTGAAATCTTCATGACTATTGAATTCTTCCATATAGTAGCTTCTATCCTACCGGTCGGACCTATATTCATGAACTTCACTCGGTACTCATCGAACCCGACCTGAAAAAAAAAAACAGATATACATAA
Source organism: Cheumatopsyche charites (assembly GCA_024721215.1). Classification (NCBI taxonomy): domain Eukaryota; kingdom Metazoa; phylum Arthropoda; class Insecta; order Trichoptera; family Hydropsychidae; genus Cheumatopsyche; species Cheumatopsyche charites. Next base: position 1,380,131 of record CM045577.1, on the reverse strand, counting down.
AGGTGCCCTTAATTGTGAAAATGGTACAAGTTAACCTTCTTTCTTTTCAAGAAATAACGTTAAGCAATTTTTAGGTGACAGTTAAAAACAATATTCACTACACATAATGAAATATAATATCACTTTCAATTCTGCAAAATTTTAAATATAATTTAACATTAGACCAATTTTGTGAGTCTAGTGAAACGCTATATTACTGTAATAGTTCAATTAATATGAAAAATTTTCTTTTTCAATTTTGGATTTACACCGTTGTCACAATAAAGATCACAAATAAGGAAATAAAAATGAAGGACAAGTCGAGGGTGTCGAATGGAAAATAACGAGCCTCCTTCTAATACCATATGCATTGAATAAGAAATGTTGTATAATACAATACATAATATGTATCGAGTGAGAAGGGAAAAAAAAACACGTATTTCATCGAGCTTTTCCAAACAGGCGATACGAATCGTGTCAATATTTGCATCTTTTTGGTATGTTTATGAAGTAGCCAGGGTGTGCCCTTTTCATGTATATATAGGTCAATAGGAGATTTTCAGATTATTTTCATCCGAAGGTTTTCGATAATTTCATTTGCATTTGTACATGTTTCATGAAAAAATATTTGAAATTTATGGGTACATTAATCTAATAGTAATCATTAAATTTTGATTTATTATAAAAAATAGTAGATATTTTCAATGAAATGTATGTATTAATTACTGTTTTTATCTGAAATTAAGATCTTATATTAATTCAACATTGGAAATAAGCCAGGTTTTATTTTCAGATTAAATAAGTTTAGCATTTTAAATATATTATAAAACTGTTTTAAGTATGATATTATATTATGCGAATTATCATTAAATGATTCATTCAATTTCTGAAATATCCAATTTGAAATAGAAATAATTTGTCTTGAATTGGAAATTATTAGACTTGAATTAAAATTTATTTGACTTGAATTTAAGAAAATATTTACCTTGAGATGAAAAACCTGCACATAAATGAAACCGTTTAAGGTAAAATAGAGGTGTGCCATAAAACGCTTTGAGGTCGTTCAAAATCCGAGGATTTCCACGTTCACCTCGACTATCTTCCCTATGTGCTGAAAACACTGTTTTTACGCTTGTTTTACGAACTTCAGTACATCTGTATGTGCACACCTTTAACCAGAGCTGATTAAAAAGTTTCAGAACCGCTGAAATTTAATTTTCGATTATATTCAAATAATCACAATTAGCGATTCAAAGCCCGATTCATTTCGGATATAATATAATAGGTCAGTCGAATGAATTACGTGTAGTTGTATAAATAATAGGTAAGAATCGAATTTAGGTGACGTATAAATTAACTAGTGAATAATCGCACAGGTTTGACCTTTAATGAAAAGAAAAGTATACAAATTATTAATGGTGAATGCATGCAAATTTCTAATGCTAAATATTTTCGGGCATAATGTAACGTTTGTTATTGTCACGCAATTGCTTTTGTGGTTTTCCGAAAATAATTTCACGTGTTACACAATATATTTCATATATAATAATATACACACAGTTTTTCTTCTAATAAAAGTACGAGGTTAAACAAAAATTTTGTTGTATGGAAATAAATTGAATATTAATGAAATTAAAATAGTCAATTATTTTAAGTTTTTCATTATTAGATAAGTATTTTATTATAGTCTTATATTATTATAATCTGATTTCATTTTTAGAATATTTAAATAGAAATGAAAAGATTTTTATTGTTAGATATATCTCAATTTGGATTGTTTATATGTAATTAATTCAGTAGAGTGACCTACACCTTGACGTCAAATTTGAAATAAAGTAAAAATGTACTAATTGAAATATATCAATTTGTATCAAACTTTTTTTAAATTCAAAAAAAGCTCACAAGTCCTGAAACTTTTTCATAACCACCAATGTATTAAAACGCCTAGGCATTGTGTACGAATTTACACGCACATTCGCATTCGCATACTTTTATTATACTTAGTTTTATACGAGTCGCGATGTAACTTTTTACGACTACCCTTTAACGTTTATTGCTCGGTGCTGTAGCGTGGTGTGCGTGCGTACCGACCTTTAGGTACAAAGTGGTCGAAAATATTGGTGACCCTACTTTTGATCACAAATCAGCCACTTGCCCAAGTTTAAATTTTGGTTAAGTTAGGTTAAGTCGATTTGAGTGATGTGCAAATTATAGTTTAGAATTTTTATTCCAATTGAAATACTTTTGAATTGAATTTTGTCTAAATAAATTAAATGTAGGGTAACCTTCATTTTGGACATGCTCATGGACACCATCATCGAAGCTCTGCTGACTCCCAAAGATAAAGTGACGTCATTTATCCTGTCTATGGTTGAAAGGTCCATTAGTTTTCCATCGTTTGTCTCGAACTCACCATGCACTGTTACTAGACCAATCTGAAATTATTATATATTTAAGATATCTATTTGAATGTTAGTAAAATCATCATTTCACTAATGAAATTGTAACATAATGAGGATGAGTCGAAACAAATTCTGATTTCTGTAATACGTCAATATTTACAAACCCACTCAATAAATCGAAGCATAAGAAAATTCTGAAAAAATCTATTCATAGTACATTTAATACATAATATAATATTCTTTCATGAAATATGAGTGTATTATATTGCAAATAATAAGTGACTGTCATACGAAAGAACATTATTTTACATGATTTTGCAATTTTGTTATTTTTGAATAAGCGATAGAAAATTAATCAAAATGTATTTTACAGATACGAGTCAACTTCAAAATGTGAAACTATAGCTGAATTGGTAAGTGCTATTAATAATTATATCATTTTCTATTAATTACATAAATCAAGCAAAAAAGGATCAATAAACTATCGATAAATATAATATCTTCTATAACACGGAATCAGGTTTCGTACAATAACAGGATGTGAAGCTATTTTCGGTTATTTATGTATATGAATTAGACGAAAATATGAATACTTTTTCTCATAACTAATAATTTTCTTTATTTATATATGCATATGTAAATGAATACATAGGTACACCCAAATATCACTTAAAAATGAAATTTTCAAGAGTATAACCTAACTTATCGACAATCTTGCTATGAAAGGAATAACTTATTGACTTAAAAATACCTCGATAACCCTTAAACGAAGTTCCACAATCGAACCGTATAAATTACACCCATATAAACTATAAATAAGCACAGCATCGCTAATGAAATTCCAAGAAATTCAATTTGGCTTAGAAACATTAACCACATTAGCCAACTCGGTTTCGTTATGGCAATAAATACCGGTAAACGATTCGAAAATGTGCTCTTAAATATGAAATTGGTGTAAGTTCATTTTAAGATATTCGATATTTTACATTTGAATTTGATAACCGAAAATTACTCTTTCAAGTAAACCGATTAACTCTTTTTTTATTCGATTTTTGGACTTAAACTAATGTCATAATTATGAGCAAAAGAAATACTGATTTGTGGGAAAATGAAATAAGGTTCTAATTCTAAGGTCAATGTCGAGATTAAATATTGGCGTTCTTATACCTATCGTGTAATTTTTGGTTGCGTGATTCGTTATATGGAAAAAAAGTGCTAATTTTCACTCGCGAGGTTAAAGTAAGCAGGTTCAGTTAACGCAGAAGTTCTTAACCATTATTTTCGAATTTGAAAAAAAAGTATTTTTGACGAATAAACAGATAAATGTCGCATTTTTCATAAAATGTTTGGTAGAATTCGATTTCGGTAAGAATAAGTTAGGTCAAATTTCTTGTCGATCTTCATAAATGTAGAATACTTGGAATAAATATAAAAATTTATGATTTTAAAATAAGCGATTTTTTTTATATGTATGTACAATGAACGGTTCTCAATACACAGTTCAAAAACCTTTGAAACAATATTTGTTTTCGAGTCCGTGTAGATTTTTCAAAAGTTAAATATAGCGAATAAGTGTGATGTTGAATATTGAAAATGGCTTGTGAAGTTAAATATTTTCCAAAAATTAAATTACAGAATGTAAATGAGAATTTTTGTGATTTATCATATTATATGTTCGTTAACAACTTGAAAATATAAACTTTTACTTACTGAAGTTATAACATTATTAAGAAAGGACATGACAAAATTTAACTCTCAACCCAAATGTGGTGAATGTGGTCAACGTAGGTATTTGTCCCATATAAACTTTAACATAATATATTTAGGTCAAAAACTTTTGAATTTCAAGTTTATTGGAATTAAGTACGATGTATGCATTACATTATTATATAAATATATAGCCCGTTGAGTATCAACAATAAAATAAGAAATTATAAATTCGATATAAGTAGTCCGTGCTTAAATAAATACAATTTTCACAATAAAAATGTAGAATTAACTGCAGTCCGGTTGTTAAACAGAACAGTTGTAAAAATTAATTAGAGATTGATTTAAAATCATTAATATAATTTCAAATTGGCATAATTCTGGTGAAACGCAATATTACGATCAATAGCTTAATTTCTAATAAATTTTTTCGACGATTTTCATACATTTATGTAATTTTTCTGTATGCCGTAATATAAAATAATATCGTTTATGTAGCCACAAAAACTTTTATTTTCCATCCACGACGAAAAAAACTTTTACAAAAACTAAAAATAAACTCTAATCTAACCAAACGTACGTCGATATTTTAAACGAGTTAATTAGTCGTGATATATAAGAATGCATGCTTGTGTATCTTTATGCCTATACACTATTTTCTCTTGAAGCGTTCATCCGATCGCAATGAAACTTTTCAGAGTTGTTCTGCAATCTACAAATGCAAAGTTTCTCAAACGGCGACGAGTCGATAAATAATTCCGCGCAGACGTTTCCCAACAATTCCCAACACATAATTCCCGACAATCGAACAAGTTCACGTCGGAAGGCAGTTTTGAACTCGATGCCAAGGAATACATTACGGAAGAAGTAACTCAATCACTATGGCACACGAGGCCTGTATAATAATTTAATATTCCCTTACAGAAAGGTCGAGTAATACGCCTCAGTACATTCACTTATATGTATATATGTATTATAATATATGCTGTTTATCTAGGAAGTGATTTAAGTTCGTTATTTTTAAGCGAAAATTATCTTAAGGTCTATTGAAGTTGAGTGTACTTTATTGAAATTTTATTAGATGCACGCATTGATTGATCTTATCTCATTTTGTTTGAATTGAATTGTATAAGTTTACTACTTCAATATAAATTCCATTTCAGGTTAAATGATTTCTGATTGAAGTTAAATTATTTTCGATTCATGTTAAATATTTTCAGTTCGAATTACATTTCATAATTATGAACAAATCATTTTCAGAATTTTCCTTGAACGGTTAGACTCAATTATTGAAATGTTAAATTTAAAATGAAACATTTAAAAATATCGCATGTCTTTTATACGCGAATATTATTAGTCTTATATCAAAAAAATAATAATATTACTACAAATTGAGACTTCAACCGATTCCAATATAAATGCCGCATACAAAACACAATAAAAGCTTATTTAAATATAGGAAACTGTATGAATATGCAAGAGTTAGAAGTCGTCTTCGGATCGAAACTTAAAACTTAATATACTTAATACGTTTCGTATAATAATATTTACCTTTTTGCTGAAATTGGCCTTCAGATCTGGAAGCTTGACTACTTCTGAACACTTTTTCAAAAAATTATTCCTTACTTCAGTCAGGATCTGATCGATCACCATGTTTCCACTTGAAGAAACACTAGCAACACGTGTGCTGAAAATTTCAAAAATATTTCAGATTTCATATGTAAATAATTTATTTTCATTAAAAAAATGTTGAATCATTGATATTTATAATGAAAATATATTTTTTCAATTGATTTTTTTTACTGGGAGCGTTTATAAGAACATGTTTACTTAAAGTACCTATAAACGAATGGAAAGGGTTAAAACTGATTTTCAATTTAATAGTTATTGGAAAAGTGCATTCATACTGCAAATTGTGAAAAAATAAAACAATTCAATTTTCCCGCAAACGATTCTACGTTTATTTACAAAGAAAACCATTTCCGTTTCGAAAGAGAAGTTTTTGTAATTCAGAACGGAAAATTGGCGGGAAAATGTAAAATTCAGACAATCGTATTCTTTCCGATGCTGTTCTACTTTTTCACGATTCTGAAAACGGCGGGAAAATAATAATCTTTCGAATTCTATTCCACCTTTTCGCGTTTGGGAAAATTTTCAACTTCGAAATTGAACTGGAAACGTTCCCGAAGATCTTCGAAATTGGAAAGATGCAAATTCGAAATTAATGAGATCGTCTCAAGTCTAGACCACTTAAAAATTCAGAATGTTAACCTTTGCAAAATATCATAGCATGTTGAATCAATAGCCAAAATTAACAATGGAAATACTACGTAAGCGACAAATTGGTCTGTGAAAATTTAACGAAGCTCGTTCGAATGTTTCGACGTAACGAAATTTCGAATGATTTTCCCGAACAAAAGGTTTTAAAGTTCGATCTTATCGTTCGACAGTTGTGCGAATGAACCTTAACCCTTATCACTGTGATATAGAGCGTAGTTTGACTTTGATTCGTTCCTGTAACTATTTTAGAATGTAGCTCTACTTTTTTTAAATTTAAACAGTATTTAATTACGAAAGAGTATATTTGACTACTGAAAAGTCCAAGTGTTACAAGTGAATTCGAGAAAATAGCGCTCAAAGTTGAACATGTATTAGGAGGAGGTCGAGTGATTTGATGATATATTAAGGCACACGTTCCTAATTCGTTTATATCCTTTTGCCACCAAATAAATGAGCGTGCATAGAAGCGATTCATTCAAATGTCACTTGTACCCTTTGGTCTTTCATTAATCGTTTATTTATATTAGATTTGTCTCATTGAAAACGAAAAAAGTCAATTAAACGCAACAAAGATACTAGAGTCATGCTGGCGGATTAATATACGTGTAACAAAACGGCTTAAAAGTAATTTAGTAGCTGAAAATTTTCACAAAAATCAATAGGATAGTATAAATTTATTTATTTTTCAATGAAATTTTATCGGAAATTCACCTGAAGGCTTCGATGAGAGGTGGACTTCCTCCGAGGATCTCGCTCACGGATGTGGTCTTCTGAAGAACTCCATTCAGCTGCCTGGTGAGCTCCTGACGGAGTTTGTACACCAGCTCGTCTGAGAACTTCTCGACAAGAGGTAGTTTCTCTGCAAAAATAACAAATGTTTGCTTTGTGAGTTTATTTTTCGTCAAACACGTTCATCGTTTGTGTCATCGGATGATACTGGTTATTTTGTATGAGAAAAAATTAGTTTTTTTTGGGCTAAGTACAGTAAGATGATGTTGGTTTGAATTTCATTCAAATGATTGAATATTTAAGTTTTTATGCAGACTTCGTACATTCAATTATGAACGTTTTTTTATTTCAATAGTTGAATCAACCTGTGTTAAGATAATATCAATAATGGTATCTTTGAAACGGTTTGATATAATTAAAAAATAATAAATAAATGTTATAAATCAAATTTTAATAAAAATCATATTGTTTTTTAAATTAAAAATAAAAAAAAATCTCACCAAAAGAATCTTTAGATATTTCGCTAGTAACTATTTCGCCTTCTCCGAGATTTTTAGGAACATAATGAGTTACCTGATAATACAAAAAAATCATAAGTAAAATGTAAAAAAAAAATCTTTATGTCTATAAGACTATGTAATACTTACACTAAGTACAATTTCATCTAAGGTCACGTTGAAATCCGTATTTAATATCGTTAAAGAATCATCTTTGATTCTTAAACCTGCATTTCCAGAAAGTTTCACCCCAGTGAATGCTACCCTGGAAAATAATCAAAATTTTATAATATTACAAACATTTCTAACTAATAAAATAGTGTATCGTAGATAGTACAAGTGAGAAAGTGACAGAAATAGATAGCGACACACTTACGCTATCTTTGTTCAACTTGAAAGGATTCACCATGGTTTTTTCTTTTTAAACTACATTTGATATTTAGAAAGGTGTATAATATTATATTTATTGGAAATTAAGGTTATTTACCTAATTCTTCCATCAGCAGTGATTGGAAGTAAAGCTTGCAAAGCAGGACAAACAGCTTTGCATTTGGCTTCGACGAGGAGTGCACCACCTCGTCCATCTTCGGCTGCGGCTCCAGCAGCAGCTTCAATGGCCATCCTCATGCCGATCAGTGATAAATCCAATTTGGATAAATGAAACGACGAACATCCGTACGCTTTCATGTCTATTAACGATCTATACAAAAATTTCATAGACTCATATTAATTTTTTTTTCTCAAAAGATTTTTCACTTCAATTTCGATATTTGTTTTATTTGTAACATCTCATTGGTACGACTCTCAATTTGTCAGATTAGGTCAAGTTTGTTTAGATTAGGATAGATTTTAGTTTAACAAACTTCGAGTTCAATATTTGCTTTTTAATGTTCAACGCTTTTCACGCCAATTTGAATGTTTCAAAAATGAATTTAAAGCGGAAAACTTGTACGAAAATTTTTTTTTTTAATTATTTAAAAAACATCTAAATAACGAATAAAACACGTCAGAAAAAATTGATCGTTTACAACACTCACATTTGATTGCCATCGTTGTCTGCATAGAAAACGTCACTCATCGTTAACGGCGATTCGTTTTCGATTATTAACGACGACCTTTGAACGGCAGCATTCGTAAAACCCTGAAAAATATGAAAAAATACGTGAAAAAAATATAATCGAACGAAAGAACGAGAAGAGAGATTCTTCAGAACGATTTTTCATCAAAAATTTTCTCTAATATTAATTCATAGTACTCGGAAAATGAACTAGAAATTTCCTATATGATTTTTTGAATTTAATATGAGTTTTATTGAAAAAATCGGAAAATATAATATTAGATTATTTGTAATATAATATGATAGAATTATAGAGAAAAATTAAAATGGAAAAAAAATGGAACGAGAAGAAAGATTCTTCAGAACGATTTTTCATCAAAACTTCTCTCTTACATTAATTCATTGTACTCGGAAAATGAACTAGCAATTTTCTATTTTATTTTTTGAATGTATGAGATTATATGAGAATATTAGATTATTTATAATATGATATGATAGAATTTAAGTGAAAGATTTGAAGAAGACGAAAAGTCGCTTTTGATAAACGCGTGTCACGAGCTAAGGGCACTTTCACATTGTTTTAGCAGCACGTGGATTTTTTTAAACTTAAAAAAAATAAAACAATAGCAGACATCGTCCTGCAGAAGACGTGGAAATAACGAGTTTTTCCACAATGAGGAAAATTTTCCGGAAAATTGTCGTCGGTTTCGCTTTTTGACGCACACATTTAAACGAAAGGCATCGTTTTATTAGTGTTTTCGGTGAAAATTCCGGAAAAGCTTATGTGATTTATTTTTAATAAGTGGGAAGTAATATTGATATATTGCTGATGTTTTCAATCTCGAAATAATAATATATTAATATTGGTTTGATTTATATTTGTAGCTTTGCTTAGATGATATGATATAAAATTAATGCAATTTAGTCAAAGTATTTTAATAGATTTATGGAAAAAATGACAAATTTTTTTTGAAAATGAATGGAATATTCAATCAAATTAATACGTTTTATTAAGTATTAAATTTTAATTCAAAGTGCTTCTTGATTATTCAGAAAACTGCACGTTTAAAATGGTTTAAGTCAAAACTGAAAAAAGTTCTTTAGAATATAATTTCATACTTACATTTCTACATATAATAAAGTAATCGATTTCTATACATAAAAAAAAATGTATCAAACCTTTTAAGTGATTGATAGTGACTGAAATATATAACTATAGACATATAAATTACACACATTTCATAGACAGAAACGAACACAAAGGTAAACTCTTGTTCGACGCAAAGAAAAATAAACGGTTGAAAGTCGAACACGTTTCCAACTTAATTACCTCTTCCTTTATCACAAACGTTCTACATTTCCATTGAAAATTACCTCACAGATGGAACAAAATGAAAAACGCAACCCAAAGCCCAAACAAAGCGACACAACAAAAGAAAACACTGTCCTATATTAGGCCAACGTGTGTGTCCTTAATCATGACAACGGTTTAAGTCCGCCTTTTTTGTCAAATATTCAACTTATTATGTTCAAATAATATTTGACAACTAAAAAAATCGAGGGGTACAAGTGACTTGGCGAAGATCTCCAGTGATATATCTGGGTACACGTTCCAAGTTCGTTTATATCCTTTTGCCAACAAATATATAGAAGTGATTCTTGTACATAACTTAATTTCAACAAAAATTTCACTTGTACCCTTTGGCCTTTTCAGACGTCATTTATATCCGTAGTTAAATATAATAAACGTCATATTAAAATGAATATGAGCATGCTTCGTGTGCAAATATTGGGATATATGTACACGGTGTGTCACATTCTTAAAATATAAATGATTTCGTATTTTTTTAATTTTTGGACTTGTACCATTGTCATTATTAAGGGCACGTATGTACATAAGTATTTATTGAGGGATCCTTTAACCCTTCGCGTGTCGCACTATAATACAATATTATATTAATGCTGTCGTTTGTCGAAAAGCATAAAACCGTTAAATAAAGGTTCAAACGCATTTAAAGGTTTAAGCTAGGCCGATATTATTATTAGCTAGAATTTTACCAGTTTTTATTAATAATTAAAAATACTACGTGTCAATGAGAAGTCACTATAAAACTTTTGGTATATCAATATAAGCATATTCATTAATTTATTGACCTCTACGATTTACTTAACGATCTCTGAAATTCATATTATATAATGACCAGTTGTATAATTATAGATTTTGCTTTCACATGATAATCGATAATTATAATTATACTAATCATTCAATTTTTTGCAATTATTTTCACGAATCGACACATGAAAAAATTCTAACATAGACGAACAATCAAACCATACAAAAATATAATGGTACGTACACACTTGAACGTTCGATTTAAATATATACAAATCGTAATTATTCGAGTAATTATAATTAAAAAAATCAGAATTGAACTCAAAAGTGAGTATAAACCATAGAATCCCATAATCTCATAAGAAATCATTTAAGGCACGTGCAAAAATAAAATCGTTTCTTGGAAAAGTCGATTCGACCTCGCTTTTGGAATTTTTCCTATTTTTTTTTACAGGCGATTAACGTTCGTTTTGAGTGCGTTAATTATAATATAATGGCATTCGATTATTATCTGATTATTTTCAGCATGTAATTTGAATTGTAATAAGATTTTATCATTTTATTAATATTCATATTGTATTGAAAGAACGCGTGAGTTTTTATTAGTTAGGGGCTGTTCGAATTTTTAGACAATAATTGTGTAGTATATTTGATTTTTTAAATAGAATATGTATTAATTTTCTATTGTAACAGTAACATTTTTCAAAAATATAAAAAAAGGTTTTGTAGGTTAACGAAAATAGTTCTGAATTTTTATTTTATATAATAAATATAATACGAAATTTTAATTACATATTGACCTTTGTGTTAACTATTTTATGGATTTGAAAAAATATATTATGATGACATTTTTAAAATTACATAAGCATATGATTTTATGAACACACCTTATTTCTAAAATCATTTTAAATGTAAATGTAACTGAATATTTTCCTTTTGATTTTCTTTGTATCAAATTAAATTTGAATCTATTTCATCAAATATATTAATAACCTTTGAAGAGAATATAGATTAATTAATTTGAGTGTCAAACATGCCATTATTCGAATCATTATCTGAAAAAAGTTTGATTCGATATCTGACATATTTCAATCGAAATGGGAAATATTTAACTTAAATAGAAATTAATTGAGATAAAAAGAAAAAAAACTGCAAAAATTAAACATTTGAATAAAAGTTTTAAAATAAAATTATGAAAATCGAAAAAAAAACGGAAGTTAAATTTGAAAGTTTTTAAAAATAAAACATTCTGAATAAAAATTTAAAGTTCCACATTTAAATGCTATATTGAGTTCGAAAATGCATTTAGAAATTTAGCTTTCGCGTTGCTTTCGAACTGCAAAGGAGTACGAAATGTCATTTGAACTTTAGTAAAGTTTTCTCAAATTGCAGTTTATCTTTCGAACCGTTGAAACGTATCGTTGAAGTTAACGTGGTTAAGTTTAATTTCTCCAAGAGGAAATAAAAATTGTGCGGTGTTCGTGTTTCATTCTCTAATAGAAGTTAAATTGAATTTTTTTCAATTCCATATAAAAATATACGTTACACTTAATGCTTTAGGTACGATATTTTGAAATAAAATCCAATTATAGCTGAAACAATGAGACGGAATTGTGTAGGTACAAAGTTCTATTTTGATTCCAACAAAATATTTTTTAAATAATATTAAAAATTCCACACTCACTCATATTAAATTTAGTACTAGCTTTCCTTTTCATTCAGGAAATAAATTCATAACATGGTTAGGTTTAATTAATTAGGTTAATTTTTAACTTTTTTTAACTGCAGGTCAAAATCAATAAAATGAGACTAGTAACGAAAAGTCACTTAAATCATCAAAAGAATCTAACTCTACAGGTATTTATAAAATGATTAACGAATGATACATATTTTTCGTATGTTTAGGTTTCGAAAAGTTGTTCTCAAAACTTGTTGTTGTTCGCGAGGATTAATTTCGAAAGTGCTCCACACTCGTCCATTACGAGGGATGTTAAAAATTCACGGCGGGAAATTCGAAATTCGAAAATTTCGCTGTCACACAGTGACGTTTATAGAAATTGATAATGTTAATGGGTTTCGCGAAAGCGGGAAATGTTAATGTTGTTCGACGTTTTTCCGACAGCTCTGATGTTATTCTATATTATTATTTCACACAAGTGTACTTCACGTTCGGCATCAACGTCATAAATACAAATTATATGAATTTATTAAATTTAAGAAAATAAAACTGAATTGAATCAATAATTTACAGTGTAATAACTATTGCAGTAACTTGCATTGCATAACCAATAACAACTTGCAGTTTCTCAAAGTGACTACCTGTCAAACAAAATAGAGCACATCGCTGTTTACGATTAGGGCAGAGCCCTCAGTTTGCGCCAGTTTAAGGAAATTTTCGTTTTTCAAAAATTCATAATTCTGTTATGGAGAGTAATTTAGAGATAATTAATATGCCGAATTGTTAAATAAACATTCTAGTTACTATAAAAAATGTCATATCCAGACCTGATGAAATACTTTTGCAAATATATATGATTATGTGCAAAATTTCTATGGATGAAATCGAAGCCTGAATAGTCGACACTGTAACCCCAATAATTACTTTAATTCTAGCTAATATTTCGAGTAATTAGAGTAATTACCAATTGGGGAATATATCTGAGATGTTTTGTAGATAACAACATTTATAGAAATCGCTATATTTCCAGAAATAACGACGATCGACTAAACCTACTTTTCTTAAGGTTTTTGTTAAGGAATGGCGACTTTTTAAATAGGTCGACACATTAAATTCGATTACGATTTAAAAGCGTTAAATAAACAATTGCTGGTGGCTGTTTTAGAATTTCCATGAAGTATTCTAAAAACTTCCAAACATCATATTTCTTTATATTTAACCATTTCATAAATAAATCGCTTTAAAGTTGATACTGTCCGGAATTGGAGCAATGTCCGAAATCGGGTGCTCTGCCCTACTTTTATAGCATTCATAACAATTAAGCAGTGTTCAAACTATTTCACGTTTTGTACATCATCAATCAATCTCCATCTCACGCACTCTATTTTCTATAAATAAAAAACAAATAAATAGAAAATAAAGAAGTAAAACGATAGAAGTTAAGTGTAAACGTGGCCTTATAAAATTCGTACGCAATTAATGCCCATTCTGTAGGTACATATAATCAATATAACGAAAAAATCGAGTTAATTAACTTGGCACATGTGACTCGCGAAGAGTAATTCCGAGTTAATTGAAATCTCGCAGTTTCGAGTCGACGAAGCGAATTCGAAAAGCGCGCGAAACAGACTCAATTACGAAATAATTCGAAAACGACGCGTCTTATTGGATTTCGAAGAGAGTCGCGCGATCGCGGCGAACGAGCGCGCAGACGATCGTCGGACGAAATAAGGCGGGAAAATCGAATCAACAGGTGCGCCAACGGAAACGACCAGGCTCATTATTTACGTTGGCGCGCCTGCGCAAATTGCAATCACTAGTCATAATCGCTATTTTTTTATTGTTATTATCTTCCGAGTTTTGAAATTAATGGTAATTAATATAAATATATTTTAAAATTGTAAATTAATTTTCAAGGACTTTCACATTAAAATGTCCATAATTTTGCATTTATTTATTTTAGTGAAATAATTGTTGCCAATGAAATCAGAATTTTATTAGTAGTAATTACTTCATTGCTTAGGAAGGTCGTTGAAATTAATTTATAAGATAATAATTCAATCTCCATCCGAAATAAACTCTTAACCTATTTTTTTTAAATGCGAAAATTCTTAGTTAAATTATCACCCAAATGCTAAAAAATTAAAAAAAATCAAAGTAAATTCGCAATAGAAATATGAATTAATTGAAACATTATAAACTGAAAACATAATCGGATATGAAATAATGATTTCACAATTTTTCTGATCATTTAAAAAAAAGGAAACAATTCGATTTTTATTCGGACCACAATCGAATTAAATTCCGAGCCAAAAAAGGTGCCTTTTTTCAAAATAGTGTAAAAAGTTGGCAACACTGCTTCAACAGGTGTTGGGCGTAGATCGCGTGTCTGAAACATATGTCAAAACAGCCACGAACAACTTTCTTCATTTACAAGCGAAAATAACAAACTCACTCTTTTAATGGCATCCTTGAGGTCAGGTTCAGCTAAGGAGATGGCCGTTTCCAACTCCTGCTGCAGATCCACCAGATCTTCGATTTCTTCCATCTTCAGACACGTGTCACTCACGGAACGAGATTCTTAGCGAATTCTTACAAAAACTTGAAATATTTCAATTAAATATATTCACAAAATCACCGTTCAGTCATTTTTAACGGAATTTAAACAACTTTGAGACAGTTTCGTTAAGTTTTAACAAAGTTAACGAACGAGTCGTTATCCGCACTAGTTTGACAGTTGCGGTTTCTAAAAACGACCGCTAGATGTAGACACAGGTGTGGTGTAGGTGTAGTTAATGTGTGCGAGTAATTATAGTTCTTATGATAAGATTTATTAAAGGTTATAATTGTATAATATGTATTTAAAAACGGCATCTTAATTGAACCGATTTAGCACTTTGGTGATGTGTTCAATGTTTCACCTGAGACCAGGTATTGTCAACATTTGTAAATAAGAAAATTTGAAAAATATTGTTTTAGAAAAGTTGTTTATGATTTTCGGTCATATTAACGACATCGAATTTAAATATGACGTAATTATTTGTGTACTTTTAAAAAATAATCTAACCTGATCTATAAAAATCCATCGATTATTATGCCGTTGGATTGACCGTTCATTGCCAAATATTTTTTAAATTCTAAAAATATAAATTTATCATTAAGACAATTGTGTTTTCTATTATAAACGACTAGCAGCTCTAAACAACTTTCGATGCACTGAAAAACGAAAATTTTAATTCAAATTTAAATCAAATGAATGAATGGCATATAAAAAAAAAACAAAACATCTGGAACGAAACTCGATTACAGTTCACTTTTTTTCGAACAAACACATAAAATCGTACAAGCTGTTAAATTCTTTCAGCGTTTTCAGATTTAATTATCGCTCCGTTGCGATAAATCGAATTATGCCATAATTAAAAATGGCGCTGCGGCAAAAGGAAACTTTAACGACCGCCACCAACTAATATTATTTTTTCCAATGAACTGTGTTTCATTCGTTTCTGAAGTTTTTTTTTCATAATATAGCTTCGATATCAGCTCGCATTTTTCTCGAGATTTTTACAGATTTTCAGTAAGTATATTATCTTGTTTTCCCGGAAAAAAATCGTTCTTAAATTGATTAAGCGGACGGGTGTCTAGAACGGTCGTTCGTTCCATAGTAGTAATTGAATGGAAAACACAAGCACTTTCGAAGCCGGGAAAACTCGGGAAATCGCAACCCCAATTGGGAGCAACGGAAAAGCTCTTATGTTAATAATTTCCTACTGCTACAAGCACAACGCGATTGCCTATGTATTATATCTTCAATATGCAACAGTTGTACCAAAATAGAATCAAATATGATAAGTAGTTGAAATATGCACTAGGTGCCTTTGCATAGATATATTCCAGTATTTGTAGTCGCAACTATTGCATATATCAATATCTTATTGTATTTATTTCTATTTACATATTGAACGTATAATACATAAACAATCGCGTTGTGCTTTTAGTAGAAAATTTATTAATTAGCAAAGTCGCAATGACTGCATATATCCTATTATTTGTTTTCGAGTACATATAGCCAAATTCAATATTATATGTATAGGATAGTGTAATTTATCTTATCCGTTACTGAACTAGATATATTTTAGTATTTCTAATTTGATTTGAAAATGTATATATTTAAAAAAAATAAAAAATTCAAATGTAAAAAAAATATGTCGTGATTTTAGTTCGTTTAATATTGTCTCGAAAATAATATCTGCATGTTTCATTTTAATTCATTTTTTTATTAAGAGAAATTAATATTATATAAAAAAATAATAATTAAATGTTATAGCACGCCTGATTTTATGCAATCTTCGTAGCACTAATGTAAATCGAATTGCAGGCTAGAAATTAATTAAATACATCGTTAAACAGATAAGTGTTAATATTCATACGATAATATAATATTGTTACTTTTGATTATGAGTTTATTTCATGAAAAAAAATATGGAACTAGATAGATTTTATACCTATTCGTTGGATCTTTCAAGATTCAAATTATTCGAGACACTTTGTTGTTGTGTTCTTTTTTTCGGTTTTGTATTAAAAAACGCTAAAAGACACCCGCTGGCTACGAAGGTAGCGTATTCCGATAAATTGAAATCTATACAGTATAAAATACAGGGTGTTTCAGTTCGAATATACACAGTGAAAAATATTGAACTCAATAATGAGACGAACACCTGTTGCGAAATTTTCCTATTATGGAATTATAATGAAATTTCATTAAAATGAATCAGTGTATATTATTTTGCACATTATTATTTGAATGATATTTTCAATTACTAGCTGTTACCTGACATTTCTCAAGTTTCTATTATATTTACAATTAGTTACAAATCAAAATGAAGAGACTTGAATCGTCTGGGAGAGACTCGATCCTCCATTTATGTTTTGCATTTAATTTCTTTTTGAATAATCTTACTTTAAAAAAAGTTTCAACACAATTGAGATTTAATTAAGTTAACTTTGACATTAGTTTTTAAACGATTTTCCAAAAGAGAGTTAGAGGCGAAAAACTAAATGTAGCATCAAATCTCCCACACGGATCAAGTCTCCCGACATTTCTATATATTAACATTTACATATTCATTCATTGTTATATTGTATATATGTTGATAAGACGACGTTTAGATAATATAGTTCGTAAGTCATATTGCAGTTGCATTGCACATTGCGGCAAAGTTGCAGGAATTTGGCGAATTTTTTCATTTTTTCGAGGACATGCTGTATATCGAGTATAGTGTGTTCGTAAATATGTATGTTATTTTCCCATAATATAATACATATTATATTCGCGTTGTCAGTAGGCACGCGATATTGGATTACGGTCGTGGCGTTTTTAATATGTAAACCGAAATACCCATAACACAGGTCGCATGTTCGACGTTCAGCAATTTCTTGGGAAATTGAAAATTTGAGAACTTCCCAATCCCACGTGGGATTGCGACACACGTGGTTTTCTTTGATGTTTATAATTCGAATGAAAAATTCAACGCGCAAGGGATTTTTCTCGGATTTAAAATGTGACTTGCTTTAGTGAAAATTCAGATTTTCGCTTCTTCTAAACAATCGATGATACGGCACTGTGTTGAATGATGTTTTATTTTGGTTGGTTCGTATTATAATAAGCTGGGAAATACGTCTGGGAAATCTGGGAAAACTATCGAGAGAACTTTTCTATTTGTCGATCGTGAAAAGTCTCGACGTTTCGAATGGAAAACGTTTTCAATATGGCCGCGAAATTGAGAGTCGAACCAAATGAATCAAGGTGCATTTTATTTGAATATTTTAAGAATTCCAAAAAAAATGACGAAATATAATACATTTATTTTATAATTACATCACTGTATTTTTATAATTTCATTTTTATGTATTTGGGCCAAGGGGCACAAGTGATATTTTTGCCGAAATTGAGTTATGTACAAGAATCGATATAAACAAACTTGGAACGTGTATCGAGATATATAATCAAAATCACTCGACCGCCTCCAAATAAATGCTCAACTTTGATCGCCTTTTTCTCGAACTCACTTGCACCCCTTGGCAATTTCAGTCGTCATATGTGCTCATGGATAATTGCAATTTGGCTCTCATTAATCATATAAACCGTATTGTTCACATTACGATACACCCCTGACTTTACAAACACCGAAACGAATTAAAACACGAAAAGCAATAATAAATGAAAACATCGAAAAACAACAGTTGCCAAATTAGACGAGCTCTTTTGTAAAAAGGGCGACATCAAAGTAAAAATTTGGTCTTTTTATGATTATTTTTGTGTTTTTTTTTTAATTAATTTTTTTGTGTTTTTTTTTATTTTTTTGTTTTATTTATATTTAATTTTTTCGATTCGACATGCAACGTGGTGACCTTTTTGGGGACACAAGTCTGTTTAATGGCAGCCGGACACGACCGTTCGCATGGTCGCCTTTTTTACTCTTATGGCCGTAAACTTCACAATTGAATTTTTTTTTAAAAAAGGCAGATGCGCGCCAATTAGATTTGACTCGATAAAGTCACGTGTTATATTGTTGCACGTGTTGGCTACCCTGTTATTTTTTTTTTTTGTAATTGTGTTCCAAAAATAATTCTACATTTGAATTCGTAATCATTCGTGGCAAATTAGGCTATGTTCACACAAGACTTTTAGGTCCATTTTTTTATTCAGTTTTAAAAGTTTTATTTATTTATCTCACGAAGCATTGCCCACAAGTTAACGCATTCGATATATACATACATAAAACGATTTTAAATATCGTTTGAAAATAATATTCAAGATGAAAAGTTCAGAATATAATAAATGGACAATTCTATATGACAACTGAATTTCACAAATGGTACAAGTGACCTTTTTTTATCGATATTGAGTTAAGTAGAGAAAATGGTTTTATTTATGATACAGAACTATTTTCTGTTTTAAATACAATTTCGATAAAAAGGTCACTTGTGTCCTTTGTGAAATTCAGTCATCATAAGAACTCAGCTTTAGTGTATTTTCAGTTTAACGATTGATTGATTGAATAGTGTTTGTTTAGACAGTTTGTTAGTTTAGTGATTTTTGGCCATAAGTATTACGGATCGATGCATGTTCTGAATTTTTCATAGAAATCGATTTTAGCCGTTTCTTTATATTTGTGCCCCTTATTTTAACAATGGTGTAAGTCTTCGAATTTAAAAGAACGTCTCTTTAGTTTGTTTCGTACTAACTTAAACGTAAAAATTTTCGAGGAATTGAAAAAAAATTCAGTGTAACGTTGATTGATTTCAACTATATGTTAAACATAAAATATCTTGGAACGAAAATAAGCAGACTTACACCATTGTTGTAACAAATGGTACATTTATTTTGGGCGTGCATAAATGTCGTAAAAACTAAATGGACACAGATTTAATCGTCGGAATGTATTGTGCGTCGTATAAATTCGGATTATTTCAGCTTTTGATGGAAATTATGATCAGAATGAACGTTTACAGAACACACAATATGTAATTCGACGAATAAAGACTGAAATAAAATCAAAATAATTGATTATCACACATGAAAATGCTATGCATTGTGAGAAATCAATTTTTAGTGTAATTGACAATGATATGTGTGGGTAATATTTGACTATTATTATCTTTATTATATCCTGTATTTGTCTGTTATATTGTTAATAAAATGCTCGAATTAATTTAAACGAATCAAAAACGTTATCCGACTTAATTTAATAATAACAATGAAAATGCAATCATTCGATCATCACTCAATATAAAGAACGGCATTGAAATAGAAAATTTTAAATGATATCAAATATAAATAAATCTATTCGATCGACGTTAGGCAGTAATTTTATATGACGACTGAAAATGCCAATAATATATCTCGATACACGTTCCAAATTCGTTTGAATCCTTTTGCCACCAAATATATAGAATCGATTCTTGTACATAACTCAATTTCGGGAAAAAATATCACTTGTACTCCTTAGCCTTTTCAGATTTAATATAATAAAAGAACCAAACGAATCGAATTTAATATTAAGAATATCGTAAAACGAAACGTACAAAAATGTATTTTTTTACGAACGTAGCCCAATATTGAATCTGAAAAATTTCCCAAAGCAAACAATTTTCAGTTAGGGGAAAATCGGCGAACTTCGAGTGTATTTTGTACATTTCAAATCGTTTCGACTTTATTTATTTTTATTGCATTATAACGTGACCGATCACAATAAAGACGAATTCGAACTTCGCGTTCGATTCTTCGGATCGTTTCGTATTGTTTTTTTCCATGAAAATTTTCAGCGAACGATGTATTTTTTTCATTCAATTTAGCTTTCGTAAACTATGGCAGTTTCGTGTGAGTTTTCCGTGGAATTTTTCCGTTTGAAATATAGTCGAAATGTTGAGATTTATTCGCTTGATAGTCGAAGCCTTTTTAATTTTTCAGATTGTCGACACGTGTTCGACTTTTTTTCGAAATAGAAGCAATTTTGGAATAATTTTCATGAGTGCTTTTTCGTTGTGATTTTAATGTATGAAACTTTGATTCGAACTTAATTATACTTCAACTCGATAATTAAGCGTGTTTCTATATTTAGAAATTAATACAGAGTGGTTATTCGATGTTTTTTGTATTGATATATTTTAGAGAGAAAGGGCGATAAATATGGATCAATGTTAACTTTATACTAAATATTAATTTTACATTATGTATTTATTACATATTTTAGATAAATATATTTTTCGGAAAAAAAAAGGGAATGTAAGCAATTTTATCACTGTGTTCATGAATAACTTTCAGTCTCCTTTTTCACGTATAATGAGATCGTGTCAAAGTCGTTTTCGATTAATAACGAATAGCTGTAATATTAATATTACCATAGAAATGAATCGATTCTCTTATACGAAAATATTCAGTGTATAAATTAACGTCTGCGATGATTAGCGTTTCGAGGACATTTCGCAAATTAGTATCGACTGAACGAACTGTGTGTATCGCGAAACGAGCTTAACATACTACACTGAAAGAGGGACACTTGATTGGTTCGAATATTTTCAAAATGTGACAAAAATGTCATTTGACGACTGAACAGGCCAAGGGGTACAAGTGGCTTCGAGAAAAGAGCGCTCAAAGTTAAGCATGTACCTACATGTGTTAGGAGGAGGTCGAGTGATTTGATGATATATCGAGGTACACGTTCCTAATTCATTTATATCCTTTTGCCAACAAATGTATGAGCATACATTGAAGTGATTCCTGTACATAATTCAATTTAGGTAAAAATGTCACTTGTAGCCCTTTGTCTTTTCAATCTTCATTTATTGTTGTCCAATTGGTAAGAAACACGAAAACGAATGGTGGTAAGATTTTGAATAAGATAATATACTAGTTAAGTATCGTTGATTAATCTGATTAATACAAAAATAATAAATGTATGATTGTTTCTGTGTTATTTACATACTTTATAAACGCTTATACGATCACGATGAAACATATTAGTCATTATGTGCACGTCTAGGAAGATTTCTGCATAATAAAATTTTACAATCGATAGGGTTTTTAGTGTTTGAAGTTTAAAAACATGGTTTTAGTGAGTTGATTGTAGCAAATATATTAAGCATGCTCTATACACATGAAATAATTCAACAAAGACAGATATTTTGCTTTTCGATTCTATTGTATTTATTATATAAATAGTGTATATTCAGCTTAAATATAATAGTCTTGAGCAGCACAGAAGTTCTTATAATGAAATGAAATCAATATAAAATGTATGTAATTGTTATTAATCTGTAAATTAATTTGGAAATTGTGATTTAAATCGTCAATCAATCGTTTTACATTGCTGAACTTTTCAAAAAACCCTCTGGATATGGACGCGCCCCATTTTTTGGAGCACTCTGTCGAAATTTAATTAAAGAAAATGGATACTTTTCCATCCCTATGAAAAAAAAACCCAAATGGAAAGAGGTCGCCTTTGAATCGAATTCTTATAGTCATATATCAATTTTGACGAACGAATGTGTTCGAAAATAAAATAATGGGTATGCCATAAAAATCTGAGAATGAAAAAATAAGTAATTTAAATAATGTATATTACAAAACAATTTCAGTAATAGAACGAATTGTGTGTATTTGTTATTTGATTGGTAAAATATATGATGGGACTAGTTATACCTAATTTTATGTATAGTTTTATTAGGTATAGCTAGATTTTTGAATATTTTACGATGTTTAGTAAACGATAAATATTGTACATATTTAAATAAAAATTTAATATGAAAAGAAATTTGGTAGTTTTTCATGATTCACTCATTACATCGAATCGTATTGAACCACGATTTTCAATTAGGCAGGTAGCACACGTTCAATTTGATGTTCGAGATATTCAGAAAATTTATTTTTTGTTGACATATTATAAAATATATGCACAAATACATTTATGTACTAACCTATAATGTTTTCTGAATTAAAAATATCGTTTAAATGGAATTGTTTTTCCACAATTTTCTTTGCATGACCTGAAATTTTCTTTAATTCAGGATCTGAATAGGTTTTAAATTACATTTTCATATTTGATCGCTTTGCTTCCTTTCGTTTCAGAGACAGTCTGAAAAGTCTGAAGGCATTTGCGCCACGTGTATCTCTAATGAAAATTTGATATTCGATTTTCTCACAATTAATATATATATTCGATGAAACTTGATAACATCAATGAAATTTAATTTAAAAAAATAGACCAATTTGGATAAACATGATAATTGGTAAATTTTCGTTTATTTATAAAAAATCTAATTTTCTCTGAAAACTTCTCCGAAAATCTTCATTAGGAATAAGCGGATGAAAATTTGAGATTAATTTCTAGGAAATGGGCTTTTCTAATAAATATTATTCGAATCATGACAAAGAACGAGTTCAATATACCAATTAGCATTTGTGATTAACCTAATTTTTTTTTATCAAGCTAAATTTTCAAGATGACTTAATTATTTTTCAAGATTTAGTAAAATATATTTTGTATAGCGAGAATAACAAAACTTTTTAAATCCACTCTAATCAATAAAAACAAAAACTGATTTTATTACCTAGTATTGCTCAAAACACCATTGATTTTAAGCTGATCGTATACTGTTTAGTATTTGTATTAAATAAGCGAAATTTTAATAAAAAATATTAATGCTATTTATATGAAATATTACAATATTTTATTAGTGCACCTAACAAATGACGACTGAAAAGGCCAAGGGGTACAAGTGATTTCGAGAAAAGCGCGTTCAAAGTTGACCATGTGTTAGGAAGAGGTCGAGTGATTTGATGATATATCTCGGTATTTATATCCTTTTGCCACCAAATAAATGAGCGTGCATAGAAGCGATTCCTGTGCATAACTCGATTTCGGCAAAAATGACACTTGTATTTCTTGGCCTTTTCGTTCGTCTAATGTTATATACAAAACATAAAACGTTAACCGATGATAATTGAAAAAAACTATCGAGAATTGCATTTCCGTTCTTCACATCTATTTCATGTCTATACTTAGGTACACTACATTTCTTCTAATTTTCATCAAAATCAGTAGGATAATTTACAAAGCTTATTTAAGTAAGATGTCAATAATTTTGTTACAAATATAGAAATGTAAATGAAAATATCGGAATCGATTCCGCAACTCTTAATGGCAAATCGAAAATTCTTTCTCCAATTCCAGAATATCATCCCCTTCGGTTAATTACACATCAAAGGGGATGTTGTCCGACAAAATACGAGTTTCGTATTTTTCTTTTCTCCTTCCGTTCTTCTGTATTTTTTTTTCGATTCCACGACAAATTACTTATACCACTCTGAAAATAATCGATGGCCTTTCGCGTGGAATGATTGGAGAAGGCGTTTGTCGATTTCGATTATCTCACCTCGAAAAGCTTTCGAATTGTGTTTATTTTGGCACTTATCCGTTACACGAATGCCACTATTTTGATTTGGTTCATTCGAATTTGACACAAAATCTCAATTAAATATATTAAAAATCAATATATATCCAAGATTTGTTCCATTTATATATTGACAGATTCTTATTTTGGTATTGGCATTTGTTTAACGGATGAGTTTCTTTTTTTTACGAAGAATTTACGATGCTTATAGAGTAACCTTTGGTATAATTCTATCTAACTTAATCTAATTTGACTTGAATAAAATAATAAAAACTAATCTGATCCAACCTAAGTTCGCTCATAGAATATAGATTAATTATTAAGTTATTCGTTTGAAAATGATAAAAAAAGGTCTAATAATAATATTTAGATATTAAAAGTTAAGTAAATTCAAAACGAATTCGCAACTTTTTCATTTATCATAATAAAAAGTTCGAGTTGATGAAAAAATTACAGCGTCGATCAGATCCTATGATTCGATATGAAAGTTATATTTGAAACAAGATTTATTCGTATATTTAATAAGCGAAATCGTAAATTTATTTAAAGATTATCGCTAAACGAATAAAAAATAGTCAGAATTCATTTTGATACTTGAAAACTGAGAATTTCAATATGATACGATTAGAAAATGCTAAATTAAGTTGTCACATGAAAATGTATAGTTAATAGAAAATTCACGAAAAAAAATTGAAAATGATTTCATAATCTTCAATCTTTTTTCTTCATTACGATTCAATCAAATTTGATTATTTTTACAGGTAAATGAAAAATTATTTAGTCTGCATTAAATCATATATTATTTTCAAATTTCAATCTCGAATCATTAGTCAAACATGTTATTTACGAAATTTCGAAGATAAAAGCGCAATTTTCCTTATGAAATAAGTTCTTGTGTGGGTTTTCGTGAAACTTGCACATATACGACTCACACCACTATCATAATCAACGTGCACTATACAATAAAAATTGAATTACGACCCATAAACACCCACTTTCACATACTAATACGAACTTTCGAGGATATTAGGAAGGCGGTGAAAAGGTAGGAAGTATCTACTCCTACTTTTTTCCTTTCAGACTACTTTTTTCAGTTTTCACCAGCGATTTTCAACATTTTTTTCCCATATTTAAACGTCAAAGGGACATATTAGTCGTTTTGCTTAAAAAATTTTTTTTTGATTATATTATTTCATCCATTAATATGATTGCTTACTCGTTGTTTTGTATTTATTCCTACACGGATCATTAGATTGTATTAAAATTTTAATTAGTTTTCGATCGAATATCTGTAAAAAATTCTGAATATGTAATAAAATCAATCTAAAAGTTTATTTAAAACGTTTGTAGAAATGTTTGAAAAAAATATAGAAGGAAATGTTAACGATCTATATTTTATTAATTCACATGTTTGATGAATCTATTGTTTAGGTTAGATAAGAAATTTTGAAAATACCTTTAATTAATATAAAATAATTCAATTTATATAAAAATTATAAAAAATAAACTATCTCGGGCAATACCTGGTAAGTATAATTAGAAATTAAATTAATACTTGTGTACCGTTTTTATCAATTACTAGCAGTAGGCGCATGTGTATCAAAATTGTTCGGAATTAATCAAATTTCGTATTGCCACGGATGTGTTTATTGCCATCTATGTGTGAAATAAAAAAAGATTTTACGCCTTATATACATTAAGCGCTAATAAGGGCTAATAAATTGAACGCCCGGGTTCGAGGCACGGGCTTGGCTGAAAATTTCGAGCATAGTTAGCGTATTTATAATATAGATTTGACCTTAATAACCTAAAAAGTGATTCAACCTAATAAAATTTAGACTCGCATGGAAAGAGATGAAAATTCTCAATAATTCGAAACGTAGACTAACTTTTATTATTATTTTATTATTACTATTAGGTTTAATGATATCACATTGGATGTGTTACCATTAAACCGACTTCATTTTTATCGAAAAAAAAATTTTTTTTTTGGGTTTTTCGAGATTTAAGTTGGTCGCCCCTGATTTATATGAACCCAATACACATAAAGCAGGGTGGGCCTGTGCCAGGCCGTTTCAACCCCATTGTCTCCTAAGCATAAATAGGTTCGGGGATGACACGGTTCAATCCTCCGAAGGCCCGCGTTTCATATACGAGTCGACAATAATATGGCTGCTTACGATCGATCGTAAAATTCGCTTCGTTTTCATTTCGGATCGTTTCGATGGTGTTTCAGGATGTTAAATGGTGCAGAACAAGCTTAAGTGTGCATAGGAAGAGTTTCCGGTTAGGGGTCTGTTGAAATTTCGATTTGTGCAAGGCTAGGTTTTGCTGACGATAATTTGGCTCTTTATGGTTGATTGTGAATTTTGCTTCGTTTTTAGTTTGGATTCATTGTAGTGGCTTTTCAGGTGGTTGAATAGTGTAGGACGAGCTTAAGTGTGCATAGAAAGAGTTTCCGGTCAGGGTTCTGTTGAATTTTTGAGTTGTGCAAGGCTAGGTTTTGCTGACAATAATTTGACTCTTTATTATTGATTGTATGGAACGTTTTTAGTTTCGACTCATTGTAGTGACTTTTCAGAGAATTGAATAATGTAAAAAAAGCTTAAGAATAGTTTTATGACAGACGTTTGTTGAAATTTCAAGTTGTGAGAGATTAGGTCGTGCTGACAATAATATTGCTGAACCAGGTAAGTACAT
Organism: Cheumatopsyche charites; assembly: GCA_024721215.1. Taxonomy (NCBI): domain Eukaryota; kingdom Metazoa; phylum Arthropoda; class Insecta; order Trichoptera; family Hydropsychidae; genus Cheumatopsyche; species Cheumatopsyche charites. The sequence continues at coordinate 1,353,037 of CM045577.1, read as the reverse complement.
ATCATATGATGATTGAAAAGGCGCCTTATCCTCCTAATACATGCTATACTTTGAGCGCGCCTTATTCGAAATCACCGTGAAGTCACTTGTACCCTTAGACCTTTCCAGTCATCATATATTATATAAACCAGGAATTTGTTAAGTTTCTACGATATGGTTTTTAAATTTCGTTGCACTTTAGTTTCAGACGATTTTCGTATCATTTCAAACGCTTGAATGGTATAGGATAAGATTAAGCGTTAAGTTTTTGATGAGATGTCTGCAGAAATTTCTACTTAAGTGAAGCTAGGTTAAGTTGACATTTATTTTCATATAAACTAGAATAATTTTTGGCATTGATTCATCAAAATTACAAGTTATAAGTTAACAATACACATTCGTTTTATTTAGAATTCGGTTTATGCATTCGAAATGCATCTCGCTTTCAATTTGCATTCCTATTTTTGTTTTTTCAACAGAGAGTTCGCAGTCAGCAATTAACAATTAGCAAAGGTGCACTCTGAAACTCTATAGCAATTAAGCTAAGGCTGTGAAATTTTAATAAGGAACGAGGTTGGGTTACCTCTGTGCACGTTCGCCATTTTGAAATGTGCACAAGAGATTTTAACAGAATTTCAAAGTTGCACAAAGCACTTTCTTTCTTGAGCATTTCTGAACACTTCGGTCATAATGAAACTTTCCCATTCACGAAATCATCTATTATTAACACTACTATCATCTCGATCTATCGGCGAAGTTTAATACTTTCATGGGAATTTTTATTATTTAACTTTTTAACTTTTAGTCGGTTTATTTTAAAGGATGTGGCCATATAAACATGCTACGAGTGAAAATACTGAGATAGGTATATATACATAGACCGTATTTGCACACAGAGCGTATTCATAGTTACATCTTATTTCATATAATATTTATGTTTCTCATTTAAAATTAAATATTTTGAAAAGTGAATCGAATCATTTTAAGATAATATGGACATTAGTATGCTTAAAACAGTTTGATATATTTGATAAAAAGATAACATATCGATATGTGTATAAAAACATTTTAATATTCTCATATAAATTACTTAACTTGAACTACAATCTATAAATAATCGCTTCAAATATTTTGTTTTCAAAATGAATTTATTTGAATAATTAAAATTTTCGCGCCATTCAGTACAAATTTAAACTTATCAAAATGAAATACAACGAATATCAAAGTTTCATACTCAATTAAAGCGAGGAAAATTAATTTTAAAATCCAATCCAAAATCATTACTATGTCTTATGTAATTGCTTCATAAATAAAATGTAGATATAAGTTTTATTTTCATGCCAATTATTTCACCATAATAATCGCTCATTGAAACCGAGATTTTTTTAGAGTAAGTTCTCATTTTCGGTCGAATCTAATTAACATATAGGTGCACCGAAATTGTAAAGCGAACCTACACACACGTTCGCTTTATTCAAGGTAAATATTGACTCTTATGAAGCTCAAACATCACAGGGACACACCCTTAACGACTAATGGAACTACCCGTCTTGGTCACACTTTGGAAAAGGCAATTAATCGACCGCTTCGAATATGGAACACTCTGTATCTATAGAGTAGTTAGAATGTAACTTCATCACAAAACTAATAAAGCATCAAATCAAGAAATAATGTCCATCAAATACAGTTAAATATTTTAATACTAGCCAATAATATATCATATTCATATCAAATAATATGAATTTCGTTTGATTTTTAATTTAAAAACGAAACAAATACAAGTAAATCCAATAGGGCAAGTTATCAATATTCAATACGTAAATATTTGTAAAGAAACATTTATGTTTTATGTGAGCTCTAGACCGCAGTATTAGTTCCTTAATATCACGCTACGAGTAGTGGCGCTGTCGGCAGTTGAATTGACAAGTCATCGGATGATTCATAGTCAGTCGGTGTACATTTGCTGACCGTGACATTGCACATTTTGTTGAGAAGAAATTGTTAATTTAAGAAATAGACTTTTAATGTCATTTATTTATTTACAGGTAAGATTAGTTTAATAAGTAAAAACTAAAAATGTAACATGTAAAACTTTAAAATAAAATAATCTTTATTTACAGAGCAACGCAATTGTTTATTTCAAAATCCACAATTCCTAAATAAAACTAGAAAAATTGTCTTATATATTGATAAAAAATCTATACTATAATAAACAATTTTTTTTTTCAAATTTTTCATCAATTAATTAGACATCACCGTACTTAACCCATAAAAAAAACAATGCATAAAAAACGAATCACCCTGTACTGGGTAGGAAAAGCATCAAACGTACGAAGGCTCAGTTTCGTATGTTCGTTCATTACGAAATATTTAATATTGGTAAAGGTCAAGGTGCAGTCAGTCGAAAGCGATTTTAATAATACAAAAGTTTGGGGGCCGCTGGAGCGGTGCGCGCGCTATTAGCCGCGTCCGATTCGTTAAAATTTAAAACGCCATTATTATGCATGGGGTGGGGGTAGGGCGAAATCACGTGGTCGTCAGCTTCTCAAACTTTTCGCTGTAATTTTTTTTTTATTTTTCGTTATTCGTCTCGTTTTTCATAATCAGGCTTTCTCAAACTATTTTTTTTTAATCAACATAGGAGATGATAGGGAGACTTGATTCCTTTTTATTTTTTTGTTTCTAAGTCTTTTTTTATTATTTTTACACATTTTTCGTTATTCATCTCGTTTTTCATTATCAGGCTTTCTCAAACTATTTTTTTTACAAACCATTATAGGGGATGATGGGGAGATTTGATTCCTTTTTATTTTTTGTTTCTAAGTAATTTTTGCAAAATAATAATAATACTTTCATATACATAGGCTTTCTTAAACTATTTTTATGTACAAATTATAAGAAGGAAGATGAGGAAACTATATCATTCTGGAAGACTGTTGCTCCCATTTTTAATTTTCGCATCAAATTCCATTTTAGATAATTATATTTAACAAAAATATAGTGTCTATTCTTTTGTAGATTACTCGGATTTACTTTCGTACTATTCTTTTCAAAATATGATTTTCAAAAAATGAGTTAAATATAAAAATCAAGGCAACGAAGTTTCTCGAAAGGAAAAAGTTTCCCCTCATTTCTCTACGTAAAAATACGTCATTAATAATTTTGAGATTAAAATTTATTTAAAATTTAATTATCATTGTCACTATACATAAATATTTGGTGGGTTCGGTTAAGTTAGGTTAGATTTTTGTTTCATTGTTTCTATTAGGTTGGGTTTCGTTTTAGGTGCACTTATATTAAATTGAGCAGCTTTCTGAATTGATTACTTAATAAAATTATATCAATATTTTTTTGCTTAATTTAAACAGAATATTTAATTTTTTTTTAATATACACCAAATAAAAGTAGAGTCGGATGGAAAAAATTAAGATTTTCCCTAAAGACGTTCATTAGTTCTTGCTTAGCACTTTCCAAGATGAATTGTTCAGTTTTTTCAGCCGACATCGGAAACCCATTACAGTGATTTATTATGTTTGTTTGGATTTTCAGATTAATAGACTTTTAATTATTTCTTTCTAGAGGCCAACACGTTCCAAATGATATAATTTAATTACTGCGTTATTGATTTCATCAATTATTACTTCACACACCTGTGTATTTGTTCTTTGCTGTTTTCTAATGAAATATTTACTAATATCGATTAGTCGCTGTGAAAATAATTTGATTTATAGTCGCAGATTTTATCGTTTGTTGGATGATTAATTCAGAATAATTGTTTTTGTGATAAAATAATTTATCTATAGCAGTCTGTAAATCATTATTCATATACATGGTGGCTGATTAATCAATTTATAAAAATAATGTAGAACAATGGTTAATTTACTGATATGATAGGTGAAAATAACATATCTAAAACAAACCTAGAACATTCCTCTTTAGCACATATAATTGTCCAAAGTCCTCCACTTTAACTTGAAACAAGTCTGAACGTCTAATGTGCCCTTTATTTTAACAGTGGTGTAATACCATATTCTTTTTTTTATAAAGAAAATCGACTAACTAATATATTTGAATTTGCAGACTTACACCGATGTTAAAATAAAGGACGCAAATATCTCGGAACCGATAAAGAAGGCGGACTTACACCACTGTGATGCATAATTAAGGGCACGATTCTGAAAAATTTGGCGACTTTATCACAGCCGATAATTTGAATAATGCGCGGGAACGTCGCCTTTGAAAAATGGCGCTCGTTATTCGGCGGTTGGTGTAGGCGCGCCTTAACAGCGCGGGCATTAGCGCGGCAAAACAAATTTCATATTTACTACAATGGAGCTCGTTTCAAATAGTAATGGTCGGATGTTTGTCTTCGGCTTAGGGCCAGTGCTTCTCAACATGAGCCATTCAGCTTAACTTAATTTAACGTAATAAAACGAAAAGTCGAGAAAAACATGATCGATGTATTTTTAAAAGTACAAAGTGAAAATAAAGAGTTTCAAGATTTTTTGATATCTTTGGAGTCGGCAAGCTTTAAGGCATAACCTAATAATGTACTGGACTGTACGAGAAGGTCCATCTGAAAATGAAATTTAGATTTTTGTTAAAAAAATATGGTTGAAATCGAGTAGAAGTATAATATCATGAAAATTCATTTACTTCATTCGAGGGAATAGAATTCACATGATTTGAAGAATGTGCTGACTTTTCTTTCAATTTCTTCAATTCTTGATTTTGTTCATCCGAAGTGATTTGCAAGATTAAATTTTCATTTTTATATTTTTCTATAATATCATTTTTTTCATCCAAAGTGATTTGCAAGGCTGAAATTTCATTTTTATATTTTTCTATATCGTTTTCTTCGGTAAGGGTCGTTTTCGTATTGAAGTATTCTATAATTCTTTGATTCGCAGTCTTCAAAATTTTCGCACATGATTTACAATCATCAGTTTCATTCAAGATGTTGTATTCTATAATCTGTGAAAACGGAATGTTCGTTAGTATAATATTTATTAATACAATGATTATTTATAACGATTTCTTACGTACTTCTGAAACATTCAGCAGATTTATGGCTTCTTTGATAAAATAACAGAGGATTTCCCTACGATCTGTCGAATCTTTGAATGTCCATTCAATCAATGCAGCGAAAAGATCTTTAAAATTTATATTTATTATTCCTTCAAACAAGAGTTTGAATTTGACCAAGATTATTTCGTCGATTTTCCCACTTTTCAGCAGCTACGAAATATAAGACGTTATTTTCAAATAATGTACAACCACAATAAATTTTACTGACCGTTATTAAATTTTTGGCAACGTATTTAGAAATGACTTCTTGAAAATCAGGTTTTCGATCTTCAATTAGTTTCCACATATTCATAACATTATCGTCATCAATATACAGATTGATGAAATCTTCTAGGTGGAGTTCTATTTCAGATTTAGTTTTGAATTCGTACTTAATCACATTTTCTACACGATGGATTGGAAGACCTGAAAAATTTATAATTTTCAATTATATATTAGATTGTTAATTATTTCACCTTTGTATACATTTTTTCGTTTTGTCAACTAAAAAATCATAGATGTCATTTTTGGCTACAATAATATCACTGTTCGATCTGAAAAGGTATTTTTTTTGTATAAAAAAAATATCAATAAAATGCACAAATTCTATTATTTTTCAATTTACGAATTATTTTCATTTGAAGCTGAAACCACGTTGATATGTGTTCTGAAAAATAATTTTAAAAAATTATGACATGAAATAATGAAATAAAATTAAAGATTTACATATATTTACATGGCATCTCGTCCTGCTGATTGTTTGATATTAGATACTCGTATATTGTTACTTTTGTCCATTTCCTTTCGAACTTTATCTATGTATGTATTGAGTGAGATAATATGGTCCCATTATTTTTTCGGCATTATATTAGAACTATTCCACGTAGAATCAACACAAAAAACGAAAAATTAGACATGTCCATCTCAGAATTTGATGAAATTCGGTATGATGGTTGTTTTAATAGAGATTAAGAAAAGAGTATTTTTCTCAATCTCTATGAGGACAATCATCATACCGAATTTCATTAAATTCTGAGATGTGAAAGTTATAGACTGTGTTGATTCTACGTGGAATAGCTCATTAGTTAAAAATTCTTTCAATGAACCCTTAAAAATATGTATAATATTTATTTTCATATGAACATGAAACTATTATATGAATTTCTAGTACTTTAATAATATTCATACCAGATGCGGGGACAAAATTTTGTCGATTTCACAATAATATGTTGTCACGTTCACACTCCAATTACATACTGAAAACCTGCAGTTGTATGAAACACTTTATTGGTCTTATCTTCCGATATTGAATTTAAGTCGTCTTTCGCAGATAATATTATTTATATAGAGAATATCATGTCTTTTTTGATAAACGTTTTCCGTTTCAATGAAAAAAATGGCATGTGAAAATGTGATCGCATTTTATTTCGACCGTATCTTATCTTCAAAAATATAATGCAATGAAACCGATTCTAAAAATTGCGAATTTAAAATAAATAAGTAAACAATATCAATTTTCTATTATGTTTTAATCGTATATAAAATACATTATACATATATTTTGTTCAAAAGTAAGTTAAATGCATATAATTTATAAATTATACAAACTAGGTATTTTATTAATAATTGTGTTTAGTAATTTATCAAAGCAATCCTTGCCAAGTAGGTACATCATAACATATGGGTACCCAATCCATGCTGCACTTTGAAAAGAAACTGAAAATAGAAATTCAATACTATGATAACACTAGTCCAAATATATTGTAATTAAATCTATTGAATATTAATTTACATCATTTGGTTCAGACTCTTCTTTTTTCGTGGACGCTTTAGAAACTTCATTATTCACAGTTTTAAGATCAGCTTTTAATTCAGCATACATCATTTCATGTCTTTCTTTCAGATTTTCTATATCTTGTTTCATAAGATCCACTGTTTTTTGCAAGTTTGATACTTCAATTTTGTATTTTTCCATTTCGATATGCGTTTTCTCAGAGTTGATATTTTTCACTATCGCACATGATTCACAATTGTTGGTTTTTTTCGAAATCTCTTGCTCCATGTTCTAAAAATATACTTTTTATAATATTTATTGATAGTAATAAATGTGTAATGTTTAATATTTGCACCAGAAATAGAATTAAAAGTTATTGATTGTAATATGTTGCCACCTTCACACGACACTTTTCTGTTTGTTATGAACTCTTGCAGCATTTTAATACATATTATGTTTTTAATCTTATCTTCGACCATTTTATTTTTATTGAATTGCGATTGAAAAAAAACAAAGTTATTTGTTTGTTTTAGTTTCGTTGATAAATCGTAAAAAATTTATCATTCACATCATCGAAATCTATTTAATGAATAAATCTGAAAAAAAATTAAATAAAATTTTCGAATTTATTTAATCACTTTTTATTAATTAAATAGAAAGATAATAATAAAAAAATATACACAAACTAGTACAATATAAAAGTTTTGAAATATTTCTAAACTAATCAAAATAAACGAACCAATAATTTTTCCAATTATTGAGATTGAATTTTAAGTAGGTATGTAATATATCTATTATTAAAATATAAATCCAACAAAACATTTAAAAATAATGCAGTTTTGAGTTAATTAATTCGAATGTAATTTATTTTATCAGTAAAATTTTGGTATTCTTCCGTTTTATGCACGCCACATTTCGATAATGAACATACACTAGATACTTCTATGAACAAATAAGCCAAAAATTAATTTATATTTTCCATTAATAAAATGTTGATTGTACAAAATTATATTAGTATTATATAATGGCGTTCGCGTAACGAACAAAATTCAAAATTTATAAAAATGGACTCGAAAACGTTCATATTATATAATATAATATAAGGTATACATATTTCATAATTCTATGCACGTGTAAATTTTATAGCAGAAAACGCAAAATTTTGCAAAAAAGCAACATTTTTTTAATTGTCGGAAAATCCCAAAGCGTTATAAAGGAAAATTTCCCTTCAGTGTTTGTTTGCTGAGGAAAATTGCGTGCGTCGCATTGTTTGCGAGTCGAATTTTCTCGACTTTTCAACGTTTCCATCGTCCTTGTTATTATCATTGTCGTTATATTATGTATGTTTATATACATATATATGTATATATGTATGTGTGTGTGTGTTTGGAAATTTTCCGAAAGATGCTTTTTTTCCTGAAAAATATGAAGAAAATTCATATATTTCGAAGTTATTGCAAAAAATTGAATTTTCTTAAAGATTTATCAACGTTTTGATGATAAGATATTATTTTAGTGATTATTCACATCGATTAAATCTGATGAATCTTGTCTTATCTTATTTTTATTCATATTATAATGTCAATCTACGTGTTTGGGTTGATGCTAGGGCTGCAAATTGCTTCACTCTGCTATTATGAAGATTGCATATAATCAGGAGCTAAATATGTATAGACATAATAATATCGTTCACTAATAGATGTCTATACATATATAAATTGAAATTTGCATTAAATAAACACACATATATTATTAAGAATAAAATAATCAAAAATTTTCATACTATTGTAATACGATAATAGATGGGCTACAAAATGTGCCACTTGAAAACTGTAAAACAATAGAAAAACCTGTTTGTAAAATGTAAATTTTTAAAATACACTAATGCAAACACCTTCCCAGACGTATATACAATAATTATAGGAAATTTCAGTACCGAAGTATAAGCCGTTGAGGAGTCCATCGAGCATTGATAGACAGAAATTCATTAATTTTCGTTCAATAACAATTATTTTTCGTACGTTTAACCACAACTTTTCACGAATCATTCCTTTGTGTACAGTGAGTTCGTGTTTGTCTAATGGGTGAACTAATGCAACTGAAAGTGCATAGCCGCGGGCCAACTTTTAACATGACCCTTTTCACAAAGCCAAGTCACTAATGAGAACACTACTTCTTGCACAGTTATTTATTGTTTGCTACGAAAAAGCTGAAATTTTCCACACATCAAATATTTTTAATAGTTCCTTATTCAATGAAATTATATTAGAATCTAACTGTATAATAGCGCTATTCTGTGTGTGTGTCCACGTAACGCACCAAAACTTCGCGTCGATATTTCCAACACAGTAGAGAAAAAAGCAGCATACATACTATATTATGAATTTTCAAATAATATACAATACAAAAAAAATGATGCGCATTAAAATGAATATCAAATCTAAACAATAAAAAATCAGACAAATCGACAAATATAAAGATTTAAAAATGAGATTTTATGCCTAACCTTGTACAATATCGAAGCCTTCGGCACACAATAGACACGATGAATATGTAAACGGTTCAAATTCGACGAAATAGGCCTAGGACTTCGTTAACGAGCTGAAATGTTTTTCAGCGACCTGAAATATTGAAATCTCTATATAGGATATTCGATGAGAGCCCATGACCTGAACGGGTCAAGGGTCAAACTAGACCTTAGTGGCTTTTGACCCTCGAGGGTTGACGACACCTGAAAGCTGCTGAAAAATCGATTTTTTTTACCTTTCGTTTGTGCAATTTATACATTCATATCTCTATTTGTGAATTGCGAGAATGTTTCGAAAGATAAAGACGAATTTGACAGTTCGTAAATAGAGTATTTATATTGTATGCATGTATATTTATGAAATTACAAGTAGTAGTATCTAAGAGTGCGATTTTTTTATTGAAAATTCAAGTCTGAATCAGTTGTAATATTGTTCAGTTGTTGATGTGTAAGAATGAATTTCCACTCGATTTACCTATTTATAGACGCGATTAAAAAAAAATGGCAGAAAATAATTGTTTTCGAAAAATTTATTATTATATTTGAAAAAGTAAACAAAGCGAACGCCGCTGACCTTGATATTCGAAAATGCTACTATCGATAATCGGTGTTAAGGGTTAGATTTGTATGAATAGATTTATATACAGATTTTTTCCGAAACATCCTGACAACACGGAATGTAGTTCTAATCGCATAAGCCATAAGATCCAAATTACCATATTATTTTTTTTTAATTTCAAATTAAATGCAGTGCAAAGTGCAAAGTTGCAATGTTTTGCACGCGACATCGACGCTTGATCGACGATTTTTCATACAAAATCCCGTACAAACAAAGTAAAAATGCACGTTAGTAAAATTATAATATTGTTAATGCTTTATCCATACTGTCTACAGTCTAGGCCGGCGGCTTTCAGCGGCAAAAGTTTATTTTCATACACAATTCACATTAATTTGAGAATGATAGTATTATAAAATAAAGAATTAAAATAAGTATGGGAAATGATAAAAAATGCTGTACATGTATTGTGTTTTGCCGCTGGAAGTCGTTGTCCTAGGTATGGACAAGTCGTAAGAAGTCGAACTCTTATTCTATTTGGAGACACATTCCCTGGGGCCAAAAATGGTTCACGGACCCACAGTTTCGTAGTCCTGTCGCGGAATTGTTCTGGAACGAAATGAATAAATCCAATTTGGCGAAATTCGCCCGCGGAGTCGACGATGATTGGATTCTGCGCTGCCGAATTCATAATATAATATAATCACGATGATAGATTATTATTTAACTTGCCAAGTCATCTAGATCGAGATTTCAAAATATCACGTGGGAGACGATTCGTTACAGTGATTAAAAGTCCTTTTAATTGGGATCGAATCGAGTGAAGTGAAGAAAATGAGGATGTTCCGATTTTGTTTGTTGACAAAACTTGCACAAAATGACACTAAAGGGTTAACATACTTGTAAATATATTATTATAATACGAGAATCACACGAATGGAATGTTAAAAGAAATTGTGAAATTCTTTAGTACAATACCAACTTAAGCAATTTCATTAGATAAGTTAGATTGATTTGATTCAAATATCACTTTAGGTTTGACAGACTTGCAGAGACAACAACACATATGTATAATAGAATAGAAATATTCTATAGAATTGAATATTTTTTTAATTTGAAATGAAAGCTAAAACCTCTATGTAAAAAATATTCAATTTAAAATGAAAAAAAAAGTATCAATATGAAATAGAAATCATTCAATTCGTAGCGAAAAGACTGTATTATACTCGCTTAGGAGAGCTACATAGTGTGCGTCATACAATTTATTAATACGAGGCGCATTTTTTATTAAATACCGTTTAGGAAAAAAAGTATATAAAAACATCACTTTCAAATTAAATTTTATTTTTATATGAAAGAAAATTTTTGGATCTATTTTTCCATGTAGTTTGAAAAATTATTTGAACCTAAGTTGTATTGGGAAATCGTTTTTGCTTTATGAATGCTTGATAATATTGTTCATAGTACATGTCGCTGATGAAAATTAACGAGCTTGGAAAACCTTCTGTTACTAATACGGATTTTATTACAAAAATGAATAGAAAATTACTGAAAATAAGTGTGTAGTTTCCATAAATTTTTAAGGCAATTCGAATAAGTTGATATAAAAAACAGTACCTAACTATGTTTTCTTTCAATTCTTATCTTTTGAAAAATCGATTTCCCACAACAAATAATGCTCAAAAAAAAAAAAAAATTCCAACTAAGCAGAAAAACAATTAAAAAAGTGTTTTTTCGTATAAAAGTATAGTTTGATTTGAAAAAATAATATTTTTTTTAAATGATACTCGATAAAAAAAATCACCCTCGCAGTAATGCGAAGTACAGGGTGGTCCGCAAGAGAGGTTCAATACGATTCCCGATCCGGTAATGCGATTTGGACCTCTCAATGTCCGGCTGCACGTCAAAAGTGGCCTTTGTGCGGTCTCTCCCTTTTCCGGAATTACGGAAAATGCGGTCAAAGAATTCGTGGAAATCGAAAAGTATTATGTTTTTCATGTCGTTTTGAGATTTCCTCCGCGAATTAATTTATTCGGTCGGAAATTTCGTTCGATTTGCGTAAGTACTGAGTTGATAACTATAAGCATCATCCTGAAAAAAATATTTCAATTCTACCGGGTTTTTCATTTGCCATGCAACGGCTATATTAGTGAACCCACAGTTGTCAAATTTGGCAACGATGATTATTGAATTATGACAATTAATCGTGCAAATCTACGAAATTCAACGATTGGCTGAAAGTGTTAAAATTTATCTTCAAAATAAGTGTTCTGGTCGTCTAACGATCCGTGTGCTACGTCCAATTTACGGATTTTGTAGTCGTCTTTTAGATATCATATTTTTTTCCTATAAACCTTAATTTTCAGACAGCTTGGTGGTTTGAAAATAATTTTACAGAAACTTGTGCAACGTATCCGTTTTCCGAATGCCATTTACCTCGAAAATTTAAGAATTGTTATAAATTAATTGTTCGTTAATAACTGGTTTAAATGGCTACAGTTTTAATTAATTTAACGTTATTGTAAACACGTACAATTGATTATATTCATTTTTAAACGATTAATTTATTTATCAGTTGAAAATAGATTTTTTTATAATTTTAGAGCAGATTCAAATTTGATTCAACTTTTGTAACTCAATCAGATTGACTTAACTTAATAAAAAAAAAAAAACAAAATTTAACCTAATCTAACCTAAATTTGATGATTTGTTCTATAATTACCTTTTTTTAATTCTTTTTTATTGATATAATGATTTTTTTTCAAATTTCAGATCTATGAAGAAGAATGACTCGAGCAAGAGAAAATCAAAAGATGGAAGCATGCAAGAAAACGAAAAATTATTTATGGAAAATTTTAAAATATTATCGAATACATTTCGTCGAGCGAAATTTTCGAATAATAAACAAAATATAATAATATCATTAGCGATGAATTCCTTATCGAACTCAATTATATTTTAATACTCTTATCTTCGACGTCTATTATAGCCGAATTTATTAAATGTTAAACGAAATTATGTATACACGAGTAAAATTGATATTTTGATAGAATATTCGATAGAAGATCGAGGAGGGTGATTAAAATGAATCTAAATGGAAAATATTGAAAATTAATCTAGAGTAAATCGGATAAACAATCAACTAACGAGTCCGGAATGGTATCGTTGGCATTGAGCATACCACTGACTATAATAACAATCTTAGGACTCTTGCTGAATGGATACATCATAGTCGTCATCATCATCACAAAACAGGTGAGATAATAGAATTGATCTTATCAGTGCACAAATTGATTAACTGCATAAAACAAAATTTCAAGAAAAGTGATGGAAATTGCTTGTTGAATTTTCCTTTTTTCTATTAAAAAAGTGTAGTTAATCACTTCATGTACTGATCAGCTCATAAGAATATTCATAATACAGTGAATCCCAGATTTGTGCAGTACTCGATTCGAATGTTCTTTTTCTCTCTCATAGAAATCACTTGGTTAAAAATATTTTTTATTCATTAAACATTTTCACAAGGTTTCTTAAATCAGTTATCATATTTGATTTAATGTCTTAATTCACAAAATTTTCAAACCAATCAATTTTATATTATTGAATAGGTGTATATGATATGTACGATCAAAAAATTGAGAATTTTCTCGAAGTACATGTATTAATTTAAAGTCACTGATTTCGAGTTACTATTTTCTTTTATAAATAAAGCGATATGCATATGAATACATTTGAAAATAATTGAGCATTAATATTAAAATGTGTGAGAGCTTCAGACTTTTGACATATTGCTTCCAATTACTGAACGATATTATGAAGGGTCTATTCTTCGGATACTGTTTCATTAAGTTTCAATTAATAAATTAATATGAGACACGAATTTGCAAACGAGTGCCCTCTTGTGTGGCACTTTCTTTATTCAATATTATTTTGATCATTTTTGAGTTATTAAAAACCAATCAATTTTGCGAAATTGAAATTTTTCGGTAATCGATAATCAAGAAATCATAATGCAATATATGTATATATCTATAAGATTAATTATTTTTTAGCAGATGTGATTTCAATCTTTTACCAGTAGTTTGTAGGTTTTTAATAGTAGGTACTTTCGCTTATTTCTTTGAATTTTTGAATGGCGCGAAATTTAATTTTGTCTTCATTGAAATCAAGTTTGACATTTTCGATGGGTCACCCGTTACGAAAACCAAATCAATGAAAAAACAACAGATAAGAATGGAATTTGCTAAGCACGTATGCAAAAGCTAGAATCGAAAAACACGCCAATAAAATTTTACGGTTCGCAGAACGTCTAGGAACTTTACGACATCGTGATTTTCATAATTTATAAACTTTCTCCGATGCTTCAACAATAAAAACTCTCCATACGAAACGCGAAAGGGGAAAAAAAAGCGTACAGTTTCTATTTCCGACTGGATTCTATGCGAATTTTCATTCTGGATCTTTCCATTTGTGGATTTTACGAACGTGTGTGGTTTCCAATTAATATGAAAGCCTGCAACAAAATGGCGGCCAATTGCGCACAAAATGGCGGCCAATTATGTAATATACAAAATGGTCACCAGTTAAAGAATGCATCTGAATGAATCTTGAAAATTGAATCTTGTACGTATGTCTCAAATTTTCCGAATGAGGAAAAATAATTCTGATTTTAACTAAAATAAATTTTGATTCTCTTGAATGATTTTCAATTCAATATAAATGATTTGCATATAAAGTTAAATGTTTAAAAAATTTAATCATTTTATTTAAATCAATTAATCATATGCCTAAAATTATTTTATGTAAATTTATAAGTATTATATTAAAAAAGTGAAAATTACGTAACTTTAAATAGAAAATTTGTATTTTTCAAATAATCAAAGAATTGAACGATTTAATGGAATACGTTGATATTTTTTTTCATTTTAATTATCAAAATGAATTTTTAGTAAATGTATGAGCTCAAGGTTGAAAATTTTGACTATTTCACGATATTTTTTCAAAGGAAATATTTATTTCGGAAATAAATCTTAAGCACATTGAAACTTTATAAATAAAAAAGTATTGTCGTCGCGTATAAACCCTTATCACGCGAAAACGCGAAAGATGTCAAAAATTGAAGAAGTGTGTCAGCTAAATGGAAATATTTCATATAACACATTCCGAAAGTCGTTTTGTGAATATGCAATAAGAAATAGAACATAATTATGTACATATTGTCGTAATTTCGTTGTGTAATATTACAATTTTGAATGATTCGTTATGAAACTTTTGCGGCATTTACGGGAAAGAATGCTCCAGGGAACTTTCGGAGCTTAAATTTTCGAAAACTTTTTCGTCCGCTATAAAATTCGCATTTAGTAATTTGTTTTAAATAGAGGATTAGGAAAACTTTTAGAATGTACGAAAACGAATTAATCAAAAATTATTGAACCAAACTGAATATCTCGTGATTGAAGATTAGATTATGTTGTTGAAATATTCGCCTTTCGTAAGAAAATGGGGATATAATGAACTAAAAATTAGCGATGTACAAAAAAAATTAAACAATTTTTAGTTGTACCTAATTGAAGATAATTTGTAATTGATTATTGTGATTTTATGAAACATTTAAGTTAAATAAATTAAATAAAATCATATGTGACGATTGAATTTCACAAAGGACATAAGAGACTTTTTTTTATCGAAATTAAGATTACTACAGAAAATGATTTTGTATCATATATAGAACCGTTTTCTGTACTTAATTCAACACCAATAAAAAAGGTCATTAAGGTCGCGAAGTTCCTAACTTAATATCATCAATAATAATAACTGATTCAAAAAAAATTTTTTGAGAATATACCAAATCACAGCAACCAAACAAGCCATATCTAACTATGTAATTGCGCTATTTTGTGTGTCTGTGTGTCCGTGTAACGCTCAAAAACTGCGTCTATATATTCAACGGATTATTAAAATGGACTATTTCTCCAACTCAAATAGCACAATTTATTTACAATTAACCTAGACACATCGATTTACATCACCAACGACACAATTGCACAAAGGACACTCGACAAATCGAATTTATACCTGCAACGAATAGCCGTTGATACTCGACAAATCGAATTTATATCTGCAACGAATAGCCGTTGATACTCGACGGTCCATACAAGCGTTATACATATAATACACGTATAATAATTGACTTGTGTAACTGGAGACGACACTCGAATCGGCAACGAGTCCGCATTGAATCCAGAACTGGATGATGGTCTTTTGTGAGGATATCCTCTTTTTTTTTGGGATGGCATCTTTTGTTACAGGTGTCTTTTCGCCTCGAGTGAAGCTCCAACACCTCGTGAACAATGAGCGAAAAAGATATTTATTTTTATCGGAGCTTTTGAAGCATCGCCGATGTGACGCGAGAAGGAAACGTGATTCCAATACGAATAGAGACGAAGGAAACCTTCAGGGTTGCTAGCTTTTTTCTTTTCCACGATCGAAAATTATATATTTTCATTTTTCAAGTTTATTTTATCAGCAGAACGTACGTACAAACCGACGACAAATATCCAATAGTTCGTAGTCGCATCGGCTGCGAATATCTGATTATTTACATTTGCATCGACTGCAAATATCTGATTATTCACATTTGCACCAACTGTTAATAATCAATTATTCACAATCTCACAGATTATGTTTTTTTATTGTTCACATCAACTGTAAATATACGATATATTTATATTAAAATGGTTCTATATATTATACA
Organism: Cheumatopsyche charites; assembly: GCA_024721215.1. Classification (NCBI taxonomy): domain Eukaryota; kingdom Metazoa; phylum Arthropoda; class Insecta; order Trichoptera; family Hydropsychidae; genus Cheumatopsyche; species Cheumatopsyche charites. Next base: position 1,336,380 of record CM045577.1, on the reverse strand, counting down.
GAACCATTTTCTGTACTTAACTCAAATTCGATAAAAAAGGTCACCTGTGGCCTTTGTAAAATTCAGTCATCATTGATAATAATAATGTGTTATATTTCAGCGATAAATAAACAATTAAAAAAATTGTAGAATACTTATCTTTCTGAGTTTATTGTTAGATACGTTCAATAGATAGTTCAAGATAGATAGTTAGTTAGATAGTTCAAGAGAAAAAAACTATAATAATATATGTAGGTACAATCGCATTCAATATTAGAATTATATTCACAATGAGTTTCCAACCTAAATCATTGCATGAATAAGATAAAATAATTTCATGAATAAATCTATATTATTTCAATTCTTATCATTTTCGTCTTTGAAATGAGCGTTTTTTGAATTTTTTAATAATGAAAATATTAAAAGATGAAATTAATCGAGTTCGGCAGCCCTAAATTAAAGGGAGATCCTCTTGGAAATAAAGTTGGCGTTTAAATATAGTGAGAGGGTAGTTTTACGTGTTCGGAATGTCACATTTATGGAGCTGAATGAGAATACAGATACAGATATGAGACAGTTAATTATCTTCCGTTTTATTAGTATTGCTTCCGAGTAGGAAAAGTGCGAGGGTCAGTGTAAAAGTCAAATTATTATGTATTTATCTACTATATTTTTTCGGTACATATGTATGTTAAATGTGAATTAAGGAACGTTCGCAATGATGCAAACACTTTTCCAATATGCACAGAACGATTCCGAATTTTTTGTCCTAATCGAATGTACGGTTTAAGGAATCGTATCATTTATAGTCGCTATGACTAAATTTTTTTGATTTAATCAAATTTTCATATATTTTGAAATCTTCATCTATACATTTCGATGTGATTACATTTTCCCGCGCGTTCAAAGTTCAAAATGAAAATCCGAAACCCATTCAACCGCACATAAAACCTCAGAACGAAACGAAACAATAGACGCGAGTGAAAATCACACATTTCCCGAGGATTTTCCACATCCGGGGAAATTCGAGGGGCGATTTTCAACCCCTCGACGACCGAAAAAAGTAAAACCTTCAAATATTTACACTGGTCCTCCGAAATTCGTCCACCGCTTCTCAAACCCTGCGGACGTTCGTTTAAAACCCATTATGGCCAGTGGTTCATCTGTTGCGGATTCTGAACCCACCCCTGAAGCCTTATTTTTTTGGTTTATTTCAGTGTCGGGAAATTCTCATTTTGTCCCTTTTCATCGTCCTTTAGAGCTGATCGTTAATGGTGATGGTGAATTGTCGTCGATTTGAGTGGGATTTTTCAGATTTTCCATCGTTTTATTTCAGGTTGTATGCATGAGTCTTTTTTATTCAACGAGCTTTGTATTCGGTGATTCTTATAATTTAATATATTTTTTTTTAATATATGCAAATAGTATCGAGTTTTTATATTGTTCAAATGTCACCAAAATTGATTTTAAGTCAGGCATTTTAGAAAGTTCAAAATGGCGGCCGTGTGAGATTTGTTGGAGATTCTAAGACTGCAATTTTTTTCTTATTAATGACATTTGGAAACTTTTCAGTTATAAAGTATTGCGAAAAGATACATAAAAATATTTTGACCCACCCTAATTTTCACTAGATTTTAGAATGAAGACGAAATATATGTATCTATTTTTATATATCAATAATTATATTTCTTGTAATTACATGAAAATTTTATGGTCCCATTTATAGATATGTACGTATGAGTGCACTTATGTATTATGAACGAAAAATTCACATTTTTTTGCATTTTTCAAAACTATCGTGAAATATAGAAAAGTTTTCTACTCAAAAATGTCATTGGAAGTAATATTCTTCAACCCTTCAGCCTTTTTCAAAACATACAAATATATTTGAGCTTGAAAAATGTGGTTTGAGAGAAAGCATCAGAAAGCACTCTTCTTCTCTGAATGGGACACTTGTGGATTCGTGAGACTTTCTCGATGTAACGACGCTCTTTCTACAAAATTTTCTAGATATAAAACAGCAATATTATACATGAAACGATACGAAAATATCACAAATCCTTTAAAAAATCGTTAAAATCTATTTTAAGTGAGTTTTGATCGTATACAATGTTGCGAAACAGTCTGTACGATAATAATTATAGGAATAGTGTGTCATTTTGTTATTCAATTTGTTCGTTGTGCAATCTCGGTCCAAAATACAATCGTGCTTATTAATAATTCCCAAGGATTATGAGACTATGAAAAGGATCGTGAAAGTTTATAAAAAGGATCTCCAGAGACTGATCCTGGATTTGGGATGAAATTTTATATCATGAAGACTTTCAGTATATTCATGCTGAAGGGTTGATGAAATTTGCGTAGAGCTAATCAACGAAAACATAAAATATCATTATTATTTATGCATATAATATGTATTTAAGGTATGTAATCATGTTGTTTTAAGATTTAAAATACATTTATGAAGAATTTATTATGATATTTTTGGTAATTTTTTGGTCAATTTTAAATAAATTATTTTGTATATACGAGTATGTTCATATATTATTAATTGTGAATCAACTATTCGCTTCAGTCATTTCTTTAATATTAATATAGAAAGACTTTTTAAGAATATTCAACCTTAATTTTGTTATTCCACGTTGGATTTTTTCATTGGCAAGTGATTAGAAAAATATTGAATGAAAATCATTTAAGTTTAAAAACAATAACATGAGTATATAATATACCATTTTGTATGTTTAATCAATATTTCATTAAAATTTTATGTCCAATATTTTATAATAGATATTATAGAATACACATGTTCATACTTTTTATAGTGACTTTGAAACACCAGTGTAAATTTAAAATTGAAAAATATTTTCGATACAGCTTATACTCAATTTTCATACAAAATGTTCAATATGTGGTTTTACAATAATGTCATTCTTCTTTTAATACAAACAACACGTGCGCTTCATTCAACATTGAAAACCATTTTCATTTTTATTTTGAAATATAAAATTGAAATTTTATGAAAATACAAGTATATATCATTTAATTCGAACGTTAATATAGCTTTAGTAAGTACACATTACACAATAATTTGGAAAGATTTGGTACATTGTAATAAGATTATGGTTTGTTCATTCAATTTTGAATTAAATAGTTTTAATTTAGTATAAAAAAAATTGACTGACTTATTATTGAGCTTTTGAAAAGTTATGTTGTGAAGAATTTCATGTATATGTTTTTCTTGTGTCTATTTTTTTATCAAAAATTTAACTGCAAGTTCTACCGCGGTTTTCAACTTTACTCAGGGTTCTTTTACAGTAATATTTTGAGAAACCCTGATTTACATCATCAAGCACTCTCAGCTTATGAAACAAAACCCACTTTAACATCGAAAGCTCAAATATATTACAAAGAAGTTGCATTGGAGAAAATCGGCCTTCGGCGTGCTTTATCTCGCCTTTATCCGGTCATTTAGAGGCCGATTATGCGAACCGATAAAAAATTCTTAGATCTTCGAAGATCGATGGATCTTCACCGAAATTTTACACAGCGAAAGATTTCGAAAAGTGCTCGAATTCTTCGGTACTTAGGCCAATTTCGCCATAATCGACCGGATCCGCACTCAAGGGCGGATTTTTGCTTAAAATATGTCTTTGAGAGATTAATCGAGTCGAATGGACGTTTTAAGTCTTTGAATTTCAAAGATTTTTCAGATAAAATCTAAAATTGAGGATTGAATTTTTATATTTTAACCTTCTTCAGTTTCTGTGTACATTACAATGTACACAGATTTTAGCTGAAGTTTCCTTTCTATTATTCTTCATATTTTTAATAAAGCAATAAACTTTTATAGAGGAGAGTGGAGATACTAAATCCTCTAATACTTTTGATCCATCTTTCAAATTTATATAAAAAAATCAAAAGTGTTATATTATAATCAATTGGAAGAACAAAGTAAATTTCGAGTGTATTGATACTTTTTTTTAAGAGACAAAATAAAAGGGGGCTTTAAAGTATTGATTTTTTTTACTATTCAGTAGGTGTAATTCATATAAAGATTACTAGATATATTCATAAACGAAATATTTTTCAGTACAAAAGCAAAATCAAGATACAGCTCATTACTCATAATGAAATTCTTATTTACTCACGATTTTTTATTACTTTATTATGTGAGTTGAGTATCGCAGAACGTAAATCTGAGCTCATATAATCACACCATTTTTCATCGCAACTTTTAATTAACCCAAAGTGTTACTTAATCAAAACCAACTGAAAGTTTTAAAAATACACTCTAGAAAATCGACTAATTCACTTCATGCGAAAATTAAACATCAAATAGAGCAGTTTTTACATTTTCAGAAATACATTTTATTACTTAATTACTTAATCGATTAATTCACTTCAAATTGAGCTTTGTGCGAAATTTTATTTTCAACTTAAGGAGAGGTTATATTTTCAGAAAAAAAAATCATTGCTCACATACAAATTTTATTTTAATATCAATCCAGAAAATGAAAATGAAAGTATTTATGCACTCATTTACCGCTTAATCGATTACAATAAAAATTTCTAGTGTTGTTGTGTGAATAGTTATAAAAAATTATATAATTGATTTTTATTCTCTGATAGGTACGTAATTGGATATATGTTCATGATACACATATAATCGAATCATTGTAAAAAAATCTCACTCGAGTCGAGTGAAAATTAAACTTTGATCTCCGCGAAATCCTTATGCAAATACGAATAGTAAATATGAAGAAAAAAAATAAGACTGTAAGTACTCGTCTTGTTTGCTTTCTGGAAAATCCCGGCAATTTTCGCAGAAATGGAAAATCCACGCCGAAGTATTCTCGCAAGATAACGACGTTTTCAGCGAATATTGAAAGGATCTCGAAAAAAGGGATCTTGAGGACACCATGACGAGACACTCGTCTGAAAGGTGAGATTTTTCAGTAGATATAAAAAAATAATTTCGAAATATAACGAACAATGTGCTTACGGATTCGAGATCGATAAGGTTATCGTTGTTCCTTCATGACGCTCGTTAGAATTCGTTTAAGTCGTTGTAAATTATGTTAATCTGCATTTTTTTTAATACTACATAATGTTTTCATACTCAATATCGGATGTTTTTATTGAAAAAAAATCGTTAAAATAATAATTGCCAATAGATTTTTTTTATGAAAATATAACAGCACCTTTAGTTGAAAGTAATTTTTCATGTTGAACTCGATATGAAATGAATTAGTCAATTTGTACTGAAATACATTTTTTATTTTGAATTCAGAACTTGTTTTCCTATTCAAATTCAATATTTTATCATCCATTTTCAATTGTTTTATTTTAAAATTTTCAAGAATATGATTGAACATTGAACGAAAAATATTCATCTTGAAATTCAAATCATTCGAGTTGAAATTGAAATCGTTTAATTTGAGATAGAAAATCTGCAGCCTGTTCTTAATTTTATGCGATCTTCATAATGGCGATGTAAAACAATTTGCAACTCTAGCATTTGCCTGAACTCACAGATTAACTAGATTATATGTAAGGCAATGTAAAGTTATTATTAGTAGTTATTTTTGGTGAGTTGGCTATTGAAATTATGCAAAATTCAACAAATTTGTATTTATACCCCAATATGTGGGAGGAAAATTCAAATCGAACGTTTTATCAGATTGACTTTCGCAACTTTTCGAAATCGACGTTATAGATTTGTTTGCTCGAATCGTTGATTTCCCGCGCTTTGTTTGCCTCACTCGTTTAGGCCGAAAGAGCGAAATAAACAGCCAAAGAAAATAAGATAAAATATATATATTGAACATAGATATAGAGTTACGTAGCGTTTCAGGGGATTACTACAGCGTTACGGTATAATAATTCAAATTCAAATTGACTTATTTACCAATCAAAATATTTTTTCTAGTATATTTTTATTAAAATTTAGATGACTGATATTTATTTATTTAATATGTATTTGAATATGTTAAGTAGGTAGGTACACATGTATGTTGATATGTGAAAAAATATTTTATCGATTCTCAGCTATACATAACAAAACTTTTCACATCAAAATTGAGTCAAAATAAAAAAAAATACTAATATAGTTTATTGATTTAATAATTTCTTTAACAAAAAGTTTAATTTGAAATATATAATCTAATATTTAAATTGAAATGAATTCTTAAAATATCCGAAATTAGAAGAGTTTCCTTCGTGTTCGGTGATAATATTCAACAGGAGGACAAACAATACAAATGGACGCTCTTTGTCTTCGCAAGTAGAATTTCAATCGACACGAAGAATTCCATTAAAGTTCGGTTCGAAAACCGCGCGAAAACCAAATTAAAACGAATTTGAATTTGAAGAGTCGTAAATTTGTCACTAAGCGAGCCAAACTGTCAACACACTTCCATAACCTTAATTTTTTTTATAAATAAATCACATTATATTTTGAAAATATTTTCGTCTAATTCTTTACATTCATAAGTTAATATTATCTATATTATTAAGTGTATTTAGCTTATCGTTAGATTCTCACATTCTAAGATTTAAATATATTAAACATTCGAGTTTTAAAGATAAAATATGTTAATATCTATTCTACAATCAGAACATAATTAAACAACTGATTAAGAACTGAAAAGAATAATTGCAATTACTAATCGATTTCAGTAAACGTACCGATCATTTCATATATTTCACTGACTAATTTTATAAATATTTACTGACCGTTTTCGTATTGAATTACCGATGAAAAAATTCTTCCAGATTTCAATATATTAAGTGCTGTAAAAGCATAATAAATTCGCAAATCACTTTTACGATTCGGACACACGATACGCGAAATCGACGTAATTTATCGGCAAACTTAAGGATTTTATTTCTCGTTATTTTTCGTATTGTTTCAGCTGAAAGTCCTCGTGCTTAAGGGAAGAGGAAACCTTAAGCTACTTACAAATAAGCCGCAAATCTCCCGAGGGGAAAATCGGCCAAAGAAGTTTATCTCGATGCTATGTAGTTGAAAGTTATGTACCAATTTGGACATTCGATACAAGAAAAATAGTTCTAATTTATTTTTTCGATACAAAAATTAGATAATTATCAAAATATTTCTATCTAATTCATAAATGTTCAGCTTGGACGAATTTTCATGCATGAATCGTCCAGTGATTAACTTTGCTTGAAAATAGATTTAAATGTTTGAGTATTAGAAATTTATTTCCTAAATAATAAAGATAAATACCATTAAATGACAAAATTAGTTTGGCCACCGAATAATAAATCATTTATTTCAGACACCATTTTATTTATATCTGTATTCTTATGTGACCTGAACTAACTTGTAGTTTATTATAAATGAAAATGTGTTAATAATTTCGGATAAATGAAATAACGAAAAGTATTAAAGAAGTTTTGAATAATACATCAAACATGTTTCATTATTTTTTTCAGATTTTTAATTCTTATGTAGTTAATCACGTTGTGCATTGAACGGTTCCAAAGATGAATATATTGTAAAAAGTCGAGCTGTTAAAAATCGTCATATAAAAAGGATTATTGTATTTGATGAATTCTATAGAGGAAAAAAATCTCCATCAAAATTTTAATTAATTTTCCTACTCGCAATGAATGTTGCGATGAGCTTGAACCTTAACAAATATTCACAGACGACTTGAGCATACAGAAATCGTTTCGAATCATTTCGACATTATTGTGAATAATACGAAATGTTTGATTCGAACGCAACCCGAGGGCCTGATTAAGTCTACGGTAACGATTTGGAAACGGAACTTTGTGCGAAAAGTTGCCTAAAGTTGCCCAAAGTTGCCCGAACTGAAGATATTTCATATTTGATCATTTGCGAATTCAATCAACTTTTGCGAATTGTGATATTCGGATATGATCCGTTGTGAATTTCGAAAATCACTTTATACTATAATAATCTTGTTTATTTTTTAATAAAACAATTTGAATATCATCTGATGATTGCTTATGTACATGATTTGTTTAAAAAGTTTGATTACAGTCGAAATGATCGTTTAAGAGGACATAAAATACTGACATATTTACATATAAAGATGAGTGATTCTACTTGTATTAGTCTAATTATTCGACGTCATTATATCGTTTCCAATGTTTCTGTGAATAAATCAAATCAAGCACAAAACTCTAGTTAACATATAATAATAAATTATATTAAATTTGTATTATTTTTAGAACAGAATTACGTATGCAGAAAGGGTAAATTAGCAACCTCCCGTGTCTTCTTAATGCGTCCCGTTCCGTAATAAGCGCACTCTACATATTCGCCTTTTCAGCCGAATATTTTATTTTATGTAGATTGGAAATATAAACAGATCACATTTATATTTCATAAAAAAAATATTAACTTAGTAAAAGCATTTATAACAACGGCGTGTTAACAATATTTTTTTTAATGTTTGACATGATATGAAAATTGTTTCAGTTTAATTGCAAATCATTTAACATGAAATGAAAATTTTAAATGAATAATAAATATTATTAAAAAAAAAAATAGCGAAACTTTGGAAAAAGCGTCCGAAATAAATTTTCGCCTGAGGCTGACTTTCTTCCTATAGATACATACGCACTTGACATAAGCCTTGTGTAAATCCGGAGCTCAACAGGTCCGTATCTCGAAGGTCACCAGCACCACCCTCGTCTTCGGGAAGTGGGAGCTGAAGGTCTCATTCATACGTACCAAAAATGCTCTTTCGTGCACCTTCTCACGGACTCTATTTTTTTTCAATTTTGTTCTATTAATGTTAATGTGGTTGAATGTGTGCCTGTCTCACGTACTTTATTTTTTATATGTTCGGTTTTATGTAACGAAGCTATAGAGCGGGATAGATAGAAAATATAGTATGTGAGATGGAGCTTGATAGCGTACGATTAAAGCATGAAATGACGAGGTTTAATATTTGCCTGTCTCATGCATTCTATTTTCTATTAATCTCATTTTATCGATCACAAAATATAAAAAAGGATGAATAGAATAGTGCGCAAGACAGAGCATGTTAAGATTGTATGAACAAAGTCAATGTTTTTTCATATTGCGCAATATATTTTCTTTCTATCCCGCTCTGTGTAAACGAAGCCGTAGAGCAAAATAAATAAATAATATAATGCGTGAGATAGAGCTTGATAAAGTACGTTCACAGCATGAAACAACTTGTATGGATGAGGTCTAGTACTTCCCTGTCTCACGCACTCTATTTTCAATCAATCACGAAATATAAAAAAAGAATAAATAGAATAGTGCGCAAAACAGAGCATGTTAAGATTTTTTGAACAAAATCAATGTTTTTCCGTCTTGCTCAATATATTTTCTTTCTATTTCGATATGTTTCACGAAGCAGGATAAATAGACAATATAGAGCGTGAGATAGAGCTTGATAAGGTACGTTTACAGCATAAAACAACGTGTTTGGATGAGGTCTAGTACTTCCCTGTCTCACGCACTCTATTTTCAATCAATCACGAAATATAAAAAAAGAATAAATAGAATAGTGCGCAAGACAGAATATGTTAGGATTTTATGAAAAAAATCAATGTTTTCCCGTCTTGCGCAATATATTTTCTTTCTATTCATGAAGCAGGATAAATGGATAATATAGTGCGTGAGATGGAGCTTGATAGGGTACGTTCACATTATGAAATGGCGTGTGTGAACGAAGCTTAATGTTTGTCCTTTGGTCTGTGCTGACGTAAACGCGGCATCCGTATCCGCCGCCCACGGGACTTCCGCATAATGAAGGTTGTATTATGTGTATAACGGATTCGTATAATACGCCATTCGAAGCGTGTTGAAGGGGTGCTCATGCTATAGTGTATATTATATTAAAAAAATATTTTTTTCAACTCAATAATGGTAGTTAAATCTTAAAATATGCGCGAAATTCAATTGAGTTTATAATGACGTGTGTAAAACGGTTCGATTTAATTTTTTAATCATTTAACTTGAAATGGAGATGGATAATAACAATATTTTTTTAAAAATATACACAAATATAAAACAGAATTCCATCAATATTGAAAAATTAAAATTTCATATGCATGGAAAATTCAAGATGGCGCCATTTCCTTTCGAATAAACACAATCAGAATTGTATTCGATTTCACATAAAACTTTCGAAAAAGAAAACTAACAATAAATAAAAAATGACTACAAAACTACAAAAAATGATAAAAAAATAAACTACAAAAACGACAAAGCTGATAAAAAAAAAGGGAAACAATCCGAAGAGCACCACACGAAATGTCAAAAGTCATATATTTCGGTATGTGCTGAAATATGTACGACAACTCACAAAACGACACGTTTGACACATCAAAAATTAAAATGCTGAAATAAAAAAATAACGATACGCGTTTCAGCGAATTTGTACTTTCAGCAAAAACATATCGTTTCAAAAAAGTATGACAGTGAAAAAATTTTACTTTAAAACGTATAAATGTGCCCATAATAACTGAAAATTTTCATCGCGATCGAATAAGCTTTATTGGTGTGTATTAGGAATATGAAAATATATATTTTTTTAAATAAATAATTATAGATAGACATGTGATACGTACATTTATACTATTTGTATGGTGATAACGTGGTATGGGGTTATTGTCACAGGGATGCGAAGTATTCACCTCAAAGCAAACATTCCAGTTCCACAGGAAGTCCTCAATGGGGGTGGTGTAGTCTCAGGTGTGAGGAATCCACCCCTGGACCCAACAGAGATGGATCGAGGTTTTTCCAAATCATTCTGTTCGTTAATTAAATCATCCATGAAAAAAAACTAAATGAATGTGCTAATTACTAATGTCAATTCCATTTTCCACTATTAGGCTGGGCTTTATGAAAAAATATGAAAAAAAAATTGAAAGTGAAGCTCTTATTCATCACTGTAAAAAGTAAATCTTAAAAATGTTGCATACTGGAATTTGTGTTTGTCTGAAATTGAATTTAGTTGCTAGTTATAGGAAATTGGCTTCCCATTTTCGCTGAAATCATGAGCAACCCAATCCAAGCTGAATTCATATAACACTGAAAATGCCCATGGGTAATTTGAATTTTGAACTGTCTGAAAAACAAACCAAATTCAGTCTGATATTAAGATTTTCTATTTACAGGGATTATAAATGAAACTTTCTGCATATCAGATTATCATTGACAAATTTAATTTAATACAAAAAATCTGTTCTATGGAGTTTATAGAAGTTGAACTACAAAAATAATTTCTTCTAAGGTTCCAAACCAAAATATAATACAATTTTGTAGAAAGACAAAAGTGCCCTATTTCCTAGTTCTGCCCAGTGTATCAGAAATCTCGAGCAAAAGTGGATTTTTGTAGACCTTCGGGTAATTTTGCTCTTCTGTGTATGTTTAGTGTCATATATAACTTATGTGTACTTTCATAATGTTGTGTGCTAGATGAAATTTTGATGTAATTTTTATGGGCGACGTCGTGTAGGTCAGGCTTAATGCGAGCCCGACTTTATTGCATCGTAATTTTCGTCGAAATAATATTGCGATTTCGATTTCATTGTCGAGAACAATGTTGAAAATAGATTCGTCGTAAAAATTCGAATCGTTTAATAAAATGTTTAACCCCCATTTGAATAATCCACATCTTCGAGATGATCTAAAGCCTACTTCAGATAGTATTTAAATTCGTAGATACAGTAGAATCTCGATTATCTAGATTTTTGATCAATCTGATGGTTCAAGATCAAAAAAATACTATGTTGATTTTTTATTGTGATGAATTAGGTTAATCGCTGTTACGAATATCATATACTTCAAACTTCAAAAAGTCACCTTAAAGTGATTATAATCTTATGATAATATATTAAATTTTGTAGAATAATTAAAAATGGTTAATTTTTTTAATACAAATCAATTCAATATTTATGTTTTACATGAACCTCAACAAATAAAATTGATTGATACTGAAAGTAATCGTTGATTTTTTTTCAATCACATTTTTATGATATTCGGTTTTTCGCTTATCTTCATCTCCTATTAGTTCAAATAATCGAGGCTCAACTGTAATTGAAATCGAATAATTCGTTGTAATAACATCGAGTGAAAATTAACTCGAACATTACACCGTCTTGCGATGAAATTAATTCGATCGTCTCAATTGCGAGCAGTAAAATTTAAAAGCTTCGCATAAAAATATTTGCTGCTTAACTAAGCTGTCATAAAACGGATTTAATTCTAAATGTATTTTTGTACCTTTCGAACATTTTGAAATTGAAAAAAAAAATGTATGAAATTAAATTGAAAATCATTATGATCAAATGTTTCATACTGACCATTTTAGTAACAGCAAATAATTGTATCAAAATAAACGTTTACTTTAAAATATCAACACAAATGCAATACAGCGGTTTTTTCATGAATCAGAAATTCGAATATTATACATTTTTATCAAAAATGAATTATAAAAATATTCAAATTGAATCTGTCATAAAATTAATTTAATCGATTCAATCTTTCGTGAAAATTTTTCAATCAAATTTCAACATAATTGATACACAAATCGAGAGACTAGTACATATTTCAATCAAATTCGAATATTTTCAGATAAAATGCGAATTTTCATAACATTTAATCGACGAACGATTAAAAGTTTGAATTAATTCTCAAAGCAATTATATTATAAAATACACCGAGACTCAGCCAGGGCTTTAAGCGGAATTAGTTAACGATTAAAACGAGTGTTTTGATTGCTCCCGTACTTGAGCACCCCTGCAAATTTCATCCCTGTAGAGAAATTAACGGGCAAGGACTCGTAATTAAGGGGCAGACGAGTTTCTCTAACCAAAAAGAGGATTTTCTAACTAATTTTCGAAATAGTTACCCTTTTTTAATCAGAATTTTCCACCGAGCTTCAAACTGCCTTCTAATTTATCTTTCAAGAATTAAACATTGAAGTATGTACTTTAATATTGAGAATCGATTTTGATTTCATTTTAATTTTCGTTTGTTGAACTTTGCAAGTGCACTTGAACTTCGCTATTTTCATAAAATGCATAAAATATTTTAATTAGATAATACGTATAATTAAAGTTTGTGAAATTTTTATTTAAAATACGTTAAATCCCGCAAAAACACTGAACAATTTTGTATTAAATCAAAGTTTCTGAAAACTGATTTAATCAATTATATGTAAGTGTTTCAATACAGAAGATAACTTTGCAAAAAATTTTAACTGCACATAATCTGTTATCCTAACCCAATATAAATTGATTGAATTACGAATTCGTATCATACATGAATTATTTATTGTTGAAATTGATGATCAATCCGGAAAAGCTCCATTGTGTGTGATTAATCACTTTAGTGTGTTCAATTATCGGATTATCGGTTTATTTATTGAATATTCGTTCTAAATTGCGATTTTCCGGATATTTCTGCTGCATATTGTTTCAGTGAACATTATTTTTAACTTTTCTAACAGTAAAACTTCGATTATTCGGATTAATTAGATATAAAAGTAGTCTGGATAAGTGAAAATTCTATTAATAGAAAAAATGTGATTGAAAGAATATGAATGATTAGAATTATGTATAGCTGAAATATTCATTGAATTTTCAATCATAATCATTCTTTCGTCTCACATTTTATCATTTATGACTTCATACATAGCAGTAAACGTGATTCATTATAGTGAAACTTAACTGATTTGTATTTTATTTCCAATTTTTTCAATAGAAAATTCGAATAATTGAGATTCCACTGTAATAGAAAAAAATTCAACAACCATCAATATTCAACCCACAAACGACCGAATATGCATAGTTTCAACCGAAGATCGTTTCGGTGATATTTTTCCGAATCGGCTACAAATTTTTACAACCTTTTCGATATGGAACGAAATAAAATCGTCGAAATATTATTTTAGCGAAGTGAAAAAAAAATGTGACCCTATTTGGAATTATTTTCGGTATCGAACCGAATGTGCACTCGGCACGAATTTCGAGACTATTTCTGAAATCGGGGTGACCTTTTATACAACTTTTGAATATTTCATTGTATCGTAGTCATGCGATTGTCATGTGAAAAGCGGGTATAAGTGCGCTCGAAATTGAAGTTTGCTCAGAATTAGAGAAAATTCGATTTGAATTATGCCAATTGAATCGATAATAATTGATGAGATGAGACGTTTTAGACTGGGTTATGTTGATGGTTAAATATAGCTTTGGTTTAATTTTTGACTTAAATATTGTCATGAAATGCTTTCTCAATTAAAATGTAATGTGATTCTTAATCAAATAGATTTTATTTTTTCCATTAGTTCGATTATAGTCTGATTTTTCAATCGTATGTTGAAGATTTGTCAGTGAAAAAACTATCAAATTTCACAGGGAGAAAAAGTTAGCTTTTAACTAAATAAATTTCTTAATAAACGATCAAAAGATCTCATTTTTTTTAAATAAATACTTGAACACTCGATAATATCAAATATTTTCAAAATTTGAATTAATCGATTAACAAGTGATAATCTGAAGTAAGAAAAACTTTTCTATTAAAATCATTTTTTCCAATACTTTAAACAATCAAATGATCACCTTTGTGTGTTTATAATTCAAATAAAACTTGTCACATAAGACAATAAGACAATCACACGATTTGTCAATTTTTCTTATTCATAAAAAGTCTCTTCAAACAAACGAAGAAAATCGATTTTCATGAGATAGAATAAAATACACTCATCCCTCGATTTACGCGGTACCCATTTTACGCGGTTTCACTTTTACGTGATCAGTGAAAAATTACATTTTTTCAAAAAATCATACGTGAGAAGGCGAAATAATAAAATCACAATTGTGTGATTATGTATACTTTTATCTTTAAACTTGTTATAAATTTCTCGAGCTATTGAATCTATAAAATTTCTTAATAAAATTCTCTTTTCGTACCTCGTTTTATGCGGTTTTCAGGTACCTATTCCCCCAATTTATATGAACTTGAAGTATCGATTTACGCGATTTCTCTGGGAGCGTATCTACCGCGTAAATCGAGGGATGAGTGTATATAAATTAATATAATTATTATTATTAATATTTTTGGATATAGACTGTACAATTTCATGTGAATATAACCAAATTGTAAAAAGTATCTGAATTCTCCAATCGTCCGTGACACAAGCGAACAGCGCACTTCTGCGCACTTCGCTTAAAGGCGTTTTTCGCGTTTTATGTTTACGACGAAACGTGCAAAGTTCACTAGCGAGCCTCTAAAACCTTTTTCGCGTACAGTCGTAAAGTTGAACGTTTCGAAATTCAGCTGAAAAAGTTGTACTGAAACGCACGAGAAAGTTTCACTCGAAGCATTCGAGATTTTCACGTAGAAACTAACTGTTAGTATCTGGAGAAACTCGGTATTTTAATTGACCGTTTATACAATTTGAATATATGCAGTCATCAGATACTAGGATATTTGTAGTGACTTCAAATATCCCAGTATTTTCGATCGAACCGACTGTAAATATTCATCTTGTTGATTAGATTCGCATTTATATTTAGAAGAAATACTCGAAATAGAGTTTTATCTTCGGTTTAAATTAGTGCCTTAAAATAGAGAATGTATTTGGAGCATGTGTAGAGTTCGTTTTACGTATTACGTGTTTCACGTTGTTAATTTGACTTGTAGTTGTTCGGTAATAAAATGGCTAGACCTCAATTTCGGTATTATTAACAAAGTTTCACCGACGAATATTAGACGACTTGCAACACTATATTGTTTTAGTTCGAATGCGAACCGTTTATTTCCCAAGAGAATATTCCGTCATGGAGATAACATCATATTGATATCAATATGCATATCATATTTAACCACATTGATGTTTCTTTAGTCAAAATTCTTTGTCGAAGCGAAAACGAATTAAGAATTGTTGAGATTTTTAAAATGATCTTATATAAGGCATAATACTTTTCTTCCTTATTAAAAATGTTCTACTCAGAGAATTTTAATATCTATCTGCGCGAATATAAATAAAGCAAACGTCTAACTTTCTTCGTACAAATACGTAAAATTTACCACGAATATACAAACAAACAAACAAACAAAGAAATAACGTACACGTATTGCAAAACTCTTTCAATGTTGCCAGCGTTGCTCGTTTTCTTTTTTTTAACGGAAGCTCTAGAAAACTGTAACCTTTAACTTTTATACGGCTTCGGGGTAAAGTGTAATAACATTTTCGATAAATTTCCAAGTGTTCAATAATATGGGATTTGTATACTTTTCATCTCAATACAATATAAGATTTATTGTGTGACCTAAAATGTATTCTGAATATGATTTTAATCCATATTTTTTTTATAAAAGTTCATTATATTAGTTGTATTAATATTGCAACTAGCACATTTTATGAATTTTAATTGTATCATTAACTTTTGTGATCCGGCTTCGCTCGAAACTCTATGGATGTTTTAATTATGTTGCGTGTGTAGACCTTGCATAATTTTTGCTACGAAAAATATATTTTTTTTTAATTTTCAAAAATTATATTTTTTAATTGTTATTTTTAAAATTTAAAATGATATTCTATCCTTGAAAAAAATTGAAATGACACATATTTGGTGATTTGTAGCAAAAATTATATTAAGATGTTAGTTATAATATTATATGACGACTGAAAAGGCCAATGGGTACAAATTAATTTTTTGGCGAAATTGAGTTGTGTACAGGAATCGCTTCAATATACGCTCATATATTTGGTGGCAAAATGATATAAACGAACTTGGAACTTGTACCGAGATATATCATCAAATCACTCGACCTCTTCCTAATACATGTTCAACTTTGAGCGCTATTTTCTCGAAATCACCACGAAGTCACTTGTATCCCTTGGCAATTTCAGTCGTCATATATAATAATTATTTAATACACACGGGTCCAACTAATAATCATGCACGTCGTGAACATGACGTCGAATTTGAATCGATGCAGTGGCGCGAAACTTCAAAGTCATAACACCTCGATGCACGACCATTGAATCTGTACATTATTCATAGCGATTTCGATTGTTATCGAATTAAATATTAGTTCAGTCTACAGCCCGAGGCGTTAATTGAAGTTCGATCGTTTATATTTAGCAGGAAACCTTCGGAACGAAGGCCGATGATAAATTAACAACAACACCGCTTCGAAACGTCCAATTCACAAAACCAACAAATAGAATTTCAAATGCGCACAGTATTGTTCAAATGTCAGATGTGAAGCGTGCTTTATTTCTATATCTAATATCGAATTATAATTGAAGACGATTTTCTTAGTATACATAGATTTTTTTGTAAAGAAAATTTGATTAAAACTTCACTAAAACATTATCTATAAAGTGCAGCTATGAAAAGAAGCAACAGTAAAACAATTCAGTCTCCTTCGTACTCATAAGATATACTGACGATGAGTGAAAAAAATAAACAAATAGATGTATCACAATGTTTTCGTAGTGTGACGTATGCTGTGAATTTATTCACAGATGTTACTCAATTGTAATGTATAAATGTGTGGTTCGTCCAACTCTCGTGATTTTATCTATCTATAGTTAATTAACGATATGCATCTGAAGAACAAATAGTATAGATTTTTTTCTGTAATTTAAATTCATTCTGAAAAAGAATAATCGAGCAGAAATTAAGGATAAGAATGAAGGGAAATATCTTTTGCTATCTTAAAATGACGTCTTCGAGGAAAAGGTTGAGAATCTATGCATTTTTTTAAAACATCTGAAAGAGTCGCTCTACAAGCGCGTCGTCTTGATGAGAGCTGGAAACGAATAAAATGTTAAAGGAAAAACAAGTTTTTCCAGTTTTTCATTGTAGAGATTTTTCCCTTTGAAGGAACGTCATAAACGTAGGTACCTCTCCATGGGAAAAATGCAACTCAAAGAAAATACACTTTCTTCGGAAAAACATGAACTCGTATAGATTTCCATGAGAAACGATGTTCGTTTTGATATGAAAAAGAAAAAAACGCCATCGAACAGAATTTTCAATTTCGTTTCCCGGAAGCGAACAACGACGCAAATGAATCATTAAACAAATATTTATGAAAAAACGCGTTTCAGTTCTCGGAAAAAATGAGATGAAACGAGAAAAGAGTCAACTTTAAAATTCGCCATTGAATAATTTGCTGAAAAGCGCCTAATGTTTCAGACGTTGAATTAAAACGCAATAATTTGAATTTAAAAATTTCAACGATTTTACAAGCGCACGATTTTAAGGAATCATTATACTTTGATATTTATCGAGACTTCTGAATTTTCTGAAGTAATAAAGTTTTCTAGTTTACGATTATGGAAGTCGATCGCTTTTCGAAGACAATCTATAAATTTTTCATTGGAATTTTGTATGTGTACATTTGGACCTCGTATAACACGGTTTTATGCAATTAAGATAAAATAAGTTAGATGAATTATATCATTTTATTATGCAAAAATTATATTATATCTCCATATATAAATATGAAAACTTATGTTTGTTTGTTTGTATCATGTGTTCTTATGTCGTTAATTTGACATTAACGAGTCGTTAGACACAAATCTGATTATTTTACATGAAATTGAAATTTTGTACCTATATTACTCATTTATCAAATGTGCTGAATAGAAATTACCGGGAAAAAAATCTATTTCTGAAATATAATAAAATGGACAGTTACTTCGGGGACACTTTGTACCCGAGTGCTATGGAAAATGTATGGAGAGTTCGTTATTCTCACAAAGGATGAGCTGAATAATTCACGTCTTATCCTGGACGGAGTTTCCAAGGTCATCCATGGTCTTGCTCCAGATTCCACTGAGAAGGCTTTTATGGTGTTTTTTCAGGGAATCTCAATCGAGTCTTCGAAATTAATTCAAATTGCAGTGATTGCTGAAAAACTAGTGAAAGTTTGTATGTATGCAATGTGATGTGTAGATTTTCCATTTAGATTATAATAAAATTAGTATAATACACTTTATTAATGATCATTTTACAGTATAATTACTATGATATAAATATTTAATTCGATATTTCGTTAAGGGTTGAATAATATTTTCATGCATTTCATGGTATTTTTTAATATTATTAACAAACGAAAATAAAAATAATTAAAGTTTCTGATAGAATCAAACAAATTTTCACATTTTCGATACGGTTTTTATGCATAAAAAATATTTTTTAAGATTCGTACTCAGTGTAAAGAACCCTTTGACCGTAATCAACTTCTCGGTAAGGAAAGTCGATATTTTCAATATTATTTCTCATTCATTCTTCAAATATTTTCGCAACTTTCGACGAGATTTATTTCCTACGAAATTCTGCAAGTCTTATGCATAACTACAATACATAATTGCGTTTCTTATCTTTTATTTTTTCGCTTTTCAAACGGAACGTTTTCTCTAAGGAGAGCGTTGTGTGTTTGTCTTGTAAATGGACTATTTGCGGTTCTTTACAAAGTTGATTTTGTTCGTTCGTGTTATATGTATTATGTAATATACCAAAACCAGAGCTTCTTAAATTTTTCTGCGATAAAATCCTTTGAAAATAAATAATCTTTCAAAATTCATTTTGTAATGTTAAAAAAATCTATCCAAATTATCACTTAAAATCTATTCTGATTTGATAAAACATGATATTGATTTCATAAATTTCAATAGATTTCAATCATTTATCGTCTTTTCAAATTATAAATTTTTTTGAAATTATTTTTCTTCAAATTATCGGAAAATTCCTATTTAGGCTCAACTCATATTGGAAAACTTTGATATATGTATAAGAAAGACGAGTTAACGTTTTCTATATGTATATTATGTCAAAATTAGATCAAAATAACAAAAGTTTGGCCTACTTTTGCACTTAAGATAGTTTCGACGAATAAAAACGTCAACTTTCTTCATTCAATAGTATCGAATTGGATTGTGTCATAAAATAAATATCGAAACATGAATTGTTACTCATATATTATATGCAAGCCATTATCCAAACTATACATAAATATTGATATATCAAAAAAGATTAAATAAATTCCAATAACTTGACCTGATCTAGTTTTAGGAATGTGTTCTGATAATTGTGTAAAATATGTATTCTGCATAAAATGGAAGAATATCCATGATATAATAACAAATACATGTTGAAAGAAATTATACTTAAAATAAATCTGTCCAAATTAATGTTTGGTATTGAAAAATTAACTTTTGACAACCCTAATAAGCAGTTTTAATTATCGATATTAAATATATCCAAGGACACAAGAACCTTCTATGTATTCTTTAATTTAAAATTCAAAAACCCTCTAATTTCGAACATTTTTAGTACAAAATGTATAATAAATCAAGAGCTAACCCGTATACGCCCAAGTGAAAATATGATATCAAAAAGGCCACGTTATCGAATATTTAACGATAAAATATTTATATGTACAGTTGTTAATTGTGTATAATGCCTCGCTTATTTCGAAAGAGGGATAAGTCGAATTTAAATGTGTAAATTAGTCCAGTTTTGTAATTCTATTTGACGACCGAAAAGGCCAAGGGGTACAAGTGACATTTTTGCTGAAATTGAGTTATGCACAGGAATCTCTTCTTATTTATTTGGTGGCAAAAGGATATAAACGAATTAGGAACGTGTTCCAAGATATATCATCAAATCAGTCGACCTCTTCCTAATACATGTAGGTACATGGTCAACTTTGAACACGCTTTTCTCGAAATCACTTGTACCCCTTGGTCTTTTCAGTCGTCATTTCAGATTGCAAGGCGATTATTTATCGAAAGAAAATTGTGGAAAACATACTGTTATACTTCGACCTTTTCAGATTTTTATTGTTAATGTTAAAAAATAGATGAATTTCCATAACCGAATGGACTTGTGCCACTTTTGAAAGAAGGAAACACATAATATGTGATACGAAATGGGTTTTTTTCGCCTTGGCATATATAATATTTTGCCGGGGTACGAACGCGTACTTAGGGTATTACCCGAGGGGATGATAAACCATCGGCCCGCGTAACGGGAAACTATATCTAATTTGTACCAACGTATCATCATGCCATAACCGATATTTTATGTCGGATGAAATATTTAGCGAGGCCCCGCTTTGGACATCCCTGGGGGTGTTGTTATTATTCACGCGTGCTAAGGAACTACCCCTGTTTAGGTTGGAAAAATCTAATGTTGAGTTCACGTATGACGACTGAAAAGACCAAGGGGTACAAGTGGCATTTTTGCCGAAGTTGAGTTATGTACAGGAATCGCTCCTATGTACGCTCATATATTTAGTGGCAAAAGAATATAAACGAACTTGGAACGTGTGCCAAGATATATCATCAAATCACTCGATCTCTTCCTAATACATGGAGGTACATGCTCAACTTTGAGTGCGATTTTCTCGAAATCCCCCTGAAGTCACATGTACCCCTTGACTTTTACAGTCGTCAAATAATATTGATATTGCACAAATGTGCAATACGACGTGCAACATTTTTGACAGCTAAGTATATGTATATGAAAAAGGCATAAAACGTCAATTAATGGCACGTCACTTGTACTAATTTTTCCCACCTTATATAGTCTAGTCTAATCACTTGTAATATCGAGCTAATTATACAGTACTAAAATAAATATACGAACTATTCTCCTCTGAATAATCAAGAGTATACTGTACACTCAATTTAACTTACGTGCCGAATAAAAATGTGTCGCAAACGGGCGCCAATTAAACTTTTCAAACTTTCGAAAAAGCGTGCGAAAGTTTTCCTTAGAAATTTTTCAGCATTTAATGGACTCCAATAGAATTCACTCCGATTCAACACACGTAATTTGCACACAGATTATTTTCAGGAGTCGAAGGATGTTTCAGACGTCACACGTCACCTGAAGCGATTCCCGCACATAAATTATTCAACGTTTCTACGACGTTGTTAACCCGCATGTAGAAATATTGAAATAAGTCACAGAATACACTGAACATCGAAGAAATATTCATAGGCTATGTTTCGGATTGAGGTTATGTAGCGATTTTAGGTTAGGCGTCGTTTGAGGTTATTTGTTTTTTGGCTTGCATTCTAATATTAAGTTTAACAGGTTAAATATGGGAAAATGAATTTGTTTTCAACAATATGAATCGATGGCATAAATTGGTGGGTTACTGTACATACTTTTTACGATAAAACTATTCACCAAGATGTGAAATATCTACATCACAAAGGGAAAATATTCCGACACATTTCCGCATACATGAATCTTGATGCCTTGTTGACACCATGTTTCAAAATAATCCTTTTTAAGAATCGTTCTGTCGCCACAAAAGCTATATTATAGCTTTTTTTCAAGTTATCCTTCGAAGGAGGTGGTTGCTCGGTGTGATGTCGGCCATTTTCTAAGGTGAGGTTTAATGGCGCGTATAAAACATAACGAAGTCTGTTGAGGAGATAATTCTTCGGGCAATAAAGCTTTCTTGGAAGGATGTTAGGTTAGATTCTAGGAAAACTCAGTGCTCAGGTGGAATTATAACATTATGTTTTCTTTATGAAGGTTGTAAAATTTTACCTAGCACTAAATATTCTTGAGAATTTTGTAACTAATTTTCTGATTTATCGAATTGTTTATTTAAATATAAAGCGATTTTAAGGATTTACGTTCTTCCTTATTATTTCTAATATGACTGTATGAAAATCCATAAAATGGTAGGTACCTTCAGTCATACATATAATACTTAGCAAAAAAGAAAATTTTCTTTCGTGTTAAGGAAAATGATTTTTCTTTATAGTGCCATCTATGATGCAATCTTAAAATAATTTGAGATTTTTCATTAATTACTAATTGCTTTGATTATCAAATTAGTCGAATATACTGACGATAAGATGTTTTATAGTATATCTAATTATGATTATATTGTTTTTTCAGGTAGCTACAGCTAACAACCTTTTGGTTTTACATCTCGGAGCAGTGGGTGCTTTGCTAGGTGCTCTTTCGCTCAGTGGATGGGTGTCCGATGGTGCAGTTTGTAGTGTAGGAGGATATTTACATTCTCTTTTACATCCTATTGCTCTTTGGACAATATGTGGCTTAAATTGCGATCGTTATTGTGCAATATCGGCTCCGTTACATTATTCAGCCCTGGTCAGCCCCAAAAAGGTACATTGACTTCAAATAAAATCAAATGTATTATCAAAAGTTTTCATTTTAAGTATTTATTGTAAATAATATTTTATAATGTTTTAGGTAATTTGTGGTCTCATATGCACATGGATAGCAGCTCTAGCATTGAGTATACCACCATTATTAGGAACAACTTCTTACAAATCTGGACCACCTTTAGGAGGATGTACTCCTGATTTTAACACTGCAAATGCTCTTTGGTACTGTTTAATATACACAATTTTCACGTTGATTGTACCAGCTGCCTTTGTAGTAATATGCAATTTGAAGGTGAAGATTACATTATATTTTTTTAGCACAATTAAGAATGATATGAAACATTTTTAATTTTCAGATATTAATGATCGCTAGATATCATCGGCATAGAATTGCTTCTGCAATTTACGAGGTGACACTTTCTGCTCAAGTTACAATAACACACCAGCGCAATCCATTTTTTGTACCAGTGGTAACATCTCCAAATGCACCACGTGTACGGAACCGAAGCGCTATATCCACAGTGCTCCAACTCGTTGGATCATTTATACTCTTGTATTTCCCATACTATTTGGTGATACTCTGGCAATCTATATCAGCAATTATTCAACATGAAACTAATGGTAGAATAAACACTATCAAACTATCACCACATGTAATCACAATAGCTTCGTCGTTCCTGACATGTTCTCCACCAATAAATGGTGTATTGTATGGTATAAAAAGTAAACTTTTGCGCAAAACATTCCAAAACTATTGGAGGAAAAAGATGATGAAGAGTGAGATGAATCAAGAAATTCAAGCGAGAACACCAAGTACGTGTGGATCAAGAAGACCTTCAATAACACCTTTAGGAATGATGAATAAGCCATGTCTTCAAAGAAGGCTATCAGAAGCACTTATAGATATTAGTCGTTCGGCAAATAGTCCACAGAGAAACAATAAAATTAAGAGAATAGCATCTGATCATGCATGGAAAACAGGGATTACATTTAATGGATTAGATAGTCCTCCGATATTACCGAAAACAGAACGAGCCATTGCACATACATCGAGCTGTAACACATTGCAAGTACCATGCACCGATGCAGATAATGCGATGCCTCAATTGAAAGAAGATGAAGCTTATTTGTCTTTTAAATCTTCGTTCAAATCACACGATCATAGCAATCCGAGAACTTCTGCAATACCCATACCTCGACCAGCGATGAGCACAGCTAATCTGATATTACAGAGAGTTTTTGGTTTGGATGGAAACCCAGAAAACATTTCGAATAGAAAGCCACGTCCTAGACCATCAGCTTCAACCGCAATATCGACTAAAAGATCTCCTCGTATCTTGATAACTAGAGCATTTTCAGAAGAGAGTGAAAAAGCACCATCAATGCCTGAGTCTCCAAACCGAGAAGCAATATCTAAAAAGTACTCTTGTTCAACCACAACATTGCTGGAAAGAAAATGGAAAGTTTTAAGAATGGAAGAGAATTGCAAGCATGAAACGGACAGTGATAGTGACTTTTGCGAGATGCGTAGAAAAGAAAATGTCCAAAATATTACAGCGGGTGACGATAGCAGTGGTGGAAACAATAGTGATTCTTCAAGTACTGGAGAAGACGATAATAGGAAATATGTGTCTTTAGATGAACGCTACAGCAGTCAGAAAGCAGAGCTGGCTGCTGAAGAGCAGCTGCTCTTATCTTGGCCTACTACGAAGAAACGACCACAGAAATTAAGACCGAATGGTATCCTCAGCAATGCTTCTAGACCATTATATCTAGGAAATGATTCAGAAGTGATGGAATAAGTATAAATGCCAATGAAAACTTAAATCATAATATTTATCTAAGTCCGAACCAAGATCTCAATAGATAGTTAACAGTATATAAGTATTTTTTTACATAAGCACTATATTTCATACATTTCTTTTTAATATCAGAAAATGTATTAAAAATATATACATAATATTTGCATTATTTTTTTATGAATGAAACTTCCAACAAAATAGATAAGTTTTGTATTTGAAATTTTCATACTGCTCTTCATATTTGGATTTCTGAAGAAGTTATAATATTTTCTTCTCTAAACTTAAAACTATTTGATGAGTTTTATACTATTATTATATTTTTCAAATTTTAACAAAGTTAGTATAATATTTTTTATAATATTTACACAAACATTTTGTGCAAATACAAGAAAACGATGCACTCGAGTCCATTGTACGTAGAAATATATTTTTAATACGGATCATATCAAATCTCATTCCATGCAGAGATGCCTGACATAGTTTTAAACAAATATGTAAAATAAATGATATTATACAAACTGCACGTTGTATACTTTCAGATCAAATGTATATAATAATCATATTTTTAGTGGATAGTAATTGAACAATAAATTACCTATATTATGTATTTTAACACATAGCTAAAGTATAATAATTGTACGTTATAAGTGTTATGAAAAGAATAGTTGTATAGCACCTTAAATGATGTTTCAACATGTGTTATTTTGAAAATATCATATTCTTTCATAAACCATGAAGAGAAAGTTTTATTGAGAAATAGGTATGAAATATTTATATGCATATTAGAAATTTCATGAGAAGTCTATTTGTAGATTTTCCATTACACATCCATTGTTTTTCATACTAAGTTTAATATTTCAAAAATTGAAACAAACCAATTTAACACGCCATTATCATAATTCACATGTGTAACGGTTTGATTTATTTTTCAAAATGTAAATTATTATATTTGATATAGAAAACCTATACAACAATAGAAGTATTTTCTTATGATTTTTGTAATAAATATTGTTAGATTTATGTATATCTTTTTATGTGAAAATGTTCATATTTTTGTGATGCAAAAAATACCCTTGAAATTTATTAGAAGTCATAAATGTAACTGCATGAAAAATTAATGTTTTCTGAGTGTTTTTCGTAGTAGATGTGTAAATTATACGGTTATAATAGTTCTTCCAAACGTCTCATTCAAAAAATACATATTTGATTGCGTTATTCTTTGCTCTCTCACGCGTTATGTTTTAAGATAAATGAAAGATTATACATAAAATTTGTATAGAATTGATGTCGTTGTCTAAACTCCCAACTGTTTAACCCATGTAATCTTATTAAATGGTAATAAAAAATGTTTGTATATGTGCATAAATATCAATAGCTTTAAATGAAAAAAACATTCGATATATATTTTTAGTTTATAAAATGTACTATGTAGGATTCAAATTGTTTATCTGTATAGTATGATACTGATTTAAATTTAAATGTGAATATATTTTCATTACCTACTCAAAGTATATGATTGTTGAATGAAGATACATGCTCATAATCGGCATTTTGATCGAATATAGGTTTTTCAGATAATGTATTTTATTGAAAAAGTCTCGTAGTATAATCTAAATAGCAGTAAAATCAAAAATATTTAATGATGATTGATAATTATTAATAAATCATTCATTAATGTCAATAATTCTATTTATGTTAATCACAATCAGAATGCCGATTGTTTGTATGAAGCGTGCTGGTCACGTCTGATTGTTCATTATAAGGAATTATCAATTTTATGTCCAAGTTATCAATTTGAATATTTATTTTGTTATGTTTATTTATGCTTTATGCTATATTTCATAGAAAGAGTATGTTGCACACTGTTATAAGGATGCATAAATATTTTTAAAATGAAATGAATGCCAAAATTAACACGTTTTTCATTTCTAATTAGTTATGCTTTGATTATACATTACTAGATTATAAAATTAATCACACCAAAATGAGAATTGATAATTGTTCTTCTTACAAATTAATTAACTCATTAAGTTCACCGAATTAGTTGAAGTAGGTACCTACGTATTTGATATTCAACCATATTTAATTTTCACACCATAATCCATTGTGAACTTTTTCATTTGAATTGTATTGGAGTATGAGGAAAATTATAAAATATATTGAGTTTTTTTCTTTCAATAAAATCCAATAATGTGAATGATAATTTCAATGGAAAACATTATCGTTAAACAAAACGAGGAAAACTTCAACATCATACGTACATAGATGCATATACGTGAAACGAGGAAAAACAATGTATGTACGAGTATGTTACACTTTTTCAAGTAAAATTATATTTTCGTACAGTTAAAAAACTGAAAATAACCATTATTTTAAATGAGACAATTTCAAATTGAGTTAGATATAAACGATTTTAATGCACAGTCTTGTACGAAAAACCTCCTTTAACAAAAAATACAAGAAAAATTGTCCAGTCATTATTTCTGAAAAGATTAAATTAAATAGTATTTACTATGTATAACATTTTTATTTTCAAAGTACTATTTTCTAAAAAGGAGCCAGAGGTGAACAACAAAAGGGGATACTGAGTCTCTTAAATGGATCAAATATTCCCATCTTTCCTTAGTCTAAGTTGATAAAAAAAATCAGAAATATTCTCTTGACGGCTCTGAACATCATCGATCGTCTAAATGCTCATGCTTCGATTCTATGAGTGCTTCATGCACCAAGAATGGAGTTCGTTAGTGGAAGTGAGGCCGTCGGCCGTGGTGGTCGACCAGCGAGACAACTCTTCAGTGTCAAGGTTGGACCACACTCTTGTTTTTGTTTTTGTTTTCAATTATACCTACATACTATACTACACCGATACGAGTCGTTTACTCGTTCGTTTCGCAAGAACAAAAGAGTCGATTCTGATTCATATTATTGCTATACATATTTTCATAAATTATAGGCGACCCTTCGATAACATTGGGATAGGGGAATGTTGGGTCGTTTTGATCTTTCCTTTTTTGCGTCTGACTGATTTTAGGAAAATCGTATTTGAAAAAATAGTGTCATTCTTGACATTGACACACTTCTTTTTAATATGAAAATTTCCGATAAAAAGTTGGAGGAAAAATAAAATTGGGTGGATTAAGTGTTCCTATTTTCTTCTTGTTTTGGTATAAAAGTGTGTGGGGATACCGAATCCCCTTTAATTCCATCAATGAATATGATATATATCAAATTAAACTTAATTAAAATGAAGAAACAAATCTCAACTCATTCTAAATTATAACTATTGACTAGTTAATTGCATTTCCGATTGTATTTTACACTTTTGATCAATCGTTTTAAATATTTTTTATTGATTTTACGTAGCTTTATGTAATTTTAAATTGTTCGAAGTTAATTTTGGAGCATTTTCAAGATTTCGTGAATAGTAAACTCCTCTTCGATGTTTGTTTTGTTTTGTTCCGAATTATTTTAAATCATTGGTTTCACGATCACTTCGAAGAGTTATAATTTATTTTTAATTGTTCATGTACCAATATTCTATTTCATTTTAAGAAAAATTCACCGATAATTTGAATCAAATTTTCAATAATAACAATCCTTTCACAAATAATTCTGGAAAAAAAAATAGATAAACTCACTATATAAATATTCAATAAGTGCCAATGACGTGTTTCATCTTAACATAAATATGCGTCATGCGCATTAATATTAATTGTAAGACGTAAATTATTTAATTTCAAAATCAAAATTATTCAATACTTTTACTATAAATCAGCTGAATACTATTATTGATACAAACCGAAATACGAAATACAAATCAATATGATTTTTTGACTTTTTATCAATTTTATCTTCATTTCCTATTAACTATTATTTTCCAACCTAATATCAACTCGATTTCAATTCTTGGTTTTTTTATATATAAAAAAAATGATAACCATTTTTGAAAGAAAGTCGCTGTACCTATTATTATAGCGATGAGAAAGATAGATACGAAATATTCAATCGATAGAAAAAACGATAAATTACTAATCTGTGGACATTTTATGATAATTTTAATCAATAAATCGTAAGAAAGATTTGTATTTTGTACATGTAATCTTCGAACTAAATGTCGGTGACCATACACACGAACCGGTTACATCGAAATCAAGAAGCTTGAACTAGTTTTTGGCTGATGATGATGATCTTCAATCTCGGAGAAGACTTGTCTTGACGCTGATGATGTCACGAGTGAAAAAACTTCCGAAAAAAACGTGTTTTTGCATTTATTTTCAGAATCGATACATATAAATTTGTATCACACATTAATTAACTATTCGATTTGACGATGATAATGAACTGTATAATCACTAATGATACTAATTAACTGTTTCAATGATTAGGTCAATGACATAGTCAATGGGTTTATTTAGGTTTTAAAAGAGTTTTTATTAGGTTAAATTAGTTTTTTTTTAACTTAGGTTAGATCGAGTGCGTGGAGTTAATATAATCACCTAGTATTTTTGAGTTAACTTCTTGTAATAACTAATTAATAATCAAAATAATGTGATCAGAATATTATCGATTCATATAAATATAAATGTTTCGGCATTTGTCGTCTATATGTTACGGTTATGTTCTCTTAAGTCATTCATTCGATTGCGATCAAACTATTAAGAATTCAAAATGCACATTGGAAAAGTTCACAAAACTCATCACATTAATTCAATAGTTTAAAATCAGTTTAAAAACAAAAGTCTGGAGCAATTTTGAGTTACAGTAAATAGTTCATTAATAAAACATTTATATTTTTATTAAATTTAATGATAAAAAAATAATACGATTATAATAGTTTCGATAACGATTTTATTATATATTCAATGAATGATTAATTTCCATGCAAGTGATAACAAATTCAAAATAATTCTATGTAATGATAACGATGGGAATTTACAGTAAATAAATCGATTTGTACAATTTCACAATTACAAATTAATGACTAGCTTTTATCTGTCGATTTTCGATAAATTTTCGGGTTAGATTCAAATTGTGTAATAAATAGGTATCTATACGTAGGAAACTTTCTATAAAAGTTTTGAAATATAACAGTTTTCGTTTTTTATCTGAAGGTTTCTCGATATTTTCATCACGAAAAAGTAGTTTAATTTAAAATTTTCGTATTTGAAATGGAAATCGATCAAAATCTGAAATAGAAAAATCTACTTTTACAGTTCTTGACACGCTTAAGTCAGAAACACACTATGCTAACAAATCGCATAAATTCGGATTGAATTTAGCTAAATTTATATTTTCGACTTCATTCACGCTGAAAAATAACGATTTCTCACCGAAACGCATTGTTTTCATCGAGTTTATCTCGAATTTATCTCAAAGCACCATTAAAATTTCAATAAACTCAATTTATCGACACAACTCTGTATCGTCGTTAAAAGCTCGTTTGAAATTTATTTTATCTGAATTTTATTATTTCCAGATGAAATTATTACAGTTTCACTGCAACAAATCGATTGCATAAACTTATTATACGTGATGATATTGCACAATTCCGTGTCAAGATCGTTACATCGTATTGAATTGTAATACCTACCAGTATGATACTGACATTGAAAACGGTCACGTCGATTGTCGATGTGTATATTCTGTAAAATTTTTCATATGTGCAGTATTTTCGACTATCCGTATTTGCACTTTTCATACGCTTTGTTTATTCAGAGATACGAGTTTGAATTTTGAATAATTTTGTATGTTAGCAGGTTCGTCGACTTTGAATAGATAAAAACTGGTTTTTTGATTTTTTTCAATTCTGTTTTGAATAATAATTATCGTTTTTTTTTTTATAATAAGAATTAGTATTATTGATTCAATGTTGTGTTTTAAATTAGATTTCTATTTATGGTTTATCATCAATCGCAATGAATAACAATTATTACTTATAATAGATTCGTAAACTCTTTCAAGATAATTTCAATAATGATGTATGTAAAATGTTTCAATTTAACTTGAATCGAAAATCTTTAATTTGAATTAGTAAACTTCTCTTATTGTAAAAGAAAATTAGGGAACTTGGTCCATTCATTCTAAATTTGATTTTGATTGACTGATTGATTTTGCCTCTAAATTTTGAAAATTGTATTTGAAAATAAACATTGTCAGTGCATTAGGTTTGATAAGACGCTATTTTTTTCAAATTATGATTCTCTATAAAATAATCTAAGGGGGGTTGAATGTCCCCTCTCTCCTGTGAATATTTTCAGTCATATGTTGAAACCTCATTTGAAACTGTTTTGGCCAATGAGGTTCAGTTCGGTACAGCGGTCAAGTTCATCGTTTGTCATCTTCCGATTCTCGCGTAGAAATCTAATTAAGTTTGGTCTTACGAAAAAGATCTATAGATCATGGATCAGTAATGTTTAATTGTTCGTCGATTCTATTTTGATCCGATTGTGAGTGAGGTTTCTTCGCTGAAATGGACGAACCGATGGATCTGTCAAACGTGTGTTGTTGTCCTTTTTTATCTTTATATGTTTACTATTTTGCATCTCGCTCTCACTTGTTTGTTGTTTATTTCAACAATGGATTGATTATATCATTTTCACTGCACTTTATACTTACGATTAGTACGAATAAGGATCAACTATTTGTTTTATATTAAACTAGTTTCTGTGATGCGGTGTCGTTCAGGACTCTTTTGATTTTTAGTGTGAATTGTTGTAGTATAGTATTTTCCGATCTTTCAGTAAATCCCGTTGAAGTTGAAAAAGAAATAAAAAAATCTTGTTGATACAAAAACTTTCCCAGATGTGTATGCTATATATCTGGAAACTTTCACTACCAAAAGATCGGTGGTTAAGGAATCTGTAAATCATATACAAACATAAAGATCAGTTTCATTTATATAGACGATAAGAAAAGTGATTAAAAACATGATATGATTATTTTACATCTGTATGCAATTATGTTTACTATAATGTAATGTGATGCTTATCTAGCGTTAATGATCACAGATGGATTAGTCTTATTATATCATAACATTTTGAATGCAATTCTGTTAACAATTTAAAACAATAACAAAAATT
The DNA here is from genome assembly GCA_024721215.1 of Cheumatopsyche charites. NCBI lineage: Eukaryota > Metazoa > Arthropoda > Insecta > Trichoptera > Hydropsychidae > Cheumatopsyche > Cheumatopsyche charites. The sequence continues at coordinate 1,304,361 of CM045577.1, read as the reverse complement.
GTTATATTCTGCTATATTTTCATGTATAATAATGATAATAAAATTACGTTTAATCATCACTTTTCATACATTTGATTGTAAATTAATAATTTGATCCCGATTAATTCTAAAATAATCATTAACCAACGGTCAAACTGCTACAAGTCCTTTGAATAACTGACCTTAAATCAAATTTATTTCAACTAAATATAAATATATTTCATTCTGATATCCTCGTACACATTCAGAACTTTTTACAAATATTTTTAAACCGCAATGCTGAAATTAACATTCAATTTTGTCATATTTCAGATGGACACTTGCATGCCGAACTCATGTAAGTTCACTCTCTACGACCGCATGAGCAAACTGCTGGAGTCGTTTGAATGGAGCGACTGCAGTTTTCGTGTAGGATCCGAAGTAATGAGAGCTCACAAGCTGATCCTCGCAACGAGCAGCCCCGTCTTTAAGGTGATGTTGTACGGACCCATGGCTGACAGCAGGGAGATATCGATTCCTGACATAGAGCCCCAGGTGTTTCAGCTGCTTCTGGACTTTATTTACAAGGACAAAGTGTCGATCGGGTCGCTGGAAAATGCCTGCGGACTCATGTACGCTGCCAAAAAATACATGCTGCCATATCTCGTTACGCTGTGTGCCAAATATATTGAATCAAGTCTGAGTATACGTAACGTCCTCACCATCTTCAACTTCGCCAATTTGGTGCAGGAGGAGGCGTTAATTACTATGTGCGTCAACTTGATTTGCAAACACCCCAGTATTATATTGAATAACGAAAGCGAACACATATCCGGAGTGTGCTTGAGAGAAATCCTTATCCAGGACTTCATAAACATGTCCGAAATTGATCTGATCAAATACGCTATTAATTGGGCAAATAATGAATGTATAGAACAAGAAATAATCCCGTCTGACAGGAAGAAACGAGAATTGCTCCACAAGTTCAGTTGTTTTCAGGAGCTGAGGTTCGCTACGCTATCTGCTATCGATCTAGACTGTTTGAGGCTGCTGGGTATCCTCACCAGTGCAGAACTGCTCCATTTGAAGTTTTACATTCGTAACTCTCAAAACGACCGTTATAGTGATGAGTTGATATCCAGTCTGGAGACAGAGACCAAATATAGTCTGAAAAGTGCGTTAAATTACACTAAAGTTAAAAGAAATTCGATCAAATTAGATTGGTTGTATAGTAATCGGCCTTCTGTTCGAATTACTTCCCCTCTCGTTATAAACATCAGCTTGCAGAGTATCAAAATAAGAATAAAGAGCAAGAAGACTGTGTTCATCAACAGTTTTTCAGTGCCCACTCGTCAATCTCCGCCTCAACTTCAAAAAAACTGTTGTCCGTTTTACACCGAAAATATGAATCTTGCATTGTACAGCAACGATCCGAATAAAGTTCAAAAATTATCTGTGAAATATGACTGTAAATTACCATATGATTCCACGACTTTCCTTGACCTGCCCGAACCATTCATCTTTGACGAAGACGTCTGGTATAATGTTTCGTTCACATGGCCGGAGGTTTTTTCTCATTCTTTTCGGTACGTGTTGTCGTTTAGGCTTACTACCACTTCAGATGGAATCTTCAGTTTTGAAGACAATTTCGAAGACCCGTGGGGATGTCCTGGAAGTTTTGTTGATGGCTTAAGATACTGCGTCTGAGGTTAACAAGTCTCCACTCATTTCATTGTGATAAACTACTGTGTAATTAATTACATTGTTATTTTGTATATGTGAATTTAAATGTATTAAGTGGACCCATAAAAGATGACACCTTAACGAGTCGCTGGGAAAGTATGAAAAAATGTTCAATGTGTATGACTTGAATTAGAATTTTTGGAGTTGTGCAGTCAAAACTTGTTAAGTTGTACACATTAATAACATGAAGGTCCAATTAATATAATATGTACCTATTTAGCGAATATAAATTTTCTCTGATGAATTTGAACAATTTTAGAGAATATTCTACTATGCAAAATCATTTCATGCTTATCAGTGTCGAATATTATGCATTTTCTTATTTGTATATTACATGTTGATTAATTGAATCTGATGTTCTTAATATTTTTTATGTGCCAGTGTGATTCTCATTTAAAATATGTGTAATGTTAATGTATTTTTTTCTCGATCTGATATTCATATTGCAATATTTCTGTATCAAATACCAAAGCATAAATCAAATATACTAAAAAAAAATTGTTTCTTTTTATAAATGACCTGACATTGCTCAAGACTATAGATTTTAAGTCGATTTTGAACTGTGGCATAGTAATTATAATAAATACTTAACAAATTAAATGCAATATCTGACAAAATAATTTAAATTTCGTCGTTTATGTATGCTACAAGTGGTGTTTGAAAACCACCCATCAAATCTAAAAGCCCTGTCGATTGTAAAATAAGAAATTCATTAAATCTGAAACCTTTCTAAATTTGCAAATAACTATGGTAAATTTCATCATGATAGGATGAGCAGTTAAGGAGTCTAAAAAGCACACACACTCAAATTAACATAGATACTTTCATTTTTATTTATATATATTCATTTTTAATATGTATAATCTACATACATCCAATGAGAGGTCATAAAATGTTATGATGTTATATCACTATTATTATTTACTAGCAGTAGGCGCATGTGTATCAAAATAGTTCGGAATTAATCAAATTTTGTATTGCCATCTATGTGTGAAATAAAAAAAGATTACACGCTTTATGTACGTAAAAAGTTACGTATTGAGTTAGTACGACGGTGGCGCGGAATGAACGACGCCGCTTAATAAACCGCAGGCGCGGGTTCGATTCACGGCTATGCTTGAAAATTTCGAGCATCGTTAGCGTATTTATAATATAGATCCTTTATAGAAAATAGCATTTGGACTTAATACAAAATAAGAATTCTGAAATACAATTTTGAAAAATTCCGAATCTATTGCATTATTCGTGTGGTTTTTCTCCTGTATGTATCCGAAGATGAACTTGTAAAGTAGGCTCTCGCTTAAACGCATACGCACAGTGCGGACATTTAAACGGTCTGTCTCCAATATGCATCTGACGATGCTTTATTAAACAACTCTGTTGCTTAGTCGCATATTCACAGTGTGGACATTTATAAGGCTTCTCTTCTGAATGGGTATGAAGATGTATTCGTAAGGTACGTATTTCACTAGCCGCATATGTACAATGCGGACATTTATGTGGTCTCACTCCGGTATGGGTTCGAAGATGTCTTTTGAAAGAAGCCAATTGACCGGCCGCATATTCACAGTGTGGACATTTAAATGGTTTTTCTCCTGTATGAGTCCGAAGATGCACTTGTAAACAGCCTAGTCGCGCAGATGCATATGTGCATTGAGGACATTTATGTGGTTTCTCTCCTGTATGAATTCGAATATGTGATCTTAAACTGCTCACTTGCGTCGTCGCATATTCGCAATGTGGACATTTATATGGCTTCTCTCCTGTATGTATCCGGATATGTTCTGATAAAGTTGCCATTCGGCCAGCCGCAAATGTGCAGTGCGGACATTTATATGGTTTTTCTCCAGTGTGGGTTCGAAGATGGATTTGTATGTAGCCTTGGTTATTGGCCGCATATGTACATTGAGGACATTTAAACGGTTTTTCTCCCGTATGGGTCCTAAGATGTGCTACTAAATAAATTTTTTTTTTAGCTGAATATGTGCAGTGTGCACATTTGTAAGGTCTTTCTCCAAAATGAGCGATAAGATGAAGTTTTAATTTTTTTTTATTCATGGCATCATAGCCGCAGTAAGGGCATTTTTCATGTTTATTGTTGTAATGTTTTACCGATCGGTGCTTTTGTAACCAATTTGCGTAGATTGTGGAATAATTGCACATTTTACATCGATACAATTTTTCAATAGAGTGATGATTTGTCATATGTTTCACTAGTATTCGTGAAGTTGAGAAAGATCTTCGACAAAAACGACATTCATACAAATTGTTTCCAGTGTGCATATCTATATGAGTTTGAAATGATTCTGATGTAACAAATTCACAAGTGCATAGAGGACAATTATATAGTTGTTCTTCTGAACCAGTATTCGAAGATTTCAAGCATGCTAATGGTGAATCTGAAGAACATTTTTTACAAGGACGAAGCTTCACAAGACTGATAAAAAGACGCTTGACACAAATTACTTTCGTATTATCATCTTCCAGACTGTTACTAAACTTTTCAACAGCTGAAATGGAACAAATTCCTTCTTCACTCTTCGAAATATTTTTGTAACTGTTTCCATACTCATCCGCAGTATCTTCAATTTCGATTTCTGTTTTGAACTTTTCATCTATCGAAGAGAAAAGTTGTTGGGATACAATCGTAGAGCAATATTGTTCATCTTCACATTCTTCACCGATTTCTTCCGCTTCCTTTTTAACATCAGATATTTGGATGAATTTGTGAATATCCTCGAATTCTTCTCGTTTAACTTCGAACTGTAGTTTTTTGTCTTCTTCAACACTGTTAACTGGAGAATATTCAATTTTAATTCCTGAAATGTTGAAGTTATCCATATTATTTGTATAACTAGACTCTGACTGTCAAATAGAAACTGTCAAATCAAGGCTGCCAATATTGGTCTGCAAACTAAATATTTTCATACGTCTAAAGAGTCCAATTGACGATCAATAATAAGTGAAAGCACATACACTTCACTCTCAGAAGTTATGATTGTGAGATGTCCGTCATAAAAGAAAGAGATGAAGCAACCCATTAATCTCTTTGAGTGTGAGTTCGAGTGTTTTGAATATTTTTTTTATAAATACAACTTTTCAAAAAGAAGTTAGAGTCAAATTATATCATTCATTTTTGAAATTATTTCGATTACAGCCAATATTGAACACGACTGTATAGTTCAAGCCTCTTGTAGTTTTATTATTCGGAATGTTAAAAGAAATTTTTGAAATAAACTTTCTTTATAGATTTTGAATTATCATTTTACAATAAAAATGTTTACATACAAAATTAAACTAGAAAAAATTTCCTACATTTAACGTAAAAATCAGGTCATCGGATGTGATAATTGATGCTAATTGAAAATAATGCAATATTTTAAATATTTCCATAATTTAGATGTACTGCGTCTCTTACACTGATCAAGTGTCTTCAGTTTCCCTTATGCATTAAATACATATTAAAGTTTAAGCTAAGTAAATAAAAAAATAGATATTTATATTAATGCAGTTTTATATATTCAAATAACAATTAACAATAATAAAACATGTATAAAATCATAACAATATAAAAAAAAAATTAGGGCAGAGGACCAGTCTGCACTGGATTAAGGAAATTCGATTTTCAAAAATTCAGAATTTCATCCTACATAAATAATAATCAGTCATATAATTTATATGCAATTAAAAAATACTTAATAGGAATATAACATAATTTATATTTTATAATATATCCTAAAACAAAATTATAACAAAATATATTCTTCTGCATTACTTATATTGTTTCTCCAGTGTGGGTACTAATATGTGATATTAAATCAGATTTTTTATTAGTTGTATATGTACAGTGCGCGCATTTAAAAGATGACTCTCCTGTATGGGTTCGAAGATGTTTTTGTAGAGTAGACAATCGCACAGCAGCATACACACAATGTGGACATTTAAATGGTCTTTCTCCTGTATGGATCCTAAGATGATCCTGTAAACTTTGAATTTGTACTGACGCAAATGTGCAGTGTGGACATTTATGTGGTCTCTCTCCCGTATGGATACGAAGATGATCTTGTAAAGTAGTCTTACGCGTGGCCGCATATGTGCAATGTGGACATTTATACGGTCTGTTTCCAGTGTGGATTCCAAGATGTGCTTGTAAACTAGCCTTTTGCCTAGTTGCATATTCACAATGAGGGCATTTAAATGGTTTTTCTTTTGAATGGGTCTTAAGATGTTGTCTTAAACTATACAACCTCTTAGACATATAAGTACACTGTGAACATTTATACGGTCTCTCTCCTGTATGGGTCTGAATATGTTTCAGTAAATTACCCCTTTGTGCAAATTCAAAAGTACAGTGTGAATATGTACATTTATATGGCTTTTCTCCTGTATGGGTTCGAAGATGTACTTGTAAATTAAGCTTTCTTATAGCTGTAAATTCACAGTGTGGACATTTAAAAGGTTTTTCTCCTGTATGGGTCCGAAGATGATCTTTTAAGGCACTTGATCGCACAGCTGCATACGCACAATGCGGACACTTATATGGTCGCTCTCCAGTATGGGTTCGAATATGTAATTTCAAACAATTTTTATTAAAAGTCGCATACATGCAGTGTTCGCATTTATATGGTTCCCCTTCGGTATGGGTCCGAAGATGTTCTTTTAAAACATAACTATACCTAGCCTCAAATGCACAGTGTGGACATTTATATGGCTTTTCTCCTGTATGGGTTCTAAGATGTTCCTGTAAGCCTTTCGGTCGCACTGCTGCGTATGTACAGTCATATGGACACTTATATGGTCGTTCCCCAGTATGGGTCCGGAGATGTTCTGTCAATTTAGATTTTTGTTTAGTCGCATATTCACAGAGTTCACATTTATATGGTTTCCTTTCCTTTCCTTCTGTATGTTTTAAAAGATGATGTTTTAAAGTATGCATTTGACTGGCCACATATTTACAATGTGGACATTTATGCGGTTTCTCTCCTGTATGCATTCGAAGATGCCTCCGTAAACTACTTATGAACTTAGTCGCAAATTCACAATGTGAACATTTGAATTGTTTATTGTTGCAATGGGCTGTTTTGTCATGCTTTTCTAATTCATTTGTAGGATTAGATTCGTCGCGTTGATTCGTTTTTTTAACAGGGTGTTCAGGTTCATCGTGTTTAGTTATAAAATTAGATTTCATTTCAGTTGAAAGATAATTTGATCTGTCTTCACTTTTGGGAAGGATTCTGTGGCTGTTTCTGTATTCTTCCGCAGCATCTTCAGTCTTGATTTTAGTTTTACACGTTTCGTCCATCGAAGAAAATAATTTTTGGGATTCATTCGTAGAACAGTAGTTACCATCTTCATATTCATCATGGACTTCTTCTGGTTCTTTTTTCAAATTAGATATTTCGACGAATTCGTGAAGATTGTCGAGTTTTTCTTGTTTAAATTTTAACAGTGATTTTCTGTCTTCTTCGTCATTTGAAATTTGTGAATATTCGATCTTTATTTCTACAGCATTGAAGTTGTCCATCTTTATTTATTGATCTATGTACTCAACTGTCAAACACCAAGAGACAACTCAGAGCTGCCAACGTTGGTCCACAATTTTTATTTTTATAAAAGAGTCTGGGGACATTTCTTCCTACTAGTACATACATATTTTTTAGAAAATCGTATTTGAAAAAATGTAATATTAAGGCGATTGGAATTCAGCTGAATTTAATTGGTATAACCGATTGCTCTTTATATTAATTTTTATGATAAAATTGAAGGGGGATTCAAATATTAGGAGATTTAGGTTTTCTTTTAGCTTTTCATTTCTCATTTCCATTCGGAAAGTCGTATTCTGAAGACAATAATTTCTATGAATTCCGAATTTCATATTTTTGAAATTTGGGTATACCGCAATGCCCATGTACGAAGTATCCCTAAGGGTTGAATAATAAAGTATTGTCTAAAGAATTAAAATATGTTTCATTGATGTAATTGATATTTAAATAACAATTAACATAAATATTACTGTCACAAATACTTAAAAAGTTTAATTAATTAAAAAAATAAGAATCTATAGAATAAAAAGCAACTTTGAAAATCATTAACTATTTTATAACTTCAAGATATATTCTCTAAATCGAAATAAAAACTAGTATGTTAAAAAGTAGTCAAAAGAAAACTCATGAAGTTAGACACTAAAATGAAACCTATAGTCATTGTCCCCACTCTCTCTAAACGAAACAGGAAAAAGATTTCTATTTATGTAGTTTTATATTTAAGTAATGATTGACACTATTACATTTGTATGCATTGAATTGAAAAATAACTTAATATGCATTATTAACAGATGAGATAGAGGTATATAAAAATTCAATTAAAAATTGATCATTCGCCTAGTTTTTGTGTCGTCTGAACTGTATGAGTCCGTAGATGTCTTCTTAAACTACTCATTTGCTTAGTTGCATATTCACAATGAGTACATTTATGCGGTTTTTCTCCTGTATGAGTTCTAAGATGATCTTTTAAAGTATTTATTCGATTAGCCGCATACGTACAATGAGGACATTTGTACGGCTTCTCTCCTGTGTGGGTTCGAAGATGTAATTTTAAAGAAGCATTAAGAATAGTTGCATATTCGCAGTGTGGACATTTATGCGGCTTCTCTGTTGAGTGGGTCATAAGATGTGTTCGTAAACTACCCACTTGATTAGTTGCATATTCACAGTATTGGCATTTATGCGGTTTTTCTCCTGTATGGGTTGTAATATGATTTTTTAAAGTATTTAATCGATGAGCAGTATATGTACAATGGGGACATTTGTACGGTTTTTCTCCTGTATGAGTCCGAAGATGTAATTTTAAAGAAGCATTAAGATTAGTCGCATATTCGCAGTGTGGACATTTATGAGGTTTCTCTCCTGTGTGGATTCTAAGATGAATTTTTAAAGTATTTATTTGGCTGGCCGCATATGTACAGTGCGTACATTTATAAGGTCTTTCTCCTGTATGAGTACGAATATGCGTTCGTAAACTATTTGTGAATTTAGTTGCAAAGTCACAATGTGGGCATTTAAATTGTTTTTCATTGCAATGAGTTATTATATTATGCTTTTCTAATTCATTTGCAGAATCATGTTGTTTCGGTTTTTCAACAGAGTGTTCGAGTCTTATGTGTTCTGTCAGCATTCGTAATACAGTAAAACTTTTATCACATAAACCGCATTTGTACATATCATTTTTCATGCGTATAGTTGTAGAATTAGATATGTCACATTGGTTTAGTTCTTCAACAGGGTTTTCGGGCTCCACGTGTTGAGTTGTAGAATTAGATGTGTCACATTGACTTAGTTTTTTAACAGGATGTTCAAACCTCATATGTTTTGTCAGCATTCGTAATATAGCAAAACTTTTTTGGCATAAACCGCATTTATACAGATCATTACCAGTATGCATACCTATATGACCCCAACGTGCCTTCGTCGTTCTGAAGCCACAAATGCACAGAGGACATTTGAACCGCAACTCTTCCAAATTTGTGTTTGAACCACTTGAACATGCTGACAGCGAGTCTGAAGAACAAATTCCACAAGGACGAATTTTCGTGAGATTGACTAAAAGCTGCTTATCACAAATCACTTTCGTATCATCATCATCGTCACATGAGGTATAATATTTCATCTCAATATCTGAATGGTAATTTGGTTTGTCTTTACTTCTAGAAATGGCTCCATAAATGTTTTCATATTCCATTGGAGTATTTTCGGTCTTGATTTCTTTTTTAAATGTTACATCCATCGTAGAGACGAGCTGTTGAGATTCGTTCATAGTGTAGTATTGACCATCTTCACATTCATTGTTGACTTCTTCCGGTTCTTTTTTCACGTCAGATATTTGAATGGATTCGTGAAGATCTTCAAGTTTCTCTTGTTTAACTTCAAATTCACTATTTTCTTCATCATTTCGAATTGGAGAATATTCAATTTTTACTTCTACGGAATTGAAAGTGTCCATCTTCGTTTATTGAATCCAACTGTCAAATATGTTGATTGCTGTTGCTATTAAGCAAATCAGAGCTGACAACGTTGATGTATAAAATTTTCAAGGGGAAAATGAGGTTACTTTATCTATCTAGGAGATTTGATCCTCTTCTTATTCCAGAAAAACCAAAAAAATTACATAATTTTCAATTGGAAGACAGATCATAATACCCCGTTCACATGATAGATGTTTTGCGCGCGATTCCGTACGATAATTTAGTGAAGTGAAGTGTATGAGATTTGAGTTAAGGGTGTGCTTAAAAACAAAGCGGAAACACATGCATTTACCTGTCACATTCACACATAGAATTGAATGGTTGTTCATCTCTTTCGGCGTCTCAGAACGGTGTGTTTCGCCTTTCGTTAACTTAGGGGACTCGAATCATTTAAATTAGAGTTATTAAAAGTACGGGTATGTATTTTGTCTTATATTGGGCCACATGACAGTGTTTTGCGCATGTTTCGATAGACTTTAGTGAGTTAGGAGACAACACAGGAAAGATGTTCAATCCAAATTGCAGAATTAGGAAAAGCGGTAGGTATATTTTTTAGATTAGCTGAAGGATGGCAAAAGGGTTGAACGATGAGGATATTACTATTTTTCTTAGAATAAAATTTTCCAAAAAGTTGTTAAAAGGTAAAAAACAAAAGGGGAATCATGTTTCCCAGATTGATCAATCAACTCTCTCCATCTTACCGTATACATATTTTAAATTAGTATAAAATAATAAAGCATAAAAAAATAGAGAAAATAATTTTATTTATAAATAGTATGTAGGTACATAGTTTTTTATGGAATAATCAACACTATTATATTAAAATATTATGTACACAATTAATAAATTCTTAATAAAAATATAATATGCAATATCAACAAACTGAATACAAATAGATACCAAAAACAAATCCTTTATATTTATCTACTGTTTAGAACTGTAGATAATTTTCTAAGCTATGTAGGTACTTACTCATTTGCTTAATCCATAGTTTCTCAAACCAGAACAGAAAATTTGGGGTCACAAAAAGAAAGAAAAAAAGTACAAAATCACATTTTCATCAATAAAAAAAATCTGATTTTCAGAAATCGAAAAAAAAATAGATATTTAAAAAGTGGGTTCGCTAAAATAGTCTAGGAAACCCTGGCTTAATCGAAGGTTCTTTATGTGGACATTAATGCGATATCTTTGCTGTATGAGTTTTAAGACAATTTTTTAAGTATTTATTCAATAAGCTGCATACTTTCAGTAAGAAAATTTATATTATTATTCTCCTGTATGAATTTGAAGATGTATTTTCAAAGTATTAAGATTAGTCGCATATTCACAATATGGACATTAATGTAGTTTCTCTTGCATGGATCAGAAGATGTCTTTGAAAATTATCCCTTTGATGAGTAGCATAATCACAGTATTGACATTTGTGCGGTTTTTCTCTTGTATGAGTCAGATTATGTATTCGTAAACGATAACTTAGATTAGTCGAATAATCACAGTATTGACATTTATACGGTTTCTCTTCTGTATGGGTTAGAAGATGAATTTTTAAAGCACCCTTATGATTAGTCCTATGATCGCAGTGTGGACATTTATATGGCTTTTCTTTTGTATGCGTCCTATGATAACCTTTTAAAGTACTTATACAATTAGTTGTATACGCACAATGGGGACATTTATATGGCTTCTCTTTTGCATGGGTCAGAAAATTCTTTTGTAAATTATCCTTTCGATCAGTCGCATAATCACAGTATTGAAATTTGTGCAGTTTTTCTTCTGTATGGTTCTCAAGATGTAATTTTAAAGAACGATTGAAATTAGTCGCAAATGTGCAGTGTCGACATTTATACCGTTTTTCTTCTGTATGGTTCTGAAGATGTAATTTTAAAGAACGATTAAAATTAGTCACAAATGTGCAGTGTGGACATTTATACCGTTTTTCTTCTGTATGGTTCTGAAGATGTAATTTTAAAGAACGATTAAAATTAGTCACAAATGTGCAGTGTGGACATTTATACCGTTTTTCTTTTGTATGGATAAGAAGATGTTTTTTTAAACTATCCATTAAATTAGTTGCATGATTGCAGTGTTGACATTTATATGGTTTTTCTCCTGTATGCGTCCTAAGATGATCTTTTAAAATATGCATTCGATTAGCTGCATACGTACAATGGGGACATTTATATGGTTTCTCTCCTGTATGGGTTAGAAGATGCCTTTTTAAACTTCCCATTTGATTTGTCGCATGATTGCAGTGTTGACATTTATATGGTTTTTCTCCTGTATGCGTCCTTAGATGACTTTTTAAAGTATATATTCGATTAGCTGCATACGTACAATGGGGACATTTATATGGTCTTTTTTTTTCGTTAGGTGGTTTTTTATTTTCATGGGTCCTGAGATGCAGTACTAAATTAAATTTTCTATTAGATATATATTCACAGTGAGAACATTTAAAAAGTGGCTTTCGTGTATGGGTCTGAACATGTAATTTTAAAGATATGTTAAGATTAGTTGCATACTCACATTGTGAACATTTTAACTGTTTTTTATTGGAATGAGTTACCATATAGTCCTTTTCAATTTTTTTTGTAATAACAGATTCGTCATATTGATTCAGTTTTTCAACATGGTGTTCGAGCTTCATATGTTCCACCAGTATTAGTAGTGTAGCAAAACGTTTTTGACACAAATTGCAATTATATAGATTATTTCTCGTGTGGATAGCTATGTGAGCCCAGAGTGCCGCTGATGTACCGAAGTTACAAGTGCACAGAGGGCATTTGTACTGCAGGTCTTCCAAATTTGTTCTTGAACTATTTGAATATGCCGACGGTGAGTTTGTAGAACACATTGTACAAGGAAGAAGCTTCATGAGATTGACCGAAAGTTTTTTATCACAAATCACGTTCATATCATCGTAATCATTGCTTGAACTGTGATATTTGTTTTCTACTGTTGAAAGGTAACTTGGTTTTTCTTCAGTTATCAGAATAGTTCTACAACTGTTACCATATTCCTCGGCTGTATTTTTGGTGTTGATTTCATGTCGGGATTCATTCGTAGAGCAGTATTGGCCATTGTCACTACCATCGGTGACTTCTGGTTCCCATTTCACATCAGATAATTGGATAGATTCATGAAGGCTTTCGAGTTCCTCTTGTTTAACTTTAAACGGTGGTTCTATGTCTTTTTCATCGTTTTTAATTAGAGAATATTCAATATTTACTTCTACAGTGTTGAAGTCGCCCATCTTCGATTACTAAATACAAATCCCTTATCTGAAACTGTCTTCTACCGTCTAAAGAGTAAATGCAAATCAATTGTCAAACAGCATTGTCAGTAGCAAATCAGAGCTGCCAACCTTGAGCCACTTTTTTTTATATGTTTTAAAATGATCACTTCTATGAGAATAGGGACATTTGATCCTTTTCCTTGTTTTATCTAAAATTAATATACCAAAACCATTATATTGTTTTCAATTGATTACTCTTGACAAATCCGACCAAATCCAGAGTGTTTTGACACTACAATCGAACATTTGTTTGAGAACAGTCAAAAAATCACATCAGTGATGTGCGTGAGTGAAAGACAAAGATGAATGTTGACATATACAGAGTATTTTTTTTCGTGGCTTTTCTGAAGTTAGAGGCCAAAAACAAAAGGAGGATCATGTCTTCATTAAATAGGGAGTAGAGGAATTATCAACAGGAAGGATCAAATTTCCCCATTCACCCACGAAAAATGAATATTGAAAAATATATTTTTTACATGGTTTTATTATGAAGAAATAATTAATACTTGTTACATTTAAAATAAGTTCAAAAGCGTACCGGAATTTTCTACCCTAAAAAGATGTTTAACCTTTGCAGTCAAATGACGAACTATGCTAGAAAGTATATATTTTTTTATATATAGCACATAATCAGTGCAAAAGATTACTGAAATACAATACAGGAATATTGCAATACAGCTATGAAATAAAATTAAAAAAAAAACAATACAAAATAACATTAAATTACATTGTAGGTATATTTTAATCGAATCAAAATAGAAATCAATACAAAAAATAATCATCTTCATTATTTGTTTTATCAAAACTTTATGGGTTCAGAAATACGGTGTAATCATTTTTATTCTTATTCCCATATGTACAATGAGATCATTTATACCGTCTCCTTTATATGTACTCGAAAATGTTCTTTTAAAGTATCTATTCGAATGGCCGCATATGTACAGTGTGGACATTTATACGGTCTCTCTCCTGTATGGCTCCGAAGATGTAATTTTAAATTAGAGTTATAACTTGTCGCATATGAGCAGTGTGGGCATTTATGCGGTTTTTCTCCTGTATGGGTTCGAAGGTGTGATGTTAAATGAGCTTTTTGATGAGTCGCATATGTGCAGTGTGAACATTTATGTAGTTTCTCAGCTGTATGGGTCAGAAGATGCGTTTTTAAATTTCTCGAATACTTAGTCGCATAATCACAGTATGTACATTTATGTCGTTTCTTTACAGTATGGGTAAAAAGATGACCTTTCAATGTGTTTATTTGATTGGCTGCATTGGTACAATATGTACTTTTATATGGACTCTCTTCTGTATGGATTCGAAGATGCTTTTGTAAACTGTTATTGAACATAGTCGCATATTCACAATGTGGACATTTCAGTTGTTTTTCGTAACAATGGGTTATTGTATCGCACTTTTCTAATTCATTTGTAGAATTAGAATCATGTTGATTCGGTTTTTCATCAGGAAGTTCACATTCTTTGTGTATAATTGTATAATTAGTTTTTTCACATTGGTTTACTTTTTTAACGGGGTGTTCAAACCTCATGTGTTTTGTAAGCATTCGTAATATAGCAAAACTTTTTTGACATAAACCACATTTATATAAATCATTTCCTGTGTGCATGCCTATATGACCCCAGCGTGCCTTATTAGTTCTGAAGCCACAAGTGCACATAGGACATTTGTATTTCAGTCCCTCTGAATTTGTTTTCGAACTGCTCGAATATGCTAACAATGAATCTGAAGAACATATATCACAAGGACGGAGCTTTGTGAGATTGATCAAAAGCTGCTTATCACAAATAACTTTCGTATCATCGTCGCATGAGCTATATTTCATCTCAACGGTTGAATGATAATTTGGTTCATCTTCACTTTTGGGAATAATTTCGTAACTGTTTTCATAATCCATAGTATTTTCACTTTTGATTTCCGTTTTGAATGTTTCATCAATTGAAGAAGAGAACTGTTGGGATTCATTTGTAGAATAATATTGGTCATCTTCACATTCATTATCGTCTTCTTCCGGTTCCTTTTTCACGTCAGTTATTTGAATGGATTCGTGAAGACCTTCGAGTTCTTCTTGTTTGACTTTAAACGGTGTTTCTGTGTCTTTTTCATCGTTTTTAATTGGATAATATTCAATCTTTACTTCTATAGCGTTGAAATCGCCCATGTTCGTTTACTAAATGCCAATCAATTGTCAAACAGCAGTCAGTTGCAAATCAAAGCTACCAACCTTGAGCCACTTTTGTTCGTTCGCATAAAATGTTCTGTGATAATAGGGACATTTGATCCTTTTCCATTTTTTATCTAAAATGAATATACCAAAACCATTTTATTGTTTCCAATTGATTAATCTTAGTAAATCCTACCAAATCTAGAGTGTTTTGACACTACAATCGAACATCAGTTAGAGAACTGTCAAAAAATCACACCAGTGATGAGCGCGAGTGAAAGACAAAGATTAATGTTGATGTGTACCGAGTATTTTTTTTTCGTATTACTTTCCTGAAGGCAGTTAGAGACAAAAATCGAAAGGAATAACATGTGTCTCCAGTTTCCTATTAAATATGGAGTATAGGTATAAATAACAGAAAGGATTAAATCTCCCGATTCCCCTGTGAAAGATGAATAGTAAAAAATATTTTTTATATGGTTTTATTTTTAAGTAATAATTAACATTATTATTACATTTAAAATTAGTTCGAAAATGTCTCAATTTTTATACTACAAAAAGAAGTTTAAGCTTTGCAGTCAAATGTCGAAACATGCTAAAAATTTAAAGAAATTTTTGAAAGCTCCCAGTGCAAAGGATTAATTAAATACAAAATAGGAATGTTGCATTAAAGCTGATTGTGAGACAAATAAATAAAAAAAACAATAACAAAACAACATTAAATGTACATTTTGATTGAATTAAAATGGAAATCAAGACAAAAAATAATCATCTTCATAATTTATGTTTTATCAGAACTGTATGGGTTCAGAAATATGATGTAATCATTATTATTCTTGGTCTCGTATTTACAATGAAGTCATTTATACTGTCTCCCTTATATGTATTCGAAGATGTTCTTTTAAAGTATCTATTCGAATGGCCGCATATGTACAGTGTGGACATTTATACGGTCTCTCTCCTGTATGGCTCCGAAGATGTAATTTTAAAGAAGAGTTATAATTTGTCGCATATGAGCAGTGTGGGCATTTATGCGGTTTCTCTCCTGTATGCGTCCGAAGGTGTGATGTTAAATATGCATTTTGATAAGTTGCATATGTGCAGTGTGGACATTTATGTAATTTCTCAGCCGTATGGGTCAGAAGGTGCGTTTTCAAATTTCTTAAAAACTTAGTCGCATATTCACAGTGTGTACATTTATGTGGTTTCTCTCCAGTATGGGTTAAAAGATGATCTTTTAATGTGTTCATTTGACTGGCCGCATATGTACAGTGCGGACATTTATATGGTCTTTCTCCTGTATGGGTTCGAAGATGCTTTCGTAAACTGCTATTGAACTTAGTCGCAAATTCACAATGTGAACATTTGAATTGTTTTTCATTGGAATTAGTCATTGTATTGCACCTTTCTAATTCATTTGTAGAATTAGAATCATGTTGATTTGGTTTTTCAACAGAAAGTTCACATTCTTTGTATTTAATAGTAGAATTAGGTTTTTCACATTGGTTTAATTTTTTAACGGTGTGTTCAAATCTCATGTGTTTTGTAAGCATTCGTAATATAGCAAAACTTTTTTGACATAAACCGCATTTATACAAATCATTTCCTGTATGCATGCCTATATGACCCCAGCGTGCCTTGGTAGTTCTGAAGCCACAAGTGCACAGAGGACATTTGTATTTCAGTTCTTCTGAATTTGTTTTCGAACTGCTCGAATATGCTAACAATGAATTTGAAGAACATATATCACAAGGTCGGAGCTTTGTGAGATTGATCAATAGCTGCTTATCACAAATTACTTTAGCATCATCATTGCATGAGCTATAATATTCCATCTCAACGGTTGAATGATAATTTGGTTTATCTTCACTTTTGGGAATGATTTCGTAACTGTTTTCATAATCCATAGTATTTTCACTTTTGATTTCCGTTTTGAATGTTTCACTAATTGAAGAGAACTTTTGGGATTCATTTGTAGAATAGTATTGACCATCTTCACATTCATTATCGTCTTCTTCCGGTTCCTTTTTCACGTCAGTTATTTGAATGGATTCGTGAAGACTTTCGAGTTCTTCTTGTTTAACTTTAAACGGAGGTTCTATGTCTTTTTCATCGTTTCGAATTGGAGAATATTCAATCTTTACTTCTATAGTATGGAAGTCGTCCATCTTCGTTTACTAATAGCAAATCAATTGTCAAACAGTGCTGTCAGAATATAGTTGCCAGTTATATGATGGAACGGTAATATCTTTGAATTGATCCATATCCGATTATGAATTCACTAGTAAAATTATGATCCTTCGCATTAATCTTGAAAACACTTAAGGTAAGGTATGGATAGTAGGATATAGGAAGTTTTGTTTTAAGCCTATAGTTCCCATTTGGAAAATGGCATTTTTATGAAAATAGCGTCCAAACATTTGGAATGCAATCGGGTATACATACATAGTAGCTTAGCATCTCGAAACGTAAGAATTGTGACATTCGCCACTTAAATAACGATGAGCGCATCGCCATCGTGAAACGGAAAGTGTTGCCAGATCGTCGCCTGATTGCGGAGCGCGTACTATCGGCGACGGGGGATCGAGCGGTCGAACGTCAGATTTCACGTCTCGCTTTTTAGGCGCGGTCGATATTCGCGTTCCGTTGTCCGCTGTTCGGTCGTTCTGCTGTCACAAGAGTTCTGTCCGAGGATGGACTTCAACGTGAAGAAGCTCGTCAAGGAGGCGGGCACCGCGCTCTCCAGGGTCGTCCAGGTCTCGTCTCTCGTCTCCTTGCACATTCACATTCACGTTCATTTTCACGTTCATGCTCGCCCCTTTCGCTCTTTGGGCCGTTTTAACCGCCGCCATTTTGAGTCTTTTGCCGCGTATTTTTGAATTCCTCCGCCAACTTCGATTTATCGTCTTCGTATTTGATTTGATATTTTTCTTTATTTGATTAAATCTAACGATTTCACAGATAGATAAGTGTCGGTATATTCATTGGGTCAGGATAGATATCTTGTCAGTACTAAACGATCATATTATTAGAACAATACCAATTTAACCCTAAACATAACCCAATCTTATTTATTTTGAGAAAAGAAAAAAAAAACATCTTAAAATCTATTCTATTGAGTGTCACGCCATCGATTTAAATATATAATACGGATTCCGTCATTTTAACTGTGAAAAGTTATACTTGTATAATTTCACTCATTTTACTTCATTTCATGGGCTTATCTTCGAGAATAAACTAGTGAAAGTAAATGCATTGAAGATATTATATCTTAAATTCAGTTCAAACTCTTCACCATTACTCAAAATGTGGCATTCTTCATATTCTTAATTTAAATTATCTTATTATTTTATAGTTGACTGAAGAGAAGTTGGGAACGTCCGAAAAGACAGAGCTGGACGCTCAATTTGAAAGTTTAGCCGAAAGATCTGACGTCACCAAACAGTGGACGGAGAAAATAGTGAAAAACACAGAGTCCGTGCTGACCCCGAATCCTGGAAATCGCGTCGAAGATTTTATCTTCGAAAAGATTGAAAAGAAAAAGCCGAATCGACTGAGCAATCTCGAATATCTGGGCTTGGACATGGTCGAGGTGATCAAGGGAATCTATGCGTTAACATTTTATTTTTTTTCCCACTCATACTGAATTCCTTATCTCCACATAGGCCGGAAATGAATTCGGTTCGGCCACCCCGTACGGAAGTGCACTGATAAAAGTTGGAGCTAGTCAACAGAAGCTCGGTCAATGCGAACGAGATATGATCGGATCGGCTGGACTGTGTTATATTCAGCCGTTGCGCAAATTCCTCGATGGAGAGATGAAAACGGTGCTGAAAGAAAGAGGCATACTCGAAAGCAAAAGGTTTCCTATTTAAATATTCATTATTTTAGATACTTGATTGTGAGCGTTAATAGGCTTAGTTATAGGTATTGTGAAATAATATTTTTTATTGATAAATTCCAGATTAGATCTTGACGCTTGTAAAAACAGAGTTCGGAAGGCTCGCAGTATGATCGGGACACAAGCGGTGAGTAAATTTTATTATACTTCATGTTCATATTATTTTCACTATTCGCACAAATAACAGTATTAAAATGGTATATTTACACAATGCTGCCTAGAAGGAAGGAATTACACCCGAATTGATGTTGGAGCAGGTAAACTAGTCAACTACAGTATTACAATAGATATCTGACAAATTTTGCGAAGGACATGTAAAGAAATTTTTAACCGTTTGGCTATGCTGATTTTTTTATTCATGTTTTGTACAGGCTGAGCGTGATTTACGAATAGCCCAATCCGAATTTGATCGTCAAGCTGAAATAACCAAACTGCTACTAGAAGGAGTGTCGAGCTCGGGTGCAGCTCATCTTCGACACTTGCATGAATTCGTGGCGACACAAGTCCGACACTATGCTCAGTGCCATCATATTCTCCAAGATTTGCAGAAAGATCTCGTTGCGTAAGTTTTCACTTAACCAACGGGTCATTCGGAAACTCTTCAAACAATTTTGTTTATCATTTTGATATTTGAGAGCCAATATATTAATACTTGTAGAATACTCCGATATGTTGGCTTTTTTCAGATCGGTAGTTCTTAAATAAAATTCGATATATTAGATTGAAGTATGTCTGATGATCCAAAAGTTGATATATTAAAGTTAAATTTGGCTAACGCTGGTTTTAGATTTGTTTTCGAATGATCCGAACGATAGAACAAACTATTCACTTATTCAAACGACACCAAATACTGAACATTTTCCAGTGAGGTCGACGCGCCTCGACTTCGACTCAACAGTGAAGACTTCGACATGGAGGGGTCTTCCCAAGCCACGTTCACGATCAATTAACCAGTGCCTTTTTTCAATTACAAATAGAAAATATACAAAAAGTCCAAAAAGTTTATTCAAACGTCACGCCCCCCTCCAATCTTGTCTTTTCTTGAAACAATTGATGTTTTTCTATTTATTCACTTGAATATTTACATAACGTTATATAATCTTTGAAACATTTTCTATTATTGTTATTACTAATGCACTTTATGAATCTATTTGATATTTATTAATCTTTTGAAAAGTATCACGTATCAAGCTATTAATTATTCTCGTATTTTATAAGATCTATTTATGACATGTCTCATGCAATACTTTTTACACTACATGTATACATTTTGTTTATATGTATTTCTAATATAAATTGTGTATAAATATAGATTTTTACTCCTATCCTAGTTGAACTAATAATTGAAATTTTTTGGGGTGGTGTACCGCCAGGTTGGGAGGCCCCTCGCCATATACTCCCGTAAATACGAGCGAGGCCATGGAAAGTCCACCTAGCTCGCCGCATTCTCAAAAAGCACGGGCGCTCTTCGATTATGATGCAAAAGATTCGACGGAGCTGAGTCTGATAGCTGACGAGGTAATTTTACTACATAAAATTTGCCTTTTATGGTTAGATGATGATTTATATGGTCAGTGTTCATGTAATTTTTGGTCCAATGTCGAAAAAAATATAAATACCTATGCTTTTGTTTATTATTATGAAAATACACCAATGATCACCGCGAAAATATTTATTTTGAGTGAGACTTATTTTCATAATTTAAGTTATCTAGCATATTGGAAATTAATTCTGTTAAATGCAATGGTTGAAAATCAGCCTTACGATTAGATTAGGACTTAAGTTGAGTTGGTACGAGGGTTAGATTAAATTAGGATGTTATAAACATACTATAAAATAATAATACTGCCTGTTTGGATTCAAATACTTACCATTTGAATTTAACCCTTTATATGCTGAATGCGGATATATCTGCACGGCCATAAAGTGAGACATCGTGCTATATCGAATATATCTCATGTCATATATAAAAAAACTCATTGTTTGTGTTTATGTTTATACATAATTAGATACATCGCTGATAAAACCTCTTATTTCGTTTTTCAATATTTCAAATGAAAAAGAATTCATTCAGCACAAGGAAGTTTCTCAAATAATGAAAATGTTTCATCAGTAGTCAAAAACTTTGAATATATATCTCATCAAATCAATTATGCATTGTAATATTATGATTTGAGATCTAAACTTTTCTTGAAACTATTTCCACTTACAATCTTTTTAACGACTTACTTAAAATTTCAGATAATATCAGTGTGGGAATGCATGATTCCAGATGTTGACTACATGATCGGGGAACGAGGCTTGCAAAGAGGCAGAGTTCCGAAAGCGTATCTTGAAGTACTCCAGTCATAAATGTTGTATTTATATTTACATTGTATGCATTGCGAATGTTTATATTATGTATATGATTTGAAAGTAATTAGTGAAAATGTAAAAATGTAATACTCATTTACATTTATGCCAGTGATGCGTTGCATGTGTAACGTTCATTCTGTATTATGTAGATATTATGGACCGGCCTTTCAATCTTCAGTTAGCAGGTCATAGCAGTTAAATTCTATAGAAAAAAGTGTATAAATCATGTTTTAATAGTTTAACTGACGACTGAAAGACCTCTGGCCCTAAAGTAACATTCCTGTTTTGTTGAACATTACGCTTTCTGGATTATTCTATTTGGTGAAATATTGCAATATTTTTAAATACTTGTTTTATTTATAAATTTTATATGTTAAAGCGTTTAACTTATATATTTTCAAGCTTACTTCAAGTTTATACATTTTCGATATTAATGTCGCTTTAAAATTATTTTAACTTTCTTATTGCTCAGAATGTTTTTTTTAATATGCAATGTGAATAGTGCAATATGTAATTGTTTTCTTTTTATTATTTTTTAATTAGTTAATAACGATTGTATTTCGAATTCAATTAATTTCGATAGTTTTTAGAAAAACATGGATTCGAAGCACAATCTTATATCATATCACAATTTTGCGTTCCGAACGATTCTTTTGTACAAAGATTATGTATGTTACAGTGAAATTATGGTATAATCTTGTCACTAGTGAAATAAAAAGATTATCATTGAAATTTCAATTTCAGTATTGAATTAGTAATTGGATATAAATTCACTGTAATATACACCTATATGAATTAAACTATGAACGCATAGAATTAGAATTAATGAACTGTGTTAAATATATTTTATTTTAATATGAATTTCTTTAAATATTAATTATACTCGCAAATACTCTATGACATATTGTTAATTATGCATACAATTGTTAAAATGCCACATAGTGGTGAAGCGCAACCTGCAATTAGCTAATGAGAAAAAAATGTATGAAACGAAGCTTAGAAGATTGTTGCGCTCGTTCTATTTAGATTATCGTCGATTCAGTTTTGTATAAAATTGTTTTAACTAATGTCATTTCGATTTATCGTATCGTATAAATGTAGTCTTTTACTATTTATCGTTTGGCGAATCGTTGCTTGAGTCACTTTGTTCCTAAAAATCATCGTAGCTCGCTTAGAACGCATCGGGTTTTCCGTTTCTCTTTCACTTTAGAGGCCTCAAGACGGAGTACGATTCACAAACGCGTTTCGTTGTATCGTGCGCGCGCCGTGCAGTCAATTAAGTACCACAGTAAAGACAATTACTATTTAATAAGCTGTTAGTTGAGCTAGTGGTATATTTGAGAAATGTTGATATAGTTCGTAGGTTATTTTGCACTCATTGCCAGCCTGTTGTGTCGAAAAAACAATATTATATACATCGACCTAATAAATATATATATACATATATGAAAATTTTGTGATCGATTATTGTAAATTGAACCATGTGATCTATTTATGAAAATAACAGACAATAAAACTGTTAGAATCAAATGTATGTGTTTTTATTGACGGGAGATGAAAAAAAGTACTTTTTTTTTGTTATGTCCTTAATGTATTATAAAAATATGTTACAGTAAGTAAATTACTTCTTCTTGGAGACACCGACTGTTCTTCCTCGTCTGCCGGTGGTCTTGGTATGTTGACCTCTGACACGGAGACCCCAGTAGTGACGGATACCTCTGTGAGCGCGGATTTTTTTCAGCCTTTCCAAATCTTCACGGAGCTTAGAGTCGAGTGCCGATGAGGTTAACTATTGAAGATAACAAAAACTTAATTAAAAATCCAATAAAATATTTATAAAATCCATAAGTCTATTGAATATTTTGTGAGAATAAGTAATGGCATGCTACGATAAATTTCTGCTGAGCCACAGCCGAGAATTATCTCAGTTCTAAATTTTAGAATACCGATTTTGGTAACTGTTTTACAGAAAGAAATCAACAGCATACATTGCAATATATTATTTTAGTTGATTTAGTGCAAGCTAACCAATCCATACGATAACTTTTATATTGTAGGATCACAAATTGCACATATTTACGACTAGGTTTTTAATCAATAAATAGTGGTTAATATGTACATAAAAAGTTTAGATAGAATTAAAAATTATAACCAACAGAAAAACTACTAATGCGTTGATATGGGATGATCATAAATTCTATATAATATTAATAAAACTAAAAGGTACTATTAACTGCTAACACACAATTGAAAAATGGGATCATAACAATTCAAATTGAAATTTGCCAAACTACAATTTTGCTTTGATTAATTTCATTTTTTCTTAATAATAATTAAGTCAGTATTTCAATATTTGAACAACAGTTAATCAATCAAATATAGCCATCAGAAGACTATTAAAACCTCTCAAAATGGTATCAGCATACTAAACAATTGGCGTTCATTTGCAGTGCCAGATTTTGTGTTTTTAACACATTAACTAGAGTTAAGCATGTATAAGAATAAGTTTAGATAATATTATGCCAATTGAACGATACACAAAAACCTAAAAACTACCAGGAATCATAATTTATCAATAAAAAAAAATCAATATATATGCTAAATCCAAGTATAATTTCGAATGCGAACCTGTGTGTACTTTCCGTCGATGATGTCTTTCTGTCTGTTCAAGAACCAGTCAGGGATCTTGTAAATTCTGGGATTGGACATGACCGTGATGATCTTCTCGACCTCTTCTTCGGTGCACTCCCCGGCGCGTTTGTCCAGATCCACGTCGGCCTTCTTGAGCACGACGTTGGCGTATCGGCGACCGATACCCTTGATGGCTGTCATGGCGAACATCACTTTCCGCTTGCCATCGATGTTCGTGCTGAGCACACGAAGAATATGTTGGAATTTCTCAGGGATTACGAGCGACTGAAAATTAAGCAATTCAAATAATTGTAAATAAGAATATAGATTATTCGGATCATTCAAAATTAATAAAAATACAAATTAGCCATTTTTCAATCAATTCAGTTTACGAATGTTAACAATAATGAAATTCACAACATTTTTGCTAATCCTACATATATTGATGCTTTTCAGAGTTTAAATGTAGTCATATTTAATTTCATTTTGATTATCAAGATTATTTTATGTTTGGAAGATAACATTTCTACTTTAGTTGAGTTTCGCATAAATAATCTTATTGAGTATTATATTTCGATGAGATACGTATGCAATTGTCTTTACTATCGAGTTATTGGTGTTCATTCATAAGGTGCAGATGTGATTTACACTGTCAAATAGGAAAGTAAATTCATATAAGCGGTCAGTATTTAATTCATACTGGTACTAATAAGTAAATAGTTTTATCATCATATATTATAATTCGATATAACCTTAACCATTTGAACGTAGAATAGAGGAACACAAATAAAAAATAACACTTTCAATAATTCGAAACATGGTAATAAAGTGAATGTTAGCAAATAATATCCATGCATTAATTTGATTAAGTAGCAATTAAATCAAAAACGAGTCGAAGCAAACTAAAGACAGATCGGTACGAAACCTTCCGTTAACCTAGTTCAGTTTTGAAGGTTTATCAACATAGATACCATTTTGCGTATAATAAAATTGTGGAATAGGAGTTTTATGAAGGAATTTTGCTGAATATGAAGATGGAACTCCTCAAATCGTGACGATGGAGACGGATTGTCGGGAAACTCACCATGATGGCCTGTACGTTGAGGCGCCGACTCGGAAAAGAACCGACGAAGCACACTCTGCAATGGGTCTAAACGCGCACATTCTCGTCCTCCGTTATCGTTTTTTTTTTAAATGAATTTATACTTATAAGAGTGTAGTTTAGGGACACATGCAGCTACATACCTATGTTTTGTTTTAAGTCTTTTGTTTGAACCCGAACCCTTATTTCATATTTTATGTTTTTCCCCTAATTTTCTTTTGAAAAATCGTATCTGAAAAAAAAGGTGTCAATACATTTGGAATAAACTGTGTTTATTTGTTGCTACCAATTAATGAAACCCTTTTAATACTAAATTTTTTGATAAAATTGGGAAGGGGATCAAGTAACCTCAACCTCTTTTTTGAATCTATTCAAAACTATATTTTCATTTCGAATTGAATTAGAGAACACTCAAGTTGGCAACAACGAAAAAAATGACACATGAAACGTCAAACGGGATCTGTCAAAATGACGTTTGTCAGTTTATAAGCATTCAATATTTGTTTTTATCGCACATTTCTGAATATTAAAACGATTTCTAATCAAATTACGCGTTTCTTTTTTGAATCGGTGATATTTTCAAAATATGTCTTTATGATTCTCTGATTTCGTAAATTTTCATCAATATGGGTGGAAACTATAAGAATGTCGACGAAGACATCCAGAAGAATTTGGAAGACGACGAAGTCAAAGAAGTCCTGAGAACGGGAACCGATTTAAGAGAATATGCCCGTCAGATAGACTCAGAGCTGAAGATAGCCGAACAAAAGTCCATTCAGGACTATTTGAAAGAGAGTGAGAACATTGCATTGCTACATTCCCAAATTGAAGATTGCGACGGTATTCTAGAGCGTATGGAGAATATGCTTTTATCATTCCAGGTTATTTTTCATTTGTATTTAAAATCATCGAAAATTTCATTATGAATAATGTTATGTTTGTGTTTAGAACGATTTAGGTAGTATTAGTTCGGAAATAATGACTCTTCAGAAAAAGTCCGTTAACATGTCTATCCAGCTCGCCAATAGACAATCGTTGAAGGGTCCTTTGTCTTCGTTTATTGAAGATATGGCAGTTTCTGAAGCTTTGATCATGTAAATATGATTATAATTGTTTCTTTTTGTGCCTTTTATCATTAAAATGGCTTATGTCTTATTTTTTTTACTTCAAGATATTTAATATTCTGTACCTCATTTAACATTGATAATTAGAATATACATTGAATAGAATTTCTTTAATTTAACTTTTTTTTTTGAAGTATGAATGTTATGTAGTTACTAGCAATCAACCCGTTGAATATATCAACACAATTTCAACCTGTTGAATATACATATGAACGCAGTTTTGAAGCGTTACATAGACACACAGATACACATACGGAATAGTGCTATTATACATATAGGTAGTTAGATATCTTCCAACAATGTAAACATAAACTTTAAACTCATTTTATTTTTAAATATCTTGATTTAGATTTCCATTATAACCATGAGCTTGTTTCACAAATGTTTTATTTCTTCAGCGGAATAATGGACATTCCAGTTACCGATAAAGAATTCACCGTTCAATTGATGGTCCTCAATCAAAAGATAAATTTTGTAAAAGAGCAAAGTTTCAAAGAAACTAAAGCCTCGAATGACGTCAAAGAAATATTAGAAAAATTGAAAATCAAAGCGATGGCGAAAATTAGAGCTTACTTATTAGAACAGATATACAAATTCAGAAAACCGATGACCAACTTTCAAGTACCTCAAAATGCAATGTTGAAATATAAATATTTTTTTGAGTTCATATTGGCGAATGAGAGAAATGTGGCACAGGAAATATGCAATGAGTACATAGATACGATAAGCAAAGTGTACTTTTCCTATTTCAAAACTTATCTGTCTCGACTGAACAAGCTCCAGTACGAGGAAGCTGCGACCAAAGACGATCTGATGGGAATAGAAGAAACGGGAATGAAAGGATTTTTTCACAAATCATCACTGAAGAATAAGAGCACCGTGTTCACAATTGGAAATCGCGGAGATGTACTGGCACAACAGCTAGAAGCTCCGATCATTGTGCCTCACGCTCAAGTGAAAAATAAGGTAAGTACTAATTACAAAATTGACATATTTATAGGTCTCATTGACGCTCGATTTAATATCATATTTTTTTCAGTATTCTTATGAATCTTTGTTCAGAAGTCTTCAGTATGCTTTAGTTGATAATGGTTGTCGTGAATATTTGTTCATAACTGAACTTTTCCATGTGAAAGGGAGTCAAGCTCAAGATATATTTGATCGTATACTTGGAAGAACACTTTCTATGTTAATTGTATGTTTTTTTTTTTTATATAGGATGTTTATTAACAGATTTCACAATATAAATTGTATTTGTGGTAATTAGTCATGGTATCTTCATTCCAATATATTTTTTTTAAGAATGCATTCTGTGAAAAATATATTATTTTGAATTTGCTGTGAAACAATTTCAAAATGAATGGATCCCCTTCCCTCTTGCTACTACGATTTTAGCCACGCAAATCCAATTTGAGATGTAAAATCTGCCATCAAACACTTGTATTTTTCCACTATTTATCTTATCTATTGAAAACTATTTTAGAAATCTATGGAAACATATGTTGAAGAATGTTATGATAGTATTGCACTGTTTTTATGCATCCAGCTCATATTACGATATCAACTAATGTGTCATAAACGAGCAGTTCCAGCATTGGATAGGTATTTAATAATTTTAAAATTCAATATCTTATAATTCTTCATAAAAAAGTGTTTATTTCAATAGATATTGGGATTCTTTACAAACTGTAATATGGCCGAGACTCGAATACGTTTTCAAACTGAATATACAAAGTGTTCGAGATTGTGATCCGACAAAATTTGTGAGCAAAGAAATGGGACCGCACTATGTAGGAATTTCAAATCAATTATATTTCATCTAATACAATTTTGACAATAAAATATTTTTTAGATAACAAGAAGATACGCGGAATTTTCTGCAGCGCTAGTTGGTTTGAGCGAACAGTTTCCATCTGAAATTTTAAGCTCGTTACTTTTAGCTTTACAAGATGAAGTCCATTGTTTTATATTGCGCATGGCAGCAATATTTCCATTGCGAGCATCCCAACTGATCTTCCTCATAAACAACTATGATATGGTCTTGGGTGTGCTGATGGAACGCACAAGAGACAACTCCAAAGAGGCAGAGAGCTTCCGAGAGCAACTCCAGGCTCGCAGCAATGAGTATGTTGAGGAAATATTGAGTCCACATTTTGGCGGCATGATGCAGTTTGTGAAGGAGGGTGAGCAAATGATAGAACGAGGCCAGATGGAACAGCTGAAGGCTCAGGAGAGGAAGAGTCTTGCTATCGTGGCTTCGTTCTCGGCTGAGTGGAAGAAACGGCTGGAGATAATCAACAGAGAGGTGCTGCAGTCTTTTCCAAATCTCGTTACTGGTTCTGGGCTACTTCAGCTTGCTCTGACGTCTCTTGTGCAATATTATCACAGGTTTCATAAGTTGCTGACTCCGAATGCGAGAACGCAACTTGTAAACATTCATGTTATAATGGTAGAGTTGAAAAAATATAAAACAAATTATTAGTTGTATTGGATTTTCTTTAAACAAAACTTATACATACACACTGGTTTCAAATCATAAAGAACATCTTCAAACAAAATATATAACAAATTTACAAATTAAATAGACTATTTAAATAGCTTAAGTAATAATTAAGTTAAAAAAAACAATTAGGTATAAAAGAAATGTTTTAAATACAGTCGACTAAAACTGATTGTAACAATCATGAGTAGATATCAAAACAGTTTTTATCAAAATTTACTGGATTTTTATCCAATTTTATTAAGATTCAGCTAAATTTTGAGAAGAATTGTTAATTATCCAATCAAATTTTTTAACTATGTACTGATTTTGAGTATTATTTCATAATAGCTTATAAGCTATACATCGTTATGTTCGCAACATGATATACAAAATATATTTTGCGTTTTAACGAGTTTTAAATGTGATCTTAATAATATTTGTACTACAAATCTATATTTATATATATACAAATATTTGAATGGAGAAAATGACATTTTAGATCACATTTATTATAAAAATTTATTTACAAATAAATGTATGTATATATTCTGTACATTATTGGTATTTACACAAACAAATACTTTCTAAAAACATAGCGATTATGTTATTACCATTCTTCAACTGTTCAATATATTACTTCTCATATATGTATTTATAATTATCTTGCCAAAACTTGGAAGATTTTTGTTTAACAAACACTTTCAACGCAACTGCAGTTTCTTCCGAAATAGGCATAGACGGACGCCATTCGATTATATCTTGCATAATTTTGGGATAGTTTTTATTAGATATAGTGATCAAACTTCGAACAATAGCTTCTTGAACTTGGGGAGAAACTGAAAATGAAACTCAATATAAGCAAAATATAAGTAATTTTTTAAAAAATAATGTGTTATCGACAAACCTTCACATTTAAGAGACATGTTCAATTTTTCACGAACTATTTCACGTTGCATCATCATGGAGGCCGGATAAGGTCTAGTGAGAGCTCCGATAGATTCGACCGCAAATAATTTGCATTCGTTAGTTGAATTGGCATTGTCTAAGATTGGAATAAGAAGATCTAATGTGATTTTTTTGTGACACCATGTAGTTCCGCATCTTTTTGCAAACAAGATTAAAGCGGTGAATAAAGATTTCTTTGAAGAATAATTGCTCAAATCTACAAAAGAAAAAAATAATAGTTGAGTTCCTGTCAATAGTTATAAGTTAAAATGAGCAATTAACATTTTTCAATTTACCTTTCAATATATCTTTGAATAACAATAAAATCTCATCATCGTTATATTCTCCTCCTCGAAATCCATAGTTCTTCAAAATAAAAGAAGAAAGAGAATCTACTTTGAACTTATCCTTGTTGCATATGCAAGTGATGAGATGCATCATTACAATAACCAATGGATCTTTTGCTGAAAAATACAAAATGAATCTGTCAACTTATCTTTAGATTTATAAAATATCTTGATGACAACCAACCTGATTTATGATCGATTTTTGGAAACAAGCGGGGCCATACATGCATCACGGAAGCCACAACCGATATAGACTTAAAAGACATGCAATACAAGGCGTCCATGCAGAAAACCTTCAATCGTTCTCTTTGTCCAGTCGCATAGCAAACAATAGCATAGAAAGTCGACAGCTGCTGTGTGACATTATTTTTGGGTGAGTTGTTCAATTGGAAAAGTTTGTATTCAATATTTCTCATAACAAGTTCGAAAAAGTCTTGATTAAATCGAACTGGAGGATTTTTGCGGAGCCTTTGCATAAAGCAAAGAGCGCTCTGATGATGATAAGACATCACAGGCATCCTTGGCAAAAGTATGGGTGTTGATTTACACAATTGTTCTTCAGAAACATACAAAACTAGAGAATGTGCAATTAATTTTTCTTTGTATGGTTCTAGTTTAGTATTGAGTTCGTCTAAAGAAGATGTCGTGATGTTTAAGTTCAGGGTGTCTTCAATTTTCTTTAAAATTTCTTTGCAATCATCATCTGGAATTAAAAAAAATGTTTAGAAACAATATTAAAATATGGATTAAGTAAAACCTTAAAGTGTTAACAGTATAATTAAAATTTCAAGAAGCATTCAAGATAAATGTTGAATACTAACCATATACATCAGCTTGTTTCATCATCGGAGATTTTTTGCATTCGTCCATATGTTCTAAGATAATTGAAGTAAGAATGTGGTTGCATTTTTTGGTTTTATTTAATTTATTATTATATTTTTTGTTCTTAGTGAAAGTATTATTATCATTTTTGTTTATAGCAAACATATTATCTTTTTCACTTTTATCATACATATTCTCATCTATTTCTTCATATGATATGATTTCTCTATTCGGCGGGTTTTGAAGTTCAATTTCATTTATGAATTGAACACTATTTTTATTGTGAGCTGATAAAATAGATATTGAGTTTTCACTCGAAGTTAACTCTGAAAAAGTTTCATTAGTTTCTTCTGCAGAAGTTTTCAGCAGATCACTAGAAATTTCACTAGAATTGTTTGATTTGTCATTCTGCACCTGTTTGCGTGTGATTCGATGTAGGAAAGTCTTCTTTTCAGGATCTTTCTTTTCAGACTTTTTTCTATTCAATTCAGCCATTACACTTTTAGCTTTTTCTATTACATCGAATTTATTGTGATCCATTAGACTATCACATTTGTTTTTAATACTGGTAACGGCATTAGGAATACTGAAAAGATTTGCACTTTTACTTACAGCGAAGTGAGAAATGCGTTTTTTCATACCATTGAATGCCGATGAAGTGGAATTATGCTCCTCAGCATCATCGACTTTTTTAATATCAACTTCAGGTGATTTTTCCTTGGATTCTTCATTGGTTTTAGTTTTCTTAGCACAATTTACGGGTGTAAAATAATTCTTTCTTTTCAAACTTCTATTTAAAACATGATTAGAATTGTCTGCATCTATCGATTGTTCCAAAAAAACCTGATTGGATAATTTACAATCAGATTTATTTTGATCAGTAAAATTATCTAATGGTTTAGATGAAGAATTTATGTGTTCATTTATCGATTTTTGCAATTGTGCACCTTCAGCATCACTTTCTTTCGTGTTAGTAGCAATGTAGATCAAACTATTTTCGTTCAATTTAGTCTTAAATTTTTCAGAATTACGTTTAGGTTTTTTACAGATTTTTGAATCGATTTTAGGAATTTTATCTGTGGTATTTTTGTTTGGAATAATTGGTGGTTGTGTTTTAACTTGATTTTTCGACATTGAATTTAATTCAGAGAATTTTTCATCATCTACTGTAACACCTATGACTTTTTCAGAAATTGACTCTGGTTGATTTTTTGGTGCTTTCACATTTTCAAAGTTGAAATTCACACATTTATTTGCTACTTCATCAGTATTTTTAATAGATTCATTTGTAGTGAAATATTTGGCTGACTTTGTTTCAGATCTTTCAGAAAAATTATTTTGATTAATTTTAGAAATATCACTTTCACTATTTCCATACTGTGATTGAATTTCTGTCGATTTAACATTCAATTTTTCCGAATTTACACAATTTTCATCGATGCTCAATGAACAATCGCTACTTAAGTTATCATTATTATTGAATACACAACTTATTATAGGTGCGTTAGAAGAAATACTTTTGATAGAAATTGATGAAATATTTTGATATTCTTCTTTCGTTATTACAGTTTTATTTGCATTTAATGTATCACAGATAATATTAGGAGTAGTTAAACTATTATCGGAACTCTTATGGCTTTCAGTTTTAGCTTTTTCTATCGAACTACAATTTTCTTTGGATTTTTCTGACTTATCGACAATTGAATAATTTTCAAGTGGAGAAAAGTTTTCAGATACTTGGCAGCTATCAATTTTACTATTGTTTTGTAATTGAATAACTGTATTTTCAAGTTTCTTAATTTTCCTATGGAAGAAATGCCTATTCGTTTTCATTTCGCTGCGGAGAGATTTAAGCAAAGTCATAAAATTGAACTTTTTAACAGTGACTTTTCGTTTAATTCTCTTCAAATTCTTTTTGCCTAAAATTTTTCTTTCAATTGGAATTTTTGCTATTTCATTATAGTCGCTTGGGATCGGAGATATTGCACGTATCAATGAACTTTTGATTTTCGATAAAATACAATCGATTTCTGTATCAGGTATTTCTTCATATTTAAAAAGTTCAGACTTAATCATATTTTCAGTAACATGTGTTGAAGAATCTACAGATTTTATTTGTTCCTTATGACATTCATCAAAATTTAATTTGTGCATTTTCAAAGGACTTGTACCGATAGATTTAGTTTTGATCCTGATCGGACTTGTTACTTGATCCAAGTACGTTTTGACTCTATTGTTTATGATAGAGATTTTGTTGAAGTCAGAATCAGATGTTTTTGAATAATCTGAATACATTGAAGCATTCTCAGACATGTGAACATCAAACTTGGAATCATCCTGGGACAATCCAGAGTCGGCAGAGCAGCAACTTGGTGGACCGGTAACAAGAGTCTCATGCATTTCTTCAATATAATCGATTGTTATGTTTAAATTAGATGCTTCTCTTTTGAAGTTTTCTAATTGTTCTATTTGAACGGATGAGAGGTTATTTGTAAACTTTGCCTTTTCACCAAATAAAATCACATGTTGATAAAGCTTTTGAATAATTTTCTCCTCTTCAAGATTTTTTTTCGGCGACATTTTGTGTTCTTTTTTGTTATGAATTTTAGACGTATTGTTCTTATAACTGTTGACTGTTGTTTCAAGATTTTTTGTGAAAACCTAAAATAAAAGATTTAATATGAATTTAATGGAAATATAAGTACATATAGGAAGAAACATTTATAATTCATAATAAAATTATACCGTTAATTGTTCTACATGCGCTTCAGATGCTTTTAGTTTAGTTTTAGTTATTACGATATCGTTTTTAAGTTTCTCTATAGTTTCTTTATTTTCAAGTATGATCTGAAAAAATTAAATTAATTAATTATATTTCGATCAAATTCATTGAGTGAATATATGTATTAAAAATATACACTTACATTACTGGCAGAAATGTGCTCTTGAAAAAGATCATCATACTGTTCACTCAAAGATTCAAAACGGTTTTTGAATTCATTCAATTCTTTCGCTTGACTATTGACTTTATTTTTGCAAGAAGTGTATGAATTGATAAGTGAACTGAAAACAAACAGAAAATAATTTAAAACAACATCATATCACACGAAACAAATTGTGTTCATGTGCAACTTACTCAGTTAATACGATTTTTTTCTTCAATACCAAAAAGTCAGTTTGTAGTTTCCCATTCTCATAAGTTGATGCAACTCTACTATCCAAATCTATACATTCGACTTGTGGATGAAGAAATGTTTCATCAAAGTTTGACTCAGATTGAATTGGATGGTATTCCATTGTATCTGAAAACATAACCATAACCATAACAACAATTCAATTTTTTATGTGCGAGTGCAAGAGAAGTCTTAGAACTTCTGAGACGGTTTGTTTTACCGTAAAGAATTTAACGAGTCCAAAATTGTATACTTTTGTAAAAATTAAATGCTTTTACACAGTCAGTTTACTCAGTATTAACTGAGTGACCTAACAGTTTGATAATCAAATATTCAGTCTATAAATAAAAGGCATAAATTCAGTTGAAAAGAAGAACGTTTGCAAACGAATATATTAAGTTACCAAGTTTCTAACCTCTAACCGTCGAAGATCGCAAGTGACATTACTCGATCCGCACGAGCTGATAAAGACGAAATTTTACGTTTGGCTTCCGATTCTTTGCTTTTTATTTTTTCAGAATCTTGAAAAGTTGAAGCTCGAGCCGGTGGAAAACGAAGTTTCAACGTTTTGACAATCCGGCGTCAAACATGATGTACATAACCTCAAAATCACTAGACGCACTATTGCCAACTTTGAAATGTTTAGTGTTTTTGTTGCAATTTTATTTTGAATCAAAATTTGTGACAATTGGGTAAATTCTATTTTTACTAATAGGGAATGATACATATTAGGTAGGTAGGTATTTATCAATATGTGGTGAGTATTTTTTTTATATTATGTACTGTCAAAGGGGTAAATTGGAACACTTTTTGACTTTGACCGTAAATACTAACAAGTTCGTTAGATTTGTAGAATTAAGATTAATTTTAGTTTATGGGTATCGTTGTGCTAAATGGCTAAAAAAATATTAGGAATATCAAGGAGTATGTAAAAACACAGTTTTGAATAAAAATGCAATTCATTGAATGCCGTGGGAACCGCGAAATGTAGCTTTCGCGAACTTTGACCAAAAATATTAACATGTTCTATAAGAGATGTGTGATTAAAATAAATTTCAATTTATGGGTCTTGCTTTTCTTTATAAGATTCCACACGTATTCCTCAGTTCCCTTATCTGTCAGTAATAAGACAAATATGTATTGGGTTTGTTTGGGCTTGTTTTTTTTTTATTTTATTTTTTTATTATGTTGTGCTTATTGGAGGTTGAATAATTTAGTTTAGTGGCAATAGATAATATATGTAAATGATCTTAAAATATTTTGAAATTAAAAACTTATTATAAAATATTTGGGTATTTATTTACATATTAGTCAATGCTTAACTCGATAAATTACAATGAATGATAATTTATTATTTTTTCCATTGTTTAACCAAACGGTTTTATTTTACTTTTAAATTAAATATAACAGATTTATTTACAGTCTTACGAATTACAATCAATATATACATGACAATAATATTAATATTAATCTATCTATAATAAAAATGGCTTATTCGAATTACACATTAATCTTCTTCTACACTGCGGATATAAATAAATTCGAATGAAAATCTTATTTTTCTTTTAAATTATTCACTGCACGAAACCTTTATTTGACCAATTTAATTTTCAGCTTCATTGAAGCCAGGTAACTTGTGTATTTCGCATTTCGTAGAAATATTTTCAGTAAATTTAGAGAAGTGTGTCGACAGCATGAATTACTCCATTTGTGGCTGGTATGTTGTGGGTTATTACATGTCCAGAATTAACTTTGACACGACCTGAAAAACAAATTATTGTTAAATTACAATACATATATGTACTTAAATATCATTCTGTTGAAGGCGAGGGCATGGGTATAATGTCCAATACTCTTGAGAGTACAAATCAAAATTTTTTACTCTTAAATTTCATCACTTATGCAATTATATGCCTACCTACTTTCATTTTCATTATTCATTATGCTATTCTCAAAACAAAATAAAGTAAAGGATGACTTTACATACAATGAAACAACACTTGATCAAATCTGATTTAATCGTTCAGTATCAATACGTAAGCAGTGCCACACTATTAGTATCTATTTTAAAAAAACCTGGTTATAATCAGACAATGTGCCCAAACCCTGCATATTTTCTGGATCTTGTTCCAAGATTCTTATACAACATCTAGTTCTATAAAACTCACCTGAATTCTTTTGCAAGGTGATAGGTTTTCCTTCTTCCATGCTGTCCTTAACTTGATAATATCTCATCCCAGCACTGAAGAGTGTTCCAGGAATAATGTGCTTCGTTACTAACTCTTTAGCTTTATCCTTATCCGTCACAACCTTCGCAAGCTCGTCGGAAGTTAAGAACGTGAATGCTCTATCAGTGGGTGCGAAAACTGTGTAAGTTCTTGAATCTAGGCAGAAAAAAAAATTGATTGATCTCATTGATTGAAGCAGATTTATTGACATCGAAGCAGAGACAACGAACCAGATAGAGTCTCAGTCATCCCACTGGAGAAGAGAGCTTTCAAGAAATTGGTAAATCGCCTTTCTCTATCAGCTTGTAACGTCTGAACTATGTCTCCAACTGGAAGAGGGAACATCACTCTGTCGACAGCATGAGCGATTCCTTGGGGTATTGCAATGTCCTGTTTTTCAGCTATGACTCTTGCTCCATTTATAGTCGTCACCTGAAACGTGGAGATGATTAATGGAAACTGCCTTCAGAAATTCTGTGAAATGCTAGTATATTATACCTTGATTTCATTCCATTCCACATCGTGCATGTCGTATTGGTTCACACGCAATTGCGTTCCGGCTAAAGAAACACCAGTCATCTCGTCTTGGAGAGCAGATATTTCAAACGCTCCAGGAATGACATGATGCAGCAGCAGCTGTAAACGATCGTGATCAGTATGAAGCTGAAATTATTTAAAAGTAGTCAAAACGCAACTCACTCCACTTAAAAGTCTTGGGTTCTCTTTGAACTTTTCTTCAGCTTTGTCCGGACCTCCGAGTTGGATTAGCAAAGTCCTGAAAGCCTTGTCAGTTGGGGCGAAAACTGTGTAAGGACCTGTTTCGTTCAAGATGGTATCCAATCCAGATTGCTTGAGGTATTTAGATGTGGCGAACAATCCGTTCTCTTTCAAGATCTCCACCAATCCTGGACTCTGGCTGGACGAGTCGTATTGAACCCTGGCCTCTTCCGAAGGTCTAGGAGTGGTGGATCTGATCACTAAATTCGTAGTAGGATAGTATGTGCTGGAGCTGGGAATTATGGAAATTGTATCACTGGAGTAGCTGGATGCGGTCGATGGCACAGAGTTTGAAGTTGGGGAGAATTCGATATCAGACAAAGAATATTGATCTTTGGTTGACGTTGAAGAGTACATCTGATGTCCATTCACTGTCGTCGGTGGAGTGTTGGTATAAAATGCTGATGTCGAGCTTTGCTTAAGAACGTTGTTCGATCTAGTGCTGGATGGTGAATAATAGTTAGGAGAAGAAGGAGTGGTGTGTTCCAATGTGGATGCTGCAGTTGGGCTTCCATTGTGATTGATGGATAAGGACGACGGAGAGTTGTAATATCTTGGCGTTGAAGATGCTGCTTTATTGATTTTGGTTGCTTCGAAATCGTCATAAATACTGGCGGCATCGCTGGAAGATGTCGGTTGGGCAAAGGTTGTTTGTCTCGAGTACGTAGTCGGTTTAATATTTTCTAGGTAAGGTGCTTTTGTAGAAACCACTTTGTTCTTTTTAGGCGTTGGAGGAAGTTGAATCTCTCCGTTCTTGATCTTATTTATGATTCCATCTACATCCGGTGCTGAGTCTTTATTCGCATCGTCGTTTCCTTTAACTCCCTTCACTTTATACGAACCGTCTCCTTGTTCTTCGATAAAGACGAACGTGACTTTCTTTTGGTTCGTCAGATTCGGAGGTATTTTGCCTACTTCTTCGAGTTTTCCGTCAGATTGCTTGATAACCTGAAAATCAGCACCCGGTGGTAGTACACCCTTTGTGATTTCTTCAAAAGATATTTTCGGCTTCGAAGTTCTGATTTGATTAGGAGACGATATTATTTGAGACAGTGAAGAACCATCGGCCAATGGTGTTGCTCCAGCAATAAGATTCGGATCAGAAGTCCTGATCACTTCTACCTTTTGTCCGTTAGGAAGAGAGATTTCTCTGGACGTGAAGTTTTTACCACCAAGATCAGCAGAATTTTCAGCAATGGCTAATTTCAGTTGTTTCAATAAATCTTGCTTTTGAATGAATTGTAATTTAGAAGGCGAAACGGTGCTGGATTCTTTGCTGTTATCGTCATTTTGCAAAATCGTTTTCAGCTCCTTGTAAATCTTTTGTCTATTCGGCTGAATAAACGCGTCTTGATTTTCAGCTTCTGACCTGGACTTCGCCCTCTGCCTGGTTCTTGTTTTAGGTTTGGGTGTCGTTGTGGTTGTTGTAGTAGTAGTTGTAGTTGGGTGTAGTTCTTCATACTGCTTAACAGCTTTTTCAAACAAGCTTGCTTCGTGTGGCAAGATTCCTCTTGGTTTTGATATAGTACTTAAAACGTAATCGGTTTCTGGCTTCGTGGTAGCATATATTTCCTCTTGCTTCTTTTTCTGTTTCGATACGAAATCTTCATGTAACTTAAGTACTTTTTGTTGCTGTTTTTGCTGTTGTCTTTCGAGGAATTGTTTATGCTTCTGAATGATCTTTTGACGCTCTTGCAATTCCCTCAACCTTTCAAGATCTTGTCTTCTTTGTTCTTCTAGCAAAGATTGCACTTGAGTGGTTTGGCTTGAAGAGAACAACGGATTGCCTCCCAAAGATTGTTGGAAGCCTATATCAGCATGGCCTTGTCCTAAAGGAACAGCCGGACTCGAAGGAATTTCCGATAAAGGTTTGAACTTGGGAGAATCTTGAGCCGGTATTGTGGGTAAGAATGAATGTTGGGTAGGAGGCTGAGCAGGAATTGCTTGATTAGAAGGAACCTGCTGCTGATGACCATTGATTTGTTGAGGCGGTTGGAAGAACTGTTGATTTTGCTGCAGAGATGGCAATCCTTGACCTACCAAATGTGGTTGAATGATTTGCTGGGTTTGAGGAAGATTAGGCAAAAATGACTGCTCTATAGGTTGTTGAAGCAGCAGTGGCTGTTGAGGAATCTGCTGCTGGAAGGCAGTAGGTGGTTGGACAAAGAACTGGGGCTGGGAAAAGGCGACTGGTTGGTTCACAGGAATTATTGGCTGCCGTGGAAACGCATTTTGAGTTTGGGCAGGAACTAAAGATTCTGGTTGACCAGGTTGGAATCCAAACCTGTGCTGATGCTGTTGGATATCACTCAAGATCTGACCTTGTTGAGAAAACGTTATGGAGCGAAGCGGATCGATCGGACTTCCAGTCTGGAATTAGAAAAAAGCAAATTTTAATAAGTCCATTAAAAAACTAATCAGAACCGAATAAAAGTTGCAACATCGTCTGTGAAATTTTCACAAACATAAAAAAGCTCAACTAAAACGGTTTAATGCCGCGTTTGGAAACGACTTGTTTTTGCTTCCACGAATATTATGTTGCGTTCTTAAATTGTTTGCTTTTTTGTGCGGATCAATTTTTATTACACTTTGTGAAAATTAGACCATTTTTGTCTCAGATTCGGTTACAAAATCGACTCTAATTCAAATCGTAATGTCTGCATAATTGAAACGAACGTTTGCGGTCAAGCGTCGAATCGATAAATTTTGTAACGAGGTCTTGAAACTCAAAAGACAAAAAAATGCATTATTTTCTTGAAATTATGAAAGTTATGTTATTAAAATGCATTTTTTTAATAATGTGTAAAAGTCATTTATTCACAGTTATTGTGCACTGAATGGTTCATATAAAACATCAACATTGAAGAGTTCAATTGAATAATATGGCACTTGTATAATACTGACATTGGCTCAACACTTAATTGGTTAGAGCAAATCTTGTGTATTTTTGTAATATAAAAAAGAAAAACTTTTCAATACTGAAAGAATGCAATTTTTACACATTTTTAAAATGACGTGTCGTTCACTCTCGTATTAAAAGAACACAATGGTTTCGCACGAAACCAAATTCACTTTTCAAGATGAAAGCGAAACCGAAAGTTCACATTGTTCTGTTATTTTCCACACACGTTTTCATTTTACAGCTAGGTTTTGTATTTTTGCTGCCTTTTTGCACTTTTTCCGATGCGTTTTCCCGCCTCGTGCAATAATTGAAGAGAAAAAAAATGCGAACAAATAATAAAATAGCCGCAATCAAACGATTGTGCAAAGCATGTAAGTCAAATGTCAATGGCTCTCAATATCGTGGGACAGTTATTATTTGTTTAATTTTTTGTTCAACTCTAGATTGATATGTGCGTGTGAAGTCAACGATATTGTTTTGAAAATTTCAATTGAGTCAGTTTCGAATAAATGTGTGTTTCACATGATAAATCAGATTTTGATATAAAAAGGTTTTTTTTTATAAGTTATTGTTTTAAATCAGGACGCTATGAATTAAGGTTTATTTACTGCGTGAAAATTCGATTCAATTAAATGTTACGAAAGTTTATAGATGCAATCAAATTTTTAATCAACGAATATATTTAACTAGAATTGATATTATAAATACTTTCATAACTAAAACGAAACCTCATATTATAAATGCATTAAAATTGAAAAAAAAAACAATGTTCATTCTAATAATTTCTAAAAAATGTATCTTAATATAAGAGTCTTCATAATAAACCCTTTGCATTCGTATGTCAAACAACGCTCGACATTTCAAAATTAATTTTAAAAAGTTCAAAGGATCAAAACTCATATACAATTTGAAAATAACTATCTCCATTTTACAACCGAAAGTTCAAAAAAAGTAAATCACTCTCAATTTCACAATAAAAAGCGAGTAGGTAGTTACGTTCAAGAAGCCTAATGGTAAAAGTGACACATTTTTTTTGACTTTTGCTTCAATTGCGACACTTTGTAAGAAGGCTTCGCATGTCGCGTTTACAAATCGTCTTCGGCTTTCAAAACAAAAACAAAATAAAAAAAACGACTTTTGTAACCTGCACTAATCTATATTCTCAACGTGCACTTTGCGGTTTTGTAAATCGTAACAGTATGTAATATTTGTCAATTTATAGACAGTTGTAAATTTGATGTAAGTATGTCGCACATGGAAATAATACTTACATATTGATTGCACAATTGATTGATTTGTATCGATATGGACTCATACAGAATTTAAATTACCGATGATTAATATCATATGTTAATCTATAACGTATGATAGTATTTAATCTATACTATTAAATAAATAAATAAATATATGTAAAAAAATACATCTAAATAAGCAAATTATAAAGTCGTCAAACTTTTCAGATTTTCAGAGTCTAACCCATATAACAATTTCTTGTATTACACATTCGAAATTTTTTCTTTAGCACGATTTTCGATGCATGTATAATACAATATGAAGTCGTCTGCTTGATAACTAAAACTTAGTATATTTTTTATAGGTTTATTATCGTATTTAAGGAGAATCTCTACTTAATTTATATTCAAAAATAAACTATAAAAATCAGAACAACATAAATCGTTTCGGTATAACCCTGATTTCATCAAACACACGATATGTAGAGAAAAAATGTTAACATCCTCAGAATCGGGGTCAACAACGGCACGATAATAGTTTTCACTGAAAACTCCGTTTTGCATTTTTCACATTTGGCATCTAAAATGATAGCCAAAAATCTTCTCTAGAAACTTAGAATGTCAAAAAAACGAAAAAGTCAAATAACTCGACGCGTTTGTTCGACACGAATAATTCCGAGATGCGGATATCGTCGAGAATCGCTAATTTCCGGGATTCCGTTAAAATTTTTTGGAGAAAGTAATGTTTTTTTTTCATTTTAAGTATCAGTTCATGACTAGATTTTTTTCTATGCCTATGTGTATTTCGTTGATTTAAAATGCTTGCGATTTGAGGATGAAAAGTTATGGTAAAGAAAATTGATTAGGCATACAAATAAATATTGAATTAAAATTTTTATTTATTTTTTAATTTAAGCTTTAAAAAATTACATGATTTTAAATAAAGGTTTTCAATTTTAAGTTAAATATTTTTAATTATGAGATACAATTAAAATATTTCAAAAATTAAATGAGACTGTTTGGGAACATTTCGAACAATAGTGTGCATGAATATATTTTGATTCAATTTTTAAAATATTTTGTTAAAATGGCAAATTTTTAATTTAAAATAAGAAACCTATAAAATATAATACTTTGATAATCAATACAATCTATTTTATATCGATTTTCTTTAAACGTTCAAAAACACTATAAATATGAAAAAATATAGTAAATAAAAAACTTTTTTTTTAATATCTAAACATTTAGACGATCAAAGTATGCAAATAAAATTCACTTAAAAAAAATGCACCCTTAATTATGACAATAGTGTGAATCCACTTCATCGATTTAGTATTTAGCATTAGACGCACAGTCAAAAATGGAAGCAACACATTGTAAAAAGTAAATCTTAAAAATGTTTCATACTGGAATTTCTATTTGTCTGAAATTGAATTTAGTTGCTAGTTATTGGAAATTGGCCCCCCAATGTCGCTCTAATCGCGAGCAACTCTACCCGAGCTGAATTCATATAATGCTGAAAATGCCCATAGGTAATGTAAATTTTGAACTGTCTGAAAGAAAAACCGAATTCGGACTGGTATTAAAATTTTCTTTTTACAGTGAACACACTGATTTTTTTCCGAATATGAAATATCAAAAAAGTACGAACTAAAAAACTAATTTTCTTTAAATTTCCAAACCAACACCATTGTCATAATTAAAACCACTCCAATCTTCAGCATCATGAACTCACTCTGAATCCTGTGATGGCACTCGTCCGTCCACAGAGGACCACAGAAACCACCAAAACTAAAAAACACCTCATTTTCGTGAACGTACGTCTGCGGACGCGGATTCGAATATATCGGACTCGGATTCGGTATTCGGCGAGTCCAGAAACTAGCTGGATTGGGGCTCCATGTCCGGTCCGAGGCGAGGGTCGCGAGGAACTGACTCCGAGACGATTCCGCGGTCTCCTGGTGAACGTGGAGTACCACCACTCTTCGGTCTTTCTCTCGAGTGAATGTTGTCTTCTGAGGAGCTGGGGTGACCATCGTTTGTCGGGGATGTATGGCACTCGTTGATCCGTTTACGACATGTCGAATATCCGGAAGAGTGATGAACGTATGAGGAATGACTGTATTCTGATTTGGAGTTGAAATTTGCTTGTTTTTTATGGAATTTTTGAGCAATCGAAGCCATAGTCATCTTACCAATCAAATTATAAGCAGTAGGTATAAAGCGTTTGTGTATGCCGTGTCGATTCAGCATACTTGGGATGCGTGAGTTTGAGTTTAGGGTTTACATGTCGTTTTTTTTAATTGATAAAATTGAGACTCAGTCGTTTCTTTCGAATGTTTGGATTCATTTGATTCGAAAAAAGTGTTGATTTAGCGCTTTACGAAACGGCTCCGCAAATGATGATAACCTATACCTTTCATATGTTTCGATTAAATTCGAACTATTTAGTGACACCTATGTGTGCACTTATATACTCTTAGGAGTCTTGTATTCGCTATATAAAAGTGAATGATATTAACTATTTGGGGTTATTTGTATATGAAAAAATACATGATGTGTGTATGAAAAATTGGATAGAAATTACCTGTATAAATAAAAACAAATGTCAGTGAATTGATACGTTTTATATAATATTTATCGATATTAATGAAAATACATTGTAATTTAAAAAAATAAAATTATAGTTCTCACTAAGAAAATGTAAAGCATGGTCTCCACAATGCTAGAAAGTGAGATTCACATAAGTGCACGTACACACGGTGATGAGCACAGCTTCACTACCGCAAATATTTTCTCGTACCATCGAGAAGTGGATGTTATTATTGATGATTATGTGATCATCTCACTAATCATAATCGATAACAATACGAAAAAATATTTGACGGAATAATCGCACGATTCGCAATGCGAGTATCGCGAGAAATAACCTAATAATTTAATTGTTTTCGTCATGAATAATACTAGAAAAAGTGACGATATAGGATTTGATATTTGTTTTTCTATATTGTGTGTTATTTAAAGTTGAGTGTGTACCTGCATTTATTAGGAGGTCGAGTGATTTGATGATATATCTTGGTACATGTTTCAAGTTCGTTTATATCCTTTTGCCACCAAATATATGAGCGTACATAGAAGTGATTCCTAGACAAATTCGACAAATTCTAGACAAAGAAATTCGATGAAAAAAGCATTTTGAAACAATTTAGTATATAACTACATATTAAACGAAAACCTGATTAAAACGTAGAAGGAAAAAAAACCTAACGTAACCTAACAAAACTGTCGTTATATTTTCGAATCGTT
The DNA here is from genome assembly GCA_024721215.1 of Cheumatopsyche charites. Classification (NCBI taxonomy): domain Eukaryota; kingdom Metazoa; phylum Arthropoda; class Insecta; order Trichoptera; family Hydropsychidae; genus Cheumatopsyche; species Cheumatopsyche charites. Next base: position 1,259,842 of record CM045577.1, on the reverse strand, counting down.
ATCGCTTCGGACATTGACCGTAACATTTATAATGTAAAATCTTCGACATGACTTAAAATTCTATCAAATATTTATTCAACCATCGTAATTTGGAAAAAGCGCATATCCGCTATGTGAAAATGTACACATTTCCCACAAAAACTCACCGTTGTTCAAATACACAAGACGTACGAAGAAGAAACGTGTGAATCCGTTCCAAATACACACATTCTAATCGATTATTTGTTTTGAAATTTAGATCAGAATGTACTATATTTTTTATGAGCGGACCCATAAAAGATGACGTCCAAAACTAGTATCACTAGAGAACTTATATTACATAAAACTTCGAGACAATGCATCATGCATTTGACCTAAATTTGATGTTTGTTTCGTGTCATATTTTGCAGGTTTTTCGACTTTTCGATTTCTACTAAATCGAAATTAATTATGCTCGATATGAAAGAGTTTTGTTCTGCAATTGTCCCAATTAAAAAAAAAGCGTTTCCATTGAAAAGAAACCGAATCCAATGAGGAAACGGATCCGTATTGAAATGAATAAAATTGAAATTTTCTTATCAGCTTCCGGACGAAGTTTTGTCACTGGATTTGAAAATCGATTTTGATGGTGTTGCCAAATTTCTTGCCTATTGGCCAAGTTTAAATTGCACTTTTATTAGAGAAAATGTGTATCGTTTCATATCTTTGAAATAATTTAATGCATTGCGAATCACGATCGTCTAAAATGTATCTTTGTCACGATTATGGGAAAATCTCTATGTTGTTGTAGATCCATGATTTTTTTTTTTCGAAATTGCTCTGATTTTATTTCGCTCACGAAGGCTATTCATCAGATTTTTCGTAATAAACGTGTCAGTATTCAATAAATTAACTATTTGTGAAATTACATCTCGTTAAGTATCGAAGATGAGTAGTGGCACATTTAGATTCATCATGATCCTATAAGCAGTAATGGAGCATTTAAGAGACACGTATTTTTAAAATGTAACCAAAATGAATATATGATGTAGGAAAAATCGAGAGCTGACAAAAAGTGTACACATGTCACAGTTGTAAAAGTGCATTTTTTTTCCATTCGTTAGCGTGTAAGGAAGTTTCACCTGAGCTGAAGAATCGCGTGTCGATTAGTCTCGATGGAGACTATGTGATCTGATGTGATCTGAAGATGCTGTGTCTTTCCACGACGATGGACACCGTAGAAAGTCACCGGAGCAAGTGAAGCGAAAACGAAACTTGCGCAAAAGCGAAAAACTGGAGAAAAATGGAAAATGCTATCGGATAACCTACATATGTATGTACATATGTGCACAATTAAGTTCAAATAGGATCAATGATAAAGTCATAACTTTCTATGTGAGAAATATCTTTCTTGAATAGTAATGATCAATGACGACTGAAAAGGCCGAGAGGTACAAGTGACATTTTTGCTGAAATTGAATTATGTACGGTAATTGCTTCTATGTACGCTCATATATTTGGTGGCAAAAGAATATAAACGAACTTCATCGATCATCAAATCACTCAACCTCCTCCTAATACATGTAAGTACATGATCAACTTTGAGCACGCTTTTCTCGAAATCATTGTGAAGTCACTTGTATCCCTTAATAGAATTAAACGACAATTTGTTTAGCCATCCCAAGTGTGAGGAATATAAAAGTATTGACATTGGACAACCTTGTATATTCAGCAAAATATATTAGATGGATCTTTAAATAATGAAGTATTCAATCAGAACCTTATTATAATATCATTTGATCTTTTTTTGGAGTTGATAAAAGTGATAGCTGTACATGTCATCACATTTAGGCCCATCTAATATTATGTTGCTAACAGAATTATATAACAAAAAAGAAGCGGCGTTATAATTGCGGATATTTTTTTTCAAATTGACAGCTGTCAACGTTCTAATTGGCGCGCTGTACGACGGCCGTAACAGATCGATTCTCGAGCATTATCGCGAAATGAATGTGCAGTTGTGCAACTGCGATTTGAAATCAAATTTGACTTTTTTTTTGGAAGAATATCGATTTTGATTCACAAAAAATACTTTATCATTCATTAAAATGAAAAATAAAATTCAGAATTTCTTATTGTCCACAGGTACATACACGTGTGAGAAAAAAAAGTGTGATTTTTCCAAAATTGATTATGGCCCGAAGTTGGATAATGCTAATGTAAGAAAAATAACCGAAACGCATAACACAAATGGAGTGTGAAAATTCGAAAAGCGAAAACCGAAAAGTGCATCCATTATGCGGTTTTTATCCGGAAAACCGGACAAAATTTCGCATCTATCACAATTTTCATAATAAGTGACATAACGGTTTTATAAAACGGATTCGATGCGCGTTTTCAAAACGCAATTTTCCGTCTGCCGATTTTACAATGCGTTAACGATTTACAATGTAAAAGAAAAATTGGATTTTTAGCCGTTTTTGAAAATCTATTGTTTAATAGTTCACGCTCGCGATCGATTAGATTAGGACCAAATCGCACGCGCCATTACAGTATTGCCACATTAATAAGTGTTGCCGAATTTATAATAGAACCGCGAATAGGAAATTAGGGGAGTGTGGGAACACTTGATCCTCTATTCATGATATGATTTATGAGTCTAATTTTGAAATTAGACAATTTTAATGTTCATTTATTCTACTGAAATCATTGATTATATTGATTATAATTCCGAATAATATCAATATGACATCTGAAAAATTGCAAAATTTTAAAATTGAAACATTGAATAATAATACATTTTCAACGAACATATGTTTTAGACGTTCGTTAAATTCGCTATAATTTTCTCAATTCATACGTGTGTAATTTGAGTCCATATTGAAATCAATTAGTGGCATTATCCTCACAATAAACGTGTTCCAGATAAAATAATAGCAGGTTGAAAAAAATCGATGATTATAATACTTTTTAGTGTAGAAGTGAATCGGCCTTATATAAAAAAAATCATCTTGGGTTTTCTCCGTTTCGTAACAGATGTATCCGGTAAGAATTACGGTTATGAAGTTGAATCATAGCCAGTATAGTGTAACCTTAATTTAAATGAACTAAAAAGAAGATTTTACTATATCTAATTTACTGTAAAGAAAAGTTGTATAATACAATATTTTCGAGACGTGAATCAAAATCCAACAAAAGTTTCAATAAATATTTATACATATATAGGTCAGTGAATATTTTTATATACATAATGTACGTACATATGTATAATAATTATAGAAAAGATCACTTTTGAAAATAAGTCCAATTATGAAAATAAGAAAACCTTTATAATATTTTCTCTATTTAAATAATATTTTATTGAAAAAGTAAAATAAAAGTGCATATTGCACATTTCGCAACATTTTACGTACTTCCGGCGTTCGCGCGCCAAATTCAAAAAGGCGGAAACGGAACCGCTTCTGTGCGAGATGAAGTATGGCCATTTTTTCATCTCTTTTAAGACCGGATGGACGAGAGCAATTGAAAAAATATCAACTTTCGGTTTTATCGATGTTTCAATGGCGCCATTTTTAAATAACACACCATTAAACGAATGTTAATTCTTCTAAAGAATTTCCAAATGTTTTTTTTTTCATATAGATACGTAGGTGCAGAATTTTATTGAATTTATAATACATAAAAAATCATTTCAAAACGCATTTTTAAATTTTCGTATAGATACTGAAAAATCTCATTCATATAAATTGATTTTTTTTTGAATTTTAAAAAAAATTAATTATATATTTCTAGTATGTACAAAGAAACGAATAAATGCATTTGTGAAAATAAAATTATTATGAAAATTATTTTATTTAATTATCGATAAATGCTAATAATCCTACATCGATTTCAAAGTCCAGTGCGAATATTAATATTTTGTTTTTTACGAAGGAGAAAATTTCTATACGTCCGCTTTTCTACGTAGAAATTTTATGTAAATTCGTATAAAAATAACGTATTCCCATACGCGATATTTAAATTTATTTAAAATCTTCTTTTTTTTAGCGGACACGATAAATTTTCCGTTAAGACATTCCGTTAATTTCAGTCATTTTTTTCCGTTTGTTTAGACTGATGTGCACTAGAGCGAAAAAGTTTTTACTTTTAAAACGCAACCGTTGTGCAACATTTAATTTCTAGTATTTTTTAAAATTCAACTTATCGTAATTCGAACCCAAATCCGAATTAAGCGTATAATAAATTGTAATTGTAACATAATTTTTTTTAGAGATAAATGAAAATATGTAAAAAATGTATTGGTGAATAGATCAATCGAAGAACGGTTAATCTACATATTGACATTCATAATTGGTCATTTGTAGAATATAACAGTAATGCAACCTGTTGACACACATATTGTAGATAAAAAAGGCTTTAGAGGTTATTCTAATTTGAAAAATATCAAAGTTCTTCAAATTTGCATATGAAATTCGAACCATAGTAATTTGATATTGTACATTTTCATATAAAATTTCCAATATTTGTATCGATAAAAAATATTTAGCTATCATTTTCTAAAGTATACACATTTGAATTATACAATATTAGCAAACTCTAGTCATTTTTTTTGTAACAAATGATTTGTAATTCCTGAAGTAACTGATAATTGTCAAAATGATGAAGTGGACAACTTTTGACGCATATTAATTTATTTACCGGTTTGATTTTTTGTTTGAATTTGTGAAAAAGTTGGTTTTGCGAGATTTGATACACAGTTATAATGTATAAACATATAAGTATATTAAATAAATTAATGTTTATATGTAAGTTACATTGAAAAATTATTATCAAGTAAATTAATAAATTTTCTCGTAAATGATATAAGAAAAATTGTACAAAAAAGTTATCAATTTTTTTTAAATTTTAAACAGATAATATTCATTATATTTTGCTCAATTTTTTACGATTGTCTTCATGTCAAATATAATAATTTCACGCATCAGAAGTTTGAAGGTTTCGAAGATTGTAAAATCCTGTAATTAAAAAATCGTTAAACGTGCAAAAATATATTCTTATCACACTCTTCAGGAAGAAAGTGATTAATGAAAATCCTATTTTAATTACCATAAAAAGTTAAATTGATTTTTTGTTATTTCAATATGATGAAAAATATTTCCCAATTGTCCTTTCAATTGTTGGTTAAACTACTTAGCAGCATGTTAACATTTTTTTTATATCAGTTCTTATCACTAATATGTTTCTAAGACACAATTGAAAGATCGAACCTCAATCTTTCATTAATGTACAGTATTAAATCAGTTCTTAACGGATTTAATTTCTATGAAATGTGATCATTTGAAGAATCGTATTTTACATAGATACATATATGTTTATAAACATTAAGGTGTAACGCGCTCAGTGAAATTGTTTAAACATTCTAAAACTTTCTATTTCGATTGTTTTATGGTGTAGCCGGTTATTTGAGGTCAACCTTTACATCGATCTAAATCATTTCATTCAGTTGTACGATTATAAAATCGTTTTAATCGCAAAATGTATTCTCATATTATGTATGTGAACGTTCCTAAAGGTAAGTATAAGTCTGAACAAGACTGTTATCGAAATATACATGATGTGATCAAAATAAATGGCGATCTATTTTATCACGAAAAAAATATTGCATTTGTATCCAATTTCATTACGAAGAATGTTAATTTTTTCTATATTCACATTAGTAAATGCAAATTTTTGCGAAATATCATTTTCCTGCGAGTTTTTACTACTTTTAGTCCCAAACTTTTCACTTCTGATTTGAGAATAAAACGATTTTAAACTACACGTGGTTCTCCAACTACCAACTGTCAAAATTTCGGGGAAAGAGATGGATGTATGTATTGTTGTACGAACTGAAATATGTCTGTCTCTTTCAGCAGCTGTTTTGACAGCTCATAGTTGGAGGAAGCGCGTGTAGCTTAAAATAGTTTTAAGGCGGAAACACAGCAGCTGAGAAGTGATTAAAGAAAGAGATGAACAATCATTCAATCTCTGGTTCTCTTATTCACATACAAAAAATTAATAGGTTGCTTCTCTTTCTTTCTTTTATCACTTCTCAACCGATGTGTTCCCGTCTCTGTACTCAAACTTGAATGCACTTTGGCTCGTTTCTTCTAAATTACAAATTAGCCAAAATATATCACTATCGAAAATGAAAATGCGAATCGATTCTCATCGAATGAAAAATAACGAAGACGTAGGAAGGAAGAAAAAAGTCTCCCATAGTTGTGTTGCATTCACTTTGCTCTCATCACTTTCACTCGCCGAATGACCGTGGCTGACTTCAGACAACAACAACCGGTTCCCTGACATTTGACCGTTCTATAAAATTAATGCATAGTCGTTCACTAGTCCAGATCGACATTTCTCCGAATCGGAAATTCCGTTTCGTTCTCTCTATAGAACGACTCGGATGTATTGTGAGGGGGAACGCTTTTCGCCTTTGAGCCGATTTGTTTGAGATTGTTCGTCTTTTACGCTTCAGACGCGAGTTTTAAAGCGAGGAAGGTATTACAATATATGATGACTGAAATTGACAAGGGGTACAATTGACATTTTTGCTGAATGTATGGGAATAGCTTCTATGTACGCTCATGTATTTGGTGGCAAAAGGATATAAACGAAATTGGAACGTGTATCGAAATATATGTAGATATCATCTAATCACTCGACCTTCTCCTAATACATGTAGGTATATACTCAACTTTGAACGCACTTTTCTTAAAATCACTTGTGCCCTTTGGCTTTTTCAGTCGTCATATGTATATGTTGTTAAATATTCTAATATTTCAGTGATCCAAATATTTATTAAGGTTATTAATATTATGTATTTTTTTTAGTATTCATTGTTTTATTTACTTTTTGGTTTGAATTGAACATAGTGTTTGCTAATTGTGAAGATAGCGACACATTACATTACAGAAAATTCTTTAGAATTGTTTCTTCAAAGCATTTTGTTTTTCTTCCAAATTAGCTATAATAAAATTAAACAGCATAAATCGTGATTAAGTTCTTTATTGATATCATTTTACTCAGAAGATAATGACGACACATGTATTCATTGTTCTAATATTGATTGATACACTATTTTATATATGAATTTTGCAATGATGAGTTTTCATTTCGAATACACACATATTAAATATTAATTATTTAACAGTATATGGAACTTTCTTCGTCGGGATTCACATCGGTTACATTTAATTATTGATATGAAGAGTTTGCCGTCGTTACAATCAACGATTTTTCAGCAATTATCTATTCACAGCGATTCTCAATATATTATTTTCATTAAAATAAAGATTCGGATTGGAACTGCTGTCAAAATACTTTGCGAATTTCTAGTATAAAGAAGCATTTTATACATACTCTAGAGAGTAAATAAATATTTAACTTATATCAGTAATTTAAAATATCTATAACAAATTGAGAACCGCTGGTTTATATAATGCCATAATTATATGAATAAGGCAATCAAACATTCATCGATTCGCAAACATACATGATACATGTGATGCAATTCCAAAATGAATAAATTTATTTATTTATATATTAAATAGGTGAAGCGAAAAACTACGAACTTTTTTTTATTAATTCCACTGTCAAACAATTACATTTTGTTTAATATATATATATATTTATTTCTTTTTACAAAAAACGTAATTCTAATCCAGTCAGTAAATTTTTCAAATATTTGGCCGAATTTTCCTCGTAACAAATTAAACTTGTCAATTAATCAATCGCACAAATTTTCATTCAATTCGAAAAAAATAATGTTCAGTACAATATTTTGAAATCAATAAATATTCATTGTGAAACATTGGCATCTTTCGTTTCAATCGATAAGCAATTTTTTTTTATTCAATTATTTATTGTCGAATTTGTAACTAAAGATTACAATTACCAAATAAGACAATACGAAAACGAAAATCGACTATTCGAAAAACACGCAAGGATCTATTTGCGGAAAAAAAACTAATCACAGTCATCTCTCCTATAGCACGATTTTCCTATAGTACAATTCTAAATTATCAGGTCATCCGTTTGAAAGTGTCATAGTTCGTTTATTATTCAATACGAAACTGAACCTCGTGTTGTAGGAGAGTTTTCTGTATTTTTTATGCTTTTTTCCGATAGTAAATTAGTGCTTAATTGTAAGATATCTTAGAACGAAAATTTGAGAAACACTTCATTTGGCACTCTGATGAATAAAATTGTCAATAAGTAAATATTGCAAACCTTGCGTGTGACTTTTTAATTAAAAACAAATATGCGATAATTTGTACTTTATTACTGTAATGTGTCATCGATCGATGGTTCTCAAAGAGCTACGTGGAAATTTGACAATATTGATTGAGAAATATTTTTTTCGATAGCTGGGATTATTTAGAGGCGTTTCTTCTAATTTTAAGACAAGAATAACTTTAAAGCGACGTAGAAATATTAAAGTATTCTTAGGTTAATCAATATAATATATCAACGCTACAGTGATTAGAGCATAAGTGCTTTAAATATATATAATATATACTTTTTTCCGATTATTAAAAATATGATTTATCAATACATTTAAGTATCATATATCACCGCTCCCGGAAAGAACACCAATCTTTTTTTGCTATACACTCATTTTTTTATTCCTCAATAAAATTCATTAATTTACATTAATTATTCTAGTGATTGAACCAAACGATAAACCAGAACGAATACTTTGAGTGGTCCGTTTTATTTATATGGTTTTTAGGTTTAAATTAGAAAAGGGGGATCATTCCTTCTAATCTACTGAGAGAGTATTCTTTTGAACTACTGTTACGTGTATAAGTATTCATTATTATAATTTAATACAGCCACATAATTCAGTACAACAATTTAGTACTATGTAAAAATTGTACATTTCTCATCTACTAATACAATGTAATGGTTAGAACTAAATGTTGATAAAATAATTGACACTTGCAGAACATATAATCGGTATAACTTTGGTTATATTTATTAATTACTATTATACCGATGGTATATTCTCCAAGTGTCAAATAATTTGTTGCATCATTCGCTTAGAACACACATTCGTTAGAGTGAAAAAAAATCAAAAGGGAAAGCTCATTCTGACTATTTTTCAATATCACGCATTTGACCTTAAAAATTAAGTTCTTTTACCGACTCTCTACTAGAAATGTGTCCATCAAACCCAAAGTTCACTTTCATCGAAAACTTAACCATTTAAATTGTCCACGTACTTGAACAATCTTTGACTTTCTTCAAATAATAATAGTATCACATAATAATCAATAACGCGCTAACTATTTACAAATTACACATATTTTTGGTTGTAATGGTCGATCATTTCCATTTTTACATTATTTTTATTTCTGTCTAATTCAAACGATAAATATCTAAGCGTGGATATGACGTTCACAAATAAAATTTGTCATCATGAATCTTTATTTTTTTTATTAAACTTATGTCGATATTGGCGTTCATATAACGAATTAGTACCAAAATCTAGCACACATTTCAAACAATATGTATAACTGTTGTCTTTTTCGTTCTAAAGGTCGGTTTTGGTATCAGCGACGGAGAACGATAGCGACAGAGTACGACAATAAGAACAATAAGGCTGTTTCTTGGAGACCTATTGTTCGCACTCTGACTACTTCGTCAATACGAATGACAACAGCTATATGTAAACAACGCACTACATCCACATTTAGATATTCGTTTTACATTGACAATTTTTCAACACATCGACTGTTTTTTTATAATTATTTTCCACGAAAATCATAACCTATATATCACTATAATGTAAGCTAAATTTAATTAAAATTAAATCACATTTTCGACTAAAATGAGTCGATGCATTTGATGCAGGCCGTTTTCGGTTCTCACACAACACGGGAAACGACAAAAACCGATTTACACAAAATTGATTCAAAACCAATCGGATCGATGATAAATATGGATCATCGTCGATCAAACTACGATAAAAATAAGGATCTACACAATATTTACATGAAACACGACTACAACATTCATGTTCGTACATTTATTAGTGAATATTTCCATGCACCATTTACGCATTAATTTAATCATAGTAGATGAACCCATAAAAGATGACGTGATTTTTTTTTTACAGTAAGTTTACAGAGGATTTATGGGTTCACCTAATTAATGTATTTCGACACATTGTCTATACGCATCTTACGAAGAAGAAAAAAACTTTGGATTGTAAAGCTTTTTTTTCCGAAAATTGGCAACACTGTTACAAAATTGTTTTGGCTGATTTATTTTATATCGAAAAGAAATTTCAAAACAATTTGTTTTGTATGAAAATAAATCGATGCGTTTTGAATATGCTACGGTTCCGTTTTTGATTTCGGAAATTTCGCCTTTCGTTAAAAACGGCGGGAAAATTCGAAAATGTCGTTGTTTATTAAACGTGTGCATTTCAGTTCGCGAAAGTGCTTTTGATGTATTATATTTTTCGAAAGCTATATGTACTATAGTAAAATTGAGCATTCGTTATGTTTGCTTTAGATTTTTTCTTTGAAATAATCTGAAATTGATCTACACATCGTTAAAATTTGGATTTAAAAAGGTTGTATTTTGAATATTTACAATAATAATCGATCACACTTTCAAACATATAACGATATGTGTTTGATTTGTATAGCCATTTTTTAGGTATTTTCAAAATGTTTTGAAAATTAACTAAATTCAACGTTTCTTTAACTTTGTTTCTAATATTAAACATTTCAGTTACATGAGAAAATTTGAGAAAAAAAATCTTTACTTCATTATATAAGAATATTATTTCTTATTATTTCAGAAATTATAATTATACAAAAAAAGAGAATTTAATTTTTTCATAATAAATTATTTATCAATTAATGTAAAATTTAAATTGCATGCCATATTATTATGACCATTTTCATTATTAAATAAACAAATGTTTCGAATTTCGTACTGTAACTCCCATAAAATATAAATGTAACTTTTTTCAATCAAATTTAAAATTTTAATTCAAGAAGAGTAGACATTTATAATTTTCACCAACTGTAAGAAGCAGTTTTGAAGTCGATAATTTCGTTAATTTTTCCCAAAACTGGAAAGACAATTCAACCATTAAATTAGACACATAATCTGAACACTCGGTTAGGCTGAAAAATCAATTGTTGATATTCTTTTGAAATTTTCATACAAATCGAACAGCGTGGACAAATCAATCAAATACAAATAAGAACATTAGAAGTCAAGGGAACGAGTGATGAATTTAAACCACTAGTATGTGAGAGCAGTTTTTTTTTAATACGCCTATTTGTTTGATTTCAAAATGGATATAAATGGTTTCTGTATCTATATCAAACTAATTAATGAATTTTCAATATAATAGATATTTGTAGGTTAGATTATACGAGGAAACGCTTTTCATTACAAAAGAGGCTACAAATCGTTATTATAGATCTCACATTTAGACAACAATTTCTAATCAGACGTTAAAAAATCATTCCTTCATACAACCCACCCTTAAAAACCCTCGACTTCTACGCTCTTAAAATATCCAAATTGCACGATCGACATCGAAAGCTGAACCCAACACCTCATCTACACATTTAAACGCCATGTCGAAAACGAGTCATCGCAACACCACAATGCATACGTTCAACGTCGAAAAACCCCAAACGAACGGAACAAACTCAACACGTGTCCACTCATCGAACGTCCTATTGAGGAAGTCGCCCCTCACTGAGGGTGTCCCCTGGACGTGGACGACTCCTCGTCCTTCCTGAACCGTCAGTACCTGTTGAGAGTGCGGCACCCGTCCAACAGATATCACGCCTGGCCGAACATGGCCGACACGTCTCCCGTGGACTGCGAATGATGCATGGATCCGTGCTGATGATGATGGACTCCGGCTCCGGCTCCGAGCTTGGCCAAGGTCTTCTTTCCATGATACAGCCTGTACAGGGAGTACTGGTGGGCAGACTCGAGGTCGCTGACGCTGTTGGTCATGGCGCTGGACTTGTTCACCAAGGAGTTAGGGGGAGGGTCTGGTGCCCTTTGGAAGGCCGGGGGCTCCACCTTGTGGCGGGGGGCCGGGGCCGGGGGCACGGGGGCGTCGCCCTTCGAGTGCAGGGGGGGCAAGTGCGGAGCGCCCAGGGGGCTCGGGGGCTGCTGGCTGCAGGGCGTCTTCACCTGAGACGTCTGCACCCATTCGTGCTTGTTGGCCTGCTCCGGAGTGATCCGCTTCTTGGGGTCCCATCTGTGGACAAAGATGGGTTCGGTTTATTATTTGTCGATTTTCATGTTAATTCAGGCTACTGGCAGCTGTCAAAATACCGGTCGTTCATAGCGTGTTGAAGATTTCTTATCGAAATGTGGTGTTATTATTAACATATTATAACATAATATGCCGTTCAGAGCTGAACTTGACTAACTTCATAAAATAAGAAGTCGATAAAAACTATCAAACGTAATAAATTCCGTTTTTCAGAAATTACAAACATACATAAGCAATTAATGTGGTCAGTTCATATTACAATGAGTACTGAATTATCTATTAATTGAAATGGTTTCTGAACTAAAGGATTTTTAAAATTTTATCAAGAAAAAAAGTTTATAATAAAAGTTTGAAATTCGTTCTTGTTTTCCTATCGTTTCTATAATAAAACAATTTCATCGAAACATGAACATTGAAGACACGAGCAAGGTGAATGTCATTTTTTTCGATGTTGAAAAAAACATTCACTTTCAATGTCAGCAATTTATGTATGGTTTAAAATAAAATTGGACATTCGAAAGTAAACTTAAAAGAATATTCTTCAAAATATTCTACATTAAAACTCTCAGATAAATATTTTAAAAATAATAATCTAAACTTAACGTTCAAAATTAAAATTCGATATTATTCGCATAAAAACTGTACTATTACATGAAAAAATGTATGCATAGGTAGTAAAAATATGAAAGGCGTCTTTTCTTCGAGTGTTAAATAACACTTTTTTTTCGTCGTATTAAAAAGAATTATCGTCAAAAGAGCTACATAATTTTGGACAATGGTCGAAAATTGCTTTTCAAAAATAATCCAAAGTTCACACGTTCGCATTTGAGTTCGACTTTTCTTCGATCCGAAACAACATCTCACTTCCTAACTATTGTTTCCCGACAATTCCGCAACATCTTCAGAAAATACATATTCCGGTAGAATTGTTAATCCGGATTTAAAATGATAATATGGGATTTATCAATTCTCATTTCAATCAATCAATCAAAATGTATTATTTAAATAATTATTGTATCAATTAAACTTAAATCCTTTAAATAAGCAAGTCAAAATATCTAATACTTGATCTCGTATTCATCAGTTCAGTTTAATCATCTGTCTTTCAATATAAAGTAGAATATTTTAAATTTTCAAAATCGCGATTTTACTCAAAATTATCGCAATACATTTACTCGGATTTCGCTAATTTTGGAAACCCTTGCATAAACTATTGAATAATCTTTAATTGTTTTTCATAAAAAAAACTATTTTCATATAGATAATAGACATAATGCAGTCATTAAATGTGAATGGGACTAATAATATAATAATTTATACAAAAGGACTTAACGACGATAATAGTTGCAACGCTTTGACTGCTTTCTGAAGAAAATTTTGTAAAAAAATAAGAAGAGCAATTAACCTTAATATCTCGACGGTTATTACGAACCAGTGTTCCGTAATTAGTTTGCATAATTGAACCGGTTCGAAATATTTAAATGGAAAAAAAATAATGAGAGATGATCTTCTGAACACCCGGTGTTCGAAGGGTCATCGAACACGACCGAACTTTCACTGATATTTAATAATTTTTAAGGAAAAACAATTTTTATCTTTTCGATTTTGTGAATTTATAAGCTCGCTGTTTTAAACATAAAAAATATGTATAAATTAATAATAAAAATTAATGCAAAAAAGTGCAGATGAACGTTTTCACTGAAAAATTCAGGTCAAGTGTAAAAAATCGGCGCTTTCACACGCATGAAATATTAATAGATTTCGTTTTTGTTTTACGGAATTACGCAAATTTGCTCGTGACTTTCGGTCATAGCATTTTTTTTCACTTTCTGTGAAAATTGAGATAAAACGGTTAATTTGGTTTGCAAAATAGGCGTACACTTGAATTTTCGCGTGACGAATCATCAATTAACTCTTTTCTTCGATCGGATCGAGAATCCAAGCGTTTTAGTGATTCTGAAATGAAAATGTGTCATCAATTAAAAAATAGCGATGATACAATTAAAATAATTTGTAATAATCTCTATAAATTACAAAGCCGATAAAATATTGTAATATTAAGTTAAAAAATGATCAGAAATTTTGTTGAAAAACCTTAGATATATATAAATAATTTCAAATAAAGGTCAGCTTAAGAAGTGATTTTTCTAAAATGATATTGAAATATTATGAATATTCTGAAGAATCATCGAGAAAATTCTTCAAACTGTTCGAATGGAATATCTTAAAGTATTCGCCGATTCCCACGCAGTTTCTCCTTAAAAGAATCGCCAGCTTTACGCAACACAATTACCCATTATGTGCACACATTTACTGGTGATCGCTTCAACAAAACGAGCCAAATTAAATAAATATACTTTCACTATTTTCCGTAGAAGATGTAAGCATCCGTCGCGACTTTTATCTCGAACCGCCGAAATCTAAGAAATCGGAAGTTTCGATTTTTTTTTGGAAAAATTTTTGTTTGATCAGAGTTCGAAATATGGACAAGATCGATTAGTTCAACACGTGGTTTTGAAAGTCGTAGGTCGTTGGAAATTTTGACGGTTTTTCATCTCATGCAAATTTTTCACGTTGTCCATATTTAGGTTGCGGAACGAAATTATTCGTCGTGTGATAAGTAAAGAGTGAAATTTAATGAAATATTTGTTACAATGTATCGTGTGACATTAGCTATATTGCAATTCAAACGAACTTTCACACTCAGATATGCGTTTGTGTGTGGATTTAAATCTGATATTATTGTAATAGCATACGTATGAATATTCAAGTTGAATTAAAAATTGTATGATTATTGAAATTATATTTGTTCGCAAAAAAAGAAGTAGGAAACTAAGAAGCTTTTGAAATTAATAAAAAAAATCAAAAATGCATTCGTATTGAAAGAAATGCGAAACCCTCTGCGTGTTATAAGAAACCCATTAAATTGCGAATTTCCCTTCAACGCATAACTTAACGCACAGTTTCTCAAACTATGTTACATTTTGAGAGATCGAAATATTAATCAAAAATAAATCTATTTTACAAATGATTTTGTAATACATAAAAAAATTAAATCATTCTTTGAGCAAAAAAAAATGACAGTGCAAGAAAAAGACTTCAACGAGTGGTTAAACGAAACCTGCATCTTTAAGAATTTAATTATTAAGAATATTTTAAGTCAGATTAATGAAAATAAATAACCAATAAAGCAAAATAATAATAATAAAAAAAACTTTGAGAAGCTGCACAACACAAATTGCAGAACTTTCATTTTCGACCAGGACGTCCACCTGAGGTATGCAGGTTCAGCTCGCAGGTGAATCTTCTTCTTCTCTTCTGCCTTCCAGCAAATATAATATAACATGATATTACCGGTTCGCGAACAGTGAAAGTGACCCACGACTCCACGAGGAGTGGGAGTGACTCTTTCTCCGACTCTGGACAAATTGCCGAATAAAAATATGGACTGTCTTCGTTTTCGCGAAAGCCGAAAAGTTTAAGGAAGATTTCACGCTACGAAGAAAGCAAAACGCATTCAAACCGGTATTTTAATTATTTTTTAAGTTACTTAACTATGTGCTAACTTTTTTTATCTATAAGATTTGACAGATGTTATCGTTAATCGATATTGTACTGTCGAAAGATCGTGACAATTTTTAAATGAAAATAAATATCTGAAAATATGTGAAATAGCGAACTGTTAGATAGTAAAGAACTACATGTATTGTTTGCACGTATATTGTAATGCACTGTCATATTGGTCTTATTATATATTATTCAAAATACACAGTGACTTCATATTTTGCAATAATGTAGCGAAAAATTTCTATGTTAAATTTAATATATTGTTGCGAAAATCTCACATATTACTCGTCTGTTTTATATGATCTATTACAACTTTCATTCAAGTCAATATTTTCCAGAAAATTAACGAACAAATTAGTAATAATAAAAAAAACTGATTTCATAACATTTCCGAATGCTCCTAGAATCAGATCATATTACAATAAACTCATATTGGTATTATTATAAGTAAACCATTTCAAATGAATATGAGAAATCGACAACTTATTCTACAATAATAGAGCAAAAGATCTGTCTATATTTTTTCCAAAAAAATCTCTCAAATTACTCATCTGCTTTATCTGATCTATTATAGCTTTTAAGTCAATAACTTCCGGTTTTCTTTTAAAAATGTAACACCGATATTAAATCCCATACAATACAACTTAAATCCAAGATTAGATAGAAACGGAACTATTTTCTATTGAGAAGTTTCGTCTGTAGAATTTGCACGATTGCATCCATAGGCGATTTGCATAAAACACATCTCGCACAGAATCGCTTTCTCCTACTCAACACACTTCTAATGTTCGACTCGCACTATTAGCGTAAAAAGTGCAAAATTTCTATGTGTCACATTATTTCTATTCGTCACAACACATTATGCACATCATCATTTGGAACAGTTACATTATGAGTATGTGAAAGCTCGGTTTTATTACGTGTATAATGATCTGTGCCACAAAAACTATGTAGAATGAATCATAGTTTTCTTATTTGATCGATTGATAGATGATCAAAGATATTGATTGATTTCTAAATCAAGATTTAGAGGAATCGGTCTAAATTTAATATATTTTGACGAAACTTGTGTCAGTTTATGTGTTGTAAAGATTTCTAATTATTTTTTTTTTATTGGAGATATTTTGGATCATTTTGTAACATTTGTACTAAATGGGCTTATAGTTTATTTCATAATTTAAAGAGTGATAAATTTTAATCAAATGTGTCAAGAATTTCTCATAAAACTGTACATAAAATAATTTTGAAGTAGGAAGGACTGCGATTCATTATGTGTTAATTAAGGCTCACAAATCGAATCAATAAGATCATAACTTTATTAGCGAAGCAATGACTTTGTATCAATGTAACGTATCTAACTAAAGCATGATATGTTATTTGAACAATTTCGTATCATTGTAAGAAATTTTCTCAACACACAAGAGTTTCACACATTTGAGCATTTTTTCTCATCTGCATCATCAAACAAATCGCATTATTTACACGTGACATGAAAGAAACGCTTCGTCAGAGGCAATCGCGGAAAGACTCTTGAAAGACTTTTCGCAATTCAGACGCAAATCTAATAAACGATTTTGCGGTTGTTGCCGCACACGTACAGCCATTATTCACCGCCTTTTTTATCTCCGCAAACAGCTGAAAAAAACTGCGCGAACGAAAACGGTGCAAACGACTAGCTAGAGTTGCACAATCGCTCGCCACGCTCGACAGTTCACAGAACGCGCAGGAACTCCTATCGAATATAAGACCTAATATAATAGCTTTATTTTGTAGGTATGAGTCCGGTGTAATGCTACAGTACTGTGACAACTCATTTTACAGATATTTACTATATTAAAGGTCGGTCTTTTCAGCTCTGGTTTGAGAATAAAACGAATTTAAACTACACGAACTTCCTCTAACTGAATTGTCAAAACACTTGCTGAAAGAGACAGAAATACTACAGTTCGTACAATGATACACACATTCATCTCTTTTTACAGATTTTGGCAGTTGCTAGTTGGAGAACTGTGTGTAGTTTAAAATCGTTTTATTCTCAAACCAGTGGTGAAAAGATTAAATGATTAAATAAGTAGATGTTGTGTAGGTACTTTAGAAGCCGATTTTGATAAAACATGGCATAAAAAATTGTGACTTAAGTTCTCTCGTTGGATGTTAAAAGAAATGTAATTTTAAGAAAGTCGCAAGTTTTACTCAAATATGAACGAAGCTCGAAATGGCATTGCATGAAAAATGGCGGGAAATTTATTTTGTTTATACGTATTTTTTTTTTGAAAACAAAAAATGACCATAAGCAGAGACAAAAGGTGACCTTTGTTTGTCAGTCGCGAAGATGACAAGTGTTAATTGTTTGCTTTCGAGTGAAAGTGTACGAATTTCTATTGTAGAGGTGCTATTGTCAAAATACAAATAGTATGCCCGTTTGAAAAAACTTTTACTGAAAAATTATGTTTTGAATATAAAAAAGAAAATACGCATTAATACCAACCGATTAACGAGGTGAAAGGATACGAGAGTGTATTAATGATTCGTCGGTTAATTCATAGAGATATCTCCTATTGTTGATAATTGCTATTTATATTCAGATTTCTAATTACAGCAGTCTTCGATTGTTACACATCACATTTTTTCTAAATAAGATGATTCATACTGTTAAAAAATATATCCGAAAATCGTTAAAAACTAGACTATTTTGAAAAATAATAAAGTAACACATATCACACGTATGTATAATAGAGGAGAATGTTCTAAGCCATACAAAAGAAAGTTGAACATTCAAAACGGTATACATACAATATATATTTTATGCCTTATGGCAAAAATGGCAACACGAGCGTATTCTATTAACCTTTGGCAACTGGTCAATGACTCTAGAAATGGTAGACAAAAAAAATTGGTTGACTTAATAATATTTGACGAATTCGAATGTTTCAAAATTAGAAGTGCACTTAAAATTTTTCAGGTCAAGATCTTGGAAAACACAACGGTTCACAAGCATTGAAAATTAGCAATGTTTGCTTTTTTCATAATTTTTAAAAAAAGTGAATCTATGTACATATGTACATCACTAGGATCGAATGTGAACAATTTTCATGAATTATCATTTTTTTCGTAAAATTTCATTCTGATTGTGAGTGTGAAGTGCATTGTTAAGTCACCTTATTTATTCATTCTTCAAAATATAAAAGAAACTGTAATCTCATTTTGTGAAATTTTACGAAAAAATAAAAATCTGAATCAAATGTGAAAAGTGTCCACAATTACCTAATATCACAAGTGTATACAATTTAAAGTACGATCGTTTATATGTGACGTATTCTATATTCTCTTAAATCGTTCATCTAATTTCGATCAAACTTCTCAAATATTTAATGAACATATTTGGGACATTTTGACGATTCTAAAATTTAATTTCTAATATAAACTCAATGAGTTGATGTCGCAGTAGCTTAAAAGCTGATCTAAACTATAAAAAATGCAAACTTCATACGAAATCTGAGAAATTACAACTCTCACACGTCAAAACATAAATCTTTTTCGCAATTCTAGATCCGATCCGAAGATCTAACCTCGTTTTACGATCTATAAATCAGCTTCGTCTCGCTACAGCGGATGTTACGTTGGCGCGAAATTCAAAATATTCGCGACCTTTCTCTGAGAAAGACTCGAAAAAATATGTATTTTTTTTTATCGGAAAGAAGCACAAATCACACGTTCGTTCCGGAACATTTCGAACATTTCTTCGTTTCGAAACGATCCCGTTTAATAAAGGGTGTTATGAAATTCTCGACTAATTGCATACATATCTCTGATGCGTGTTGTCGGTGATTTGTGATGTTTTCTCCTATGTGATCGTATGGCATTTTAATGGGAATGTGATTGGAGACTACTGTGGTGTGTTATTAGGTGTCATTTTGAATTTTCGTGAGAATTCCTCTTAGAAAATTTTTGCATAAGTCAGTTTACTATAGCATTTTTAATTCTAAAAACTTTGATCGAAATTTGAAGATTATTTTATTGGAACATAAAATACGTACGTTTAGAGAAACATTATGCATATAAAATTTGCAAGTTGTTTTATGAAAATTTTTCAATTATCGTTTTTATAGTATTGAATTGATCTCAATAAAATAATTTAGCGATTTTAGCAAAGTGACATCATTATACGACAAAAATCACTAAACAATACAATCGTAAAATAAAAATGTATTGCATGTAAGAAAATTATCGAATATCAATATAAAAGTAGCTTTGGCATATGAACAGTTTTACGATCAGTCCTAAACTTAAATCTACCTTTTTAATACGTCATAAAAATATCGTTTTTTCGCTATGATATCTCAGTGTCTATAAATCATATTATATATAAAAAAATCAGAACAAACATATAATAATATTTTCTCACAATTACGATAGTAAACTAAGTCAATAAATAGATAATTCTTTGAGCACAATACGTTTCATTATCTTTCATAATTGATATCAAATCTGAATTTCTCAATAAGAAACAGTAAGAAACATTTCAAATATAACGCACAAGATATCAATAAAAATATTTTAGTAAAAAGGAAACTCACTCTAAGCATTTTCCGATGAAATCGATGAACAGGGTGTCTTCACACCTGATGACCGTGGAGAGAGTCTTCGAACCTGGTTTCCTTTTCCTTCCTTTGCTGTTGATTATGCATCGAGGGTTTCCTTTGGAGTCTGAAAATCGCCAAAATCAAGGTCAAGTGTGTGTGAGATTTGAATGAGAGAAAAAAGTGTGAATATTCATTTGACGATCGTTGTGTGTCTTATGTGAAAGCGTTGAAAGCAGTGAAAGTTCGATCAAGGATGAGAGTTTATTAAAATTGAGTTTTTCATCGATGTATAAAATTATGTATTTGTATAGTGTCTTCATACTTAAATATAATATGAATAAAAACATATTTTCAATGATGAAAATTTTTGAATTGAAATAAACTTATTGAGTTGAAAAAAACCAATCATTTCAATCTCAGTTAAGTACTTAATATATTTTAAAAATTATTTTAAACCTATAACATTGAATGGATATTCTATAAGTGAAATATTACCGAATCACATATAATCAGATTTAAACTTTAAATATAGTTACTAAAAAATAAACAATACAATAATGAAATCATAAAAAATTGATGATTCGTTTCCGAAACTCTTATCGAATCAATCAAGCTTGTTATCAAATCGAATTGCGAAACGTAAAACATTATCAATTTCATCATCTTATGATTTTGCACGATCGTTATACATTTACGCCTCTTAATACGAACCAAATTGCGCAAAAATCATTATTACATAAAATAACTAGAATGAAAAATATGCATAAAATTACGAAAGTGGCTAAATCAATTCGACAGCAGAAAATCGCAGCACTTTTCTCGAACAAAGCGTTATAAATGCGCTGGTTACACGCGTATAAATATTATCGTATGATTTCGTAATATGTGTGAAAATTCAAATTACACGCTCACTTAACTCAACCATTTATATATGAGTATTTTGATTGTTTGCGTTTGTTAATTTCGTCGAAAAAATGGTGGAAAAACAATCAATCATTCGATTGAATATGTAACGTTTATGTAAGAAAATCGTTTAAGTGTTTAGTGCAGATGTTCCATTTGAAAATTTTGCTTTACAAAAATTCGTGATTTCGCGTTTGAAAGTAATTTGAAGATAATTGACATAATAGTAAATATTTCACCGAAGAAAAGCCTCCGTCTCGATGCTGAAACTATGACATCATCAGGAGGAAGTCCCAAGACTTCCATGATACAAGCTAATTGTTCCACTTCGTTTTCACCAGGAAATAAAGGATATCCCGTGTACAACTCGGCTAGAATACATCCTGAAAGTCAATGAAAAAATACATGAAAACTCGAATGACAAAGCATAAATCGCATTTCTCTAACTACATATTTGTGAGTAAAAGCGAAGAAAATCCTACAATGGAACACAATGGCTCACAATTCACACAAATTCGGGACTTTGACCCTCGTATTACATCGGGAGAAATTTTTCGGTCAAAGTGTACTTACTGTACTCGTCTATTATGCGAGTTATACGCAATTATCATAATGTTGAAAAAAAGCGAAACTTTTACTTCATTCAAAAGACTTTTTTTCAGCGATCACAATCGGGATTTTCGTTACATTACAGAAATTTTCTCTTTCGATTATTTTATATATTTTTTACTATGATTACATATCTAAAATACTGTATGGTTTAAGATTATTTTTAATTCGAAATTAACACATTAAAATCGTAATGAGTTGTAGCATCATTAGCGTTCAAACGGTGAGCAATCAGTGGTGATTAACAGTTACCATTGAAAATAATCAGTTTGCATCCGAACGAGTGATAAATCACTTTTACCTCCAGCAAGATTAATGGATTCTTTTTTACTCTATGAAACACAGTGAATTTTTTAGCATTGATTCGAAGAAAAAAAACGCTAACTCAATACACAGGACAAAAGTTTATATCGGTTCGCTAAGAGACGCTAAATCAAAAAGTCACTTTCGTTTTTCTTTGATTTTTTTTTCGAACGAATATTTACTTTAGATCAATAGAATAGAAATATAATTAGCTTCAATTATAAATCTATTGATTTCACTTAAAATCACAATCGATTTAACTTCTAAAGGTTGCATCATATTTTATGTTGAAAAAAAAATTTTTTTTTTTTGATATTTACCTAAACTCCACATGTCAATAGGTGCCCCATAAGAAAGACCCAAAATAACCTCGGGTGACCTATAAAACCTTGACTGTATATAAGTGTAGACCCTTTGGTGCGTGTAACACGAGCTTCCGAAGTCTATCACTTTGATAGAACTACTACCTCGCTGTTTCAGCAGAATATTTTCCTGAAAATGAAAAGGAAAACGTTGAAATATCACTCCATGAATCATACTTTTGTATGCATAAAATAAAATTTTCATGAAAAATAACATAACTATTGTATAATAATGCACGGAATCTAATCAAAATCGTTTTTTTTAGTGAAAACTTTTAAGCCACATTCGCATGCATATTATATTATCTATCGTTCTCTGTCTTACGCATTCTATTTTCTATGTCAAAAAACTAATAGAGCAGGATAGATGGAAAATAAAATGTGTTAGACAGAATATGATTGATGACAGAACGAATATGTTAAAATTAGTATGAATTTTATACTTTTGTAAGAAAGAGAATTTGTCTGATACAACGAAAAGTAAAACACCCTTACATCAAAAATTATCTTTTCTTCAACAAACTATAAACATTTTTCATTTTATAGAAGGGTGTATGAGGTAGTTAACATTAGATCCTAAAACGTAACCTAATCTAATTTAATATGAAAAAATAAACAATCAAACTCATCACGTATCTCACTAATTAGACAATACAAAAGCACCTGAAAATGCATAAATTTTCACTTCTAACTCTCGAGTATTTCACTTCGATTTTTAGATATTGACTATTTTCTCATATTTTTTTCAATACTACACTTATTTATTTTTATCGAAATACGAAAATATACATTCACCGATACACACGCACAATATTTCGGGGTAAAAAAACAGAAATTCTGTCAAATTGTCACAGACATTCGGGCGAACGAAAACGGGCCGTCGTTAGCATACGAATCGCAGGTTTTTACGAGCGATAAAATTATATATTTTTTTCCTCTGCGCTTTTGTTTTTTCATGAAAATTCAATAATGAAACGAAAAAAATAAGTTCGCCTCCTAGTAATTGTCTCATCTCGTAAAGCCTGTCGTTTATTTTTTCGAGAAAAAAGTTGAGAGTCAACGGACTTAGCGTGATGTTACAGTGACATGCAATATAATGTATTTTTTTGATACCTATACACCAGTGTTTCTCAAAGTGGGCGTTAGCGCCCCCCAGGGGGCATTTTAGATCTCGAGGGGAGCGTTGAGGCGCCCAGACAAAAATGGTGGGCGTTGGCGGGGGCTAGGGGGGCGTTTTGAAATTTGTAATTTCATTTACTTTATTTGTATTTTTTTTTTACATTTACTTTATTTTCATTTACTTTATTTGTATTTTTTACATTTACTGTATTTTTTAAATTTCACTAAAATTAAAACCATCTACATATTACACAATAATGAATAATAAGTTTATATTTCTACCCTGTATGATGTTATAAAAACTTAAAATACTTAATATAGATTTAGTAGGATAGCCCGCACACCGTACGCAAGTTTTTGCGGATAATGTCTAAAAATTTTCGCCTGCGGCGCATTGTGTTTTAGTTTAATAAATTAAATATGAATTTGAAAAAACTTGTCAGCTAAGATTTTTACATCTGTTAAGGATAAAAGAATCATTTTCTAAGTTTAAGAATTTAAATATGTATTTTCATTTCGGACTTTTTAGATGTCAATTTTGCATAGGGGTTTAATATGTTAGATGGCTTAAAAGTGGTGAATATAATAAACATCCACATATCAAAAATTTCATTTTCTGAAGAGATATTTTAAGATTTTCAAAAATTATGAAAAAAATTTTCGCCTGCGGCGCTATTTTTATTTTTTTTCATATACATATAATAAAAATATGTTGGGAGGGGCATATATTTTATCATTTTAACTTTTTGTTTTCTGTTTTTTTTTTTGGGGAAAGCCCAATTCCATGAACGTACCCGGGCCCGGATTTTGTGAAAATGTGAGAGGGGGGGGCGCTGAGAAATAATTTATTTTTAAAGGGGGCGCTGAGAAATAATGTATTTTTAAAAGGGGCGCTGAGAAATAATTTATTTTTAAAGGGGGCGGTGAAAGAAATAAGTTTGATAATCACTGCTATACACTATTGGATTTCATTGTGGAAAATTTTCACGTATTTTATAAATTTTCATGTTAGTTTTTTTGTAAAATTTCAATTTAATTATTTAATATGTAAGTACTTTCTTTTATATTTGAAATAATGAAGAAGTACAGTTCTTAATATTGTATACTAACGTTCGGAATGATTTTACGAAATTTGTCGAATTTAAGAAGTATCAATATTTAATATCGCTATATAATAGTAATGTATTCGTATTTTTCATGAAAATAATGATTTAATTGGCTTAGAAGGGAATTTTTATATTTTTTTGATTAACAGTGTCGAATTACAAAACGAAATATAATGTAATCAAATTTTCCAGCGATACATTATCTTGTGTAATATACAAATATAATTTTGTTCATATGAAACTGTAATCAAGCGAACGATGACCTGACATTGTTAAAACACATTTGAAACAAAATTAACATAAGCTTCGTTCACATTTGAACCTCTATTTGAACCAAACTGAAATATAAACTAAACTTTGTCAAATTTAATATTTTTCACCCAAATATTAATTTTCTCTATTTCACGCTTAATTTTTCATATCATCTTTGAATTCCAAACATTTCCATTTAAAGAACAACAATCATACTCTAGAATTAATGGCCCAAATGTAAACAGAGCTTTACATATCAAAAGCTGAAGTTTCGCACGCAAAATTCGAATTATCCAACACGTTCGTTTACTTTATATGCGGAAAACACTCATAACACCTTGACCTCGGCTTCAAAGCCTTAACCTCGAAAGTTCCATAATTTTTCAACCGTGACTGAAGATTATCTACGTTCAATAGTTTTATTATAATGGACGTGTGAACGGAGCCTTACCGGTTTCAGATCGCAGTGTATGATGTTTTCAGCTTGCAGTAGCCTCAAACATTTCAGCAAACTGTTGGCGAATCTTCTGATGAGACTCAAGCTGAAGCCTTGGTAATTGTTCTTCTTGATCAGCTCGTATAAGTTTATGCTGAAAATCAAGAAAATATTGTATAGTTTCAATTATAAAAATTATTTAAATTAAATGTAAGTAACTACACGGTAGTATACGATCGGTACGTATATCAGAGTTCTTTTGCACTAGATATGTTATGAAATTATTGCTTGAAAATGCGTTAATTTGAAATGAGATTCAGTACTTCATATTTGCCTCTC
This sequence comes from Cheumatopsyche charites, assembly GCA_024721215.1. NCBI lineage: Eukaryota > Metazoa > Arthropoda > Insecta > Trichoptera > Hydropsychidae > Cheumatopsyche > Cheumatopsyche charites. The sequence goes on along the minus strand of CM045577.1, from coordinate 1,233,995 downwards.
TCCGACTATTCCATATTAAAACCCCACTCTTACATATTTCAGACACATATGAAAAATGACGAAAAAATCATTTTTCAGTAATTGTCGTTTTTTTCAAATTCAAGTGATTATTTCTTCCTTTTGATATAAACAACACATAACTAAATATATTTGGCCTCAATCTATTTCTTAAGAACGTTAATTATTATTCATTTGTGGAAAATACACGCTAAAATCTTAGGTGTTTCCATTTTTCGGGCAAGTTCTCTATGTACTTGTATAATATGTACTGTGATTTTCTTATCAAAAAATTAATTCAATATTTTTTTCAGACACTGTACCAAGATAAATTTATTTATAAATAACCCGAAACACACGAATAGCTAATTTCGTGAAACTATTTTTACATTTTAATAATTTTCCAGAACACATAAAACAAACAGACATCCGAATACGCCTCGTTCGAATCACGAATGCATCAATCCTGAACAATCCATACACAAAAACACAACATTATACAGAACCAAATATTAAATTTACATCGAAATCATGCCAGGCACGAGCCAAAGAACGAAACCGCACAAAAAAAAGACAAACAAACTTATTCTAAAAACGACAAATTTATCGCAAAACTTAGCTACGAAATTGAAGAACGAGAATCACGCAAAAAACACGACGTTTTAAGGACCGAGGACGTATAATAAATCAGGGGCGGAATGCATTTCGATCGTACTATATTAAAACGACGATAAATCCGCAAATATCGGGGACACGATGTATATATATGACGACTGAAAAGGCCAAGGGGTACAAGTGATTTCGAGAAAAGCGCGTTCAAAGTTTACATGTATTAGGAGGAGATCGAATGATTTGATGATATATTAAGGCACACGTTCCGAAATAGTTTATATTCTTTTGCCATCAAATAAATGAGGGTGCATAGAAGCGATTCCTGTGCATAACTCGAATTCGGCAAAAATGTCACTTGTGCCCCTTGGCCTTTTCGATCGTCATATAATGCGATGTTCCGTGTGTCGTGTTACACGATGGGAAATTCGGGGAGATTGGCTTTTTGAGGACACGCGATACATAATGCGGACATCTCTTGATTGCTTCCCGGCGGGCACTAACTAGGAATGGGGGTCGAAAATTGGGGGTTTTAAATAGATTTTCATGATACAGAGGGTGTATAATTTTTTTATTTAATTTAAACAGGTAAAATACTGAATTACATAGACGCAAATAGGAACATGTGCTTTTGATGACAAGTGGGAATGTTTAATAAAAAACTCATTCGATTGACATTATGATTTAAAGCGAAATGCTGTAAATGAGAATGGTTTGATAAAATTTGAAAAGGGATCAATTTTTGCGAGAATCAAGTGTCCCCATACTCCCTTAAATATACATAACGAAGGAAAGTGTACTTATACTATTGTTATAATTGAGGACACACATGAATTACTATATAAATTAACATAGAAACCAGCCAGTGATAGATGAACTATACACAGAATGATCGTAAACATTATTTCCATGGATTTTGGAAATCATTTTTTTATTTAAAATATTAACGTTAAATTTTAATTACGGGACACCCTGTTGATAAATATATTTCGTAAAGAAAGACTGAAGGGTTTAAAAACGTCATAACTTGAAATAGAAAATTTAATGGAGCATAAAATGATAATGTGACATCAAGAATTTATAAAAATCGTTACATTTTCTATTGTCTCATGAAAAGCGGTCAAGCTGTAAAAAGGCTCTATCTTAAGTTATTTTTATTTTTAGAGATTAATCTAAAAATAAAATTGTACTGCATGTTCAGAATATTATTTTTTTATCAATAAAAAATTCGAAATAATATAAAATAAATAAGGTAACGGTATTTTTTGAATAACTGATCAATTACACAGAAAACTTAAACTCAAACTTATAACTGACTGCATCAAATTTAATATTTTTTGAAAACCTACTCATTTTCGAATATAACGACTCATATAAAAGTCATTTCTTCAAAAGTTACGAGCAAAAGAACCTCAAACGACTTTATTATTATGCGCATCTAAATATGCATATAAGCCTTTAATTACGACAATGGTAGAAGTCTGAAAATTGAAAATTATTTTTTTTTTTGGTTAACACTATTGTAAATTGTTCTAACATATTTCAAATTAAAAGAAAGTGAAATGGAAAAAATAATTATTAATTGTCATTTTCCTTGTTCAACTGCGTGCTTAAAAAAGTCAAATATCGTATGCAACATCTCGAAACGAAATAAATTGGACTTATACAGCTGTCGTAATTAACGACACATTTAACGAACGACTCTATGCAAATGTTTTTGTATGAATATCGAATTTTAAAGAGTCCCTTTTATTGAAATTTATTCAATTATGACGTTTTAATGGGACGATATTCGAAATAAACACGATCGGTTAATTTAAATATCATAAAAACGAACGTTTGTTTGACCCGGTTAAATCTCGCATGATAATCCTATGCAATAAAGAAGTGTTTTCGAAAAATAGAATTTATAATATTTCATTTGGAAAGTTTCACTTTTACAATGTCTAGTTTGAGGAAAAATGAAAATTTTCTATCTGTCCAAGAAAAAAATACATAAAAACGTATGCCGTAAAAATATTGAAGATGTTGATTCATTTTTAGTATTGGAAATATATGAAGTTAAATTAATTTTAATTATTTGATTATAAATTATATAATATAAAGAAAGTTCGATCCAAGAAAAATCTAATAGATACATTAGAGTTTTTCACTATACAAGATCAATTTATGATTTTATTAGGACTCAAGTTAGAATGAAGATTACGAAGAGTTAAAATCCTATTTTCTAATGAAATTCATATTCACTCACTAATAATAATAAAAATAAGATTTTATTAATATTAGTGAATGTTTATGAATTCTCTGTAACAAATACACTTTATAAACGGACCATGCTATGATATTCTTACAATAAATATCTTTATATTTCCTTTCATGAAATACGTACATAAATATTTATCTACTTTCCGGATATTGATGTTACACAGTGCTTCGAATCGAACAACCCACTTCGTCTTTCAGCAAAAGTGTCGAATTTCACGCCACGAACAAAACGCCTTCGCATTTTATCGTTTCAATATAAATTATATAACCCCAGTGCGAAAAAAAACCATAAAATAACCTAACATTTATAGCCTATTTCACTAAAGCCTTTTTACGAACCTTGCACAATTCATAAATCCGCAAAATCGACCGAATTAGTATTTCTTTTCTCGATAATTTCAGGAAGAAGAATTTTCGATGACCCTGTGTAAGCGTTTTGAAAGTAGATTTTTCGTCTTATCTTAAACATTCTCGTCGAAATTTATACTGCAGATGGAAAAACACGAGCATTTTCCATGTTTGTGTTGCGTTTTTGAAGTTGCACGACAAAAGTGGAACGTTCGCGTGCATGCACGACAAATTTGCACTGTGACTTTATTTATATACAGCTAGTTCGATAGTTATGCGCGTTTATTTTCCAATGTAAAACTTCTACAGGAGCGACTCGCATTCGGAGACAATTGGGGCACTGCCCTATATATTATTTCTTACTAAAATGTTAATAATAAAAATTAAACTGATCACTATTGCGTAGTGATTGGTGTTGAAGTCTTTTGAAGTCAATTAAAAAGTAAAGCACTCTGTGCAATATATAGAATTATGGACATTGTAAAAGAGTAACTATTTAGGATCGGTATTTCCACCTCCAGTTTAAGAATAAAACAAATTTAAACTAAACACACTCCTACTAATTATGAGCTGTCAAAACAGCCGCTTAAAGAGACAGACATACATGTTCATACAACAATACATTAATCCATCTCTTTCCCCCAGATTTTGAAATTTAGTAGTTAGAGAAACAGCCGTTGAAAGAGGCAGACACACTATAGTTCGTACAATACTTAATCATCTCTTCCCCAAGAATTTGACATTTGGTAGTTGGAGTACCGCATGTAGTTTAAAATCGTTTCCTTCTCAAACCAGATATGAAAAGTATTGAAAATAATTTGACTTGAAAAAAAATTGAAATGCACACGAAAAGTCATAATTTGAATAAAAAAAAAACTTAGTTTTCTTTGGTATAAATAAGCTAATGGATAAATAAAAAAGACTTGGGGTCGGAAGCCATTGTGAGTTGCGTGCCAGTTTATCGTATTTATTATAAATGTACGCACACAGAACTAAACGTACCTGTATCTGGGCACAAAACGGATTGACACCGATCCATTTTATATCATATTTACAAATAAGACAGAGTTAAAAAACCTAGTCGATCGAATAGACAGGAAATTTTGGCGCACTCTGTACTCTACTCATAGAAATGGCGGTTAACGTTATTTCGGTGAAAATTTCGATATTTAAAACTGCATTTTGTACACATTTAATATCTAATTAAATTCGAGATTTTCGTCGAATTTTTCCAAACATTTATTAAGAGTAAAACGCTAATGAAATTATCCTCAATTATGGCTTTCTAAGTGGTAGACAAATATGTTATTAGTTTTGAAAATTGACGAAAAAATGTGTAGTTTTGAAATTTCTAAAAACATAAATCACACAAAATGAGTATTTCGTCGTTCATGTTAAATTTTCGCTAAGCAAACGTACCTATGTATTATTTTGACTTTCTAATCATACATTGTTTCATTTTATTATATTTTAATTGCGACTCGAGCAATCCAGTGATAATTTAATTATACTTTATATTTGATAGATTTTTAACAGTTTAATAATAAACGTCAATTCTATAATGAAATGAAAAGACATTTATTAAATACTTTCGAAATTATATACTGAAAAGTTAACGTTTCATGATACATGGGGTTGTTCTGAAAGTGCACCATCATGTTGAAAGAATCGCGTGACTGAATCTAAAGATCGTCTAACCCATAATCAGTAAAAAAGAATCACATAACCACTGCATATCTAGCTTTTAATCAAACATTGATAAATATATCATGTATAGTTCATCTACTATCGCCTTAAGCCTCTGGCTGATTAGTTTCACTTTTGATCGATATTCTACATGAGTAATCAAATCCGTTGAGTTTTATTTTTCGTATCCGTAAATACATAGTAAGACATGTTTAAAAGAACAATCACCTCATTAATTCAAAACTGATGCACAGATGATTCCTGAAGTAGAAATAGTCCAGCATGTGTATAACGTTGTGTGCACCATCTTTATCCTTCGTCCTGAGGTGGTCCAAGATTCGTACTTCTATCAGGGCCTGATGATGGAACCTCTTCTTGTTCCTTATGATCTTGATGGCCACATGCTGATTGGTACGATGATCAAGAGCCCTTATCACTTGACCAAAGCTCCCCTTTCCTATGACTTCTAATATTTCGTAACGATAACATATGTGATCATGTGCGACCTGAAACAATAAGAATTATGTATTTTTCCATTAGTCTAATGCCTGTTATTTGTATGCAATCATAGACTTTTTTTCACACAAGACTGTTTGGTGTCAATATCTTAATTGGTTTTTAAAAATTAACTTTCTTATTTCAGATCTAATTGTAAGAGATTAGCTTTGATTGAAATCGAGAGTATGGATAGAAAATAGACAACACATGCTGAAATTAGATTAGAATTTATGCATCGGTATTGCTAATTGTAAGCTAAACAGTATGAATAGGTCAAGTTGTCATTTTTCAGAATTAATTATGTAAGAAAAATACATAATTTTGAATGTTGCAACCGGAAAGATTTAAATTCGAACTAGTTTAGCGCAATTACCCATAAACTTGAAGAGCATTACGAGCGACAAAATTTTACTGTCAAACTTTTTTATGAAGACAGAACACGATTTCAATTGAGACATGCCGATAGTCACGAAAGCCTGAAAATCTTCATTGTGCCATCGGAAAGTTGTAATTTCAAAATCACGTGTTGAGCAACCATAATTTCGATTCAGATTACATGTTTAATTTAGTATCAGTGCGGATAGATTCCACGTAATACTCGGCGAGAAGTTGTCTTATTTTATATTTTTACGAAGATATTATGAAACGTTCCTTTTTCGGAAGACGATAAGTTGAAGTTGAAGTTGAAGAAGTTCGTCTTGTTACGTGAAAGTTGCTTTGAATTATGTATCGAGTTTGATTGATGCTTGTCTTTTTTGCTCCTCTGCTTCTTTTATAGATGAAAAATTACTTTGGGTCTTCAATAAAGGGTCTATGTATTCGAAGGGATAGTGTGTGTCTTAAAAAGAGAATTAACATAGATCGTGTTTCGAAACATTCATTATTGGAAAAGTAACATGAGGTGAATGGCTATTGCTTCGTCGGAATAACTCGTGGATGCAACATTCTCAGGTTTTCCTAAAATTAAATAAATTAAGCAATCTTGCAATTTCTTTCAGTTCAAAATGTCAACATTGAGACTTTGAAAAATGTTCAATTTATTTAAAATCGAGAAGCCGAAAAGGTAGCCTACATATGGAAGATTGCATAATTTAATTTCAAGAAAACCTGAAAAATTTACATATGCTTACGAGGTTATAGCCATTTACCTTTTATTTTTTTGAGAAGAAGTATTAATACATTATTGAAACGATAAAACTATCATATACCACAGTGGGAAATGTTTTCTAAATTATTAATTTTATTTAGTGAAGTTAGTTGGAAAAGTTCCCAAATGACCCACTTGCATTATTCAGAAATTGACTAAATCCGCATTTCATATATTTTATTTATTTACCCGTTTGTTCTAGTTAAAAGTTTCTCAAAATTTATAAAAAATATAAATAAAAAAATACATTCATCAATCACTAAAAATTGAAACATTCTAAATCGTTACGAAAGAAAATTCGATGAGATATTAATAAAGTTATCTAATTCATCTGAATTAGACAGAATTGCAATTTCGAAATGTGAAAAATCCAAAAGTGGGTCACGTTTAAGAACCGCTCAATTAACGACGTTAAAATGTTAACGGCTAAAATTCGTTACGTTCCGTCGGCGTTAATTTCACGAACGGTAGCTCAGGAAAATTATCACTTACATTTTACATGTAACGAATATAACGAGAAACGATGCGAATAAATTCACAAACATGTAAAAGATAATCGAAACGTTTAATTCACGAAAGGTTTTTACTCACAAAGAGTATGAACCTTGATTAATATTAATGTGCTAGCAGTTTGAATTTAGGTTAAATTCGGAATTAACTGACCTTATTGTAACTTCCGTTATCGTCATCGTATCCAGCATTCAAAGGTGCTCCAGGTCTTCCAAGAACTTTAGCAGCATCCAAACCCAAGAACCAAACTTCTGGAAATTTATCAACTTCTGCCCTTTCATATTCTGTTAGGCGGCCACCGTAAGATTTTAGTGCTTCTGTAAAATAAACGAAAACTTATTTTTAATAAAAATCATTACGACAATTTCATTTTATTTCGATTTCTAAAAACCAATAATGTATGGTGATAAAGTACTGTCTGTATTTCGAAATATCGACTCGTTCGAGTAATATATTTTATCTGGAGATCTCAAAATCTAGGAAAACAATCTTCCTACTTTTCACATATTACTCAAACTTCTTATGAGCGTATAATTATGCACTTATTACATTACATGCGTACATTGTCTAAGATGCAACGACACTCGGTTATGTAACGAACTGCATTTCCCTTTGCATGGAAATGTCTAGAAAATTCCATACATATGTATGTATGAGGATTGCACAATTTCTAAAAGCGAGTTATTATATCACACAAACAAGACAATCGTAACAGTTGGAAACATCTTACATGTTATCTTCTCGGTACTAATCTTGATAATTTTCATCTAAATATTTAACCTTTTGCACTTGAATTTCAATGCTAAACATTTTAAGATTTTTTTAAAAAAGCTTCAAGTGAAATGGGTTAAAAATAAATATTTACTTGTACTCTATGTTCTCTCAAAATATTCATAAATAAGAGTATGTACTATGCGACAGTTGATAATTGGCTTAAGTTCGATAGTCTCGAGCATTGGCTGGTAGTGGCATCCATATAATTATGATAAAATAATATAAAATGTTGCATCATCTGTGTGATAGTTAATAAAGCAAACACAAACGAAACTTCGTCCCAAAATATGCAAATTGAAGCAACACGTGTTAAACTTTAAAGGGAACAGAGTAGGTTGGGGTGTTAAAACGTGTCCTTCGCAAAAGTTCTGATTGTCCTTTTTCAGTATTCATCTCAGCAAGGCTTATGTACTCAATTTTGGTCCTCAGAGCGTGGTTTTGACTAAGTTTTCCCAAGGATTTTCCAGGATGTCCTTGCTACGTGGAAAATCGCAAATGTACCTGCTACTCGTCAGATTTTCAAAATGTTAATAATATAACATCATGATTGAAAATTATTCCATCGATGAGTCAAGTTAGGTAGAGTTTTTATTCATATTAAAGATTTAGATAGATCTGGTTTTAGATTCAGTTTAGTTCTAGAGTCGTGCTAGTATTATAGTATATTTATTGTAAACTATTAAAGCTACGCTTTGAGTATGCGCCCATATGTATGATATTGAATATTATAGCTATGAATGTTTGTAAAATAGCACAGTACGTGACTAGAGTACCTACTTTACGAACGGATCAAATTTCAATAGATCGGAAATAGCAAATGCTGAAATAGCTTCCGTTTTAACTATTCAGCAAAGCTCGACGGGAAACCAATATCATGCTGAGCGACGCATAACTCACATACATACAACATACATATGACCTTTATTTTGAAAGTGAAATAAGTCTATGTGTGAGAATAAATATATCTCTAAAAATTTGTCCATATATAATTCATCCAAACTCAAATCAACTTAAACCAATCTAGAAATGAAAAAAAGCACAGTACAGTTATACCTCCGATAACGCATAGTAGAATTTCATATAATGTGTGCAACATATTTTCAACAACGAGTGCAAAATTTCTTCTATAACACCCTATTCTAGAAATATATCTATATAAATTGATAGCTCTATAATGGAGTTTTAAGAATTTCAAATATGGAATTGGATTTCCCGAATTATATAACGTAAAACCTTGCGTTATAGGAAAGTTAACCACACCTACACTCATCAAGATCAACGATTCAATCTCACATACAATTTTTCACCCCACATACAACCATTATCTTTCAACGTCGTTGTTAATAATTTAATTTTTCAACGCCGAAGACTAAATTAATATTTGGAAATAGTTCGCGAATCCATTAGCGTTCGGCGATAACGTCTACCTCTGACGACGTTGATCGATCGTCTTTCCACCGAAACAACACCATCATTCATTATATTATCATATATATAATATATTGTAAAAGTATTCACACGTTATTTTAGCACAATCGTATTGAACAAATCGCACAATCTGTCCGGTGTAGAAATCGAGAAAGCCGAGACCTTCTCGTTCTTGAACTTGAACGGTCGTTATGCAAATGGCACCGATGCGATGTCGACGAACTCCGAAACTCTATTTTTACCATTTTCCGATTACAATTTCGATATTTTAGCGTATGCTGATCTTTTTTTGTGACGTTGTAAAAGCTGGAAAATTAATTTTTCCGAGAGCACGCGATTCTCTTGCAGCGCGGTTCGCCTTTCGCGCCCGAACAAAATGGCGACCGTTATCGGTTTTATTGCGTACGGTTTTTTAATGAAATTTTGATTAATTTACGCTCGATTCGTTAATTTTACGACTTTGAGATTTGCTCAAGCTTATAGTCGATTAAAAAATATTAATTAAGAAACTTTTATTATTTAATATAATGTATGTGAAGAATTAATTTTCTCTAACTCATTACACTCTGATGTCGAGAATAGTAGATAAGAACGTATAGATTCAAAACGCGTTAACTGTAGGTATCTAATAAACTTTACTATTTTTTTTATTGTCTAAGGTTTTTTGAAAATACACGATACTTATTGCTAGACACGGATACGTTTTAGTTGAAAAATATAAATTCGACGAAACATACGATATAATCTGGTGTATAAGGAGGTCTTCTGCGAAAGCTCAAGACCTGTCGAAAATGGATTCCGCTTTCTGTGTAAGATACGAGAAAGGCTCACCCGAATGAATAAAACATGGCACAAATGTACTATAGTGTACGTACTACACACATATCTCATTACACGTAGGGAAGTGGTGTAGGTCTTTTTTTATCACCGGGGAGAGAAGATTCTCCCGCCATTATTCGATTCAATTGCGGAACGCCCTTGGACGTTCTCTTATTTTTCATAGACTTGTCGTTTCGATTGTTCTCACTTTTTTATTCGTCATGTCGCACTGCAGAGATCCTCAAACTGTAATATATGTTTAATTGTACCAAAATGCTTTTTATTCCTCACTCAAATCGATCAAAAAATAAAATTCTTTGTTCGCGCTATTTTTTTTTCGTTTTTGAAAAAGTGCGGGAGTTTCCGTAGCGTGGGATTTTCGATTACGCAAAACGAAATTGTTGTCGACACCTAAACTTGAAACGGATGCGGTTATGGTGATGATCGTGCCTGATGATCACTGCGGAGAAAGTGACCTCGGATCGTTGTCCATCTTCGACGATTGCCTCGATGACGTAAGCGAAAGTGACGAATTCGTCATTTCCGATTTATTACACTTATAAGAACGCAGTGGAACCTCGATTAACCGAATTGTTCAAGTTTAAAAAAAAATTATTACAACTCTAAATTTTTTGATCGCGATCAGATTAACGGTTTAAAAGAATGTAGGATACAAATAGGTAAGAATATTCGTAAAGCTAGTATAATGTTAAGGGTTGATAGGAAGACCTGATAATTTTTTGCCCCCAACTTTCTTCTTAAATCCGATTTAATTCCAAGTGTATGAACATTACTTTAATACGATTTTTCAAAAGAGAGGATCAAATCTTTAGACGGATCAAGTTTCCCCATACTCCTCTATACTTTGAATCGTATTAAAATCATATTCATCATATGAATTAGAACTTTCTTCTTTCTTTTGAGTTTCAAAGTCTGAAATTTTAACGTAAACGAATCAAAAAAACAAATATCAAAACATAACAGATTGATTCAGTTATAAAAATTACGAAAACGAAAATTTCATGAAAAAAATTCAATCAAACGTTGCGGAAATTGAGTTTTGACCGTTAATAGCGTTCTGATCGTTCTAGAACGTAACAAAACCTCTCATTGTATAACACACTCATAATATATCACATTCGAATTTCTAATCTAGCACTAATGTACGATCATGATCATCTACTAAAAGAAAAAAAGACCGATTCGTATTTAGAAAGTGCGTAACACGATGAACTATCGCATGACCCTTTCACTCTATCGAACGTGCGACTCGCACATTTATCACGATTTTAGTAGAATAATTTTGAATTATATCGATGTGAAATAATTTTCATTCTAAAATGAGTTATTTTATCATTTGTTGTAGTCGAAAAACGATTTGAGTTTCAAAAAAATATATTAAAAACGAACTATCGTGTCGAAGCATACGTTTTCAAATTAATTCTGACAAAATAGAATTTCGCATCATGTTAATAATGCATTTTTCGCTTTAATTATTATTTATACACAGGTTGATATCATTTTAATTATTCTCCATCACGCTTTTATTATATTATACTCGGTTTAATTTGAATAAATTGTGGGCGAGTTCAAAATTAGTTTGCGTAAGCTCTTGCGCTTTTCGCATTTGTGTTATTTTTTTTCCCGCGTTTTTAGCTCGAGGGGTGTTTTATACAAAAGTTTTAATATTTTCCGAAGCCAGAAAAATCGTGTTTCGCTGGAAAAAGTTTCCTGCTGCGAAATGGAAACGTGTCACGTGCGACATTCGAATGCTAACTACTTTTATGCGAAATTTTCAGATCGAGAGTTTGTTAACCTCGCTTCGTATCGGTTTATCGAGACATTGAACTCGTTCGGAATGCTTTTGAACTTGAATTCGGTTCAATAACTCGAATTATTCATGAGATTAATAAATAAAAATCATTACAAGTCTATGTTCCTAATACGGTATATAGAAAAAACTTGAAATTACCACATCAAACGTAGGAAAATCCAATTTTTTCCCCGGAAAAGCCTACGTATAACAATTTTCACGACGCTCAACATTTGAAGAGAGCCTAATAAATTATGGATTAATACACGTAAACAAGGGTGGCTTATGAACGAGGGATGATCGAAATACAACCCCCTTTTCGAGGAAGACCTCGACAATGACGTCATATGCTGATTTGACGTCACACGATTCTTTCTACTCGGAAAATTCGAGTGGTTTTCGTCGTGAAATGTGTTTTTCACGAAATCTAGATAACGTGTGAATAATTAACGTGCAATTTTCGATAGCTTCGTGTATAATTTTGTGGCGAGCTTCGGTGCTTTAGAAATATATTTGGATATTTTTGAACACAATGAAGTGTGTTTGAAAAGGATAAGAAAAAAGTGAAAAATAGTCTCTTTTCTATTGTGGAAGAAGATTGAGTATTTTTCTGAATAGAATGAGAGAATCGATTTGGCGGTGAAAATGTTTGAAAAAAATTGAGATTTGAAAAAATATTAAATTTTTCGTTTTAGTATTGCATAATCGAACAATAACAACTCATATACAGTGTTGGCAAGTTATATATTTAAAATAATGACGAACTATGAAAATACATCTTTCAGAGGTTTTCCAAGTATTTATTTACTGTAACGAGCATTGTTAGATTATTAAAGAGAAAGGAACGAGAAGCTTTACAGACATCTCCTTCGCGTATATATGTCTGTATCTAAATATTTGACACGATACTATTACGATAGATATCTAAAGATGTGAACTTGATTTTGTGCTGATATGCAATCGACTGTTGTGTATTGTATTATTGACACGACATTAGACAGATTATGTTTGAGGTTAGGTTTGATGTAAGGTATGAGGTTAGGTTTGAAGTGGTTTGGGGTTATGTTTTAGGATAGCTTTGAAGTGAGGTTTGAGGTTAGGTTGAAGGTGAGTTATGAGGTTAGGTTTGAAGTGGTTTGGGGTTATGTTTTAGGATAGCTTTGAAGTGAGGTTTGGGATTAAGTTTGAGGTTAGGTTGGAGGTGAGGTTTGAGGTTAGATTTGAGGTTAGGTTAAAGTAGGCTAACCTGCGGGCGTGAGCGGCAGCCTGGTGGGTGTGAGGGGCGCGGGGGCCGGCCTGTTGTCGGGGCGAGTCTGCCTGGCGGGGACTGCGGGGACTGCGGGGACTGCGGGGACGGTGGCGACTGCGCCCCTCGCCTCCCCGCCAGACGGGTCGCCGCCCCCCACGCCTGCGCCCCCTCCGCTCTTCTCGTTCTCTATCTGGAGCTGCAAATTCAAACAAATATTAATATTGATATACATATGTATGTACATAGACGTTCAGAGATGAAAAATTTAATCATATCAGTATAAATATTCTATTGTCGAAACGAATCTCTATTTTTTCGGCGATAATTGGTTTTTTCGATTTCAAGTTCGAAGTTATTCAAATAACTATAAATCCTATCAATATAAATGATTGGAATATATTATAGAGAATATTTTATTTGAGATTGTTTTCGTACATATGTGAAAAAACCTTGATCGATCACATTTAGGGGTGAGAAATGGGGTAAAACTCACCCCTTTCTCTCCATGTGTTTTCTCATCTAGATTGAATCAAACGATTGAAAACTAAACTTATTCCAAATTTTATGATATCTGTCAGCCGAAACCTTCAGACGATGAAATAACAAATAATTGTATTATTTTCACTTTAATTTAACGTAGATCACATTTTACAATTTCGCAAGAAAATAAAATCACATTATATAAACTCTAATGCGAAATCAAATAGAAATTTAATTCGTGCGTAATTATTTTATTCAATTTCGCCATCATAACTTTGGATGTAATTTCCCAAGTGTCGAAACAGATTGCTAACAGAGAAATACGAGAAAATACGCTAAAAAGTCAAACTTCACATTAAAACAAAACTCTTAGGTACTGTATTAAAAAAACTCACCGAAAGCAAACATTAATTAAAATTAAAATCCAAATCTTTTCTCAAAATGAGAAAAAAACGCTAACAAAAAGTAAATCAATCTACTAAAGTACTTTTCATCGAAAATTTATCAACTTTCAGCGCCACTCGGTTATTTTTTCATAATCTACGTCAATATTTGGAAAAAGTGAAAAAGCAAACGATCTTCTTTCAAAAAGAAAACGTCTCATTCGAGGAAACTTTTTTCCTTCAACGTCCAATATCGGAAAACCTTTTTTTTCTAAGCAAGAAAAACGTTACCGAAATATTCGGATTTCCTAACTATTTTAGAACTTGATCTGAGTTCGGACGTAAAAAATTGTGGAAAATCGTCGAAAATGACACTCGAACGATATAATACGGTATTGTTTTCGACTAATGGAAGCCTGTTAATAATCCGAAATGGAAAAAATGTGTTCGCAGTGTCGAAAGTACGGCGATAAATCAATTTCGATTTTTTTAGTACCCTGACATCTGACACTTTGAAAAAAATGTACGCGTCGTGAATAATTTTCTTTTCAATTTACATTTTTTATTTGGAAAATTTTGCCTAATTTTCACCGAAGGATCTTTTGATTTATCGCTCGTAACCTATTGTTATTTAATTTGTGCACTGACATTTAAAGGGCGTGGAAACTTTGTACGTTTGCAATCGCTGAAAATTTGATACTAGGTAATTTAATTATTTCGACTTTATAAATACATAAATAAAAATAAGACTCATCTCAAAATATCACACATAAAATTCTCATCTTAAACTCGATATGAGTCTTTGATAGAAAAAAGTGTTCAAAAATGAAAATATTCTATATTTAACCTAATTTATAATATTCGATTAATACCCATGAATTAAGATTTTTTTTAGTGAATTCATCTTTTGCAATGAAACTTTCCACACATAGTCTAAAAAGGTATCTTTATTTATAAAAAAAAAAGTAATTTTGGTGACAAAATAATGTAAAAAATTTGGAACGCGTACTGAGATTTATCATCAAATCACTGGACCTCCTCCTGCTACCTATAAGTACATGCTCAACTTTGACTGTACTTTTCTCAAAATCACTTGTACCCCTTGGTGTTTTCATTCATCGAATAAATTTGATACAAACACATTTCTGTGGATATCGGAAAAACGATCATGTAAATTCGACTTTAAAGCACCGTAGCAATTTAAGCACGCGATATCGCGCGAAAACAACGAGACCAAAAGTGGAAAAGTCGTTCGAAAACACTTTTCCGAAATCGATCGAATTTTACTGCCACGTGAAAATCGACTTGTGGAAAACACGTGGACTTTTCCTACGGAGGCGTAAATAAAAGTCGCCCACTATAAATAGGCTGGATTATTTCTATTTCGGGAAAAACGATGCGATTTTCCGAGAGTTTAACGAACGATTAATATTTACGTTCGTTCGAGGAATTTGTGTAATTTCGCACGAAACGTATAAATTTGTTGATATTATTATATTATTATATTCGTTAAATATGGAGATGGGGAATGTTTGCTTTGATCTTGTTTGAGGTGTGTTTTAGAACTTTTTAACGTTTGATGCGAGGAAAAGTTTCGATTTTGAACCTACGCGGGTGGAATTAATTGTTGACATTTCGGAAATTCGATAAATTAAACATTTTTTGTGAAAATTTTCAGTGTAAGTTTAAAAAGCCATTGTTAAGAACCATTATTTTTATTCTTTAAAAAATGAAATGAAATTTTTGAGAAAAATTTTACGAAAAACTGAAAATTAAAATTTATCAAATTTAAGAAGAGTGTCCACATTTAACACCGATAGTTTCTTTGGAAACCATGTAAACAGGTTTTCCTTTTCAATTCACGCAAAACAATTTTTAGTTCGAGTAAAATGATTCCATTTGAAAAAAATCATGTAGCATGAAACGATTTAGTGAAATTTTTCAAATATTAAAAATTAAAAAGCTATAGGAAATTAAAAAAAAAGCAATCAAAATACAAACAACATTTCTAAATTCATAATTATAGTAAAATTATTAAAATTGAAAGTATGTAAAATAAGTCGAGACTCAACAATAAAATATAATTTCAAACAGATTTCACATGATTTTCAATTTTTATCAAAATATTCACTATTAAAAAAAAATATGAAAAGATTCTGTAGTTGCCGGAAACTTATCCGAAAATCGATACGAGTGCAAAAGGTTAACAGAGTGTATAAAATGTTCAATTGTCTATATCCTATTGTGAAATAAACTAGCTTGAATGCCAACAGAGTGATTGTTGACCTTTCTGTCTACAATATAAAAGGGATTAAATCTATGAAAAGGACGTTTTATATTGAATTGAGATGCTGTTTTAAGATTATGTCAAGGACGCTATCTCCTTGACCTAAATTCGCCTAAAATATCAAATTTCGCGAATAATATCAATATGAAATCATTCGGTAAATTTGCTTAAGCCGAAGCTTGATTATTGAAATAAACGAGCTGTAATTGAATATTAGCATAGATTGTCATCAAATTTTTTTATCAAAATCATTTATAAAAATAAACGTTTATGAATTTATTTTCCTTAATAGAATACAATACTTTGTTTTCGTTAAAATCATTTTTTCATAACATTAATTAGTTTCCCAATCTATAATATTTTTAGAATTAATCATAGGATACAAAGAGTAACTTTTGAATATGCATTTAATACTTTGATATTCTTTTGCATATGACTAACCTTTTTATTTTCGTTTCGAAGGGTAAATTTCCTTGAAAAAAGTACAATTTCAGGATGAACACAAAGGTTAAGGGTTGATACTATGTAAATAGGCGTTTAAGTTGGCTCTACAAAGTTCAACCGTAACAAGAACAAATATCAAAAGTCGGTTCGCCTTCGTGTTTCATGAATTTTAAATGTATTCGGATTATTGGGTTACCAAAAAAAGTATGTGCGTTTTCTTGAACAAACATCGAAATCGAGAGGGCGTAATGAAAATTGATTTTCCGATTCGGTAACTTTGGAAAATGACATCAAATTATGTACATATGTATTTAAATGATTATTAACTTACTCCTACTTTTAATCAGTTAATTTTGTAAATGATTAGTAAATATTATGGAATTGTTCTATCAATATATTCGTAGTAAGTTAATATGTATTTAGTTAATACATTTAAGATGATTTTCATATAATAACACTTTGAACTCGACAATCGACAAAGTTTAAAACGTTCGATATTTAACATAGCAGTTTTTGCATAGCAAACATATTAAGCACGGACTACACTCACGATTAAATTCAAGTCAAAAGTCTATAGAATCACTAAAAACGTCAGGCCGCAAACATACAGACTTGCACCGCTTTCATAATAATCAACTCCCATATCATAAACAATACATCGTTCGTTCGTATGCTCGAGGTGTTTTACAACCTTCGCTCCCCTGTCGGGCTTCTACCCTTGACATTACGAAAACCCGCATCCTGTTGATCCTGTGGGGGCCCCGGGGCGGGGGCGGAGTCCCCGGGGGCCCAAAAGACCCCCCGAACACCTCCATAGACTCGGGGACGATTGAGTTTGCGAGAAAATGGCGAATGTACGAAATATAATATTTTTACTATCTGCTGTGATCCGGCGTTGCTCGAGGCTCTATGGACTTTTAGTTGATTGCGAACATAGTATTGATATATATCTATATAAATGTACATATATCTGTTTTAAATCAATGTAAGTAAATATTTGATTAATATTATACACTGTCGATTTTGATTCTGGACACTTTTCGTAATGAATTTTATTGATGAATTTTATTCGTTGATTTGTAATGATTGGGTTTATTATTTGAAGAGTTATCAAGCATGGTTCATAATATTGCATTTGCTTTGTATTTTGAAAAACAATAACACTACAAATCGTTATGATATCGTTATTCGTAGAAGCGCAAGCGATTTTCCATGAAAGAGCTTTTGTCGGCGATAACGATCGTTATTTACGGCTTTATTAGAAGCTTTGGCTTATTTTACGCTGTTAAATTACAAACTTTGTTCGCAATAATGTCACTTGATTACACAATGAGTCGTAATATTGATTTTCATACGAGTGCTAATAAAGAAAAGTTCGAAAAATGTCACGATTTTCATAGCGTTCAAATTGAATCGAAACATAACACTTAACTCTGGAAAAAATTCAATAAACCAATCAATTTCTTTCAAAATAATCAAATTATGTGCTTTATCTTTTTCGTCATAATGAAGGCTTTCGCGTATAATGTTGTACAAGGCCGAGAGAGCAATTTGAAAAAAATGTAGTCGCCGCAATTTTTTCGAAAAGTTCATCATAATTAAAATTAAAAATAATCAGAGTTTACACATCGATATTCATATAAAATTATCACATTTTCACACTCAAATAAAATGGCGATTAAAAAATGTACAGAATGTATAAATCTATAGTAGGATATTTAGAATTTTAAGTTAGGTTGGTTTTAGATCATGTTTTTGGTAAGTATTTTTTACATTAATGAGATTACACTGAACTTTTATGTTATGTTTGATTAAGTGTCATCGATACAAATTTTCTATTTCAAAAAAAAAATCGTACAGTGTCAAGTATGTGAATCAAATAATATGATTCAATTTTCAAAATGCTTAACACCAATCGAAAACTATTTAACACGAAATGAAAAAAACAACCACAACCACAAAGTATCGAAAACAAAATACACCAAAACACTTCATCAAATATAATAATAGCCTAATTCCGCACATGAATGTCCCGTCCAATGAAACGCTACATTCCTGTAACAACCCCGTTAACAAAACACTATCATTTACGCACATTTTACATGCAGACACGAAACAAAATACACATCATATTTTCATTGATATTAAACAAATCGATCAATCGCATTATAAACACACTCACATTTCTTCGTCTGTACCAAAACTTCATATCAACCGAAACAGCGCAAAGACGAGATTTCTCACGATGCGGTCCACGCCCCGAGAAATCCCGAAAGATCACATTTTCGAATCCCGAGAAATCCCGAATGTGCGACGAAACGAACGAAGTCCCGAGACGAACTGCACCGAGATAAAATGGCGCCCCCGAAATGCAAACCCTTGACCCACATCCCGCCCCTGCGCACGCCACTGACAATTTTTTATTTTTCATAACATTTTTTTTTTAATTCTGTTGAATTCGATCAAATTAATGACTGTTGATTGGATTCGATTTTAAATTTTTATTATATTCGATTTCCGTTCTTAAACCCTATTTATATTGCAACGTATACAAAGTTGAAAATATTTGTTTGTTAGCAAGAATTTGATTTTTTATCGCAAAATATGTTTTATGAATCTAATTAAAGCGATAACATTGTTTATTTTTAATAGATACATTTTAGTTTCTTCATTTTTTTAATAACGATATGCATTTGATATGTGTTTGAATCTAATTATTATGTTTACTCCGATGTAAAGTGGTATGAAGCGCACACTAATTAGTGCTATAACATACATACATATAAGATTGTTATCATGGATTAATACGATATAATAGTATTCCAATCTATATTAAATTTATATTGTTTTATATACTGTAATATACTTCATTATCGTCAGATTGTTATTTGTGAATAAAATGAAATATTCACAAAATCGAACATTAGAATACATTTGAAGATCTCGTAAAATGAATTTCCTCAATTGTATAAGCCGAAAAATACTCAAATTAGTGTATCCTATGTATTATAATATATAATAATACCTACAAATATTAATACGTTTACAAAATATTCAATGTCTAAAATACTTAAAAACGCATCATATGTACACACAACGAGTAATGAATTCGTTGAAATTATCAACGGGGTTAGAATGAAATTATAAAATTCACACACTGCACAGACAGACTGACAAATTAAGTTAAAATATAGTATAAAATTTGATAAAATACGAAACAATTTAGATGTCAAATCATATTATATTTCCGTTTAACGAGTTATCAGTCAATTAAAAACATCAACGCGATTATAAAAAAAATCATCGAACCGATAGACAGATGAAAAAACACACAGACAAATCAGCACTATTATTATATTTAACAAGTGAATAGTACAAAAGACACAAATGAATTTTTTAATCGAAATTGAGTTAAGTACAGAAAATGGTTCTGTATAATATTATATATAGAACCATTTTCTGTACTTAACTAAATTTCAATAAAAAGGGTCACTTGTACCTTTTGTATTATTCAGTCGTCATTTTACATGTACGTAAGGAGTAATCAGCTAGTTAAAAGCATCCAAACGATCAGAAAAAATCATCGAACGATCAGACAGACAGACAGACATACAGAGACACGGAGACAAATCGTCACGATTTCGATACGAAAGATGAGAGAAAATGTCGGTGACGTTTTATACGCACCACCTTGGGCTTGTCGAGCATGGTCCTGTCCTCAGGGGGGGCGCGAGCTGGGGCGGAGTCGCGGGGGGCCCGCGCTTCGGCGGCGGGGGCCCGCTCCCGGCGCGCTCCAGTGCAGGAGTGCCGAGGCGAGGCGCCCCCCGCACTACCCCGCACTACCCCGCACTACCCCGCGCCCCCGACGATCGATATGCCCGCCGGGGGGGAGGGGGGAGGGGGGAGGGGCGGGGGGAGGCGCGCACGGGGGGTGGGGGCGCTGCGCCCTTATTGCCGGGACGCTGCCTTTTCGGGCTTTGTTTATTTATCTTTCGAATCGCCGACGAATGGAGGGGACCGGGGGGAGGTGAGGGGGGTTTTTATTTTTTCATTTTTTGATTCATTTATTTTCATTTTTATTTTGAATTAATAGTTTTTGTTTTTAGTAGAGGAGTCGATTGGATTTTGCTCGTGTTATGATCGTGTGGGTTGAAGATATGATGTGGGGGTTTGGGGATGTTTTTTAATTTTTTTTTTTCGGATTAGAAAAGATGCGTTTTTTATGAGTTAATTTATCTGTGATTTTTGTTGAAATGTTGTTATTGGGAGGTCTTTTTTAATTATGGTTATTTTTTATTTAAAACATTTTTGAAGTGGAGAAAAGTCGATTGATTTGTACTCTCTATTGAGAAGACAAAATGTCCCAGGGGATCCGAAGGGTCATTTTTCATTTTGGTAATTGTTAATTTATCAAATGTTTAAGTCAGAAATTTCAAAAATAATGAATGAATAATTATCAAAAAATGATTATTTTATCAGTTGAATTAAAATTCACGAAATCTAACGTGTATCATATTTTTTTCAAATTATTTTATAACACCACTATTTCTATATTATTCCGATAAGGAATAAAACATCAAAATATTATATTATTTCTAAACAAAAATAATTAAACATTAACAAAATCAAATAAAATATAATATATCAGAACAGTAGAATCTGACCTCATTGTCAAACTAAATCCTTGCCTGTTGCTTGAACTCCACCTTAATCCAGCATCACTAGATAAACCTAGTTTCATTCCAACAAATAAAATAATCGCTTTGTAACATTTATATAAAACTATACAAAAATAATATTTACAATGTTTTCCCATACATAAAACGAAACTCATTCGTATCACCAATTTCCACGTCAATGTTGATGTCGCATGGAAAAAAAAAACGTCACGCAAATTTCATTCGTGCCAATGTCAACCTTAAATTGCCCACAACCAATATTATAATTTTAATAACGTGCATTTGTACGTTTGTACGTCTGTCTGTCTGTACGGAATTTTTTATGGAAAATCGTCAAGTATAAAATTCAGACGATGCAATACGTGATAAAAATGATAGAAATAAATTTCAAAAAAGCACAAAAAACCCCTTAATTCTTTTCATATTTGTATCTATTAAATTTTGTGATCTTAATTACATCTTTCGATTTCGAATTTTCGCGTGTTTTCCCGGGATTTTTCCCCGTTTCGGGGACTTTTTACGATTTATAATGTTTTATCGAATGAGGCATGGCCTTATGCCGGTGCCAGTGCGTATTGCTGGTACGGAATGCGTTTTCTATGCCTCCTCGTATCGGCGATGCATTAAAACTGACATAATTATATACGGCGATGCTTCAAATTAGACGACGACTTGTGGGGGGAATGTCGTGAGTTCCTATGGAGAATTCTGATTGATGCGATTTCGCGGTTTAGAGTTTGAATTTTGATTTAGTGACGTTGTTAAGCCTGGTTTTATTTGTGAGCTTCGAACGGTTGTCAGTTTTAATTGTGGGTTGAAATTGATGATGAACGATAAAATAATATAAATTTAGGATCGAACTTTTCAATCGTTATTAAATTCGAGTGTTAGTTGATGTTTTTTTCTTATTGAATTCTTATTGCTAATGCGTTCAAATTTTATAAGGAAAAAATATCAATTAGCACTCGAGTTGATTAACTAACATTTGATAATTCGGATCTAAAGTATGTGATTGTTTTCTAAAAAAAAAAATAATGATTTTTTCTTGTATAAAGATACATTGATTATGAATTGAATAAGAACTAAAAGCATGAAATCGATATAACTAATATATCTATTTTTTTAGTAACGAATCATTTTCTATTTAATTAATCCTTCTTCACTTTAATGTTACCCATTTTTATTTCAAATCAATTCGTTTTCCAATTTTTCGTTTCAATTTTTAAGGTATCAGAATCAATATAAAATGAAAAAGAGACAATTTGAAATGAAAATTATTTAATTGAAATTAAAAAAAAAGTCAATTTTGGAATGAAAAATCTGTACAGTAAATAAAAATATCGTAAATTCTCTGAAATTTCTACTCAAATACTTAATGACTTTATAATTCTATAATTATTTTCCTAACAAAAGAAAAACCTTACTACTACTATTCAGTATTATTCTGCTTATGTTATACGGCAATATTTTCTACATAAGAAACGCATTACAGAAACATTCCTATGGAGTCGAACATCAACCGACTTTCTTATTATATTACAGTTTTACAACAAAGCTCAAACGAAAGGGATTAAATCGACTGAATGCGGTACATCATAATTCAAATTCACAAAGAAGAAAGATCGGGTGAAATTCATTTTGGAAATTATCACCATTCAAGTGAAAGTGCGAACGAACCTTTATGGTGTTGTGAGCTTCGAAAACGGAAAATAACAAAACCACTATAAATAAACAAATGAACGCATGTATGTGCGTAATAATCGTAAACCATTATCGAAAGAAATAAAGCTGTGTTCACACAGAATTATTAAGTAAATGGATATAACTTCACTACTGTATGTAACTTCGTCAGATTTTCTTTAAAGAAAATATAAAATTGTTTTTTTTTTTTCATCTGGAAAGAATATTTTTTGTAGAAAGTACAAGATATGAACGAATCTGTGTGAACCCAGCCTTAAAGTGAACGTTTTCAAGCCCACGTACGATTCGCCATAATTTTTCGCCATTATATCTAACAATAGACTTTCGCATGGAAAATATGACCTTTCATAGTGTCGTTATTTATTTTTTTGGTTGCCCATCAACTCATGTCATTCGAATATATAGCTCGATCACCGAAATGTAGACATTTGTCTACATTTTTGTCATTTGCCTATTTTTTTTTCGGAAATATGCTGCTTTTGTATGCGAGACGTTTTGTGTTTGGTAAGGAAATTGTCTTATCGTAATGAGATATTAATATTCTTGTCGAATACTAACTCACTATATTAATCCAGACTTATTTAGTGATATTCATATTATAAATAAGTACCACGATTAATAAAAAACTACACATATAAAAAAAATCTTTTTATAAAAATTACTTCAATTTTTTCTCATATAAAAAAAAACGATTTTCTCATCACAACAATTTAAGCCCTTTTTGCGTAAGAGATCTGATAAAAATCATCAATTGAAAACACGTAGATGTTACATTGCGAAACCATGTGAAAACTGTCGACAATAATCATAACACTTCAACGAAATCACATAACAAGCACTTCTCGTTTGCACCGAATCGCTATAGCATCTACGTATTAATTACGCATTGTGAAAATCGTGGGAAAAAACCGTATATATGTATGTTGATGACTGGGAGAAAGGGATGCACTCGATAGCCGTTCAAAGCGCGCGAAATTCAAATTTGAACGCGTGTCGGTTAATTGGCGCTTGCGTAACTCAATTACGGAAGTGATTATTTTTCATTATAATATAATTATAATGAGTGTGCTTGTGATAGGAGCACACTCGATTGACGAGTCGCATGAATTCGGCGATTTTTAATATGTGTAATACTTTCTCAATTTACGCGATTCATTTTCAATGTAGTCAAGCAAAATGTTTATTACAAGAACAACAATATTGTATATGACGACCGAAAAGGCTAAGGGATACAAGTGACATTTTTGCCGAAATTGAGTTAAGCACAGGAATGGCTTCTATGCACGCTCATTTATTTGGTGGCAAAAGGATATAAACGAATTCTAAACGTGTGACAAGATATATCATCAAATCACGCGAGCTCATTCTAATACATGTAGGTACATAGTCAACTTTTAACGCGTTTTTCTCAAAATCACTTGTACCCCTTGGCCTTTTCAGTCGTCATATAATGAGATATATTTGTCTGTAATATTCACATCGAAAAAAAAATTTTAACCTAACTCATTTTTTATGTAGTTGTGATATAAAATTGTGCGATTGTCAAATAAGAATTATTTAGATTATCATATTTCTTTCTTTTGTTTATTGTTCTTAGTATTATGGAATAATAATAAAGTCTAAATTAGTCAGTTATAAATTGATTGTGCAAATCGGAAGATTACTGTACATTTGACAATTTGACTGACACAAAGCGAAAACTAATGAGATTCCATATCATATTATTGAATATAATAAACTGTCGACGTTTCGAAATGCAATAAGCTTGTGTGTTCTTCAATATTTCATAAAGAAGCTCTAAAAGTGTCTCATATTTAAATACGAATTATTTTTACCTCAATTTGAAAGCAGGTGTGAAAAAATAAGGTTTCTCTTTGTTCCTGTGACTAATTTCTGTTATGATTATTTTTCGAATTGAATATAATAATATAAACGAAACGATTTTGAAAATATTTCGAAATTTGCAAGGTTATTTCTAATTGATATCGGCTTTTATTATCATTGTTCAGTTTTGTGGAAAAGTTTTCGTATATCAATTATCGTTAAATGAATAATCGCTATATTTTATGACTAAAAAAAAATAATTTCAAATTAGCTAATGGATATTTTCGATATGTTTTTGTCACGAACAAGTGATTTAAAAAAACGAATCAAATGAAAATAATAAAAAAAAATATTTTGTTCAAATTCTAGTTAATTTTTGTAATTATTTGTACATACATATATTGAAAATCATCATTAAGATTAACCACGTGTTATTATAATTCTCATCGAAAATATGAATTCACTCTAAAGAGCCTTACGTTTTTTTTATTCATCATATTTAATCTTTACAATTAAATAATTCCTTTGGATTAATATTTCAATGAAAAACACCATATTAGTTTAAATATTTACTAAAAATATTTGACGAACCTATAAATAATAACGTTAGCACCCCTAGTAAGTTTTCAACGATTATTTTTGTAACTTTACAATAAAAATTTCTAGGGTCCCTAATTTTAAACGTTATCGTTTGAGAGTCAACCTAATAACAACGAAAATTAATACTCATAATACTAAATTAATAATTAATACTCACATCGTATATAAGCATATTTTTCTTTTCTTTCTTCCTCGTCTTGAAGTTGAACTTAACTTTCGCAACGTTCAACAATTGAATGTTTGAAACGAAAACGAAAACTTTTTTTCGAAAAACTTCTTTAAATTTTTATTTTTAACTTTTTTTAAAAAAAAAAAAAAAAACGGAAAAATCACTCGACAACGAATACGATAAATCGATCGATTTATCTGTAGATCGTCGATCGCGATCCGACAATGGCCGATATTCGACGTTTTCGGGATCAGTCCGCGGCGGGCATAGCGTCTCGGTCGACGGCCATGACAACAATAAAACGTTCCCGCTCGTTTGTCGCGGGGGTGGCTCGGGGGGTTGGCCACCCTGTCGCGTGACGCAGGGCTGCCATCCGTACGCGGCACGTGCGTGCTTCATGCTCGTACTTCAGTCGGATGCGTTCGGACTAATCGTTTATTTACTGTTTATCGTTAGATGAACCCATAAGTGACGACGCGTATGACTGATTGACTTTCGTTGCACCGATCGTTTGAAAAAAGTCTGCAATTTCAACTTTTAAAAAATAAGGGTTTCGATTTTACTTCGGCTTTTGAATATTAAATGAGAATGGGGCACATGATCCTTTTGGGACATTTGATGCTCCCTTTTGTTATTAGGTTCTCGTTTCCTTCTGGGAAAATGTATTCGAAGAAAAAAATCGTGTTATTTAAAAATTATAAAGGTTTTTTTATCGTATTTGAATGATGTTTCAATCGAAATTAAGTTATTTTTACAACAAAAAAAAAATCATCACAAATCTAATGTAGAGTATCATTCAAACAACTCTCAAAATATTAATGGCTTTCAGACATATTTGTTGATTAATAAACTCGAATTAAAAAAATACACTACGTTTCATAAGCAAACTAATTAATAACTTTGATAACCAGTCAACATAAATCACACGTTTACGAAATTGAATCGAATCAACCGTTTTCTCCTCATCAATCAAAAAAGAAAATGATGTAACTCTGACACGATTTCAGTTTTCGAAAAAAAAAGCATATTTGCACTTAAATGCGATCGAATACATTTCCTGATTCATCATGAAATAGCATTCAGATGGATCTTTTGAAATATGCCCTTAATTATAACTACAGAGAAAGTCCACCTTTTTTCTTTCTGAGATATTTTGAGAAAACAACAAATGTTTCATTGAAAATTCGTTATACATATTTCATGAAATATAACATTATATTTTACAATGGTTCACAACAGTATTAACTGAATTTTTTTTTTTTCAATAATTGTCATAATTAAAATAACCTTTTTAACAGCGCTACATTTTTATACGAGCAATAGAAAAAAATAAAAACAATAACCCTTTACTTAGAGTTTTTTTAAAAACAATGTCGAAAATGACTCGACATGTGAATGCAAAAGATTAAAACATTCCACATACGCTTGGTATGATTTTCACGTAACCTTATCGTGTACATTTCAATGTCTCGCTTGTACTATTTTTATTTTCAATGTCTTATTGAAAGCTTATTTCGTATTCAATGTGATATTATGAAAAAATGTACGTTTGCTAGCTTTTCGAAATTAAGAATTTTTCAGAATTTCCCGTTGGGAAAGCCTTTTCAGGCTTTTCAGGCTTCGGTGCTATGGGACCCATTGTCGTCGTTGCTTTTAACAAATTGGCCTCGCTAACGCGTTGTTTACCGAGAATTACTTAGAAATACAGAGTTGATTAATTTAGAAATATGTGGCCTTAGAGATTGTAAGATTATTTCATAGAATTTTATAATTACGGACAAATCTCGCACATAAGTTTAATTTTAAATCGCATACCTCGGCGATCTCTTCTTGAGAGTCAAAATTAACAAAATTTAATTATTGATTTCTTTTTTCAAAAATAATTTCCCGCCTTTGACACATCGGTATAAACATGTGATTTTCCGGCCAGCCGTCAAGTGCGACGACACTCGGCTAATCCCGGTCACATTTTCCGAACGATGGTCAAAGAAACCCTTCAAGCAACCCTCACACGTTATTGAAAAAAGGTTTTTTTTTTTAAACGAGACACGATTGTATTGCACAATCTCACGTGTCGCCGCCATGTGCACGCCCCGCCAAAAAGGGCGGGAAATCTGCGCACGCGCGGTAGATTCAAATGTACTAAGCGCGCGTAAACTCCTTTAAATCTCATTAGGATTAGAGTCATCGCACGCGATCTTATCACGTTATTGTAATCGATTTTTTACGTATCATTTTATTAATAGTTATACGAGGAAATGCTGTTTCGTTTCGAAATCGAATTTAGTAGATCAGTTATCCAATGGAGGTTCTTATGAGTTCGAATGTCTATCTCTTTATTTTGCAGTCAGTATTTTGAATCAGTTGAAAATGTTGGTCAATTAAAATAAGAGGTTGACTCAAGCGGTGGTATTTTATTTCTAAAGAGTTCATGAAAACGAGTGGTTCTTATTGGAAAAGGTCAGAATCCATCATGATCAGTTTATTTGGCATTTACAGGTAAATACTTATAGTATGAATATATTTAATAACGAAGAATATGTACTTTTATTGTTATTTTTAAAAATCTTTAACATTTCATATTCAATAAAACTTAAATTTTATGAAAAACATTATTTTAGGTGGTTGATGCATTAATTCTACTATAAAAAAGTCTATCATAAGCAAAAAATAAAATAAAAACACCTAGCAAGCCTATCGTAATACATTATAAAACATTTATATTGCGTAAAATTACCGATTTTAGTGAAACTTTGAAAATCCATAAAATAAAGAGACTGCATATCAAAAGAATTCAATTCATTTGATTTACAATAATTTTTATTTAATAAATAAATTATATTTTCTTGATTTTACACGAATTTCGATTTCTGAATTCAAAATTCATTTGAAAATGAAAAAATGGAAATGGACGTTTGAAAGTAGAATATATGGCCAAAATTGAGTTTGACGTTTAGCACAAACTGTGGCGTCCGCCGCTGCCGGTTCGGTTTACGTTTGAGCTATGGCAGCTCAACGACTATTTTCTCAGAAATTAACCGGGTAAACTGTTTATTACTTTACTTAAACTAATAACGTTTATTATTTTTTTACGTTTTTCCTATTTACATTCGAGTATTTTGCACAATCGTCGACTTCCGGCAACTCCCACAAAATGTCGTTCGCTATACTCGGAAGTAAACATTAGTCATCTATTATGAGATTTTTTTATTGTGCCTATATATTTTATGTTCATCTTAACTCATTTGTACTGGATTCGTTAATTCTCATTATCGATTCAATTAAAATATATCGTTATATTTTGTGTATGTATTTATATTTATTGTGTGTAGAATTAAAAAAAACACAAATGTATCTTCCTTATATATCTAATTTGTAATGATTGTACGTCAGTGACGGTAACACTAAACGCAGTTTGAAAATAATTGCATTCACGCCGATACAAAACAGAAATGAAAATATTAATTACATTCATGCCGAGACAAAACACAAATGAAAATATAATTTACATTCTCGAGTCAATATTGAATTTATTATTGATTTAATGTATATTTCTTGATTAAAATGAAACTCGCACATGTTATTAATGAAACAATACTCAATTTGTTACATATGTTTTTTTTTCTTTTCTGCATATAACCACTTCTTGAAAATACATTTAATAAACTGATTCTCTCAATTTTCAGGTCACAAGGTCAAGAAGTGCGTAGAACGGTTTCTTTCCAAAATAAATCATCGGGGAGCATATCAGGATGCTCATCTTCAGTACATATTTTCCAATTTCCATCAACCAAATGAAGTGTTCTGTATTAAAGTTTATATTTACATTTTCAGATGTCACTAAACGAATTGGTGGATCCTCCAGATTGGGAAGAGTTATCTTCACGTTTGATATTGGATAGAGATCCTTTAGCATATCCGGCTAATGATGTCGATGTCTCCATCGTTCCTAGAAAAATTAGAACCATCAAACATGCAATGCCCGAGGAAGATTTGTGGGTTTTTTTTTTTCACAATTTCAGCACCAATTTTAGCGAATTAATCATAATCTCGCTCTCGTTGCAGATGTGATGTTTCTTTACATGTACGAGAATGCGTCAGGTGCCACACATCAGATTGGGTTGCAGTTGATTATCAGTATCGTTCTTTTTCCGGTTCTTGTTGTTCACGGGAAAAGATAAATGAAAGAAATGTAGTTTTACAATCAATCCCAAGGCAAGATTATGAAATTGATATCGATACCCAAATTGTTTCTACTCCGAGCGAAGAAATGACACTACAGGTACAAAATTACTAACAATTTCAAAATTAAAAATAAGTTTCAACCAAATATTATTTGTCAAAAAAGGGATATTCTCAACCCTCAAGTGGACGCCAATCTGTATCGTCTATTTCTTCTGCATCTTCATGTAATGATACATTAACACCGCGTGGATCTTGGGCGAGTTTAGATCTTCGTAGCTCTTCATCAGATCCACTTTTACCAGATCTTCTGGAACGAAGACCGCCGGAACAATTGGACCAATTGAATGAGACAAGACGTATGGAAGGTCGTAAAGGAGGATTGTTAGGATTGTATGCTTCTTATATCGATGATGAAGAAGCCGTTGAGAAACGTGTTCAAGCTGAACCTCCAAGTGAAATAATCGGACATCGTCTCCTTGTTACCTGTCTTGATATAAAGTAAACAACAGATCTTTATATTTGATATTAAGTCTATAAATATTCATTAAAATGTGATTTATTGCAGGTTGGATATTGAAGTTGAACCGATATTTGCATCAATGGCTATTTACGATGCTAAAGAAAAGAAAAAAGTTTCTGAAAATTTCTATTTTGATATGAATTCGGAAATAATCAAACAAATGTTGAATTCTCACATAGCTCATTGTGACGTTTCCACATTGAGCCGAAGTGCCGTTTTCGATATCACTCATCCAACTCCCGATCTTTTCCTCGTTGTTAGATTAGAAAAAGTGTTACAGGGTGATATAAATGAGTGTGTAGAGCCTTATATCAAAGATGATAAGGTATAATATAATCTTTTGATATAAATTTCAATTTGATACATTATTCTATGAACTAAAAACTTTCAGAGTCGAGATAAAGTGAGATTAGGTGCTATGGCTGCTTGTGAACGACTTGGAAAATATAGAATGCCTTTTGCATGGACTGCCGTATATCTGATGAATATCATATCTGGATCAAATAGCCTCGATAGAGATTCGTCTATAAATTCAGATAAAGAATCTGTTTCTTCTTGTTCTCAAAGCAACAGTCTAGGTATTTGCGATTTCTACAAACTTTTTTGATAGATTTGCAATTTTTTTATCTTTAATATTATTGGAACAGACCGCAAATCATCAGCTAGTAGTCTCGAACACTTCAGACGCCAAGGAACCGGTGGTTCGTTGACTCGCAGAGGCTCTCTCGAAAGAAGGGCACACAGTCAAAACCCGATGCATTCTTCAGGATCGGAAGAAATAGCCCATCACTTGGATACGTTCAAACCAATTAAAATTACGATGCATAGCTTTTTCAAACAGGTTAGTTTATTTAATACATATTAAAATGAATTTGTATATCATTTATATAATAGGTAGTAGATTTTGGGTTGTTTTCATTAATTTACCTATATTGAAAATAATAACAATTATTTTTAATATAAATTAATTTAACAATTTATTTTTGAAAATATTTATTCAATAAATTCAAAAATTTAATATTTGAAATAAAACATCGAAAAAATTCAAATTTCGTACATTATTGTTTCAAAAAAAATTTTTTTTTTTTTAATTTAAATGGATAGCCACTAAAGAGATATTACACCTACTTGAAATACCGCGAATTTGCCGAAACCCTTGTTGCTTGTAGTTGGATTGTGCATTTCTACAAAATGCATTTGCACTGTTGATAAATTGCTTTGATTCTTCGGGATGCATTTTTGCACTTTATCAACCTATTCAAAATTTCAAATATAGGTAAATGCTTCATATTATTTTAGGAAAGCGACAAAATGCGAGATGAAGATTTGTATAAGTTCTTGTTGGATCTGAAACGACCTAGTTCTGTGATGAAAAAGTTGAAGTCGATTCCTGGTACTTTAACTCTCGATATATCGCCATGTCCCGATGAAATCAAAAACGGTCTTACTCCAGAATTGATCAAATTGAATCCTTACAATGGTAAAATTTTCATTTGCACCTAAAGTCTTAGTTATTTTATATCAAATGATTTTTTTTCTATTTCAGATGACAATAGTCGACCCTGCAAAGAAATTTTAGCTTTTCCACTGTTTCCTATTATGATACCACATTATCAATATAGAAATTTGTTATATGTTTTTCCGAAAGAGTTAAATTTCACTGCATTCACATCTCGAACTGGTTCTGCGAGAAATATTGCTGTAAATTAAACATATTCTTATGAAAATTTATCCTTTTATGATATGATAATTTTAAATTAAATTTATAATTTAGATTCGAATTCAATTGATGGCTGGAGAAGATCAGTCTCTCGCATTGAATTCGATATTTGGAAGAAGCTCGTGTCCTGAATTCACATCTGAAGCTTATACGACTGTAACATATCATAATAAGTGAGTTAATCTTGAAAAAATGATTATTTACTGATAACAATTATAAATTATTATATTTTAATATTTTAGGTGCCCAACATTTTATGATGAAATAAAAATCAAGTTACCCGCTAATTTAGGCGATCAACATCATTTGCTTTTTACATTTTATCATATCTCATGCCAGAAAAAGCCTGTTACAGCACCAGAGCTTGAGAAGACGATTGAAACACCCGTTGGCTATACAGTAAGCTATCAGATTTATCTAAAATTTCTCATCAAATATCGATTTTCATGAAAATTTTCATCAAATATAAACAGTGGCTGCCTATGTGTCGTTCTGGGCGTTTATCATCCGGAGAATATAACTTACCAGTGATGCTCGAACCGCCACCACCAAACTATTCGTATATTTTTCCTGACGTTCTTTTACCTGGTACCAAGTGGATTGACAATCATCGTCCTATATTCACAATTTCTCTGGATCCTTACTCATCTGTCCATCCAATGGTAAGTGTATGATTACATATACATAAGTAGAAATTTTCAATTATTTTCATTCACCACCATTCATTATTCAGGATTCTCAAATAGAAAGATTTTTGACTGCTTGCGAAGCAATACAATGTGGAATCATACCTCCTAGGATTGGATTATCGAATATGGAAGCCGAGTTGAGGAATAGGTGAGTTTATATTAATTTTTATTTCTTTGTCAGTTTAGGTACATTATTGTTTTTTGAAATTTCAGTATAATTGAGCTTCCGAATAGTGGAATCGAAGCTTTGGTAAAGAGTTTACCAGTAATATTGGATAAACTTATACTCTTACTTGTGATGCCTCCTCAGTTGAACGGACAACAGTTGAATATTGCTCAGGATGTTTTTTGCTGCATTACTCAAATATTCACCAACATTACAGTAATAATCTCATTTTTCCATGTAAAATCCTAATATTATTGCCTATATAACCAAATTTTTATGTCACTTCATAGAGTATGAATGAAAATAGTACTTGTGACTTTCACGGAAGAAGTTCTTTGTTAGGTTCATATGTACAGTTTCAATGCTTAGTTCCACGTCCTCACAAAGCGTTACCTTCGACTCAACAACAGTCTCACACTCCAAGTTTGTATTTATTATAATCTTTCAGATCAAATATTTGATTTCTTTTACATGATTTATTCAACTTTCAGGTGAAATACTTGAATGGTGTTCGAGTTTGACTGGATCTTCTGCAAATTCAAGTAACACTAACACTACAGCATGTAAAGTGCTTCATGAGGAACTCTCACTTCAATGGGTTGTCGCTAGTGGAACGACTAGAGATTTAGCAATGCAAAATTCATGGTTCAATAAATTTATGAATGTTTTAATCTTTTTTTGTGTTTCAAACTAATCAATTTTTTTTTATAGGACACTGTTTGAATTAATGATCAAATCAATGGTCGAGCAATTGTGGTGGAATAGCACGCTTGAAGTGCCAAGAAAAGCAAGATTCTCCGAACAATACACTGAAGACATCACAAGTCTCGTCACCAACATTACTTCTGAAATAATATCGAGATACACTAAAGATGGACGGTTGACTTCATCTCTCAACAACAGTTTGGCATTTTTCTTGTTCGATCTGCTTAGCATCATGGATAGAGGTTTTGTATTTGGATTGATCAGAACGTATTACAAACAGATGTCAAACAAAATTGCGTCACTTCCCGATGCCATTCCTCTCATACATTATAAGGTAATAGTGTATCGCTTTTATTTAGACAAAGAAATGGTCATAAACGATATGATTTATTTTTCAGGTCGCCTTTCTGCGTATCATTTGTTCTCACGAACATTATATAGCTTTGAATCTTCCCTACGGAACTCCATATACTAGTCCCACGAGCCCTTCGAGTCCTTCTCCATCAACTCATTCTTCGCATTCAGCTCATTCGGCACATAGCCATTCTTCTAATATGTCATATCAAGTGGGTATTTAAACTATTCAATCCTAATTTAAAGAATTTGAACTAACAATTCATTTCAATTCAGCTAAGCAGCGGAGACAAAGGATGCTATGCCGAACTCACTTCAGAATTCCGACATCAACATTATCTAGTCGGACTATTACTTTCTGAATTAGCAGCAGTTTTGGAAATCCAGAGTCCTATGTTGCAAGGGAAAGCTGTTTGTGCCGTCTTAAGTTTGTTAACTTCTCACGATGCAGACACTCGTTTCACTCAGCCCGAAGTCAAAGCACGTGTAGCCGCTCTTTATATTCCATTATTGGCGATAGTGATGGATGCCGATGCTCAGTTGTACAGAGGATTTTTGCAGGGAAAAGGTTCGTATTTATAAGCCTTTTATTATTTTCCTCCAAAATCTTTTCAATCATTTTCTTGTGATTACAGATCGATTACAATTGGGTGATGATTGTACAAACAGTTCTTCCTATTCCGGATTGTTAACTCCCGATTCTTGCGATTATAAAAAGGTATTAATCAATTGTTGGTGTAAAAGTATACAATTGTATATACTTATATCAGTTTTTTTATTTTATTTGAAGACATCTAGAGCTAATCTAAACAGTGAAACCACGCGAAATCTCTTGATGTGTTTCATTTGGGTGTTGAAGAGCGTTGACAAAGCAGCGATCACAAAATGGTGCAGTGAACTCTCTCCATCTAGAATATACACACTGTTGGAAGTGCTGAATCTTTGTTTTGCATTTTTCGAATACAAAGTAATTGATTCTTCTATAATGTTTCCCTTATTTCACATTTTCTTCGATTCATAAATCTTTTTGATTATTCCAATTTCAGGGCAAAAGAGAAATACAGAAATGTGCACAGCAAATTGTACGCAAAACTACCGACATGAAAACGAAACTAGAAGATGTTATTCTTGGACAAGGATCTGCTCGCAATGAGATGATCATGAGGCGTAAAGGTATTTTCATTCTTTCCAAACAATGATGTTCCATATATATATTGAAAATGTAATGAAATTTCATCAAACAGGATGTGGGAACACGATACAAGGCGGAAGCAAAGAGCGTTGGCGTAAAGAATTGACTCGAGTCGGAAGTGCAGCTGCGACTTTAGCTGTAGCCGGTCCTGTGATGCAAAGTGGTGGAACCGCTGTTCTTCCACCAACTCATCTTGAAGGCGCTTTAGCTGCAGACATATCACTCACTGTTCTTCACACTCTAGAAACAATTGTTCAGGTATTTTCAAACTATTACTATCCCATTTATATATATATTTTTTTTTTTTATCAATTTGTATTTTTGATAGGTGGCCTCTTCATGGGATTCACACCACAGTATATTCGGATGGGTATTAAAAGTTTTACTTCATGGCCTCGCAAAGAATCAAAGCACCAATGTTTTGCAGCACATGTTCGCTACGCAACGCTCTCTTGTTTTCAAGGTATTAATCGAAAAATTTGTAACTATATTTAGAAGAATTTGTGTTGATTATGTTTTTTCTACATTAGTTTCATTGGTTGGTGTTCGATTCTGAAACTGAACAATGCAGTGAATTGTGCCTCGTTCTTCTTCGTCACTGTGGAGCATTGTGCGGAGCAGTGAGAGCTCATGCTGCAGCGACTTTGTACCTCTTGATGAGGCAAAATTATGAAATCGGAAATGTAAGTTTGATTATTTGTTTATCATGCTGGGGTACATTAGAAAATTTTATAATTTGAATTGCATTTACAGCGACTAAAATCATGATACTGAAATGAAACTTGTACTGCTGTAAATGCAATTCAAAGTGTCAAATTTTCAAACGTACAACCTGTGTTAGAAGTTTACAATTTAATACTCTTGCACGGGCAATTTTCATAACGTGGCTCATTTTTTACCCCCTAACTTAATTTTTGACATATCTTAATTTTCAACATAGAGATATAATATATTGATAAATTTGTCAATTTACAAATGTATATTAAATGAAGAAGTAGGTTCCATATTTTCCATTTTTAATTCTTATTTCAGAATTTTGCTAGAGTGAAAATGCAAGTGACCATGTCGCTCAGCTCATTAGTTGGTACAAGTGCTACTTTTAGTGAAGATTCGCTTCGTAGATCTTTGAAAACTATTCTATTGTATGCTGAACAAGATACCGATTTGCAAGATACGTCTTTCCCAGAACAGGTTGATATAATTAGATGAACTTTTCATTGTTATTGTACTTATGAGTTTCACAAGGTAATTATTATAGGTGAAAGATCTGGTTTTAAATCTGCACATGATCTTATCGGACACTGTCAAAATGAAAGAATTCCAAGAAGATCCAGAAATGCTTTTAGATCTCATGCATCGTATTGCTAAAGGTTACCAAAACAGCCCCGATCTCAGACTCACATGGTTGGCTAATATGGCACAGAAACATATGGAAGTGAGGATATATGAATGTTTAAAAGTGATTAAGAAATTGAATAAAAACTCATTTTCTCATTATTTATTTTCAGCGTTCCAATGATACAGAGGCTGCTATGTGTTTAGTGCACAGTGCTGCTTTAGTAGCCGAGTATTTGGTTCTTTTAGGAACCGGAGGTTCCGGAGTTCAAGGAGGAGCAGTCGCTTTGCAACAAGTTTCGCCCAATGCTTTACAAGAGAGTGCTGTTTCTGACGATGTAATGGCCCCAAGGAATGAAGGAATTTGTTTAGGAAAAGATTTCACCGAACAAGGATTGCAAGGTATATTTATTTCCATCATATACAATACATGTACAATTTTAATCTACTATTAACTGTTTCTATAGGACTTCTGGAACATGCTGCGAATTCATTTTACAAAGCTGGAATGTATGAGGCTATGAATGACGTTTACAAAGTGTTATTGCCGATTGCAGAAACCAATCGAGATTACAAAAAATTGGCTAACATTCATGGGTAATATGTGTAATTTTATCAATTATTTTTTTCAACGATTATTATATTTGATTATATTTTCAGAAAACTAAATGAAGCATATACTAAAATTGAACAGTTAAGTGGGAAAAGAGTGTTTGGAACTTATTTTAGAGTTGGATTTTATGGATCAAAATTTGGTGATTTGAACGGAGAGGAGTTCATTTATAAAGAACCCACATTGACGAAATTACCCGAAATATTCAACAGACTCGAAGTATGTATTTATAATTAACTATAAAATGTATTTTTTTTTTTATATATATTATTCAATACTGGTACTGATATATTTCTAGAACTTTTATGGGCAACGTTTTGGATCTGAAAACATTGTAATAATCAAAGACTCGAATACTGTTGATACGGCTACACTTGATCCTGATAAAGCTTACATTCAGATCACTTACGTTGAACCATATTTTGAACCATATGAATTACGCTACAGGTTGACTCATTTCGAAAAGAATTTCAACATAAGTAAATCTCAATCCTTAATTAATCTATATAATCGGTGCTATGTTAAATTTTTCATCATTTTACAGAACGATTTATATATGCAACACCATTTACAACAAGTGGAAGAGCTCATGGTGAACTTATAGAGCAGTGTAAACGAAAAACTATCCTAACTACGGCTCATCATTTCCCATATGTGAAAACGAGGATTCAAGTTGTTCATCGAACTCAAGTCGTTTTGAGCCCCATCGAAGTGGCTATCGAAGATATTCAGAAGAAGGTCAGCTTATTTTGACATAATGTTTGAATTGAACAAAATGGTTTTGTTTATTTTCACTTTGTTATTTAACATTAAAATTTAATTTTATAGACCATTGAAAGTTGGAAATAAAGTCATGAAAATGTTATGCAGGTTGATTTACATATTTTTATTTCAGATTAATGAGTTGGCTGCCGCTACTAATCAAGAACCGGTTGATACAAAAATCTTGCAAATGGTTGTTCAAGGATGTATTGGCACAACAGTTAACCAAGGCCCTATGGAGATGGCTCTTGTGTTCTTGTCAGGAGTCGCTGATGGTGCACAGCCTCCAACCAAACTTACCAACAAATTAAGATTATGTTTCAAAGATTTTTCAAAGAAGTATGCTTGTAAAACGTATTTATTGTTCATCACTATTTTATGTTTAATTTAAATGTTTGATAATGCAGATGCAAGGATGCTTTAAAGAAGAATAAAATTTTAGTCGGAGACAGCCAAAAAGAATATCAGAAGGAATTGGAAAGGAATTATGAAAGGTTCACTGAGAGGCTGGCACCTTTGATTCAAATGACACCAAGTCATGTTACTCAGTTAAGGTACGTATAAATATATCCTGGATTATGATAGTGGTATATTGCAGTTTCATGAACATTTGTCAATGCACAAACACAACACATGTTATGTTGGCTGCATTGACTGATGTCTGTGCATTCCATATGCAATTGCAATGTTCATGCATAATGTGAATCCCGCTTGGAAAGGTTAACAAACT
The DNA here is from genome assembly GCA_024721215.1 of Cheumatopsyche charites. NCBI lineage: Eukaryota > Metazoa > Arthropoda > Insecta > Trichoptera > Hydropsychidae > Cheumatopsyche > Cheumatopsyche charites. The sequence continues at coordinate 1,195,314 of CM045577.1, read as the reverse complement.
CTCGTACAGTGATGAGTTCAGTCATTTTACCATATGACGACTGAATTTCACAAAGGACAGAAGTGACCTTTTTTATCGAAAGTGAGTTAAGTACAGAAAATGATTCAGTATCATATGTATATAGAACCATTTTCTTTACTTAACTCAATATCGATAAAAAATGTCACTTGTGCTCTTTGTGAAATTCAGTCGTCATATATTTTCAATTTAAAAGACTTTGTATGAATCTATAAAAATAACATTCTTTTGTTCACAGCAATGGAATGGCGAAAGAAACTTGGAGATTTCATTCATAATTTTATCATCAGTAGATCCATTATTTCATGGAAATGTAATTTGGTTTGTTATTAGTCACATTCTCATCTTTTTAAGTTTATTGAATAATTCAACTTTTTTGTTTTTATTTATAATTATTAGTGCAATAATGGAATTATATATTTGAGCTATTCTACAAAAATATCGAACTATTTCTGATACCAAGTATTGTTAATTTTATTTTATAATTTATTTTCATGAAAAGACTATTTAAGAATATATTCAAAGTAGAGTGTAAGTTGATTTTTTTTTATTATTGAATATTATTTTTGTTTCAATTTATTAAGAGGAATTTGAATCTTTATTATACCAAAGATAAAAATGCAATACTCATTCTTTTAAGTGCAGTAAAATGTAGCAAAATTAAGTAGGTAATTAAGATTCCTCTCATAATATTTCTTAAATCGTAGTATTTGGACCAATATATTTTGGCATTCATGAATAATGAAGATAAGCTACAATGTTCCATGATTAAATCGCACAAAGTATTATATTAATTTTCAATATTCTGTAGACTACTTATATATAACTCATTATATGCTTAAAGTATGCGCATTGTATTTGCAATACAATTAATGTATTTTTAATACATATTTTATTAAATCATATTTATAAGAACGATTTCATTTATTAAATGTTTACCTTTATAAAAAAAAACATTGAACAGTAATAAGTAAAAATGAATTTTGACAAATAAAAGTACGGAAAATGGTGAAGGAAACTGAAATAAAATACCTGATATTGTTTTATCTTTTTTATTCTTAATTTCTAACTTCAGTCATAAAGTTTTTTTTCTTACTAAACAGTAATACAGAGCTACAATCGGCATCGAAATACAAATCGTAAACACCAAATCACACAATTTCAAAAATGGAATCAACTGAAAAAGTTAATTAGAAAATTAAGAACATTTGGTGAAAACATAAATTTCCACAAGTCAAAGTAGAAAAAGGTTTCAGCAGATCTAATCCTAAATAGTACTTACATATGTATATCTGCACTAGATTATTTCTTCAAATAAAATACATTCCACATATATTTTACAATCGTTACAAATTAGCTGGAAAAATATTAATTTGTAAAAAATACACATGGTCGAAAACACTCAAAATTCCTCAAATCAAGACTTACATGTAAACAAAATATGTAGTTTAAAAAATGAAATATGAGAGAAACATATAATATACATTATTATTATATTTAATATTTAATAACACGAAAGGTCCACGCGCGGACAAATTATTCTGTTTCCGTTTGCGCATTCCACGTAAGCCTCTCTTCGTAGAAGGCAATCACTTCCTGGGGACATTTCACATTGGCAATCTTGGCCGCGACCAGCTCGGCCTCTTCTGTGTTGAAGTATTTGATCAAAAACATAAGTTGGCCGCTAGCATCCGAGGCACCTGGAATGTTAAAAATCATCAATGTTTATGAAAAATAATAAGTTTCTTTTAAGTTGATTAAGTTAGGTTAATAAAAAAAGTACCGAAAATAGTAATAATATAACAAATAAATAAAATGATAATAATAATGTAATTATAATAATCACCGATGATTTTTTCGGCTTTTAAGCCTTTCGCAAATCCTGTATTTTTGTAAGTAGATAATGAATCTTTAGATTTGTCCTTTTTCTCTTCTTTCTTTTTGTTATCGGATTTCTCAGACTTTTCATCCTCTGACGAAGAGTCTTCCACTTTTTTCTTGGGCTTATCTTTGAATGGTGTTTCTGATTTTCTTTTTCTGCTCTCATCATTTTTTGACTCGTTTTTCGTCTTGAGTGCATCTTGACTTTTTTTACGCGCGTCTTCAAATATTTTGATAAGATCTTCACAATCTAGATTCTCTTTAGGTTCCCAAGTGCTCTCTTCGGCGGTATACCCTTTCCATTTCAAAAGATACTGCACCTAAATTATAAAACTTCCATGTATATGTTGAACTAATTTCTGGGATATTACAATATGTTATGTTAAAGTGTTTGTTCTTTTAATGTTCATTAGAGAAGCACTCATACTTTGGATCGCTGATTTTATAGAAGTCTAGTAAAAATTCACAATAAATATAGAGATAAACAATGGCATATGAGAACAATATTATAATTCTAAATGATTTAGGAGAAATGACTGTTTACAATTATTTTTATCTATACTTGCGCAGGTTTTCCACTTCAAATCAAATAAATTCCATTTTGAATTAAATGATTTTCATCTCATGTTAAATATTTTCGATTGTTTTCTTGCAATATTTTAAGAAAAGTGAAAATTAGTAGATAATGAGAAATGTTGTGAATGAGAATATTATTGTGATGAAACACAAAACTAATAATAAAAGTTTGATGTTGTCTAATGAATTTATAGTCAAATTAATCGAGAATTTTATGGAAAATAAGTACATTAGACGGTTTTCAACTATTATTGGGAGTTTTTGGCTTTTTAATGATAACATTGTCGCTCAAGGTGCATTCGCATTGCAAACAAAGCGAATCGAACAGAAACTGACGAACTAAACACACATATACGGTGATATGGCCATCTTTCTCTGAGAGGGAAAGAGATGGCTTAAGCTTTACTTACTAATTTTTTAAGTGGAAAGTTAACATTGTATTTCAACTGAGATTGGTGAACTGAAACGTGCACTATTTTCGAAAGGTTCACATCTAGACGGGTAAAACTGACATCCGTACACTGGTGAAATCGTGACTCCACCGACAATACATAATAACTTCACTGAACGAATAGATAGACGTGTAGAGTTTTGTGTATACCTTGCCCCTGACTATGCGCTTGTCGAGCACCTTCTCGACGACGTACTCCTCCTCGCCGGAACCGGAACCGTCTTCGGCCCCGCTGTTGGCGCCGGAAGCGGAAGCCGGCGAGCGGGAAGGCGACGGGGACGCGGCTCCCGAAGAGTCGGAGTCGGCTCGCTTCCGGGGACGGCCCATCGCTCGTTTTGTTCGCGAATTTTTTCACGCAAACGGAAGCGGAAGGAGCCGGCGACCCACGGGACGGAAGTCGCGGAGGATCCGAAGAGTTTCGAAAGCGGAAAAGAGCGGAAACCAGCGATCCCGCCAAACGTGACGCTTCGGAGCCGGTCCGATTGAGCGACAGATACAAAAACGTCTTTCACTAGCTATTTTTCAAACAATCGCACTGTTATTGCATTATTTTTGTTTACAATGTTTAGTAATATTTTATTTACTTTCATTTTATTTTATTGATATTATTTTAAACGTATTAACTATTTATTTTTATAGTTTATTAGATATTTATTTATTTAAATTCATTAAAATCATCAAAAAATTATTCTTTTATGCATTTACGTGATACAAGTGAAGAGCTGTCTTTATATTATTGTTGTTGCAAAACGAATGTATTCCACTTATTGGTCGTCACACAATAATAATTGTCCATTATCACGTATATTTTAATTTAATTTAAATTCAATTTTATTATTTAAAAAGTTAATTGTGTGTTATTTTGTGATAATTTGTGTAAATAATGTGTTTTATTTCCTAATTACATTTTTTTTTCAAGAAAATTTTTAAAACTTGAGGTAGCCATCGATAGATGGCTGTAGTACTGTAAAATGTGTAAAAAATGAGCATTTTATTTTTTTTATTGTAATAAAAATTGATCACATATCTATATCTACTTATTTAAAATATTGATACGTCTGCATTTTTAATTATAAATAAAATGAGCGATAGAAAACACATTTCAAGTTTATCAGCAGAAAAAAATTCACTTTAAGTATTCAAAAACGAATTAAGTTTTTTTTACGTTCTAATATGTTTGTACGTAAAATACTCAAAGTACATTAACATAGAACTAATTAAAAATATAAGTATGCAGTCTATTTTTTCTATAGTTATGAAATAAAACATGAATTGCGATATTATTCGATTAAATTGTTCTTGAATATTTTTCAAATTATATTACAATTAAATAGTTAATTTAGTGCACTTTTCTTAAACAGATAAACGTAAGGTCACCCTCAAAGTCGATTATTTCGCATTTTTTTCAAAAATGCAGTCAACGGCCGATGCATTTTGTTTTGAATTTCCCAAAATCTTGGCAGTTCACATCCTCCACCAGTGAGAGTTGAACTTCGAAGACAAATTCGCTTTCGGAATTCAAAACATGAACTGTTTGCCAATTGAATTCTATAATCGAGAAAAATTCTCACTGAGACTGTTGACTTCGCATTTAACAATTCGTACTCATTGGAACATTCAATGCGAACAGAGAAAATCAATGTGAAAACTTAATCAACAACCTAAATATTATAGTTTAAGAATATAAGAAATAATCTGAATGTATAGTAAACTTACATTCTAAACGGTACCTATTCAATTTCATGAATAAGCAAAATGTCTTGTTCAATCAATCAATTCGAATATTGCATAACAAATTCTTTAAGATACAAAAATAACACATTCATATAATTCTTTAATTTCTTATTTTAATTGTAACACACATATTTATTTTATTTTGAAACCTTACTTATCTTTTCGTAAAGATGCGTACCTATCTTTGTTTTATGAAATTTCGCTCATATTTACTGAACGAATTAACCACATAAATCAGAGAATTACTATATTAAGATTGAATTCTCATTTTAAACAAGAAATTGACAAAAAAATCAAAATCAACTCGAAAGAAATGACCACTGGAGAATTTGCGCTTTCGAAAATTATGAAAAATGTCTTAATTCCTTGGAATATGTTGCCAAATAAAATAAATTATGATTGTTTACGGAACGAGCGGTCGCACCTTAAAAATTGAGAATCCAGAAATAATATGTAATGTATAGTTTGTGCGCATTATCAAAATAGACTCCAATATCGTAAACATGGTGGAAGCACGTATCCTGCGGACAGTGGCGGCGGATGGCTTTTAAGAAATCACCTGAAAGTCTGAAAATATCGATGAAAGTTCGTAAAATTCAGTGAGAATCAAGAAATATGCTTTTTTGTTCCAGTCCAGCAAAGATATTTTAATAATTCGATATTGCGAGATGTAAAAAGAGCGATCGAAAGTGTAAGTATCATTGTAATGAGATCTGTGATTTTTCTGGGATACTTAATTTTTCCTTTTATTTTTTGTCTCTAACTTCCTTTTGGAAAGTCTTATTAAAAAAAAAACTTTCAATGTGCTCGGAATTAATTTGGGATTACGTCGACATTGTTCTTTTTTAATAAATATTAAAAAAAAAGAGTTCATAGCAAAAATCATAAAGGAGGATCAATTGTCCTGGAAAGATTAAGTACCTCCATCCATTCCTAATATTTACCGAGTGTATTGTACAGCTATTGTATTCAATCTTTCCATTAAACCATATATTTTTACTAACCAACTAGTCCTAGAAATTAGAAACCTAAAAACTAACTAGTCCATTAAACCTAAACTGTTCATCAAAACCTATTTCACACAGGACTGTACACTTCCTATGAATAACACCTACTCTAAACTAAAAACCAACTCTATCCTACTCTATCTCACGATTGAATTAATTGCATATAAGAAAATAATCACAAATCCTCGATGGAAGTTCAGCAAACTCTTCGAAATCAAAACAACAACAAACCGAAATCAAACAACGACACGACATTTTAATTCGGGCGCGTGGGCGACATTGTTTCCAAAGGTCGCGGTCACCCGCGAAAATAAACCGCCGATTTTCGTATAAATGCAGTCGAATTTCGCGCCAATTTTCAGTGAAATTCCCGAGCCGCCCCTGTGCTTTTCGGTATCACGTGGGTGTCCCAAAAACGACTCGTCCCGCGAATTACGCGAGTTTCTTTCCAAACGGGACAGCATCGGCTCCAAACGCACTTCTCCAGCTCGTTTCGGCTGAAAGTAAGCTTTTCCGGACTCAATGTTGATTTTTCCGGACTCAAAATAGGCTTTTCCGCATTAAAATTGGATAAAATTTGCGTTTTTTCAGAAAAAATTGTTTAAAAAATATTTGTGAAAAAAATACCTGGTCACTTATTGTGCATATTTCGACATCTGTCAAATGGGGAGAATTCGAATTTGGAGCTAATTGGATTTGATTTGTGTTGTAAAAAGCTATAGATATGATTTTTTTGTAACTTTCGATGTTTTTTAGTGTTATTTGTTCAGCGTCAGTTTCTAATTCATTTTTTAGACCGGTTTTATTGAAAGAAAGCTTTTCCAATCTTAGTGTAGGTTTTTTCAAGATCAGAGATAGTTTTTCCGGGTTCTGAGTCGGTTTTCCGGCTCGAAAATGAGTTTTCCATAATTGATGAGGATCAAATTTGTGTTTGCTCAAAAATATAAGATTGAAAAAATATTTGTGAATTGAAAACCTGGTCATTAATTGTGCATGTTTTGATATTCATCAAATATGGAAAATTATAATTTGACGCCATTTGGATTTCATTTAGTATTGTAAAATATTTTATAGATATGATTTTTAACTTTTAATGCTCTCTGTTTCATTTTATATCAACAGTTTTTTTTGCATTTTATCGCTATAGCTTTTTCATTATATATTTTCATATAAGTAGCATTTTATGCATTTCATAGTATTATATTTGTAGATTATCATAGTAAATGTAATTTTTCTTATTTCTAATTTCAATATTTATTGAAATAATTTGAATTATGAAAAATATCATAGAATAAATTGATTTTAATTCGTATGCATTTATGTATTTCGTTCAAATGGTGACTAAAAAACAATCAAATTGGAACTTTTTCAAAGCTTGTTTCGTTAATTCTTGAGTGTTTATTTTTCGGTATTTTGTGAGAATCATGAATGAATCGTATCTGAAACAGAGATTTGTCTTCTTCGCCAGATAAACAACACAGTCCAAGATGCCAAACTCTGAAACGACAAATTTGGCCGCGACCTACCTTATCTTGGTGTTCCTACTTCTCTCCTTATGGCTACTTTATGCAGGACTATTCTGAAAAAGTAAGTTCAACTAAATATTATAATTAACAATGTTATTTAATTTAATACTAGTGCTAATTTGTCTGTCTGTTTGTGAATATTGCATAAAATAGGCGCAGATGATAGAGCGCAGTTAGTACTCGTCTACTCAATTTTCAGACTTTAAGTCATAATTTAAAAAAATATCTGATTATGAGAAAATAATATTATTTGCATCTATAAATATCTTCGTATTCGTATTAATGAAAGTTTTATTGTTTTGAGTAATATATTTTATATTTTCTGATAGTTGTATTGTAAACCGGAAAAAGTCTGCATATAAGTATTGTATAATATTTCTACATATTTATAAAATGAAATATTATATGCAATGGTACAGTAAATTGACCACTTAGTGACCCGCGGGTCATAGGTTGTCGAGGTTCAAATCTATAAGTAGACAGTTATGATCGTTGTGTAAAATAAGGGTTCCTAAAACACAGGTTTATTCGAATTCACAAATCTAAAAATTTAAATGGAATTTTTATGGATAATAGAATTATTTTTTAGTTAGTTTTATTTTCTTAAAAAAATTGATGCAATCATCAATTATATGTTGTACTTGCACCGTAGGTTTTTTTTTTCAGAAAATTTATTTTTTATTGAAAATAAATCAGTATATCAAAGTTTTATTTGAATCGATAAAACATTTCAAAATTCTAGCAGAACGCAGTTTTAGAAACGCAAATGCAAATTAAAGTCGCATATACGTTATAATAGACATAATCGACGATAATTAAGTATAATTTAGAAGAAAATAATATGTACATATCTAAAATTAACTCATTTGAATTTCATACGAATTCAACTTCACGAGATTCATATAAAATTTTACAACACGTGCGACACAGTAATTTTTCGACACGTTTACACTGAAATATTTTCAGATATAAAATTTATTTCAGTACATCGTATTTATAGAAGATTTTGTACCTAAAATTAGGCTAGAACGATTCGTCCACGCGCGAATATTTATTATTATTTCATCCAAAAGTATATTTAGAAAATTTTGAGAAACACATTCGAGGGGAAAGCGAGTTCCTTTGAAAACGAAATTTTAGAATAATTTATTATTTTGCACAATATTGTGGGCTGCCATCACTCACTGAAATTTACGAGCTAGCATCGTCCAAATATTCTAAATTTTCATATTATATTTTATATTTTATCCATATGTCCTCTTAAAACTTTCATTTGATTGCAATCAAACATTTCAGAGTTGTCCTACACACATCTTATTAGTAAAAAGTATATGCATCATCAGAATCATTTTACATTTTAGAATCGAAAAAAAATCTAAAAAAAGTCAATAATATGACTTTGATGATGATTCATTATTCATTTGTTTCATTCAGTTCTTTAATTTTAATAATAAATTCGTACAATCATAATTCAATGTAACGATTTAATTAATAATTTTGTAGTAAATTATCCAATCGGCACAGCATTACTTAATTGAAGTTAAAATGTAGCCTAAACCGATCTATTCTAATTCATCTAATTTTTAATCAGTCACACGATAAATAAATGTATTGAATTCGACTCGAACAATACCGGTATAAGTAGCAAATATATATTTTGTATAGATTTGATAAAAGAGCATATTCTGTATATTCAAATATGCGTAAAAGAATGTTTTTATCGAAATGTGATGAAAATTTGTGATAAATCGGTCGCTCACGTTATTTCGAATTTTCGCGGTCAAATTAAAAAGCGATTGCGATGGCTTCCCGCCAAAATAACAATGCTTATGCGATATTCTGGAGCGAATGCGTTTCGCTGATGAATAACAGAAATATTTCGCATCTGTTCTACGAATTTTCAGTAAAAAAATATTGAGATTTCAATTAAAATTCTCAAACATAGCTAAGCTTTTTTGTTCAATAGAATTAGATAGTTTTAATCAACGATTACTTCTAACTGGTAACTTATAATTGAAAGCTCAAGGTTTTTACATTTAATTTGATCATATAACATGAACGTGTCGTATAATGATACCAATTATCGATATTGTAAATATTGATATTTATAAATATTCAGTGTTAATGACAATTGATCGGAACATAAACAATTTTATGCAAAATTGTGCTATACGAGTTCTTCGCGTATTTTGTATTTTTTAAATTCTACTAAAGATCATTTCGTTAATTTCAGAAAATTTGTTTTTCATTTATCATATTATATTTCGGTTTTTGTGGACATAGAAGCTTTCCATATGCAAAACGCTCTAAATAAATATACTAATAGAAAAAACATGGTTTCCAAATGAAAAACAAGCGTCAATCATTCCCTAGACATTAACAGTAAATCGACCATTATAGACATCAAAAGAAAACTTTTCTAGTAACGTAGATTTTCCACGATAACCTAATAATAATTTTCTATCTGAAAGTTTATTACCACTGTACATTTTATTTCGATCAGAAATACGAAAATTTCACGTCACATTGTAGTTTCATGAACATTTGTTAGTGCAGCAAAACAGTATTGTTCAATATTCATATTCAATTCAATAGTTTAATATTCAAACACAACACATGCATAATGTTGGCTACATTGAGAAATGTCTGTTTATTTTACTTGCAACTGCAATATACATCAATATCTAATGTAAACCCTTCATTACATATTAATAGGTAAATCTTTGTGTGTGACATATTATTGTATAACTAATACCAATATCAAAATTGTTGTTTAATGAAGATTCACATTAATTAATTTCAATATTGCAACGAAAATTCATTAAAGATACTAATAGTAATGTTTCATCACATATGGGTTAATTTAATATTATATTGACCAGTGAAATAAAAATAACGACTACGTAACGGAAACGTTAATTTTAGAACACATTATGCATTTTAACGATAAATTAATCGATATTTCGCTAAGATCGATAAATTTGATGGCATATTTTCAAGATCTAAATGCAGCCTTTCGATTGTTTTGTTCCCGCCGAAACGATGCGCTTGGCAGTGTTGCCAACGCACGCTTTTCAAGCTGTCAACTTCGCTTTCGCCAAATGTTCACTCGTCGGTAAATTGTCGAAAAAATCGCGAAAATTCGCTAAAAAACGTGCACATTTATTTCAATATCGAAAACGAAATAGATTTCCCTCGTAAATCTCCCGTTTCCGTTTAATGAACATCTTCGAATATTTTTTATTGCTTGTCTAAATATTTATCAGATGTGTTCATATGATTTGGCATAATAACAAACACTTAAATTTTGAATCGTTTACATATCATCTAAATATTTGTACGAAACGCAAATGTTGGAGAAAAATCTTTTAAAATTCGAAGAAATTAAAAAACATATATCAGTATCTTTACTTTAAATAATTTATTGATTTTTCAATATTATTGGGTATTTTTATTGTATAAATAATCCCCTAAGTTTTATTGTATCACAATAAGCACTTCTTAATAAGTTTTTGTCACAATGTATTGACAAATATAAATCTTCAATGAATGATAATAAAAATCCATTCTAAACACTAGTTATAGTACTTATGTGTTGACCTGATGTTTTGTTCCATTTTAACCAAAAAAGTAATTAGAATATTATATTAGTGTTAATGTTATACTATAATTTTTATCAAAGTTTGCAAATTCAGTATTGAATTTAAAATTAAAAATTCGTTCAGAATCGACGTTATGTAATGCGTTCGAAGCGCGGGAAGTTTCAAAATTCGAAACGACCGTTCGATTCATGAAACGTCGTTGGTGTAGGTGGCCATAATGGCTCGGAGTCCGTCCAATGCCGGTTTTTTTCTTGTTATTATCACTTTTTTATTCCATCCGAACTTATTTCGTCTTATTTTTTCCACATCTTCTCCTCGGGGACGTTTTCTCGAAAATTCTACGTGTCGGAAACCGTGCACATGCGAAATAATAATAAACACGCGAATTTATTTCGCTACATAATAATAAACACGGTTGAAACTATTCGCAAATAGTTTATTTTTGAGCCGTTACCGTTCCTAACTCTATTTATAATGCGATGTCGATTTAGTTTATCGCATTTCTGCTAATGTTCTGTCGAATTGGCAGAGGAAAATGCGATTTTCGCAATATTTAAAAAAACACGTGTAAAATACTGACCATCTATCAAACTTGAACTGATCATACATCACTATTCTTCATTTTTTTGATATATTTATTACAAAATTGTGCATGATGTTTATTTTTGATGAATATACTGATCGTATATTCTTGCTGATGGTGATATTTATAATTTTAATGATTGAATTTTAAAGCAAATACATTCGAGTAAATTGTGTAATTATTTAATACAATTGCGAAGGTAGATGGCCATTCGAGTGAGTGCATAGGCCAAAAGCGTTTCGAAAGATTTGCGCGGGAAGCTTTTCAATAGAAATTCTTCGACCTTTCTTGATCTTACTGCTGCAAAATAAGTACATGACATAAAGGATCGAAGTTTAGATAGTTGTAAACAATTGTATTGCAGTATTAAACAATTAAAGTAATAAACGTTACAACAATGTATGAAACTATAATTAAAGTTTTTTCAAATAATTTCATTGAGTTTTTGTATGATTTTCACACAATCTTAATTTTGGTATTTAATTTGAAGGTTGTTCTATTAAAATAATAAACAATTATCTTTGATGTCCTATGAAAATATTTTATTTTCAAGTTTCAAGTATAAGCTTAAAATCATTCCCATCATACTTGATCTAACTTAATTGAAAATATGCTTATAAGACACTATTTTATATCGCTTTATGGAAAAAAAGTGCATAATTTTTAGTTATAATAAAAAAAATACCATTTTCTGAATTGGGTGCCATTTTTTTTTTAATTATTTGTACAACGATATCATGTAAAAAAAGAAAATTGATCGTAAACGAGCCAATCACAATTAAAACGTCCAGATCAAAAGAAAATCTAGAAGATGGATTCCATCGTTAACGAATCGCGACGTTAACTGCCGCCATTTTGATATATTTATATTAATGCGCCATTTTTTTTTTGTCGTTCGCTGATACAATGGCCGACACCCACGTGGCGTTTTCGTCTTTCATTCATCACCGGTTCGGAGAAAATAAATTATCTTTACATAATTACGTTTGTTCTTCGGCCAAATTGTTCATGAATTATGTTCGTATTGTTATTACACATGTAAAATATCTACAGATGAATGCTTAAAAAAATCTCATCATACTCAACTGAAAATATTTAATAAAGTAATATTACTACGTTCGATTCATTCAACATCCATGTGATACAATCCACTTCAATTAATTAATTACAATATTAGGATTAAGGTAAAAATAAAACAATTTGAATTTGTTTATTGAAATGAAAGGTTTTTTGCAAAAAATCGAAGGTTTATATTCGGATTTACAAACTTTCCGCGAACATCGCTTGCCAAATATTTTCCAGTAAACTCAAATGCAACACGAGATCGCTTTCAAAGATGACACAAATAAATCCAGATATATAAAGATATAAAAAATATATATTGCGAAAATCAGTTTATTTCTGTGCAAATCGTAAAATCTCTTCTTCGTAAAATTACCTCATGTCTTAACCTGGATATTTTTATCTGTTTCAGATGACGAATCGTCAATCGGATTGATCTGTCCTATAAAATGGCAGATGTGAATCTTCATCTTGATCATCTCCATAATAAATCATCTTCATCGAAGAATCATTCGGAAGCCAAATTGCATTTCTTCTATTTCTAAATATTTTTAATGTCATCTCTTATCGTCACGTATATGAATTGTGTACAGTGTGTTTCTGAAATAAGTAACAGCTCGAGTGCTACATCAACTTAATATTATAATAACACATCGATCGATTCATCTCATGTACTTTTAAGGTTTTTTTTTCGTTGTTTTTATTTTTGGATTGTATTTTTCACAAATTTAATAAATAAATAAACAATGTAAATACAAAAAAAAATGTTTTATTAATATTAGTTACAAATTTCCTAATATAATATTATCACATACGATATAAAATACATGATTATTGATCCTGTCATGGTTTTAATAATATTTATTTTTGTCAATTTTCAATCGAAATACAGTTCTTACAGAACAATGGTAACACCAGATCTAAACACCCAATAGTTAAAACTTACAAAAAAATATTTACACTATCTCAAAAAACCTCTACAAATTCGTGGAAATCTCTGATGAATAAATAAAACGCCATTTTATATCAGATAGACCCATAAAAGATGACGTACACGATAGATTATATTTTGTAACTATTCGAAATTTCAAATAAACGATGCATCAGTATGTTGCAAAAAAAAACTATCTAAACGTGACATTTTATAGGTCTACTTAATACGAATTAAACGCTCTTTTAGACGAGGTTTTTTGTCGATTTTTCACACTGGCAACACTGACAGCGGAAATGGCGGGAAAATCACTTGCTCCTAACTCTGCTGAAATATTCGTCCCGGAAGTTTTCGTTGATTTTGCCGCCGATTATGGTCCTCATCCAAACCGGAGGTAGTTTTATGAAGAAACACTGTAATACATATTTATATTATCAGTTTATTTGTGCTAATTAAATCATCAAAGAGTCTGATTATGACAATGTTGAAATAAGTCTGAATAATTTTAAGGCATGACTTATTTTCAATTGCGAAATGAAGCACATGATTATGTAGTTAAAATCATTAGATATAAGAACTTTTAAGTTCATATTGAAAAAAATTTCAATGGAGCAAAGCTATTTTAAATACAATCTTATGAATTTGAAAATTTTAATGTGCATATGAATTCGAGTCACTGCTTCAAATCCATACCTTTGCTTCAAATACATAGATTCAATGAGATTCATATAAATTTTTCTACTTGGACTATATGAACATGTGTACGAATAAACTGGGCTATATGCACACTCAATCCTCGAGATATTCACGTTCATACATCAAATTTTATAATAAAAAAAAATACTAAAAACGCGAAAAATCACTCATCCAGCGTACAAGTCTTCCGAAGGCAAGCCAACGTCTAAATATATTAACGAAAAGCAATAAAACGAAAATAGTACCTGAATACCGTGTGCCCAATATCCAGTGGTGCAGTCGGATTTTCCAAGAGTATTGACAGCATGACGAGCATAAGTTTCAGCATCAGGAACCATCAGGCTCGAGGACATGAGCCTATCGGAGAAGGAGTTCATCTTCGTCGATACGAACAGTGGAGACAGGTGCTGAACGGAAATACCATGTTTGCTGTATTCGTATCTGACTGCTGCAGTGAAGTTTCTGATGTAAGTCTGCGAATTTCAAGATTGATGTGAATGCAATATGATACATATAACCCAAATTTATTATTGACGAGGGGTACAAGTGGCATTTTTGTCGAAATTTGGTTATGTACAGGAATCGCTTCATATATTTGGTGGCAAAAGGATATAAACGAACTTAGAACGCGTACCGAGATATCAAATCACTCGACCTCCTTCTAATACATACTAAACTTTGAACGCGAAGTCACTTGAACCTCTTGACTTTTTCTGTCGTCATATATAAGCTAGAGTGAATTATTACGTCCACGTGAATACTAAACCGATCAATTCGTCAATATTATAACCCTCAAGTATACAAAAAAATGAGGATCAGCTCACCTTAGTAGCACCATAAACAGTCATCAGCGGCAAAGGTTGAAGTTCTGACCCTGAGGAGACATTGACGATGGCTCCTTTGCCTCTGATCTTCATCTGATGCAGAGCCATCCTGGTCATCATGGTTACAGCACCCACATTTATATTGATTATATCCCAAATTTCCCTTTCAGGAACTTCGCTCAAATACATGGGATATTCGTATTGTTTTCCGACATTGTTGACTGAAATTTTACCATCATTAAAATATTGGAAACACTATTTTCAAATCGAATATTTTAAAGAAACAATCATATTAATGACTTTTATCAAGATCTAACAGGACTTGAACCCAGCATCACGAGGTCACTAAATCCCGACGCAGCATGAACAAACGTTATATATCTTTACGCCATCATTAAGATATATCGATAAGATCGTGATTTCAAGGAAATCATAACTATATTGATTATTATAGATACAGTTTCCACATTTACCGATTACTAAATCTATTTTGTATGCCAAAATATTGAAACTGCATTCACAATTAGCGGATCTAATTCGCTTTGATGAATTTGAACAATGCTAAAATAAATTAGAACGTTTTTTTTTCACATTTACATTGTGATGCAATTCGTACATTAACTGTTTCTATAATATTTAAAGATGTAACCCTGAAAAATTTACCGTCGCTCATAAGTATTCATATACGGAGGTAATTAAAATAAATCCAAGTATTTTACATTTTAATTGAATTTAGAATGTGCTTTTAGAATTTATTATCAAATTTTGCAAATTCAAAGGTTTTTCTTACCGATTGAATCAAGATTATTAATATGGGCACAACTTATATGAACGATGTGCCCTTTTTAAAATTCATGATTCAATTATGCATGGACTTAACAATTTTATATTATTTAATCTTTTTTTTCAACGAAGTATTTAATTTTCTCGACAAGATCTTATGAAACTTTTCCATCTTTGAGCGAACGATGAGTAAAGTGAAGATTCGTTTTTGCATCATTGAGAAAATCGAAAGTTGTCTTGTAAGTATGGAGTATGGACATACCCTAAAGAACAATTCGCATTACGAACCCAATATGTCAAAGGCTTACAAAATTCATAAAATACAAATAAAGAAGAACCATGAATGTTTGGATCATTCAAAAAAAGAAAATACTAATTTGCTACTTTTCACTTCAATGCATCTCGAAACGAAAAAACGTGAACTTACACAATAAAGAACATATGACGACTGAAAAGACCAAGGGGTACAAGTGACATTTTTACCGAAATTGAATTATGTACAGAAATCGCTTCAATGTACGCTCATATATTTGGTGGTAAAAGGATATAAATGAACTTGGAACGTGTACCGAGATATATCATCAAATCACTCGACCTCCTCCGAATATATGTTCAACTTTGAGCGCTATTTTCTCGAAATCACTTGAACCCTTTGGCCTTTTCAGTCGTCATATATTTGTATGATAAAATATAAATCTTTCACTTGAAAACATCGATCGTCAGCAATGGGGACATTTCCTTAGCCTCATCACGCATCGAAGCGTTCAAAAAATTTCGCAAAAGCAAATAAATAACCACATGAATTATGCTATGTTTATGCAAAGGTTTTGATTGTGAAACGTCGTTCTTATTTTGCTATTTTTATTTTTTATTTTTAAACGTTTTATTGAAGCCAGTTAAAATTTACCTAATATGCCTATTTGTACGTCCTTCAGCTGTTTCTCAATATCCTTATAGATGGAACTTCCTTGGCTGAAGTCCGCTTGAATGATTTTCGTCTTGACCGAGTGTTCTCTTTCTGAAAATGGGGAAAAAATCGAAATAATTTGTTAATTTTGTCGGATATTTGTCGAATAATTATGCCGAAAAACTTCCACGTTTCGAGTTAAATTCGAAATTTATTCATATCTCACTTATTGCTTGTTGAAAAACAATATATCCACATCAAATACATATCCGTAGTGTTAAAAATGTTGTTATTTATCTTGATTTTTTTTAGGAACATATTTTAATAAGTTAATTAAGTTGATTAAAATATACTTTCAAGGCTTTCCTTTAATACAAGTTTGTGTTGTTTTTTTTTAATATGTGATATAAAATAGTTCTATTTTAAAAATTGAAAATCAATGTCTGATTTTTTAACGTAAATTTTAAATAATTTCACATTTTTCATAATTATGAATTATTTAATGAAATGACTAATCTCTTAATTCCACTACTTTGAAAAAGGATTAATACAATTATGATTTTACAACACACGAGTGTCAAAAACTTTGGATGAAAATACATATTCAAATTTCCTAAACTCTTAATATATTAAAAATTTTTAAAGGAAACCAAGCGATGAAAAATATATTTTAGGTAAGTACTAAAAACAGTTCTAAAGAAAAAAAATTAAATATTATTAAATTAGTTCGAATACATCGAATGATACTTTTCCGATCACTTTATTTGATTCGAAATCAAACATTGAAAAAAAACTACATACTCGTTCCACTTTCAAAAAAACTACGCAATTCTACATACGTTTAAATGGCATTTCGCTAATGAATAGATCTTTATATTCTCAAACAGAAAAACTCAAAGGTACAAAAAAAACCTTAATTGTCGGACAATTTATATACAAAAACTACATTGAAGCAATCAACTAGCGATTTCGAACCGAGTTCAAAAATTTCATAAGAGTTCGAGGCTTTTCTTCACCGACAATTGGTAAAGCGTGAAAATTCGACGTTTTTTAACGACCAACTTAATATAGCACATTCGTATAATAATATGTTTAAAAAAATACGATACGACCAGTTGATTAATTCGCCAACTTTTATATTCGGTCGTGTAAATCTATCATCGCGTGTATCAAAATGTTTCGTGATCGGATTTTTATTTTCGTATGGAATGTATTTTTTTTCATGTTTGATTCGTCTGAAAATTTCAGTTTTTCATGTTCAGTGACATCTGTGAAAATGAGGAAAATTTTACGATCAAAGCTTTCAGCGAAGAAATTTTATAAACTGTTTTTCCTATGAAAATTGATAATAAAACAAGCCTATTACATCGAAAATAGGATATTTATAGATTATACATTTTAGAAATTATTTATTAGGTCGTGTACTTATGTATATGTGTTTATGAGAAAATGTCATGAACTTTTAGTGTGTCAAGTACTATGTCGTATTTAGATATTGCAAATTTTATTATATTTACAAGTAGTAAAGTTGTTAAATACTTAGTACTTATCTAGTCATTTCTACGACTTGAAATAATCGATTATTATTATATATTACACAATTAAAAACTCAATACTGATATCATAATGATACCAAAAGCTTCCATATTAATCATCTTTTATTTGAACGAAGAAGTTAAATTACATTTCTCGGTAATGATTCGAACAGAAATGATCACTATTATTTTTAATGAGAAAATTATTAGCACAAAATCGACCTTCAATAGAAATCAAATGTCATTCTTCCTGATAAAAAGATTAAAATGAAATTACAATGAATATTTTTTGCAGAGAAAAAACATAGTCTTTCTGAAGGTAATTGATTGCTTCGATAATTTTTTGTCAATATATTACATACACATAATACGAAGCGTTAAAATATTACATTTTACACACCTATGATTTCGTTCGAATGTTAATTTTTTTCTACAAAATGTGTATCGATCACGTTTTCGACACAAACTAAAAAACAATCATGTGTAACTTTTAAGAACACGTTCAAAACGATGGTGAAAGTTTAAAACGTGTATTCGGTGAAAGTAAAAGTATATTTCGATACAAAAGATCGATTTACATAATAAAATTACATCTCGAGAAGGATGTGAGTTATTGAGAAGCAATTGCACAAAAATATATTAAAAATTCAATCAGAATAAAGATTGTTGTGAAGTAAGAATTGTACATTTCTTAATTTTCACGGATAATAAATCATAAATTTCTATGATTTTGAAAGATTTTATATTTACAGTTATAAATTACAATTAATATTTCAACTTCGAGTCTAATAATATCCATTTCAAGGTTAATATTTTCCATTTCAAATATAACATTTATTACCATTTTATAAGTGCAATTGTTTTCTTGCAATGTTTCAAGGAAAACGTATAAACTTTTACTAACTTAAAATGAAAAATATTCAACATGACTTGTAAATTATTTAAATTAAAGTAGTAAACCTGAATAAATATTTAAAATTATTATTAGATTTTTTTAAATAATTTATTAGTGAACGTTCCATCGATGTTATTTCAAACGAATACATGCATTAATCTTATATCATATATTTGAATGAAATACCAAATTTAAAAGTTCTCAAACTTAAAAACATATTTTTAATATAAAAATATTAATATTTACCTATCTCTTCTGCCACTTGAACGAGTTTTTCCTTAGTCCTGCTAATTAAAACTATATTCAGACCATTCTTAGCCAACTCCTTAGCATAATATTTTCCTATACCATCAGTCGACCCAGTTACAACTGCAACAAAAAAACACAACTATGATCAATAAAATTCTGAATAATTAGCCAAATATCGAAAGTTGTAATATCGAAGGATTTAGAGTTAATGCAAGGTTAAAATTCACTGTTTTTATGTACAATATTTACACTCTTTTATAATCGAGCGTAAAATGAATCGAGAAGTTCTCGACCTAGAAAATCCAGATTAAATCAATTATAGATTCATTGCCGACTTCTATTTTGAAAATAACGCATATTTTCAATCAAATGCATCGTCGGATTATCGTAATCTAAAAATGATCTATTATTGATTAAATTATCGAGAGCTCAACAACCTATGACCCGCTGATTAACAAAAGTTCAACAAATATTTATCATTTTGTGATCTAAAATGATCTAAATAATCTTTTAGATCGGTATACTTTTTCGATTTTGACCCGCTGTCAAAGTGAGGTTGTCGAGGATTGTTTTATCAAAATGATTGAAATATTATCACGTTTTCAATGGCGAATTTGTAAAGTGTTGATATTAAGAAAATGTTAAGTGTTATTTGGTTAGTAATTGAAAATTTTTTTCGATGACAATGAGAATTAAAATGGAGATTCTAATCTCGCTTATTTACACAATTGTGCAAAATAGTGGGCTGTTGGATTTTGCAACGCATAAAATTTTACTTTGACAACTTTTTTGTCAATTAAAAGTTATTTCAAAACTATCTAATATCCAAAATAAATAAATAAAATTTCACCTGAATAGACAAATAAAAATCTATTTATGTACATATCTACTCGATTTTCTCTCAAAAGGTAAAACAGATTTCAATCAAACTTTATAAAAGTATTGTGTGCACGTAAAAAAAGCTTTTTGTGTCATTATATTTTAAATTCCACAATCGACAAGGTTCCTAATATTCGATGTTTAATAGAGCAGATTTCACATTTCGAATAATAGCAAACTTATTAAGCACGGCCTACACCCACGAGGTAATTTAACGAGTTTCGAAACATATTTTATACATCGTTTGATTTTTAACTTTTACTATAAATACTATATTTTCTTGAATCGCCTGTGCAAATATGTATTTTCAAGTTCGAAATTCAATGTGAAAAGTTTCAAAACATTCATTGAATTTATCGGATGCATTGCGACCTTTTCTAAAGATCTATGTGGATCAAGGCGATCTATCGATCACGGGAAGTTTCGACTGAAATAAAAAAAGTTTGTATTTTTTTTTTGCCAATTCGAAACCTTGACATAGGAGCCTCGAATTTAAATTAACAATCTATGTAATCCATGATTTTTTCATTCGAATAAATCTATGATCGATGTTTTCGTTTAAGATATATTTACTCGTGTTAAATCTGAAATTTCATTAATTGAAAATTTTGGCTAAAATTAATTTTGTTACAACATTATCGAGATATTTAAATATTAAACGCTTTAATTTTCTATAAATATTAATTGGAAGTTTTCAAATTTTGCATAAACGAGATTTTGAATAATGTCCAACCAAATATAAATTGCTAATTGCTAATGTTACATAATGATATATACTAATATTATTGATGAACGAAAAAGATATATTGACTAGATTGAAAACTGCGGAAAAAACAACTTTTAATCTTCTTTAATACATGAAAAATGAAAACAAAACTCATATGCAGTTATTTCTTTCAGTTTATAATTTTTTATGCATATTTATATAACGCACAAAAAAATACAAACAACTGAATGTTTTTGTATAATACTTGATAACTTACTAAAAATTAGTTTAAAAACACTTAAGTACATATTGTTTTTTTCGATTTAAACATAAATGCACATAAACTAAATTCAGAAAAAAAAGGTAAAAAATCTAAACAAAGACCGAATGCAAGAAGGAAATAAAAAATCGAAACATGATTCAAACACGGATATTTTTAAATTGATCGAACTCGCACTCGAAAATTGCAACTGAAATAATTTTGGGAAAAGAAAAAAATGAACTTTTGAAACAAAATGCGAGGATAATCATAATTTTCCCATCATCATTACGATAAGTCGACCTCGATTATTATCCGCATAAAAAACAATGGTAGGTGTTAAAGCAAACTTGTTCTAGTTATTTTTTTCCAAAATTCAATTTTAACAAACTTGTCCAAAATCGCGTGACTGGAATGAAAAAAATAAATAATGAAAATTAAATGACCATTAGTGGTGCAGTTCGGTGACGAAATTGCTACAGTTTCGTGCCACTTGTCATGTAATCATAAAAAAAATACAAAAATGATAATTGTTTAATTTCGTTCTGATTGCTCCAATTTTTTCATATCATTCGATTTTGTGTGTTTAATATGTTTCGAAAGTTATTAAATATTTTTAAAAAGTATTGATTTTAATCGTGCAATACGTATAATGATATGCTTTATAAAATAAATATGTTTAGAATATGTCGTGTTATACATATTTATTTAACAAATGTAACATTTAGCGTGAATGTGTGAAACTAACTTTTTTTTCCATATTTAATTGCATAGTAAATTTTCAACAGATTTTTCCATATCGATTTACAAATCGCATTACGCTGCATATTTTTTTTCATGATCACCCAATTTAAATGTGTTAGGAACTGATAAGTATTATGTTAAAAAGATTGAGAAATAAAATATTTAGTATTTTTGTAATAGATCATCGAAACGATATTCGATTTGATCCATCCCCGCATAAAACCTAACTTAACTTAACCTGCCAATGATTCTTTCCACAATTAATAAACATGAAAAAAAAATAATAACAAAATGAAAATAAACAAATAAAGAATGCAACGAAAAAATGATGATCATTCCAAATCTTTTCTTACTATGAATACAAATAAATTACACACATTTTTTTCAAAGTGTACATCAATCACCTACAGTTGATTAACAATTCTTCAAACACGATTAATCCTTTTGCAATACGGAATGGTATAAGAAAAATAAAGTATTTTCTGCGGAGAAAAAAATGGCAGTGTGTAAAAAGTGAGTAACCAACAGATAGTTTCGCCTTGAGAATTAGACAGATTTGCAAATATGAACGAATTTATTATAGAAAATACGTGTAGTGCGTCCGCTTTTGATGGTCAGTTTTTTTTTTGGTAAATTTTAATTGGTGGAAAAAAAATTATGTTAAAAAAACGCCGAACTCATTTTGTGAGAATAGTTTTGGCGTTTAATTCAAGCGTAATGTATTTGGCGCCTCCAAGGTTCGAATCGATTTTGCAATTTGACATTTACTAGTTTTTTTTTTACAAACGCTTCCAAAATGTGCAATTTTATCGACGAATCAGAATAAAGATACTTAAGAAAAATAGTTTTTAATCTTCAAATAAAAAAATCAAATACGATTATATCCTTAAAAAATAAAAAAATACTTAAAAAAAAATCGAAGTTTTCTTTTCTAATTGTAAGTTTTTTTTCATAAATGTATATCGAAATGGAACAAAGTACACTTACACCACTTTCATAATTAAAGCCACATATAACAAAACAAATTACCTAATTAAAATTGGACGAATATTAAATATTATTTTTTAATAATACCAAAAAAAATGGTATCCCAAAAGCGTTTATGCCACACTCACAATTTCAATGTCGCTCGAATCGTGCGCACAGAATTCGTGAGCGATTACATAAATGATTTTGTTGTAATTACATCATGAATTGCAAGTTGTGTAACGAAAAAAAAATCTAAGTACACTTAGTGGACATTGGTGCCGAAAAAAAAAGGTTATTTCAACGACATCGATGGCCTCGCCCTAAAAATCGACAAAAAAATGCGATTATCTGTATGCAGTGCGTAATTGTGGCGCAATTTACCCACAAAACAGGGACGGCACTAAGTGAATTTATTTTCGTTAATTACTATAACTTCTGTGACCTGAATTAGTTCGATATTATATGAGAAAAGGCTAAGGGGTACAAGTGACTGAGGTGATTTCGAGAAAAGCGCGTTTAAAGTTGACCACATGTATTAGGAGGAAGTCGAGTGATTTGATGATATATTGAGGCACACGTTCCGAATTCGTTTATATCCTTTTGCCGCCAAATAAATGAACGTGCTTAGAAGTGATTTCTGTGCATAAATCAATTTCGGCAAAAATGTCACTTGTACCCTTGGTCTTTTCGATCGTCTTATGGGTTTTAAGCTGTTGCGTGTGTAGCTCGTGCGTAGTATTCATTACTTTTGGAATGACCCCAATTAAGGGGTGTAAATGTAAAAAAAAAGCTGAGTTGATTTCATATTTAAATAAGCAATTTCGGCGATTTAAATTTTTACTAATATCCGTTGGTTTCTGGAGTCCTTAGATGAATAATTTTATGGTAAAACTATGCTTTATAATGTTGAGTCTACATTAAAAATGAATTAATTGCGTGCAAGAATTTTTCATGTGTTTTGTATGACATGAAACGACTTGGGATCCTATTGTTTCTCGACATTATCAATTATAATGTACGTTTTTTTTTCATTGATACACAACGAGCTGTATATAAATATAATATAATATTCGACTATTGATTTTTCGATTCAATTTCATTTTTTTTCAATATTGCAAGAAAACAATTGAACTTGAAGTGATAAACGTTCAACAAGAAGCGGAAATATTGAAATGGAAAAAAGTGAGAATAGAACTGGAAACTTCGAGAGCCAATTTGAATATGCATAACAAATAGTGCAAAATCGAAAAATAGCATTAATCATTTGTGAAAATGCCAAAGCATTATATTTATCAAGTAATGAAATACATTTATCGATTCGTGAAAAACACGTTTATGAACATGAATCGAAAAAAAATATGAAAAATAATCATTTTATTTATAACCCTTATATTGAAATCGAAAACAATATATTCGTTCAATTTGAACAGTTATATGGAAATAAACATAAAATAACGGTCAGTCGAAATGAAAAACCTAGTTGACTGCCCTGTTATAACCGTAACGAATTAATTGAATGTTAAATCACGTAACAGTTATCTGCGTAAAATATCAATGGTTAAATAAACGATTCGACGAATCGTTCTATAAAATTCAAATTTTTCACAAAAAAAATTATAAATAAATCATCGGTTACCAGATGCTGTTACCAAATATTCGTTTATTTTTTTAAAAGCGATACGAATGCAATTAGAACGAAAACGATCTTGAGATATACGAGATAAAAATCATATATTTTTTTTTTCAAACGAAACGTAAATTAAAATTTGTTAAATGTGTGTCAATTACATCAAATAAAATTGAGTTAACGTATTCGAATGAATAAAAAGATTTTTCGAGTTTTTCGATACTATGATTTGATTTTGGTATTAATTTATCAAAATCTAGATATAATTTGATTTTATATACACCAATGATGAGCAAACCATTTAAATTAGTTCACTATATTCAGTCTATTGACCAACAAGAAAAATAGATATATGTGAGCAACACATGTATAATATATAGCTATTTAGTAGACATATGTATATAGGTCTGTCTCGTTGGTTTTTGGATATTATGTGAATTTGGTATAGATGAAGTTAATCGATTCGTCAACACATACGAGTCCCTTTAAAGGCCAATCTTTTCATCTCTGGCTTGAAAATAAAACGATTTAAACTACACGTGATTCTTCAACTACCAACTGTCAAAATCTAGATGAAAGAGATGGGCGTATGTATTGTCGTATGAATTGTTATACGTCTGTCTCTTTTATTTTTTGACAGCTCATAGTCGGAAAGAGTAGTTGAAATTCATTTTATTTCAATTCAGAGGTGAAAAGACCGGCCCTAAATATTTAAACTAGCACTTTAAGTGGTTCTAGAGCTAGAAACACAAAAAGTGCACAAATGAAAATGTCAAACGCTCCTTTTCAACGTTTCCTGCTCTCATCGACCTTCGCAGCTCGTATTATTGGTAAGTTTCATCAGCTGGTCGTTTTGGAAAAATTTACAACGAAAATATCATATTTTTATTGTGTTTGTAACAGATTTCGACGAAACTGCGCTCTTCCTCATTCTGCGGACGCGCGATCGAAATGCTAATGGCTTTTTACGTATGAGTAGGTTTTTTTTCATATATGTGCTCATAATTATGTAAGTGGCGTAAGTATTAGTATTTGTCATAGTTCGATTCTAAGGTTTCAAATCACAGGAAGCATAAAATTCAGCTTATATTGAATTTTTAATCGTGTCATTCGATCTAGATAGGGTGCACGTTAGGAGTGAATTTTCATACCCATTTCGCTGTTTTATATGTCTCCAAACAAATTTCGACAGATACGAGAATAAAAATTAAGAAAATAATGTTCACTATTGAATATAAACACCCGAATAAATAATTGTATTGTAGAAAGTCGTACGAATAGCAAAGATTCACTGTATTATAATAATTTACTAAGCGATAAATAAAGAATAACTCATTTTTTTCAATTCGTGACTTACATCACTTTCATGATATTGTGTTGTGATTCTCATAGAATATTCAAAGCGAGTTGCATGATCGAATTGTTGACGTTTGTAAACAATGAAAAGTCCCAAATGTCTCGAGAATGATGACATTTGACATTGATTTTGTTCGACACGACTGTTTCGTTCGATTAAATTTGCCTTAGGCTACGTTTACACTAGAAGTTTCAAGTTCAACGTTGAAAAATTAAGTAAGAGTATTCATTTTTGATGCAATTTAATAATTAACTTTAGCACTTTGAAATCGCTCTTCTGAAAAATCACATTTTTCTATATTTCAAACAATTTCAAATTTAATTTATACACCTATTAAGATGTCACTACAATGCGGATTTTTTACATAAATTTTTCGTTAGCATGCTTATTAATATTGATGATCTATAAAAGGTCTATAAAGATCTATAAAAGGTTCAAGATTTGCAAACTAATTTCGAATATTTCTCCAAATGAGAAATCTAACATCAATCAAAATGAGATATAAATAGAACATTTACAAATCAATGATTAAATTGTGCATTAAAATTAATTGCATATTAAAGCTTTGAAAGTATGCAATTAAAGGTTTCACTTATAAATATAAATCAAGTTTCTGATTCATTTTAAAATATCTACGTATATAATCTCTTTAGGTATTTTCTAATCGTAAGAAGCATCTTAAATATTTGAACACAGTACAAATTATCTTGAGCATTTTCACAAACATCAATAGAAAAGCTTAAATACACAATATTTCCTTTCTCCTTGTGTTATGAGGCAACATAAAGCACCATAAAGGTTCAACCAACTACACATGCAATCTCAACATCCAAACTAGACAACATCTTCACAAACATCAATAGAGTAGTCTAATGCATTTCCTTTCTCCTTGTGTATTTTCATGAGGCAACATAAAGCACCATAAAGATCCATTCAACTATATTCGACCATAGATCGAATAATATCATACATAATATTTCAAAGCTCCATTCTAATTGAATAGACTCATGAGGCAACTCGCTATACTAATATAGCAATTCACAAATTAGAACCAATGATCTCGTTAACAATTATCAATGAAATAATCATATCTATTACCGAATTCTAAATTTTCTAACCTATAATTGATCCACGAGACAACATGAGGAATCATTAATAAAGCCATAAACCAATTGTATAATAATTTTATCAATCCATGGTATATATTCAAATATCAATCGAATAGATTCTTTCCTTAAAAATTTTCACATTTCTTCATGAAAGAAAAACGGCGAAAATACTTATAAAAATCGTATAAACTTGAATCGTAGCACTACGATTTTTGTGTCTGATTTAAACAACAGATGAGCTGAATAGTAATACACTCATTCCTCTATTTGCGAACGAATTAAAAATCAGAAGTGACGAAAGAAAAAGACATACATTACTTTCGCAGTTTTGTAGTATTGAATCATGCGTGAATTATATGGTAAACACAAAATATATATTGAAATACATAATTAAAACACCAACGAATTCGTAAATAGAGAAATGACATCATATTGACTCCCGCTCATATCTCGAACGCCGCAATAGCGAGCATCACCCGATAAGAACCGTAGCACTACGCTTGCAAATTTTTACATTTTTTTTTTATTTTTTTTTAATATTCAAACACAGCATCTCAACGAGCTGCTTCGACGGCCATTGCAGTTGCAGTTGCGCATGCAGCGAACCGAATGCATGACGACTTTGCGCAACTCCGGCCAGCATTGGCGTACCAAGTGGGACCAGCTGGCCGTGTTCCGGCCACTTCTGGTTCAGTGGGTCGTTCGAGAGGGAAAGCAAGTGCTGCTGTCCATCGTCGAATGGCCAACGGACGTTGAACTTGACTGTTGAACGTCGTTCGATGCTTGGATTCCTGGGAAATTTGGTTCGGGACGTTTTTGTGATGGGTTATATTCAGTGTTGTAGTCGAGGGGGAGCGCGCTCCCTTACATCTTTCTGGCGGGGGAGCGCGCCCCCCCTTGAAAATTTCAAATATCAAAATAACAACAATGTTTCAAACATACTGAATTCTAAATTCTTCCACTGGTTATAATATTGCGAGGGAGGGTAGAAGATGGGAGTTATGGGGTAGGTTGTTCCGAAAAGAATGATTCTGTGAATGAATATGATAGTAATGTCATAATAAAGCATCTTGTATTGGAAATATTTCATTGTCAGTTATATGACGAAATAACTTCGGAACAATTTACCCCCGGAACTTTCAGTCTCACATTTCCTTACTTGTATGACGTTTTCTAGTGAGATTCTCATACAGTAACCGGATTTGTATCTATAAGTTTTTCCATTTTCGCAAAAAAATTAGTTGCACTTGTGGATTGCCCAATTGGTAAGAATCGATTTAAGTCGCTAAAGTCATAAACGAAATCAACTTAACTGAATCTGAACTGGTATTACAAAATTAAAACCTAACATAATTGAGCTTAAAATTTAGCCCAACCTAACTAAATATGATTTGATATGAAAAAATAAACAAAACCTATCCTAATTTAATCTAAAACTTTACCCAACTATCTAATTAGACATCGAAGTCTTAGGTTTTTTTGATTACCTGAATATGTACTTATGTTTCTCAATTATTGATAATTTTCTCGAAAATTTATGGGTTTTCCCGAGTGATCAGATATACTAATTTTAAAATTCCTTTTACGAAAGCAATTAAGTATAATGGAAAATAAATTTCGAAAAAAAAAAACATGCATAATAAGAGAACTTCAATTCTTGACACAAAACGTGTCATTAAATAATGATGCGATTATTAAGAAAATTGATAGCAATCAGATGGAAATTGCGATTATACATAAATTTATGTACATATAATGTGATACAGGAACTCGAAACTGTTATCTGAAGCTGCAACCAAGAACCTGATGGAAGAAGCAGTTTTGCAAAACCTTGCACAGAACTAGTAGATTCAATGCACTCACCACAACTAGGGTCAATGATCGAAGTACTTATGAAAATATATAGAATATTCATTGGATTCAAGTTTCAGGTGAAAATGACTCGATAAACTTGTTCAGGTTTTCCTGATATTATTATGCATCTATTACCCAATAAGAAAAAATAATCATTTGAATCATTTGAAGCATGACATTTTAAAGAAGATGTGATTCATAATATTAGTACATAAGCCTAACATTTTAATTTAAACTTTCAAAAATAAGTTAATTCTAATGACGTGCATTAAATTTCTTGACTCAATTTTCATAAACATTCGATTCGAAATGGAAAATATTTAGCAAAAATTTTAAATTTAACCTAAAGTGAATAACCTGTAATTTTAATTTACCATATTTTCCGAATTTTTATTCATAAAAACCTCAAAAATTATCCATATTTACATATCCAATTCATACTTATTCTTCTTCAACCTTATCGATAAATATAGCTTGTACGTACCAACAATTGAAACTATGCATAATCATTGAATGTATGAACACATCCGAAATAAATTCGACTCAATTGAGGCTAAGTGCACACACTAAATATTCAAATCGTGATGAAATGCTACACACTCGACTATTGAGAGTATGTATTAAATAACATTACGCCATCGGGAAAGTGGATGTTGAAGTGTCATTCAATACCTTCCACATAAGACATGTGCTACTCTGAATATGACATCATGTCTTTTTTTTTGAGATTCATCATTGGAATCTAAGATCACGTAAGGCATAATGAAATCGTCGATTTATATTAGAAGAGGACATTCGGAAATCTTGACAAATACATTTTGCATCTTTGTTATAATAAAATACAACTATTCTTGAAAATAAGCCCTAGTGTCAGCTTAAAAATTATTTCAAATCTGTTTATGAAATTAATTACATTTCAAAAGGTCTAAAGAAAAATATTTCACCAATTTATATGAAACATCATAGCACAGTGTAACAACTTTGATTGCTTGAGAGTTTTTAAAAATATATAGTTTTCTCATGAAATATGAATAATTAGATTTAATTACGTGTCATTTTCTAAAAATACAACATATAAATCGATTTCGAGAGATAATCCTAGTATACTAATTGCGTGTAACGTAATTCTCAAATTGAATCTCATTAATATGATTAGCAAAATTTTAATGACCAAATCGATTCGATGAAAACACGGATCGAAAATTTTAATTTTGAATAAAAATAAACATATTTTGAAAAGCGTAAAGCAAATCGAATGCACAAATTTAAAAACATGCAAGTTTGCATAAAATTACTATTCATATATTGAAAAAAATCCCCGCCGAGCTTAATTTTCGATAAATATGAATATCAGACATATTTATCAAATCCGTTTTTTTTCCCTAAGATCGTAAATAATGTGTGTTTTGTAAAATGCTAAAAACGGTTTCACCACTTGGCAAACATGCGCATTTTTAATACACAATTAAAACGAGCGTATTTTTGCTCAGTATTTACTCGACAAACGAAAATTTCAATACCTATTCCAAACCGACGATTTTTATGGCTGTTTTCCACCATTGTAAACAAACACCGTAAAAGTAAGTCAATTGATTTTTACGAAACTGAACTGAACAAAAATTTTTTTTCTATGATGCTCGTTCGGAAGGCACACAGTTTCGAAGGTGAAAAAGGTGTTAAGTAATTCATTATTTGCAAGGTATTTTAAGATAAAAATTTGATCAGACATCATTATAACGAATTTCCCGACGGAAAACGATCCTCGAACGGCTGATCTCGTCGTGGAAGGAAATTGCCACAACTTCGATAAAACAGCAACTTTCAACGTTGCAAAATTGTCGATATTGAAAAACACTCGGCAAAACTGCATAATCGAAGCTAACTGCTAGTTTATATTAGTGTGTAATTTAATTAAAACTACTCAACATGTCTGTCAAATCGCTCAATTTCTTTCGAATACAAGATTTATTTATTGAAAAAAACTACGATAGTGCAATACTGTCAATTTCAGTTGCTTGTTTCGAGTTGAAAAAAAAACGCATTTCGCATTGAACTGCTTAGGTATATCAGGAATTCCATGACATGGTTATTCGACATCGAGATAATTATCTTGTACATATTTTTCGATTTAAAAAAAGAGAAAAACGTTAAAATTATCCTCGACAATCGCTAAATGCTCGGAAACCGCAATTGCAATTAAAGTTGCAATATTTTTTCAAACTGTAATTTCAACTAAAGTGTTTACTGGAAAACGTGAAATTGCACTCATAATTATGAAAATGGTCTATGTCGAGAAATCGATGAGAAAGAATATCGCTTATTTTAGTATATTATCATAAAATATTATAACATTTTTAACACTTATCATTTTTTTATTCAATATTTAATTTTGTACTTTTAATAGAATGCATAAAGATACCTGTAGTTAAATGCGGAAAGTCAAATATCTCAAAGTAAAAAAAAATTACAGAACATTGTCATAATTATGAACTCATGTACAGTCTATAATTTGTATTTTATGTCTCAATTTCATATATGTATTCTGAATTTTGAAAATATTTATTTTGTTGTGACGTAGTTGAAAATTTGCATAACAGGAAAATCTTATTCAAAATTTATGGTGTGTGTATATTGTTTTAAAAATAAATCATTTTCAGTGATTTTTGGAAGAAAATAAATTTCAATATATGTATGTACATAAGTAGGTAAGTATTTAGGTTTAACGCGCGTAGAATATTCAAAAATATAGGTTTCGTCATTGAATTTTGGTCATCGGTGATAATTTATGTAAAAACAATGAAAATTTTCATTGAATTTGACAAAATATAAAAAATAAACGATTTTATAACGTTTCTGATATAATCATAATTAAAATAAGGTGCCAAATAATATTCGGTATAAAATTTTGATGATCCATGTTTCAAGGCTTGTTTAAGATTTACGTAAATCTCTGACCCTACAAAAAACGACATTTTATTAATTTAATAAAAAATCAACATAATTGTATTAATTAAGTATTATTTTCATACAGTCCCTTTGAGTTGATTGTGATTTATGTTATTTTCAAGTAAACCTTGTATTTTGAATAATTATAAGATAATAAAATAATATCCGATTATCGGTGAAACATAATTATAATAAGATTTATATTTTATGAAACTAGTTATTAAAAAAAAATAGGTTACTGAACTGTTAGGTCAATGTTACGGCTATATTAATATACATATATTAAGCTATTTATTTCCCATTTTTCAGATTAGGTTATAAATTCCAGTATGTGCTGTTGATGTAATAACCATTCAATATCCGAAACGGATTCAATTTGTTAAACATATGAAAAATTGAACAGACAATGAGTCATATTGAACCAATATTGTAAAACGTTGCAGTATAACCCGTTAACCTCGTATCAATAAATATTTTGCAACGCGAATTAACCTAAAAAATCTTCTTTCAATTTTAAAAATATGTTTTTTTTATATTTTTATAGTCTATTGACTTTTTTAACATTTTTTTTACGTAATTTTTATTATTCATCTTTCGAGTCAGATGCAGTTTATGATATTATAATCAAGTTTAAATAATTAATTATTTATATTTACAGCATCACTTTTGCCCTTAAATATAAACCGTCTGATTCAAATATCATCGAACTGTCATGATGTGGAAAATCTTTGACAGATCAACCTTGACTATTCGAATAGCTTAAAAAGAAAAAAACACACACACTTGAACTATTAGAACGCCGAAAAAAAGCTATACGAGAAAATGACCTAGATATAAACGACAATGCACTATGATTAGCGAAAAAAAACGAAGCATATCGAGACTTGCTTACGAGATCTTGTTTTTAGTTGAAATATTGACAGCTTTCAAAAATGAACAAATCAATCAATTGCCTCAAATATAATTTAATCTTGTTTGAAAAAAAAAATATTTATTTTAATCATCAATACATAATCATTTTCAATAAAGGGCGGTTACTTTAACTAAAACTTGACCAATCGAAAAAATATGGCGACAAATATGGACCAATTCATTATTATGGAACATCGTGAACTTCATACCACCAGATTTAAGCAACTTATTTATTTTGAACAACCACTAAACAAATTAGTGATTGATATAGATCAATCAATCAATATCATAGATTTTATGCAAAATTAACAGTTGGTCTCTAAATATGGTAGTATGAAGTTTGCGGTTTGACAAATTAAAGCATTTTATTTATTTATTCCCCTTCCTCTATAAATTTATCATGTTTGTCAAATTGTAAGGTTATAGTCATTTTTGCACAATTTACGATGTATTTTACTTCTCGTTGCAATTTAACAAGTAGTTTTGTGCAATTTTCTGTTTTAACTAAAAGTCAGCCTTGATCTGAGATTTGACCCTCCGCTGTCTCAACCAAGGAAAACAGGAACTGTTGTAGAAAATCTCAAAAGAGCAAATAACACTTTGAACGCTACAAAAAGCCCAGATACATTCGCGAAAAGAAACTAAACGAAAAAATCAACCATCACGACAATAAAAGTGCAATGCACGCCAATTACGTACGATTGCACTTCAATTTCAACGAAGCCGCAAACTCCCAAGGAAAACGTTCAAAGATAATCGAGTCGATTGCGAATAACTGATAATACATTTAACGATATAGCGATAATAATCAGTAAATGTATCTTTAATTATGATAATGGTTTAGGTTTACTTTCTATTTGATGTTTCACGTTGAAATTTGTTACAAACTAAAAAGAAACGTGTTGATTCAATGCTAATGAATCTAGTTCATTTTTAGAATTCGATAAATGAACTTGAACTTGGGATGAGCCAAGTTCACGTTTGAAGAGAATCACTGGTTCGACTTTGAATTATTGGAAATGTCAGAGAAACGCGTCGAAAATAAAATCGACAAATATTTTTGTCAAAAACCAGTTTTTAATTTATACTTATTTAACTATTACCGTGAAGGAACATTAACAACTTAACCGCAACTATGAAAAAATGTAAATAAATCTCCAAAAATCGATTAAGGGCGAAAATTTCTTAACAGATCTAATTAGATATACTTTATGTATTCCAAACTCGTTGATAATTCATATGAATTTTGATAAAACATAGCTGAATAATTTATTTTTCATATTTTATGTTGTTCATAACGAATCGAATTGGGTCAGATCTGGAAACTTAACCAATGTAAAGAATATGCACAATCAAAATTCACTTTTAATTGATGACTTTGACTTAAGACATGACAACATCCCATAACCTAATTAGTTCATATATTTATTAATAGCGGAAGCGAGAATATTGTACATAACTAACGTGTAAATTGACAAATAACAAATAGCAAACATAATTAGGTCAATTGCTTGATAATGACAGTTCTGTTCAAATGAACTAGACATAACATAACATTAATAACTATAACTCTATTTATCGACAATGCATTTCCGAGTGTTATGAAACATTTGTAAAAATTATTTTATACGAAATAAAGATACAAACTACCCTGCTATAACACGGAAATATGTTATAGAAATTCAATAAAATTTCAGAGAAAAAAAAAGATCACATCCTATCATCTCATTCAACAATCAAAATTATCGACCTAATAAATACACACATGCATATGTATATAGACAGTCGTGAAATATAAGGAATATCAATTTCGAGAGTGTCTTAGGAGATCGTGTTATGAAAAATCGTGCTATAGGAGAGATTACTGTAAATGATACACTTTCGTTTTCATTGGCAGATTTCAAACGTCCGATAAACCGGTCGTGTGAAAATGTCACAATTTCACGAACGCTATGCAACTCGGAAAACTGCAATTCTACAATATTTTTGCATCGTGTTCAATCACGCAAAATACGAATTTGAGATATTTTAAAACACGTATTTCCATTTCAAGTTGAATTCTTTTTCATTTCGAAAAATTTCAAATATTCAATCGATCCGTTTTAGGAAAAATCAAGTAAAATAATTCCAATTTTATGATAAATATTGGTACTTCGGAAACATGTTAACTCATTGAATATCAACAGAAAGAAGAGTGATTATAAATTCATTGAAAATTATTTTCATAATAAGGTTTGAATGGAATTAGCTCAACAGTAACGTAGAACATCGTAATGCAATTATGCTAAAAAGTGCGTTATACGAAATAAAAAGCGTTTACAGTGAAAATATTCGAAATAAAATCGATCACATTTTACTCGAATGACGTAAATGGATTTAACACGTTCAGTTGAACGAAATGTTTGAATTGATTATGCAAATTGTTGAATTTGTAACGAAATGCTTTAAGTATTCATACATTTAACGATTTTCAGCGGTAAACTCGTTTTTTCTAATCTAAATAATGTTTATTGAAGGGTTTGATCGAAAATAAACTATGAAAAAATATTAACATAATAGATTTTATACTTTAAAACAGAGTAACTAACGAAATTAGGCGGGATGTTGGTTTCCCCGTCGTAATGATAAAATAATGTACCTACATTTTATTTCGAAACGTTTAGATAATTTACGAAATAGAACTTAATTAAAGAAATATTCCTGAATTTCCTATTTTATTATTCGAGTATAAGCCGATAAAACAATTTTCTGTAAAATCTAACTACAATAAACAGAATAACCTAACCTAACGTAAATCCTCGAGTACTTTTCCTAGAAATTTTCAGCCTCACAATAACGGCTTGCACAAATAAAAAAAAATACACTAAAATCAACAAAATTCTTTTTATCATTTATAATTAAATCTAGCCGAATAAACACAATTATCCTAAAAAGTGCATATTCGTAAGAGATTTTCAGCTGAACAATTGTCATCGGGTCACACGTCAAAAAAATTGTCAAACGGACAAGTAGGTACATATAAAAACAGATAAATATATGTGCCGAATAAACATGAAAATCTAATCTAACTGCAATTCTAAAAATTTGTCGTGGCTCACCGGCCCACGGGCCGAACTTCTTGGGCAGGCTGAGCTCCTCGGCCGGCTGAAAGTAGGGCTTCAGATGAGCCGTGGCCAGCTGCGCCACGGACCAGAAGGTGTCGATCGTCCTCAGCAGGAGGGCCAGCGCGCCCACGAGGGCCAGCAGCCCGGAGACCAGCCACAGCACCAGCATCGCCAGCTATTCCGGAGTGGTCTTGGCGAGAAGTCGTCACGGTGGCGGCATCGCGCGTGCCACTCCGACGAAGAGCTGAACTGCAATGAGCTCGGCCGGTGCAACGTCGGACACTTTCACCGACGAGGACGAACCGAACGCTACTGTTATCGGTCTGTTTACATGGGGGGTTTCCGCTCCGGCGACGGGCAGCCGCGGCGACGGGGTGCGACGCGTCTCGAAAACGCCAACTTTTGACACTTTTCGTTTGAAAATTATCGCCTGCGGGCGCGGCGCTCGTTTTGCATATCTCGATTCAAATTCATAATTTACTCACTTATCGTTAGTGATCGAAAAGTTTGTTGAATTTTTTTGTTTTAATAACACTGATATACAAATTTCGCCTTTTCTGATGGCCCATCAATAAAAATAAGAAATTATTATAAATTCGACCACGTAGAATCCGATTTTGAAGTCAAAATTTACATGAAACAACTGGTTTACTCACAATTTGAGTTCAAAGTTCGATAAAATTTCAAACTCCATACAAGGTATAATCGAAATTATAAATTTATTTCAAATCTTATTTTCATGAAATTGGTTTCAAACGTTAAAATGATTAATACTAAATCATACAAAAAATAATTTATATATATAACATCGTTTTTGGCTGATTTATGACGAATTTTCATGAAAAAAATCACACATTTTTTAAAAACATTCCTATTAATACATCAATCTTAATTTCCATTTGAAATATATTTCTCGATATTTCAAAAGTAATTAGCTTACATGTTCTATTCTTATTTTTGTACAAATTGCTTTTTTATAAAAGAAATATGTTAATATCTGTGAGCGCACATTTTTCATACAAAATGTATGGGGATATTCTCGACGCGAGCGTTACTCTATTAATCTATACTATTTATTATTTTTTTTCAAAACTTGATTTTATACTACAATTTGAGACTTTTGAGGTTGTTTATTGATGCATTAAGCACAGTTTAATGCTTTCAAACTATTTTATTATCAGCATTTTTTGCAATTTTAAATGTTTTTGTACTATTTTCGTCAAATTCACTTTTAATAATTATTTTCTCAAAAAGTAAAAACAATAGAACCTTTTCATTTCCATTGACATATAAATACACTCATATTTAATAGTTTCTGAAAGTTTTGTATAAAAACATTAATAAATAAAAATGTTATGATGATTTTAAAGTGATTTTTTCGCTGAAAATCGACCAAAAAAAAAACTACAAAATGTGATTTTTTTCAAAAACCATTTGTCTTACAGAAAAACGGATTTGATATTCGTGATCAGAACATCAAAATACATAAAGTTCATTAAGTTTCATTGATTGGCCATTTTCTTGTCGAACGGTGTAATCACCCCTCATGTTTGAAAATTACATAAAATCCTTCATTTTCTCAGAAAAAATATCGTCACGTTACTGAGTGAGGAAATATGAGGGGTGTTTTTATCCCTATTTTCTACCCCCAAAGGTGTCAAAATATTTTGATATTTCAAGGGGGGACCTTTAGAAATGGCCAATGTTATGCTGACTACATACGTAACGGGATATACTACGGGAATGGGGAAGGAAACGGGAAACTGATATTGGAACGGCAAATTCTATATGACGACTGAAAAGGCCAAGGGGTACAGGTGACATTTTATCGAAATTGAATTATGTACAGGAATCGCATCTATGTGCGTTCATATATTTGATATGTGTTTGAACGAACTTGAAACGTGTGCCGAGATATATCATTAAATCACTCGACCTTCTAATACGTGTAGGTACATGCAAAACTTTATGCGCGCTTTTCTCGAAATCACCGCTAAATCACTTGTACCCCTTGGCCTTTTCAGTTGTCATATAGCAGTTCACGATTGGCTTAAAGTCTAAATAGCCTCGAGCAACGCCGGATGGCAGAAGCTAGTAAAAATTTTTTTCAAGCTAGAGAACAAATAACTTTATTGATTATTGGCAAATATATACAAACGGTAAAATTTCCTCTCAAACCAAGAAAATAACAGTAAAAAAAACGCATATTTATACATCTATCTTATCACAAACATACTTATGAATAAAATCATTATAAAAATTTATCATCCTTACGTTTTATAAATAAAATAATTATGAACTTTTATTATCCTCACATTTTGTGAATATTGTTTAAATGCACTTTCAAAGAACCCTTCTGAGTGAAATCTTTACCGCACTGTAAGCATTTATGTTTTCTCACAACACTACTGTGAGATCTCAAATGCAGTGTCAACGACCACTTTTTGGTGAACCTCTTTGAACAAACATCACATTGATAATTTTTTTCACCAGTATGCTTTATCATATGCTTCTTCAATTCGTCCGTGCTGTAAAAACCTTTATCACAGACAGTACAAGCAACATTCAATAATTTAAAGTGACTTCTCCGAGTGTGTTCTGTCAGATGCCTCGCCATATAGAACTTTTTGGGACACATTTTGCAAAGATGCTTATATATATCTATGTTATGATTCTTTTCCATATGTTTTAATCGATGGTCGAATGAGACAAACCTCTCAGCACAGTGAGGACACGCAAAGTGTTTTTTGTTATCCGAATGATTCTTCATGTGCACTCCCAATGAAGATGACCTCAAAACCTTGCTGCAAATACTACAAGTAACCATTTTTTGCTCGTGAGATTTTGCATGGATGTTCAAATGCCTTTTCAATACAAATGGTTTCCCACAAGTGTCGCAAACAAAATTTGGATAGTGAATAGCCATGTGTGACACTAACATTTTGTGTGCCGCAAACGTTTTGTTGCAAATATTGCAAATCAGAGCTTCCTTGTCCAGTTTGTATGGTAGAGATTTAGCATAGTGTTCACGTTGCTTAGCCGCTCTCATTTGGCGGACGTCTTCTTTCCTTTTGAATTTGCCTTCTTTCGAGAATGCAGCATTTTTTGCAGTAGAGTATGAATTCGCTTCATGTTTAATGTCAGCTTCCGAATTGTTCCTCAAAAATACCAAATTTGAAGAATTTCTTTCGTTGAAACATTGCAATTGCATAGTCGAATTGTTGGCATCTACCGAATTGTCAGAATGTGAGGAAAATCTTTCTTTGATCTGACTATCAAATTCGAAAATTTCATTAAGAGATTCAGCTGAAAAAACATCAATTGATAAATAAATGTTATCTTGATTTTTGACAATGGTGTAAATCATATTTTTTCGTTTACAACATATTTAATATTTAGTTTGACTTATTATGCATTTTATTGAAAGTGAAAATAATACACTGAATAAAATTCATTTAAATAAAAAAAAAATCAGGGTTTTCCTATTAAACTGTAGCTTATAAAGATAAATATTTTATTTCAAATGGTATGTTCATTATTTCGAACTGATAAATTACTACCCAATGATTGAAAGTCTACTATCTAAAAAATTACGATATATTTTGACAATATGAACTCTAATCAAATATTGATCAATCATTTTTAATATTCTGACTTACACCACTATCATACTTTTGGGTGTATATATGTATGTGTAAATTGAATAAGAAAACATATTTAATTACGGCCAGAATCCACAGAAGCATACAGCTTTTTCAATTCAGTCTGAGAAAACAAAATTTGTCGTCGAAATTTATAACAATCCCTCAACTTTTCATTGCATATGTTGCAGATAAACACCAACGATTTATCAGGTGAATAACGATTAGAAATCTGAAATAAAAGATGATTTAAAAATTATGAAAAGTTTCAAAGTATTTAGGGATATTTCTTCTTTATTATTATTATCAGGGAAATTCTTGTTATATTATGTCTTGTTATGCATGTTAGCTCAAATTAGAAAAATTAAGTGATTTTTTAGTCAGTAGTATATTGTAACGTGCGGTAACTAAGCCCACTCACGTCCAAACCTCAAAAGGTTCACTTAAGCTAATTGGGCAGAATACCGACAGCAAGAATCATCACGTTGAGGCTCAAAAAGCACTGCGTTGGATCGATAGATGAGTCCGTAAGAATCAAGAATAGATGAAATCAAACATCAAACATCTCTATGAATTCAACTATGAGAGAGAATTAATGAAACGGAGCAGTGATTTCCTATATATTAGCTCTGTGACCCAGATGGGTCAGATAGATTCAAATTCCATACTAACATCTATCGGTTGAAAATTTTGAAAAAAAAAATTCACCAAAGCACCTTCCGAAAGTAAATATCAGAATTTCACCCGAGTTTCATTTTGTATATATCTTGTAAATATCTTCATTTGATAATTTGCAATAAATAAAAAACATTAATTTACCTAGATTTTTATTAAAAAGTATCAAACAATTGAATGTAGAGCGAATAGAATAATGTAGTTAGATGAAGTAAAACTATGATTTAAAGATTTTATTGAATCGTTTCGGTGAAAATATATTCAATTTTTTTTTTATCAAATCGGCATAGGACACTTGAAAAGTTCAGTTAGAATAGTTGGTACTATATATTTTAGGTCAATTTTTTCATTTTATTTTTCACGTTAGGTTAGGATGAGCTACATTTTAAGCGCGAGTCTCTCAATAACCGGACAACAGATTAGTACCAAAAGCTTACTTGTATGGAAAAACAGAGAGTTATGAGGTTAATAGGATCGTCCGTAACGTCGATCAGATCGCTTGAGGAGAGACAACATCCGCAAGCTCTTCTCGCTTCAACTTCTTTCATTTTTGAAGAGCGATCATCGAAAACAACTTCAACATTCGAAGGTTGTTACGATCACAAACCACAAACGTCACTTTGACAGATGGGCGAAGCGAAATGCACAAGTGAGCTAATCGAAATTGCACCGTTTCAGTTGCATCTGTTTCAGAAACATGCGAAATATTTTCAATGTCTTCTAATATTAGTTATCAGCCCGTTAAATATATCTACGCATGTGTGGTTAGAGAAAAGTTGTATTTTTTGATAGTTATCTCTGACTAATTGCCGACAAGCAAATAAAAGATCGGGCTTAATTGAATTTGAAAAGTTTCGGCAAAGAAAAAATCACGAGTCAAAATTCAAAATACGCATGTGAATGTACCAAGACATTGGGTGCAGTGGTGTAGTGGTAAATTTTGAGGTGGGGGAGCGCTTGATTTTCATCACCCCCCCCCCCTCCCATACATTTTTTCTACGATTTTTTTTTTTGCAAATTTTCATTATAATTTCACAATATACATGCATTTTTACATAACTAATTTCGACTCAATTTAATTACTCTAATGACCAAACCATTAATGAAGATGTGATAATCGATTTTTTTCTTGCATATCCATGTGAAACCATATTTACAATACTTATGAAAAAAAAAGTCGGCACGAATTGTTTATTTTACGCAAATTCAGCGAACAAAGTCATTTTTTTGTAGCCAGTCCTAGAAATTCTACCTGCTACCGTATCGAATTGGGCTCGATTTTTGCCTATATGTACGCACATGGCTCTCGAACTCGCCAAAGGTCCGCCTTTATCAAAGGACCAAATAATAACATGCAATAAATTTTGACAGCCGGAAATGAGAGACTGTTGAAAAGACAGTTTGAGTTGTTACAAAATTCGTTATGTGTAGCAAATGTTTAGGATTTTATGTGCTTTCATTGTCTTTGTCTAGATTTTTAGAATTCAATATGTTTGAAACTTTGATGCTATTTTGATATTTGAAATTTTCATGGGGGAGCGCGCTCCCACGCCCGAAAGAGGTAAGGGAGCGCGCTCCCGTGCGCTCCCCCTCGACTACAACACTGATTGGGTGGTATGCATAATGCAAGTTTTATTTACGGTTTTCAACGATAGCTACACACAAATTAAAATTTTATGATTCGTAAACCTTCTCATAGTTGCTGATAATATTCCCTGAAAGTTTCACGGCAAACGGATCAGCAGTTTTGGAGTATATAGGTAACATACAACCATACATTTGCTTTTATTTATATAGAAGATCACATTTTCTACACATTGACGTTTTTTTTTGTTCTTTTTATTCCACATAAATAAGTATATAATAATTCTTTATACATAGTAAAATTTTGAGCAACTGTGGCCCAAATAATTTGAATTGATGGAGTTTCAACTGAGATTGTCCAAATCGTAATTAATGGTTAGCTCACATCAGATCAGGCTGAGACGTCTAAAGAGAGCAACGTAGCAACGTAGCCACAGAGGGGAGCACGTAGCCACGCATCAACCTGTCGCATTCACACACAAAGAATTAAATGGTTGTTCGTCTCTTTCTAACGGCGTCTCAGCCTGATGTGGCCGGTCTTAATGTAGTACATATCTATCTTAACTAATTAATTTGAAGCCATGATACGCAAAACCCAATAAAAATAGACCAGAATAACAATGTAAGTTTTGATTCACCTCAAATAAAGTAACAATGGGTTTTTCTTTCAAATTATCTCATGCTCAAAAAAAAAAACCAATAATGTAGGTTCATAAAGTGAAGCAAGACCCATAAATCAAAATAAGTTTTAATTTTAAACCTCTCATAAAACATGTTAGTATTTTCAAATGATGTGATACTTGTATAGAAATAGCATGTTTTCTTTTTTTTTTTCATTTTATTTTACATTTGAAAAAAATCAATAAAGTGTGTTTATATAAAATTATAAAGCAACACCCATAAATTAAAATTAGTTTTAATAACACATCTCTTATACATAGATACAGTGCAGAGAACAAAGTTTGGCAGGCTGAGATATACGTCTCATTGTCAGATAGAACTGGAACCCCAGATTGTGCCTCATATGGAAAATAAGTTATCGTCGTCTCCATACAGGCTGTAGCCGAGTGGTTTCGAGCGTTAGCGTATTCATATAAAGATTTTACAAATCTAAGGAGCTTATGAGTATTTATGGTAAATTTCGATCCCTCTTCATCCATTTTATGATATTGAATTGAAAAGAAAAATTAAATAATAACGGCTGTATTGACAAATGATCATGATACTGTAATGTTCATGAATAATGTATATACAACGTCAACAAATAAATATAATTAAAAAACACTTTCAAATTGGAAAAAAAGACTACATCACTTAACAGGTCATTTTATTTTATTTCAAAGATCTATAAATCTTTTAATAAAAAAACCCTACACATATTTATCACATTTATGATTTATGAATATTGCTCATGTGCACTTTTAAAGAGCCCATCTGAGTGAAATTCTTACCGCACTGTGAACATTTATGTTTTCTCACATTATTATGAGTATGAGATCTCTGATGCACCTTCAGATTCCACTTTTTGGAAAATTTCTTCGAACAAAAATCACATTTATAATTTTTTTCCCCAGTATGCACTACTATATGTTCCTTCAGTTCCTTTGTGTCATAAAAACCTTTGTCGCAAATGGCACAAGTAACATTCAACAATTTAAAGTGACATCTCTGAGTGTGACGCGTTAGATTACTTGACAAGTGAAACTTCTTAGGGCAAAACTTACAAAAATACCTGTATATATCCACATTATGATTCTTCTCCATATGCTTCAATCGTAGAGGGTAAGAAACAAATCTCTCGGTACAGTGAGGACAAGCAAAAAATTTTTTATTACTCGAATGAGTTCTCATGTGATTTGCCCTCGAGGACGACTTGAAATCTTTGTTGCAAATATGACAAGTAATCTTTTTTTGATTGTGAGTTTTTAAATGAAGATACAAACAATTTTTTGATGCAAATGGTTTCCCACAAGTGTCACAAATAAAATTTGTATAGTGAATAGGCATATGTGATTGTAACATTTTGTGTACCTCAAACGTCTCATTGCAAATATTGCAAGTCAGACTTTCCTTGTCCAGTTTGTATGGTAGAGATTTGGCAGAGTATTTATGTTGACTAGCCGTTCTCATTCGGAGGATGTCTTCTTTCCTTTTGAATTTGCCTTTGTTTGAAAACATAACATTTTTAACATTGAAATGTGAGTTTTCCTTGTGTATTACGTTGGTTTCTGAATTATTCTTCAAAGACATCAAATTCGAAAATTTTCTTTCATTGGAACTATGCGACAGCGTAGTAGAATTGTTGGCATCTATCAAATTCTCAGAATGTGAGGAAAAATTTTCTTCGATCGAATAATCATATTCGAAAATTTCGTTGTCTGATCCAGCTGAAAAAACATGAATTGATTGATGAATATTCTCTTGATTTTGAGTGTTGTAAGTCAAATTTCTTTTTTTTCAACATTAAACATTTAGGGACGGTCATTCACTTTTGATTTGAAAATAAAACGAATTTAAACTACCTACAACTGGTCCTCCAACTATTAACTTTCAAAATCTAGAGGGAAGAGATGAATGTACATATGTATTGTTGTATGAACTGTAGTACGTCTGTCTCTTTCAGCGGCTATTTTGTCAGTTCATAGTTGGAGGGATCGTGTGTAGTTTAAATTAGTTTTATTTTCAAACTAGAGATGAAAAGATTGGCCCTTAGATTATTTTTATTAACATTTTTCTTGAAAATTTATTGAAA
The DNA here is from genome assembly GCA_024721215.1 of Cheumatopsyche charites. NCBI lineage: Eukaryota > Metazoa > Arthropoda > Insecta > Trichoptera > Hydropsychidae > Cheumatopsyche > Cheumatopsyche charites. The sequence continues at coordinate 1,150,936 of CM045577.1, read as the reverse complement.
ATAGGGTTGAAAGTGAAAATTTTAGGTTTGAGTAAGACAGAGTAAAATTTTCAAAAATTTTTTTAATAATACAAAATTATTGTATTTTGGGTTCAATCAACTTTTAAAAACTTTAAAAATATGTCAGCTTATCAAATAATATAAAAAAAATATTCTTAATAGGCGATTTTATGACAAAATTGGTTTCGGAACTTATTTAGGTGAAGGTGAGCTATAGTTCAGTAACATTATATATTTACATTCAGAATCTGTAGAGGCACATAACTTTTTCAATTGAGTCTGGGAGGACAATATTTGCCGTCGAAATTTATAACAATCCTTTAACTTATCGTTGCATGTGTTACAGATAAACACCAAAGATTTGTCAGGCGTATAATGGTTGGAAATCTGAAACAAATAATTCAAAAATAATGACAATTTGAAAAGTGTTAAGACAACAACAGAATTAATTTTGTATCAGGAGCAGATGGACTGATTAAATATACTATTGTAAGAATAGGCCTCTTTTAAAGATTTTAATTTAAATTGAGTTTTACAAATAAATAAGAGACTAATTCCGGTGTTTAGACCTAATATTTAGGTATGCTGCCAGTTGGATTGAGCCACAATTGTACAACAATCCTAGGTCAGAGGTTAGGTAATCCTAGTAAGGTTAAGTTAATTTGCATCGAATACTGTACACGAATATTTTCTCAGTTGGTTTACGAATTGCGTCGAACTAGGTTACTGTCAGTGGCACGTATAAAACCGAAAAGTGTCGAGTTTTGATTAGGAAAAGATTAGTAATTTTCTTTCAATCTGTTGGAAGATCAGCTTTAACACTTATTGAAAGCAGTTAGAATACGCTGGATCGGATATGAGGTTATGATTTTGATTCTTTTCTCGATAGATAAGCCTAGGTTTTAAGGACATCTAGGTTAGGTAGAGTATCTCGACTATAACAGACTAGAACCGAAAGCTTACTTGAATGGAGAAACAGAGAGTAATGAGGTTTATGGGATCGTCGGTGACGTCGATCAGATCGTTCGGTGAGAGACAACATCCGCACGCTCTTCTCGTCTCAAAATCAGCTTCTTCCATCGTGAACAACGAATATATTATATGATCAATATAATTATAATATGTATGTAACAGGTAAACGAGTTCTTTCGCGTTCGACGATCGGAGCGTACAAACTCTAACTCATTGTCAAACTCAAACTTGTTGACAGTTGGTCGAAACGGTTTCTTTTTTCCTACGTCTCCGAGCCGTTTGCTTCTAAAATATACATGAGTTTGGGGAGACTAGATACCCCTTTTGTTTTTGCCTCAAACTTCGTTTTGGAAAATCAGATTTTACAAAAAATAGTGTTAAAATACTCAGAATTTAATTAATTACCTATAAGCACCATTTGAAACAATCTACCATTAAATGGGGAGAATTAGGATACTTTTTGATTTTGACTGAAAATACTGACAAGTTCGTTAGATTTGTGGAATTCAAATTGATTTTAGTTTATGGGTCTCGTTTCCCTCTACGTACTCACTTAAAAAGAAAACGAAAAACACAACACAATTACAAGTATGACCTAGTCTAGAGTCAACTTTTGGTCATACTAGAAACTATACAATTTATTTGAAAATACTATCATAAAGTATGAGACACAAAATTGAAAATTATTTCGATTTATGGGTCTTACTTCACTTAATAAACTTGCATTGTTGGTCTTTCTTTTAAGCATAAGATAATTTAAAAAAAAAAATGAGGCATTTTTACTGTATACAAGGTGAATAAAAACTTGCGTTAATTTTCTCGTCTATTTCTATTGGCTTTTGTGTAGCATTGCTTCAAATCAATTTGTTGTTAAGATAATACATTAATAATTAAATTAATTTTCCGCCATTTTTCCAATATGGCGGCACAAATGGAAAGATACAGGGAGGTAATTTTGAAATTCGGAAAAAACACATCTACACAATCTATTAAAAATGTCCTTTTTCAAAACATTTTAGAAACATTCCAGGTAATCTCCATTTTCATCGACATTGCCTGGTCTACATGGGAAAATCAACAACCACTCCTCGTGACAAAAAGCATATTTTTCGTTCAACAAAAAGACACAAGAAACTTTGATTGAAAAATAATACAATAATCTAATTTGCAATAATAATCTTTATAATGATTTGAAATTAACGAAATTTAATATAATTATACATACATATGTACAAACAGCAATAAAAACTTATGAAAAATGAGTTTTATTTTTCATGTATGTTTTTTATATGCACTTTTAACGAACCATTTTGAGTAAACTCTTTGCTGCAATGAGCGCACTTGTGTTTTTTCACATTACCATTATGAGTTCTCATGTGCAGCGTCAGTGACCACTTTTTGGTGAAACTCTTAGAGCAAACGTCGCACTGGTAGTTCTTCTCACCGGTATGTTTCAGTGAATGACACTTCAGCTCATGCGTACTATAGAAACCCTTGTTGCAAACATCACAAGTGAAATTCAATTTTCTCAAATGACACCTTCTGACGTGCTCCAGTAAATATTTCGACAGGTGAAACTTCTTTGTGCAAAAGTTACAATGATACCTCCTTATGTCCACACTGTGCACTTTCTCCATGTGCTTCAAACGAGTATCGTATGAAGTGAACCTTTCTCCGCACTGAGGACATTTGAATCTCTTGTTATCTCCCGAATGGTTGATCATGTGTACTCGGAGGGAAGACTCTTTCAGGACTTTTTTACAGATTGTGCAGGCGATCGTCTTCTCCTCATGTGTCTTAACATGTATCTTGAAGTGGCTCTTCAGCACAAATGATTTTCCACAAGTGTCACAAATGAAATTCGGATAATGAACGGCCATATGTGACGCGAGGAGTCTGTGGGTTGTGAAAGTCTTTTTACATATCTCACATGATACATTCTCTTTGTCATACTTATACGGAAGGTATCTAGCATATTTCGGAGAATCATTTTTAGTTTTGTTGGGAGCAATGCATTCGTTCTTTATCGTTTTAGATTTTCTACTAGATATTTTTTTCTTCGTTTTCGAACTGGATTTGACTTCTCGCTTTATGTCGATTACGTTTTTTTTGAGTTTCACGTCTACGGTCTTATCATTATCTAAAGAATATGCAATTGAATTGTCAACATCTAATGCATCATCGGAGTCAGATAGTAATTCTTCTTTTATCGAACTTTCAAATTTGAAAATCCGACCATCCGATTCAACTAAAACATAAAAGTGATATACTAAAAAAATGAATATCCATTGTTATTACAAAACAAAATACACACTTTTCAAAAAATTTTCAGAAAAAGAAGAAGCATTAAGATTTTTTAGTTTAGTTTGACTTTCTAATATTTGACACCTGAATTTGTAACAATCCTTTATCCTTTCTTCGCACGTATCACAGATGAATATTGATGAAAAGCAATTGGAAATCTGAAATAAAGAGAAAAAAAACGTAATAAATAAGCCCATGCATCTCCAATATAGGTAAGAAAACTTAATTTTAAATAATCTGTTTGAATCAACAACTATCTTTGAATAAATTAAAAAACTACACAAAACTCCATCTAACGAAACTCCAAAACCATTTTATAGCTTAATGAATTATTTACTAGATTGAAATTAAAAGCTGCAATTTTTTGTTGATATTTGTCAAAAATTAAATCATCATGGCATTTGAATATCTTCCGAATCTGAAAAATATCATCAGTGCTTAAATTCATGTATCATAAACTTTTAGTGGTGTTAATTGAATTCAATCTAACGCATTTGTTTTTTCTGAAATTCGAATCGTCCATGCCACCCGTTGATTCCACATATCCCCTAGTTACCCTACCAACTGTTTGACGAAACAATCGTTAAAAATATAATTTTACTGGTGAATCCTTAATTTTATATTCACTGAAACTTCAATTAGATGAAGGTTGTATAGTTATTACGATTTCGTCGAAACGTTGATATTATATCAGAAATATCAAGTTTTCGCTCACTTGAATCGAAAAGCAAAGAGCCACCAGGTTAATCGGTTCTTCGGAAACTTGAATCAAATCGTTCGAAGAGAGACAACATCCGCAAGCCTTATTGAAGCTCTCTCGTTCCATGGTGATGACGGTGGTGACGGTGGTGGTAGTCTTTGAATTTCCTCATTCATCAAAAGGTTGCATTTCGTAAATCGAAAACAACGCGACGCTTCGACAAAACGTCACTTTGACATTTTTATTTGTACTAGGTAACATGGTAACATTACCCTCGTCGAGATGAAAATTGTGTAAATGTTAAGCAATCGCACACTATTAGGTGATACTGAATATTTGGCAACTACAAGGGCGTAACCCTTTGATATCACCGAATATTGATGAAACTTGTGTAAAATTAAAGATGCTCGGAAAAAATACAAACAAATAAAGAAAATAAGACGCTAACTGTAAATAGCGTTTTAGAAGAATAAGGTACCCTAAGGTAATAATAATAAGGTAATTGTTTATTTGATTTTTACTTTTTGTGTATTTCAATTTTGAATTTTTTTTTCCATTTTATTTTCTTTTTAAGAAATCTTTTTTTCGTTTTTTAATTGTGTGCACATTAATATTTTTAAAGGTTTAATCACTCTTTCTATAATTCTCAAAATTTTGAAATGAAACCATGAAATAAGAATATACAATAATCGTATATTTCATAAATACATTAATCAACATCGAGTTTATAATATAAAAAAAATATCACAAAAAATAGTGTTTGTAAATCACAGATCAATAAATAAATAAATAAATAAATAATAGTCACACAATCACAAAACATCAATTTCACATACAAGATGTTTGCCATCAGATTTTGCATACCAAATTGAGTTAGAGATTAATAGTTATTGTAGTGAGAAGAGACAAATAAATAAAAAAGAACAATAATTTAAACTCAAATAGAGCCTTTCTCCTCTAGCTACTATAACTTTAATCACCTCAAAATCATATTCAAAATACAAAATTTGCTAGTGAACATCTCATAGATACATATGCTGTATGATAACATATACAACCAGCGATATAGTCACAATAAAGATTCTTTTTTGTAACAGGTAGTATTTTTTTAAACCGATAAATGAAATAGAACCCGTTTAGATTTCACAGCTGTTACAACCACATTTTATTTCTTATGTATGTTTTTAATATGAACTTTCAATGATCCGTTTTGAGTGAACTCTTTACTGCAATGCATACATTTATGTTTCTTCACATTTCCGTTATGAGTTCTCATGTGTAGCGTCAGGGACCATTTCTTGGTAAAACTTTTGCAGCATATATCACATTGGAAATTTTTCTCGCCCGTATGTTTGACCATATGTTTCTTCAGACCATCTGTGCTGTAAAAACCTTTATCGCAAAGCGCACAAGAGACGTTCAGCATTTTGAAATGACTCCGGCGAGTGTGTTCTGTCAAATGTCCAGCTAAATGAAATTTCTTAGAGCAGAAGTTGCACTGATGCTTGTAAATGTCAACGTTGTGAAATTTCTCCATGTGTTTGAGCCGATGATGTAGGGAGGGGAACCTCTCGGTGCAGTGAGGACAAGCGAAATGCTTATTATCATCAGAATGATTCTTTAAGTGCACTCTCAACGATGATGCCTTTAAAACCTTCTTGCAGATAGTACATGCAACATTTTCCTCTTCATGGATCTTTACGTGGTTTCGGAGATGGATTTTCAACACAAACGGTTTTCCGCAAGTATCGCAAATGAAATTTGGATAGTGAACAGCCATATGAGATACTAATAGTTTGTGTGCGGCAAAAGTTTTCTTGCAAATCTCACAAGTTACGTCATCTTTATTCAATTTGTACGGAAGAGATTCGGCATAGCGTTCACGATCCCTCGCTGCTCGATCGGGACCCTTTTTAGAGTACTTCTTTGCACCTTTTTTGGATACTCTTTTTTTTGCTTTCGATCTCGATTTGATTTCTTGTCTCAAAGTAGCTACCAAATCTTCACGTTTTAGTTTCAAATCCGTCAATAGTTCATTTTCATTATTTTGATTTTTGGATATTAGAGTGTCAACATCCATTGACATGTCACAATCAGACGGAAACTCTTCCTTGATTGGACTTTCAAATTTGAAAACCTGACAATCCGATTCAACTAAAATACAGAACAATCACATAATTGTTTGGATTAAAAATACTAATAAGACTAACGTATCGATACTAAAAAAGATTACTAGCTTATCGATTTCAGCTGCCCATATTCTAGTGTATAAATCAAATGAAATACACAATTCTCGCACGAAAGTTTCTAATATATTTTAACATCATTGCGACCTTTTAAAATTCTCTAATCTTTCTGAATCATTATATATTGACGAATTAATAATCTGAAATGCATACAAACTAAAAAAAAAACAAAATTGTTTATACTAGCAGTAGGCGCATGTGTATCAAAATAGTTCGGAATTAATTGAATTTCGTATTGCCATCTATGTGTGAAATAAAAAAAGATTTTACGCCTTATGTACGTAAAAAGTTACGCATTGCTCAGTACGACCAACGGTGGCACAGAATGAACGACGCCGCTTAATAAACCGCAGGCGCGGGTTCGATTCACGGCCATGCTTGAAAATTTCAAGCATCGTTAGCGTATTTATAATATAGATTGTAATTTTAAAAAATATAAAAAGTTGAATCTTTTTGAAAGCTGAGATATCAAATTTGAGATACGAGAAAAAAACTGTGGAAAGCTTAAATTGAAAAATTTGTAGAAAATAGAACTAATTATTTTACACATATTTTATGAAAAAAATATATCTTGTTTTTTATAATATAAATTTAAAAAAAAAAAAATCCTGTCGCTATGATAGATAAAAATATAGAAAAATCTGGCATTTCGAAATTGATTTCAAAAAGTTTTAACTTTGAATATTTTTTAAAATTGCAATATAAACAATTTTATTTATTTTTTTGTTTTGTATGTATCTTGAATTATTAATTCGTCAGTATGTACTGTTTCAAAACGATGGGAGTATTTTAAAAGGTCGTAATGAAGTTAAAATATATTTGAATACTCCCGCATGAGAACTGAAGAATTGTGTACTTTATTCAATTTGTTCATTACATGGGAGGCCAGAATTGATCAGCTAGTTGTCTTTTCCAGTATGGATATATAAAAACTGACTTTTCACATCGGTATTAGAATTTATCGTTGTGTGTAGAGATTTCAGTTTGATTTGGCTCTCTAGTATTTTGCATCTGAAGTCATAACAATCGTTAATTTTGTCAATACAGGCGCTACAGATGAACAGTGGAGATTTATTGGGTACAACATAATGCTTCACCTGAAATCAATACATACAAATTGTCGTTAATATTTTAGATGATAAAAATCGAGACCAAATATGCAAACATTGTTTTTTGATTCGATTTTTAACATTGAATTCAATTAATTGAGCCATTAACATCAGTGGCTTTATAGTAATTTACACCTTATTCATCATCAGTATAAGAATATTTTTTTTTTAAGATTTAAATTCGTTATTTCTTTAATGAGCATTTGAAATGGATAGTTTAGTGAGCATATGAACATACTAGGGCAGAGACATCGTTTGCTGCCGGTTTAAGAAAATTTGATTTTCAAAAATTAATGATTTCGTTATCGAAAGTAGTTCAGAAATCAATTAACATGCTGAATTGTTAATTACTATAAAAAATATAATCTCCAAACTTGATGCTGTAAGTTTCAAAATATACCTACATGGAAATACACAAAAAGTGGCTCAACCGTTTCTCGCCATCTAGACTTAATTTTTAGTTAATGTTTCGGGAAATAAAAGAGTCATCACTAGGACAATACATCTGATTGTGAAATATTTTATAGATAACAATGTTTGAAAAAATTGCAAAAGTTCCAGAAATGAAGATGATGTCCCGAAATTCTTACGATTTTTGTTTAGGAATGGTGATTTTAAACAAGATGACACATGAAAATTGTTTACGACTCCAAAGGGTACAATAAGTATCAGGTGAAGGCTGTATTAAAAAAAACTGCCACATACTGCATTTGTTTATAATAATCAATTCCTTAATCCTTTAGATGCGACAAAAGATTTCACTGAAACTTGTGAAACTAAATACCGCGATATATCCGCATACAGCACATTAGGGTTAAATAGGAAATCGATTCAAAGTTGTCAGATGGCGAGATACGGTCCCTGTCCTAGTGTGTGTTTGTAGGCCTTTTTAATCTTCGGTTAGCACTGACCGATTGTTATTGTTGTCAAAGGTGCTGGAAAAGTTAGCTGATAGAATAGGTACTCACATCAATTGAAAAACAAATGGATATGAGGTTGACTGGTTCGTCGGTTTCTCGAACTAAATTGTCCATGCTGAGACAGCATTCACATACTCTTCTAGCCTCGAATTCTTCCATGGTTGTTTCAGTTAGGCTCGATTCTTTCAGTGTTTCATGACAAATATGAAATTTACAAACCAGATGTCATTTTTGACAGATGCAACATTGTCTACAACTTCGCGTATAGTACAGTAAGGGAGCTAGGGGACACATGGAGTCAACTGGAGATATGATCAAATAGAATTTCAGAAAAACCAAATACCTTACATTATTTCTAATTGACAGCACTGATAGTCTATTATTGATTACCTGACGACTTGGATTGATTCGGAAGATAATCAAATGGCTGACAATAGAAAATAATGTATTTCTTTTGGAATGGGGGGTCAGTCTCTGAGACGGATCAAGTCTTCCTTATCTTTTCTAGTTTAAGAGTGAATAAATTTCATTGCTTATGTACCTAGGCTGTGTAACGTCTAAAGGTTCCCCCTTGCAATTTATTTTTTTTTTTCTTAACATCAAAATTTTATGATTCGTAAACCTTTCCCTACATGCTGACAATAATCTCTGAAAGTTTCACAGCGAACGGATCAGCCGTTTCGGAGTCTATAGGCAACATACATACATTCGTTTTTATTTAGGTACCTAGGTATATACCTAGATAGAAGATAGGCAGCATTTGAAATAGTTGTAGGTATGTTTAGTGATAATTTCACAAAAAAATAGGAATGTGAACGAACTACGAGTGTGCTTCCCAATTGTATGGGATATTTGATTTCCCCTTTGAATGACTTGCTTAGATGATTTCCTAATTATCCGATTTTCACGTGAATATAAATTTTATAATCGTCATTTAAGATCTTACAATTTTATGAAATACAACTCCAAAAGCTTATTTTTAATGATTGAAATCAAAGCATACAATAAAAGACGTAAGTAACTACCCAATCTGTATTCAAAAACAAAATTTATTTAAAACAATGTATTTGATTCCAAAATTTAAAGCTGTAAATAAATAAATCATAATATTTCTTCAAAACCGATCTGATAATTTCCTCACATACACTCCAGAATTAGATTTCAATAAATTTTTATAGGCTTTCTTTTTATCACAATTAAAATTCTCTTCGTTGTTCGACCCATGAGTTTTTAAATGCTCTTTCAACGAACATCCTCTAACATAAGACTTAGAACAAATGTTGCATCGGTGATTCCTTTCACCCGTATGCTTCAGCATGTGTTCGACGAGAGATTTTTTGTCAAAGAAACCCTTGCCACACTCGTCGCAAGCCACATTCATCTCCTGAAAGTGACACCGACGAACATGTTTACTCAAGCTGCTCGCCAAATGGAATTTCTTTGAACAGATCTTACAATGATACTTATAAATATCAATATCGTGAACTTTTTCCATATGCTTCACTCTCGTGTTAAACGATACAAATCTCTCTGCACAATGAGGACAAGCGTAGGAGTTATTGCTTCCAGTGTGCGTCCGCAAGTGCCTTGTCATGCTGGATTTTTTCAAGAGTTTGCTGCATACATTGCAAGATATCTTTTCCATATCATGAGTTTTTATGTGGCCAATAAGATGGATCCTTAAAACAAATGACTTACCGCACAAGTCACAAATATAATTGGGATAATGAACGGACATGTGCGAAACTAGATATTTATGTGTCGAAAATGTCTCTTTACAAATTTCACAAGTTAACGCAGACTTGTCTAGTTTGAAAGGAATAGCTTCAGCATATCGACAACGATTAGAAAGTCTTTTGTAGCGTATCAAAGTTTCTGGAGACATACTTCTTAAATCATTTCTGTTTTTGGATGTTTTGATTATGGACTGTTTCACAGGCATGAAATCTTTATTATCATTGATCTCTAACATTTTAGTTTCACTCTGGATACAGACATTACTCAAAGGAATTTCATTCTCATAATTTATAAGTGATAATTTCAAATCATCATCTGCCGTATCTTCGAAATTCGATTGCAAATCTTCTTCTATCAGATATTCAGTTTTGAACATTCCATCATCGGATTCCACTGGAAAACAAAATTGAAATATTTATAGAATGCAGTCTCCGTTGCAGATTTCACAATTTAAATAGAATTTGTAGCGATTAGTTGTGATAGCAGCATAAGAGTTTCGTTAGGTTTGCAAGTGTACAATGAAAATTTCTTTTTCCACTTTAATTACCCATATCTTTTCTACTGGGTATCATTAAAACAAAAAAAAAAGGTTTTGAGAGAAAACGGAAAGAAAAGATTTCCAATTTCTCTAATTTTTACAGCCATTACAATTATATTGATCATGAATCAGGATTAAAGTAAAAGTAAATTAAAGTAAAGCAAACATTCCGAATATAACAATATTAAATTCAACAGTAAAAAAATATCAACCTTGGGAACTATCGTTGAAATCTGCCAAGGAAAAAAGGTTCTTCAATTTGATTTGAGTCTCTAGAATTTGGCATCGAAATGAATAGGTGCAATTGAGTTTTTTAATGCATAAATTACAAATATAAACAGAGAATTCTTTAATTGCAATATGACTAGTAATCTGAAATTATAATTTTCATATGAAATTACAGAATTTTAGTAAAGAACATGGGAAATAGTGAAAAATTTACCTGAATAGAAAAACACTTGGACAAAATATTGAGAGGCTCATCTATTGCCTCTATTAAATTGTCTTCAGAGAGACAACAACTGCAAACTTTAATACTGTTCATTATTTATTGAATTTTGTAAATTTTACTTTTCTGTTATCAATGACAGTAACAACTAGGTAGGTATGTACCTATGTAACTTTTTCTGAATCTGACAGTTCTATTTGTGGGGTTGTTTAGCAAAAAATTCAGTTTATGCCATTACGTAGGTAGGGGAGACTAATTCCCCTTTTAGGGGTAATATGATCCTAGCTTATAAACCGCAGAGCTGTGACTACGAAGCAGAAAATCGTGTGTGCGATCTATAAATCGAAAAATCTAGACTATTTTAGATGGTGTCCACATCGTGTAAATTCAATCAAATTTTAAGTGAATTGAAACTATTTTTATAGAAACATGAATTTCATAGAAAACCCTTAATTTTGAAGGAGTTGTTGTTTTTAAGATCGAACGAGAATCTTATGAGACTGGATATCACGAAATATAAGTAATATATCGTATAATTTGCCACAGATCAAGTCTCTCATACACGTCAAAATGTCGCCATTTTACTTTTCTCTTGTAATGTCGAGTATATCAGAAGAATTTTATCAGTTTTATTCCGAGTGTATTAGCATTAAATCCAATTTTCCTAAACGAAGTTAGAAGCAAAAAACAAAAGGGAGTATTAACTCATATGTGTAGAGCCGACTCAAAGTTATTTTGTACGTTCGAGTCGAGGCCAGACGTCAAAGTGACAGTCGAGCAGTTGGAGACTTTTGCTCCGTTCATGTTGAGATTTTCGTTTCGAGTCGGTTTGATCGAATGTGGAAATGGATCGTCAGAGGATCGAGGAGGATCTAACGATAAAGACGAGGATCGATAGATCGACGGTCGAGGAGGATCTAAGGATCGACACCAACAAACCTCCGGGTCGGCCCACCCTCGACGGAAGACCGGTCAACGTCAATACATCGGTATACCTACACTGCACATAAATATACGCCGAATCATTTTTTTCTGATGAAACCTTCGTATAATCTCTAAACCGATCGAAAATAGTGCTCATGTCGATCATTCTTCAAAAGATATGCACATACTAAGGAGTGATGTTACTGAATCGCTCCACCCCACGGATCGATAGATTCGATTCAGTTGCGTTTGTCGTTGCGGATAAGTAGGTAGAATATGTAACTTAAGTTCTGTTCTAGAAACAAAAATGCAAGCAAGAAAATGCGATTTACCGAGCAGCTTAGGCGATACAGTTAAAAACTGGTTTTTGGAACCAGTCAAAACAATCGACAACGAGTTACCAGATCTCTGACAATCGAGGATCGACCCTTCTGACTCAGAAGTTTATTCATTCTAGTTATTCTATAGGACTGACAGCAATAAATATGAGAAGTTTATTATTCTGTTTGCTGAAATTTTGTAAGACAAGCAAGACAAAAAAAAAACGAAGATGAAATTTCTGTTTGTACTATAAAATTTTTAGAAAAAATTTCATAGGAAAAAAAATGAATGAGGGGGGGAAGGGTGCAAAATCGAGGACCTTAAAATTTATCACTGCACTACTAGACACATCCCATACAAAGCAATATGGGTAATAAGTGACCTTTCCACTGAACAGATTTCAAATAGGTTGATATATTTGAATCGACAGACAATTGATTAGTAGCCTCGTAATTTTTTACTTCGATGAAATTCATCCAAGGTTTTCGATTTTCATGGAAAATTGATTTTAAATTGCTTCATTTGCATACGAATTTAACTATGCAAACTAAAAATTTTCACAAACTAAGTACATTGATTATAGAGTTGATGTAATCATAGCTATATATCAGGATCATAATGAGTTATCAACAAATTCACGTGTTCGAGGAAGGGTCCTATCGCTATAGAAAATTAATTGCGTATTGTCGTTTGCCCCATCTCCTTTATTTAAATTTGTATTAACGTGACAGTTTAAGTCACTGAACATTTTATTTCACAGTTTTCACTTTGAGTCATAAATTGTCAAAATGATATCATCATATTTTATCATAAAAATATTTATTTTGTTGAAAATCTTACTTATCAAAATAACGGTTGAATTCTATTCTGTTGAAAATTGCTTTATACTTTTTTTTTTATCGCAAATGATTATTGATTCTAATCATTCAATTGAAATTATTCTATCAGATTGTCGACTGCATTTATTGTCATGCTCCGTACAGAAACGGAGTGATGCTGGAGAAGCATGTGGCAAAGGCTCACCCTGATAAGATGAAAATCTACTTATGCAAATTTTGTCCCAAGACATTTTTCATATTTGTAAATTCATTTAATTATTTTGAATACAAACCATTTTTTTTCGTGCTATATGATAAATGAGCTTTCATTATCAGGAGGACCTGCTGAAGCATGTTCTTGAACATTGGACGCCTGGATCGATTTGCCCTTTTTCTGATGAATGCAATTGTGCATTTGAATTCAAACGAAGAGCTGCTATTTTGAATCATTTGATGAATAAACATCTGGAAAAATTAGTTTGTTTAATAATCTTTTGAATTAATTACATTTTCTATCACATTCTATATAAATATCTTAATTTATATTTAAGGAACCAATTATTGAAACAAGATACGATTCAAAAAAAAGCAAGAAGGATAAGGTATATTCAAGTTCAATTAGATTTAGTTTGAAATAAAAAGCCTGTATTTTGATGTCCTAAAATGTGCATAATATCGTTTCAGGAAAATCCACCAGCTTGCAAAATTTGTGGAAAAATTTTTAGCAAAATCTGTTTGCTAGAAAGACACATTAAGATACACACTAAAGAAAAACCTTTTAAAGTGAGTTTTATGATTGCATTGCAATTTCAATTCACATAATTGCTTTGTTATTATTTTAGTGTGAAATATGTGGTAGCGGATTCTCTCAAAAGTCTAGCCTCATCGTGCACAATTCTATACATTCAAAAAATCCTCCATACAAATGCCCAAAGTGCCCAGTTGCATTCAATCAATTCAGTGAGTTTCGTTCCTTCCAATCTATGTTTCACTACCATGAATGTGTCTGATGAGGCAATTGAATTTTTCAGTAAATTTGAAGAATCATGTGCTCGACGTGCATCCAGTTCAGATGCCTTTGGACGCTTTGACTTGTCCGTACTGCCCTAGTGTTTATAGAAAGAAACATACGCTTCAATATCATATAAATAAATTTCACAAGATAGAATCTGAGGTGAGACTTTTAAACTGACCAAATTTAATGTCCTAACGCCAGTATAGTTCTATTTTTTTTATATAGATAACTTCAAAAGAACAGCTCTCTGTGCTACACACAGTAATGCATGTACTCTAGTTGCATATTGTGACCCCAATAGAACTAAATTTTTATTTTATTTATTTATTTATATTATTTATTAATAGCAAAATTTTATTTATAACTTTTGAAAAAAAAAATAAAATGTTATCTTCAGGAAATCGTTATTGGCATTATATAAAATTTGTGTTTAAATTTAATATTAGTTATTAAGCCAAAACTTATACATGAAATAAAAATTCTGAAATTGAAATTCACTATACGTTAGTGTTGATTATATTGTAGAACCACTGTTCTAGATACACATGCTATTAAACAACACGAGAGCATGCCTTTAGTTAGCATTCAATACCCTGTGGCATATGTGCTTGAAACATTATATTATTTAACAGTTGTATATGATGACTAAAAATGCCAAAGGGCACAAGTGATTTTATGAAAAGCACACTCAAAGTTTAGCATGTACTTACATGTATTAGAAGGAGGTCGAATGATTTAATGATATATCTCAGCACACGTTCCAAATTCGTTTATATTCTTTTGCCACCAAATATATTAGCGTACATAGAAGTGATTCCTGTACATAAATTAATTTCGTCAAAAACGTCACTTGTAGCCTTTGGCCTTTTCAGTCATCATATATATTTATTTTTTTACAGAAATCAGAAGACCAGCTCATAAACGACACCATTATTGATGTGATGAACAGTTTGGCCACTATGGGCGATCATTCCGTAACGGATATCGATAATATTCATTCCAATTTGCTTTCCACTAATGATTTAGTATGTGTACATCAATACTATAATATTATAAGTTTTTCAATATTACCAATTATTTGATAATTTCACCATTTTTCAAATGCAGAATTTGCTATCTAACAAAAATCCAAGCCTGTTAACCGAGAACGATATGCTGATGATTGTTTCAAAAAATGTTCCATCTTCAAAAAAGTGTCATAAGTGTCCGACTTGCAAAAAGGTTTTCAAAAAAAAATGTGATTTCACAAGACACGAATCAGTGCATTTCAATATAAAACCGTTCAAAGTAATACTCTATTTTTTCATTAATTCAACGTATATGTATCCCTGTACCAACTAGGCGATCAATAATAATATCAATAAATATGTCGCTTCATTATACATGGGAAACTTCGTTGACGGAAACTTTGATAGTCATCTAAATATATGATAGAATATTTATATAGTATAGTATATTTATCGTAATATGAGTAGGAATGGAAATATTGCCGAAAAACTGATTTTAGACGCTATTTTTCTAATATGGTGGGTTGAGCGGCATAGATACGAGAGGGCAAAGTTGAAATTCGAAAAGAGCATGTCAAAATCTATAAATAAAGTTCATTTTGAAAACTCCTTCAAAACATTCCATGTAAAACTACCAGAGGCTTGGACTTCATATCAAACTTCAATATTGAGCTACAGTATTGAAAGCTGCATACTGTTGATATTATTGATTGCCTTGGGGACACTATAGATGTCATTAAAAATATTTTATACATATTTTCAGTGTGATATTTGCAGCAGAGAATTTCGATTACTATCTCAAATGAAACGTCACAAACGAAACATGCACAAAACTGAGTATGATTATTTATTTAATAAATATTTTCGTTCTAACAATAAAAAATCTATTCATATTTTCAGATTGAATAACGTCGTTAATGAATTAGATAATAATCTCAACCAGGAAAACATCACCAATAGACTTTTTGAAGAAAGCGATAACATTTTAGAAAATTGTATAGATTCCTTAAATTTGTCACCTTTGGAAATTTCTAACCAGATTTCTCTCGAATCTAGGGAAATCTTCGATAATGTGATGAATAATGATGATGATATGAAGTTTAATGCAATTGGAATTGATTCCGTGAATCAAAACAATTTTGATGCAGATGTTTCGTTGCTGTTTAACAATTCCTCACTAGATAGTGAAAATTTAAATATTGAATCAAATTTTATCGTTCTCGACTCAAGTTTATCTATGACCAATGTCGAAAACATGAAACTCGATGTTGAGACTCAAAGATTCGAGCATAATAAATTTTTGGAAGAATCGTCAATACTGAATGAATCGATCTTACCAGATAATTTGTATTTGGAAGATAACATGATCGGTATCAACGAGGTACAAGATTCTTTGAATTTGAACGACTGCCTTAATTTTTCTACAAGTGATATTAGTTATAGTGACACTTTTTCAAATGTCGATTTGAACAATGTGAAATTCAGCTTTAACTCAGAGAGTAATGTAATAGAAAATAATATGGACGTTCCAACGATATCCATTCCGAATCCTGATGTGTCCCATTCTGATTTCAATCAGGATAAAAACAAGAATGAACATGACAATTTGAATTCGGAGATAACAGACGTAGACATTTTGTAAGTACATAGATATTTAAGATTTGTGCCCATAATTATTACTGTGGTATAACGAGGATACCCTTTAAACTTTGATCAGAAATTTTGTTGAAACTTGATAAAAATATAAACTTTAGAAGGGTCCCTTCAGCCATTTCCTCTAACAATATTGAAAATTCAATTCAATACTAACAGAGAAAAATTATGATTTTTTTTAAATGAATCATATAAAATTCATTTGAAGATCGTAATCACAGACAATTTTTTTTTTAATAAACTTGAAATTTGTATAATTTTACTGTCAGGTTTTAAAAAAATAGAACTTATTTAAACGTTTATAAAACTTAGTATGGTGTAAAACCTGTGAATGAAATCATCGAAAGATTTTAATTTTCGTTTTTTTTTTATAAATATTAAATAAATTCCTTGATACAAATACAAAAATTAGTGCCGCAGGCGAAAATCATTAAGAAAATATATGTTATTTATTAATCGAAAGTTTCCTCAATATAATATCTGGAGGCTTTTAGAAGGAATTAGTGCTCTTATTACAATGTTTTTATTAGATTTCTCAAATTTTGTTAGTAATATTACTTTGATTAGTATAATGAAATGACCAATAAAAAAATAATGATTTTATTAAATCTTTGTCTGACAAATTGGGCCCTTTAAAAACTACTGTGACATTTTGAATTGAAAAAATTTGCGAAAATTCTCAATTTTACCAATTTTAGGTTAACTTGTCCAAAATTATGTCTACAAAATTAACCTGACGAAGTTATAGCCATTTAACTAAATGGTGAAGAACAAAATTGTAACTCGTAGGTCAAAGTTTGATGCATTTGCTTTTTAACCAATTTTTTTTTTTATCGTTAGACCTAGGCCACTGTCATAATTATGGGCATATTTATTTATGAAGGCACTCATTTTTTAATTTGATGATGTATTTCAGAAATTTTGTACAAGTAAATAACGTTGAAAATATCGTAGTTAATCCAAATGTGAAAACGAAACCTGCAAAAATACAAAATTCAATAAAAAGCAATTTAGCCATTTTGAAGGTGAGACTCATAAGTACTTACTTGTTCGTTTTATGCACACTGTTTTCCTTGCTTACAATCAGTTTGACCTGTACCGTCATATCCGGTCAATTGGGACACTTTTTGAATGTGAATGTGGGACTCCATGTTTTTAATTTTATATAAATTATAGGTACCTTGTGTTCACAAGAAAATTATTAACGTGGATTTGTAGAGTTCGATGACACCCATGAACTAAAATTAGTTTCAATTTCACAAATCTAACGAGGTTGTCAGTATTTACTGCTCATATTAATGAAAAGACATAATCAACTTTTACAAACATTTTAATTCTCGAGTTAATGAATTCATACTAGAGCAGTGAAAAAGCAGACCCTAATTCTGACATTTTAAAAATTTAACATTGATTTTTTTTCATAATTAGGAAGTCTTTGTTTCGAAGAAAGTCAAGTACAAGAATCCACCACTAGCTAAACAGTGCAAGATTTGTCCAGCTAGTTTCAAAAAACATTGTGATCTGGTACGTCACAATAGAATTCACTCACGAGTGAAACCATTCACTTGTAAAGTATGTGGAGCCTCGTTTTCTGTCAAATGTACGCTGACAGTGCATGAACGTACTCATAAGTCCATGGAGAATCGTATCAAGTTTACGTGTCAGGTAATTTTACTTTTAACTATCTGCAATGTGAAGCTAAATTATTCATGTTATCCTATTTTGCACACCTCGTAACTCGTTTCTATCCCATTTTATCTTAAATCTGATATTGATGAAAGAAATGTTTTCATGCATAAAAAATCTATCCTTCCCCAATTTTCGATTTACATGGTTTGATCAAAATATACTGTAAATGATTTTTTATCTCAGCAACTATCGAGGATACATATTCTTGAAGCATTGCATTTTCTATTAGTGCTAAGTTTGAACAAGTTAATGATTTGTCATTATATAGGTACTTATAATTACTTACTTAGATTAATAATTATAATTAGTACTTACTTAGATTTTGAACATGATTAGAGCTTTTTAAAATATTTGTAAAATTATATACCTACCTATGAAGAACAACATCAGAAAGTAGGCGAATGGGTATCTTCATTCATTGTATCGACTAGCCAAATGCATTTCACTTCAAGTTTGCGAAGTTTTAGCGATAAAAAAAAAGGTTCTTGTTTATCTTCATTAACTTTGTTCTTTGGATTCAGCATAGTGTATCTTCTAATTATTTAAAAAATAATAATAATACCAAAATAACACATTTTTGATACAATTTCTGACATTATAAGAGTCACGACAGAGAGGTCGAAAGGTCTTCTAAAAAAAACCTTCTAGGAAAACTCCAATTCTGAAATCATTGGGAAAATTAGCATATGACTAGATAAGGAGAGGAGTTTTAATCAAATTTGATATTACTTTATTCATAATAGAGCTTTTTACTCTAAGTATTGATCAAGCCCTGTATGTATATTGACAGAACCACTTGTTTTCAATTTTGTATAATGTACGATAAAATCGTTTTGTTAAAAATGAATGTCATTTTCAGGTGTGCGGTAAAAATTTCACAGACAGTAGTGCATTGTCGTTGCACAAAAATATACATTTGGAAAGGCGTCCTCATGTGTGTCCGATTTGTAATGCTACATTTAGAACCAACGGCCATTTGGACACTCATTTAATATTCCATTTGAAAAGTGAGTTTAGGTTACATAAAACTTTTTTTATAAAAAACTTTCAGGTGTAATAAGGGATTTCAATACTGGTTCTATCGAAACTGGTTTTACCAGTTTTTATTAAAATTTTGATCATCGTTTTTCAAAATAGTCTAACGGAAGAAATTGGATTTTTTTCAAAAAAATCCATTTTTTTTTCCGCTAATACGAATATATATTTGTAAACATCCGAAATAGAAGCTTATTTTTTCAGAAAAACTAAAGTAAACACATTAGAATGGTAAAAAAAATTACCAAGTATTTATCAAAAAAAACTAGAAGTGCGAAAATCGGCTCTTTGAAGTCGACAAAACAACGAAAAAATCTTTTATTATGGCCGTAGTTTCAAAACGAAAATTCTATAAAATCATGCTAAAGCCTTTACATATTGATCCCTAAATGAGTCAAATCTCTGCTTCAGGTCACAGGGTTTCATTAATTGATTTTTTTTTTCATTATGGTACTGTGTTATTCGAAATTCGCTAATTTTGTGGGTGTTAACCTTTTAATGGCCATTAGTGTAAATTAGAAAGGGAAATAGGTACTACATATGACGACTATAAAGGCCAAAAGGTACAAGTAACTTCGCGGTGATTTCGAGAAAAGCGTGATCAAAGTTGACCATGTTCCTACATGTTTTAAGAGGAAGTCGACTGATTTGATGATATATCTCGGCACACATTCCGAATTCGTTTATATCCTTTTGCCACCAAATATATGAGCGTACATATGTATAAGCAATTTCTGTACACAACTCAATTTCGGGAAAAATGTCACTTGTACCCCTTGGCCTTTTCAATCGTCATATAAAGTAAATTAGAAAAAAAAAAGACAAAATCAGTAGTAGGTACCATTTTTTCTGAAAAAACATTCAGTAATATCGGTTTTGGAATTCTTAGTTTTAATTTCTTTTGATGTTTTTAGGTGATGTGTTGAAGAAAACTAGAAGATTTATTCCTAAATTGTCTTCATTAGACGATGTGAATTTGTAAAGTTCGTGTGTATTTTCCATTTAAGTAATGTGAAATCATTTCCATGTGTATTTGTATTAATGTAAGGATACATTTTATCATTATATAATCTATGATGATCTGAAATGACTTAATGTCGATCATATAATTGTTTGAGTGATGATTATTTTTGGAAAGAAAATATATGTACCTATGATGCAATTCATTTTGTAATTTATGGGTAATTGTCTGTAATATGTATGCCGTTAACTTACCTTTGTCTAACTTCTACCTCAGTTCAGCATACATAAATCCCAACTCAAATTTTGGATTTGAAAGTTTCATCATTTTATAATAGAAATGTGTTTGGTGGCATAAGACTATTAGAAAAGTATCATATTACGTATGTACGTTATTGTGATAATTCATAAAGTACCTAGGTACCTACTTATAATATTATGGTTTATTGAAAAAAATCCAAAACACTATGTTGAACAGCTATAACTTTGCCATGTTCAGGGTATTTATGCATTATAACCACAAGATTGATATATAGGTAGGTTCATAATAATAAAGTACCTAGTTTTTTTTCAAACTACGATTTTGTAGGTAGGTAGATAATTAATTTCGTTTCTGAAAATGGGCATTAGATAATTCACTATAATTTGTCACAATTGTGTAACAAGTTGCGAATTTGTGTACCCAAATAAAATATTAAATCGACCTATTTTCCATTAAAACCAGAATCAGTTATCAGATACCTACTCAAAATAATTCTATTTGACTCAAAAATATTGAAAATTATTTTTATAAACGAAAAAATAATTCTATTTCTAATAATTTCTTTTCATACATACCTACTTATCATTTTTTATCAGGGTAAATCCCAATTCGCTGTATGAAAAAAGTTATAACAGGAAAAAGCTGAAAAAGTTGTTTATTTTAGTTATTACAAAAATAATAACACTGTAACTACACAAAGTCAATATTCATTCTTTGTGTATCAGAAAATAATTTTATTCATTCACAATGTGAATTGAATTATTATATGTACCTATACCAGGTACCTTCTTAATCAAAATATGAATGAAATTCTCACCAAATATTTTTTTGCCATTTCTAGAAATTATTTTTATGATTTCAGCTATGATAAATTAATGATATGATGTGCTTGCTTCATCATTATTATGTGAAAAAAAAAGATGATCGAACACACTCATTTAGTTTGACCGATCATGTAAAATGGAAAATCGGCAAAGGAGATTTATCACACACTAAATAATTAAAACATGTTATTTGTAATATGAATATGTAGTTTAATTTACTTTATTTCAAAAATTATAATCAACTGATTTACATTAATTGAAGATTGTACTTTTTGATACAGTCAGTCCTTCAACTACGAGCTATCAAATCATCTGCATGATAGAGACAAATATAATACGCTTACATACTGCAGTATATATTTACATCTATCTCTGCTCTGCAGAGTTTAAACAATTCGTAGTTGAAGTACTGACTATACGATTTAGTTGTCGAAAAATAATTTTATCAGTTTGTATCCTGGTTTCTGCCTTCTGTTTTTTTCCTCTCGGCATTGAAATTGGCATTTCTTCTATTATATTCAAAGTTTGGTTGTTACTGTATTTTTTGAGTTTCAGTGCTAGTAGTGTATTCGTCAGTATCTTTCAGAGATATGTAACATGAAACACAATTATTTGCATTAAGTGAATATTTCGATCAGTGCCAGCTAGAGCCAATTAGAGATCAAAATTATTTCACAACCTTTAAAAGGAGCAAAATCTTGATAGTCATTTTCAAAACGTATCCTACTCTGGACTATAATAGTTATATTCATTCAACAAAGAAATTTCATTTGTTAATTTAAGTTAAATTCATTAGTATGATGAGATCAGATACATTTATTTTTATACATGGTTTCGACACTCCTCTTCATTTAATTAATGACAAATAATAGATATAAAAAGACCTTTCCGATAACATGATTCATTGCTATTGGTCTCTAGGGTCAATTTAAAGCTCCTCTTTTCTTTGTGAGATTTTTTTCATGAGAATATTCAAAATCCATAGAATGAATTTTTAATTTTTCCTTATAAATGTAAAAATAATATTAACTCATCTTTTACGGGTATGATTTGGTCGGCCTACTCACTTGGAGCGGACATATCTGTGTAAATATATAAATTGTAATCAGTCTCCCGCTTTCAGTGTTTGGACAAGCTGGGACTGTAATCTCTGTTACTTACAAAATATGTGTTAAGTTGTATTCGAGACTGCTATTCCACCGTGACTCCTTAGATGTCGACGCAACGAAGATGCCTGGGCACACCTGAAGTCACAAAAATTGCAATGGTGCGGCT
Source organism: Cheumatopsyche charites (assembly GCA_024721215.1). Taxonomy (NCBI): domain Eukaryota; kingdom Metazoa; phylum Arthropoda; class Insecta; order Trichoptera; family Hydropsychidae; genus Cheumatopsyche; species Cheumatopsyche charites. Next base: position 1,128,179 of record CM045577.1, on the reverse strand, counting down.
TCTCGCCAGTGTGCGTCATCATATGGCACTTCAGCTGTGACCTGGTGTGACAAGAGTAACCACAGATGTCACACGAGTGAGCCTTCACCGGAAGATGCGTCCTCTGATGCAGCTTCAGATAACTTGCATTGATGCATCTGTATGCGCACTTGTCACAAGCGAATGGACGCTCCTCGGAGTGTACCATCAGTTTGTGATTTTCAAGTGAGGATAGTTGTATCGATTGATATGAGCATACGTCACACGAATAGTTTTTTGATCCGGCATGCATTTTTATGTGAACAGACAATGTACTTTTAGTTTTAGCTTTAAAATTGCACATGTCACAAGAAAATCTACGTTCTGCAGAATGCTTATTGTTTTTATGGGTTTTTAAGGAGGATATTGATCTGCATCGATAGTGGCATTGGTCACACAGATACGGTTTCTCTCCTGTGTGTAAACGTTGATGGTCTTTCATGTAAGATGACTGTACGCATCGATAAGAACAAAAATCGCAAGCATATGGTTTGTCATTAGTATGTATTCGAATATGCCGTTTAAGATTTGAAGAATTATTACATTTGTAATCGCAATATATACAATTGAAATTTTTGTTATTTGCAACCGTGATGTTAGATGTATCGCAATTCACTAATTTTTCATCATCCATATGTACATTTGAATGTACTTTCAATTTAGTTGACGATTTCGTTGTAAAATCGCATTTTGAACATTTCAAAATGACACATCTCTTGAATTTCTTCTTTGATTTTTTTTTTTTTATAGGCTCATTAATATTTTTAGATTTTGTGCTGTTTTTAGACGTAATCAGTTTCGCATTTTCAATGTTTAATGATTTCTTGCAATCCGTTTCACCGGTGATTCCATCGTCATAATAGTATGATGGAGATTCAGCGCTTTCTTCAGATTTGATTTTATCCATGAGCTCCTCATTGTCTAAAGTGGAGTTTTCATACAACGCATTATCTTCTTTATCAATCAGAATCTATAAAATGTGATGAAAAAATGACATTTTGTGCATGTTGATGTATTATACATATAAATATTATATTTTGATACTTACATTTTGTCGAAGAGCATTTTCTGATTTCTCACATTTAATTTTGAATGAGTACGCGTTTTTGATATCTTCAAGACAATCATAGCATACGTCGCTTGGAAAATTGTCACCAGGTTTCATCTGGAAGGTGATGTTATCTGAATACCATTCAAATAAATGAGATAACAAGTTTCAATTTATAAGATTTTGACGGTTCGTAGTTAGAGTACAGCATGTGGTTAAATTTCGTTTTACATTATTTTTAAAAAATAATTAAAATAAGTCTAAGAATGAAAAATTTCCAGAATTTTCAGATACAGTGAGATTTTTTTGCCTGCGGCGCTCGTTTTATTTGAAAGAATAAGAAAAACACTTGTTTTCTTGAATACACATGACATTTATGAAGAGAATTCCGATTCACACTTTTGAAAGGTAAATTTTCTGAAGACAATATTTCAAAGAATTTCAGAAGTTGTTCAAAAAAATTTCGTTTGTGGCACTATTTTTTTATTAAAAATTGAAAATTTTGTAAAAATTGCACTGGTGCCCGACTTTTCTCTATTAAATCAGATATTAAACGGATTTCTTTTTTTACAAAAAATTGGTACATGATACATATAAAAAAATATTTCTGTATTATTATTCTACTTTTCTCATGGTTTCAAAACATTTTTTTTTTCTCTTGGGTTTGATGTTTTTTAATACTTTAATTGTAGAATGAAGAAGACCATGCCTGCCTCAATGGTTGCGTTTTAGTCGCAATAAGTCGAATCCTTCAACTCATAATGCTTTTTTCATTAATCTTTACGTGCGATGAGCACAAGATTATAAATCAAAACTGTAGGAAGAATTTTCTAGTATAGTTCAGTGCATTTTTTTCAATGTTTTGTGTTTGAGATTTGGGAATACGGGGGAAGACAATGTAATAAACCAGAATCACAGCTCTGATCTGAAATTCACATCTTTCCAACAATAGCTATGAGAATAAAAGCTGGGAGTAGTTATCAGCATTAATTATAAGACATTCATGGAGAATTTTAATGAATTAAACTTATTCAGAGTCCCAAAAATTTTTATCAAACACTTATCCGACTGAGAAACAAGTTCTGACCTTGTATGTTTTTTCCAAAAACCTGTGTCAATCGCACACTTAAATTTTCATCGGGTACATTTTCCTTAGCTAAGGTTTAAGTTTCCATAAAATTTCCATTATTTGTGAGAAAATTAATAAAAATGTTGTTTTTCAAACAGATGTGAAAAGACCAACTCTAAATCAAGAGACCCGTTAGTGAATTGAATTGGTCAAGCAAATATTTAAATTTTTGCTTGAATTACAAAAAATAGCTGTACATTTTTTTTCCTGAAAAACTAGACAGTTATGATCTGTTGATTGATCATTGCTAACAGTTAATCGATTGTTGAAAGATCAGTTCTACATTGTAATGCAAATATTTAATTAAATGAAGTGGAATTATCACCTTCACTTGGCAGAAAGCCATAATAATTTCGTATAGATACAATCCTTCTTCCTGACAGTATAGCATCAGAGAAGAACCTCTTTTTTTCCAGGAGAGACAAGTTCGGCATAGAGTTTCAGACATGTTCGTGTTGATCATAGTCAAAACACTAAAAGTTATATGAAATCATGAGAAATTAAAATCACACCCCCCCCCTTCCTCACCCCCTGAGCACATGATGAGCTTTTGACTCGCGTTTCCATAGAAAATGGCAACGTACGTTGTGACAATTGTCGAACGTTCATCATGTATTCGGGGATTACATTTGTTGTAAAACTAAATTGACGTTTATCAAACAACAACATAGAGCGTGTTCACATCTGACAGTTTCATTGTGCATTTTCGCCACGCCAAGTTATGTACGAAGAGAAACTGGGGACGTTCAATTCTTGTGAGAAACTCAGTAGGGGAAATGAAGATAGGTACTTAATCTCTATGGATGGCTTGATCCGTCCATCCCTCATACCAGAAAAACCAAAGATGATACATTATTTATTTCTATTGACAACACTGATGGGCTATGATGTCTGACAACTATTGATAGTATTTTTTTCGCTTGTTTCCACAAAAGATGATGTGTGATATCAGACTCTTCTATTCAACAGATTTTAAATATTTAGATTAATCATTTGGTACGAAAAATCGGGGTTATTTGGAATGTTTTATGAGTTTTTGAAATACCTACCTAGGCTATTTTTATAGATTTCAATGTGCTTAAATAAACTTTATTAAATTCTCAATATTTAACATTTATAGAAACAAATAATTAAAAAAAAGTTCAATGATTAGGATTTGAGCGTCAAGTCTACTGGACGAAAGCTAACATTCTAATCCACCAGACCACTGACTTATCTAAAAGATAGTTCAATAAATTTTTAACATGTTTAAAAAATTTGAAATAAACAAGTTTAGAGCATTTTAGTAAAACCCTTGAACAAAATTTTTATTTCATTAGGAACTACCTACATATGTATGAAAAAAAAAATAGTTTATAAAGGCTAGTCCCAGTTTGCGACCCCTTATTATTAAATGTAGCCATTCACACCACATTTCTACCTAAATTCATCTAAATTGATGAATATAATATGAAAAAAAAGAATCTACATAAAATCTTATAACTTTTCATGTATATTTTTTATATGAACCATTAAAGAACACTTCTGAGTAAACTCCTTTTCGCACAGAATACATTTATGTTTTTCCACATTGTCACCGTGAGACTTCAAATGCAGCTTCAGATTCCACCTACTGGTATATCTCTTTGAACAGATATCGCACTGGTACTTCTTCTCGCCAGTATGCTTATTCATATGGTTATTTAAATTGCTCATAGAGAAGAATCTCTTTTCACAGATACCGCAGGTTACGTTCCACTCTTTCAAATGACTCCTTCGAGTGTGAGCCGATAAGTGATTCGACAGATAGAACTTCCTCGGACAGAACTTACAATGGTGTATGTATATGTCTACGTTGTGAACTTCCTCCATGTGCTTAACTCGGCGATGGTACTCAACAAATCTCTCCGAGCACTGAGGACAGGAGAAATGCTTCTTTTTCTCGGAGTGAGTCTCCATATGTTTACGCAAAGTGGAAGATTTCACAATCTTTTTGCATATAATGCACGAGACGTCTTCCTCTTTGTGCCTTTTCACATGACTCAGAAAAGTATTTCTTATCGCATATGGTTTTCCGCACACATCGCAAACATAATTCGGATAGTGAACACCCATGTGAGACACTAAAAGTTTGTTAAATGTAAATTTTTCTCCACATATTTTACACACAGTTTCTTCCTTGTTTAATCTGTTAAATTCATATTTAGGCTGATTCTGACTTTGTTTTAATGATTTGGATTTTTCAATAGGCTTCATTTTCGTGTTTGATTGAAATTTTTGTTTTGTTTCTATTTCTGAACAACCTTTTTGGGTGTTTATCTTTATAGAATTCATTTTCCAACTCAAATCCATTTTTTGTTTTTTATTGAATTGTATATCTTCTTCAAAGTCTGTATCCGTGAAGTTAATTTCATCAGCTCTATCAGATATTAACGAGCTATTAGAGAATTCTTCATCATCCAAGTCTGATAACAATTCTTCAATTGAATTTATAAAATTGATGTTTTCATTATCTAATTCAAGCAAAAAAAAGAACATTTTGAACAAAAATTTTATTAACTACTAAAATAGATGAACGTTTTATATACCATTCTTGAAATTTACAGAAGATTCTTCTTTCATTTTCTTTCTTTTGACAGAATTTTTCAATTTCATCTGACAGTCTAATATTTGACGTCGAAATTCGTGACAGACTTTAATTTTTCTATTGCACAAATCGCAGATCAATGTTGAAGAATTAAAGGACGAATTACATTTCAAAATCTAAAATCAAAAAGAAGTTTAATACAGGTATAAGTAGGTACATTCTAAAATTATGCATATTCGATATGTAATTACTTGTATGGAGAAACAGAAAGCAACGAGTTTTATTGCTTCATCAGACATTGGAGACAAATCACCTGTAGAAAGACAGCATCCGCAAACTTTTGAAAAATCGATTTCTTCCATTTTCACTTGAAACTTATATTTTAGAAGTTATATCGAAAAATATGAAAATTTGTGAGTCATTAATACAGAAACATATTAGACGTAATCAAAAATGAACGTCAAACGTCACTTTGACAGTTGGCATTGGTAAATTGCAAATAAAATGTTACCAGAAAGAGAGGATTTTGAAAACAATAATATCGAAATGCTCCGAATTTAAATGAGTTTAAAGAGGGTAGGGACAGTTGGCTACAGGTTTTGTTTTTAACCTCTAACTCCGTAAAACGGAAAATCGTACCGTAAAACGAAATAAATCGAGATCGGGACGGAACTTTCGAAAAATTAACGATGTCATCTAATACATATAGTAAAATCAATCACACCGGAGTGATATTTCGCAAATGGGAAGACCATACTCTAAATAATATAGAATATAAATGTTTTTTTATGCGCAGACACGACTCGCGACTGCACATTTTGCGGAGCTCTTACGCCAAAACTATCGATTTTACGATAAAATGATTTTAACATTAAATGTAGGATTTTTTTTAGTTTAATTTTACACAGAAAAAATTGTATCATAGAATGCGAAGGAACGGAAATATTGCTAAAAACTGTTTTTCAGATGCTATTTTTCCAATATGGTGGCTTGAGTGGCAAAGATAAGAGGGGGAAAAGTTGGAATTCAGAAAAAAATATATGGAAATTTATAAAAAAACTTTATTTCAAAAACTACTTTAAAACATTTCAGGTACAACTACCAGAGGCTTGGACTATGAAGTCAGAAAACAATAAAAATAATGTTTCAATAAACAAATTTCTTTATATAAAATAAAATACTTAACATAAAATGCCATTTAACAAAACTCCTATACAATTTTATAGCGTGGTGCAATAATTACTAGATTGAAATGAAAAATCAAATTATCTTCCATCTGAGGACATATCTTCCGAATCTGAAATATGTCATTAATGCCATAAGTCAGGTATCATAGACTATCAGTTCTGTTGATTAAAAACAATGTGAGGCTTTTGATTTTTCTGAAATTTAATTTGCCCATGTCTCCTGTCGATAACACCAGTACTGTTGAAATTATATATAAATGTAGGGTGGCAAAACTCAGAGAGATAATTCAATCTCTCTTCTCCAATAAACCGTTACGCCGTACGGAGGTGTTTCATTGTGATTTGCCACTGCTGAACATAATCTCAACAGGCACTAATACGGAGGTTAGTGAGCGCTCATGACTTGAGGCTCAGAATTCGCACGTAGAAGCCTCACAGTTCCGCCAACTACGCCGACCCACTGTCCGGTGCCATACCACGTGACAGACAAAAACACGCCACACCTCAGCCAAGCATCACCACTACCGCAGACAAGTATCTGACCCCCCTTCCGCCCCCCAACCCGGGGATATCCCCCCCAAACAGTAAAACTACCATGCAATCCACATAGGCAATGGAAGCCGAACCCCCCGACATAACCTAAAACCACGATCCATCCCAAAATCAAACAGCAGACCCCCTATCCCCAGCCTATCAACTCCTCTTAATTCAAATGGAACAGAAGCATTCCCAATAGATCCAGCACCTCCAATCAGAAATATCACTAAGAGATGAAAAACTCAACGAACTAACCTCCCTAGTTAATCAAATCCAACACCAAATCAATCTTACATCCCCCATCCTCCGAGTCAAAAAAAAATCAGATAACACCCATAACAAAACTTCAGAAAACGGATTTACACTTGTCTCCAAAAGACAAAAACAAAACACAGATCCGACAGACATAACCCCAAATCCCCCCACACCTCACATACCAACAACCCAAACTTCAACTCCCAGATTTATAATCAAATCAACCCCATCCACATCCCAATCCCAAAAGCATTTCAAATCAACCACCCCAACACAGTCACAACCCTTATCGCAACCTCTAACAGTTACCCAACCCCAACCCCCCATAACTCCCACCCACATACAATCTCAATCATCCGCAGCCAAACGAGAAAGAATCTCTCGGATCATCCTAAATAAACCACAAGATTACTATTCAATAAAATCCTTACTTCATAACAATGGCATTAATTTTGATGCCAAACTCCAAAAAAATCAGATCCGCCTAGACATAGGCAACAGTGACCAGTTTCGCCTTACCAAAAAAATCCTATCCGAACATAACATTGAGCATGTCCACTTCCAGCTGGAAGAAGACAAAAATCTTTAAATTGTCATCAGGGGAATCCCCTCAGAAATCCCAGACACAGACATCCTTGTTGCCCTCTCCGATAGATTCAACATAGTCAAAGTCACCCGCATGAAGGGTGGCCCAGACCATCACTTCATCCCTTTAGTTCTAGTAGAACTCCCAAAATCAGAAGAAAACTCCAACATTTTCCATCTAAATAACCTCCTCAACCTCCGCATTAGAGTGGAACCCCTCCGCAAAAAACCAGGTGTGGCACAATGCCATCGTTGCCAACAATTTGGGCACAACTCTTCCGGCTGCAACCTTCCCCCTAAATGCGGAAAAAACCACCTCACATCCGACTGCATCAAGAGCCCAGATACTCCCGCCAAATGCGTAAACTGCAACGGCAACCACACGGCTAACTACCCGGTTTGCCAATCCCGCACAGTCCCTAGAAACCCCATCCAATACAGAAACCCCTACCAATTCAGCAACCCCACCCAATATTCCTGTGAGAGCGTGCTGTGCAGGGAACGGGGGTGGGGCTTACGGGGATGTGCGCACGGGGAGAGTGAGGCAGTGACCTGTCGACAGTGAGACTGCGCGGGTGTGTTCACAAGCTATTTCGGCGGGGCGATGGCGGAGATAAAAATCGTGGACGTCCTCGAGAGGTACGACGGCACCGGCTGCGCGGAGGAGTGGCTACAGCGGTTCGATGTGCTGTGCGGAATCAAGAACGTCAAACTAGAGGAACAGGCCTCGCTCATGGCGATGCTACTCTCGGGACCGGTGATGGCGTGTTTTATCGCCCTCAACTCCCAAGAGCGGAAAGACGTGGAAGCAATTAAGAAGGCGCTGCGAGGCACGCTCGGGCTGACGCCGCTGCGGGCATACGAAGAGCTCGTAGCGAGGCGATGCCGTCCGGACGAGCGACCGGAAGTGTTTCTCATGGATATAAGGAGGTTAGCCGTTTTGGCGGGTGGCATGAACGAAGCCATGCTAAAGAGCGTCTTTGTTCTGGGACTTCCGACCGAGACCTCGCGGTTACTCAGATCGGAGGTGGAGTCTGACTTAAACGTACTGGTGTCCAGGGTGACAGCGCTGATGGAGCAGCGGCCAAGCGAGACGGTGGCCGTCGCGTTGTCAAAAAAAAAACGCGCGAGAATTCAAAAATGGCGGCGAAGATAGCGTGCTTCCGGTGCGGCGGACCGCACACGGCGCACTTCTGTAAGGCTTCTTCGGCGGCAGTTCCGGCAACTACGCCGACCCGATCGGACGTGTCGACCCACTGCCCGGTGCCATACCACGAGACTCAAAAAATTACGCCACATCTCAGCCAAGCATCACCACTACCGCAGACGAGTATAAGACCCCCTACGTTCCCCGACCCGGGGGCTTCCCCCCCTCACATACCATGCAATCCACATAGGCGATGGAAGCTGAATCACCAGACTTAACCTCAAACCCCAATCCTTCCCAAGAACAAAATTCAGATCCCGTACCCCAAGCCTACCAGCTCCTCTTCCTGCAAATGGAGGAGAAGTATTCCCTACAGATCCAGCACCTCCAATCCGAAATTTTACTTAGAGATCAGAAACTTAATGAACTCACCTCCTTAGTCAACCAACTCCAACACCAAATAAATATCACATCCCCCATCCTCCGCGGCAAAAAAAATATCAGAAAACACACACAACAAAACTTCAGACAACGAACTGCAACTCCTAGATTTATAATCAAATCAACCCCATAGGAGCCGAGCTGCCGGAAATAAATGGAGAAGAGCTCTTAAGAAGAGAACTATTTTCGGTATGCGGGAAACTGACTGGGCATTACCCAATTTGTGGCTGGCTACGCGTGGCATGCAGCTTCTTAAAGAGAGAAGCTCAAGGCAGCTCTTGGGAGGATTCAGTGGGGAGAACTGCGATGAAAATATTGACGGAAATACAGGAGCGAGTCAGAGCAGACGATTCTGTAAAAGGACAATGGACTGTGCTGTACACAGATGCGAGAAGGATTTGGTGCGACGCCAGCATACTCGCCATGGGTGCCTTGGTGGAAATTAACGGCCAAATAGTTGAAGACGCATCGTGGCTACGCAAGGCTGATGATGTTGGTCACATAAATGTCGCATAATTGGACGCAGTGCTGAAAGGTATGAATATGGCACTGAAATGGAAATTAACCAACATAGAAGTAATGTGCGACTCTGCCACGGTGGTCAGCTGGGTGCGATCTGCTTTGTTGGGAAGCTGTCGGGTGAAAGTCTCAGGAATGACTGAGATATTGGTGCGGCGGAGACTCTCTTTACTTGCAGAGGTGATAAATGAATTTAAATTACATGTGGACATTAGATATGTTGAATCCTGCAAGAACAAAGCCGACGTGTTGACGCGAGTGCCAAAAAGATGGATGAAGGAGAAACTGCAAGAAGTAACTGTCGCCGAGCTGCATGAGATGCATCATTTCGGAACGGATCGTAGCGTCCAGTTGGCCAAATTGGTGGACAGTCGAATCCATAGAAAGGAAGTAGACGCCTGCGTGAAAGCTTGCCTTAAATGCAAGTCAATCGACCCAGTTCCAGTGCGTCACGAAGAAGGTGAATTAAATGTTGACAAGGTGTGGTCAAGTGAGGCCATCGACACGACACACTACAATAGCCGTACGTATTTCACCCTCGTTGACTGTGGTCCCGAGCGTTTTGCTATCTGGCGGGAGATTCGGGTGGAAGAGGTGATCCGACACCTGGATCAAATCTTCAGGGAGAGAGGGCCACCAGATGACGTACTCGCAGATAACTCCACTACATTACGAGCACAACAGTTCATTCAATTCCTGCAGCGGTGGAAGGTTAGATGCCGTCATAGGGCCGCTTATCGTGCCAGTGGAAACAGGGTAGTGGAGCGGAACCACCGGACGATAAAAAGAACTGCAGCCAGGAGCGAAATTTCACCACTCCTAGCAGTATATTGGTACAACTTAGCTGCAGAAAATGAATCGCGTCCTTCGCCAGCAGAAACGGTATACAGATATAAGTGGAGACATGCTGCAGCCGATCCACTTGAACCAGAAGAGGAGGGGAATGCGCGTTTCACAGTTGGGGACATGGTGTACATGAAACCGAACCCACCAAAGTGTACCAGTGTGTGGATGCGAGACCGAGTCACCGCGCAGGTTTCCAACAACACTGTGGAGGTCGATGGTGTCAATCGACATGTCCTCGACCTCAGACTAGCACCACCAGACGAATAGGAGGAGGAGGAGGAGGAGGACACCCCAACAAAAGAACGTCCAGGGCTGCTGCGATTATACGGAGATGCAACGGAGGAGAAGAGTCAGGACCCCGTCATAGAGATTGTGGTGACATTAGCATCCCTTTCAACAACCACACGACCAACCGGCATAGATTCTGCGTCCCAAGTGACCAAGGACAAAGAATCACGTATGAGGAAAACTCGTTTCGTGCAGATGAACCGCGCACCCAGGTACTCGCGCCGACGAACGGGTCGCCTATACAAATATAGGCCCCCGACCCGAACTCTCTCTCTCGCCTCCTGGACCGCACAGCAATCACGTCGTCACGCAGAAGAAACCGATCTTCCACGACCGATTCCACCGCAGCAACAGCAGCAGCAGCAACCAGCTCTACAACATCACTCGCAACAATAGCAGCAGCAACCAGCTCTTCAACATCAACTGCAACAGCTATCGCAGCAACCAGCTCTGCCACATCAGCTACGTCAACAGTAGCAACAGCCAGCTCGACAGCTTCAACCGCAGCAGCGACCAACTCATCAACAGCGACCGCAACAAGCCTAACAATCTCAGCCGCAACGACAAGCTTGCCCCTACGCTCGGCACGAACAACTTGTAATTTATATTTAATAAATGCATTGTTAATTTAAGGCGGTTTCTACACTGACTTCCCATGTGACTCCCCTAAGAGATCAACGAGCCTGTGGGGCCCAATTCAAGGCCTCAAAAGACTACGAGACCTCCGGCAAAGTTCGCCGATTATGTCCTCTGGTGATCTGGAGATCAGGGGGGCATGTGAGAGCGTGCTGTGCAGGGAACGGGGGTGGGGCTTACGGGGATGTGCAGAAATGTCGAGAAATCAATCGACAAGAGAGCGAGAGGGAGGATTCTTCTCAACTTGGAAGAGGGGGCAAGGCAGAAACCTCCACGTGGTGCCCCTGGAAGGCCCAATCGGACCTACCAATTCTGCCAACACCGGGCGACGATGAATGTGATTACAATCAATATCGAGGGCTTTTCGGCCGCTAAAGGCGAACTCCTGGCCGCCCTCTGCAACAAGAACCAATGCGACATCTTATGCGTACAGGAAACGCACCGTTCGGGGGTTTCGTACCGTCCAACGGTGCCAGGAATGAGGATGGTCGCAGAGGTGGCCCACGCAAAACACGGGAGCGCGATTTTCGCCAAACCGGAACTAAAAATTGATAGCGCAGACTATACTAGTTCTAACGATATAGAACTGATAACTATCGAATTAAAGGGATGCACTGTAACCTCAATATATAAACCTCCGGGCACCCCATTTGTTTTCTCTCCACCAAGAAACTTTATAACCAAAATGTCCAAATTATAATGGGTGACTTTAATAGTCACAATGTTACCTGGGGTTATGAAGAAAACAACGAAGATGGAATGAGAGTGGAGCAATGGGCGGAGAACAATAATTTGTCCCTTATACATGACCCTAAACAACCCAAGTCATTTAACAGTGGCCACTGGAGGAGAGGATACAACCCAGACCTTATATTTGTTAGTCAAAGGATATCCCAGATGTGCGAGAGGTACGTTTGCGAACCAATACCTAATACGCAACATCGAGCACTGAAGTTGACTATATCTGGTGTACTGAAGGCAACGACGGTCCCGTTTAGAAGAAGATTCAACTACGGGAAGGCTAACTGGGAGAGCTTCAGGGATAAATTGGACGAGGCCATACAATGTCTCGAACCAAACCCTGAAAATTACGAACAATTTGTGAAGACAGTGAGGGGAATTGCCAGAAACACAATACCCAGAGGATGCAGAACCAAATATATACCTGGAATGTCGGAAGGAATGGATGTCATGAAGAATGAATATGAAGCTCTATTCGAACATGATCCTTTCGGAGAGAAGACAATGGAGATGGGAGATAGACTGATGGAGCAGCTGAACGAAGAGAGAAGAAAGTGGCACGAGATGGTGGAGGGCGTGGATATGACTCATAATAGTAAGAAAGCCTGGCGCCTGATAAAGAAACTGTCTGGTGATCCCACAGAGCAAAAGAACCAAGGTAGAGTGAATGCTAATCATATCGCTACGCAACTCCTGCTGAATGGTAAACCCGATAGGGGGAGTAAACCGCGTAGGTCGACCGAGCCCGAAAGGCGAGAAGATAATAGGCTTGAACAGCATTTCTCTGCTGAGGAGCTGAGAATTTTTTTTCTGAGAACACTTTTCTGATATACTTCTGCACAAAAAGTGCGATGGCTTTCCAGGGGTAATGTATTAAAACGTTTTACTTCTTGCTTCAGTGAAATAAAAATATTCCCATAAATTTTGGCTGAAAATCCTAGGATCTCTACCAGAAAGAGTGGCTGCAATGTGAGTGAAAAAAAAAACAGGAGTGGCTGCAATCTTCCCTCTAACTGTTGAAATGTGTTAATGTGTGTTGAAAACTGTTATATCGTACAAATGTGTCTTTCTATTACTGGTCCTCGCTTCCACCAAAACATACATAACCTTAATAACAAATATGGGAGAGAATGGAGACACCAGATCCTTTTAGGAAACTTGATCATTCAGCAATTTCAGAAATACCATAAACGTCACATTATTCTCAATTAGTATCATTTGTAGTATATGTATGATATTTTGAATTGATCCTGTAAACAGTTTTCGATGAGTTTGCTTACTGTTTTTCAAATGAAAACACAACAAAAAAAATATTTTTGAAACATCTCAAGTAAATTACTTTTTAGCTTTTTTCAACTATTAACTTTTTTGAATTGAAATTTATCCCTATAATAATAATGATTTTATTTTACACAGTAAAAAATTAAATTGTCGGTAAAGACGATGCCCGTTTTGTATGGATAATATACCCACAGCCGGCGTAAATGAAACCTAGCTCAAATGATAGATATGATTGAGTATATAAAAAGTGCATAGGGGGCATAATCAAAACCATTTACGCCGACCGACCGTGGGTATTTTCAAAGCAATGTCTTTTGACATTTAAATTCTGAAAAAATTACAGCTATAAAAATTGTCATGACATGCCATAGACTGCTTATTATTTACAAGTAATATAGGTACCTAATAATTTCAATATTTCAGTAATTCACATGTACCAAGTATCTCATAAGTGTTAATTTACTTCGTCTCAAATATTCCCATTTTCCCCAATTACATCACAGAGACTATGTTCAATGTATTATTGATGTTTTTCAATCATTTTTTTTCAAATATAAACAATAGAATATCAATCATTTTTTTTGTAATATAAATTATAAAACCTTTAAATTACTTTTTATGCAGGTTTTTCATATGAATCGTTAGCGAACCCTTCTGAGTAAATTCCTTATTACATAGAGCACATTTGTATTTTTTCACATTGTCACTGTGAGATCTCATGTGCAGTATTAATGACCACTTCTTGGTGTAACTCCTCGAACAGATATCGCACTGGAAATTCCTCTCGCCTGTATGCTTCACCATGTGGGCATTCATTTCACTCCTGTGGAAGAAGCCCTTGCCACAAATGCCACACGTCACATTAATTTCTTGGAAATGACTTCGTCGAATGTGCTTCGATAGATTACCCGCCATACAGAATTCTTTTGAGCAGAACTTGCAGATGTATTTATAAACGTTTGCTTTGTGAACTTTTTCCATGTGCTTGACTCGACGTTCGTACGACTCGAACCTTTCCGAGCAATGAGGACATGCATATTGTTTCTTGCCTGTGTGGATCTTCATATGCGTCAATAAATAGCAGGATTTCACAATCTTCTTACAAACGGTGCACGATTCTGTTTTTTCATTGTGCCTTTTCACGTGACTCTCAAAATATCGTTTATTTACGAATGGTTTTTTACATACGTCACAAACATAGTTTGGATAGTGAACTCCCATGTGGGTCACTAATAGTTTGTGACTTGAAAATTTCTCTCCACAGATTTCACAAGCTGCATCTCCCTTGTTTATTTTGATTTGAACAAATTTATGTTTGCGATTGGGCTGATTTTTTTTTAATGATTTGGTTTTTTTAATAAATCTCACATTTGAACTAAATTTAATTCTCGAATTCGTATCTGGTTTTGAATTGTCTTTGGTGGTTGTTCTTTTAACAGAGTTTATTTTCGAACTCAATTCAAGTTTTTCTATCATGTCGAATTCTATATCTTTTTTTTCGAATTTTACATCAACAATACTGACTGGATCAATTTTATAAGATTTTATTGAACTACTAGGAAGTTCTGCTTCATCCAAATCAGACGATAATTCTTCTTTGATTACAGTTCCAAATTTACAGTTTTCATAGTCAAATTCAACTGAAAAAGAGCAAATATTAAAAAAATATATATTCACAAAAATTGAACAAACAACTAAAATGATCAAAAGATTAAACTAAAATTATCACTTTTGAAATTTGAAGACGAATGAAGATCTTTTAATTTTGTTTGACTGTCTAATATTTGACATCGAAATTCATAACAGTCTTTAATTCTTCTATCGCACAAATTACAAATAAATTGTGAAGAATCAATGGATGAATTACAATTAGATATCTGAAATTAAAAAATATTGTAATGCATATTCAAGAATGTTTAAGATATAATGATGCATATTTACTTGTATGGAGAAACAAAAAACAAAGAGTTTAACTGTTTCATCAGAAACGAGAGACAAATCTTTCACAGAAAGACAGCATCCGCATGCTTTTGTAAAATCAATTTCTTCCATTTTCACTCAAGGTAAGCAATCAACAGAGTTCCAAAAAAATTGCATGAACATAATGACCTACTTAAGCACAACTCTTTTTTTAAGATTTTATCTTAATCTTATATTGACATTAAAATCATTCTGAAATATATAAAATATTTTACAATAGAATCTAATAAGCGAATTTCGTACATATATACATAGTATGTGTGGAAAAAATCATGAAATATATTAAGATGTTTATAGGTGACATTTTACTCAACATTCTCTCCCTCAAAAATTATTTATTATTTACATTATTAAAAATGGTTCCTCAGTTAAATATTTTTTTCATAGTTTCTGAAAACATTGGTAAAAGCCTCATTTGAAATAATTATTCGTTTTCTGATAAACGAGAGATTTTTTTTTAATCTTCGAAAAAAATCTTTAAGATCCACATTCTAAAAACGTCAAAAAATATGTGAACTGGCAAAACTGGACCAATCGAGCAATTTCACGAGCATCTTAACAAAAATCTGAATGTATGTATGATAGACGAAAATTCGATAAGTGTCCATAGTAAACAATGTTAAATAACGGGACATTTGGGACATTGTGTCAGGAAGCTCAAAACTGGTAACGGTCCATTTCGAATGGGATACCTGGCGACCCTAATCATCAAGTCATTCACAAAATTATAATCGCATAATTTGCAGATGAGATAGCCATCCTCGCTACTTTCATATCTCTATCATTCCCTAATAATAAAAATAAAGAACGTTCTTTCGTATCTTTCGACATTAATCTGATTTTTTAACAGTTCGTAAATGAGGAATCGGATTAGGTGCGTACTTAATTACCTCAGATCTCATCGTCAGGTGTTGAAAATAGTAGATTTAACCCCTTTGTCCGTTTACCACGCATCATTAAAATAGCACATGTTACTTTGACAGTTGACAATGTAGGTATGAAATGTGGCCAAATCAGTAAGTAGGTGCAAAGTAGGTAGATACGCGATAATGGTGCTATTCGATCCCTCCACTATTTCGGAAAAAAACAAAAGCAATACATTATATTACAATTTCTGGATTTTATTGGAAGCCAAATTTAATACAGCTTAATAATCCTCATAAAGAAAAATGCTGTATGGAAAGGTTTTTTTTTCAATAAAATTTTTGTCAGAATGCGTCTTAGGGGCTACTTGATCAGAATCTTGCCTACTTGATCTCGAATTGATGGATTCTAAAAAGCTAAAAATCTTCAGAATATTTCAGACGATCTCTATATTTAGTAAATTCAATCATATTTCGCGTGAATTAAATTTATTTTCATCAAAATATGTATTATATATGACGACCGAATTTCACAAAGGGCACATATAACCTTTTTTTATCGAAATTAACTTAAGTACTTAGCTCAATATCGATATAATATCATTGTGCCCTTTGAGAAATTCAATCGTCATATCAATTTGCCCATAGGGGGATCAAGTGATCCACATATGTCGAAATTTTTCCTTTTTGCCTCTTTCGATTTTTCAACTTTATCAGAAAACAAATAGATTATTTCAAATGGTGCTTATGTCAATCAGATTCAGAGCGTTTTGGCATATTTTTTTCCAAAATTTGAACTTTCAAAACGGAGTTAGAGGCAAAAAACAAAAATGGAGCGGTCTGTTAGCCTCAGTTCCCCCCTATAAAATATATTAGAGATCATTTAGTAATCTCATATTAGTACCTAGGTACATAATTACATTGGTTGTCTTCCATGGCTCCGGTAAGAATAAAATGTACACAATTCGGTAAATCACTTAAAACAATGTTAATTTGTTGAAAACATACTTTAATTTATTTTTTCATAAATATGAATACAAAGCGACAATTATTAATTATCATAAAATATAATAAAAATAAAATAATCCATAAATTATTTTTTATGTACATTTTTCATATGAACTGTTAGTGAACCATTCTGAGTGAATTCCTTATTGCACAGAATACATTTATGTTTTCTCACGTTACCGCTGTGAGCCCTCAAATGCAGCACCAGTGACCACTTTTTGGTGTAACTCTTCGAGCAGATATCGCACTGATACTTCTTTTCACCAGTGTGCTTCACCATGTGATCGTTCAAATCCTTCGAGCCAAAGAAACCCTTGCCACAGACGCTGCATATCACATTTAACTCTCGGAAATGATTCCTTCGGACGTGCTGTGATAACATATGTGCCATGTGGAACTTCTTTGGGCATATCTTGCAATGGTGTATGTAAACATCCCTTTTGTGAACTTTCTCCATATGTTTCACTCGGTGATGGTACGACACGAATCTCTCAGAGCACTGAGGACAAGAGAAGCGATTCTTTTTCTCTGAGTGGTTTTTCATGTGTACGGTCAAATATGAGGCTTTCAAAGTCTTTTTGCAGACTGTGCAGGAGGCATTTTCACCTTCATGCACTTTCACATGTCTCAAAAAATTTTTTTTCACTACGAACGGCTTTCCACATACGTTGCAAACAAAGTTCGGAAAATGTACACCCATATGAGACACTAATAGTTTGTTATGTGTGAATTTTTCACCACATAAATTACACACTGTATCTTCTTTACTTAATTTAAATGGTGGAGATTCACATTCAGGATTAGTCTGATTCTTTTGCAATGATTTGATTTTTTTAACTGCTTTCGATTTTGAGCTTGATTTAACTTTATGTTTCGTAACAACTTCTTTACCTTCTTTTCCAAATTTAACATCTACAATACTGATTGGATCAATTTTATTAAATTTGAGCGAACTACTAGGAAGTTCTGCATCATTCGAATCTGATAACAATTCTTCTTTAATTAAATTTGCAAATGTAAAGTTTTCATTGTCAAATTCAACTGAAAAAAAGAAATAGTTATAATGGAAGTTCTAAAAACAACTAAAATAAGCAAACAAACTTTTTATTCCATTTCTCAAATTTGAAGAAGAGTGAAGATCTTTCAATTTTGTCTGACTGTCTAATATTTGACATCGAAATTCATAACAATCTTTAATTTTTCTATTACACAAATTGCAGATAAAAGGCGATGAATTATTGGATGAAAAAAAATTAGAAATCTAAAATTGAAAATGATTTCAATATATAATACATTTAAACATGATAAAAATCTTATTCATAAGATATAAGTAATTCATCATTTCATTTATTCAAACAATTTACTTGTATAGAAAAACAGAAAGCAAAGAATTTTATTGCTTCTTCAGACACGGGAGACAAATTGTCTGCAGAAAGACAGCATCCACACGCTTTTGTAACATTAA
The DNA here is from genome assembly GCA_024721215.1 of Cheumatopsyche charites. Lineage (NCBI taxonomy): Eukaryota > Metazoa > Arthropoda > Insecta > Trichoptera > Hydropsychidae > Cheumatopsyche > Cheumatopsyche charites. The sequence goes on along the minus strand of CM045577.1, from coordinate 1,109,639 downwards.
TATCTTCCATTTTTTACTCAAAAGCATTTGTAAATCTCAAAATGAACTTCATGAAGTATTTAATAAATAAATTCATCAAGTTCTACCTCAATTGTAAATTGCCAATGATGTAATTCTGAAATTCAATGAATATGTTATATTAGAAAAAATGAAATTTGATGTAAAATTTACTTGATATTTATATTTTAGAGTATTTATTTAAACGTAAACATTTATCAGGCTTGTAATAAAGATTCCCTAGGCAAAAATCAATTTGTCAGAATTTAATTCACATTTATATCAAAATAAAATTAATAAATCATTAGAATAAAACACATTACTTATCAGTTATTTTACTTTTATAAATTTAAATAATAATAGAACAAAGATGAACAATTTACGGACAGAAGAATAAAAAAAAAACAACAGTAAATACTGTATATTGTTCACTTTGATTTTTTTTTAAATCACATTTTACACCAGTGCATGTTTACAATTTCACACAAATTGCCTTGTTATTTTATAAATAAAGAACCATTCTTCTCGAGTAAACATTTGTCATTCAGAATAATTAACGCACAATGGATAAAAATGGTATTTTTCGAAAATTGTTCTAATCCACTCCGTCTCCCCCTACATATGATATATGAAAACAAATAAAATGGAAGACCGTAAAAAGCGAAAATTTTAATTAATAAAGAGTAATTACCGTTTAGAATATTTTTATTGCAAAATGTAGATCAATGTGATATAAATTCTGACAAATGCAAAAAAAATCTGACCAAAATGTATTAATATGCTGACCCGAAGAATACTCGTCCATTCCGAATATAGTTAAACAATCTATTGACGATCTAGCGAACGGTCTCAAACAAAATAAATATAAATATATAAACAAAAGTGTCGTGTGCTAAGAAACGGTACTTTGACAGCTCAAAATACAGCGCTGCCAACATAGAAAACAAACATGAAGTGAAATTTTTTAAGCATTTTTTTTATAATGACTAACAAAACTTTAAATTGATCATATAAATTGTATGGTTTGTTTATAATAACCGAAATATAAATATGTATTATTTAGTTTTGCAGCTCAATGGACTAAATGCTGTTCCAGAAGTTTATTTCATTTTTACTTTTTGAGTTCATTTTAATTTTGTTTTTTTTTTCGCGTCTATAAATATATATATTGACCGGAAATTCGTTCTTACACATTAAAAACTGGACAATATTTTAACTCATTCAGACAAACAAAGCCCGAAAGTTAAAGTTGAAAATTTTCGCGGCAAACGGATCAGCTGTTTAAGAATTATTTTCAATGATGTATTAAATCAGTACTTCACTATTATAAACAAAAAATATTCAAATTATTTTCAATATATTAGGTACGTGAATTTCTCTTAATTTTAATAATTTTGGAATTTTCGAAATTGTGAGCGAGGGTAGATATAGATCGCCTCAAAAATTATTATCTTAGGTACTACTGCTAGTCAAGCATAAATTTCATCCGGTGCAAATTATATCAGCTTTGCATCTTTTGCACCGCATTTAATTCGAAACTAAATAAAAGAATATGTTAATTTGGATCTTACGGCCTTTGCTATAAGATATATATTCGTGTGTCGTTCAAATGTATCGGAAAAATCTGTATATACATTCATACATATTTGACCCTTAACGCCGATTATCGATAGGTAGCATTTTCGAATATCAAGGTCCACGACGGCCGCGGCGCTCGCTTTGTTTATTTTTTCAAATATAATAATCAATTTTTGAAAACAATTAACTTTCGGCCATTTTGTTTTCGTCGCGTCTCGAAGTACAAATTCTATAGATCGACCGGAAATTCGTTTCTGACCCTTCAATGACCGAACAATTAACACGTTTGGAACCGATATATTTTTAATATTTTTTTTTTTAATTATATTACGAAATTCGAATGGCATTTTTTTATAATGACTAACAAAACTTTAAATTGATTATATAAATTGTATGGTTTGTTTATAATAACCGAAATATAATACATATGTATTATTAGTTTATTATTTAGTTTTGCAGCTCAATTGGACACTAAATGCTGTTCCAGAGGTTTATTTGATTTTTACTTTTTGAGTTCATTTTAATTTTGTTTTTTATAATAATTAATTATTCGAAAACATTTATTTTCAGCCATTTTTTTCATCGCATCTATAAATATATGTAAATCAACCGGAAATTCGTTCTAGCACGTTTACAACTAAACAATATTTTAACTCATTCAGACTTGATATTTTCAAAAAAAATCGTACTCTTAGGTACTGATATGTATTAATAAAACAAACAAAAAATCTTTCTTAAAGAATTCTTTTCAATAATGTATTAAATCAGAATTTAACTAATATAAACAAAAGACATTCAAATTATTTTCAATGTATGTATTAGGTACGTCAATTTCTCTAAATATTAATAATTTTGTAATTTTCAAAATTGTGAGCGAGGGTAGATATAGAACGCCTCAAAAATTATAATCTTCGGACCTACTGCTAGTTTGTCTAAAAGGGGTATCTTACGATTAGTAATATTTCCTTTCCAACTCATTTTACGATAAAAATACATGAGTATAAAATGAAAGAGAAGATTTTCTATAATCTATGTACCTAGGTACATATATATCAACCTTTTTTTCGCACCTACTTGCAGCCCCTGTTGGGACGCCGACTGACCACCTACAGCATGCTCTCATATCCATATAGGTACCTGAATTTACCACTGTAGAAGCTTTCGAACAAGTTTATTTTCAACAAATTTGAAGAATATTCTTCATACATTTCAAACTGAAAAGTCTTGAGTCACTAGAATATTGGCAAAATTGTCCCGAGAATCGAAACAGCGAAAATCTATAGTCTCAAGACTTCGAGATGACAATTTTCAACACTAAAATTACTAGTACCCATTGATAACTGATCATACCTATTTTATTATATTTAAAACTAGCTAGATCAACCCGTGGAATATATCAACATACAGTTTTGGAGCATTACACAGTACACATGCACTCACACACACACACACAGAATAGTGTTATTATATAGTTAGATAACGCTAAAAAATATATTGCGATTTTTTTTTATTTTTCAGCAAATATATATACAACAGAATAACAATAATAATAATCTCAAAAAAAAAACTATCATGAAAAACACACCCGTTAGAAGTGAAACTTCTTAAGTTCTAGAAAAAAACTCTCATAATTGAAATATCTCCCTACTTCCTCTGTGTGAAACAAAGAGTTTCATTTTTTTTTTCATAACAAACAGTTGCAGTGTAAGTATGGACCTATAAATATTTCAAAAATGTTCAATTATTTTTTATGTACATTTTTCATATGAACTGTTAGTGACCCGTTTTGAGTGAAATCCTTATTGCATATAGTACATTTGTACTTCTTTACGTTATTGTTGTGAGTTCTCAAGTGCAGCACTAATGACCACTTTTTGGTGTAACTCTTTGAACATATATCGCACTGGTACTTCTTTTCACCCGTATGCTTCACCATGTGGTCATTTAGCTCGCTCTTGTCGAAAAATCCCTTGCCGCAGACGCCGCAAGTGACATTTAACTCTCGGAAATGATTCCTTCGGATGTGTTGTGATAGCATATGCGCCATGTGGAACTTTCTAGAACAGATCTTGCAATGGTGTATGTAAACATCTTCTTTGTGAACTTTCTCCATATGTTTAACTCGGTGATGGTATGATACAAATCTTTCTAAACACTGAGGACAAGAGAAACGATTCTTCTTCTCCGAATGATTCTTCATGTGTATAGACAAATAAGAGGCTTTCAAAATCTTTTTGCAGACAGTGCACGAAACATTCTCTCCCTCATGTAATTTCACATGTTTGAGAAAATAGCTTCTTACTACGAACGGCTTTCCACACACGTTGCAAACAAAGTTCGGATAGTGAACACCCATGTGAGACACTAAGAGTTTGTGACAGGTAAATTTTTCTTCACACAATTTACAAATCGTATCATCTTTATTTAATTTGAATGGTAGAGATTTACGTATTGGATTGATCTGATTCTTTTGCAATGATTTGATTTTTTTAACAGGTTTTAATTTTGAGCTTAATTTAACGTTTAGTTTCGTATCAAATTCTGTATCTTCTTTTTCGAATTTTACATCTACATTACTAATTGGATCAATTTTATTAGATTTTATTGAACTACTAGGATGTTCTTCATCATCCAAATCAGATAACAATTCTTCTTTGATTACATTTCCAAATTTAAATTTTTCATTCTCAAATTCAACTGAAAAAATACAAATATTAAAAATAAAATTACAAAATCTACACAAACTAAAACGTTCAAACAAACTTTTAATATCATTTTTAAACTTTGTGGAAGAGTGAAGGTCTTTTAATTTCGCTTGACTTTCTAATATTTGACATCGAAATTTAAAACAGTCTTTAATTTTTTTATCGCATGAATTGCAGATAAAAGGTGATGAATTGACTGATGAAAAACAGTTAGAAATCTGAAATTGAAAACGGTTTCAATATACATGTAAGAATGATAAAAAGCATATTCATTTTATATGTACTTGTATGGAGAAACAGAAAGCGATGAGGTGTATTGCTTCATCAGACACTGGAGACAAATTTTCAATAGTAAGACAGCATCCACACAGTTTCGTCAAATTGACTTCTTCCATTTTTACTCAAAATCATTCATAAAATTCAATGTAATCTAGCATGAAGTGGTTAAATTCTCGTTAATTAAAACTTTATCTTAAATATGCAATGATATATACGTAATTCTGAATATAATTAAATATTTTAGATTACAAGAAAACAGCAATGGAATGAAATTTGTGTTTTAAAACATTTATAAAAATTAAAAATGTCTATTGAGTTTTTAGTAAACAACGTTCCTAATATAAACAGAAATGTATACCAAATGTCACTTTGACAGCTCAATATAAAAGGCTGCCAATATAAAAACTGAAAGTGATATAAGTACTCGGGCGTGATATGAGCTAGGGGACGCTTGATTCGCCCCTTTTGTTTTTTGCCTCCGACTCCGTTTTGGAAAATCTAATATTGAAAGAAAATGCGTCAAAACATTCTGAATTTAATTGGGTTTGCTCGCTTTAACTACATTTTGAAATCATCTATTCGTTTTGTGATTATGTGAAAAAAACGGGAGGCAAAAGGGTGAAATTTTGATGTAAACGGATGACTTGATCCTCCTATGTGTGACTTGATTGAGGGGAAATTATATGAAATATATGCCATACATATATGTAGTGATATCCAGTCTTATATGCTTTATTTAATCTGATCAATCTTATTTATCATCCTCCATTTTGCTCTCTACCTCTGAAATTCTCACTTCAATGAAAATAGTTAAAATTCACTCGAAATATGTATGATTGAATTTACTTGATATATCTAGGCATCATTTAAAGTAGTCTATAGATTTTTAGATTTAAGATCACGCACGAGATTTTCTACTTCATGGTCGTACTCCGCGAATGTAAACTACTTAAAAAAAAAACTAGAAAATAAAAAAAAATAGGTAAAAAAACTTTTTAAGTTAAACGGTTTTATGTTAAACATACATTGCAATGTTTAAGATAAATGTACTAAAAACCAAAAAATAATAAAATAGATACAGTCGTAGGAATTATAAACATATGCATAGACTAGACTAAAATTAAACCGTGGGGCACGTCGAATTTAACGACGAATTAAACGATTCTTCTATCGCACATTAAGTCGATAATTTGTAGACAATTGACTTGCCCCACGGTTTAATTTTAGTCTAGTCTATGCATATGTTTATAATTCCTACGACTGCATCTATTTTATTATTTTTTGGTTTTTAGTACATTTATCTTAAACATTGCAATGTATGTTTAACATAAAACCGTTTAACTTAAAAAGTTTTTTTACCTTTTTTTTTTTATTTTCTAGTTTTTAGTTTTTTATAGTATATTGTATTCTGCTTATTGAGTCCTTTCATTTGATACGCATGTTGATTGGATTGATAAAACCTACGTTATCCGCCATTTTGTAGCGGCCGCCATCTTGGATTTCAATTTTTTATACTATATTGTATTCTGCTTGTTGAGCCCTTTCATTTGGTACCCATATTGATAGGATTAATAAAACATATATCATCCGCCATTTTGTAGCGGCGGCCATCTTGAATTTATAATGATAGTGAATAAACATAATTGTATTGTCACCAAAATCCAAAGTGTATACAAAATTTCAGATTAATCGGTTGACAGGAAGTGGGTGAAATTTGAATTACTAAATTTGATCCAAGAAAGAAAAAAGAATAAAGAAAAAAACAAACGGGCTGAGCTAAGTAAAACCGTTTAATGACTGAATTAAATCACCCGAAAAAAGAGAACAAGTTACTCCATTGCCAAGTAACGATAAAACATTTATTAACGATAAGAAAAACCCCTTCGTGTGACATTTTTCTTTATAAGAATTATAAATCTACCTACATTAAAAATGGCTTCTAAAGAAACCCCTAAACTATTTTATAACTTTCAGATATGATCACTAAATCAAAATGAAAACTTAAATGTTTTTTTTTTCAACATGACCGAATATTAAATTGTCTGCTGATCGATAATCTTCCAAATCTGAAAGATCCCATTATAGCCATTCACTATTATACATCATAGTTTACCAGTGCTGACAGAATGCTGAGGGAATCGAGTCTCCCGCAGGGATCAAGTAACTCCATCCTCTCCTATATTCTGCTTAATATATTTTTATGACAAATAGGTATATATTTTTTTAATCTTTGTCTGATGAAATAGCTCTTTTCGAGCATGGCCCTGGATGCTTTGCGCACCTTCGCTGCAGGGTGGCTATGCCATGGGGTTTTACCGTATATTTTGAGGTTTCTTAGCAGACATCAAAGAGTAAAGTCAGAATAAGAGATCAAGATTGCATTTGCACATTACTGAACTATAATTTTCTCTTTCTTTACTCTTCTGCACTTCACTTTTTTCATTGTAGAAAATTAAGAAAATTCTGAATAATGCAGCTTTAGAAGAACCATTTTAATAAAATAAATCATTAACTGGCAATTTTTTTTTTATGTATATTTTTCAAATGGACCGTCAACGAACCATTCTGGGTGAAATCCTTATTGCATAGTGTGCATTGATATTTTTTCACATTATCACCGTGAGATCTCATGTGGAATATCAGAGTTTGCCTTCTGGTATAACTCTTGGAACAGATATCACACTGGAATTTCTTCTCACCCGTATGCTTTGTCATGTGTTCATTCAAATTACTTGTGCCGAAGAATCTCTTGCCGCAGATGACACAAGTTGTATTCTTTTCTTGGAAATGACTCCTTCGAATGTGCTCAGTAAGCATATGCGCCATGTGGAACTTCTTCAAGCAGATCTTACAATGATGTATGTAAACATCTGCTTTATGAACTTTTTCCATGTGCTTGACTCGGTGATGGTACGACACGAACCTTTCTGAACAATGAGGACATGCATGAATTTTCTTATTTTTATGCTGCTTCATATGTGCCCATAAATAGGTGGATTTCACACTCTTCTTGCAAACGGTGCACTCAACATTCTCTGTTTTATGTGATTTCATATGACTTTGAAGATACAATTTTAATATGAATGGCTTACCACAAGTATCACAAATAAAGTTCGGATAGTGAACGGCCATGTGATTTATCAATATCTTGTGACATGTAAATTTTTCACCACATATTTTACACACTGTATCATCTTTGTTTAATTTGAAAGGTAGAGTTCTATCTTCTGGTTTGACCCAGTTTCTTTTCAATGATTTAGCTTTTTTAACAGGATTTGTTTTTAAATTTAATTTGATCTTTCGTTTTATATCTACTTTGGAATTTTCTTTTTCAGTTTTTCTTTTAACAGGATCAGGTTTTAAACTCAACTCAATGTTTTCTATTGTATTGAATTTTATACTTTCATTTTTATGTTTTGTATTTATACCAATCATATTTATATCGTCAACTTTATGAGATATTAGTGAGCTACTGGTATTTTCTGCATCATCCATATCAGAAAACCATTCTTCTTTGATTGGATTTGTAAATTTAAATTTTTCATCTTTGTCATATTCAACTAAAAACACAATAAACAAATATAAAAAATATAAACAAAACTTTAAAGAACGGCTGAAGTAGACAAACTTTTTATGGTATTTTCAATATTTGTAGAAGAGTGAAGTTCTCTCAATTTAGTCTGACTGTCTAATATTTGACATCGAAATTGGTAACAGTCTTTAATTTTTTTAACACATGAATTGCAGATAAATGGTGAAGAATCAACGGATGAACTACAATTTGAAATCTAAAATTGAAAGCAGTTATAATACATACATGTTAAATTCAAGAAAACGATGACATTGTCTCTGTTTATTTACTTGTATGGAAAAACAGAAAGCGAAAAGGTGTATTGCTTCATTAGACATGAGGGACAAATCGTTTATAGAAAGACAACATCCACACACTTTTGTTATATTAACTTCTTCCATTATTATTCAAAGTAAATTAAGCCTCAGTGTTCAAAATTGATTGCATGAAATATTTCACATTTTTTAATTACTGTTAAAACTCACATTACATCAATGTTATTCTGAAATTTATCAAATGCATACCATCTTTAGATCAGATGAAACAAATAATGAGAATTTAAAAGTAAAGCTTATTATATATTTATTCATATTTTAAAAGATTCATTCACATACCTACAGAAGTGCTTATAAATATTATAAACATTTTAAAATAAACGAAAGTGTGTAGATAGAAAACGTCACTGTGACAGATTGAATTTTAAATGTTGCTAGAAGTGAAATAAATATGTGTGTAATAGGGGAGGATGGGGATACATAATGAAAGATAGATATGGTTAGTATGAATTTCAAAAAAGCCAAAACATACTTCAAATTTAATTGACAGATCTGATAATTTATGATACCTGACAACTTTTTGCATCGATTAAAATTTTCAAATTCGGATGATAATAAAATGGCGGATACTATGTTCATTAAAATCCGATTTTACAAAATGGATTGTTGTCAATTAAAACAACGTAAGAGATTTGGTTTCTGAAATTTGATTTGTCCATATCTTTTGTTGACTCCATGTGTCCCCTAGCACCCTTATCAAAATAGATCTACCTAGGTGTAGGTAAGTAGGTACCTATAATTTCAGTGCGCTGAGTGCTCATGTCAAGTTATGTTGGTTGTCTAATGTTGCTCGGTTTCGATAGATATTTTTAAAATACCTACGCCTAAATTTAATTATTAATCAATATATTAATATACCTATGTACAAATATGACAAAGAGAACGTGTGAGTGCTGCCTCGGTCTAGCCGAAAATGATTCGCCAGATGATAATGGAGATTCTTTCAACCTCATTTCTCTTTGTTTCTCCATTCAGGTGATAAATGAATAAATAAAATTATACATTGTCAAGTGTATATTGTGATATCGGTGTAAGATGAAAAATTGAAAAGAAAAGAGTTGACCATTATTTTCAATTCATACCTTGAAGTAGGTACATGTGTACATACCTACTTGCATTTTATTAGATGTGCCGAAAAAGAATATCGTGTTTTGAATGAAAGATTATATCGTAAAACGGGGTGCATCGGGACAGGGGGGAGGTGAATGGAGACGAAACATTCGAAAAATTTTCAATTTCAAATAATGCATATATGCATACTAAAATTGATCGTGAATATAAATGTTTTCGTGGTTTTCATAAAACTGAAGTTCGATTAATTCCTGTGAAAGTCGTTTTTATTTTTGCGCCCATTATCGTCTTCTACAAAACATCAATTACACTGTTTTTCACTCCTTATCTATATGTCGAGTTCATTGCATGGGGAGCATGTGGCGATTTGATCCTCCCTTTTGTTTTTTGCCTCTAATTCTAATTAAATTAATATCATCAAATAGATTTAATTCGCGCAAAATGTGATCGAATTTACCTGTAATTGGATTAATCTGAAATAGTCTGTAGATTTTTAGATTAATAGAATGCATTCGAATTTTTCTACTTTGTGATCATTGTTCCAAGAATGTAAAACACTTAACAGATGCTAGAATCAAGTCGCCCCTAAGACGCATTCCGACAAAAGCTTTTATTAAAAAAAAACTTTCCGTGTAACATTTTTCTTTGTGCGAATTATTTATCTACATTGAATTTGGCTTCTAAGTGAACCCAATAGTATTTTGTAACTCTAAGATAAGATCAAAATGGAAATTAGCGTGTTTTTTTTTCAACGTGGCCGAAAATTAAATTGTCTGCTAAATTTCATCCACAATATTGTTTTCACTTTCAACAGTATAATGTCAAACAAAGTATTGAAAATCTCAAAACGAAAAAGACATGATTCACATTTTGTTAAAATAAGGACCCAATTAATCAGTTTTAATCATTGTTTCAGATCTTGAGTCATTCTGCAGATAATTCTTTAGTTTTCATATGTGACATATGTGCTGAGAAATTGAAGGATTGTAACGAGTTTCGATGCCAAATATTAGATAGCCAAAATAAACTTAGAAAACTTCAAAGTTTAGTTGCTCCTAAAGGTGATTGAGCTTTTTATTATGTGGTTAAAATCTCTTAATTTTTTAACCAATTTGATTTTTTTATGTTTTCAGTCGAATCGGTTAATGCAATTTTCAAATGCGAGAGTATAATCAAAGAAGAATTGTACTCTGATTGTGGTGACGATTCTATGGACATTGATGATTTGATTGTACAGCGTCAAAGTTGTAACGGAAATAAAAACAATGCTGAAATTGGTATGAAAAAATTAAACGTAGAAATGAAACAAAATGCAGAACTGAATACAAAAGCGAAAAGAAAAATATTATCAAATAAAATCAAAATTGGAAAGAAAACTCTTGTAACTAAAGAAAATCCTGTTGAAATGAACCCAGAAAAACAAAAAATCTATCAAAATTGCCTAGAATATGCGTTGAATAAAAGTATTTTAGATTGTGGAATTTGCAACGAGAGATTCAGCTCGCACAATTTACTAGTGAACCATGTGGCTATTCATTGTCCAAATTTCTCATGTGAAACATGCGGAAAATCTTTTTTACTGAAAGAATACCTTGACAGACACATGATGACTCACGATGAGAAGAAAATGGTTACATGCACTTTATGCGGTAAGAGCGTGCACTCGTATTATTTGCACAAACACACAAAAACTCATTCTAAATCTAATGTGAAAAAAGGTAAAAGCGTATCCACATTGAGACGTGAGAAAATATACTCTGAAATTCTTCCTTTCAAGATAGACAAAGAGACTCTGAATTGTAAAGTTTGCAATGAACATTTTCCATCATATAAAGCATTGATTACTCATTTGGCCGTACACTATCCGAATTTCACATGTGAGACGTGCGGTAAATCTTTCCTGCTGAAAGAATATCTTCAGAGACACATCAAAATTCATTTTGATTCAAAGGTTATTGAGAAAACGGGCAAAAGCAGAACGGTCTTGAGACGTGAGAAGAAATATGCTGAGTTCATTCCGTTCGAGTTGAACAAGACTGAATCGGACTGCAAAGTCTGCGGAGACAGCTTCGCATCCCACAAATCTTTAATATCTCATTTGGCCATACACTATCCGAATTTCATCTGTGACACTTGTGGTAAACCATTTTTATTGGATGAACATTTAGTTAGTCACATGAAGTCGCATGAGGAAGACAACGTTTCATGTGCGGTTTGCAAAAAAGTCCTAAAACTCCGTTCATTACCTGAACATATGACTATTCACTCTGGTAAGAAGAAGAGATCTGTGTGTCCTCACTGTGGAGAGAGGTTCGAGCTGCACCATCAGCGCAATAAGCATATGGAAAAATTACACAACGTGGACATATACAGGCACCACTGCAATTTCTGCTCAAAAAAGTTCTATCTGGCGAGTCACAAGAAATCTCACATTCGCCGATGTCACTTCAAAGAAGTTAACATCACTTGTGATGTCTGCGGCAAGGGATTCTTCTCGACTGCGCAGTTGAAAAATCACATGTTGAAACATACTGGTGAGAAGAACTTCACATGCGACGTCTGCTCGAAAAGTTACACCAAAAAATATTCGCTGGTGATACACATGAAGACTCACATCGGTAACGCAAAGAAATTCAAATGCTCGCTGTGCGATAAGGAATTCACTCAAAACGGCTCTCTAAAAGTGCATATGAACAATATGCACGAGAAAAAAGAATCTATTACGTTTTAGTTATCTTTATTGTTACAACAGAATTCGGCAATCGTAAGGTGATTTATTGTACATTAATCCCTTGCTTGACGAGAAAAATACATTTCACACTCTGCAGGGATCACATAGTTAAGGTGCACGCCAAAGTGAGACAAGACAAACCGATTAAAGCAAAACAGCATTATACTTATTTAATTATTATTAAGACAATTCATTGGGACACAATTTTTTCGTCATATTGAAGATGCTGCTAATATTGAGTGTTGATTATTGTTTTGCGTTTCTGTTGTTTGCATATTATTACCAGCACATGTGAATCATGTTGATAATATTGATTGATTATTTTCAGGCAGTTAATTATTTGATCAATCACAAATTCCTAAAATGATAAATCGAAAAATATGTAAGATGACCTGTAATTAATCAAATAAATGATCTATTAAATATTCATGTGTTTGTCAGAAAATAATTTTTTAATCAGTAGTTTTTTGATCACTGATCAAATAAGCTATATAAATGGTCAGTTAATAAATTGGGGTTGTAGGGGGACTCGTTCCTTTTTTCGTTTCAAATTTCAAGCTTTTTGGAAAATTGGTACAAAAGGTGCAAGTGACATTTTTGGCGAAATTGACTTATTTACACGAATTGCTTCCATGTAGGTACTATTGATATTATACCTATCATAAAATGGGATGAATCGGGACAAAATTTCAGTGTTTCGAAAAGAGGATCAAGTTTCCCCTAACTCCACTACCTATGTTAAGCTTAATATTTACGGTGACTGGCAACAATTGCCCTGTCGAAAAGTGACAATTTGTGCAATGTAAGTCTAGAGAATTTTAGACAGATAACTGAATAAAATGACAAATAAATTGTGTGAATGCTGCCTAGCTAAAAACGATTTAATTGATATAACCAGTAACGAATCAGCGAATCTAATATCACTTTGTTTCTCAATTCACGTAAGAAAAAAAAAAAACAATCAAAACTCATACATTCTGTTAAGAAAGTAGGCTGTTGTTTATCAATAAAACCCAAAATATTTATTATTTTTCCAAATTTGTTGTATCACCCCTTTAAATCAGTTTCCTTCTAAAATAATAGGTATATTTATGCCAATGAATGATCCAATCATTGAAACATTTTTCCTGAATCAGCGTTGGTACTCACTCCTCACAAATTTTCTCTTACGTTGTTTATCGACTTAAAAGGTGCCTTGAAGTAGTGATTTGATTTAATAAAAATACACGTAGAAGTACATTACGAAAATAGAAGTGTGGAAGTTTTTTTTAATAAATGAAACCTAAGATGATTGTGTTCACATTCATATACGTATTTTGAATTTTGATTAATGAATTATTTTTTCACAAAAATGTTCAAATTAAATTTAGGCCCCATCTTTTAATTGCATGTCAGAAATCAATCAGAGATAACTATTAAAAACTAAAACACTATTCTTACCTGGCATGCATTGATATTTTCAACGGGTTGATAGCTAGTTTGTATATGATAGTGCTTATGTGTGTGTGTGTCTGTGACAATGATGCTAGACAGCGCATTCATTTACATTATTTAACTAGTTATATACTCATATACATATATTAGATCAGATCTGTGTGTCTGTATTGATCATGTTTGAATTTTTGATAGTGTCAGGAGATCAGAAATTGAAGGTAGTTTATAACATTTTGATTTATAATGTGCAGTACTACCTACATTGCTTACCAGTTTTATGCAATTATTTTACATAAAAAAACATTGTCATATTCTTACTTTCATCTTATGATTTCAGATTTCTAGTCCTTCTTCAAATTATCCTAAGATTTTTATTTGCAACATGTGCAGTGAAAAATTGAAAGATTCCAACAAATTTCGATGTCAAATATTAGATAGTCAAATTGAATTGAATAAACTTCGCGGGCTAGTCACTCCCATAAGTTAATATTCTTGTTTGTAGAAAGTAAATAATTTTTTGACATATTTGTTAATTTTATCATCAAATTGCAGTTGAACCATACAGCGTTGTCTTCAAATGTGAAAGCGTTATTAAGGAAGAAGTAATGTCTGATGCTGAGGATTCAATAAATGATGATGAGAATGAGAAAGCTAATATTACCACAGATAAAAGAAAGTCTAAAACAGAAACAATTTCAAACTTGAGAAAAAAAAGAAAAAGGACAATTATTGAAAAATTCACAAAACGACGAAAATCTGATAGAAAATTTTATGGGATGAGTCCTGAAGAGCAGAAAAAATATCATGACTGCCTAAAATACATATCTGATAACAATAACAGTCTTGATTGTGGAATATGCAATGCGAAATTCAATTCTCACAAACTATTAGTATTTCACATGGCCATTCACTGTCCAAATTTCACATGTGAAACATGTGGGAAATCATTCTTGTTAAAAAGCTATCTACATAGACACATGAAGACTCACGAGGTGAAGGAGAAAGTTTCCTGCGCCATATGCAACAAAAACATTTCCTCATCCAACTTGCACAAGCACATGAAAACTCATTCTGGGTGTAAACAGCTTTTCACATGTTCTATCTGCCAAGAGAAATTTGAATCTCGCTCTTTGCATGTCAAACACATGGCAGATGTTCACAATAGAGATACATATAAACACAATTGCAATTTTTGTTCTAAAATATTCTATCGAGTGGATTCTTTGAATGCGCATATTTATCAGCATCACACAACAGTTTCAACCGTCGCCACGGAGGAAGAGTCATATTCGATGATGAAACGAATCAAGAGCAACGCTGCTCTGAAGCTCAAAAAGAAGTATGCTGAATTTATTCCATTTGAATTGGAAAAAAACGAGCGAAATTGCAAAGTTTGTGGTGAAGATTTTGTGTCGTACAAATCGCTAATGTCCCATTTGGCCATACATTACCCAAATTTCATCTGCGACACGTGCGGAAAGCCTTTCCTGATGAAGCAGTACCTTGTCAATCATATGAAGTCGCATGAAGGAGAAAATGTCACTTGTACACTGTGTGAAAAAGTTTTGAAATCCAGATACTTATCTGAACACATGAAGATCCATTCTGGTAAAACCAATTGTTCCATCTGTCCGGAGTGTGGAGAGAGATTCGAATTGCGACATCAACGCTTAAAACACATGGAGAAAGCCCATCATATTGATATTTACAAATTTCCGTGTAACTCTTGCTCCATGAA
This sequence comes from Cheumatopsyche charites, assembly GCA_024721215.1. NCBI lineage: Eukaryota > Metazoa > Arthropoda > Insecta > Trichoptera > Hydropsychidae > Cheumatopsyche > Cheumatopsyche charites. Next base: position 1,094,200 of record CM045577.1, on the reverse strand, counting down.
GTTTTATCTTTCGGGTCAGTTGAAGTCTCATATTCGTCGATGCCATTTAAAAGAGTTGAATGTCACTTGTAATGTTTGTGGCAAAGGGTTTTTCTCGAAGAGCCAGTTGAAGTTCCACATGGTGAAGCATACGGGCGAGAAAGTTTTCATGTGTGATGTTTGCTCAAAGAGTTTCACGAAAAAGTGGTCTCTGGTGGTGCATATGAGGAGTCACAGCGATAAAGCTAGGAAGTACAAATGTTTGCAGTGTGATAAGCAATTTACGCAAAATGGTTCACTGACGGTTCATATGAAAAATATGCATGAAAAGGAGTATGAAAATTCATTTCGTCTAAACGACATGTAATATAAAGAGTGTACATTTGACAATTTGACACTTAGAATTGGATTTAGAGTGACTAGAAACATGATATAAAAACGAGATTTGCACCACAAATCGTTAGAATTTTTTTCTGGAAAACTTAATATTTAAGCCATTCCCACCATATGGGAATGGTCCTTTATCCCTCTACAGCGACTGATAATTTAATATCATTCCCTAACTTGTACAGTTTTGATTTTTTTTACTTATTTATAAAATGGGATAACTTACTACAAACATGTACCTACCTAGTAACAATTTAATTAAAAAAATTGAAACTCAAATTTTTATTATTTATAAAATGGAATAACAAGAGTAACATAAATTATCTGACTGTATATGACGATCGAAAAGGCCAAGGGGTATAAGTGACATTTTTGGCGATATTGAGTTATGCATAGAAATCATTTCTATGCACGCTTATTTATTTGGTGGCAAAAGGATATAAACAAATTCAAAATGTGTGCCGAGATATATCATCAAACCACTCTACCTCCTCCTAATACATGTAGGTACATGGTCAACTTTAAACGAGCTTTTCTCGAAATCACCGCAAAGTCACTTGTACCCCTTGGTCTTTTCAGTTGTCATATATAATGTTATACCAAACTAATGAATTCATAATAATTAAAATCAATTACTCATATGGGTTATATGAGGTATGATTGCAAAGTTGAAAATCTCATGTGTTATCTATAAATCTAAAAAGCTACAGACTATTTCAGATGATGCCTACCTATATCAAGTAAATTAAAATATCTATATTTTGAGTGAATTGAAACTATTTTCCACGAAGTATGAATTTCAAAGGTAAAAAATAAAAGGCGGGATTTTGCGTTCCTAGGTCGCTTAATTTAAATTAAGGGAAATTTATAGGAATTGTAATTTATAAGACTGGATATCACGAAGTTTATGCTAGGTACCTATATATCATATGTATAATGTGGAAACTGACTGGTCTGAGATGCTATTCTGTGTGTGTCTGTTCGTGTAACGCTCCAAAATTGCGTTGATATATTCAACGGGTTGATTGCTAGTATTTAATAAAATCGCAAGAACTTAAACAAATATTATTAGATCGAGTATAATGCTAAAAACGAGCTAATTCCCTTAAAAAGCGTGTGTGATTCCTATTGTTCGATTAGGTATTATAAAATGTATTTTCAGGTCTAGGTATCTCTTTTTTGTGTGCTCATCACAAAATCTATACATTGACTATTTTAAACGGCGTTTATACCTACCTACCATGCAAACCCAATTAAATTTCGAACGTTTTAATAGGTAGGTAGGTACGTGCACTATTTTCACCAAAATCTGATTTTCCTAAACGGAGTCAGGGCTAAGAACAAATCAAAGAACCATATGTCCCTAAGTAGCCGTACACGTTATTTTGCCCTATCACATTTTTGTACCTATTGTGGCAACATCAATCTGTCAAAACTGATAATTGTTTTGATGAAATTAGACGTTTTCAATACATATCTATGTTGTATTATTGCGTTTGAGAAATCTGTGTACATATTTGCAATTATCTAATTCAACCAACGTTAAATTAAACTTTTAATAAACAAACAATTGATTATTTGTATTCGTTAATTTATACCTAGGTATAAATGAAAATGGACAAGGGACTGTGTGAATGCTGCTTCATTGCCACCGAGAAATGTTTGGCTGATGAAGCTGGTAGTCTATTGTCTCTCTGCTTCTCGATTCAGGTTATAAAATTTTCGAGGTTTAATGGAATTACACTATAGTGTGATGAATGTTTTTCTTGTTATAACTGAATATTATTATTTTAATTAATTATTTATAATATTTTTTTATTACTTAATTCTGTAAACATTCTGAAAGTACACATAAATACAGGTGGACCTCGACTTTCGCACATAATTGGTTCTGAAAATGTGTGCAAAAGTCAAATTGTTCAAAATCCGAGGTATAGAAAAAAACAGTGTCCGGAATTGTTAAGTTAAAAAGTTCCCATAAAGATATTATTGAAATTCTTTTTTTCGTTAAATTAGTGCATATTTCCTATAATCAAATATGAAGTTTCAGCACAATCCGTCATTTAGTTTCTTTAATAGCTATTGATAATGTCAGTCGATATTGAGGGCGCTCGGTGATTTTTTTTCAATGGACCTAAGTATCGAACAAAGAATTTGTTTGAATTTTAAATTAAATTTAAGTTACTAATTAGCTGAAATTATTACAAATGACATATGATAAATCGACTTCATCAAAAAAAAAAAAAGAATATGAGTGGTTTCAGTGTGTTCTAAATCTATTTTTCAAAAATATGGGAAATAGTGAATTGTGTGAAAGTCGAGGTCCGCCTGTAATACTTTTATAACAAATTACATAAGAATATTAATTGAAAAATAGTGTCAAAAATGGGTAAATTCTACTTTCTCAAAGGCGTTTTAAGAATCGAAAAAAAATAATAATTAGAATAATATTAATTTGATTATAGGTATAAGGCATTAATAGCCATAAAAAGTATTATTAGGTGTTTTTTAAATTTTTAAACCAATTTAAAAATAAGTTAGAAAATGCATTTTTTTCAGTTTTTCAAAAATTTCATGTGCAATGCGCAAATGGAAGATGTTGACCAATTTTAAAGATATTTTAAATTTTTACTACTCATTACATTTAGTGACTTTTCCGCACTAAAGTGTTTCGAAAATCGATTTTTTTTTCCAAAACACACCACTCTAATGTACATGTCCTTCATCAACAGTGAGTAATATTTGCAGTCCATTGCATTCCATTTCTCGCGATGAAAATTGTATTAAAATTTACACCACGAGCTTGCAAGTCCATTCCATCTGTTAGTGGAGAGAACCCATCACAAGACTATTAGCTAAATCACACCTGTGTGATATCACCTCAAATTCTGTTCTAAACATTTGCAGATTGTGTACCATACATTCAGTATTCTTCAATTGTCAATTTCAGGTTTTCGGCAACTTCTCGAACGAGTTTCCGATTCACATCTGCAATGAGTGCCTCAGAAAGCTGAAGGATTGCAATAACTTCCGACTTCAGATATTAGAAACCCAATTCAAGCTGCAAACGATTCGTAAATCCATCAAAAGTAATTATACCTATGTACATACATTTTGTTTGTTTGAACAAATGTGGTATTTTTGTATTTCATGTGCGCGCCATTGTCCCAACTTGTCCCGATTCTCATCCTAACTCGATATGATTTCTTAACACAAAGAGAAAATGTTTGTTTTTCAAAATAAATCTTATACTAAACCCAATTTTACTCCATATACTGTCTGTGATTTGTTAGTGTATGATTGTGGTGATGGTCAGATAGTAAGTATGCACTAATTTTCCATTATTAACTACGTTTCATTCTCACGTTTCAGTTGAACCAATCGATGCGAGATTTGAACCTGAAATTATGATAGCAGAAGAACCAATGGTTCATTTCGAAAATTATATAAATGCAGATGGTTCGTTTATGCGAAATCAAAACAACATTAACAATAGTGACACAGATATTGATAATGGATTTTATTTTGGTGAAAATCATAAAATTTTAATTTTTTTTCCATCTACTGGCTTTCTACTTTGAATAAAACATTTTTGATTTTGAAAATTCATGGATTGCATGAAACAATTTGATTCAATTTTCGAAATGTTTAACAAGAAGTGGAAAATCTGTATAAGATTTTCATTTTCATACTTACAATATGGTATTTTATTTGTTGCAGTGAAATCAGAAAATGTGGATATTGATTTAAAGAGTGAAGATGGAAAAGAAATTTCGTCAAATTTAGTAGATTTTACAAATATCAATAATTTGAATGCTCGAAATCAAACCCATCTTAAAAACGAAGAAACTTATATTAGAATTGATCTAAATGAATCAAAATTAGGTAAAAATCAAATGGATAATGTAGAAAAAAATGTCATAGTTCTCCAAACGAGGGAAATAAAAAATGGTGAATATTTTTTCAATTTTAAAGGATAAAGATATACCTACCTACCTATTTTCATTGTCAGTTTTATAACAATCTTATTTTGTGTGTTTATATGGTGTAACTTCACTTGATACAAAATAACAAGTCTAAATTACATCCAGCCAATTGCTCCTAGATCTTATCAATTGCATATTTTGGAAATAATTTTCATTGATATGATTGAATTTATATACCTATATATATTTTCCATTTATACTCACTAGGATGTGTTTATTAGTCATCAATATTGACAGCAAAATATAGAGTGCCATCAATCGGGGTGAATAAAGACCAGTTATTCTCAACTGGTGAACTTCATCTCAATTGACAATCTTGTTGAAGAAAAAAAAAAATCATACTATCAAAAAAGTTATGATTTTTTAAGGTTGCTCTGGCAGAAAATTGGCTAAAACGTATTAAAAAAATCATAATCATAACAATATGTTATTCTTTTTTTCAAATTGTCATATCCATTAAAGAAAAACTAATACTACAGGTGTATAGAGTGAAACAAGGCCCATAAATCAAAATAAGTTTCAATTTTATAAGTCAATGTTAATATTTTCAAATAAAGCGATATTTCTATCAGTGGCGTAGGGTGAGTGTTGATATTGGGTGTGCTGTATATGGAAAAAGTAAAAAAAAATTTTTTTTTTAAATGAATTTTACTCTTATTTATACATTAATTCAATTCTTCGCTTTTGAGACATAAAATTTTCATATAACGCTATCGTAAAATGTGCCCTTTTGCTTTAGCTCGATAATTCGTTTTTCAATTGAAATTAGGCTCAAACCACACAGTTTTTCTTGACCTTGCGTATTTCTATTACTAGTTTTTATTCTTTTAAGAGCAGAAAACGACCGTTCTGCTGAAGCAGTAGTCCATGGGATAGTTAATATTAAATTACCTGATTTGAACACTTCTTGAAAACCTGAATCAAGATTATTTTTTTTCATGAAATTTATTAATTCATGAACAGGTTTTTCGAAAAATTCTGAGCATGAATAAATAACAGTAAGCTCGTTTTTTAAACGTGAGTAATCAAACAATGTTAGATTTTTTTTTTAAGGTTAAAAATTAAACTATTTGGAAATTTTGCTATAAATTGTACATGTTTTTCATTCGAAAGGAGGTGAAAGTATTCCAATTTTAATTTTATTTATTTTAATATATCTAAATGTATCGTTTAAAATAACCTGAACATTATTACTCATTATTGCGGTAAAATAAAATCTATGAATAAAAATATTACATAATATTAAACATAGATAATATAATAAACCATAATGACGCCAAAATAAAAGAAAATAAGTGACCTGTTAACAAGAAACGATATAACACAAAATAATTGGAGATCGAGTAGACGAATGTGCTGCATTTCGACAGCTCACCTTTGGGCATAATAGTGCTATATGATTCGCAAGTGAGACGCTACGCGTGCACGGCGGCGCACTTGTATGCAGTTGTGCGTGTAGGGTTGGTGTGCGCCGGCAAATAGCGCACGCCTTGCCCAATACATTTACATGCGCATGCGACACGCAAGCGACAAATACTCAAAAACACTTTCAATTAATATTTATTTTTCTTCATTTTCTACATTTTGCGGGTGTGCGGCGCACACCTAGCACACTATGAATATACGCCACTGATTTCTATAGATACCTATAGTATGTTTACTTATTTCATTTTACATAAAAATATATAGGTATATACACATATGTTTATTTTGAAGAAATTGATAATCTGTACAATCCCTTTCCAATTCGAAAAAGTCAAAAAAGTTTTTTTGATCCATTTCAGAAATTGGAATGGCTCCGAAGGATGTCGAAATGATCTCTGTGAAGACACCGGACAAATACGGAGATAAAAGCGGGCTGATTGAACAAGTGGCGACCATCAGAACTTCCTCGATTCAGCACATGTGCAATAAATGTAACCAGACTTACCCCACAAAAATAGGATTAAAGCTTCACCTAAAATTATGTGGTGATCATGTTAACAAAATGTACGTATGAATTTTACCGTCCAAGTGTACATTTTATTTGCGTGTGAACAAACTAGTTTGTGTATATCCATACTAAATTTGTTATGATATAAATAATGAATATACAAATTATACATAGAAACATTGATATATTATTTACGAATAAAGTTGAAATTGCTTTGTACATGCAGTGTAATTATCGATTGTAAACTATCAATTTGAATTTAAAGCATTTGTTCACATAAATATGTTTGTGGATACTATTTTTGTGCTGAATGAAATATAAAAAAAAAATTATAGTGTTTGTATACTCATTCTTGTATGTTTATGAATGTACTAAAAATGACACTTGGACGGTAACAAGAATATTTATTAATTGAAAATCATAATAGAAACTAAAAAATCATCGTGATTTTAATCATGGAAACAATAGTGCGTTTGTCAATGTGGATAGTTCTATGAGCGTTCTTCCTATTCAATCTGAAGAAAACGTGACTACTCATCAAGTATTTTAAAATCGACTAATTTAGGTTCATTATCTGTTAATTTAATGCTTTATTGATCTTGATTTTATTTCAGCCTGAAAATTTGAAGTGCACAGTATGTGGCAAGTGTTTCAAACACGAGAAATCTTTCAAAACTCACATGAGAAGATTTCATTCCAATCTTCAAATGGCTATAGAGTGCCAGTTGTGTACTGTGAGATGCGAAGATCAGTCGGCCTACTCAGACCACATGAATCACCATCATTATTCGAAAAGCGGCTTTGTGTGCTCTGCTTGCAACCAAAGCTTCACAAGAAAATATCACTTGGTCAGACACTTGGAACAAACCGGTTGCGATGGACGAAAGAAAGCTGAACTTTTGTGCAAGGTATAATACAGTGGTTTTCAACCATGACTGGTATAAAACATACCTATATTTTGGTGTAAATGAAATATCGATGTTGTGGTTGGCTACTCATGAATATGATAATGAAATTATGTGAAATTATTATTTTTTTAGATATGCGGAAAAACATTTGCACGCAAAGATAATTTAAGAGAACATTTAAAACAACATGATAATAATGGAATTCTTGAAAGATTGCACGCTTGTGATTATTGTGATAAAAAATTTAAAGGGAAAAGTTCATTAATCAACCATATCAAGATACATACAGGTGAAAGGACCTATTTTTTCGTACTCTTAAGATGATCAGTAATATTCTCATTGCATCATTTCAATATTGATGGGGAACCAAAATGGTGGAATATTCTCTAGTGGTGAATCGAAGTATTCTAAAGCATCAATATTGGAACAACTCATTGACTTTTATTTTATTGATTGTTCAGAAAGCATTTTAGATTCATTGAACATTGAAATTTAAATAAAAGAATGTTGTAACATCGATTTTACTTATTTTTTCAGGTTTATCATTGTTTGCATGTTCATATTGTCCTAAATCAATGAAATCTAAAGGTTCATTAATTAAGCACATACGATCTCACACTGGAGAAAAACCATTTTCTTGTAAAAAGGTGAAAAACTTGTTAAATAACCATATAGTTCAGAGTAACTTATAACACATAATTATTTTCATTCTAATTATATTTACGAATTCTATTTTGTATTCTTTCATATGTGATGTATTTATATTATTTTTTTTATTAATTCAAGTGTGGGAAATCATTTGCTGCACAAGAAGTGCTGAATAGACATGTGAAAACTCATCTGAAGATCAAACCGATAAAGTGCGATGAATGTGGTGAAACATTCATTCAGGCTTCTCAACTGCGCACACATATGTTTTATCACAATAATGAAAATGGCCTGAAATGTGAACAGTGTGACAAATTCTTCAGCAACAAATCAAAGTATATTACTAAAAGTGTCAATGTAAATATATCATATGTGAGTATGATATTAATACCTTCCACTAGTTTAAGGACACATCAAAAGTTCGAACACGAAGGAGTCAAAAGACTGAAATGTTCTTACGATGCCTGCACTATAACATTCTCGACAATCCAAAATCGTAAAAAACATGAAAAGACTCAACATCTTCGTGTGCAGTGAAAACTGAAGAATCTTAACATTTTCGGACTTACAATAAGTCAGATTTAGTTACTCCTACAAGTTTATGCTTTTTTTTACAGAAATTCAATTCTATTTTCTTTCCTTTCTGAACATAATTTTTAAATCATAGATGAATCTAACAATATTCGAAACTTAAATTAAAAAAAGATGTAATATTTGATGCTGACAAAACGAAAACGAAGATTTTAGTGAAAATGAGAACTTGACTCACAAGGAGACAAATTTCATGAATATATGTAGAGATGTTATATAATACAGACATGAATTTTCGGTAATTGGAGAACACACAACCCTCAACCGTTTTTGCGGAAATTAGAAGTCACTATAGATGTGGACCGGTGTACATGTGTTTTGAACGAGCTGGCGTGCACATATGAGAGAATATTTTCGTTATCGATGAACAAAAATATTTAGGCAAACTAATGAGATCGAACTACCTAGAGTTCAATGCTACAAACAATATAAATAAATAATTAAGTTCGCATTCCACATTCTTCAGCCACAAATCGCAAATATGCAATTGTGAAATATTCAATATTTACAAATAGGATATTTCTGCCGATTTATTTAACTACCTACCTACTAAAAAAATATATGTACCTATACGAAGTTGAGCATCTCTCGATATTTTTGTTGTGTTGACTGTTATATTACACACCGATCATAAAATTTTATAGATACGCGCATGTACACCTAGAATTTATTATTGTGTAATATGTTTCAATGTATGTTCTTTCTTTCTTCTTCTTTTTAGCCCATGTCAACCCTGGCTCGGGTGTAGGCCTCTTCCATTTCTCTCCATTTGTGGCGGTCGCTCGCCCTTTGCAGCCAGTCCCGGCCGGCCACCTCGATGATGTCGTCTTTCCATCTTTTCATTGGCCGGCCCCTTGGGCGTTTTTCGCCCCATGGCTTCCATTCTTGGACCGCATGTACCCACGAGTCCCTCTTACGGGCCACATGCCCTGCCCACCGCCACTTCAGAGACGCAATTCTAAGCACGGCATCCGAGACTAGGCTCTGCTCCCTAAGCCAAGTATTTGTTTTTCTGTCCCTTATTGATACTCCCACGAGCTTTCTTTCAAGTTTTCTCTGGGCGACCTGTATTTTTTGTAAGATTCAATTCAATGTATGTAGTTGTGAATAATTCACTTACGTGAACCGAATGACGTCATTAGTACTAACTTTGACCCTTATTTCCACAAAAAAGGTTGAAGGTTGTGTGTTCTCTGATCATCAAAAATTCCTATCTGTATTTTACTACATTTCTACAAATTTTCATCACAATCAGTGAGTCGCATTTTCCGCCGTCTCCTTGTAAAAATAATGTTTTATAGATGTGAATAAACTGATAATACTGAATGTGAAATAGAAACGAACAGTTGAAATTCTTTTAAGTAGAATAAAACAGAAAGAATGTTGGACCCAAAGAGTGCAAAAACATGATGATAGTTTATACCTAATCTATATCTGAAAATAATAATATTCTCATTTGTGCAATATGTGAATAGCTATAGGTACTTATAAGAATATAATTATGTTATATTAGTTATGTATTTTTTTAATTTATCGAAATCAAATATATTTATTGAAAAATAATGTCAAACATTAACATATATTTAATAGAATCAAGTTAGGTACTATTTCAGATCATAGAGCAGAGGTACTAGTCAGCACCAGCTAAACAAAATTTGATTTCCAAAAATTCACAATATCTTTATTGTTCAGAGATGATAAATAAATAGAATTGTTAAAAATATATTCTAATCTCTATAAAAAAAAAAAAATGAACTCCACACCTGATGCAATACTTTCCAAAATATAGGGGAAGGGTAGAACACTTGGCTATACATTTTGTTTTTAGACTCTAGCTTGTTTGGAAAATCGTATTTTGATGAAAATAGTGTAAAAAAAAATTGTCCGCTATGGTGGATTATGAAGTACAATGTCGAACGGCTACAATGGGATATTTCTTTCAGAATTGGAAGATTATCAATCCGCAGTCATTTCAATTTTTAACCACGTTGAAAATAAACGCGAGTTTTCATTTAGATTTAGCGATCATTACTTGAAGTTATAAAATAGTTTAGAGGTTTTGTTAGAAGCCATATTTGTTGTAGATTAATTACTCTCAGAAAGAAAAATGTTTCACGACAGGGTTTTTTTTCAAATAAATGTTTTCGTTGTGTTAGATTGATCGGGAAAAGAATATATTATTTCAAATGTTGCTTATACCGTCAAGCAAACCCAATTAAATTATGAGTGTTTTGAAGTTTATTTTTTCAAACTCTGATTTTTTAACACGGGATACGAAGGCGAAAAACAAGAGGGGGATCATGTATCCCCATATTACGTAATCTATCTACAAAAAAATAAATATTTTCTTTTATGGTCACACTGTAGCTGTCATCTATATTTTGTTTTCGTCTGCCAAACGTCAAACGAAACTTTCGACTAAAATCTCAATTGAAATGAATTAATTGAAAATGGAGAAGGGGCGGTGTGAATGCTGCCTTAGCATCACCGAAAACTGTTTGGCTGATGAAATAGCGAATCTCTTGTCTCTCTGCTTCTCAATTCAGGTAGGAAACTCTTCGAATTCCATGATGAACATTTGAGATTACGCGTTGCACGGATAAATTACGAGAGAGTAACTTTTCGTTTTAATAGAAAACTTATTGCCTTTCTCACTCTTAATGTGAGCACCAGGGCGAGAAAGGCAAAAAGGTCTCCAATTTGAACTAAAAACGAAATGGTTACCTTTTTCACTCTATTATTTGATGACTGAAGTGGCCGAAAGGTAAAAGTAACATGCTGAATTAGGGATTGTAATTTATGAGATTGAGCGAGGTTTAATAAAAATTATAAGACTGTGTATCACTAGGTATATCATGATTTTCCCCTGGATCAAGTCATCTGTATATGTCGAAATTTCGCCATTTCGTCTCTCAACTTTATCAGAAAACTAATAGATTATTTCAAACGGTGCTTGTACCATGAAAAGCCGATTAAATTCCAAGTGTTTTAATACCTTATTTTTCAAAAATCCGATCTTTCGATACGGAATCAGAGGCAAAAAGTAAATGAGGGGAATCAATTTGCTCCGTGTTCACCTATATGTGCCCTAAAATTAACACTGGACAATTGGTTTCAGGTTTTTAGTGATTTTTCGAACGAGTCATCGACTTATATATGCAACGTGTGCTGTGAGAAGCTAAAAGATTGCAACGACTTTCGGTTGCGAATATTAGAAACCCAGTTCAAGTTGATAGCAATCCGCAGTTCGGTCAAAAGCGATTATACAGGTTTTTCATTTTACTTTGAATGATTTCCAATTTGAATTAATTGTTTTCTAATTCAAATTGAATGTTCTCTACTTCAAGTTGAATAATTTTCATTTCAAGTTAATTAAAAATTGAGCTAAGCAATTTCTATTTGAAATTGAAAATGAAATCAAAATTGCGCGTTGATATATTCAATGGATAGGTGCTAGTAACCAATAATAGCATATACCTATTCGCATATAAAAGAAGTCCTCTTATATGTCTCAAAAATTTGTATACTCATGTATTAACAGAGTCTACTGTAGTTCCCATTTTGATTTTATTTTTTATTGTTTTATATTATTTTTTTTAGTTTTATATTATATTAAATATTTTAGAAAATATTTGAACTAGAATGAAAATTATTTAATTCATACATAATACTTGTTTATATCGCAGTGTAATCAATATTGTTAGAAAATTCTTAACTTTACTGGCAAATTCATGATTTGATGTGGTTTACCAATGTGTTAGTGAAATTGTAATTTCACTGTTACGACTTACTGATATTTTACTTTTAGAATATAATTTTCTTTATATGAATTGAGTACAATTTTCACATTGCAGTAGAATCGGTCAGTGCTAATTTTGAGCCTGAAGTTGTAATAAAAGAAGAACCGACTGAAGATTATATGAATGTAGATAATTCAATTGTGCAAAATCAAATCAGCATTAAAAACAAAGATATAAAAATAAATATTGACAGTAAAAAATCCATTATTGGAGCATATTATATAGGTAAAAAACAATATGATTCAATTTCATATACAACTATGAGATTTTTGTATTTGTGACCTGATTTATTTGATTTGCAGTTAAATCGAATGATACAAATGCCAATCCAAAAAATTGCGAAAAAGAGATTTCATCACATTTCGAAAATTTTACTCATATGAATGACTCAACTGTACAAAACCGAATTCATCCCTCAAACAAAGAAATGGAAATCAGGATCGACAGAAAAAAATTGAAAATAGATAAAAAACAAACAGTCAAGATGAAAAAAAAGATCACATCCCCCCAAACGAGTGGGACAAAAAGGCGCGAATATCTTTGTAATTTTTGTTTAACAAAATTCGATTTGTCGAGTCGTATGAAGTCTCACATTCAACTATGTCACTTTGAAGAAATAAAAGATGCTTGCACCATCTGCGGTAAAAGATTTACAACAAAAAAGGATTTGATGAGTCATATAGTAAAACATACAGGTGAAAATTTTTCAGCTTTTTTCTTATACATACATATTCATTTGCAGGTTTTCCATTTCACATTATATGTTTTCTATTTCGAGTTTATTATTTTAGATCTGAAGTTAATTTATAATTTTCTGAATTTCTTAAATATTTTATGTTTCAAGTTTCATAAAATTTTTACAATATTTCATTGAAAATTTTGAATTTGGATTTAAAAATAATAAACTAGAAATGGAAAGTATTCAACTTGATACGGAAATCATTTCACTTTAGGGGAAAACTTGAATATCTGATCTGAAAATTTTCATGTTTATTAAAAAAAAAATATGCTTATTTTCATTTGAAATTATCGATATCAATTGAGCTTATAATTTTCATTTCCAGATGCAGTGGGCTTAAAACGGAAAAGCTATTCTATTGAATTCAAGAAAAAGACCGTAGAGGAATCTAGGGACCAGAATCTGACAATTTTTTGCAAAAAGAATAATCTCGATCTCCGGATGGTCCGGAAGTGGCGAGCAGAATATGAAAAACTAAGCTACTTGGTAGACGAGGGAAATGCTAAGAAGCGCAAATATGGTTCGGGTCGGCATCCAATGTGCTCAGGAACAGAAGACTTCATCAGCGATAGAAAAGTAAACGCTCTTAATTTCTGCAGAGCTAAATTTCAAGAATTTTCCCTCATGAGGTCATCTAAATTAGATACATCTGTAGGAGGATTAGAAGTATCACAACGCTGATTAAATAAATTTCACCAGATTCATGAACAGTTGAAGAGCAATGTCATTATTTAAGTCAAAAAATTCATGATCTGACAAAAATGACTTTTCAATTTGAAAGTTGAAGCGTTTTCAATCAGTAATTTTTTTTGGATCTACCTTGTGCAGTGTCAATATTAAAATTGTATGTGCAAGATCAAATTAATATCGATCACTCAAAGCAAAACTGGTTTAGGTAATCCGATCGGCCACGTTCTGACAATGAGTCGAATTCACAAATGATCCTTCTGAAAGTTTTAAAAATGTTGCCACCATCATAATCTTTTAGAATGCTTAGATTGTTTCTGAAACTTAACAAGCTGATAAACTAATAATAAGAGATGTCTACAGAGTGATAAGAAATTCAAAATTGTTTACCTATTTTATAATTTTTTCAATTTCGACTTGAAAATTTCCGTCAGCGAAAAAAAATTATTTGAGGTCATAGGTACATAAAATATATATTCAGGAAATGCCTTATGTAGTAATCGAATTGTTTTACTGGCTGTAAACAATGAAAACATTTTGTCCTATTGTGTAATATATATTTTACTAACCCTAAACTATCATCATTCAAATGGTATTATTTACAGGGGTGCCAATATATTCATTACATGAATGGTGGCAAAATCAAATCTGTCCCTACTTTTGGGACACCTATATTTTCAAAAAATTCAACTTTTCAGCTACAATTTTCCTACTTTGATTTTTTCCCTAACTGATTTTTTTTTCTCGCTGATCAAAATTTTCAATTTGCGTTTCGAAAAGTCTCAACTTTGAATATTGAAAAAAAAATAATATAAATGATTTTGAAATTCCTTTCACTTTGTAGGCATCTCCTATTATTAGTTTATCAGTTTGTAAAGTTTTAAATGGTTGGAGCATCTTAAAAGATCGTAATAATGTTTAAATATGTACATATATGTATTTGATGATTTCTCATTATTTCTAATTATTAGTTGTCAGATGCAATTCGAAGAAAAATATATATTATCTGATGGTTGGTCTATATTTGCAGGGGTGTAATGTCTTAAATTTTCACAATTTTTAATAAATATGAATGATCATTAATAGAACATTCAAAATTTAGAACTAATGATGACGGTATTGATTTTGAATTTTTTATAAAAATTTAAACTGCAAGATTTTTATTTTTGTGTTGAAAAATAGGCATTGTAAGTTTCCTTCCAAAATAAAAGTATTGTTAGACCATTTTTTTTTTAATCAGCAGACTATGTACTTCGTGCTTAGGGAACGGCAAAGACAATTGGTTAAGGTGGAAAACTTGAATCACACAAATTTCAGTTATAAGCGTTATATTATTTTCAACTGTCAGCATTGCTAGTCTATGACATTTGACGACTTTTGGCGTCAACAATATTTTTTTATATTCGGAAGATAATCAAATGCCGGACAATTTATCTTTTGGCAGAAACCAAAAAAAAATCGCATGTTTTCATTTCGATCTAGTAATTAGGAGACTAGAGGACAGGCGGAATCAACGGGAGATATGGACAAATCGAATTTCAGAAAAATCAAATGCCCTAGGTAGGTATATTGTTTTAAATTGATAGCACTGGTTTGGTGAGGGAAGTTAAAGACAAAAAAAAGGGGGATTAAGTCTCCCTTACCTAATAAACCTAGATATGATATGGGAATTTAACCCGCTTTTGTGTCGTGGCTGCCTTGAGAATACAACTGTCAAACTGATGTCAATTTGTTTTCATTTTCTTCTAAAATGTGAAATCTTATATTAAATAAAATAATTGCATAAATATAATTATAATTTCAACTTGCGTTTGAATGTAACTGTGCCGCATTGAACGCCATATATATCTAACAGTCACAATACTAATAGATAAGTGCTATTATATTTACATAGGTATTTATCTAATCTATATCTAAATTAAATAATTAAAAATGGCAAAGAGACAGTGTGAATGCTGCCTAAATGAAAACGATTTAATTCATACAACTGATGAATCTGCAAATTTGATATATCTCTGTTTCTCAATACGGGTAATGAAATTAAGAAATTGATATAACTACATCTTTATAATTCTATGAAATGATTTACTTACACAATGAGAAATATTTGGTTTCAGATTTCGAGCCACTCCTCGGATGATTCCCTGATTTTCATATGCAACATGTGCTGTGAGAAGCTGAAGGACTGCAACGAGTTTCGATGCCAAATATTAGAGAGTCAGATCAAACTGAACGAAGTCCATGCAATGGTTACACCCAAAAGTAATCGGATTATTTACAAAATACGCTTCAATATTTCTTTTTTCTTAAAAACCTCGCCTTTTTTGTGTTTCAGTTGAATCAGACAGCGTTGTTTTCAAATGTGAAAGCATAATCAAAGAAGAAATAGTTTCGGATCTTGATGATTCCATGGATGCAGATAGTTTTATAGTACAAAATAAAAGTTGTAATTCAAACAATAATTCGAAATCAAAAGATGAATTGAAAACAGAATCAAATCAGATAGATGGAAAATCTGAAAAACGATTGTCGCTGAAAAGAAGAGCAAGTGGAATCAAAAAGACTCCAAAAAAGTCTCGAGGTATGAGCGCAGAAAAAGAAAAGAACTATCGCGACTGTCTTCAATATATTTCAAACAAGGATATCTTAGATTGTGGAATATGCGGAAAAAAACTCAGCAACCATAATTTGTTAGCGTCTCACATGGCCGTTCACTATCCGAACTTCACATGTGAGACATGCGGAAAATCATTTTTGCTGAAAAAATACTACCAAAGGCACATGAAGACACACGAGGAAAAGCGGAAGGTCCAATGCACCGTGTGCAATAAAGACGTGGAGTCCTCCAATCTGCAGATGCACATGAAAGCACATTCTGGCTTCAAGCAAACGTTCACGTGCACCATATGCGCAGAGAAGTTTGAATCTCGTATCCAACGCATCAAACATATGGAACAAGCTCACAATGTGGATATTTACAAGCATCATTGCAATTTTTGCTCGAAGATATTCAACCGGTCTGATGCTCTAAATGAGCATATTCATCAGCACCACAAATCGGTGTCAACTGTGACGATCGAAGAGGCTTCCAGTACTTCTGCGAAGATGGTTAAAAGTCGTGCTGTACTACGACGGGAGAAGAAATATGCCGAGATACTTCCATTTCAATTGGATAATAAAGAAAGGAATTGTAGAGATTGCAGCGAAACCTTTGCATCTTATAAAGCTTTAGTCTCACACTTGGCTATTCACTATCCAAACTTCGTTTGTGACACATGCGGAAAACCTTTCTTATTGCAGCAACACCTTTCAACCCACGTGAAGATCCACGAGGGAGAAAACGTCTCGTGCACTATCTGCAAAAAGGTTCTGAAATCATATTACCTTCCTGAACATATGAAGATCCATTCCGGCAAAACCAAACGCACCAAATGTCCTCACTGCGGAGAGAGATTCGAATCTCACCACCAACGCCTCAAGCACATGGAGAAGTTCCACGACGTTGACATTTACAAGCACCACTGCAACTTCTGTTCAATGAAATTCTACTTGTCGAGCCATATGAAGTCCCACATTCGAAGGTGCCACTTTAAGGAGCAGAATATCAGTTGCAATGTATGCGGAAAAGGATTCTTTGCAACAAACGAGCTCAAGGATCATATTGTGACACACACCGGTGAGAAAAACTTCACGTGTGACATCTGTTCGAAGAGCTATACTAAAAAGTGGTCGCTTGTGATGCACATGAGGACTCATGGAGATAATGCAAAGAAGTACAAATGCTTGCAGTGCGATAAGGAGTTCACTCAAAATGGCTCTTTGAATATTCACATGAAGAATATGCACTGATGATCATTTACATTAATTTTTGATCGAACTTGAACCATATTGCTATCTCTTCAAATATTATATAATTTTTAAGTACAATTTATCAATCATCTCAATTCTATGGCAAAATTCATTTTGTTTTTTAATCAGAGGTGAAAAGACCGGTTCTTAAAAATGTTGAATTTGAAAAGGTAAACATTAAACTTGAAATGGATAACCCATATTGTATCTTCGTTACGGTGATATGAATATGAAATTTTATGATGAAAGTTATGTTTTCTTCTGAATTTGATCTCTGAAATTTTAATTTATTCGTTCTAGTCATCTTATTTTGGATCTTTGGTATGATTATCCTCCTTGTATGATCCATTTGATAAGTTTTTGCAGCTAATAATGTCTTAAGATGGTGATCGTTTTTTTTTTCATCGAATTTATTATAGGTACTTTCTTTTTTAATATTTTTGTACATTTATTAGTCTAATATTCTTCCAAATTTTTCATTATCGTAATTTCTCATAGTGTAATATTTTTTGTTGAAAAATTGTCTTTTAATCTATTATTATTATTATACCTAATTATTGAATCGTAATTGTAATGAATTATAATTACTGAATATTATTCTGTGATTTGTCTTAATTTGACTTCTTTTTACTAGTTAAAATTTTAGCATGTTTATAATGAATATTTACTAATACGTAGAACAATTTTGGTTCTGTGTATAAGGCAACTAAGGGCCAGTCTTTTCCCGAGGAAGATTAGTGAAAAGACCGGCCCTAAATGTTGTTCTTGTGTGTTGTATGATAATTTGTATCGTCAAATAAAACTACTGATATTTCTAAAATATTTTTTTTTATTTCATGTGGAATTGGATAAATTTTATTTTCTACTTTCATTGCAGTTTCAAGGAACAAAACTATAAATACCTACCTACTCTTAGGTCTCATATAACACTGACATGTTTTACATATTTTAATAGAACTTATGAATATATGTATGTTATATGATATTAAAAGGCATGAATTAAATTAAATTACAATTTAAATTATTGGATATTTTTGTTTACACCACGGTTTTGAACAAACATATATAAGAGGTATAATATTTTAAATGTGTTTTAGCAAATTTTTGGACGAAACAACTTTAAAATATCTTAACTTTTTTAATTGTAAGTTGGAATCGATTAAAAGGGGGGATCAAGTCGCCCCATGTTTTCGTATGATGTCCGGAACTTCTGATTGTGAGTCCGTATGTTTTGCTTTTATAATGTTGGCTATAACATTTCAGTGTCGTGTCTGCACTGCTGAACATTTCTGTCAAAATATCAAACTGACAGTCGATTTGTATTTTTGTATTCTCTATTAACATTAAATATCGTACGTTTACAAATAAAGCTTTGGATAGTTAATAAATAATAAAATGGCTAAACGACAGTGTGAATGCTGCCTTAGCCTCACTGAGAACGATTTCTTCGATGCGAACAACGAATCTGTGAATCTCATATCTCTATGTTTCTCCATTCAGGTGATAATTCGAAAAGATCATACAAATATCATTAATACACATTTGTTATACGAATGCCGCTGGCCTGACTTTGCTGATTCTCAATCTGTGTTAAATCAACACCATAAATTTTATCTTAACCTATCCTAATTCGATCCTATCTTTCCTAAAATAATAATTTAAATTTAACATAACTCATCAAATTTCACGACTTTGATATAACCACCCAATATTGCTAAAATCATACGAATGCAACGATTTAGCAGATAAACTAATGTTAGTATTTAAGTAGATTTAAATTGGGTTTGGAATTTGTTGGTTTTATTAGGTTATATTGTAGTTTTAACTGTGTGAAAAGAAATCGACGCACTCGTGCAATTTTACTTATGGTTGCCATTCATATGATGCACATTGACAGTTGTTTATAAAACTTTTATGTTTATCCATAATCTAAACCCCACAATACAGAAGAGTACTACAAAGCAAATATAAAAATTATTAATTTCAGATTACAAACCATTCCATAGACAATTCTTTGATTTATATATGCAACATTTGCAATGAAAAACTGAAGGATTGCAATGAGTTTCGATGTCAAATATTAGTCAGTCAAGCCAAATTAAGGAAACTTCAAGCTCTAGTTGCTCCCAAGAGTATAATAATATTTATTTCAATTCATATATGAAAGTATTTTCATCTTGTAACTTGTTTTCTTTGATTGTAGTCGAATCTGATAGTGTAGTCTTTAAATGTGAAAGCAAAATCAAGGAAGAATTGATGTCTGACTGTGACGATTCCATGGACGCTGATAACTCGGCAGCACAGAGTCAGAGTCATAGTGAAAATGAAGAAACAGAAGTGAAACTCAATAAAAAAGAATTAAAATTAGAAACTAACCAAACAATCGAGTCAAATTCGAGAAGAGTCAATAAAAAATCTCGAGCGAGCATAAAAAAGCCTCGGGAAGTGAACCCGGAGAAGCAAAAGAACTATCGTGACTGTCTAAAATACATTTCGAACAAAAGCATATTAGACTGTGGAATATGCGGGGAGAAATTCAATTCGCACAATCTATTGGTTTCCCACATGGCCATTCACTGTCCGAATTTCACATGCAAAACATGTGGAAAATCGTTTCTGCTGAAGCGGTACCTACACAGGCATATGAAGTCGCATGAAGAAGAAGAGAAAGTTACATGCACCATATGTAGCAACGACGTGAAGTCGTCTTATTTACGTAAGCATATGAAGATCCATGCTGGCTACGTACAGAACTTCACATGCTCAATCTGCTCACAGAGGTTCGAATCACATCATCAACGTATCAAGCATATGGAGCAGGTTCATAACGTAGACATCTTCAAACACCGCTGCAAGTTTTGTCCTAAAAAATTTTATCGTCTGGGTGTTTTGAATGAACATATCCGTCAGCATCACAAAACCGAGGCGAACATAGATGAAGGAAAATCAACAGATACTAATAAAAAAGTGAAAAGTAAAGCTGTTGAAAGACGCGAGAAGAAATACGCCGAATTCATTCCGTTCGAACTTGACAAGGAAGAACTCAACTGCAAAGTCTGCGGTGAAGATTTCGTATCGTATAAATCGTTAATATCGCATTTGGCCATACACTATCCGAATTTCATCTGTGATACTTGCGGGAAACCATTTTTGCTGCAGCAGCACCTCGCGAGTCATGTGAAGTCACACGAGGGAGAAAACGTCTCATGTACAATTTGCAAGAAGGTTTTAAAATCTCACTATTTGCCACTGCACATGAAGATTCATTCGGGAAAAAGGAAGCGCTCTGTTTGTCCTCACTGCGGCGAGAGGTTCGAATCTCATGTACATCGAGTTAAGCACATGGAGAAGGTGCACAATGTAGACATCTACAAACACAATTGCAACTTTTGCTCTAAGAAGTTTTACATGTTAGGCAAGTTGAATGTGCATATTCGCCAGTGCCACTTCAAAGAGGTGAATATCACATGTAATGAATGCGGCAAAGGATTCTTCACAACAAACGAGCTGAAGAATCATATTGTGAAGCATACTGGAGAAAAGAACTTCACATGCGACGTTTGCTCAAAGAGCTACACTAAAAAGTGGTCTTTAGTGTTGCACATGAGGACACACGGTGAGAATGTGAAGAAGTATAAATGTTTGCAATGCGATAAAGAGTTTACACAAAATGGTTCTTTGAAAGTTCACATAAAAAATATGCACGAAAAGAAAGAGATGGTTTTGTTTTAGACTGATTGCATAACTTGATATTCATCAAGGTCTTTTGTTGTTGAATTAATTGCAAAATAGTTATTAATTGCATTAATTAGTGAAGTTTTTGACAAGAAATAAAAACATAAATGTTCGTGTTATATTGTTTCGAAAATATGTGTGTGGGAACATACTTCCTGACGCTTCACTAACTTGGAGGTTTATTAGACTTAATTTGAAGCTGATATTTTAATCTATCTGACTCAGTAAATTAGAACGTGCTACAATGTATCGATGGGCTGGAAAATATCTTCATGTGTTACTTTTGAAATGAACCTTGTAAATTTACCCTTCCGAGCCTGAAGGTAATACTATGTTTAAAAAAAAATGTAGAAATTTAAGAATTTAATTCAATATCTTATTTTCACATTCAACAGTTTGCTTAACAATGTCGAATGCAAATCATACCTACAATATTTCAAAATAAATGAAACATGACTTACATTATTGTCATAATGACGGATGCATTTGTAAAATGAAAATGATATCCTAATCGAAAGTTTCAATTTTAATGAAAATATCTTTAAGAATTATATGTTTTAGCTCGTGGAAATATGCTAACAATAAGATAATTAGTTTAATAATACATATATAGGTGCTAGATGAAGTCATTCATGATTATTTTTTAAAAAAATGTGTAATTTTATTATTTATGATTATTATATAATTATATTCTTTGATGAAAAATTTAATTTTCAAAAGTTAAAATTTTTCTCACTGAACTCATTTCACAAATAACGTCATTTTTTTCAATGAAATGGAAAAACTTAATATTCAAGTGATCGTAAAACAATAAATAATATATATTTAAATTTGAAAAACTTTTATAGATTCTCATGCATGTTTTATTTTTGAGCTATTATATTAAATTACTGTTGGACCTCCCCGATAAGAAGTACTATAGTAATACTACACATTGCAGGGAAATAGTGTAATTATTTCGCTACAACCGCAAAGTACGTGCAAATTTATTTATTTACAGTATAAAGATAGGGAAATCTTAAATCCACCCTAGTAAATCTTAAATCCACCCTAGCGACAGTGGCGCCGCCGGTGGCTAATTGTCGAAACCGACCCAACTGTCAAACGAACTGTCAAACTAATTTTGTTTGTTCCAAGAGATTATTATATTATAATATAGTTAATGATTTATCATTATGTTTCAACAGTAATTATTGAAATTGAAAAACTTTTGGTGTCTCACTTGATTTAATAATGATTTATTGATTCCAATGATATAATGATCAATTCACTAGATTCCTCCCAAAGTTCATAAGTATATTTCAGATATAAAATGAGATTTTAGCGAGGAATGAGTATATTAGAAGCTAAGAGTGAACCGAAGTGAAATATAACATATATGTTATGTTTCACTTCACCAAGTGCTCCGCTGTTTTGAAGTGTAGGAATATATATTCCTACACGATCACACTTCAAATCAGCAGCTTGGTTTCATCCGATTTTGCATTTAAAACGCAGTATCCTATGAAAAGCGCATTTTTTAACAATTTCCAGAAGCAATTTGAACGATCGGTAGGTAATTTCTAGGATCTATGCAAAAATCAGCCACTAGGGGCGCTAGTATTTGACAGTTGGGTCGGTTTCGACAATTAGCCACCAGTGGCGCCACTGTCGCTAGGGTGGATTTAAGATTTACTAGGGTGGATTTAAGATTTCCCTAAAGATATAGTGTTTATATTTGCATTGATTAAAAGTTTAAATATAAGTTTATAATTTATTTATGTGAATATATTGAATTTTTAACTTGTCAATGTTAAGTATTCGATGATAGAAATAAAGGATCAAATGTGATGTTTATAATTTTTTTTTTTTTTAAACACATTTTATATAACATTTAAGTCTTTGATTCAGATTTGTATGAAGTTGTATCAATGATATCTATGTAAACTTTGTCAATTTAAGTTCAATAAAAGATTGTTATACACTTTAAACATTTAACACGCAAATATAAAATAGGAGATCAAATTTACAATATCAAGTATAATGAAAGTTTTCTTTTGAAGATTAATTTATTAAAATCCAGTCTTTGTACAAAACAAGTTAAATATGTTTTAATAATTTACAAAAATACAATAAAAGCATTCTCACAATAAAACGTTTTCGAAACGATACGAGAGAAATTTAAATAAAAATTGCTCCTAACTTAAATCTATAATATACTTTTCAAAAGGATGTAAAAAAAAATCTCGAGCGCCACCTAGATCGATCAATAATATTGTCAATGTTTCACTTTAATATTGAAGAAGGACCATATTAATCATACCAAAGCGTTTTTTAATATCGATAGATTTCAATTACAAATTTTATTATTTGTGAATATTGAAAAACCATTTGAACATCAAAGAGGTTTTGGGAGTTTAAAATCCTGTGGATCAATAATTTTCACACAATTATTAATATCAATGTTAAAAAAATCAGAATTTGAATATGAAAACATTTTGATTGTACCAACTAAGCAGCACTAATTTTACCAGATTGAATATTGGTCATTGTTGACATAATAATACACTTTCAATATAAAATGCCAATATAGAAGCTACTTATCGTCAATATTATCAATTATATAAGAGACACTTGATGATTATTTAACGAACTAAAAATCAGGTACATATCACTAATTCATTTAAAGTTTACCAGTTCAAGTTCCAGGAAAACCTGTAGATATATTAGGTTGGAACGAAAGTTTTATAGTTTGTATTCAAATAGAATCAGTAAAACTGATTGAGTTGAAAGTCTTCACAATTGTTAAGGTGATATCCACTGGATGGATATTGGATGCAATAGACAGAAAATTAAAGGCTATCTTGAAGAAAAAAATCAGTGCAATCAACTCAATAATCGTCTATAAAGTTGGGAGAGTTTTATCAAACAGTTTTAATTTATCTTCATGCAATGAGGAACATGGAATACGATCAAAAAGAAGGAAAGTTGATCCCGCATAAACTCAGCGCAAGCTCCATACAATTGACGGGCTAGCTATTTGAATGGAGCTAATTGGTCGACGGGGAAAAAAAATTAAATGATTTTTATTGGAAAGTTTTGTTATACCTGGCGTATAGCACTGTTATTAATCTATCCGATTACTACTTTTTCGATCGATGAAATGTGGCATAGAAGATAGGAGATTCAAAAATAAAAACAGATCCGAAAATGGAGAACTGACTTTATCGCCTTCCAAGACGAAGTCTGTTCCTGTCGAAGAATTCATATCTTACCCAAAAGATGGCCAACAGTCGTCGAAATTATTCCTAATGAATTATATCTATACATTTTGAAGTTGTAACCAATCAAATTTAGAGAAAAATGCGACAAAACTTTCTTTCAAACCTAATACATTGATTCATCACCCGTTAAATAACAAAACAGATCACTTTGATAATTGGCTTGTTATTGAGTGGAATTTTGAGGAGCTTCGATCGAATGACTTTTCTTGTGTTTGCTGAACGATGAGGATTTGGAGCACTTGTACTCACAGAGCTTGCAATGGTATGGTTTCTCACCTGTATGTGTCATCCGATGGATCTTCAGACGGTATCTGGTGTGGCAGGAGTAAGGGCACACATCGCATGAGTACATCCTGATAGCGAGATGCTTTCGTTTGTGTAGTTTTAGATAGTGATGACTGATTGCTTTATACGAACACTCTTCACATGAAAATGGCCGTTCTTTGCTGTGCACCATCATCTTATGGTTTTTCAGACACGCTAAGGTTATCGATTGGTACGGACACATGTCGCAAGTGAACTGTCTCTCTCCACTGTGAGTTTTGATGTGGTTAGCGAGATTGCTTTTGGTCTTAGCTCTGAAGCTGCAGTCATTACAAGCAAATGGTTTCTCTGCAGAATGCTTATTAGATTTATGTATTCTTAAACCCGAAGCCGAATTGCATGTGTAATGACATTCATCACACAAATAAGGTTTTTCTCCTGTGTGTATTCTTTTATGTTCAGTTAAATAAGCTAATCTAGCACATTTATACGAACAGATATCGCATGAATAAGGCTTTTCATTTGTGTGCGTTTTAATGTGTCTGTTGAGGTTCGATGAGTTTTTGCATTTGTAATCGCAATGAGGACAGCTATATGGAAACTTGGAAGAGTGGGTCAGCTCATGTGTGTACAGTGAGGACTTCTGAATGCATGAAAAGTTGCAGAATTGGCAAGTCAACGGTTTTACGCCCGAGTGTATGAACATGTGAAGTTTTAACTTAGATGGTAATGTTGTTTTGAACTTGCACAAATTGCAGCCGATTGATTTTTTTAGCTTTTTCTTGATCTTTGTAATCTTGTGGCTGATTGCTTCATCAGAGCTGTCTTCATGTTTCAGTATGATATTTTTTATGTCTTTCTCGTCAGCATTATTCAATTCGAACTCTATTGGTAAGTCGTCAAAGTCATGTTTATCATCATCATCGATGTAAGAAACAAATTCTGGTTTAGGTTTGAGTATAGCCTCGTTCGATTTAGATAGTGAGTCTGATTGGAAAGTTGTGCTTTTCTCAATATATTCATATTTCTGTGGAAAAAATAATTAAATCAATTGATGAAGAAAATTTGAGGTACTTATTAGTTAGTCCATCAGCGCGACATTTAAAAGGGTGGAAACAATAGATCGACACCCAATTGATTTGAACGATAGTATGATAATGACTAATAAAATGTCCCGGTGTACCGGGACATGTGGCAACTCTACTTTGGGGCCAATTTGATGCTCCTTCTTTTATATACAGTTCCTAATCAGTTTAAAGTTCACAGAGACTCGAAAATGCAGGAAAGAGATGCTAGTTTAACATAAAACATAACCCAATCTAATCTGATATGAAAAAAAAGCTAACTTGTTGAGCGGACCAACTAACAAGTCCTAAATTTCATATTATATTGAATTGAATTATAAGAGTTTATATACGCTTTTATCATCGTTGTAGATTGAAGGTATTTGTTTCAAGAAGTTTTCGGATCTTTCACATTTGATTTTGAATGAATATGCATTTTTGATATTTTTCAGACACATTTCACACAAATTGCTGGGCATACCATCGGTGGGTTTCATCTGAAAAAAATTAAAAAGTAAATTCAAATATATATTGAAGCAGGTGGTCACAATAAAAAATACAAGTAAAATTGCACAAATGTGACATTTTTTTTCATTTTATGGTTGAAAATGATGAAATTTATATTACAGTGGAATTTTTATCTTCAGTGAAATCATAATTTCATTAATTGAGTTACAACTACGGTGACCAGACGTCTGTCATTTTTTTTTTATTTTCGAAAATTTGCGGTTGTCCTTTATTTAGTGAAATTGTTATTCAATAAAAAGATTTTTGAAATATTTTTTTTTCCTCAAAATTAAAATTTAATGATGCAATAACCTTCCCATACATCTAGACGACAATCCCTGAAATTTTTATGGCGAACGGATCAGCTGTTTCATAGTCTATAGGTAACATACATACATACATATAATAGGTAAATTCGTTTATATAGATAGATGAAAAAGTGCCTTGAAATGTGAGCTAAGTTAAATTATAAAAATGGCGCGCTTAAAATAGAAAAGCACTTACGCATGTTCCGCTGAACCTAAGCGGTCACAGATTGAAATAAATTCGAATCCAATTTAACCTAATTTGATTTTTCCCATGTTTATACAAACATCAGTTAAATCTGTCATTTGTACAAAATCACCAACGGGATATGTGAATTACCTCGACTTGGCAAAACGACATGATTATTTCGTAAATGTGCAAAGATTCCTCTTGGCAATAATCGAGAATGCTGTAGCTGTTCGGGCTCCATTTTAAACAGGTACGACACAGGCCTTCGGACATTTCTTTTTTCAAACGAATTTAAAAACGTCAAATCAAATGAATCGATTTAAACACATTTGTGAAATGAAGTTTTCGTAATGTACATCCGTACAATAAACACAATTTTGACAGATCGAAAGTGACAGCTACGTTCGAATCGTCACTACCAATTTAAAATAAATAAAATTATGACTTTTTTCATTGACGCCAACTGTCATACGTGAGCATCGAAAAAAAATGCATGGTTGGGGAGACAAAAGTCTCCTCTTTTGTTTTATGCCGCTAATTTCATTTTGGAAAATTGGATTTTTAAAAAACAGTGTCATATATTGGGTTTACTTGGCATAAGCACCATTTGGTTCCAGATAATGAACAAATCGGTCTGACTGTGAGTTGTCAAACTGACGTACGAATGTCAATACAATTGACAAGTCACATCTTTATCGGTTGTCTTCAGCTGATGGCCGTTAACTTGTTACCGTCATCG
This sequence comes from Cheumatopsyche charites, assembly GCA_024721215.1. NCBI lineage: Eukaryota > Metazoa > Arthropoda > Insecta > Trichoptera > Hydropsychidae > Cheumatopsyche > Cheumatopsyche charites. The sequence continues at coordinate 1,066,626 of CM045577.1, read as the reverse complement.
GTCATATTTCAAGATGAGATCTGAAGATTTGGATACGAATTTCAAAAGTATTTTTTCCTAATAATAGTTTCTAGCTCGTTCGTTAATATTTTTACACATATGCATAGTATGTATTGCGCGTTTAGCTCGATCGGTGAACGCGCGATCGTACAGTAGAATCTCAATCTTTTGGATCTTTCAAAATTATCAAAAATAAACACATGATTTTGTTAATTTTCACTGTGATTCACGTTTGTCACCGTTTATGAACGTCGTAAACAATCTGATGCTAAACATTTTATCTAATTCTACATATTCTGAACCTTTTTAGAGTCCAAATGTCGCTATAAAGTGATTTGACCTTTTAAATTTCCATGAGTTTATATAAACTATCTTTTGTAGAAACTTAAAAAAATGGTCGATGTTTTCAATAAAAAAATAATTTTATGTTTGAGCTTTATGTAAATCTAAACAAATGAAAAAAATCTATACTGAATATGATGGTTTATATTTTTCGATTATATATTTTTTTGACTATCCAAACTTCTTTCGTCCCCAATTTATCTGGAAAATCGAGGTTCTACTGCGTTCTTTATCTTTTCATTTTAGCTATTGTGACTAATATTGTCGAATCCCTCGATGACAAAGAAGAACACGTCAATAATGCGTTAAAAAAATCCCTGTGCAAGATCGCTAACAATCAGAATGTTGATATGGTTCTTTCCGTCTGCTGCGAATATAGAGCCAATAAAAAGAATATTCGTAATGAACATGTTGCAAATATTCTCAGGTATTCATTCCATTTTTTTCATTTTGATTCTTTTTTTTTACCATTTGTTATGTTCTTTTGTATTTGTATCTGTGACTGTAACTCTATAGTTAGTTAACTAAAGTAGTGAAAAGATCAGCTGTATTTTTTTAATTTTTACTGTAAGCCAAGTTGTGGGTATGGGAGCAATGGCTAGATATCACTCAGGGTTGTTATTGCGATCATCATAGTAATTCGCACTTTACCAAACTATAATTTAATAGAAAAAAAAAATTAGAATATGTGAATGGCGAGCAATTGAATAAATAAATAAATAAAATACTATGGTACTGTTTTCGTTTAATGTTCTTTTTGTATTTTTTGGGTAATATGTAGAGGAACATGGTTTCTTTATCCCTACTGAAAGTATTGATTGTTTTTTTTTTTTATTATTTTCAGCACAATGGAACAAATTTGTCTGCAAAAAGGTCAAGTATTAGGCATTAACACAATCGAGCTGGTCATCAATGTGACTATTACTGAAATGGTTTCACACAAAGATTACATCCCTTCTGTGCAAATGGCTGCATCTGGGATTTTGGTGGCTTTGAGCAATGTTATGCTGGAAAAGGTTTTTTATCTTTCGAAACTCAAAAGTTTAATTTTTCATCTCATTCAGTGATTTTTTTTATTTTGATAGATCGTCACTCGATTAATGGATTTGATGCAACCCGGAGTAATACCGCATTTCACTATTCCTCACACTCTTGGAGCAATCGCTGCAGCGAACAGCAACAGTTTCGTTCTATTCATCAAACCAATACTTAGCAAAATGCTACCGACTTTAGGAATGTTGAGAAACGACCCATTGAAACAAGCATTTGCTTATGGTATTGTGGAATTATTTGCACAAATTCATACAGTAGATATATTTTAATAACGGTTGAGATTTTTTTAGCTTTGGGAAACTTCTCGACTGCATTAATAGACCATCTGAATAATGAAATCAATAAAGGCAACAACATTACCAGAGATAATCTGAGCACCGAGTTTTCGATCACATTCGACATCTTATTTATCCATTGGATACATTCAAATGAACCTAAAGTCGTGGAAACCATCTTGGAAGCTATCGGTCCGATGACCAATTTACTTCCACCTGAAAAATTTGAAAGCCTAATGATCAAGCTTATACCGAATATATTCTCGCTTTACAAAAAGCCAAATTTAGACTCGTATTTTGTGACTCAGGCTGTGACTTATATACTGATCAGGTCTGTCAAGAACAAAGGTTTACTAAGCACACAGATGATCGAGAATATAAATGCAACACTATTTTCATTGGTATTAACTTTACCTGATTATGATCAACCACAAAAAATTAAGAATCACTTTGAAGTTTTGAGATGTTTTGATATTTTGTTACAAAATTTTTCAAGTATCACTCAAGAGTTTTTATATCAGCGCGCTAAAGCTGTTAATGAAGAAGAAAAGATGAAAGCTATTGTAGTTTTGACGCATTTACTCTCTTCGACTGAGAAAGCAATATCAGAAAATTTAATTGCTATATCGAAAGATAATATTAACATAGAAAACTTAAGTGTGAAAATGAAAAGAATTTTGTTAAAAGCTATAGTTGCTTTGGCATACAGACAAAATTTACAAGAACCTATTGATTATGTTCTCTACGAATTCATCATAAAATATATCTGCAACACAAATGAAGCCGAAATGTCCGAGAATGAAATGCGAGATCTCTTCAATGATTGCGAAAACTCTCTTTACTTGCTATCTTCAACTGTTAAGAATATCAAACCAATATTGTGGCCACTGTTGCTGAAAGCCTTTTTGCAATCTCGCTACTGTATATCTCTTTCTATTTTGGCGAAGTGTTTGAATCAAATGATGCAAATTGAAGTTGAAGAGAACGAAACTTCCAGTAATAACAATTCTAAATTATACGTTCCAACCAACGAAGCTGTATTCGTTCGATGTTTATCTCTTTTGAACTATCCACACGATGAAAAGATGTTTAGAAACATTTTGAATTTTCTTCTGAAGTATTGCGGAAGTATCCATAAGAACTTGGCAATTTCTTGGGAGTTGGACCTGAAAAATCATTTGACTTATTTGGATTCGAAGACATTCTCTTCAACAATATGGGAATCGATGATATTAGATTTGTTCCGATCAGCTATTTATTTGGTCAATGATAATTCATGGATAGAGACGATTTGCCATAAGATTCTGGAACAAATTTCACAATGTGAGTCTTGCATATCACAAAAGGGCATATTGTACAAATTTTTAGCAACACTTCTTTGCAATATGAATGATATTCAATCTGTTGAGTACAGATTGAATATTTATTTTAATGCACTTCCAAATTGTGTGCCTGGAGAGGATGATTATCTGGCACAAGCTTTAGGAATAGCCTCGATCAAACATGGATTGAAAATAGTTGAAAAGCTGGATGAGCTGTGTAAAGAAGTCGATTCTCGGAAAACCAGCGGATTTCTAAAGTTCAATTTTATGAAGAATCACAAACAAGATGTTTCTTTGCACAGTTTAAAACATACCATTACTCTATGTTATGGAGAAGTGGCGAAAGAACTGTTGGACTTTGCGGTTTTGGAAAAACTTGTGAAAACAGATACCGAAGGCTGTGGAACGTTGGTGCGTTGGGTAATAAATATTTTTCAAAGTACATCACCATCTTTTCAATTGATTCAGGCTGCAATCAATACTGTATATTTGTTGGCGAAGTCGATTCATTCCATTCCACACAATATTATTCTTCAAGATAGATGGAAACTGTTGAATCTGGTTTTGGATCAGACACTAGATAAAAACTTATCATTATCTACAATAAGATTATTTCCTAGAATCATTGATGCAACATCTTCTTTAGCACTTCTTCCAAAATACCTATTGCCAGAAGAAAGAAATGCGATATTGAGAATTATTTTCAATAAATCTTTTAATTCTATTATATTTTTGTGTGCAACAAATCAAAATAGTGAAAAAGAACTAAAATCGATCATAAACAATATTCAAAATTCTTTAGATTCTCTCGTGAAAGAGTTTTTAATACAATCTACTTGTCCTAGCACTCTCGACGATATCATGAGCATCTTAGATGAATGGATAGCTGATAATAACAAAGAAGTGCGCTTAGCATCGATGATATCTACGCAAACGGCTTTGGTCACATTCATCAAAAATATTAAATTAACTTATGAGAATCCTAGTAGATTCAATCAGAGTGGAATTATCCTTGGAAGGATGATAGCAAAGTGTGCCGATGATTATTCTTTGATCAGATCCGTTTCTGTAAACTGCATAAGGATTCTGATTCAAATAATCAACTTGTATGAAGGTGGACTGATTGAGCAGCAGAATGAGACCATTCTCATGAAGTTGGAGAATGATGTCTCCAGCGAAGATACTGATACTCTATCAAAAGTTTATGAACAGATAGGTGATATTGTTAGTAAGAAGGTGCAACATCAGCAGATGATGCAGCTGATTGAGAGCCTTTTGTACGGACTCCAAATCAATAAGTCGTCAGGAAACTGTTGTAATACAGTGTTGAATATACTTTTCAAAGTTAAAGGTCAAGAGCTTCATCAGAACGCAAACGATGTTATGGGTTTTGTATTGGCAGCATTATTCTGTGTTGAAGGAGACGATAAGATTTATCTGCTTCAAGCAATGCTGACTTTCACGAGGCATCATCTAAAGCCAGTTGTGTCTTATTTGCTGAAGCAACCACTGCCGTTTGATAGGTTTGCATTTGCTCAGGTTCGAGCGTTTTATTAAATGGATCTTCATTAAAGAATATTGATTTCAGGCCGGTTTGTGAATGCTGGAATGTTTTGGCTCATGATGCGTCGATAGCTTTGCATACAATTGAGTATTTTCTGACTACATTGCTGACGGAGCCGTTATTCGAAGAAACTGTTAAATACGACAATGAGAAAGTTACGACTGTACAATATTTATCTGTGACTATTTTTTTTAGTTTTCTAGCACTTGTCCATGTTATGAATGTCATTAATTATACACAGATTAGGTTATGTTAATTTAACTTTTTATCAGAAAAAAATATTTGCAAAAACATCTAATACAAACTGACCGAAATGTATTAAAATTCTGATTTAACAAAAAAAAAAAAACTCTTTTTAATCAGGTTAAAACTTTTTATCAAGTTGAATTAGGAAATATTAGATTGATGGCATTCTTGTAACGGATAAGTTTAATTTTTTTTTTTTAGTCTAATTATGTTTACTCAATTTCATAAAAAATTGCAGATAATCAGCGCATTATGTGAAATATTGAGTCAACCGCAAACGGAAAAGTTGTGCAATGAAAAGTTTTCTGATTTGTTTTCAATATTATATGTAACAATAGTCTGTTTCATTGGAGCAACTCCACCAGCTCATTCGATTACGATGGAAAAGAAGAATGAGAAGTACGGTTTCATTCCGAACTCTCAGAGTATCAAGATTTCTCCAGCCCGAGTCGCCATAGATGCCATGAAAGCTTTACTGATCAACGCTGACTGCATCAAGGTTTCCATTATTCTTGAAGATATTCTTCTAAATTTTCTATCTACTAAATATGCATTTTTCGATTTTCAGGCAATTGACGTGTTTTTGATGTGTAACCAGTTGGATTCAGCCGAGTCAATCAACTCGTTTTTGAGCAAAGTTCGCGACATAGTCTCCGTTTTTTGCGAAGATTATCCTCATCATGTTCCAAAACTTGTCCAATCGCTTAATCAATTTGCTCGTGATCCTCTAATTCCAAAAAGAATTGCAGTTGTGGCATTTTTTGGTCATCTATTAGCTTTCAGGTTTTCTACTCATTTTGATGCTGAACGAGTTTTGTTGAAGTGATTTATCTCATCTTTTCATTGCAGGTGCATAGAAAATTCTGTGATTTTGGACACTGTGATGACCACGTTGAATGCTGGATGGAGAGATACGGCTTTAGAAGTCCGTGCAATAAGTTTATCAGGATTGAGTAATGTTAAAGATCTCAAAAAAGAGCATCAATCTCCTTTGATTCAAACAGTAATATCCAATCTTTATCATGGACTTGATGATCATCAAGGATTGTAATAACAATTTGTTTTTTGACCAAATCTTCAACGCAGTTTCATTCACCGTGTTTTTATTTCCAGAAATTCTTCGGCGAATATTCCATTGATCTCTATGTGCAGTCTCAATGATTTTTTGTTATTATGTGACATGAATAATGAAATCATGGAACATTTTTCTCCAATATCTCATAGGATTAAGGCTTTCATGAACACGGAGAATCCACTGCTGCGTGAGGCTTCAATCAAACTTTTTGGTGAAATAGCTTTCAAATACAAATCAGATGCAGTTAAAGAGCAAGCATTTGTGTTGTTTCCATGTTTTCTACTGCATCTTGCTGATGATGATAAAAATGTTGTTAAGGTAATTACTCTTAAAATTCTTTTTGAGATATAGTGGGATGCAGATTACATTATATAAAAAGATTTTGATCATAGGAAAAAATGGCGGTACACCTACTGCTGACTTTAGGCTCTTAGGGACCCTCCTTATATTTTTATTGTGTATATGGATATGGAAAAAAACAAAAAATTGCACCAAATAAAAATTTTTTTGACACATTTCACTACAATCAAAAATTTAGATGTATTAAATTGAAATTTTTGGCTTTCATAATTTTGCAGAATTTTTTTGTGGTGCCCGGTTGAGAACCACTGGTCTATAATATTCCAACAGATTTAATGTTGAAATTTCAATTATCGTAACTTTTTTAGGCATGCAAACAAACTTTGAAGAAAGTTTGCCCTATTTTTGAGACTCCAAACACGAACAATATGATCCAAACTCACCTGATAGACTCGGCGAATTTGCAAATCACAAATTTTACAACGGACCTGATCAAATGTATAGTGAGCGAGCAGCCTGCATGCGTTCCTCAATTAATTGAAAGCACAATGAATTATCTCAACAGTCCCTGGGAGAACATCAGAGCAAATTCGGTTGTAATTGTTGGTTCGTAACGTCTTCTTTCATATTTGCACGTCATTTGTATAATTTTTTAGACTCTGATCGTTAAATTTCAGGTATACTGTTTACAAATTATGATGCGATGTCAGTGAAAGAGGAAGATTTCAAGAATAACATAAAACTGCTGACGTTTAGGTTGATGCAACTGTTAAAAGATAAAAATAGTAATGTTAGATCCTCGGCTGCAACTGCTTTGAGTAATTTGTACCAGTCATAGGTAGTTTACATTTGCTTAAGCGACATAATTTTTCATAATTTTATAAGTACCAATGTACTTATTCTTTGTATATTTTATGAAAAATGTATCATTTTATGTTTTGACATGTTTGCCTGCTGATTATGCATTTTAGAACAAATTTTTGCTAGCTAATCATGGTAGTGAACTAAGAAGAGCACTTTCCAACTGTGTTATTTCAGATTTTTTTTTTTTCTTTTCTTGACTAGTCATAGAAGCAAGAGAAGAAAATAAAAATTAACACATCATAGTCAGACAATACCTTCTCTTCTCACTACAATGACTAGTCAAATATTTGATCTAAAATGCAAAATTATTTGGCAAATATTTGTGTGTAGCATTTTTTCACATGTCGATACCTGACAGCAAAAGTGGAGTGAGTAGATTGATCGGCCGATTAATTTACCTGGCCCACTTTTTCTGTCAATGGTCGATATAATTAATATTACATATGACTGAATGTTTATAAAATTATATTTGCTATCGAATTGTTATTGGAAAATAATAGTCTAATGTTGAATTTTTGAATAGGTTAGAAACAAATAATTTTTATTAGCATCTGTAACATTGATGTATTAAAAATATAATGAACCGCTTCAGGAACTGAAATTGAAATATAAATTTCAATTTTAACTCTTGCAAGTCATCCATTGAAAATAATACAATATAAATATACATATACATATAATTATATAGAAAAATTCATTTAAAAAGTTTTATTATTGAAATTTGAAATAATTTACAAGTTGAAATAGAAACATTTTGATGTTATCATATTGATTTGAGAAATAATAATAATTTTACCTTTCAACTACAGAATTTCACAGTAGATAAGCGTGATTATTAATTTTCAATTGAGATCAAATAAGATTGTAAAGAATAAATATTCAATGTTTTTGTATACTTTTGTGATATTGTAGTACAAATAATACTTGTTTTGAAGAACTGAACTCATACATGAATTGATAAATAATGTTGAATCCTATCTACAAAATATCATACTCTTCAAGTAAAGCAATTTTTTCTTCTTGTATTATTTTCATTCTAGAATATAAAAATATTTTATCAATATAAAAAAAAAATGTATAATTGTATATTGAAGCAATAAATGTATTATTTTACTTTTCTTTATTGTATTGATTGATGTATTCAGCAGCCCATAGGGAGTTTTTCTTCTCTTCATCCGACCTCTTCTTGTTAATTTCCATTTGTAACTGAATATCGTAACTGTACTTCTTGTTGATCAGATCAAATAGTTTTTTGTTTTCGCTTTGAAGCTTTTCTTCCTCCTTTGAGTGTTCTATGAACTTTAATGAAAATATGTAGAAATTGTAACCTACAAGTTATTTGGCAGAAAAAAATTCAGAATACTTGTTGTTTGAATCTTAATTCCTCATCTTTTAACTTTTTTTCATGCTCTGACTGTAGCTCAATTTGTTTCTTCAACATTTTCATCAGCTCTTTCCTGAAGATATTTTTCTGTTCATTTTCAGTGTCGTTTTGCATTTGATTGATTGCGTGTTCATGATCTCGAAGCTCCTTGATCAGTTTTTTTCGCTCTTCAGTAGATTTCTGAAAATTTGATAAATCAATATTCAATATTTATTTAAATATTATAATTTCATACTTCTTGCGCTAATGTATTAGCAGCCATTTTTTGAAACATTTCTTCTTTCCTCTTCAGTTTAATTTTCACCATAGTCAATCTGAAAATAGTTTAAATACCAAATATCACTATATGCATATTCAATTGGAAATAATTCACATGCTGTATATTTTGGTAATATTGCTTCAGTATTGATGGAGAACTTCATTAATGAAAACATCAAACATTAGGGAGCGTATTGAAGTGCTCCATCGATTTTGAAAGATATATCACCAGTGAATACAAAGTTGGCATATTGACAATATCATAGATGTTTAGATACCGTTCCAACTCTCTTTCATTTCTTAAGTTTTCATATTCTTTGGATTTTTTCTCTTCTTCAAGTGAGGTGAGCTTCGATTTATGCTCTTGGACTTCTTTTATTTTCTTCTGGAGAATTGTTTCGTAGTTTAATAATTCTACTTTATTCTTCTTATGGATATTTTCCCTACAAGATATTTTCATTTACTAAATCATCGAACAATAAAATAATAAAAAGAATACAAACTGTGTTCTGATATGCAAAAGCTCTTCTTCCAATTCGACTAAAGCAATTTTTTCTTCTTGAATCTTTTGCTCGTTTCGTTTCAGTATTTGTCTTTGCAAATCCATTTGCAGTTCTAATACTTTTGCATTTTCTGCTTCTTTACTGAATTTTTTGCGTTTCAAAATCTTTTCAACATCTTCTTTATCTAATAAGATGTTAGTTAAGGTTTCATGTTCTCGCCGTCTTTCGACCTAAGTCATGTGATACAAATAACAGAAGAAAAATAAAATATAACACAGTTTAATTGAAGATTACCTCTTCTCGTATCAATTTCAACCTTTTTTCTTTCATTTGCAAAATTTGCTCTTTGAAAGCGAGAGCACTACGAAGCTTTTCTTCAAATGTTCTTAATTCGGGTTCATTTTGCCTCAAAGCTAATTTTCTCTTTAATTCGACAATATCTTCAGTGTTACTCTTTCTCTGCATTTTGTTATGTGTAAAATCTTAACTTGTAACTAAAACTAAAAATATAAAATTGTGAATAGCAACAATACCATACGGGAAAAGAACATTTCAATACAACATTTAGCAAACCATATTAGAAAAACAAAGATTTTCACATCAAGTTGAATAATTTCCATTTCGATTTAAATATATTCCAATTCAAGTTGAATATGTACCTTTGTATGTGCATATTTAAAAAAAAATATTTTAAATGGTTCAAATACATAGGTTAAAAAGGAAAATATACACAATTTAACATGGAAAACTTGTACTATATTTTACAACTAGGTAGGTATATTCTGGTAAACTCTTATAGTTTTGCAGAGTAGCAAATTTGAGGTTAAAATAAACAAATGTATCATAGTCAAAATAAAAGGTTCTTTTTCAACAACTTCTTTAAAATATTAACGGTTTTATTACCTTTTGTTGTAATTTTAATCGTTCTGCGCTTTTTATATCAAGAGAAACTATCTCACAATCAAATCGGTTTGTTTTCAATCTTTTAGTTGTTAACCAACAGTTTAAACGAGCGCCACCTTGTGTTTGATCGATGATCTATCTAACGTCCGCATATATTTTGTAAAGATGGCTCTTCACTGCATAGTTTTTTTTGGGACGTTTTCGACTGGGCAGGATGGGGTTACTTGATCCTTACGAGATAATTGGTACACCACTATTCCAGAAAAACCAAAAGCGATACACTATTTTCTATTGTCGGCACTGATAGACTGTGATGTATAGTTAAGATAGACACTTGGCTATAAGTTTTGTTTTTAGCCTCTAAATTCTGTTTGGAAAGTTGTATTTTGATGATAATAATAAGACTTGATATCTATTTTGTTTTTTGCTTCACTCCTTTTTGAAAATTCATATTTGCAGAAAAATAATGTTAAAGTAAATCCAATGAAATTTTCAATGTATTGACACTTTTTTTTCTTAAAATACAATTTTCCGAAAAGAAGTTAAAGGCAAAAAGCAAAAAGAGTCAAGACAAGTGAAAAAAGAAGAAAAAAATCAGATTTTCGGTCAAAACGAATAGAGGCGCCACAGTTTTCTGTAGAGTGTATTTTTTGAGTATTATTCGTGCCAAAAACGGCGCCACCCGTGAATTATATGCGCGCCGCAAAAAGTGAAGTGGCCAGGGGCGGCTGCAGGGTTCAGGGCGATAATTCATCCTGCGCACAAAGAGGGGCTCAAAATTAAGTCGAGTACAAAGTTTTACACAGCATAAAATAAAGTGAGTCATAAATATATTTTGTCGGGGCTTTTCTTTAAATTCTCTTAACTGGCTCATATATTAGGTATCTTGTCTCATTTCTTGTTCTTAATGCCTCTTTCAGGAGCGGAGATATATACATATATATGTATATATATATGAAGGGATGGACTGCCAGGGGTGTATTTGCGCCGTTCAAATATTGTCGACCGCGAAAAATATTCATCGTTTATTTAAACTTGTATTTGTTTCACGATATGTTCACATCCGATCACAATGGAACTTTTCAGAGTTATTATGTGCACATTTAAGAGGGTTTCTGTATCATTTTATTTTAAAATCTACACGCTGCCGCATGATTGTCATTAGACTTAAAAGTACAGTTTTTTAGATGGTCTGATCAACATGCAGCTATATTATTATTGTCATATTTATACCATTGAAAGTATACCAAAACGTTTTTTCCTTATTGTTAGTGCACTTACAATTAGTAAATTGTACAGAAAAATTTCCTGCGATTACTGAAAAACTATTGAGAGTTGCGTCATAGTTTTTCACAACTTTTTCATTTCTATATTTTTGCTAAATTAGGATTAGAAAATTGGTACTCGCTCCAATAGACATGAGAGTAATGTCGTTTAATAGATCTTGTCACATGGAACAATATTTACTACGGCAACATGTCTCAGATCTTGCAGTTTTATATGAATTTCCAAAAATAAAGTAATTGTATACGAAAAATAAGTCTATTAGAGCCACCGTCTATAAATTTTCACCCACAGTCAACAAACTTCTCGCTGTCAAAATCCACAGAGCCTCGAGCGAAGTCGGGTAGCAGAAGTCCTCGATGCACCCTCGTCGTCTCGAAGAGGGTGTCCGGAGGCGTTATTGCCGCCCATTAATGTAATTCATTGTGTTTTGGCGGTTCGTCGCGGGCCCCGACGAAAGGGGGCCACGCCGAGGGGCGGAGGCGCCGAAGAACAGCAATAAACGTTCGCGGATCGAGCTGTAAATATGCTAATGCGCCCGATAAAGCTCCCCACTCTCCGAGTACGTCCCTGTGCCTCTAGCCTAGGTCAGGTCGTAAGTTGCGTTCGACTGTTGAGTTGAATTGTGTTTTTTTTATGGGATAATATAGCTAGCCGATAGCGCAGCGGTATAAAGCGTTTGTGCATGCCGTGTCGATTCAGCATACTTGGGATGCGTGAGTTCGAGTCCTATCTTGGCGAGTGTCAAAATGTCGTTTTTCTTAATTGATAAAAATTGATATGGAGACACGGTCGCTTCTTTCGAATGTTTGGATTCATTTGATTCGAAAAAAGTGTTAATTTAACGCTTTACGAAACGGCTCCGCAAACGATCACATTACCTTACATTACATTTGATAGATACACTTTGGACCGGCCTTTTTACTTTATTCTATAGACTTTGACAGATGTTATGGCACATTCGCGAACTCGAAACGTTATACTCTATAGAAAACAAACGCCAATTAATTAACATGACGTTTAGTAACTAATGAAAAGACCTTCTTTTAAAAAATAAGTTTTAAGCGCACAAACATCGCAATGACGCCGTTAATTTAACGTAACGCCCGAGAAGCGAATTTTAATTATTCCAATACGATCCCGTTAAGAGCGGTCGTTAAATTAAATTTGAATAACGAAAAAAAAACACACACACACAATAAAAACGGTTCAAACGCTTCGGCGAAATTTCGACGATTAAAAAGCGCGCGCTTTTTTGATTGTGTGTGCACAGCTTATCTGATCGGGTTCGCGAACGCGCAGCGAGCTTTTGGCCAAAAGGCGCCAAAATGGATTCCAAATACGGCTCTGGATATTAAGCGAGCTCTACACTCAGCGAGTTTTTTTTATTATTATTAATATTTCGGTTTTCATTCGTGATCATTATAACGACAACGGTGCAAGTCCATGAATAAAAAAAAGCTATATTTTTTTTGATTCACATTGTTGCAAAATATTATTATACAGATGTTTTTTTAAAATTAAAAAAATGTAATCGAAATTATTATAATGTAACGTTTAATGTTTTCAAGTGCGATTATTAATGTGAAATATGTAAGGAGCCGAGTATGTATTTTGAGACAAAAGAAGGTGGACTTACACCGTTGTCATAATTAAGGTTGAGTTTTTTTAAACACAGGGTGATTTTGCATTTTTTCGCAATAAAGAAATAAAACTTGCCAAGCTTTCCAGAATGTTCCCTTTTCGCTTTTTTGCATAGACAAACACACGGGGTGCCGAAACGAGATGAAAGCGCTGACTGCAACCTCGAACATTATTTTTTAAATTAAATTAAATTTTAACGGAATCAGTAAACTTTTTTTTAATATAAATTTTATTAGAAGGCTTAAGCCACGTTCACACAGGACTATGCTGTCCATTTTTGCACTCTGGAGTAAAATAAATCGATAAAAAATCGTCGATTTTAGATTATCGATTGCGTGACTTTGTGGAAAATAACCTTATGTCAAATTTTGTTTGAATTTCCTTATTAACATTTATAATTGAAAAAAAATCTTTCATCATAGGATTGATTGTAATGTCTATTTGATGTTTTTTTAATCATCCGGACTAAAACAAGTGAATTAGGTGGACCCAAAAAAGATAATTATAATATAAATAAATAATAATTAATAAAAAAACATTTTTTTAAAATTTAGAATTAAGTTAACCAGATTGAATTTTGAAGAGATTTACTCTTATGACATTTTAAAAGAAATCATATGACTATGAAACAATGTTATGGATGATATTTACAATAGATTTTCATTAGAATATAAAAATCTCCGAAAAGGGGTGAACGGAAGGTGGCGGAAAGGGAATGAAAAATGCTTATAGACGCGAGTTTTCCCGCCACGAAAATTAAAATATTTTTATGCGTTTACACTGCGGCCATTACGCGGCCGTTTGTTTTGCTTCGCGCGCGATATTTCACGGCATTAAGATGAAATATCGCCGATATTAGCAAAGCAGCGGTCTTTTCGGCCATTATCTGCGATACCTAGTTCGATCTTATTACACAACAGTCATATTTACACTAGAACGCAGCCCGTTCGGTATCAACACCGAATTACATGAAAACTTCCATAAAAAAAATGGTGCAAGTCTTGTTTTTCTATCATGTTTCTAGACGCAGTAAATGCAATTCAAAGCATCAAATTATATAACGTACGAAGATTGCATAAAATATGCGTTGTAAACATAGTGTAAAAATCATATAACTTTATTCTAACCAAGCGTGTTAATATTATATTTTCAACAGACTGATCACTCATTTTCCTTGGATATATTCAAGAATGAATATGAATTAAAGAGGGAACGTTTTTCGTTTTAGCTAGATTTATAGAAATTTGATACAATAAATAGGTAGCAATCGTTCGGTGACATTTGGTGCGAAAAATTGCGCGAAAAAGCGCGCATGCAATACGCGCGGCCGAAATCGTCTAACGACCGACCAGATAAAACAAAAAAAGTGTCGTAAGTTTGGCAACACTGCGCGTATATGGCGGACGGGGCATTTCAAACAGCCGTTTTCCTTTATTGCTAATTTCGCGGTCGCTCTTGCTGGCTTTGAATTTTGCTGAACCGACGCCGCGTCAAGGGGAGTGCATTGCTGCCAACCGCACAACGAAATTTGCACAAAAACGTTTATATTGGATTTAAAAAAAGAGTAGTTTATGCTGTAAAATATATTATAAAGTCTTATGATTATCAATAGAAAGCAAAACATTAATGAATTCTTCATCTGTCCTTTTTTCATTTTAGTAAAGTTATCTCTTATTAAATTACCTCAACTGCTACTATTGTTTAATTGCACCTTTTTTAACCTATGTGCTCTTAATACTCAAAATAAGTATAAATAGTTGGATAAGCTCTATTTTAAATACAAAAATAATCAGTATTTTTCTGTTGTCCTTACTGCATAAAAACTTAATGGTTCTGGTTAGGTTAGTTTAGTTAGATTTAAATTCAAGTTATAATTTGCTTAAATTTTCATGCAAATTGTAATTCAGATTAGAGCAAGTTTTGGTCAGAGTGAGTATCTTGATGATAGAAAAACAGACAAGTACCGAAATATATTTTTATATTCATGACTAAAATTTTAATGTTATTATCTATAGCTAAGTAAACAAAGTTTAGTTCACATGCATGGATCCAGTATAGAGGCCAACGAAACAGACTTACTATCAGCCATCTAATCTTGTCTGTTTTAACCCAAAATGTATAATTTGATTTTTTTTTAATTTGTACAAATATAAAATGAAAATAATTGCAGAGTGTGTTGTGTGGGAACGCGACTGCGAGCTTTTTCCACGGAGGCAACAGGGCCGGACCGATAAGCTTAATGTAATAGTATTTTTTGGCTTATCCAGCGTACCGCAGGAATACCTCCCCTTATATTTACGATTATTAGCGCCTGGCGACAAGTACATTTTAATACGGAACGACTTTAAAAACAAAAAGTTCCGATCGTACACTGGCGAAAAGGACTCGCCTGGCGCTTTCGTATCAGCGCTGCCAACTGTATCGAAAAAAAGTTTATTTCTATCGAATACACAACTAGCTTCTGTGATTCGGTATCGCTCGAGACTCTAAGGATTTTAAGCTGATTATAAACTGTCGTATAGTATTTATATCGAAATGCTAAATATCTGTCGAAACTTGTTAAATTATAATTGTTGCGGCGAAAACCATTCGGTTTAATGGCAAGCGTTAGAAATTCTGTCAAATTCATAATTGAACAATTAAAATTTGTCAATATTAAAATATGACTGAAAATGTTTGAAAATTTGTATTATCCATCTGATGTACGAATATTACAACTGATGTGAGCCAAAAAATTAACAAAATCCATTGACACGACTTTAGGTCATCTTAGATTTCATATGGAATGCCTGTAAAATAAAATAAAATTTACATTCACATATACATACATTTTTTTCTTCAAATCTGTATAAATATTATATTATACGTATATTATTTATAAAAAAACTAATTCTTGTGTGTATTTAATAGAGTTTTATTATTATAAAATTATAAAGTTATTACGACCTTAATACACCAAAACTATTAACAACTTGAAAGATAAAATTGAATTAAAATAATATATTTTCAATTTTCAATACTGAAATATTTAACGGTATATTAAATTTATAATATGTGTTAAATAATCAGAAAGTAAAATTGAAAGATACATTTTTCGTTATTTACTAATTTATTTGATTTTCGAACAATTAAAACTATGTAATATCACAAAATGTTATTTAACAAGATAATAATGCGGTGTGAATATTTTTAAATTATTAAATATGATTATTTATGTTATTAAATGAATGCAAGTTTAGATAAATAAATGTAAATGTGCAGCTTTGATATATAATATTATAGCATTATCAGAACTCAACTAGGCCGAGCTGAAATCAAGCACGTAAGGCTAAGTTTACACAGAACTGTCCGCTCTGTTTCGATAAAATAATTGTTAAAAAACTTCTATATAATATAAAAATACTTATCAATAAAGTTAAACGAAAACCCTTGATTATCTCGAAATGAGTAAGCGAACTCCAAACTATTTAAAATAAATGGAAAATTTAAAAGCAGAATCAGCATTATGAATCAAATACGGAACAATCTTTCAATTCATCTTTGACATATTGTGAAACACCGGGATCATGATTGAGAACAGCCAATTCCAAAATATTTTTACCACGACTATCACGCACAAGAATCGCACTATCAAATAAACGTAATTTTCTCAAAGTTTCGAAAAGAAACCGAATGTTAGCGACGCTACCGTTCTCAGCCGCGTACAATAAAGGCGTCTGACCCCAAACGCCTTCACTCAGAAAGAGCGAATTCAAGATTCCCTTCTGCAGTTTTAACCTTTCCACGATGAACCGCAGCACATCGACGTTGACATTGACAGCTGCTATGTGCAGAATCGTATTTTTTTTCTTGTCGACAGACTTAATGACCGTGTCCAAAATGTTAAATTCGCTCAGCTTGTCGAAAAAGAAGCGAATTTTCGCGATGTTGTCTCTGCGAGCGGCGCAGAGTAAAGGCAAGCGGCCCTCGAAGCCTTTATTCTGAATCAGCGACTTTACAATTTCTGGATATTGCTTCAATTGCTCGTCGACGAAACGAAGGACTTCTACGTTGTCGTTGGCCGCTGCCAAATGCAGAATCGTGTTGTTGTCTCGATCTACAGATTTTATGCCTTTATCTAAGATTTTAAGCTCTCTCAGTTTTTCGAAGAGAAAACGGATATTACCGATGTGGCCTTTGCGAGTCGCGCACAATAAAGGCGAACGACCCCATTTGTTTTCGCTCAAAATCAGCGATTGCAAAGTTTCTGGTTGGCACTTCAGCTGTTCCACGACAAAAGGTAGCACCTCAATATTCACATTTTCACCTGCCAAATGAAGGATATTGTTATTGTCTCGATCTGAAGATTTTATAGCATCGAAAATATTGAGATCTATCATGGTTTCGAAAAGGTAACGAATGTTGTCGATGTTGCCGAAGTGAGCGGCGCAGAGTAAAGGCGAACGATCCATAGAGCCTTTACTCATAATCAGCGATTCCAAAACTTCCGTTCTCTTTTGCAAATTGGCAATTATGAATTTCAGAACTTCGACGTTTTGATTCCACAGCACGTCGTGTAAAATATTGTTGTTGTATTCGTCGACGAATTGCATTTCGTTTTCGAAGATGTCTATTTTGAAAGTCTCGAACACTTTTTTGATATTGTCCAGCGTTCCGTGTCTGATGATCAGCAGTAGAGGAGTTTTTTTGGAAATTTTGTTTTTAGTTTTGAGGAGGTCTTTGAATGTTTCGGAATCGTTTTTGATTTTTTCCAAAATCATAGTTAGCATGCGTTGGTTCGAGTGTTCGCACGTTAGATGAAAAACATTCTCGTTATTGTTATTTACATGAGTTAAATCAACATTATTCTCTAATAAATATTTAACGATTTCTAGCCAACTGTAACGAATTGCGAAATGAATATTTTCGCCGAATCTATTTTCTATCAGACTAGACATTCCTGAAACACCAGATGTCATATTTTTCTTATCAGATAACATTTCGTTTACAAAGCTACAAACTATTTTATTTTCCTCTTTTAGTACTTCGCATAAAAAGAAATTCACAACCGATTCGCGATTTATATGATTAACTATGAACATAGCTGAAAAATATTCAGCATAAGTTTTATGGATGAAATGATAGTCGGTACCTTTGAGAATCATTATACCGATTCTATCGATATCATTTTGTGATATCAAAACATCTCGTTCTCTTTCATTGAGAATTGAATTTAAATCAAAGCTGCCAAACAAATGTTTTAAGGATAAGAGTTGATATTTTCTGATTAGTCCTTCATAAAAATTTTCAAAAGTGAACTTTGAAATTTCCGAGTGTATATCGATTTTAAACTTTTCATAGCATTTTATTTTTATGAAATTTTCATATAAAGAAGATAAATTAAGGGATTTTGATAATTTTTCTAAAAACGTTTTATCGTTCATCTCTAATTCAGAATTAATGTATGCCTCGAAATCTTTTCTTAAAGTTGTTGCAACCATCATTGTATGTAAAGGAATTTGTAAAAAACCCACATCACTATTTTTGACATTGCTCTCATCACTATTTTCATCACCACTTTCATCACTGCTGTCATCACTGCTTTCAAAGGATTTTTTAAACCAACGAATTAATTTATTTTCAAACGAAGAAAATTTGTCTTCATCGAAGTCCGAACCAATATTGAATTGCCAAAATTTTCGCAAGAATTGTATTTGATCCGATTCAGAGAACGGCAATAATTCATACGACGAAACGTCAAAAGTCTCATTGATACTGTCAAGAATATCATCGTGAGGTCTAGTACTGATGAATATTCGATTCATATTCGAATATTCATTCAGCGTTTTGATGAGTTCGATCGTCACAAATTTGTAAGTGGGAGATATTTCATCAAAACCATCGAAAAACAGAACAACTTTTCCCGCTTTGAGAAAATTTTGAAACAACTTTCTTTCTGCACTGCGTATATTCAAAGCTCCGTTTAAAAAACTCATCAAATTATTTTCAGAAGTATTGGAATCGTTCTGTAAAACTTCTTTCAAAAATTTCGATGAACTATTTAAATCGATTTTATTCACCCACAAATCTGGATTGTCCATTTTAGTTTGGTGACACAAATAATTGAATACATAAGTTTTTCCCATTCCTGGATTTGATGACAAAAGAGCGATTCTCCTGATGCAAGTCTCGTTGATTTTCTTTTCGATTTCTCCATAATTCAAAGACGAATTTGATGATTTGTGTAATAAATACAGATTTCCTTGTTTTTTTCTCAATATGCATGTCTTATTATCTAATGTGTTGCTTTTATGCATTTTTATGAAACTTTTTTCGTCTCGTGAATTATGATGTTGCAGTGAATGCTCGATGTGAGCAAATTCCCATTCTTTACAAAAACTACTATCATCAATGCCAAGAACAAATGCGGTAGTTTTTTCATCAATACTGATATTTGTTACAAATTTACGTTTTATATAATAATCCTGTATTTTATCCATTTCTTTGTTAGGTTCTCCGATTTTGAATTCTTTTCCTTCCAGATACTTCATTGACACATCTCCAATGATTGTTTTTTCAATATCGACATTTGATATTTTATTCAATTTGACTGAAAATCCTTGAAATTCCACTGAACATTTTTCCATGGTTAGTTGGTCCAAGTTGAATTCTTCATCTGAGCATTCGTAAAACTGGTTAAGGGATGAAAATTTAAGCCTGAATTCTGATGAAAATTTATTATTTTCAAATCTTACGAAAATCATCTTTTTATTCATATCGCTAGACAATGCATTAATTAATCTGTCACTAACTCTATTGCAAGTTTTATTCACATCGCATTCTATTACCAATAATCTGTGATTACAAAACTTGTTTACGAAAAATTTAATCAGATCGTTTGTTGGATCGATCAAATAACTTAATTTTGCGATAATACAATGATTTTCATTATACTTAAAAATTTTCACGCAAGTCAACAACTTATACTTTGACGATACATCTAACACTTTCAAATTTGAATTAAGGAACTTATCCAAACCAATTTTAATTGGACTATTATCGAAATCGAAATTCAAATCACCGATTCGGTTGAAACTTGCAAGATGTCCCTGGAAAAGCTTTTCGTTGATTTTCACATCTTCTCTGGTCAAAAGCTCTCTGATGTTTTCAGAAGTTATGAACCTGGCATCTGCAGGAAGATCAGAAACAACAATATTTCCTCCTTTCGTCCAATTATCCATTATCACATGCAAAATTTTCGCTATCTGGTCATTGGAAAAACCCTCGTTCAGTTCGTCTTCGATGAGTTTATCCAATTCGTTTTCTCCAGGCTCACCAGTTGCTATGACGAAAATCTTCAAAAACTTCTCAACATCACAATCATCTATAATTTTGGCAAACGATCTTCGTTCTTCTTCGCCATGACAAATTTCATAGTCGTTCATGAAGTTGAATCTTTTATTTTCGTCATCTAAAATCGTTTCTAAACTGAGCCTTTTGCTCTTCATATACGTTTTCAATTCGTTTCTGAACTGGTTAAGTTCAACAGAATCATTTTTTTGATCGAAAATAAAATCTCTTCTAAATTGCTTCAATTTTGGATCTATGACTTCATCGACCAACATGTGATAATATTTTCCGATAAAATCTTCTGTTCGATTTTTCTTCGAGATCAACGAGTCAACTAATTCAACAGCCATCATTTTAATAGCATATTCGACTAGAGCATTTTTCAAAGCAGGCAAAAAGACATTTATTTTGAATCGATAAACTTTACCATTGCTTTCATCGTGAGCTAAATTGATTTGATCATCAATAGGCACTTCTTCTACGATGTTTTCGATATTTTTCAACACCTCCCAAGAGCTGTGCTTATTCTTGGGCGAAACCTCTTTCGATTCGTCGAACCTTTTATTCGTCACGATAATGGCGTATTTAATCGTGTGTTCTTCGAAAAAAGGATTATTTTTAGTTTTTTGATAAGAAAAATAGTACTTGCACATACCAAAACCGCCAGAATGATCCGACAGCAAATGTTCCATTTCTATTCTATCATTTTCCTTGCTCGAATGTTTGGCTTGGACCAATATACAGAATTTACTATTGGAAGTCTTATCTACGTACTTGAAAATGATGTCATCGAACTTATCACCTTCTTCGATTTCTGTTCCGATTTCGAAATCGTAATTCGAATTTATCCCTCTGCAGATGAACAACGATGTCAATTTCACTTCGTATGAAAATCCTTTGGCAGCAGGATGGCCTATTTTTCTTTTTTTCGGTTTTGGTTCATCCATGTTTATATTTTGGTTTATATTATATTTCAGATGGATTCTGAAAATAATTAATTAACGATTGATAAGAAAATCCTTTGAAATTACGAATTAAGCGATTTAGAACTAGTTGTGAGATAAAATTTTAACAAATCTAAACTATAAAATAAAAATTGATTTTGTTGATCAATTTTTGCTTTATCTTATTATTGAACGATTGAGTGACTACACATTTTATTTTCGGATTGTTTAGACTACACAAAAATGTCTGATATGATTATTTATGATTATATTTGATGATGACGACGTTAATTATTTATGATAGTGGGAAACGCCAATTAATCACTCAACTATTTATAAAAGGAATGAAATATTGATATGCATATTTTTTCGTATTCGAAATGAAAATATGCATTTATGATAAAATTATAATAAAAGAAATACGAAAAAATAAGAACTTACCAGTGATTTTCAAGTATTTCAGTGAATACACGTAAATATAATTTGTGTAAATGTTGATAAACACGATTCATGGCTAAATGTGAATCATTCGAATACCTACAATACAAATACATTTTCAATTTTTATTTATAATTTTTTTACATTTAAAAAAATATATCGTAAATCAAAGATTTTACAATATTAATTTTTGAAAATCAATGAATTAAATACGAGTGAAATTCATAAAATATTCAACATTTTTTAAATATTTTAATAAATGTAATATTTCGAAAATATTTTACATGCATATTTCAAATATCAAAAAAATAAGTGGAATTGAAAGAATAATTTCATATTTACTGTTTTTAGCTACGTACAAAAAAGACTTATACCACAGTTATAATTAAATGCACATATGTATATTTTCTCGAATCTTCAACGTATTTTAATCAAAATAAAAATTCTATGTCTAGAATAAAATTCACTAAAAAAAAAGTACTTACGATTCAAAATGTAAAATATAATAGCACTTTTCTGCTTTCCAAAACGCTCCAAAACTGAGTTGATATATTCAACGGGTTAATCTCTCAAATATATATTTCAAATTGACGGACACTTCACAAAATGGCCGAAAGACGTCCGCGAATTTCAAAAATCGCTCCCAAAATAAAACTTTCGCGAATTTTATCGCAGTGCGGTTTGCATTGTATTTTTTTTATCAAACAGTCGAAATGATTGGTTGAATAACAGTAACAGGAAATTATCAAGGCTGCGTTATCTTTATTTTTATAGAGGGATATTCGTCAATTTTTAAGTATTTTGGGCCTATTTTTGAAGTTCGATTTTTATTTATTAATCTACACCCAACTCTCGTTTTACACGGTGGATAGGGACCAACAAAAACCGTGTAAAAAAAGTGACATTTTTTATTTCGCGATATTCATTATATAGTTCAAACAAACCGTGTTAGACCAAATAAATTGTGTAAAAAAAATATTTTTTCATTTTTTTCAAACCGTGTAAAAAAAACGTGTGAAACGAATGTTGGGTGTATTTATTTTTAGCTGATGAAACTTGGAGTTGCTCGAGATTCTATTGACTTAAAGCGGGTTGTAAACTGTTGTAGTAGATATTATATCTATATCTATTTAGAATTATTTAACATGCCTTATAAATTTAATTATTTATTATTAAGTGGTCGAACAAATTCAGTCATTTAATGATATTTATCATTATTATTCAGAAAAAATATTTCACGCATAAAAAGTTATGATTATGTCAAGTATTTTGATATTTAAATCATTTTTTTGCAAAAATTGGAGCTTATCATTTTTTGTACTGTTGTATATTAGATGTTTTATCAATATTCAGAATTATTTAACATGCCTTTTGAAATTAATTATTTAATGTTAAGTGGCCGAAAAAAATTTGTCATTTATTGGTATTTATCATTATTATTCAGAAAAAATATTTCACGCATAAAAAGTTATGATTATGTCATGTGTTTTGATATTTAAATATTTTTTTTGTAAAAATTAGAGCTTATCATTTTTTGCACTGAACCTTTCCCTTTCACCCTTTCAGACATTTCAGAATTTTATAAATATTAAAAAAAATATACCAATTATTGTCAACAAGGAATTTAACTAAAGCAATTGTATCTGAACTTATCTTTCGATTATATTTTTTCGTATTATTCATAATTAAAAATTATCCCGATTTCGTTACAACAGATGCCGCGTTCGACAATCGAAAATTTTCGCATCTAAAAATGCTCAATAACGTCCTTTTCCATTTTCGAAAAGTGGAGGGAAAACCGACCGGTAGCTGGCCGTGATGCGGTCTCTTTGGAGTGTCGGCCGCAGCGTCGGCCATGCCCCGAACGGCGGGAAATTGTGTTTTTAGCCGGTGACGTAGTTTTATTCGCGCTCTTTCTGATCAACAAATTAAAGGCTTTGATCAGAATGGCTGTCATTCGCACCGCTCGTGGCCAAAGGGGGCGAGGGCGGCGACGTAGCGTTTGTGGCCAAAAGCGGTCGAAGCGCGCCAAACGGGCGGCGTTTAAATATTATATGACGAGTGAAAAGGTTGAGGGGTATAAGTGACTTTAGGGTAAATTTGAGAAAGGAGGGCTCAATGTTGAGCATGTATTAGGAGGAGGTTGAGTGATTTGATGATGTATTGAGGTACATGTTACAAGTTTGTTTATATCATTTTGCCATCAAATATATGAGCGTACTTAGAAGCGATTCCAGTACGTAATTCACTTTCGGTAAAAATGTCACTTGTGCCCCTTGGTCTTTTCAGTCGTCATATACGATCGATTGAATTGCGATCGTATTTTATCATTTTAGATTTATTGATCCGTTAAATATCGTCGCATACCGATTCAGTTGGAGAAGATAGGGAGACTTGATCCGTTCTTTTGTTTTTTGTCTCTTCTTTTTGAAAAATACAATGCCAAAGTGGTTGAGGCGGCGTTTAAATATTATATGACGACCGAAAAGGCAAAAAGGTATAAGTGACTTTACGGTGATTTTGAGAAAAGAGGGCTCAAAGTTGAGCTTGTACCTACGTATATTAGGAGGAGGTTAAGTGATTTGATGATATATTAAGGCACACGTTCCGAATTCGTTTATATCCTTTTGCCACCAAATATATGAGCGTATTTAGAAGCAATTTCGGCAAAAATGTTACTTTTACCCCTTGGTCTTTTCAGTCGTCATATACGATCGATTGACTTGCGATTGTATTTTATCATTTGAAATTTATCGATCTATAAAATACCATTGCATAACAATTCATTAGAAGATGGGGAGACTTGATCCCTTTTTTGTTTTTTGTCTCTTACTTTTAAAAAATACAATGCCAAAGTGGTTGACTCTTACGTAACTTGACATGACTCTTAAACAGCATTTTTGTTTGTAAATATATGGAAATTGTCGAAAATTGAACTATAACCGTAATATAGCATTTCATCGGACAGACATACACGTGGAATTAGAATATTATAATATTTGATTGTTACAGGTAAATACATTCAGATAAAAAAAAATCAAATAACTTTAACCAGAATCCAACAGAACTCGAACTCAG
This sequence comes from Cheumatopsyche charites, assembly GCA_024721215.1. Lineage (NCBI taxonomy): Eukaryota > Metazoa > Arthropoda > Insecta > Trichoptera > Hydropsychidae > Cheumatopsyche > Cheumatopsyche charites. Next base: position 1,041,820 of record CM045577.1, on the reverse strand, counting down.
CATCATATGAACACTGAGGCCGCACGCAGCATGCACAAACGTTTCATACCGCTGTGCTGTCGATATATTTAAATTATCAAATGCCATTCCGTTGATAAATAGATTTCATATAAACAACTAAAACATGGCGTTTCGAAGAATTCAAATACATACATATTTTTCGCGAGAAAATAAAAATGTTTCGCTTTAATGTTAACACACGCGTATTCGGGAACGGGTGAAAAGTGCTCTGCGGGATTTTGCAAAATCGAACGACACACGATATTTATTTAGTGTTTATTTTAACAAAAGCCTTTGAAGTTGTCGTCAAAGGGGTTGTGCCGTCGATGGCAGTTGGATTGGCGGCTGTCGAAGCTTTTTCGAAACTGTTTTATGTGAAAATCTCTCATTTTCACCACCATAAACACTCGTGAGGAAACTCTGCTAAAAACCCACCATCTGTATTGAAAATCGATATAAATTAAAAATAAATCAATATCAATTTGTGTGTACTTTATAGACTTGTTAACCACTTATTATTGGAAAGAGATGTCACTGTTAATTCAGTGATATTTCTAGAAAAAAATTGGCTTAAAGTCTAACCTAACTTAAAAATAAACTATAATTACAAAATTGCAAAAAAAAGTAAAGGCCCAGATTTGATTCAATGTAAAAAAAATGTATTAGTTATTAGTCCGAGAAATTACGTGAGTCTATGGTTTCAGCTGGCAGAAAGCATAAGATTTTAGGTAAGGGTAGGTCTTAGGGGTGCATTTGGATCTAGAAAGGGTAACACGTCGAAGGGGATGTTTCCACCCTAAAAACTACCCTGTAAAGGTGTCCAATTGCGTTTTTTTTAGATTTTTGCAAAAACTATTATAGATAAGAGAAAACTTTCAAGGACAATAATGTTTTCCATTAAATTTCATACAATTATTATTTAACATTTATTTTGATAGGACTTATAGTTTTCGAGTAAATACAGGAAGAAGTGACTCAAATATTCGAGCTCATAAAAATATACGTGTGGAATAAACACGGCATAGTACACTCAGAGTAGGCAGGGGTTAATAATATAGATCCACTTTCCAAATATTATTTTAAGCATAAATATTGAACTATAACTGTTTTAATATAAAAAATATATAATTCAGATTTGTTTTATAAACCTTATTTCAACGAAAACCATCCGAAATCAACCGAATTTTCCCTTACAAAATACGAATATACAATAATAATAATAATAACACGTTCACCCCGGGGCGTTTTTAATATTTCGCCGAACCCTATCGTCAAAGAGTTTTTAGAAGGCCGCGAATTCAACCCCTTCCCGCCCACTTGTGTTTTCACTTTATTTCATACGCGTTTTTCGAGCAAGGGTGAAAAGTGGCTGGCGGCGTGTCATGGCGAATAAGATTGCCAATTTAAATATCAAAAGGCGTTTCGTTTGGCAAATGGGATTTGCGAACACCGGAACCGGAAAAGCGGTGAATTTTCCGCAAGCCAGACGCGCTTTTCCGGCTTTGAGGCCGTTGTTTATGTCGAGCGGCTGTCGCTAGAATATTTTCGTCGGAAAAAGTTCGAAACTGCTCAATTAGTTCACACGTCCTCGAAAGCCTCGTTTACATACATAGTTTTGAGTTATGAATGTCATATATCATGTTCTGTTTCACGCATTGTATTTATCCCGTTTTATCTACTTCAAGACAGAAATTTTCCGGCTTTGAAGCTGTCATTTATATTGAGCGGCTTTCGGTCGAATTTTTCGTCGAAAAAAGTTCTAAATTGTTCAATTAGTTCGCACGTCCTCGAAAGCCTCGTTTACATACATAGTTTTGAGTTATGAATGTCATATATCATGTTCTGTTTCACGCATTGTATTTATCCCGTTTTATCTACTTCAAGACAGAAATTTTCCGGCTTTGAAGCTGTCATTTATATTGAGCGGCTTTCGGTCGAATTTTTCGTCGAAAAAAGTTCTAAATTGTTCAATTAGTTCGCACGTCCTCGAAAGCCTCGTTTACATACATCGTTTTGAGTTATGAACATTACATATCATGTTTTGTTTCACGCATTGTATTTTATATCTAACCTGCTATATCAATTTCGTAATATGGAGCTATTCCAGATTTGAAGATGCTATTTATTCCGATCAGTTTTTGGTCGAATATTTTCGTCGAAAAAAGTTCTAAACTGCTCAATCGTTTTGAGTTCTGAACGTCATATGACGACTGAAAAGGCCAAGGGGTACAAGTGACATTTTAGCCGAAATTGAGTTGTGTACAGGAATCACTTCTATGTACTCTCATATATTTGGTGGCAAAAGGATATAAACGAAATTGGAACGTACATCTCGATATATCATCAAATTATTAAACCTCTTCCTAATACATGTAGATACATGCTCAACTTTGAACGTGATTTTTTCGAAATTACCAGGATGTCACTTTTACCCCTTAGCCTTTTTAGTCGTCACATATCATGTTCTGTTTCACGCATTGTATTTTGTATTTTTCCTATTCTTACGACTTCGAAACATAAATTTTCCGACTTTGAAGCTGTCGTTTATGTTGAGCGGTTTTCGGTTGAATATTTTCATCGGGAAAAGTTCAAAATCGCTTAATTAGTTCATTAGTTAAATAAGAAGTAATCAAATAGATTTTATCATTCTCTGTCTTGCGCATTTTATTATCTATCTATACCATTAAAAAAATTAGCGAAATTGTTGAAAAAAATGTGTGATATAATATATATGTGAATTATAATAAACAGCAAATGTTAATATCTATACAAAACTCATTTCGTATATTCTCGTAAATTCATTATTTTTTTCCTCAATTCAAATTTTTATATTATATTTGTAATTATTAGGCACAAACCTGTATAAATAAATAAATAAAATTAAATAAACAAAACCCTAAAAGGAGAAAAGCATAAGAGGGGCAATCGTTTCGGCGTTATCGGGAATTTAAATTGGATTTTTTCGCGGGCTCGGTGTAATTTTCGATATTCTTTGAAGTGTCTGAGCGCGAACAAAGAGCCCGCCGGGGAAAATCTCCCGGAAAATGAGGGGATAAAGGGGATACGAGGGTGTCGAAACAAAAAGGGTACGCGGGAAAAAAAAATATTGAAAAATCTGTCGAAGCGCTTATTGGCGCACCTTGTATCACCGAGCAAATCCGTCGACGGAAAACTCGTGATTGAGGAAAAACCGCGGAAAATCTGCGGAGCACACACGAGGGTAATCCTCGGAGAAGGTTCTTTTGGATCGATTTTATTTATTTTTAATAAATTTTCCATTTTATATTAAAAAAAAATGTGTATTCATAAGTGATGACGCGTCGATTAGTGTCTTTAGAAGGATTTTGTTGAGACACTGATATGACGTAAATGAGTTTGATTCAAATTTGAATTCTAGTTGAAGGAAGCTAGTTGAGTGCGTCATCACTTATGGGTGGTATTGTCTAATAAGGGAGAACTTTTAATGTGTGACAGTTAAGTAAGTTTCGTTTTGAAATGATCAAGATTTTTCCTTGATGGACGATACAAGAATTTTTATATAACGAGTGGGAACGTTTTTATTTATTGACTGGATTCTAGTTAGAAATATTTATTTTTCTTGCTCGAGAAAGGACGTAAATTCTATTTAGAAAAACGAAATTCATTTTCCTTCATAATTCATCTTCGGATATGATATGTATCAAAATATTATCACAATGGAATGCTTTTTATAATGTGTCAATTTATGTAGGTTCATCTAAAGTCGATATTATAAAGTGTGGTGATTAAACATATTCAAGATCTTTTATTTAGAAAATATTTTGATTGAAAGTTCATTTTTCGATCAATTAAAATAAATATAGAAATGTAACTAAAGAATTTTCACATTTCGTAAATGTATAAAGGAAAAGTGTAACAGGTGCTCGGGTATAATAAAAAGTGCGAGAGTTTTCCCGCCTTCCGGAAAACTCGGATTCAGATTTTCCGGTCGATTTTCACAATACAACTGGGATTTTCCCGTCATTTTCGCATGATTACACGATAAAAACAAACATTACAACGAGAAACAAGCGAATTCGATACAAATATTAGGTGGACACATAAAAGACGACTAGCATATGTAATATTAACAATTTTATTAATTAAATTACGACAAAAACTTGCATGATATATTCATCAGCATTTATGATCTACCTAATATTTTGATAGCAGGGATTTATAAATTACAAATATTTAATTTGAAAAAAAAGGAAAATATCATATGTAACATTATTTTATTCGAATATCTAATGTAATTCGCTTAGTACAGGGTGTGTCGTTATTTATTTTGTTGTGGTGCGTGTAAAATTGGATTTGTCTAAGTGTCAATCGTATTAGCGGGAAACGGATCTGACGTCTCGAAGGATAACAAGATGTTTGCCGACCATGAATCCAAACAGAAAGGATAAATAAAATGTTTGCGTATTAACGACATACCCTTGTGGATAGATGAATATCATACACATATAATAATATAATAATTTATATAAATATAAAAAGTATTTGGCTTTTTTTTTAGTTTAATTACTGCATTTAGAATGTGAATATCATGAAAATATATTCTAATATCGATAAATTTTATGTTTTAAAAAAGTATGATTAGTATTTTTGATGCATGCAACTTGACAGAAATGTAAAGAAAATTGCACACAAACTACACATATTTAGGCGCAGAGGTACTCTATTAAAAACAATATTCATGCCAATTGCTGATAATATAAATGATTCAACGAAGCTATTTTTAATATGAGTGTAGTTTTTGGTTTTTATCAATTTTACACACGTAGATAAAATTGAGTTAAACAACATAAAAAATTAAGCTTTTAAAGATTGTTCATAGATGTCTCTAAACAAAATTCAGTTAAAATATTTTTCAATCATGGTTTAAATGTATATAGAATCAAAATACAACTGTAAAAATTATAAAAACACATATAAATTAATGTTGTATGCAAATCATCGGCATGTCAATCGACCAAATTTTAACTAATCTGAAACTAAACAAGATAAAATCCAATCTAACCTAAAATATAAAAGGAAAAAACATGCTAACTCAATTGATCCAGCATAATATTGATTCTGTTAAAACGGCTCGTGTGTAGACAGAGCTTTATAAAATAGGGTGAATGCTATAAAGCACCCCATAGCCCCATTCCAAAGAACTTTGACGAATTAAGCAATTTTAGTCCCTCGTGAATGCCAATCTGGACAGATTGATTGGCGAATTAAGTTGCAATTGATTGTTTTCAGGTCTGAACATCGTTTCTTCAGCGGCTGAAGGTCTGAAGTCTTTCCGTTACATAAGGATATATTTCATGAAAGTTCCCACCGAATTTGATAAAAATTTGTAGAAATGTAGAGTACTTAAGCATTAATAAGAAATAGTTGTGAAGAACGAAATAGTTTTTCAGTTACTACAGATCGATGTGTTATATTTGTTAGATGAACTAACAAAATTATGTTTATATGAAACATTAATATAAAAAAATGATTGGTGTATTGGGTATATCATATTATCAAAAAAATGTTTAATAACGTGTAATAAAATATATGACCAATTTCAACCCATTAATTTATTACATAATTAATTTTTGGTCAAAGGAATTCGTCAAAATTGCTATGGGAAGAAAAATGAAACCACTCAAGAGAGTCACTGTGTCGATTAATTACATAAAAAAATCCATTAAGTCTGAAAAAGTGTTATGTAATTCTGAATTAATGAGTGAATTTTTTTGGCGAAAATTCAAGTAAATATTATAGTAAATTTGTAATTAATCACGAATTCACAATTGAAAATATAATTTTGTCAATAATTTAAATAGCACATGTTAAGCTAGTAGGTATAGTGGTAGATTTATTTTAGTCTCTTTGTAATATGTAGATTAGAGCTTATTTCAAGTTAAAGTGGTAATTTGAAAAGTAAATCTTTACACACGATTTACATCCGTATTTTAGTTTAATATGTTTTAGTTCAACTTGAATAATTTTCATTTCAAGTGACATTTAAAAAAAATGAATCAAATGAAAATTCAAATAATTTTGTCGAATTTTAAGAATTAACACATAATAGTATTTATTATTTTCGACAAAATCGAACACAAAACAATGAACATCTAGGAACTGAAGAACACGGACTCACACCATTATCACAATCGAAAATACACACATTTATCCGACAGCGCCATTTTTTCCCGATTGTCCGACGCGTCAACGGAGCCCATACAAAACGGTTTCTTTTTTCGGCGTCCCACCTCCGAGTACATTTTCGCATAAAAGGCCCGGTTGTTACGGAAAGTTACGGTGACAAACCTCGAGAATGCGCCGTCTCCAAAGTGGTCCCATAACGTAATATCGTCGAATAGACGAGCTTTCAAAAGGTGTCAGATAAACTTGTATTAGATATTAAGCCCGTCTGAGGGAAGATGGCCGGCGGCTCCGTGGCACAGCGAGCAAAGATGGCCAACTCGTGCTTTTTTTTTATGCGAGGCTGTTTGATGACTGAATTTCGCAAAGGGTATAAGTGACTTATACATGTATGATACAGAACCATTTTCTGTACTTAATTTCGATGAAAAAGGCCAAATGTGATCTTTGTGAAATTCAGTCGTTATTTATGAACGTTTTTTTTTTATGTTTGTGGTTATATGGTGATTGGTTGCAAAAACGTTTCTTTATTTGATTTTTGAGAGATTAGAAAAGTATTTTTCGAAATATCTATTTGACTGGCTTATTTCTAGTAAAAGTGTAAAGTTGATTCAATTGAAGTTGACTACTCATTAAAAAAAAATTTTTTTTACTCTCCTGTTCGAATTTTCTTAGTAATGGCGGTAAATATTGGTGCATATGAAGTCCTGTGAGTGCATGTAGTTCAGATTTTGCAGTCGTATTGGACAAATAGTCACATTGTTCATTTTTTTTTATGTGCAAAACTGAAAATTTTCTTTACATTGTTAGAAAAATCATAGAATTCGTTCTTTTTCATATTTTTAACTCCCACTATAATGCTTCGTTTATTAATTGTGACCAGAAATTGCTCGAGACTCTTTAGTTTTTAAGTCGATTGCGAACTTTTTTTTAGTATTTCCCATTTTGTATGTAGGTTATGCAAAGTATGTATTTGTTACAATTCACGAGCATTCAATAACACAGAAAAGATTCAGTGCAAAAAGATCAACCTTTAAGGAGTTTATAAATAATCTATCTATATAAAAGCAGTATTCTGTGTATGTGTGTGTGCCCATGTAACGCTAAAAAGCCGCATTGATATATTCAACTGGTCGATTACTAGTAATATATAGGTTCAAATTCAATTTTATTTATACAGATAAGATAAAAAATAAACAAATCAAGTTAAATAAAAAGACATGAAGATAAAAAAAAAAATAAAGGAACAGCCGCTTTATGCTATGTTGTTGATACATCGGCGTTAAGGGCGAACGGGGACGCATAAAGTTTTAAAGAGTCCTCCGGGCGTTCCGCTGCGGGCCCCACGATCGTATAATACGATATTGTCTGTAACGGTAACGGGGAGATCTCAATGGAAATTGAGTGTCAAGTTACCCTCGCCCGCCATAAAAAACGCACTTTCAAATGTCCAATTTTATTAGGGACATCGCGCACCCACTCTCCCCTCCTATGCGCTCCTGGTACACACTGTGCGCGTTATACAAAATTCGCACTGTACGAGTGTGCGTTGACGTTTTTAGTGTTTGTCTCTTGTTTATTCGTTTTGTATTATTGCTGTTTTTTAGTTGTGAACGATTGTTTGATCGTTGTTTTTAAATGAAGTTTTTCTAAGGCGAGTAGACCCCCCTTTAACACATGTGAATTTGATAATAATTAACTCATTATGATTCTAAAATTTAACTATATAATATAATAGCGCTATATTGTGTGTCCATGTAACGTTCCAAAACTGCGTTGATATATTCAACGGGTTGATTGCTAGTATTGTTATGATCACAATCGACGTAGTTTGTGATAAGAGTTAGTTTGCATTCATAGGTTTCATTCGCACATAATCGAAATTTATTAAGAAAATGGAATGATTTATAATCGATTTTCCACGAAAATCCCATTAAAATATATATGGTGAATATCATTATAGTAAAAAATCATGAGATTACTAATACCTATTAATTGAGATGTATTTTAAATATGTTAAGTGAAAGGGTTCATTATTACACATCTCCTTTCAGTTTTGGTGAATTTGTTCTTAACAGAGTTTAAGTAAAGCGTTTAAAAAAAATAAATCGAATATTTATTAACAGATATTCTATAAATAATCAATTTTCAATAATACATAAGATATGACGATGATATAAAATTTAATACTTTCCCTTATAAACTTCGTGTTAAAAAAATTTCACTAACTCTTACATTACATCTAAAGATTATCAAAATTCTCAACATATTTATAATCAAAATTAAACTCGAATAAAAAAATATAAAAATTCCCACATTAAAACGTATATTTGAAAAGATAGACCTTTTTTAAAAACGGTTTTGCTGTATCGAGCAGACGTCCTTTGTACCGCAACACGATACCTTTAATATCCAGCGCGTTTGTAACAATAACACTTTTATGTTTCGCATCTCCATTTATGAAATAAAACGAGCTTTTCTAGCTGTCGACGTTCGGCGACATTTCAAATTTCACAACCCCTCAACACCCCCATGGAAGAAAAAAGCATTTTAACAAGCATTAAACCACCCTCCCATTGCGCGGTATCGGGGGACGCGTAATACGAGACCTGCACACTTTCGATGACCGTGTACTTGTGATGGATCGTTTTTTTTTCTAATAAACTCTGGAAATTTAAAAGATTTTGATTTTTTTTCAAAAAATCATACATATTTTGCAGCACGCGTTACACAAACGCGTGTGTTGCATCAGATTCAACAAATTAGAATTAGAATATAGCTGTGAGAAGACGAAATAATAAAATTACAATTATGTGATTATGTATAATTTCAACTTATAACATGTTATAAATTTGTCAATTTATTAAATCTATAAAATTTCTTGATAAAATTATCTTTTCATACTTCGTTTTACGCGGTTTTCTGGAACCTATCCCCCTAATTTATATGAACTTGAAGTATCGATTTACGCGGATTTTTATTTCCTGTAACCTATTCTCCGTTTTGTATGAACTCGGAGTCTCGATTTACGCGATTTCTCCAGAAACGTATCTACCGCGTAAATCGAGGGATGAGTGTATGATGAATTTTAGTTAAAATTTTAAGAATGCTCCAAGATAAAACAGTCTCCCCTATTATTTCCAAATAAACTTTGTATACGAAAATTATCGTACACTTTTCTGGCTTTATGTACATAGGTATATTCGAATTTTATGAATATTCACAGAGGGGGGTGATTTTATTAACCGAGGTCCTCTTCTAACGCCTGTTGTTGACAAGAGGTTGAAAACGAATAAATTTTCCATTTTGACTGACGACCTTTGCTGTTTCGATTGAGGACGTTTTTTTTCCATTTATTTTCATTTTAATTTTCCATCAAAGGAACGCTCGTTAACGAGTCGAGATTGCAAAAGGGTTGAAACGAATTTCGTTCCACGAAATCGAAGCGAATTTTCGAAATATTTTTTCAATTAACGAAACGGAATTTAACGATATTTTTCTATACATAGAAGAAAATCAAAAAAATAATCACATTCCAAAAACAACTTACAATTAACGCTTTCATTTTGATTTGTTTGATACTTTTTGTATGTATATAAAAGCACATAATCGACCCAAAGTAGACTGAATCTCGAGCTATACTGGGTGACATTAAATGGCAGTTAAACACAAACAAAGTGCAGATGTAAAATCGGAAAATGGCCAGATTATTTTGATGTCGACATCAAATTTAACCGTTGTCCCTTTGTGTAATTCATAGTTAGTCAAATGTTCGTCGATATAAGGCCGTTTATATGCGATTACGCGTTTAGTAGCCATTCAATGTTGCCGAATCACATTTCCTTAACTTTATTTTATGTCCTGCAGGATTTCTATCGGGTTCGTAATAATCTTTAATGATTCACTTATTTGTATTGGAGTATTGCAAGCATAAAACGAAAGGATCTACGAATTTACAACTGAGATAAAATTGGATTATTGACGATTTTTTCTAGAATTTTATTTAATTATTAAAGCATTGAATTTGATGAGACTAGAAGTCTAAAGATACAAGTGCACTCAACTAAATCTTGAGAAAGTCATATTAAAATTCGAATATCGATTACGATTGAATAAAATATTGCAAAGTTGATTTATGTTCAAAAAATATTCGAAATTATTGTTTTTCTAGCTTTTGTGGTCGTATTTAGAGCAAAAATAGCAATAATTTCCAACTAAAGTTAAGCTTGAAAATAAAAAAAATCTTCTTTTCACTACATTTTTAATTTGGGAATCATCGACACGATCAAACAATAATTAATTTTAGGAATAATTGAACTATACTAATTGAAATACATTTAACTGCAGTTATTGAGGTATCAAATAGTGAGTGTTAAAACTGGGTTTCCCTTCTAGCAACAGTTAGCAGCAGCGACAGGGTGATTATAATATGAATAATGGGGTTTGTTTCTGCTCTACATTGAGAATAGTCTCACTGAATCTAAAGACGATTTGCACGTTGATTGCGTGATATCTTGTGAGAGTGGCTTCGTGAGATAGACACAGTTCAGTGTGAACGCAACCTTAGTCGAAACAACCAAAGGACGCAATAAATAATTAGGTTCTGGCGCCGAGCAACTAAGACGTTAGCAGTTAGCAGCTTGCGGAAGCCATTTACGACTTCCGGCCGACAAGATGGCCGACAAGATGGCCGCCTTATTCACGGGAACCGGAACAGCTAAAAAGCCCCAACCCGACACCGAGTTCGCGTTTTACAGATCCGATAGAGGTTCGATGCTTTTTTATGGGATTTGTAGAAAAATCTTGCAAATATTTATAATTCGGTCATGGCTATATGCAGATGCAAGTATATATTTGTGAAAATTTGGCTATTTCGATGCTTTTTTTTGTTCGATTCGATTTTCGATTTGTAGAAAAATCTTGCAAATATTTGTAAATTGGTCATGGTTATATACAAATGCAAGTATTTGAGAAAAAATGGCTATCTGTACATATGAAGTTTTGTCTATTCAACTGTGCTCTTTTATTAAACAGTTATATTTTTTGAAATTATTCTAATTGATGTTTTGTACATTACGGTGAGATTTTTTAATCATGTTATCAAATATTTGCGATCATAGTTGTCAAATTTTATATTGAGATAAAAATGTTGCTAAATATGTATTTAGCGACTGAAAAAACCAAGGGGTACAAGTGACTTTGCGGTGATTTCGAGAAAAGCGCGTTCAAAGTTGAGCATGCACCTACATGTATTAGGAGGAGGTCGACTGATTTGATGATATATTTAGGCACACGTTCCAAATTCGTTTATATCCTTTTGCCATCAAATAAACGAGCATGATGAATGATGAGCGAGATGGAGCTAACTTAATTATTTGATTTTTATAAAATTAAAACAAATACATTTTACAGACAAAAAAACGACCGATTGTGGTAATTTTTTAGGGTTATAATTTCACAGCTGTAATTTTTTTAATCAAAAAAATTTTTCGCGAATTTTTCTAGAATTTTTAAATGAAAAAAGGTTGAGAACGGCAGCCGGTCGTCGCAATAAATAATTTGAAGGCGAAAAAATAAAGTGGTAAGTGCGGCGAGCGTTCCCGGGATACTTTCGTGCGGTAACGGATATTTATTATGCGCGGTGTACGGTGGTAATTAACACGCCGTGGGGTTGGATCTAACCCAACTCACCCCAACAATCCCCAGGGCTGCTAAAACGGCACTTTCGAAAAAAATCCCCAAGAAAAATATCGAATTTTTACGAATTTACAGTCGTCCCCCGCTTAACGCGATTGCTTCACGCGGTATTTTTCAATGCGCTTACGAAAATCGCGTTGATGCATTGAAGATTCATTGCGTCGATGCATTTTTTTCGAAAAATATCGAATTTTTGTGAATTTACAGTCGTCCCCCGTTTAACGCGATTACTTCACGCGGTATTTTTCAATGCGCTTACGAAAATCGCGTTGATGCATTGAAGATTCATTGCGTCGATGCATTTTTTTCGAAAAATATCGAATTTTTGTGAATTTACAGTCGTCCCCCGTTTAACGCGATTACTTTATGCGGTATTTTTCAATGCGTTTACGAAAATCGCATTGATGCATTGAAGATTCATTGTGTCGATGCATTTTTTTGAAAAAATCGTATGTGTATTGAAAAAATACTGTGTGAAGTAATCGTGTTAAGCGGGGGATGACTGTATTGGTGACCATGAATTGTATGAGGATTTATATATTCTATATGATTTAAGTGAAAAATGAGTCGTTTAGAGCTAAACGTGACTAATTCCATTGATTAAGATGTTAAGAAAAAATACGTGTATTTGAATGATGCATTTTTCAAAAATTTCCTTCATTCTTACATTTTTCATAAATCATAAATATACAATATTTTAAATACACTATGTATATAGTTAATTCACATTAGAGTACAGTCAAATTTAAAATCACAACATAAGTCAAATTAACACTTTTTAATATAAGCACATAAATCAATTTTTCAAACTCCCTGTAGCAAAAAACTACCATAGACTCATTTCTTTTTAATTGTGAGTATGAATTGAAAACTAGTTAATTTGAATTGAAAAAATGAATACATTAGTAACACTTAACATCGATCATTACAGGGAAATAAACTGACCATAAATTATCAAATACTGACCAGAAAATTATTCACCACAATAAATAACAGATCAACATCGAATCGACATAAATAAGACATATACCTAATAATAGACGTACAATTCGCTGATATTCCAAAACTGTGGGACGCACCCCTTCGGGCGAGGGGGGATGGGGGGTGCGGGGGTGTTACCCCGAAACACTTTATTGCCGCATAAATTCCGTTTATCTTTATGAATATTCCGAAATACAGCGACTAATGTCAAAGTGCTCGTGAGTTATGCGCCCTGGAAACGGCCCTGGACTTTTACGATGGGGGCGAAGCACCCGCCGAGGGGCTGCGCCCCCCCGACTCATTGAGACGCTAATTGTCGCGAGATTGCATCGCAGATGCAGAATTCCCGGGAATCGCGTTGGAAAAATCTCGGGAAATTGACTAAAATGAGAATTCGAGGGAATCTTGTTGGGAAAAATCTCGGGAAATTGGGTGGAAATGGAAAGTTTTGATACGTTGTAGATGTATTATTCTCGGGATTGTGTTTAAAAAATTTTGAATTCTCGGGATATTAATTGAAAATGAAAAAAATTGCGTCGATGATACAGAATTCTTGGGAATTGCGTTGGAAAAATCTCGGGAAATTGGGTGAAGTCAGAATTCGAGGGAATTGAATTGGGAAAAATCTCGGGAAATTGAGTGAAAATGGAAGATTATGATACGTCGTAGATGTATTATTCCTGGGATTGTGTTTAAAAATTTTTAAATTCTAGGGATATTAAGTGAAAATGGTAAATTGTATCCTTGATATGGAATATCCAGGAACTTTAGATAGTAAAAATCTCGGAAAATCAAGTGAAAATGGTGAAGATTTGAGGAAATTATTATGAATTTGTGTGTTTTGTAGGTCATTATTATGATATTGAGTTTTAGTGATTGAATTAAATTGTCAGATTCTCCAATGGTCAGTGTATTTATAGATAATCGGAATTTCGAATATAATTGAACTTGAAATAAGTCCTTGAAGATAAATATGTAAATAGTATCAAAATAAAATTTTAATTTTGTACAATCTTCTTTCTAATAAAAAATAAAGTTATGGGAAATATTTTTCGAATAATAATAACTCCAACATGAGCTTAACTACTTTATTGACTTATGAGAAAAAAATGTAGAATAATTGCTAAAAAATCACAATTTTACTAATGAATTTGAAAATTGAAATATTAGAGAAATTACGATTTCACCGCTAATACGATTTCACTGCAAGATAAAAACAATCATAAAAAAATCTAACGAATTTAAACAAGAACATTTTTTCCGAATCTACAAAGAAAACCAATGTCGAATAATAAAGCGTTCTCACTCGGGTGGCGCACGCGAAACGGAAAATTCGATTATTTTTTCGTGTGTTAATTCGGAGGCGAAACGCGAACGAAATTAAGTTATAATATAATGGCGGCAATAAATAATGTGTTTTTAAAAGCGTGCACGTGAGCCCCCAATATTTTTTATTTCCCACGTGACTTATAACTCAACGGCGGTCGCTTATCAAGCGGTTAACAGGGATAAATTTATTGTTGGCGATAATTAACTTGTTTCAACTCCGAACTGAAATGCTTTCACGAAAACCCGGTTTTGTTCGAGATCAAAAAAAAGAAAGTAAGTTATAAATACAGACGGATTTTGTTTATGTGATACATTTCATAATTACTACTTTAACTTTTATGATCATAAAATATTACTAGTTGACATTGACATTGCCTAAATTGAATTTAATTTTTTCATAATATGATTTGAAAAAAATAATGAAATTCATTTTAACATTTCAATATGAATTTGAATCAATTTCAATATTTAAATTTCATTGAAAAAAAAATATATACAGTTAAAAAAATATGTGACATTAAAATATAATATGTAATTTTTTGATAAATGTGTAGTTTTAACTCGTTGAAAAAGTTGGCGTGAAAAACAAAACATTAGCGTATCGGAAAATTCATGAAAGTAAAGAAAAGGGTGAAAATTTCAGATTATGAATTTCACAAATAATGTTTTCGTTTTTGATAATAAAATTCATATGACTTAATTTAATTTTATATTTAAACTGAGGAAACATAGCTAATTCCATACCAATTACAATTAAAATAAAAAATATTTTATTTATTTTATTTCTGCCAATAAGTTTGAAACTTATTAAAATTTTGATGAAAGTTTATTTATAAATACCTATATGTTTTACTTTTGTAAACAGAAATATTTCGAAAAATGCAAAGATGATTGCATACAAATCTTTTTAAGTTACACAATAAGAAAGTAATGCAAATGGCTACATATCGGATTTCTACCTAATTACATCTATATCCGTTGATTTTCAACGGGCAACATATTCATATTTACATGCTTTTATGAAAAATGGTCAAATTAAAAAATGTGATGTGTTATGATATAATAAACAAAAGCAATAAATTTAATTCATGTTTGTTAATGTTCATAATGCATGCATGATACACAAGTTTCTTTGTTTGTGCTACATGCAACTATTCTTTCAGTCAATTTATTAAATTTAATAGTTTTCATTACAAATAACATTTTTAACAAAAAAAAAATAATTCATTTCATCAAAATTTGAATTTAAAATTTTCATTATTATATTACATTCATTTTTGGTTCGAAAACATTGTGCATCTAAAACATTTGTCGAAATATTATCATGATATGAGTGAACTATATTAATTCATTACTAACAATATGACGATCAATTAATTAATAATTAATTAACAATATTAAGAAACATTTTTTATGACTGTATAGTTTTAAAATTTGTACTAGATGTACATTTTTCCCCAAAATAATTATAATATGAATGTATCTACACAAGTCAAGTCCTCGTCAATAGTAGGTAATCAATAAAAAAATCTTATTCAAAAGGACTAATTCTTTTTTTTTATATTTTTGGACTTATACCATTGTCATAATTAAGCATAAAATTTTCCATTGTAAAAAAACCATACTAATTTCCACTAACAGACAGTTCTCACTTATCGAACATCATCGAGGTTTTCCGTACATAGCGAAAGGGGAAGTCGGGGCGGCATGGCCCTGGGTGGACAGGGGTGATTTATCTGCGGGTCGCGACCCGCCCCCCGACTTCGACCCCCATATTTCACCAGGGGTGGATATGGATTTAAAGAAATTCGCACACGTGAACCGCAATAATATGCGAGTATTGTGTGTGTGTGTACAGGGGGGTGCAGATTTATCGGTTGCACTGTTCGATCTTCGAGGAGATTTATTACTGATCATTTTTTGTATTGTTTATTTGGAATTATAAGAATTTTTTTTATTTTTTTTAATCAAAATTCAACCAAACAATAATTTTGGATCGGTCTTTTTACCTCTGGTTAGAAAATAAAATGAATTTAAACTATGAGTTGTCAAAATTTGGATGAAAGAAATTGATGTATGTATTATTGTACGAACTATAGTATGTCTTGTTTCTTTCAGCTCATAGTTGAAGGGACCTCGTGTAGTTTAAATTCGTTTTATTTTCAAACCAGAGGTGAAAAGATCGGTCTTTAATCTTTGAGAAAAAAAATTTATTGAATAATAAAATATAACATTTGTTACATGAAAAAAAGAAACGCGATATTTTTATATAAAAGCTCGCCATTAATAAATCATCAGGGATATTAAACTGACAAATTATATAAAATTAAAATTTATTACAGAACCGTATCTGTAATTCGATTTTTATGAAAAATCACCTAGAGCTGGCGACACACTACAATAATAAGAAGGAAGAGGCGATACTTTCACACAGAGAAACCGAACACCTTGTATCATTGACAATTGAATAAATAACAGCGCTGAATATTTCATTGGTGTCTTTGTTGGTCATTGTGAAGCGTTTGATTGACGCACGTCGTTCTATGCCAAGAGACTTTTCATTAAACGATGGGAAGTCGACATCTGACAGCTGTCACGTGACCAATTTTGCAATATCGAATGTAACAGAAGTGTTCTTTTATGGTCGTACGGTGTTAATTTGAAGCTTTTCTTTAAATTATTCTGTTTAAATTGACAAGCTGTAAAGGAATTTATAAAGTTGGGTTGACGTATCCGTTTTCTGTCTATACTAAAAGCTGCCTGTCAACTAAAATTTGAAGTCAAACATGAACGAAACTTATTTCAATCTATATTATAAATGCTCGAAATTTTCAGCCGTGCCTCGAACTCGGATTATCGAGCGTGTATTGTATAGCACACGCGTGTTGACCTACCGTCCTAATTCCGAAATTGCAACTTTTAACGTATCCTAATAAATATGATGATTTCCCCCATAAAATTGATTTAAATTTGACAGTATACAAAATGCATAAATGCAGGATTTATCCAAGGTGTACTGGGAAAATTATGGAAAATTGTGGACCCGTCCACACCGGGTTAAAACCGACAGACAGGATTAAGTATGAGGAGCAAACAGCTCGTGACCGGTCAAGTAGTCCAAGGGGCGTAGCAGGGTTAAAAAGAAGATAAATAACGAACCTCGGGGTCCAAGCGTCGCGCCATAAATCACGCGGGCATTTTTCACCGAAACGGGCCAACTACTACACATAATATAAAACCCGCGAAAAGAAAGGGAGAGATGTATGAACTGGGAGTTTGTAACCTTTTTTATTTTTAAATCAGATTTGGGAATTTATCGGATGCTCAATTCATTGATCTAAATATGAATTTGTCGATTTAAATGTATGTATATTTTTTCAAAGTAGGTCGCAGGTTATCTTTTTTTTAATTTTAAAAGCCGGTTTTTTAGCCTCTGGTTTGAAAATAAAATGAATTTAAATTATACGCAGTTCTATAAATATTAACTGTCAAAATTTGGGATGAAGAGATGGATGTATGAATTGTAGTATGTCTGTTTTTTTCAGCGATGTTTTGACAGCTCATAGTTGGAGCAACTAGGTGTTGTTTAAATTCGTTTAATTTTCGAACCAGATGTAAAAAGACCAGTACTAAGAGAATTAGATTAAATGTGTTGTTTAAGGATTATTAAGAGGCAAAAATGACAATCTTTATAGCGAATTCATATTATAATAATCATGCCAAATTTGTTTAAAATTAATTTAAAAGTGAATATTAAAACCCTTTCGTCTCGCAATTTTTTTTTGTTAGAGGTAGCCTCAGTTCGAAATTAATTTCGCGCATTTTTTAGAATTCATTTAGTTATAATAATTTAGTTCATTTAGAGTTATAATTATGGCGACATATTGTCGACTAACGAGTAGAACTCAAAATCAATGTGGCGACATAATGTCGACTAACGAGTCGAAAGGGAATTACTTAAAAAATTTTTTTTAATCAATCGACATTTTTTTATGTGCGTCCACGAACCTCAGATTGAAAATCACTGCTTCGTAGTGAAAGAGCGAGAGAGAAGAACGAGGACGAGTAATGTACGTGTCTCGGAAAAGTTTATCTTCATACGTAAGCGCGCGTGAATTTATAACCCCAGACGGAAAAATGGAATTGGTGTGGCACGCCCCTGACGGGTCTATCTTATCCTCAGTGCCGAAGATGGTCAGGGCCGGCTGAGGGATATATTGGATAATTTATTAACGATATAAAACGTCAGTGTATGCTGCGTCGGGATTCAGCGCCTTCGTGCTCTTGTTTTGACGGATTCTGTCGAAAATCATTTGATGACATACGAGTGAAATTTTTGTCGAAATTGAGTTATGTACAAAAATCGCTTCTATGTACGTTCATATATTTGGTGGAAAAAGGATATAAACGAACTTGGAACGTATACCGAGATATATCATCAAATCACTCGATCTCCTCCTAATACATGTAGGCTCGACTTTGAGCGATCTCGCCGCAAAGTCACTTATACCCCTTTTCCTTTAGAGTCGTCATATATCGTTTTTCTTTATTGATATGATGATTCTACCATTTATTTCAAATATTTAATTAAAAAATTGCTAATTTAACACTTGACGAAACTGTATCTAAAAACACCTTTCTAAAGCTTGTCTATGTCAATCGATTTAACGTTATTTTATGTACTCTGATATTACTATTAGTAGCTTCTAGTACTAACAGATGCTTTCTATTTTTAAAACAATTGATTAATTGTAAAAAGGGTGCAAGTACATGTAAGGATTAAAATTTAAAATAAAAAAAGATACATGTAAAATCAAGTCGAGTGTGAAGGTATATACTTAGGCGTGCAAAAAACACCCCATTAAACGTCAAACACAAAACACTATGCTTTGTATTATAATACAAAAATATTTTTGAAATATTTCAAAAGTTAATCTTTCAATATCTCAAAACGAAAAAAGATTTACCCCACTCTAAAAATAAAGGACACATCACATTGAACGAAAAAAATGTTGTCGCTTAATTTTCTCAAGTTTCGATTGTGGAAAATCCATTTTCCCATCGCACAGTGATTCCTTTACCTACTACACGTTCTGCGATCCCGTTCTCGGGATTTATGCGGCTCCATGGTGTGATTTGGCTGCAGACCCCTTCTTTTTCGGCTAATTTGTGAAGTAGAGTTTAAAAGCCGCACTAAAAGTCAGACCCTCGAAGATTAACATCGCCGTTATGCCACAGGAGAACACGACCGCGACGTATGCTACGAAAGCTTCGCGAAAATTGAGCTTCGACGTTTTGGAAAATTAATCGAAATTAAAAAAATATTGTTTTGTGTAAATATTATATGTTTTAACATGTTTTTATCGTAAATTTTACATTTTTTAAATCAAATTTGTACTTTTTCATAAGCACATATACGCCGATGTGATTTATAAAAAAAAGTTTTTCAGATTCCCCAAAGCAAAAGAATAATTTGTTTTCATTTTTGAAAAGTGTGTATTTGATTTGAAAAAGTGGAAATTTGTCTTGAAAACGTGTATATTTCACATGGAAAAAGTGTGAATTTGATATATAAAAATGCGAATCGTAATGAAAGAAGATGTACAGTAGTGTAACCATTGTCATAAGGACATAACTACAATTTGACTTGATTAAATGAATTGACGAATTTGAAGTGTAAAATGTTGCATTTTTAGTATGAAATGTAGAAATTTGAATGTGAAATGTCAATTTAAAATATAAAATGTTACAATCAAAGTGTAAAATGTCGCCTTTGAAGTATAAAAAGTTGAATTTGAAATGTAAAATGTCGCTTTTGAAGTATAAAATGTCACTTTTGAAGTCAAAGTCACTTTTGAAGTTTAAAATGCCGCATTCGAAATCCAAAAAGTCTAATTTGAAATGTAAAATGTCGAATTTGAAATGCCAAACGTCGTCTTTGAAGTATAAAAAGTCGAATTAGAAATGTAAAATGTCGCTTTTGAAGTATAAAATGTCACTTTTGAAGTCAAAAAGTCACTTTTGAAGTATAAAATACCACATTCGAAGTGCAAAAAGTCTAATTTGAAATGTAAAATGTCGAATTTGAAATGCAAAATGTCGCTTTTGAATTGCAAAATGTCACTTTTGTCATGTAAAACGAATAAAATTCACGTCCCAAATGAAAATTGATAATTATTTTTGTACCAAAAACGCAATCGGGATAGCGTACCGTTGTCGAGTGAAGCTCGGAGCACGCAGCGGCGTGCTCCAAACTGCAAACAGGCTGGCCCACAATTAGCGTGCAAGATTGATGGGGCAATCTGCTCCCGCGAAGCCTCCTCCCCGCGCTGCTCGCCTAATACTTATTTATGCGCCCCGCGTCGAAAGTGAAAAAAAAAAACCACCGACACACACACACACAGTGCCGAAAGAAAAATTGCGCGGAAAATGGGAAAATCGCCGTGGGAAATGGCGGAGTTTTCGCGGCTCGCGATTAAAAGACGGTGTACATACTATGAACTGTTGAAAATTCACGAGAATGACAAATGTCAGAGACGGATATATGAAGTATATGACGACCTAAAAGATCAAGGGGTACAAGAAACTTGGTGTTGATTTTGAGAAAGGTGATCTCAAAGCTGAGCGTGTGTTAGGAGGAGGTCGAGTGATTTGATGATAGATATATTAAGGCACACGTTCCGAATTCGTTTATATCCTTTTGCCACCAAATAAATGAGCGTGCATATGAGCGATTCCTGTGCATAACTCAATTTCGGAAAAAAAATGTCACTTGTATCCTTTGGTTTTTTCGATCGTCATATATTTCTGTCTTTCGTTAATCATGTAGATTTTTCGTAGTTAGATACACCGATAAAAATATAAATAAAAACCGATTCATTTTTCTATGTGTATTATTTATAGACTCCTTAACGGCTGATTCTTTCAGAATTAAGCTTTCCAGAATTATTTTATGCATGTCTGAGAAGGATTTTGCATTATTATATTTTACATACGACTGAAATTATACTGTTTAACAGTTTTCAAGGAGTCATTTTTGCAGTCCAGCTGCAACGAATATTATACATGGCCTACACACGTAATATGAATAGAATATAGAAGTTATAAGAGTTTGCTTTGAATAATGTTTTTTTCTTCAAATTCCCAGCGTACTGTACTAACAATACGTGTCGTTTTATATGGGAGACTCGTCAAAATTTCAGCAGTAATTCAACCGCATATGTCACACGACACTTTCCATTCGAATTTACATCATGTGCGTAATAAAAAACTTTATGAATGACATAAAGCTGGAAATTCGAAGCCAGCCACGGAACAAGATCATTTCGAAGATGTTGCGCAAAAGCACTTTATATAGAAGAGTACAAGTTAAAATTTGAAGAATAAAAAACCAATAAACCTATAATATATTTCAAATACTTTTTAATCATCTTGACTTACACCACTGTCATAATTATTGGCGCATTTATCGTTCAATAAAGTGACATGTGTTTCGTGAAATTCTGTAATATTCAAAATGGCGGAGCGGTCAAAATATTTGCTCTTCAATCAATCCATTTCAATTCAAAACAGGCAAATATTTAGGGCATAAACGTTGAGTAAGACAAGTGCAACTTGAACAAACAAACATTTGAGAAACGCTGTTATGCAATATGTGTTACCGTTTTATTAGTAAACGATAATTGCGTAAATTTGAACGACATCTGTTTCAGGAAATGTGGCTTGTTTTTGAATTTATACATTTGTATATTTTTTAAAAAATATAATATTCGTTGTTTTAAAATTGAAAAGATGTGAAAATAAGAGTTGGAAATAAAAAGCTTTGGTGGATATTGCTGAAAATCTATGGGAACAAATCCTCTAGGAGACATTTGTCTGTATTTCAATATAGCGTGGAGACATCTATCAATTATTCAGCAGCTGGAACGTCTGCTGAAGCTGCTTTCCTCAAAGAGATGGATGTCTCATGTACAGCGTGTTTCATTTCAAATAGAACAAAAATAAATCAAATTAAAAATATTTTTGTAACTACTGGAATAGAATTCTAACTGGAATAGAAGTGGAAAACCTGTATCAAAATATCAACGTTAAGTTGAATATCAGAATTGAAAATTAATCAATAGAAATAATCAAATTTATTCTGCAAATATATGACGAATGAAAAGCACATAGGGTACAATTGACATTTTTTATTGAAATTGAGGTAAGTACAGAAATGATTTTACATATGATACAGAACCTATTCTGTGTTTGTTCTGGTTCTGGTTGTATGTTGTATGAAAAAATTGTTCTATTTTTTCTGTACTTAACTCAATTTCGATAAAAAAAAGATCACTTGTACTCTTTGTGCAATTCAGTCGTCATATGATATTGACGAAATAAAAGTATAGCACAATCAATTTTTATTAATTGTAAAAACATATTCCATTCGAATTCATTGTTGAATATTGATGTGATATTATTTTCATGTATGCATATTGATATAAGGGGAATTCAGGTATATTAATATGATTTTTGAATAAAATTTTCAGGACATACTGTAGATTTAAGCCGCTTTGAGTCCGGTGTGATTTCCCATTGCAAAGTGGCGGATCAGTCGCCCAACGAGCCAGCTCAAAGCTCAAAGCATGGGATGTTGTCAGAGGTCGTAAACTCGTGTGTCATACTGCCTTAATAATTTTAATTTATTATACAATACTTAATATATAAATCGATTATGTTTCCCAAAATGTTATAGTTATGCAAGGGATTCTAATCGTTTCATTACATCGATTAATGAAAATATATTTTGATAGTATGTTGTAATTAAAAATAATAAAATGTGAAGTAATGCGTTTATTAATTGATTTTAATGTATTGAAAAAATTTTTTTTTCATAATTTTTCCGAACGATCGATAAAATTAAAGTAGCAAAAATATCGATATATTGGTATAGATGTCACTAAAAATATTATATTTTAAATATAATTTTCGTGTGCATCTATCTGATCTAAAATATTCTACACAATAAATGTCAGTTAAAAAATAAATATACAAATATTTTCTACATATTAAAAATCATAAATAACGTCACATAAGTACACATAACATATTATTCCATAATTTTAATATAATAAATCCAGCTAAATTTCTACAAAATTTAATCTATTAAATTGTGAATACAATTATATGAAGAATGAGAGGACACTCGATTCTCTGGAACACTCGATTTTAAAATCGTATATTATTTAAAAAAATAACAATATGAATACACTCGGAATTGAAAAAAATTTAACGCTCGCCAAATCACTCTAAATTAGAATTTTTACAAAAAAAAAAAAAATGCCCCTTGAACAACGTTCCTTTTCAAAAAATCAATCAAACATTTAAGCCTCGTTTAACCCATAATCCTCCGCGAAGTATATAACAGTCGACATATTCATTATAACCCCAATAATAACACGCTTAACCCTCGACGTACACGTTTTTCTGTAACTTTTTGCCTTCTTTACGGTCGAGCCGCGTCGTAATGATCGCTTTTACTGTAAACGAAACGCGAAAAATAACAATAATAATAATAATGGAAAAAAACGAAAATAAAATAAAATAAAGAGTCGGTCAAAGCGGGGCAATAATTTCAGGCAATTGCAGCGAAATAATAAATACTTGCTCGCCGCTTAAACACCGGGTAGGCGGGCGCTAATAACCGACTCGCTTTTCTCGGTACTGGCTAAGAGTACAGGGTGCTTCGAAAGTCGCTTTCGATTCGGGTTATCGTTTAATTGGATAGCGTAGGATTTTGTGAATTCATTTTTTTATGTGTTTTGAGTTATAGTTGAATCGTTATCGTTATTTATTTCAAGAATAAACTTTTAAAGTTTTGCAATAGGAATTTAAGTGACTCATTTAATTGCTATCGAAATTATTGTGTTCACATTAATAACGTTCATCGAATTGTATAAAATCAAAATCTCAGCTAACATTCGAAATGTCGAAAACTTTATATGCAAAGAATTGCATATTAAGCTGCAATTTTTCGCAAAATTGTAAGACTGACTTTGAAAATCTATTGCGAAGCTTACATAATGCACGAATATTATATGAAGTTGCAATTTACAAATATTTGTCAATGCAGCCAATATTACATGTATTCATTTTGGGCATTTGAATTATTGAATTGATTAATAATGTTGGTTGCGATGAGAAACATTTATGAAACTGCAATATTTATGCATAATTTAAAGTAGCTTTATTAAACTGATTGTATGCGAATCTCATTAACCAAAAAAAAAAAATCATTAGTTGCCCGCATTTGTCGAATTTCATAAATCAAAATCGCACTTAACATTCTTAACGTAAAAGGATACATACATATGTAATTATTATTAGAAGAAAATCTACTACATATCTAATGTGGAGTTCACATTATACACTACTATTTCAGTTGCATACTGAATATGCAAATATTTGTCAATGCAATTAACGTACTTATTTAATACTAGCGATCAATCCGTTAAATATATCAACGCAGTTTTGGAGCATAACACGGAAACACACACACAGAATAGCACAATTATATAGTTAGATCCATATTTAATTCAATACATAGTTCAATGCCCAAACTCGATACTTGTCATGTTGGCTGCATTGACAAATTTTCTTGAATCTGCAATGTCGAACATCGCATAAAAAACTAATTGTGTACAAATGTCATTAAGCAAAATTCATTATATGCATTCATCACAATCAAAATCGCACTTAACATTCGAATCTTCGATGGCTTAAATATGCAATTCTGATTCGACGATAATCGATAGACCACCCGCCGAATGTTCAAAACCAACATTGTCATTTTCGCGATGACGAAACGGAAAAGCACATCGGCTCTGGCCGTGCTCGGGCATTGTTTATGCCAAAGTGGTCATGATTGCCGGTTTGGACGCGAGGGGTCATTACCTGTCGACGCGAAACGTGCAATTTGAAGACTTAACCCGCGCTTAAACAAAGCAATACTACAGACCAAACTTGATATTATTCGTCAATTTAATAAATTTCATTAAAAAAAAAACAATTTCATATGTAAAAGTGAAGATATCTATATTATAAATACGCTAACGATGATGCTCGAAATTTTCAGCCAGCCCGTGCCTCGAACCCAGGCGTTCAATTTATTAGCCCGCGCCTTACACTCCAAACTACGCGTCGTAATTACGAAACTGCACCGCTTAATGTATATAAGGCGTAAAATCTTTTTTATTTCACACATAGATGGCAATAAACACATCCGTGGCAATACATACTAAATTTGATTGATTTCGAACTATTTTGATACACATGCGCCTAATGCTAGTCAATTGTTTTACCATTGCACTATAGGCGGGTTATTTTTGCATTATTACACTTAAAGGTCGGTCTTTTCACCTCTGGTTTGAAAATAAAATGAATTTAAACCACACACGGTTCTCTAACTACCAATTGTCAAAATCTGGGTGAAAGAGATGGATGTATGTATTGTTGTATGAATTGAAGTTGTCTGACTTTTTTGACAGATTTTAGTTGGGGAGAGTGCGTGTAGTTCGTTTTTTTGTGGCTTCAAATCAACTAAAGAACGGTCTTTTTACCTCTGATTTCAGAGTAAAACGATTTTAAACTAAACGCGGTTCCTCAACTACCATCTATCGAAATCTGGAGAAAAGAGATGGATGTATGTATTATTGTATGAACCGTAATATGTTTTTTTTTCAGCTGCTGTTTTAACAACTAAAGTAGTTTATTCGTTTTATTTTCAAACCAGAGGTGAAAAGGCCGGTCTTTAATTTTTATTTATTTTATTAACTTAAATGCATGGAGGCTATAGAAGTAGCATATACCATATAACCCTCGGCATACACACGCAATGCGAATGGAAAATACTATACAATAGTCCAAAATTGGTTTAAGGTCCTTAAAGTCTCGAGTAACGTTAAGTCACAGAAGCTAGTGTATGTATGATTTTATTTAAATGTATTTAAATTGAGCAAATAAATAATAATCGAACTGGCAAGTATTATGTCGATAAATATGTTGTAGATAAAATATTGTAATTTTTAATTATTTTTTGGAAACATAGGTCAATTGGGGGTTAAGGTTATTTCGAGTTTCCCAAATGATGTGTTATTAGTGAGGCGTGGACTTGTAGCGAATTGGAAACGTCTTTGTGGGCGAATAGGATTCTATGGACGACACGAAAATTTCTGTCATTTTCCGACTTGGCTATTGCTTAATGTTTTCGTCATAAAATTTGAATCGACCCAATCATTTTTTCCAACATAGACTTTCTAACGATCGATCTGCTGTTTGAGGAAAATTTAAATTATGTGATGATACATTTTTTAAAACTTTCTCAAAAAAAATGAATCAATTAATTATGACAATAGTGTGAGTTCACCTTAGTTAACTTCGAGATATTATAATTAACGTTTTGCGTTTGACTTTAGACATGCTTTTCTAATCACATAAAAATTTAAAAATTCGAAATGGTTCAGAATAATCTGAATGAAAAACACGATTATCAATTGTTTTCAATATTCGGATTAACACCATTATCATGATAAAGATCATAATTATGTCGAGACTTCTTAGGTACTTCTACAAGATTTTCACCATTTCGATTAAAAAATTTTCAAATATTGCATCTCGAGTCCCGAGAATCGAATAAACTGAAAATTTTTCTTACATGAATCAAGTCTAATATTTTCACGCGTTGACGAAAAGAGTGAAAACAAGAAAATATGCAATCCTATTAAAAGGATGATGTGTGAAAAAGCGTTGTAGGGATTCCATATGACAACGTCCACGAACCCACTTAAATTACAAAGCATGCTCCACGACAGCCGATAAAAGCAAACATAAATCCATGTTGGGTCTAGAAGTGGCGATCTGCAAACTTTCCAAGCGACCCTCGCGCCCTTTTTCCCATTATTCGAATGACTACAGTGAGGGATGACTCGTCTTATTCATATTCGTTCTGATTCGTTGATTTTAGCAAAATTTTGAATAAACATCGAATATAAAATCGATTTGACGACTGAAAACGCCAAGGGGTACAAGTGACTTCGAGAAAAGAGCGCTCAAAGTTGAACATGTATTAGGAGGAGGTCGAGTGATTTGATGAAATATTGAGGCACACGTTCCGAATTCATTTATATCCTTTTACCACTGAATAAATGAGAGTGCATAGAAACGATTCCTGTGCAATTTCAGTAAAAATGTCACTTGTACCCCTTTGCTTAAAAAAAAAACGAATTAGGCCAATAGCCTATTTCACACGTTGCGTCGAACGCGTGTTATGATATATTTAATGGCGTTCGCCATTGTTGAGTTTCGTATGAAAAGAAACGGGCTTCAATTGCGGTGCAGTAATATCTCAAAAAGCACCACCCCTAGTTGTGGATAATTGGCATGCAAACACCCCATTATGGCGAGGATTCCGTTTTTTCTTGTTCCCTTTTCGTTTTTGTTGTTCGTGTGAAAAGGTGTGAAGGGAATCGAGTCGGATGTATAGGGGTTGAATATTGCCAGGATAAAAAAAATCTATAGATATAAATAAAAAAATAAATTTCTTATACATTCCTTCACCGTTTATTCAATTACGATGAACATCTTCAGAGTCATCGTATACGTATCTGTCAAAAATTTGCATCGATACATTTTACAATTTACAATCGAATATTAAACGTGTGACATATTGATTTTCCGCCATTATTAAGAACAATTTAAACCCATGAAGTTATTTAATATATTTCAATACATATTTTGTGTTATTGTATTCATGAATATTATACAAAAGATCACAGATAATTTTTTCAATTTATGGATTTGATTATCAATTTTCAATTTTTGGATTCATACAATTGTTACAATTAGGGAATAATATAAAATAGATCGTATTGAATATATCAAATTATATTCGTATTAACAATAGTTTTTTTTTATTTATGAAAAAAATGAGGATGTATACTTTTGTATGTAAAAAGATACATAAAGAGCTTTGCGAAATTTGATATCAAACAAAAATAAGTTTACACAAAGGGATTACTTTTATACAAAAATATTCGAGATCGTATTACTTTGAGGTGTGAAATGGAAAAAAAACAACACTTTAAACTGAAAAAACAATTCGCAAAGGAAAATTTCTTAAAATTATATATTATTTAAAAAAAATCTTTAAAAAATTTCAAGGAAGAATATAATCTCGAGGCGTTTTAAGTACGCAACAAAGAAACAGAACCATTGTTTCGCATTTTATTTTTGTACACATTTGTAAATAAATTATTTCAAGACAGCTTTTTTGACGCACTCTGTCGTTCAGACGAAAACAATGGACGATTTTGGCGTAATGATACACCGAGCATTGGGTTATATTACAGCTTTTATTATTTATGTACGACGTGTACGTGCATACGTCTTAATAAAGGAAAATTTTTCACATCTTCCAAATTGGCCGTTTCGTTTTTGAAAACGTGCCACGTTGTCGTGAACGTCTTATGAAATTTAATTTAATTAAAATTTTAAACGAATTAAAAAGTTGAAGTATTTGTGGGATATTCTGTGGAAAAACATTATAGATCGAGTTAGGTTAGGTTAGATAAAGTTTTCGTTTTGTTTTTTATATTAGGTTAGATCAAATATCTTACTAATTGGATAACCTAAAAGTACTGAAGTTTTATTGATTAATTATAGACGCATTTGAATTTGGACAATTAGTTTTTTGTCTTACAATTAGTGTTTTTGATTACTCAAGAGTTCTTGGGTCTACCTAATACATGTACAAAATAAGAAAACTTTTTAAAATTGAAAGATTAAAAAAATGCATCCATGTACATATGTTATGTAGTACTTCATGGTAACATTAGAAAGTACAAAAGGCATCTATTGAATTTGGTAATTGATGTCTTATTTGATCTATTGTTCGAAACAATCAAACGACATAAATAATAATCACGATTATGTCGTGTGAATGGAAGAACATAAAAATAATACATAACAATTTTCACGATTTTGACTACAATTATTTTCAATTTCGAAACCTAATAAAACATAATTCATATCTATCGCTATATTATCCACTTTTTTATTATCGTATAAAAAAATAACGATATATATGAATACTTCAATAAATAATAATATACATCGAAGTACTAGCTGGAATGTTTTGAACTTACAATTAGCAAAACATAAATGTCAAATACCATAAAGATTCAAAATTTAAATAAAGGTGATCCTTCTATAACACAACGATAGATTCCATGTAATATGATTTGAATTTAATGAAATTTGGCGGAAAAAATCACTATATTCTAATTTCGTAGAAATGAAATTTAACATTTTTAAGAAGGCAACCTAATGTTATTAGATAAAAAAGGATATGCTATAAAAATCGAACTATAGGAAGTATCGTAAATCATTAAATCAATGATATGCAGTTAATCTGACTGCAAATTCTGAGTTATATGCAGTCAGTACCAGTAGGATTGCACGACTGAATATAGCCCGATATTCGCAATCGGATCGACTGTATATAGCTCAGTATTTGCAGTCACATGGATAGCATTTAGCCACATTTGTAAAACAATTCCAAAAAAAACAAATGAAAATCGAACTGAAAAGCTGTAAACGAACGCGTCAAAACAAAATCACAGCGTGCCGCAAAGAAACGTATTCTTTTGTGATCATCGTTAAAATTCACGACCGATCAAACAAATTTCTTTGAAATGGACGCCATTTCTTTTCTAAACGGACACATTAAATTGATTTACCGGTTTGCGCAAAATCGACGGACATGTTTACAAATAACGCATCTATCTTTGGTCTGAAACGTTTTTTTGTAAATTAGTCAAATTGAGATTTCATTCGATTTAATTTCACCATTGATTAACATTGTTTTCACAATGACAATACAAACACAATTTGAAGCAATTGTATAAATATTTGACAATTTTGAAACGTTTTCTCACAATAGTTATGACATAGTTGACACTTGTGCACTGTGTGCATAGAAGTCTTCAAAATTGTGCAATACAGGTTTTTTACTCCAAATTCATATTTTTCAAGTCAATAATCGTAATTTGATGTACTTGTATTAAACTAGAACATTAATAAATTTTCATTACAGAATAAAACTAGTATTTACAATTGTGCAGAAAAGTAAAAAATACAACCTTTTCATTAAGAAACGTTGCATGGTGCAATGGTAATTCGAGTGTTGCACTCGTGTCATTGTGTCGAGTGTGAAAATTACAAGGCTATAAAATAATAGGCGGACAGTTTGAGAAGCGGTTGTAACGAGCGCAAATTATACAGTTGGGTTATACTTGGTACGTTTCGTTTCGCACTCCTGTCACGTCTTATTATTGAATAAATTATGTTATAATACACTAGGTGGGGCTATTTTGCGCCAAATAGGAAAAATATGATTTAATATTATATTTATTTAAAAAAAATATTATTAAATTAATTATGTTTTATTTTATTACAACAGCTAGGCTCTGTTAAAGTTTGAAAGTGTTCCTATGTTGGGGGAATTTTAGGGTAGATATCTATGCTAATACACTCATCCCTCGATTTACGCGGTAGATACGTTCCTGGAGAAATCGCGTAAATCGAAACCGCGTAAATCGAGACTCCGAGTTCATACAAAAACAGAAGATAGGTTCCAGGAAATAAAAATCCGCGTGAATCGATACTTCAAGTTCATATAAATTAGGGGGATAGGTTCCAGAAAACCGCGTAAAACGAGGTTCGAAAATAGAATTTTACTAAGAAATTTTATAAATTTCATAGCTCGACGAATTTATAACATGCTTGAAGTTAAAAGTATACATAATAACATAATTGTAATTATATTATTTCGTCTTCTTACTGCTATATTCTAATTATAATTTGTTGAATCTGATGCAACATACGCGTTTGTGTGACGTGTGTCACAAAATATGTATGATTTTTTAAAAAAATATTTTTTTTACCGACCGCGTAAATCGAAGGATAAGTGTAAATATATATTTTATTTAATTTTGATTAAGTATGCGTTGAAATTCAATGGTGTAAGAATGTACAGTAAAATTACGTAATATGTTGAATGCTGAAAAATATATATGGCATATTTTCGCCACGAAAGCTTTACTATTTGGCGAAAAGTACGTCTCATAAATTATCCAAGAGTCGCTCTAACGACTCCAGTCTAGGTGGCAATTTCAATTGCAAAACGTGGCAAAGGGTGAAACCCCGTCAATTTTGCATAATAGACTACGCCACTGTGCTCGAAAAAAGTGTCTGGGCTTTTCCTTGACATCTACAGTTGAGATTTCGCTGTTTTTTGAAAATTTAAATTATTTATAAAGCAGTATGAGTGCTTTCGACTGGGGACACTTCTATGTTCATCTATATTATACAATTATTTTTTTAAACTTAAATTCATTTATTTCTGAAAAAAACTTGAAATTGAAATTTTGACATTTGTAAAGAATATTGTTTTAATATCGATTCAAACACAACTTCTATAATAGGGATAACAATTAAAGAAAAATGTATTTATGTATATATTAGTATGCACTGTGTTAGGCATGATGTTTTTAAAAAACTGAATATCAGTAATTGAAAAGAGTTTATTTCATAAAAGAAAAATAATTTCTCATAAATATTTTTCTGAATATTTATTCTATTTACTTCAAGACAATTAGTTCACCGAACAGTAATTTCAACATCGTAATGATAGAATCACTTCTGGAGACTTTTCATAAACAATCATCACTTAAAAAATATAGACAAATAATTTCATCACTGCATATGCCACTTATAGTCTATTGTTAAGTAATGTAACATCTGTGATCCAAAATTATTTTCTTTCAATGCAAATTTACAACATTCATATTTATTTCTATAAAACATTTTTTAGTGCAAATTCACTTTTATTTTAAGAAAATATACATTTATTTGTCCAAACACACATTTTATATAAATTTAATTTAGACCCCCATTTTTCCACATAAACACAAACTTTTTCAACGGCTCACAATCAAACACGGCAGGATCATGTAACTAACACACATTTGCGCACAAATTCAGAGACATAACACGGAATTAATCGCGTCTTTGGAGACGAACCGCAATTAGTGTAACGAGCGACTTAAACTGCGGACTTAACTGCCTCAGAGCTGTCAGTTAACCGCCTGCAGGCCCCAGTTTACGACCCAGCCCTAATTTACAACCTCCCTAGCTCTATTTATGTCGCTATACATACGTGTGTAGTTTACACTGTGCACTTTACAGGAACAAAGTAGGGGCACGGGTCGACTGAAAGAAAACCGTTCTTCTTGTTTAAAGAATTAATGTTTTACTCGTTTTTTTTTTAAGTGTTTTTAGAATTGTTTGATGTTTATGCTCATTTACGTATGTTTGATCAGGTCTAGTTATGCTGTGACGTCATAAAATAGCTGTATGATTAAGTATGTACATAAAATTTTTAACTTTTGACCACTATTTACGTACATTTTTTAAATGAACTCAAGCTTTTAGTATTCTTACACAATATTTTTCAATATTGAATCAGATATAATATAATATAAATGATTTAAAATTGAAATAGAAACAGTTTGTTTTGTGATGGAAATGATTAATATTGTTGAAGTGTAAGTATTTTATATTTGTACAAAAGAATGGTATGGTTAAGTTAGGTTATTTTTTTCATGTCTTATTAGATTTGTGTTAGTTTTATATTTGATCAAGTTTTGAGGCATTGATTCATTCCATAAGTGTCTAAAAAAGTACATATGTAGTGTGATTCCGGTATAGATGGCCAGTCAGCGGTATTTTTTTCAAAAAATTGACAATTATCATTATTTTTGCACTTAATTTCGATGTCTAGTAATCACAAGAAATCCAATAATAACAAATATAATAATTTTTGTCATTTTTTGGAAAAAAAAAATGAGTGCAGACCATCGTCTCCCATATGGCCATCTATACCAGAATCATTCTATTGATATGAAAACTTCACATTCCACCGAAAAAGTTTAATTAGAAACACAAAAAATTTAATACATCAAGATGTTTTTACACTAAAACGCATCTCAATCTACTACCTACCGAATTTATTTATCTCCGGAGCAAACTTCCCGCCAAGATTATATTTGTTCGGTGTTTAAACGACAGTTAACCCTCGCGGGACCGTCGAACATTCGGCTGACTAAAGTAAGAAGGGAGCCCGATATGTGTCGGCGCGTTTTATTGGCGAGGCACACGACAAAGTTCAAATCGGAACTTATTTACGGAAACCGGATCGTAAAAACCGGCGTTAAATAGCGCGCGAAACTCCCCGGGACACGTACTCCTAATAAAACCTAGGGCGTATCGTAAAAGTTATGATGGCGGTAAGAGACTGATACATTTTTCGTCAGGGATCTTGAGGGATGCTGCACTCAAGATTGGGATTTTCAGGTGGGTTTTTAAGGGTTTTTTATCTTTGTGAATGTTCAGTCATTCATGTGTTAAGTTTCTTGTATCTGGCTGATCTATGTCACTTGTATAATGATAATTTTTTGAGATTATCAAACAGATTTATATATAATATATAAAAGTTGCAGTTTTGTAATTGGGACGCGTAGCTCAGAGCGTGGACGGTGGGTTAATAATCTGCAGGCGCGGGTTCGAGCCACAGCCGTGTCTGAAAATTTCGAGCATCGTTAGCGTATTTAAAATATAGATTATTCTTAAACTAGGGATCGACCCGTTGAATATATCAACACGCAATTTCGGAGCGTTATATAGACACATAGATACACATAGACACATAGTCACACATACACAAACAGAATAGCACTATTATATAGTTAGTTTCTATTGAAATTTAAGTCACTACTAAAGAAATGTTTGAGTATATCGTCCATGCATAATATGGGCCCATAACCTGTTGTTTTTTATGTCAGAGTTGGGGATGAAAATTCATGTACATACAAAATTGAGCAAAATGCAATTATGAAAACGAAAGTCGATTCTTTTCGAAGCTTAACCCTGCGGCGACACGGAAATCCAAAGCCGTGAATTATCCCTCACTTAGCGCGACTCGAGATTGGCGGTGTAGGGTTAACCCGTCGTATATCAGAGCATCCCGCAAGGGGCTAATTTTGACATCCCAACCCCAAACCCACCCTCATCCACTTTTACTTCACCCTTAAATTTCTCCCACTATGATACACTCAATCTCACTAGTGTTCATTTATATCAACTCCATATTATATTATTTTAACTGTCACTTTTTTTAAGTCAATCAGTCACTTACATAAGACGACTGATAAAGCTAAAGAGTACAACTAACATTTTTGCCGAGATTTGTACACGAATCGCTTCTATGTACGCTCATATATTTGGTGGCAAAAGGATATAAACGAACTTGGAACCTGTACAAGATACATCATCAAATCACTCGACCTCCTCCTAATACATGTAATACAACTTGTCCCTTGTCCTTTCCAGTCGTCAATTAGAATCTTTCTTTCTTTCAACTAATATTTCTCTATCGAATTAATCCAGAGCGTTTTTCTTACTAAAATCAGGATTTCTTCGACCTCCACCTAATTCCTTCCACCACAGCCTCGTTTCTTCCAAACCATCCAATATTTCCCCTCCCCCATCGCCCCTCGCCATAGGTCGGAAGCGTCGGTCCGGGCGTTGGTAACTCATAAAAATAATATACGACCTCTGTCATATTGCGGTAACACTTTTATATGCCTTTTTGCAAGTTGCCGTTTACTTTCCGCGTAACATAAATAACGTTTTACTTCCACATTACGAGCGAACGCGGCCACACTTTATAGGCTCTCGCCTCGGCTAGAAAAGATTCTCAAAGATATAATATAACCGAATTGTGTGTGTCTGAATTAATTTTCACTTCTGACTCTTATATTTATTCATTTTTACAGGAATGGTTCTAATTTTCTAAAAAAAAAATCATTAATTTTAAAGTATTTAGTTAGGATATTTGAAGAGTAATTAACGCACGAAGTACAGTTCTAAAATTGATCTAATTTAATCGACACAAACGAAATGAAAGATTTATTATTAGGATTGATATATGAAGGGATAATTTAACATTTTTTAATCAAATCGATAGAAATAAATCTAAAAAAGACGACATTTGCCTCTCGCTATGATGCGACAGAATTTGAACTCAACATAACGAAGACATTGAAGCATCTCGATTTGCACAAATTCTTTATAATCTTAAGCTATCGGCTAGATAAATGCACTTTTGACCTAATATAGTTATTTGCCTTTTTATACACTGCAATAAGATTTTGATTTACTGTGAAAATTGAACTCTATTGATTATGTTCATCCATATAATGAACGTTGCGATTTAACATAGTGTGGACGACTCATTACATTACGATTATATCGAATTTATAATTGATTTTTTCTGTTGATATTCGACATGATATATACTCTATTATTTTCTGTCTTGTACGAAAAAAAATCTAAAAAAGTTATAGGTACACAAAGTACATGTAACACAAAAGTGTCGACGGATCGCTTTCAGAGTCGGTGATGTTTTCGCAATGCTCCTATGGGTGTCGTAGAAGTGTTAAAGGAAGAATGGAACTTCTTTTTTCATACATAACATACAAATATATATATAATACAGCATGTCCGAGATGTGTACCTAAGTGCTGGAAAAGTACGTGTTCCCCGTCGTTCCCGTTTGTTCCCGAAGATGTTACTTAACTTTTACGAGGATACGTGTGTCGTCGTTTCGAAAGGGTCTTGTTTAAAATGGTTTTATTTATTTTCCATATGTCGTTTCGCGGTGTGTAAGTAAATACATGTTGATTTAGTCGTAGAGGAAGTTGAAGATGCGATAAAGTTAGGTTAACACAAATTGGGGTGGAAGTGCAACGTTACAATCACTAATGAAGCAGGGTTGAAATGCACGATATTTCAATGAGATTTGTCTATAATCTTATTACTATGAACTAGTACAGTCAGCCCTCGTTTAAAGCGATTACTTCATATGGTTTAATTCAATACGCATGCAATATTTTTCCGATTAAATGCATTTACATAATAAATCTTATTATGAATGATCATGTCTATGTGTTTTTTCAAAAAAAATGGTACGTGTATTGAAAAAACCATGTGAAGCAATTGCCTTAAACGAGGGAAGACTAAAATAATAGCACAAGCTTCTTGTTTGTGTGACGATTATTTTTTTGACAATTCCTACATTACGAATCAAAAAAGCCACTTCGTTCATACAATATTTCATTTTAGATTGAAAGATATTACATCAATTTTTTTCTCATCTTCCTATAACACGTCCTGATATAACACGGAACTTAATATCGAAGGTAGAAAATTAGATGTGTGTATGTTTTGAAGTCTACCTGATTTCTTGTTGTTTGGTCTGAGACTTCAATATATTTATAAGATTATCAAACATTATATTGATGACCTTGACATTCAATATTATATAATAACACTTGTTTTTGTAATTTTATATATTTTTTTCAAACTTTTTTCTTTCAATAGAGACACGTAAAAGCTTTTCTGAAATCGAATCTATTTGCGCGGCCTCTCATTGTTTCAGCTATTTTTACCTATTGTTTTTTCGTCAGATTTTTTTCCTGACTGTCGGGTATTGGCGAAAATGGTATTAGACGAAATCCGAAAGCGAAAAAATAAATAAATAACAAAAAAAAAACGAAGATGGCGGAACGTTTCATTTCGAACGACTTTCGCGCCTTTTTCAATTTTGACAGTTCACGTCGCGAACCGTTCACTTCTAATTACGTGACAGACAAATCTGTCAGACACCTCGTTCGTTTGAAATCTCTGTAAATTGTGGTTCTCAAACCTTTTTCTCGAAGGGTTTTGACGTTTCGTCACAAATTAACGTTTGAGGTTGAATTGTGTCAAATTCCATTCGATTGTGACAATTTATCATTCTAATTTTCAAATAGTAGTGTATATAATTAATTAATTTATTTTATTATCATTATAGAATAATTGGTAAATATAAAAATAATTATATCGGAATGTAATATGATATTTGAATTTTTTGAAATTGTGTAGAAAAGGATGTAATTCTAAATAGTGACAGATAGACATATATATTATTATGATTATATCATTGATATAATATCATTATCGATCTAATTGCATACAAATCTTATTTAAAAGCATTAAAAAATAATACAGAAACAAGATTTTTTTTTATTGAAATACATAAACTGCACACAACCAACTATTAGCAGACGCAATATCTGCAAATAACCACAATCGAAAAAATGAATAAATAATTTAAGTCGTTTTGAAAATTTAATTTGACGACTGGACAGCACAAAGGGTAGAAGTGACCATTTTTTATTATTATATTATTTGACATAATATCATTATCGATCTAATTGCATTCAAATCTTATTTAGTTGCATTAAACAATAATATAGAAACAAGATTTTTTTTATTGAAATACTTAAAATGTATACAACCAACTATCAGCAGACGTAATATCTGCAAATAGACAACCGAAAAAAATATTTAATAAAATAATATAAATCGTTTTGAGGTTTGAAAATTTAATTCGATGACTTTATAGCATAAAGGGTACAAGTGATTTTTTTTTTATCAAAATTTAGTTAAATATAGAAAACGGTTATGTATCATATCTATATAGAACGATTTTATGTACTTAATTTCGATAAAAAAGATCACTTGTACCCTCTGTGTTATTCAGTCGTCATTTAGGAGTCGCCAACCCTTGCACAACCGGCAATGACTAAATTTTTCCTCTTTTGTTTCACTATTCGGTGCGAATAAAAATAATTTGGTTCTTGACACAAATTAGTCACGCGTTCACAATGAATTGTTAAGGTGGGGAGGTTAAGTTAATTACGCGATGAAACGAGGAAAGGCGAGTTGAAAAAAATACTGACACGAGGGGGATGAAAACGGCTTCCAAACTGCTTAATTTTTTAATAAATTATAATTCCGTTTAATAAAATTAGAAAAATATTTTGAATTTACTTAAAAAAGTGTTATATTAATGTGAAATGTTCATATTGTATTTTTATTTTGAACATATTATTCATTAGGAAACTCAATATTTCGCCTGTTAATATATTTTAAAATAACGTAGATTCATAATTTAATCTATATCCCGAGAATTATTTTCTTAAAATGAATACAATAATATTCTTTACCCTGAATATATTTCTTAATTTTTGTGTTTTTGGGAAAATTTGTTGAAACCAATTATAGAATATCTCAATTTTACGATTATTAAAACATACAGTTGTCTAAAAACTATTGAGGGCTAATCATTTCACTACTTAATTTAATTTTTTTATTTATTTCAACATGCAAATGCCCAAACATTACATACCAAAATAGTTAACAAGAGTTGCAATCAGTTCTTTAATCACGAACAGTCAAAATCTGTTTCTGTTCCGCAGATTTTTAACAGTTTATAGTGGAAGGAATGACTCTAATTCTCTAGTCTGATTAATCTGATTCTAACTAAAGCAGCTGAAAATCAGTCCATAGTCAATATGCATACGAAAAACACTTATCGACCCGAATAGTCTTCTAAAATCACATTATTTTGACCCGCACCCGGAAAAGTTGCCAAGGCTGGTTCTCAAAAACCTCAATATATAAATTTTTCTGTATTACAACGTCACAGAAAAAATTAAAAGCCACTTCATTACATCGTTTACCCTTCATGCCGAAAAAATTCTAATAAACCAAAGAGCGAGTCGGTTATAGCGCGATCAACCGCGCCTAATGGCCCCCATACATTTTCGTAACGCTCCGATCAAAAGCCGTTACTGGGGAGACTTGGGGCCCTCTATTTTACAAACCTCCCCCAAATCTACCCCTCGAATTAATATCTCGTAATTTTTCATTGCGTTCGGGACCGAGCCGTCACCCTGCGAAAATGAAAAATTAAGCTATTAAGAACGAGTCGTTTTTTTGATCTCGCCATCAAAAGGAACAAATGAGCCCCTAAATTAATTTGCATGAATTCGTGTTTTTTTTCCCTCCTCCGAACTTATTTTCCCTTATTTTTTTCTTATTTTTAAGGGTTAGGGTAGTTAGGTGCTTTTTCGGGGACGTGATTCATCACACCTCGTTGCCGCGACAAATTGAAGTGTTGATGCTGAGGATTAATTCTATTTTGAGAAATTTGTCTTAGAACCGGGTTTTATTAAAAGTAGGGAATGGAATGGGTTATTTTTTAGTTTGAAGAAAAAATACGGCCAAATTCTTACATTCGATTCCTGAAAATTTTTATAAATAGGTTCCAATTAACTAATATTTCGAATTTACTGCGAAAATATTCTTTTAGTTTTTCGGTCAATTGTTAATAATTTGATAGTGTTCTTTTATATATTATGTTAAAATGTCATCTCCATGTGTCATCTGTAAAGTGCGGGAAAAAAGAGATTTAGTAACTGGTGAGATAAGGGTTAGTTTGCCCATCGGAAATTAAAGTGATCAATCTTTCTAGGATGTCATCACAAAGTGGAAACTGTTCACTTTTATACGTAGGTGACAAGTTTCAGACATTTTTTTTTGGTTCAAATATATAAAATCATCAAGATTATTAGAATTTTTGCATATTTACTAAATATTTTTCCAAATATAGACGAATAATTATTGAATATAAACCATTAAATTCATACAAATAAAAATGAATGTATGTATTCTCATAGTTGTTTTACCATTTATATGTGTACAGATGGGAATATTTCTGCATCATTAAATTATAAATTTTATAATCGAAATTATTCTGGAAGTTTATCGTTCGACAAAGTGCCCTTTGTTCACCAAATTGCATCAAGCACATTAAAAATAACCTAATTCAACAAATTTCAACAAATATCCTACATTTTTTTTATTTTTATCATAAATTCCATACAACAATCCACAATCAGCTCAAAATTCATACAATCTCGAGCAATACAACAGCTACCTATAAAACGAACAAAATAAAATACACCCAATTCTCGTTTTACACGGTCTCAAAATAACACGGTTTGAAAAAATGAAAATTTTTTTTTTTTATATGATTTATTTGGTCTAACACGGTTTGTTTGAACTCTATTTTTACACAGTTTTTGCTGGTCCCTATCTACCGTGTAAAACGAGAGTTGGGTGTACATATAAGAAATTCGAAATCGGCAACCGTTAAACAAGCCATAGATCAATTTCGAAAAAGGTCGCCTCTGTATCGCCATTATCGAAATTGGAGTCGGAGGGGGGTCACAAGTGTCCCGCGTAGATCCCGATCGGATGGTGACCCCACGGACGGTCAGCGCAGTTCCGATTTTATTGTTATGGCCACATCAAATATCCGTCGTTTTATTATGATTTTTATGGGGGGTCGCGATCGTAAAAGTCGCCCGAAGGCTCAACGCGCTCATCTCGAATGCCTAAGGGTAGTTTCCATATATTTCTTCGGTTCGAGAAAGTGCGTACGATTTTATACCCCCACGGTTCGAAAAAGTGCGTACGATTTGATCCCCCCCAATGTTTCTATGTATGAAGAAAATTCGTGCGATTTGATACCCCCCCGAGTAGTGATAAACTTTCAAGCTAAGTTCGCTAAATTGACGTGTGATTTGTGAATGTAGAGGGGAGCTTTATCGATTTTTCAAAAAGAATTTGGATATTGGTGTATGGAAGAAATATTAAGTATACCTACATATATTATTTATTTTTTTGAATTTGGACAAGTTTAGGTTGGTCTTTTTAGCTTTGGTTTGAGAATAAAACGAATTTAAACTACTTTTACTTTTACTTTACTTTTAAACTAAGGTCCTTACTTAATTAATTTTATTTTTTCGAATTCGGAAAATTCACTTGTTTAAAATTTGATTACAGTGTATAAAACTTCTTCAAAAACTAACATATACAGTGATGTGTGAACGTAGACTTAAGCAGCATTCACATAGACCAATTCACTTTTGGTCGTCATCTATCGTGCTATGTTTCATGTACTCTATTTTATATATACCTTGTTTATTTTAGTACTTTGATATATTAGGATAAATAGTAAATAAAGTATATTAGACTGGACATGATAGAAAAGTAGCTTTAAGCCACATTTATACCTCACTGAAAATATCAGAGTTCAATGATTATTTTTGGTATTAGAAAATAATTATATAATATAATATAATGTATTAATTTGATTTAAAGACAATTTTTAATCACTGATTTTTTTATGCAAATAAACCGGACATTTCTATGTGAATGCAGCCTAACAACACAGACAGAGGAAAAACAAAGGGACATCGATGAATTTGGAATGCCCGCTTAAAAGTGGAAAAGGGCCCGGTTGTTCACACGATACGAAAACGTGTGTTCCTTAGGCGGCCATTTGGATTCGGCGCGCGTCCGCCATTTAATGGCCGCCGGGCTAAGCGGCCATTATGGCGCCGACGGGCGTGCGATGCGAATGTGCAATAATAAATAAATTCGTCAAACTGCAAGACATCGCCTCGACTATAAAGCCGAACAATAAAGGGGCACATCCCGATTGCGTCCCACTCGGTTTGTTTAGGTCCGACCTGACTAAGATGGCGGAAAATCGCGGTCGAATGACGCCATTTTGAAGCGTTTCAATGACTCGATTGGCGTTTGAAATGTTTTGGGTTGATATTTGTGTGATCGTTTGCAGATTTGGGTCAGGTTTAAGGATGTATTAGGTTAGGTCAAGTGTCATATGAATGGTCCCCA
This sequence comes from Cheumatopsyche charites, assembly GCA_024721215.1. Classification (NCBI taxonomy): domain Eukaryota; kingdom Metazoa; phylum Arthropoda; class Insecta; order Trichoptera; family Hydropsychidae; genus Cheumatopsyche; species Cheumatopsyche charites. Next base: position 999,898 of record CM045577.1, on the reverse strand, counting down.
ATTACACCCAACTCTTGTTTTACACGGTTTGAAAAAATGAAAAAATATTTTTTTACACGATTTATTTGGTCTAACACGGTTTATTTGAACTATATAATGAATATCGCGAAATAAAAAATGTCATTTTTTTTACACGGTTTTTGTTGGTCGCTATCCACCGTGTAAAACGAGAGTTGGGTGTATAACAATTATGTTTGATTTAATATTTTGTATTTGAATCAACTTAGATCAGTATCTTACTAAAGTATAAAAATACTAATGACTAATGATTTCGGTTTAATTCGAATCAGAATTGTGGTAAGTACATATTTCATCGATACATGAGAAGACAGACTCAAAGTATAATTACTGATTCAAATATTGACAATTAAAAATCAATATTATACATATAAATGATATTGATTTTTGAAATTAGAATATTTATTCTTCAAATTGCATTTGAATACAAATAGAATTAGTTCAAAATACTCGACAAACAAATGCAAACAATTTCATTGTCTGAATCTATTGAATTGCAACGGAAAACAGGATCGGCGCCATCTTGCTTCGGCGTAGGTGGTCGGCGCCGCTGTCCCAAGATGGCCGCCGATGACAGGTAAGATGGCCGCGGACATAACACGCGACGACAATAAAACCGCAGACTTTGTCGAAGCTCAAAAGACCACCGGCCGAGAGACCAAAAGGCGACGAAATTTATACGCTTAATGGCGGCCATTAGCGGCTTTGGCGGAATATGGCCGCCGAACGAATGTTTTTGATCTGCAAGCTGAGTCAAAATGACGTGACGATGTGTACAAGAGAAAATAACAAGAATCAAAGAAGTTTTGTATTTTAGTCGACGCATATAAGTAGTAGAATCGTCGCGATCTAGCTACACATTAAAAATTGTATATGTGTTACCTACATATAGTTTACTCTCAATCTTCCAAAAAAATAGTTGCAGGTATGTATATGATTGATTATGAAATGGATTAATTGAGAATTTAAAGTAGGTGAGTCCATAGTGATGATGTATGCAATTTTCTTTCCAAGAAGAATTTTTGTTGCATAAATTTAAATCCGAATTCATTTTGTCATGAATGAATTTGAATTGATTCGATTATAATTTGCATTAGGTGTTAGTTGTACGTGTATGAATGTCATCTCTTATGGGTTCACCCCATATAAAACTAAATTTATTTATTATTTATTTAATTAAACTAAGGCATAATGGGTTAAGTGAAGATAATTAAGGAATAAATATTCGAAAAGAACGATCATATCAAATAAGAAATGAATCATATGACTCTCGCCAGGATCTATCAGGATTTCAACATAGCATCGTAAAAATACTGAAACCTGACGTGTCATGCACAAACCTTTCATACTGCTAATATTTGACGACTAAAAAGGTTAAAAAGTACAAGTGATTTCGAGAAAAACGCGCTCAAAGTTGAGCATGTACCTACATGTATTAAGAGGAGGTCGATTGATTTGATGACATATCTCGGCACACGTTCCAAGTTCGTCTATATCCTTTTGCCACTAAATATATGAGCGTATATAGAAGCAATTTTTGCACATAACTCAATTTCGACAAAAATGACACTTGTGCCTTTTCAATCATCATATAAAATTCGCCAATTATTCTCGATAGTTTTGAGTCGAATTCAACATCTGCACTGCCACACGTTCCAAGTTCGCTTATATCCTTTTGCCACCAAATATATGAGCATACATAGAACCAATTTTTATACATAACTCAATTTCGACGAAATTTCACTTTTACCTCTTCAGTCGTCATATTCGATACTCGATAGTTTCTAGAGTCGAATTTAACACCTGCACCGCCACACGTCACAATTGAATGTCGCGCTTTGCATTCGAATCGCGTCCGCGATAAGAATCGACAATGCCTCGATCGTGGGTGGTTTAGGCCAACGAGGATCCATAGATCGTTCGGCGCCAACATTTTCGTAGATCTTCGTCTTCGGTGTGGTCCTGGTTCGTCATTCTGATGCGATTGTGTCGATGATCGAAGGCCGGGACGTTGCATATTGTATAATTGTAATAAAATATTATATTATATTATAATGTATGAATGCATTTGTGGCACGTGATCGTAATTGATCACGTGATTTTTATGGATGAAATCGATTCGATTGTTCTCGTTATGGGTGTTCGTTTGAAAATTGGGCAATCGATTAAATATAATATATGCAACATTAAGATAGGTTCCTTATTATAATGAAAATTTGCTTTATTGCAAATCTTATATCAAACAATATTTCTATAAATAAGGCGTTAAACATATTATTTTTTTCTTTGATTTAATTCAAATGTGATTAAATAAGAATATAAATTTTTGATAAAATAAATAACTACCTATTGATTGGTTATTCAGTACATGATATGATGTAGAACTGTTATGATAAGAATGCCTCAAATATAAAAAAGAGTTTCTATTAAAAAAAATCAATCAAAATACTTTCGATACCAATTAAAAAAAATGAATTCTTTCCCTATGTATACCTTATGTACATTTTTGTTCAATACTTAGCTCAATTCGACATTAATCGATGGTAAAAATTATGTTGTTTTTTAAAATAATTAAAAAAATAATAAACTAAATGATAGTGTTGGTAAGATTGTAACAAATTCGTAAAAATAAATCAGAATAAAAAAACTAACGGTACCTGATTGTGCCAGAAAATATAAACATTGATAAAATACAATTGATGACTGAAAAGACCAAGAGGTAAAAGTGACATTTTCACTGAAATTGACTTATGTACAATAATTTAGTACATATATTCGGTGGCAAAAGAATATAAACGAACTATGAACGTGCACCGAGATACATCATCAAATCACTCAACCTCTTCCTAATACAAATAGGCATATGCTCAACTTAAAGCGTGCTTTTCTCGAAATCACCGCAAAGTCACTAGTACTCCTTAGCCTTTTCACTCGTCAATTATAATAAAAAAACAACAAATTTACAGAATATTTTTTTTTCAAAAAAAAATAAAAAATAAAAGATCATTCGAAAAACAAATCTCTATCAATGAAAAACAAAAAAGAAAGGAAAAGCGACACGTTCTTGTCAAAAGCGAGCGATTTATAGTCTTTATGTCCGGCAGCGAACGGGTTAACGCGTCGTGATTTACAGCGTTCGGGAATTAGCAGCTAGTGTTGCACGTACACATGTTGCGGTGCATGCCGCCAAATATCTATACACACAACGTATATTTCTTTTATTTTATTCGGTTATTTTTCTGTGAAAAGTCGCGCTAACAAATTGGCCGAATTTCGAGAGCAGAGACGCGACCCGTTGGCGCCAACTAAATCTGAAACGTTTTTGTTTTTTAAATTGTATTTTATCCTTAAATTGCTGTTTTGTTCAATTCAGTATTTGTTAAATTTGAATTTATTCAATTTGTTTTTTTATGTGTCTGATTTTTATTGTGTGTATGTTGGCAATTAGTTGCCGATAACAGTTGGTAAATTATTGTAAAAGATGTGTTAATGTATTGATAAGTAGATTAACAATCGATAGTTACATCCGGTCTAAATAAATGATTGGAATAAAATAATTTAATAACTTTGATAAGAATATAATTGTGTTAGTATGAAAATACTAAATTGTGTTTATTGAAAAAAATTGACTAGGTTAAGTTAAGGAATTTTAATGTTTGAAAATTTATTAGATCAGGATCTTATACAGGCGATTATTATTTTATTGTTAAATCTGGGACATATTATTGAGATGCAATAATGTCCCGGAAAATCCAAAAAAAAAACAGTCTCTTTAAACTTAGTTGACATAGAATTTCGACAGAGATATGAATAATAATAAAAAGCACATGTCCGTTATTCTGTCAGAAAGATACTTAACTAAATGCTCTCAAACCATAGTCCAATTTAACTGAATCTCACCTAACATGAAACAGAATCAAAAACAATCTAATTCAAATAATTCTAACCTAAAATCTAACCCAATCAAACCTATTGAATTCTATGTAGATATCTAAACTTAAAACTTTGAGTTTAAACTTTAAACTTAAACTTAAACTAAACTAGCTAAACTAAAAAAAAAAACTGATCAATAAAATACAACCCTAAAAACATAAATTATAATATAAAACCAAAAAAAAAAATGAATCGACATCACAGAAAAATCATTCTTAAAACCCGACACATAAGACTTAAAACGGCTAAAAAACCGTTCAAAGGGGTTCTCAAAGTTTTCTTCGGCGATAAAAGGGTGTGTGCAAATGGTTCGGGCAGATTATTGGATAGCGCCGAATGCCTTTCATATTTGCCGTGTACCGCGTTATGAGAATTTATTTCGGCACTTTAGCTGCGTAATGGCGCCACATAAAATATCTCCTATAAATTGATGGAGCCCTGTGTAATACATAGTCCACTTTGGCTCACACTTATATATGTGTGGGGTGCGTCAGAGAAACTGCGACCTTTTTAGACGCCATTCAAATTTTCGTGCGGAGAATTATTCGGATATGAAAATTGACCGATTTGTGAAATGTGAAAGAATTTTTTTTTTTATCGAATTGAATATTTCATGAATTTGTCAATTTTTTGCTTAATTTTTTCAATGATCAACATTGATTAAAGCCAAAAAGATCAGCTGCTAGGTTAGAAAATTCGAAGAATAATATCAGTGCATGAAAAGTAGCAATAAAATCGTTCGACTTTAATTAATATAGACAATCATTTCATAAGTCATCGGACCAACAATTAAACAAAATATTAAAAACTCACCAATACTCTGCAAATCTCCAAAATCGCACTTTGTATTTATTATACACAATTTTAAATTAACAATATTGCATTTTTACAAACGAATTATTAACGTTATGTTGTTTGTGTTTTTTTATTATTATTGTGTCCGATTTTTTAATCAGTTGATAAGAGCCAATTGTCACGATCGGTCGTTCAATTTGTTGTCACAATATTTACAAAAATATCGAATTTAAATTAAGCGAGTGTCATAGTGAATCAAGAAAAAAGGCTTAATCTTTAAGGCATACAAGGTAAAATTTTATATTATTATTAAAACTCTCTTATCACTTAAAACACTATTTTGTCGTAATGTCTGATTGCTTAAATTAAATTTTGGGTATTAAAAAAAAGCGCGAAATTCGAAAACGACACGTCTTTAGTTGAAAAATCAATGACTGATACTAAATTGATATTTTGATTTCACAACAATAATTAAAATGGTGAAATAAATAATTGCTCCGTTTATCGATGGAGCGTTTTTTATGCTTGTTTCATCCGGTTTGTGACAATTATTTTCTTTATCAGTTATAATAATTTTATTAGTATCGAATAAAATATCAATTATCTATTTACGTATTTACAAAACTAACTAGCTTGGATAAGAAATTATCGAAAAAAAAGACTAATTTAAATCTAAGAATGCAAATGTTCGATGTGATGACTCTAAATGAAAATCCTAAAGTCAAAAGTCAGTTCAGACCTGTATACGAGGCGCAGTTAGAAAAACACTCGTTAATCTTCGTTAGATGTATAAACATCTCCTCAAAGACAAAGTGTCCGCATTTAAATAATAAATGGTATCGTCTTATTCCCACCGGTTGACAACCAGCGACATGTGTCCAGTGACGTGCGTGAATATATTTCAACCGTTTGAGAGTCAAAGTGCAATAATATTTTATTATTATTTATATTAAAAATTAATATTTTTTCAATTTACAGTTAATTCGAATTATATTTTGCAAATTCAATACATAAGTGAATCAATAGTTAAGTAATTTTTTACGTATTTAATAAAAAAAATTAAAAGCGTATTTTTCTTCAATTAATATAATTATACTGTTGACTGATTTAAATATTTTATTGGAAATTGTTGGCGATGACTAAATACTAAAAACTGAGCGAATACATGCATATAATACATGTAAGATCGACCTACAAAATGAGAAGTTTTGAAATAAGCAATTTATATCAATCACATGTCACATTATTACTGAGAATTATTCATTACACATTAATTTGGATGCGACATACGATTCGAATAGCTTAGAATAACTTTTCTTAATTTACGAAAAAAAAAATCAAAACATAGTTTATTCTGTATTGTTTTTTTTTTATAAATTTATTTATAAATGGAAAATTTCACACATTTGATCAATCGTATGATCGCATTATAATATAAATTTGAGAAAAGCGCGCGCTCTTTTTCCGAAATTCAAAATTATCTGGCATTTTATTGCCGTGTTTATTATGTTCAGACTTCAGATGAAACGGACCAGATACACAATAAATAAAACGCGATGTAAAAATAAATAATGCAATAATACAGCAATAACAGGGGGCCAAGAAATACACGGCCCGAAAATGCTACATGACGTGCAATAATCGTAAAGTTGCATTTGTAAGAAAAAACGGGTAAGCATTCAAAAAATTTTGTTCTCACTCGAACCGAACCTTTGAACGATTATGTTACTGTTGCATGCAAATAACACCATTATAATATAGGTATAGTTAAGGTGATGATCTATATTATAATTATTTTAGCGTGTGTATGTCTGATTCATCTGATTGTATGAAAATTAGTTACAATCATCCCTCAATTTACGCGGTAGATACGTTCCTGGAGAAATCGCGTAAATCGAGACTCCGAGTTCATACAAAAACGAAAGATAGGTTCCAGGAAATAAAAATCCGCGTAAATCGATACTTTTAGTTCATATAAATTAGGGAGATATGTTCTAGAAAACCGCGTAAAATAAGGTATGTAAAGATAATTTTATCAAGAAATTTTATAGATTCAATAGCTCGACAAATTTATAAAATGTTTAAAGTTAAAAGTATACATAATTACATAATTGTATTTGTATTATTTCGCCTTCTCACTGCTATATTCTAATTCTAATTTGTTGAATCTAATGCAACACACGCGTTTGTGTGACTTGTGCTACTAAATATGTATGATTTTTTTGAAAAATTGTAATTTTTCACTGACCGCGTAAAATGGGTACCGCGTAAATCGAGGGATGAATGTATTTTCAAAAGTTTTAAGGAAAGGATGTATTTCAGTCAGAATGTCAGCTCTTCAGGATTTTTTCTACAGATATCATTTAGATTTCGGGTAGTGTGTGAATGCAGCTTAAGAATCACTTAAACGTAAATTAACTTAATCTCTGAAACGTTCGCTGAAACACACTTCAGATTTTGCCGAAACTCTTTTCAGACAGGCCATAGTCGTAAATATCGCGCGAAGAATTAGCGATGAAACTCAAAGTGTAAACACAAATCAGAAGTGCGGATCGCCCTAATAAATTCACGGAACAGTTGCGATCGTATTTTCAGCTCTGAAAATCGTCCTCGCATCGAAAAGAAGAAAAAAACGATCACAGCTCGAAATGTTAAAGTTTCGATTTGTCCGAGTGATAAATCCGCTAGGAATTTTTATCTGACAAATTCATAGTGATATTGTAAGTTGTCCGCTCGATTTATCTGACGAATAAAAAATGTTGAGAAATAATGTAAAATATGTATAAAAAATAGAAAATATTCTCGACTATGTAACGCCACTGTTGTCCAATAAGTTATCTGCGATTTCAAATGAGCGTTTTAATTTATTATTATTTATTTTTTGTATTCGATTCTATTTTTGAAAATTTTATATCGTTGAATGAAAAATACACCCAACTCTCGTTTTACACGGTTTTATCGCGAAATGAAAAATGTCACTTTTCTTACAAGGTTTTTTTTTTACACGGTTTTTGCTGGTCCCTATCCACCGTGTAAAACGAGAGTTGGGTGTATAAAAATACAAGCACTTCTCCGTTTTATGCATGCCATTGCCACTATACTCAAACTATCATCATTAATCATTAAATGAAAATACACCAACTCTTGTTTTACACAGATTTTTTTAAACGGTTTCAAAATAACACGGTTTGAAAAAATGAAAAAATATTTTTTTTACACGATTTATTTGGTCTAACACGGTTTGTTTGAACTATATAATGAATATCGCGAAATAAAAAATGTCACTTTCTTTACACGGTTTTTGCTGGTTCCTATCCACCGTGTAAAACGAGAGTTGGATGTATAAAAATACGAGCACTTGTCCGTTTTACGCATGCCATTGCCACTATACTCAAACTTTCATCATCAATCACCAAATGAAAATATAAAAAAAATCAATCATGCACATAAGAATTGTAAAAAGATCATCATCATTGCAAGTTTCACTTAAATTACAGTTATTTTTGTCAATTTTTTTTTCTGTCAAATATTGACAAAGTCGAAGGTGTCAAAAAACGATCGGCCACCGAATGGTCAACCATCGTTCATATATCCCGAAGGCGTTCCTCGATCCGTATGAGTAATGGGAGCACATAATGACCTGTCTGTGGCACGCGCACTCACCCTGTACCACCCCCCGACCCACCCTGTAGTGGGGATTTGACCCACATTCTGATACGCTTCGACACTATTGGCATTTCATTATTTTATAGTAATAATTTAAATTTAAATTTTGGTATATTAGTGTATGATAGATATAATAGATAACCATTTCTTGAAAGATACATTTTGAAAATTTCAGTGAAAATTACAATTTAATTGATTTTTTTCAATCGCATTATGGTGAATTGATAAAGGTAATAAAATTTAAGGCATTTACGGTAGGATTTTATATTATTTTTGAACTCTCACTTATTGATTGAGAACATTTTTTTGTCGTAATAAGACTCGCTTCGATCGTGAAATTAATTTTTAGGTAAATCGAAAATGACGCAAAATTGAAAACTGACCGAATTATGATATGATGGTGTTTCTACCTGTATGGCTACACTACTCTGTCTGATACTGAATTGATATTTTGATAATTTCACAATATTAATTATAATGGTGAAATACATAATTGCCCGTTTATCGATAAGCGCATTTTGTGTGCACGTTCTTTCCGGTATCTTGAGTTCGATTTGTAACAATTGTTACTTTTTATAATAATTGAAAACATTCATTTGTATCGAATGAAATATTCATTTATTTACAATCAGATCAGGGCTACCACATTTCAAATTGTAAGTATCGTCCTGGTAATTTTAAATATTGATATGTGATTTTTTTTTATTGGGGGTTGATTTCACAAAATAAAATATAAATGCCATTTTTTGAAAATAAATAAAGGACAGTGTCCAAATAAAGGACTGTCTTCTGAAATAAAAGACGTCTGGTAATCGTAGTTATATGTGTAGGTAAGGGTAACACATTTTGTCACATAACACTTTTAATTGTATAAATAACATATTTATTATATTTTACGTAATTGGCCAATAAAGTTGAGTTTCATTTATATTCTGTGCTCTATATCGAAAATAGTACTTCTGAAGAAAATTTCGAAAAAAAAATCGTTTTTATATCAGTATTACGTTACATCTTCATAACAAAATGTTTAATAAAAAACCGATAAATAAAATCAGCAAATCGCATATCTACTCAAGTTAATAACACCGAAATAATTACAGTTTAATATCAGTATCATCATTATGTAATTTACATATGACGTCTGTAAAAACCAAAGGGTACGAGTGACTTCGCAGTGATTTTGAGAAAAGCACGCTCAAACCTATATATATATTAGAAGGAGGTCGAATGATTTGAAGATTTATCTTGATACACGTTTCAAGTTCGCTTATATTCTTTCGTCGCCAAATATGTATATGAGCGTACATAGAAGTGATTTATGTCAACTTCGGCAAAACAATTCACTTGTAGCCTTTGGCCTGTTCAGTCGTCATATAATAAATTGATGAAATGTAATAAATCACGTGCACATTATAATTTAGGAAAAGGTATTATATTACGTGCCATCGGAGTGCGAACGTGTAGCGGCCACCCATCCCGACAGTCGCCTCATTCTTTATGGTTTTCCACATTTAGCTGGCAGGTGCGGAAAGGCACTTTTCCCGGAAAAAATGGATTAAATGAAGTGGTGAACCGAGGGTGTTTTTCGACTGTTTGCCCAACTCGCTTTTTTATTGCCTTTCACACACCCACACACATACAGACACACAAACATACGTACATTCAAAAAAACATACTCATATACAAACCCATGACATACTATGAAAATGCACTATTGTGCAGAATTCTGGATAATAGATAAATGTAATAATTCCTATCAAAATAATTGTATAGAATTTAATGGAAAATATTATTGTCTTCGACAATTTTCTTGTATCTATTAATGTTTTTGCAAAAATCTGAAAAAAACCGCGATCGGACACCTTAAGAGGGTAGAATTCAGGATTCGACGTGTTCCTCTTTCTAGATCAAAATGCACGGCTAAAAACTATCCATACCCAAAATGTTATACTTTCTGCCAGCTGAAACCATAGACCCCTTTTTTCGAGTTAATTTCCCGCAGTATGTAGGTAGATTTGAGTTTTAGTAAAAATAAAATAATGGTGTGCATATAGCGGATAAGTACTGAAAAAATTCAACAAAGTGTAAGGGAGAGTTTGAAACTTTTTACATATTTATGTGGATGTCGTTAAGCAGTGAAAAATACGCGTCTTTCAGAGTTGTTCTTGTAAGATGTCCTTATCTTTCACTTATAAATATGTTTATTATGCAGATCCGGATGAAGGGGGATGTTTTGAGTTTTTGAAAATTTACATGCGCTCAAAATAAGACTTCAACATGAATTTTAACGTAAATTTTCGATGATAGAAGTATGTAAAAAAAAAAACAATTAAAAATATATTTGATTAAACATGTTGTACAAATACGTAAATTAAGTATTACATACCTACTCTTTGAATCGTAATATCGCTTTACTAAAATTAGATCTAATTTTTATGAAAAACTATTGAGAGTTTCATTTTTTTGTTTACTATTATTTCTTATCTACACTTATGCTACATTTCCACAATTTAGTTTTGTCACCCTAGTGTGAACTATGTATTAGTACGTAATGTCGCATCCACACGTAAGTCGGCGGCTTCTGCCGACAAAACACATGCGGCATAAAAAATACGAGTATCTTCATTTTAATCTGTGTCTATATTCCAATCGAATTCCAATTTTACTCGAATTAGATTAAGATATAATGTATTATGTACGAACATAAAATTTTCATGCGGCATATCGTTTTTTGCCGCCGGCTTATTTGTGGCCGCTCTGCAAAAATAATTCCAAAACGGTGCGAGTAAATGAATGAAAGTTCGGCACGTCTATCGGCGCACCCTGTACCTATGTAGCACAAATAATAGGTCGTCGTTCATTCTCTTGACGTTTAAAAGAATCGCGGCCATTTGTCTGGCTGCGGGTGACGGCTGACGACCGACGCTCCATTTCTTTTGTGCGATGATTAATCTCTTACACCTCTCGCGCCATTTATCAAAACACCACCCACCACCCTGTACCTCAACCCCCAAATTATAACAGACGATAGAGTGACGTACACCCTCTTCCTTCTCACTCTGTTGAGAATGGTCCGTTGTTGTGTTTTTTGAACGGTTTTGCATCGTTTTTGTGGCCCCGAATATATATTTTTTATATTGGTTGAAGCTGAATTTTATATTGAAAATTATTAAATTTTGGATCATATTGCTTACTTTTATGCAATTTATATTATTTTTACCTCATTAAGTTTTGAGAATTTTTACTAATTATGAAGAAATCTTAATTTTCTATCAATGTTTTATATCTATATTTTTGACATCTTACTCTTTTTTCTTATTTTCTAGCTTTTCTTAGATTTTCTACTTTATTTATAAAAAAAATAAATAAATGTTCATTACAAAACTTTTCATCTTCTTAAAAAAAAAAGAAAATAAGTTTCACATTTTCATTGTAATCTTAAATTTACGATTACGTTGATATTAAACAGGTGGAAAATCTTTAATTACATATTTTTGTTTACAAAAATGCGCACTGACTACTTCCAAAACTCAATTTAAGTATAAATTCATAAAGCAGGGCTACATAAACGGTGCAAAAGCAAATCTTTCACACAACTCTTTTCGTCAGTTTATTCGACAGCACTTTGTACATATAACTATTTTATACGTTTTATGTTCATTTATAATATAAATTCACACAATCTCAAAAAACGAGGCTACAGAAACGGTGCAAACGCGGATCTTTCGCACAGCCGCAGAACTTTCCAGCGCAGTTTTTCCGACAGCACCTTGTACATTACGAAAGCAATTCGCTATTTTCATCCATTTTATAACATAAATTCACACAATGACAAATTTCATTCAAATACGTACTCAAAATAGGGCTACAGAAACGGTGCAAACGCAGATCTTCCGCATATCCGCCAAACTTTTCAGTGTAATTTTTCCGACAGCACCCTGTACACTGCGAAGGCGTTTCGTTATTTTTATTCGTTTTATATTTATGCCGCTGCTGTGCGGCCATTATTTATATTGTTGGCCGTTCGCGGCGTTCATTAGATAGACATTAGAATTTAAATGGGGCTTATCGCGCTCTTTATTGGCCGTTCGGCATTGAAAATACGAATATAACACTTGCATAAATCTTAGCAACTCTGCGAACACATGCGAGAATCGTACACTGGATTCTGGATAATCAGAAAAAATATTTAATGAAAAATCCAAATGTGCCACGTGTCAATGAACGCATGCTAGTTTTGGGACGAGTTCCGTCGGTATGAAAAAAATAATCATACTATTTAAATGTGTAATATTTTGTTGGTCGGTATAAAAATTCATATGATCAGTTTTATTTGGTCAGTATGAATTAATCAGTATTTAATTTTTTATGTATGATCGATATTCGATCTCGATGATATGCATAGATATTATGTTGGAATACAGTAGTTTTTATCAGTTTATTTTTTCAGTGTTATTATGACATTTTTTTGTAATCAGTGCCTACTTATAAATTGGTTAGTATTCGAATCCTTTTATGATCAATATTATACATATTGATTTCACAGTTATTCATATAAAAAGTCTATTAATTCATCAATTTCGATCCCACAAAATATTTTTCAAATTAAAAGAAATCACAACTTAACCTAATTTAACCAAAATTCCGCCTTACGTAAGGCAGTTTTTCCAACTTTAATTTTTATATATTTTGTTGTGATTAAAATATGATTGTATTGACCACACCATAGCACTTTCCATTTCAATTTCAACGAAACTTTACAGTTTTCCCAATCACCCTATACATGCTCGCTAAAAGGCCAGTCAATAAGTGTGTATATTTAGAGTATTTTATCGAACGTGTGTCTCGGAGTTATCTTGTCTTTACGATTTATGAGCACCAATAAAATGTAACAAATGGTACTACACTCGGTGGCTGCGACATAAATTTCAACACTAGCCTAAGAATTAGTCGAGGACACGTTTTCAATTATTTCCAATCCACCAATTTCCCTTTTCTTTCATTCAGTTTTCTGTCAAAGTTCAAGAAATAGTGGTTGATTGATAGTGCGATTTTTTTTTTGGTTAATGTGACCATTTGTTCATTTTTTAAGTGGACAGTTCACTTTTGAAGTCAAGTTCATTTATCCCAAAAATTTGGACATTATTTAAATAATTCAATTTTTTGAATAAATTCATGAATCGTTGAGTGTATGGGTCAAAGATATTGGGCAAACTTTTAATTGGACTCATTTCGAATTAATTTGAACAAATTAGCGTTTTAGAATATGTGTGATAAATTCGTTTCATACATCAAACTTGTTTTCTATTTCCGAGATATACTTAGTTGAAAATCTTATTGTTCTTTTGAAATCGTTATTTCGCTTTTGATTTATCTCCACTGCGAAAAATTCACAACAGAGAGATGCCAAAACGTCAACACATGTGCCAACACAATCGTTCATAACTTAAGAAAGATATTTTCAATTTTTACAAATCACAAAACAAACGAAAAATCAAATATCCATAAACACAATAAAAAAATGAATTTAGTTCAATTTTCAAAAAATCAAAAATTCGTTCATATCTCATTTGTTTAATAAACATTATTTTGTTGCTTACAATTAGTCTCAAAATTTTGTAGATAAAATGAACCAAACAAAGATTCTGTTGACACATAAATATATTAGATGGAATCATAAATGTTAAGTAATTTAATATTAAAAGTTAAATATTGTAAAATCATCAATAAAAATTCGTTGAAGGCATTTTTTGTGTATAGGAAAGGTGACAAATATGGACTAACGTATTGTTGGTTTATAAATTAGTGATTTATTTTTGCATAGATTTCATGCGAAATTAAAAAATGGTCTTTAGGTGATATAACGACTGAATTTCACAAAAGGAATAAGTGACCTTTTTTATCGAAATTATGTTAAGTACAGAAAATGGTTCTGTATCATATATATAACCATTTTCTGTATTTAATTCAATATCGATATAAAAGGTCACTTGTGTACTTTGTGAAATTCAGTCGTCATATAATTTTACGACAGTCCATACTGGTCTATATTTGTCAATCTTTCTATACGTCATATTATATGGATTCACTTACGACAAGTAATACTAAATTAGCGATAATTTCTAATAATATCTCAATTTCGAAAAGGACACAAGTTTCATTGATATTACTAGTTGTACTCTTTCTAAAATTGAATATTATATATTATTTTTTATTTCAGAAAAAAAAAATGAATCGCATAACAATACGGGACTTATACCTTTCTCTCTTATAGCGTCTTTAAATCTCAATAATACACGGCACGATAAATCCAATTACGGTCGTTCCACTTCATAAATTTCGTATCGTGGCCACTAAATCATACCGGCCCCGAGTGGGGAAATAATTCATTTTCCTATTTATTATTATGTTCCTTCTGCCTCCCCACCCTGTACCCACTTGCGAAAGTATCGTATCGTGAACAGTTGTTCTAGAGGAGATATCGAACTCTATTGTGTTGTGTGATGTTTGCGAAACGAACGGATCCGTTAATGGGTTATTATTCATTGTAGGATTTTTAACGATTTTTTTCTTCAAACATACTAAAATATGACTGAAAAGGCCAAGGAGTACAAGTGGCTTTGAGAAAAGCGCACTCAAAGTTGATCGTGTACTTATTAAGAAGAAATCGAGTGATTTGTTGATAAATCTCGGCACACGTTTAGAATTCGTTTATATCCTTTTTCCACCAAATATATGATTATACATAGAAGCAATTCCTGTATATTACTCAAATTTAGCGAAAATATTACTTGTACTCCTTGGCCTTTTCATTCGTTTATGTATATTTGTATTATTAGCAACTTATGATCCGCAGATCACCAAGCAACTATTTTTAATAATAAATGTAGTTATTTGCAAATTATTCGGCTGTGAATATCCAATTATTCATGATTGCATCGACTACGTATAGTTACCACATATTTTAATAAATTTCATAGGGTATGAAAATACAGGAGGCTCTTAATTTTTTTGAAAATCTGTATTCGTTGACCCATTTTTTTTCAACAGTTAAGTTTTATCGATTTGATCCATTGTAGAAAAAGGTTACCGACGTCTGTCTGAAGAAAAGCGTAGATTTATTTATCGTCGTATTCCGTAAACATTGTATATCAAATCATTCAAATAATCACTTTTTTAATGTTGTGCCAGCAAACCGTTAATGTATAAATCAAGGCATCATCAACGTTAAAAATTCTTGAATTCTGAAAACCACAATGTCTAATACATACCAGTATTAACGAGCTATAAACATCAAAAACAAACAAACTAGAGATCAACGCAGTAGATCAGACATTCTCAAAACTTTTAGAACAATTGCGATAATTGATTAATTTGAAACTTGGCACATCTATAGTTAAACAAGGTCAATTACACGGCGATGTCATATCAGTTCGGAAAAATATGATCTGTTATACATATAATTGAGTACAGAATTGATTAAAATGGCCTGTGAATAACTGATTTGTGTTTCGATAATCAAACGAATTTTTTCATTTCAAAAATATGGTCCAATCTTTTCATCTATGGTTTGAGAATAAAATGAATTTAAGTACACGCGATCTTTCCAAATATGAACTATCAAAATCCGGGGGAAAGAGATGTATGTATGTATTGTTGTACTAACTGTAATATGTCTGTCTCTTTAAGTGACTGTTTTGACAGAACTGTATGTAGTTTAAAATTATTTTAATCTCAAACCAAAGGTGAAAAGACCAGCCCTAAATCTTATTTTTGCCAAAATTTGAAGTCAATCACTGCTCAAATTAGACTCAAATCAGCGATTTTCAATCTACGTCCCACAGTTTGAGCACCTCAGCCGTCAATTCTCGTTTTAATAGTCTCAATTTTGAAACTGGCGCTCTTTTTCAACACACTGGTTCATAAATTAGCGGAGGTCTAGCCGTTTTACGACTGAACCAACGTAAATAGCGCGGCTGGCGGTCGCCTTACGTTTACACGTCGACACTGTTTACACATTTCGACTCACCCTGTGTATTTACTTTTTTTTCGGATTTATTTTTTAGTGTCGAAAATTCCAGCTATGCGTGAGACTTGTCTTCTGAAAAAATATTTGAAAAAAAATATTAAAAAAATTAAAAGTTGTGGAATCGATGTATTAGTTGGTTAACTGTAGGTATTAGATAATAGTGTTGAGTCAATTATTATTAATCATAATAATTTCTTTTACAGCATGAGTTTATATAAATTAACTTTCTGTGACACAATTTCAATTATTTTTAGCTGAAATTTTAGTATATTGAATACAGGCATAATAAAAGACCTAATTGTCATAAAATCATAAACTCTTCATACCATGAAAGATTTCACAACTCACTATCCACTTTTTATTAAAATAATTTTGAAAGAATCGCTTCCAATTGTATTGAGTTTAAACTATTTAATTTTGTAAGAATCTTGAAAAATCAGAAAGTAAGTGATTACTAACTCATCTATGTATTTAACTTAACCTTGATCCAAATAATTGTGTTCAAATTGTGTTCGAATGAAAATTAAACAATATTATTAATAAATTAATAAACAATTATTTTATGTGAAATATTATATTAGGTAACTTAATTTATTGTACTAAAATACAACTGTGAATGGATTCATGACAAAATCTACTTTAATCTTTTACAATATTGTATCAACATTATCCACAACCATCAACATCTCAAGCAATAAATATAACTGTTTTCTCGATGAAATCAATTTCGCTGAAAACCGAACCAAGATCAACGATAGTATAAATTTCACCGGTAAATGAAAATTTCATGAAATATCTCAGCAGAGTCATGTTTTGATTTCGGAAGCAAAACTACCGAACGTAAAACCGCGTGAGTTATTCGATCGTAAGCTGGGAATAAACTCGTTGAACAAGACACAGTAATTGATTATTGGAAATAAATTTAACACTTATTATTTTTAATGGACATGCACAGCGTCGAGATGTTTATGCAGAATAACCGAGATGAAAAAACATAGATTTTCAAAATGTGGACAGTCGCAAAATAGCGTTAATTTGTCTGAAAGGACCGGTCTTTTCACCCCTGGTTTGAAAATAAAACGAAGTTAAACTACTACAACTATGAACTGTCTAAATAGCCTCAGAAAGAGATAGATATATACTACAGTTCGTACAATAATGCATACACTCATCTCTTTTCTCCAGATTTCGATAATTGGTAGTTTAAAATTGTTTTACTCTCAAACCTGGGGTAAAAAGACTGTCCTTAAATTGATTTGAAGCCACAAAAAACTCGATTTTAATATGATCACTATATTTTACCACCATCTTTCGTACTTTGATCCTTCAGAGTGTCTATCCATAGTTGCAGCTTTTTCACTTCAAATCAAATATCAAAAATGAAAGTAGAATCAGCACAGTTTGAGAAGCTATGAGTTAGTCGGCAGCTCAGTGCTTGAAGACAGATTTACAGCGGTTTATAAAGGCCGGCTTTGATAGAAATATGAACTCTCTCGCTGTAGCTGCCACATAAATTAACGCTCTAATGTTTTAGTCAACAGATTCTTTCGTGAGCCGCCATTTTATTAACTGCCAGCGACGATTGAGAACCGCTGGCACTTGCAGCGAACCTCAAACGAAATCTACTCACTGCCTGTAAACACTAGCAGATTATATAAATCCGTTAATTTACTCTCACACGCTGCATAATTTTATATTGCAGTGAAATCGTAATACTAGTAATATATTATTAATGCCCTAGACGATTTTGACGAAATTTTGTAGAAATATAGAGTATAGACATGAAATAGTTATAAAGAACATGATCGAAACTTTAGTCGTAATGAAATTATAATTGTGTTGATTAAATTGTAATAGGAGAAAATTAGGATATTTGGTTCCCTCTCTTCATTTTCGCTTCTATTTTCCTTCTGTAAAATAGATTATTTTAATGATTTCCAAGTAAAGCTAGAGAAAAAAAAAATGTTAAAAAAGCAATCAAAAAGTAAATCTATCGATATAATAAAAACATCAAATCCTCAATACATCCACAATGAGATTATCACATAACCACAAGTGAAAGGTTTCTATATTGACACGAATAGACACACACATATGACGACTGAAAAAACCAAGAGGTACAAGTGACTTCGAGAAAAGCGTACTCAAAGTTGGTCGAAGAAGATCGAGAGATTTGATAACATATCTCGGTACATATTCCAAGTTCGTTTATATAATTTTGCCACCAAATATATAGAAGCGATTTCTGCACATAACTCAAATGTCACTTGTGCCCCTTGGCTTTTTTATAGAAAAGATGCAAACACAGTAGACATGATTTATAGCCTCATCCTCTAGGTGGAGAAAATGATGGAACATCGTAATTTGGTATATCGTTCGGAAATGTGAGAGTTGGCGAAGAAAGTTGATTGATGGGTGCATCGCCCCTAAGCCCAATAATGAATGGTATAATGTGAACGCAGTTTGTCCACGATATACTCGTAACCCTCTAACGACGGGCCATCAATTATTGCCGAGCGATTGGCGCGAGATTTATTGCCGTTTTGAATAATTTTAGAACGAGTGTGAAATGGATTTTGATTTATGCTCGCGTTGAGTTTTTGCAATCAAAGGTAACCTCGTCTAATTAACTGTAAGATAAATCCCTTATAAAAGTGAATTTCTTTATTATAATTAACCTGTTTATGTATTACATACAAAAATATTTCGCCTCAGGCACAATTGTGTAGCCCTTCCGTTCCCACTTAACAAAAACACTTTTGTTTTTCCTCTTTCATTCTCTAAACATTTTGAAGAATTCTAATTTGAGTTTGAAGATAAGTAATTCGATGTGACAAAACGTTTCCCATTTACAAATGTGATAACTGAACGGAGGCCATTTGTGAGATGCCAGCTTTGACTTTACTAGACACAGGGCTGTCAAAAAGTTTTTAATTCAAAATTTTCTTATAGACTCTCTAACTACTTATTTGATCATAATTAACTTTTCCAAGTCATTTAAAAGTGTTACAAATCATTACATTCCAAAATCAACAGAATTTTATGTGGAAATTAGAACCTTTCGTGCATCAAGTCGTAGAAAATATATTAAGCTTGTCCAAGTTCCGATATATAAATATATTTTGCATTTAATGACACTATAGTGCAGATTGCATCTGGGCCTATGCCTCTTCAGTGGCTTTTATAACCATAGGTTCTTTAAATTAAATTGGACCAATCTGTTTTGTATAAATTCATAATCAATATGAAGTAAATAGAGTCTCGAGCGACTCCTGGTTTTAGAAACTTAAAAAAGTAAGATTATGTAAGGAAATGCGGCTTTCATTCAAAAGCGGTTCTATGCAAGCGATTTATGATGCGTGCTGGTAATAAATCAATCCAATTATTATTGCTGAGTAAAAGTTGGTATGTATATGGTGCAGTTTAAATTATGATATTTCCGCTATGGTAGCCGTTGATTTGTAGTGCTATGAACGGATTGATTTATCGTACGAAAAACGTTATTTATATATTTGTGTTTTAATGATACGAAACGATTGCATTGACTTTTATTACTACCTACTGCTCTACTGTTCGTGTGAATGTCGCTGTTTACTGGTTTTCGGTTTGAATATGCTAATCGATTTGTTAAAAAAATATTTTATATTAAAAATAAACAATATTTACATAACACTATGATAAATCTCACCAATTGATAAAATTAATAGTGGAAAACATACTTGAATTTAGATATAGATTTGTGTAATAAGAATTCATGTTATAGAAAGGATCACTCGATTTCAATTTATAAATAATATTTTAGATTTGTTCCATTATTATTGTCATTTCAATTCTAACGAATATGTACAATCATTTTTATAATATAATACATTATGTCTAGATTGTGATAAAAAAAATAATTCTTGACTTCGATATAATAATACGAGCAATCAACTCGTAGAAAATATCAATGCTCACCTAGTTAGAATAAAGTTTTGATATAAAATCTGTACCTATTATATTCATCTTAAATAAAAATACAGTACAGACCGAATTTCAGTCAAATTAACGGACAAATTGGTTTAATTAGTATATTAGACAATACTAAAATTGACACTTTTTTTTGTAAATTAAAACATAATCAATTTTAATAATCATAAATGTTATAATAATGTAATTTAGAGGCCAATTTAGCAGATCTTCGATCGAAAAATAAGTCAAGCAAGCCCTGAAGACCGTTCTTGTTCTTTTTTCGTCAAATTGGCGTTTTCGAAATTGGTTTAACCAGCGGTTGTCTCACATAAGATATACGGCCAACAGGTGTCGGCAACAACTTGGGCGGCGAACGACGCTACTGTATACAACATATATATAAATAAATATAAATATATATACTTATATACATTCGAATTTATCGCGAGATACGCTCTTGATTCCTTCTGCATAATAAATAAACGCCATTATTTGTCGAGCTTTGAAAAATTTCATTTCGCTAATAAAATATGGAGCTATTAGTCGGCGACACGCCGCAGTCCAAATATTTTTTTGTTTGTGAAACAAGTTATTATAGAATGTCGACCAGATATTGCACTTTTCATCTTTTTTATCGAGTTAATGTTGATTTTTTTTTTTTTTTTGAGAATTTTAATCCATATTTTGGTGTTAAAATAATGGCTCTATCTTCCTTTGATTAAAAGAAATGATGAAATTGTTGAAGTCGCAAGTGTATAGGTAACATACAAGATTGCTTAATTGATTCAATAGAAAAAAAATCTGATGAAATTATATTAATATTGATATTTTTGATGACATTCTTAATTCTATATTTGATTTTTGGATCATGAATGAATACTTAAACTTATTTTATGTAACACTTTATTATTCAACAATAATTGATGAGGAAAATTGTTGAATATGAAATGGAAAATGTTACTTACAATGAAAATGGGATGTATTGGGCTAAAAATGGAAAATCTTTATAGGTACATTGATGCAAAGCGTTATACTTGTAGAAAAGATAATATGATTTCTGCCAATCTGTATCTTTGCTATTTTTTCGAATCATCAAAATTACTTTCATAAAAAATATTAATATCTCCTTTCAAAAGCTTCATATAAGATTAAAAAAAAATCTTACAACACGAATTTATATTACACAGTACTTACACATAATTGATGAACGATATAAATTCGAATTAATGAAATCCAAAACAGCCAAATATTTCATCGATAAAAAATATATTAAACAGCCAAACATAGATTTTTCACTTACGACCATAGATTAAATCATAAAAAAACAATAATAATATATTCTAACCCTAAAAAAACCGTGTAAATTCGCTCGTTTCGAAATCATTACGGTAATTTCGCTCGCCCGAGGCGCAAAAACATTTATTGCCGACGGAATTTCTAATCTACAATAAATATAGTTATTCCGTGCGATAATTTACTTATTTTTTTCGAAATATACATAATAATATACGATAATAATAAAAGAGAACATCGACGATTATTTAAATCGGATCGGTAGCGCATAAAATTCGAATTGCGCGCCAAATTATCATCTCGATCTTTTAATCGCAGAAAGGATCTAATTTGAGGTTTGAAAAAAAGTGTAAATAAAATGCTAGATACCTAATATTTTTTAGATGTGTTCTCATTTCGTAGACAAAGGGTTTCTGTGTTATTTTAATTTGAAGTCTGTCTGCGAGATAAGCGATCGCTTTTCACAGTTTTCACAATGTGTGGGGTTTTTGAAAAATTGGATGTTGAAAATGTTGAGATAAGCTTTGTGAAAGAACTTAATAATTCAAAGTCTCAGAATTCTAAATGAAATTTTTTTTGTTGGACCTTTTATTCTAATGCCATTACTTGTGCAATTATGCAATTCTTATTTATAAAAATTATCTTTGTAAGGTTTGGTTGAGATATAGATTGATTAAAGTCAAAACAGCATTAGAAGAATTTATGAATAGGAACCATATGTTTTTATTTGAATTTAAATCACTATAATCTATATTAAATTAAGATTTTACTAGTAGTTAAAGAATCATTTATGTATCTTAGATTTTGGTATGAGGTTTATGTCGTCACTAAAAATTACAATATACATAGTTAATATGAAAATTTCAATATTTTTACAAGCTTATTAAAGCGATATTATTTTGATACGATTTAATATGAATTTTTTAGAAAATTAATAAACAAAAATTTGTTAGTAAATGTGATCAAACAGGAAAGATCACTAAAGTTTTAAGAAATATTTTCAACACTTGCATCCAATAAAATTGGCATGAAATTTTACTTAACTTAACCTTACCTAAAACACAACTCAATCTGATTCTATATTACCTTAAAAATCTAACCCAACTCTAATTTATTGTAGTGCCGATGTATTGCGATATTCCGAATACAAAATATCAACTAAAGCCAAAACAAGCGATCAATCTATTAATTCGACGCAAATACGACTCGAATACAATTTATAGCCTTTAACGCTTCCTATCAAATAATAAATAAATGAATATATGTAGTGTGTAGAGCCAGCATTAGCACGCACAAGAACGGGTTAACGGCTAAATATAAAAGGCTCGCGATAATAATCTGTGAGCTTTGCGGCAACACTATAAAGTCGGACCTCGTATGTTTAAAGCTCATAATTTATATAAATCGCGTGTACACTGTGACGTTTATGTTTCCGATTTCGACGGAAAGGTTATGGAAATATCTTTATGAGCCTCTCTCCCACTGCCAGGCGAAAATTATCGGGGATAATCGCCTACTTTCGTTTCGTTCGTTTTTAAAATAATTACATATCGACTGAAAAGACCAAGGGTACAAGTGACTTTAGGGTGATTTCGAGAAAAGCGCGCTCAAAGTTGTATTACATGTATTAGAAGGAGTTCGAGTGGTTTGATTATACATCGTGGTACGCGTTTTATGTTCGGTTATATCTTTTTGCCACCAAATATATGAGGGTGCATAGAAGCAATTCCTGTACATAACTTAATTTCGGTAGAAATGTCACCTGTACCCCTTGGGCTTTTCAGTCGTCTATAATGTAAAGATATAAAGCTTTTGTGCATTTCGGATCGGGATTCAATGTGCTCGTTATGCTGGGTTTGAATCTTGATGAGAGTCACATGTCATTTTTCTTTATTAATATTATATGATCGTTTCCATCGTATGTTTGATTTGGATAAGTGTTAACTTAATGCTTTATGAAACGGTTCGTATAAATTAATATCTTACCATATCTGTATTGATTAAATTCATTTTGATTTAACTGCCACTTCACAGTTTATAGCCTAGAATTTCTACTTTTTACTTAAAAAAAAAATTAATTGATAAATTTACCAATATGAGTAGTAAATAAATACATTTATAGATGCTGGTAACATTACAAACCCAATTTTATTCAATTTTTGCAATCAAACATTCTTTCAATACATTTTTTGAGAAGTTGAATCTTTTAAACAAATATGATAATTTAATATTGAGTCAAACATTACACGTTTTTAATGAAATTAATTTCAAAACAATGAAAATCTAAATTTCGTCCGTCGATTTAAATATTTTCTCTCAATATGGATATATTTTTCAATTGTTCTGTTAAAGAAAGACTAGGAAGACTTGAATCAAAGTATCAAAAATTAAATCATCTGTCATTTGAATAATTTTTCAAATTTGAAAAATATAATTGCTGCCAAAAGACAAATCAGACATCATAGGCTATCTGAACTATCAATTGAAAATTATTCAACGCTTATAACATTTCTCTAATTCAAAGTGGTCTAAATAATTCCAGCATCTCATAAGTATATTTATGTAAAATTATTTTTTAAAATTCAATTCAATATTAGGTAAGTCTCCCCCGATTTGATTCGTGTCGTATTCAATTCGCAGCGTTCGATTTCATCGACCGTTCTGTAATGACAGAGTTAACACAGCCTCCGTATTATCGTAACGGCCGCAATTATGACATCTCGTAACTGATGGCAACACTAAATTTCATTATATTAATTCAACGACTGGCAATAAAATCGCACACCACGCAGAGTTTCTCTCTATACGCGCCACTTTGACACTTTTCCACTTTTCGATCCAACTTTATATGCACGAGTGTATACAATTTCGAATTTTGATCGGTTTTTATGGGCTTTATTAATCTGTATTTTAAACCATGTGATCAGTATTCAATTTTGATGGTAGGTATTTAATTGAAAACTTACTGAATTTTTGTCCAATGCATTGTACTTTTCTATGTACGTACTGGTCGTATAATTTTTTCATATATACTGATCATTAAGTTTAACATTTTATATTTAATATACCTGCAATATGTTTTATCATAATTTATTGTAGTTTTTCTCTAATACATGAATATCTCTTGAAGGTTTTTTTTATTATCGAATCGATTTTCTTCATTAAATCTGTGCAAATATAATGATGTACTAACGATGCAATATCGATGCAAAAATGCAATAACGATGCAGCAATTACACAACAATGATTAAAATACAATCAATATTCAATCGAAACACATCGAAATGAATAAAAAAATCAATTTTTGCCATTCGATTCATAATTGCAACAATTACGAAGTATGTATTTATGAGGCTGCCATTAAGTTGTAAAGCGATTTCACACAAAATCAGGTTAATGCTCACCGCATCTAATAAAACATAAAGCAGAAATTAACATCGGCCGATAAACGAGCTGATCCGTTATCGATCATCGTCGATAATGATCCAGAGTTATATAGAAATCGAACAAATTGCTCGTCGATCGATGATCGAGATAAGTGCTAAGAGTGTAAATAAAATATATGCCCGTAATTATGACAACGGTGTAAGTCTACCTTCTTTCATTCCGATTATAATTAGTGTCTTTTATCATAACAGTGGTGTAAGTCCACCTAATTTTGTTTTGAGATATGAATTTTGGACATAGCTTATAAAAATATGTGAACTTTTCAAAGACGAATATCGCACTAGTATTCAATGTATACGAATTAATTTAAGCACTGCATCAAGTTTCATTCCTTTTATTTTGAGATATTCAAATATTTCAATTGTTTTCAAAGAATATTTATTTAATTTAACCTTAAAAATCGAAATTAAACAATGTTTTATATTAAATCAATATTTTTTTCAAACTGAATCGCACTTTGAAGATTTGAACGCCTTACCGACAGTTGAATCTATAACACGTCCCTCGAATTCTTTCAATTCGATGATTTTAAACAGTTTCGAAAAATATTATAATAGTTCATAACAATAGGAAAAGAAAAGATAAACTTATTTTTTAATTATTGGACTTAAACCGTTGTTATAATAATCGAGGCTTATCTCGGCGAGATCAAAATTATGCGCGACTAGTTAGCAATTTTAGCTAATTGTGAGATGCAATTATGCGGTGCACATTATGAAAAGTGTTATTCGAAATCAATTTCTGTTTCGAGATTGGAATCGATTTGAATTTTAATGCCGTTTTATTGTGGGTGTTGAGATTGAGATGAAATCGCGGGAAAATTTCGTGTTTAAATCGTTAATTTTATATGTGCAATAAAATATTTTAATATATTATCAATTATTTTAAAAGATAATTGCGTAAATGATTCGAAAATCAATTTAAACAAATCTAAAACTTAACTATATCTAACCCATTTGTATTTAATAACTAAATCATATGCGTAATTATTAAAATGAATTTCTATTTTTGATCTAATATTGATATAAAATGAAAGTTTTATAAATACCTACCCATTCAATATAAATGACCATCTAATATTTATGATGTATGTCCTCATTATGAATACTTTAATGAATTAAACGAATAGAAATAATGAATTAAAATGAAAAATATAGCTTTTTTAACGATTGTCTCGATCTGAGAGCATTATAAAGCCGGACGCCCACTCGCCGCTTTTTATTGTTGCGACTTTACGATCTTAGAAAATTTTTATTACCGTTTGCGATTTATCGACAGTTTCTCAACGCCATCCAGTAGTTCTCTTTCTTAATTTATCGACCATCTTGTGCTCTTTTGTACAGCGGCTAGTTCACATAATCCTGAACGATACAGAGTACAGTAGACTACAACTAATACGAAAAAATCCCATTTTTTTTAAACAATGTCAATATACTTTAAAACACAAATATTGAGAGATGTATCAAAATTAAGTATATTTTCTAAAACTGTGACATAAATGAAATAATAATTGAATATGATTGTTTGGACATGCACCTTGCACAAATACAGGACTATATGCACTCGCACATTGTGCAATGCGTGTGTATATAGCTCAGTATTTGCACATATTGCGCGTTTATATAGCTCAGTATTTGCACATGTTCAATGTTCATATAGCCACATTCACAAGAATGACATTGAAATGCATGTTTATAATGAGCTGTAAATATAAATATTTCATTTCTTATACAATTGCTTATGTCATATCTTTGTAAATTAATCAAAAATATTTATTAAACGATGCGAAGAGTTGAAATGAAAAAAATGATCAAACACAAATGTAATCCATTTTTGAATTAACACAGATTTTCAGAAAATAATTTTAATTTTAATTATATCGGAAATTTGAGGGCTCTCTGTCTAATGTACACGGTGACCCGAAGTTTGTAGACATTTTAAAATTTACATTCGACTTTTGAGACTCGGAGGTGTTTATGCGACAACTTTCGACTTAAACGGCCCATGAGTGATGACTTCGGTTCCAGTAAATGGCCATTCCTCACGACGTTACATTATTTTATATTTTATCACACATATTCACTAGTGAATTTTCACTAATGGTTATTTGTTTTTAGAGACTTTGAAAATGTTGAAACGTCTCTGCGGAGCAGTTTGTCAAGTTGATGTTTTCTTTATTTTAATTTTTTAATTTAGTTTTTTT
Source organism: Cheumatopsyche charites (assembly GCA_024721215.1). Taxonomy (NCBI): domain Eukaryota; kingdom Metazoa; phylum Arthropoda; class Insecta; order Trichoptera; family Hydropsychidae; genus Cheumatopsyche; species Cheumatopsyche charites. Next base: position 972,563 of record CM045577.1, on the reverse strand, counting down.
TTATCCTAATGAAAATAGATTGAATCGTTTATTAGATTGATTTTTAAGTAAAACTTCTATATACACGATTGTCTGAATTTGATAAGAAAAAAAGTAAAACGCTTCTACTTTGACATGAAAGAGTAGATGAAGATTATTTCATTCATTTCATAAAGATTCACTTCTAAATAGATATTGATTCACGTTCGTTATTTTTTATTCTAGACTTTTATTAAGGGTCAATTTTTTCACTTCTGGTATGAGAATAAAACGATTTAAAACTACAAGCGTTCAAATAGTAACTGTTCAAATCTGGAAGAAAGAGATGAATGTATGTATTGTTGTACGAATTTTAGTATGTCTGTCTCTTTCAGAGGCTGTTTTGACAGTTTTTAGTTGGAAGAATCGCGTATAGTTTAAATTCGTTTTATTCTCATATCAAATCAGAGGTGAAAAGACCTGTCCTGAATATTGAGATCATTCATAAAATGGATTTAATTTAACTTTTTTTTTGCTACATTTGATATGATTGTACTATTTGCAAACGGCATTCGCTTCTATCAAATGTGACGACACGCATATAACGAAAGCTAAAAAAAAAGATAAGAAAAGAAAAGAAAAATGAAACCGCTCGGTCGTTATTATACGGCGAGCGTTTTATAGTTCATCTCGATGGCCGAGATAATCATCTAATTTACGATCGAAAACACGGGTATTATTTCCAGAGAGCTCGGCTGGTAGCCGACAGATAACATCTGAAAGACGGCAAAGAAGTCTCAGATGCGACTACAGTCGAACTACCGTAATCCGATCTCCATAGAGACACTTTGTGATGTGTTCACACGGAAATATCCGGTCCGTATCCGTTGTCTATCATGCCTTATTTGCTGATAAATGCGTCTGCAAATAGTCAATTAGATGCAGATACCCGTGACTGCAAATAGTCAATTAGACGCAGATACATGTGACTGCAAATAGTCAATTAGATTCAGATACCTGTGACTGCGAATAGTCAATTAGACGCAGGTATCTATGACTGCAAATAGTCAATTAGACGCAGATATCTTTGACTGCAAATAGTCAATTAGATGCAGATATATGTATGTGACTGCAAATAGTCGATCATTTTGTATTTAGATGAGTGTATTTGTAATTATTTAGTTTTTGCAGATGAATGTAACCTTAAATAGTCAATTGGTTAAAGATACACCTGTGTGCAAATAGCTAGCTTCCGCAAAATGTGACTTCAAATAGTAAATCATTCACTGATGCAGTATTTGCAAATAGCCACAATCATATCAATTAATTTATTATATTTTATTGATACTTCATTTAATAAATTTCAACTGAATGACAATTATATTTCTGTAAAATAATGGCTTTGATAAAACAACTGTGAATAAAATAAAAATTATGAATAAACACATGAAAAAAATCCCAATTCTCTTTTTTTATAATCAACATATTAAATCCATGATCCATTTATACGAAAATAAATATTTTAATTAAAATTTGAAATTAAGCCAATCGTACAAAAAACAATTCATTCAAACGTCTGATAAAATTCATTCATTTATTTTATGAAAAAACATATCATAAACATAAAGAGCGTCGTTCTTTTCATGTCGGTTCGAATTAGCAGCACTCTACTGTTCCTCATACAGCAGTATAATAACAATATAACACGATGGTAATGCAACTCGAGGTGGAAAAAGGAAACGTGGGCGACTTAATTATTTGTTAGTCGCGCGTGTGTGTTATCTTTTCGTTGTCGAAAAAATAACAGTTTGTCCAACGCCGATGGTCACAGACCTGGATTCTCATCAATTTTTTATTCAATATTCCATTTCAAGTTGAATAATTCCGAATTCAAGTCAAATGATTTTCGATTAAAGTTATAAACATTTCGAAATGTGAATCAAATCGTAGAAATAAATACTTAAATTATATATTAATTTAAGTTCTATTTCAAATATAATATAAGCATTTATGGTTCTTCTTTCCATTCTATAATTATCATTTTTTAATTAAAAAAAATGAGAGCCCCTGATGACAAAAAGCCCAAGGATAATAGACGACCGTAGCACGCGTTCACAAAATGATATCTTCGATAAATCTGGATGAAAATTGACATTGATTAGACGTTGTATTACAATATATTACAACGTAAACGAGTTGATCAATTTATTGGCTGAAATGTAATGGCGGCACTAAATAAATTGAATCTTCAACACGAGTTGAGATCGATAATGACACAAAAAATCGATTAATTTGAAACGTTGTAATGTTTTGAAAATAATTTTATGATATTTATTTTAAATGTTAATACGAAAGTCTTCCATTTTGGGTTCTATGTCTATCCGCTCATTGAAGTCTATTTATTCAATGAAATGTTGAATTGAACAAATTAATTTATTATATTGATGGAATTTAATTATTGTTTGTATAATAATTTCATTTTATTGTGATTGTAGAAATGATTTAAAAAAAGGAAATGTATATTTTTAATTAAATTAATCGATGAACAAAAATATAAGTAGGTAGGTACACTTCACGATGATAAAGACATCAAGTCAAGTCTAATAATTAAAAACTTATAAATTTTATATAAGAAAAATAAGTTATTACGAAAATACTATCATTACATTGATTATTATGAAAGATGTTTCTTAGCACAAATTGCCAACAAACTCCCAAGTTATAATTTTCAAATTATTTGGTAAAATAAAATGAAAAACTGATACTGAAAGGAGACACCTAAAAAACTGAATAATGATGCAATGTGGAATTGAAACAATAGTTTTGCAATATCTAAAAAATTAAAAGTGTAACTAAAAAAAAAACTGTTTGTAAATATGTATTATATTTTTTTTTCAAATTAGCTTCCAGTTACACGGATTTTCTTTGATGTCTATTCGGACACACACGAGGAGGTTACAGCTTCTGAAACCCGAAATAAATCGTAAAAAAACGTTTAAAATATATAATAAATATATTTTTATAGTCGATAAACGCTGACAATAAACGTAAATATCGTTTTGTCGACGGCCGCTCGTAAACGTTTGCATTTAACGTATACGTTTCACGTATGGTACGGTGAATCCTCTCTATATGTACCTAAATAAAAATAAGAAACATATTTTTAAACCTATATTATTATTGATTTTATTTATTATGAATATTTATTTTATCAGCGATGAACTATTAACTTGTAGTCATAAATTGAATATTATTATTATTTAGTCATACTTAATGTTTTGAATTATTATTAGCATATTGTGAAGAACTAAGAAATTAGCCTTCCGCTATTTTTTATATGTAAAAATGATCAATAGAACGAATTTGACAGAAATGTTCATATTAATTGTAAATATGTATGTATCTTAACAAGTCCGATTGTTTTTGTGCATTGATGAAAATCGATAATTTTATCATAAGATAAGATTAATATAAAAATATGATTAATATTATCTGCAGTATTTTTTGGCAGTGTTATCATCTTGACGTGAGAATAAGACCGCTTCCAATATAAATAAATATTGTGCAATAGTTATGTATAGTGTCTAGTTTTCTAGTATTTATTCGCATATTCGTAAGTAATAAAATATCTATTTTTTTATCTGATAATATAAGATATATCTATTCATACCTACTTGTATATTTATCATGAAATTATTTTTAGTATTAAAAAAATGCCAGGAAATGTTAATATATCTGGTGTGAGTCAAAATGCTAAAAAAAATACAGAATTAAAAGTCGTAAAGTATGTGCCATATGATTTTTGTTTCTATTTATTAATACAAAATAAGATGTATATGATTCTACCAATTTCTTTTTAAATATATATGTATATAATATTTAAAATTACAGTGTAACTTACAATTATACCGGGCCAAAACCTGGCAGCAGTTCTTCACACAACAAAAACAATTCGTAAGTCAAAATATTTTAGTCATTATATAATATTAAGTACATGTATATGTTTATAAAATATTAAGAAGGAACCTATTCTCACATAAATATATATTTCGGGAAATATATTGAATGCTTATGTTTCAGAAGTTCTGGATCAAAAAATACACCAAAGAAAAAAAATCCCCCCAAAAACACGACAGCAAAAAATAACAATGTTAAGAAAAATCAAAAACCGAAAAAAAAATAACACAGAAATATATTAAAGTCAATTTGCAAGCGCGTTAGTACCTATACAATTTCGACTCAATACTCGATTAAGATGAATAAAAAAAAACAATGGAATAAATTATTGTGAATTATTAATAAATAAATATTGGTTCAATATATTATAATATAAATGCTTATATTTATGAAATTAATTTGAACTAATATTATTAATATTGCTTTTTTTTATGAGTCATCAGAAAAAAACAATATCTTTTGCGTATCAGTTTTAAAATGAAAATATAAATCCTGATAAATCAATTTGATTAAGTTTTTTCGTCAATATCAGCTTTTGATATGTGAATATGAGAAAAATATTTGTATTACTGATAATGCAAACTCTTTTTATACGATGAAATTTCGAAAAGTATTATATGTAAATAAAATACACTTTTCATATATTTAATTTAATTTATTGTAAATTATTATTAATTAGATTAATTCTTATTTTTATACAATGGAACGATTTTTCAAAACGTCAAACTTACAATAAAATATTATATTTATATATTCCGAAAATTGTTGCATAATAACCTTTTCCATATAATATTTTTTTATCAATTTTTTTCATGAAAATAATCCTAAATATTGACCTAAAATACAATATTAAGAACCATACTAATTCACTCTTTAAATTATAAAACAAACTATAAGCCCATTTAGTACAAATTTTACCAAAAAAGTAACATTACAAGATTCGTTGAGAAAAGCGTCCAGTATCTTTCACAGTACTGTATAATGGTACAGTGGCGACTTGTGTGAGAGTCCAGCTTGTTTAGTGTCCGATATAAACGTGTAACAAATACTTTTATTAAGGCAGTTCCCATACACATAAGCTGTTTGATTTATGCCCGAAATGACTGGTTCTAGGCAATAAATTTAATGGAACCCTTTTTTCTCCCGCTCGTAAAATGATTAGGCCGTAAAATAAAATATGGCCGGAGCTCCGTTTATGGACGGAGACAAATCAATTATATAATACCTATATGTATAATATAATATCGTAAAAGTTTTCCAAACTGCGGGTCGACACCCTATTTGTTTCTCTTTAGAGTTGCTAGTATCAGATTGTTTTTATTAAGTGCAGCTAAAAGTACAAATACAGTGGTAGATTAACTACGATTTTAAATGAAGATAGAACTGTTTGGGTCAAATTTTATGAATATTTGAAAAATGTATGTATCTACGAGTATATAAATTTTAAAGGTGTAGGCATGGGAATAATCAGAATTTTTATTAATATTCTTAAAATTATTGTGTATTTGTAAAACTAATAAAAAAAAACTTAATAAAATATGAAAGGAATTATGTGTTTGATTTTATTTTACCCCTTTTCAGAAAAATTCACAGATTTGAAAATTAAATCTTTATACTCAAGATTATGTATATCATAGTAGGTATAACATCAATATAATAAACTTTTATTTGACATAATCTAACTTAACTCTACTTTCCCATTTGTTTCAATATAATATGTAACCTTATTCTGTGTTCCCTTTTGTCATTATTTTATTGCGACACTTTAGTTAATTAGCTAGGAAGTAAATAAACTTTTTATGAATTTTCGATAGATGTTTCTGAATTATATTAAATTGAAATATACACTAAATTTTCAACAAATAAATCGTATTTTTTTTGTTGTAACCTACTTGATAAACTAAAAATTAGTTAACTATAATTGTATTAATGCTACATTATTAGAATTAATTGAAGATTCTTTTCATAAACAATCCATTCAATTTTATTGAAATGTAATTAATCGACGAAGGAAAAAATGATACAAAGAGACAAAAACCAATCGGAAAAATCTGTTTCCCTTTTGGTCGTATCGGAAAACTCGATGCAATTTCCACGACCACTTCCTAACAGTCGAACGATTTTCCCGATTCCATTAGCCTTATTTGAATTTAAACGCTAGACCAGGATACAAGGAAAAAAACCGTTACAGAGCAGAACAGAAAATATCAGAGGGATGAGCAAAGAGTACAGTAGAATCTAAATTATTAGGATTGTTCAATATTAAAAAAAAAAACGAACTTGTTAATTTTCACTGATATGAATTACATTCGATACTGTTTGTGAATGGCATTGCATAATTTTTTTTGATAATTTTAAGGCAAGTCAGTATATATAACTTCCTCAGATTTTTCTAAAAGTGAAATGAATTACATATATCTAAATGAATAAAAATGATTCATTTCAAATGTTTTAATCAATCGAATATATTTTTTTAGATTTTTTTATCATCTGGACTTTCTTTAGTCCCAATTAGTCCGGATAATTGTGGTTTTACTGTATAGAGGATGGAGCAGGAAAGAAGCGGGAAAAATCTCGTCGGGAAAATTGCTTTGGGGCAAAAGGGCTTCTAGATTTAGTGTCCGGTGGAAATTGAAACTTATTGGGGGGCAATAAAAGCGACATTGCCCCCCTTCCGGTCAGTAAAACGTCTTATTTTCCATTTATTTGAAATTCCGTTAGGTCGTAAGTCCAGCTCTGTGTCCTTAGCTCGATTTATTCGGATGTTGTTTTTTTTATAATAGAAAATTTTCATTCGAAGTTTGAGGGTTGTAAAATGAAGATTCGTTGATAGTACCTGTATTGGAAATACCTAAAAAAGATAACGCATAGCTCTGTTTTTTGTTGAAAAATGTTGCAATGAAATTACGTTAGATGTTTTTGCTCTATTCATCATCAATAGTGTATATGTATACTTACCTAGTATTTCCTGTTTTTAAATTGTGATGATAGCAAAATTTTTTGAAGTTTGGATATACGTTACATTTAGACAACAGTCAAGTTATAATAAATATTATTTTGTATTTTATGTTTTGAATAAATAACTAATTTATTTTAGTATTGCATTAATCTTCAATGAAATATACTTACTTATCTCAAATCAATATTAGATATTCAAATGTATAAGGAATAAAATTTAGGGGTGAAAATATGTGAACGAAATTTTCTTTTAAGAAATTATATATTTTTTCCATTTATTAATTTGACTTTAAACAACAAATAATAGTAATAATAATAATAATAATAATAATAATATAATAACCATAAATTATAAAGTATAACGATAAATTTAATCGTCGACGGTAAATAGTTTCGAATGTAAACTATGTGAAAATAACGATTTTTAAATGCGGTTTTTTTTGCAAAATAATCGAAAAAATATAAAATCGATTGATTTTCTTTTTCAATAATTAATTACAATATACGAATAGTTTTCAAATTTTGCTTATATGTACGTAACTTGACAATATTGCATCTGTGAACGATTCGATTTTCATTTTAACACGTTAACGACCGATCGTCGCATATTGAAAAATATATTTTTAATAAACATTCTTTTAAAACAATCGATCGTCACGCATTATTTACGAAGTGGAATAACTATTTATGCAATTACAGAGATTTAATTGAAAAATTATTCATTGCTTCGAAGAAAATACACCATACACTTTTTTTTAATCAAAAACACAATTTTTTTAAAGAAAAACCTTATGAATACACACGGTGGTCAGAAAGTGTCACATACATTTTTTTTTCACAATCTGTCGATTTCGTTCGATTTACAATTATTTTTTTTGTATAATTACATTTTTACACAGCACGCTTACATTTACGGTGCATAACAGTGTTCCTTATAAACTTAGTAAATTTCAGCACGTAGTCCAAAACGTTTCATTCTCTTTACAAATACAAAATAATTAAAATTTAATACACCACACATCGATAAACAGCGACAACAGATATGAGCATGCGCCAATATAAGGATATGTTATTTTTATTTATTTATTTATTTTATTAATTAATAAATGGTGTCCGATGTGAGTGAGACTAGCGGAAAAAGGTCGGATAAGATGCGAAATTATTAGGAAACTCTCATGAAAACAAAAAAAAATTTACTGATATCAATTTAGTCTTGATATGCGGTAACTATAATTAATATATTTAATCATTTAGTTTTTATTAAATATAATGTTTAAGAAATGCAAAAAAATATTTAATGTTATTTGAATTTTTAATTCGATCAACGTGAACGCATTTAAGATGTCAACGCTGTTCTTTTCGCATTAAAATTTGTATTTAGTTATTAGCAGTCGGTACGACTGCAAATGCTGGGATATATGCAGTCAATGCGACTACAATTACTGAGTTATATGCAGCCGGATATGACAGCAAATCGGTCCAACTGCATAATATCAATCAATATATTTAAAATTTTCGCATCTTTCCCGACGTTCAAAATTTTCACCGATTACCGATAGTGAACTTTTTCATAATCATGATGCAATTATAATATTTATAAATTACTTAAAGCGAATCAATTCAATAATATTTACAGATGTATCGTTTATTTATTTTTTTTTAAACATTTTTTTTTCAATTACATATCAATTATACCACAGTCACATATTTGGCTTGCGTTCGGATGTTCAACGCCCGGCGCCCCCCTCTGCGGTGAGGCGGAGCGCGCAGGGTCCTCACGGATGCAGCCCCCTGGGACCAAACAGTGGATAAGGGGGGAAGTAGGCGGCCAGGGAGGGGTGAGGGGGCAGGGGGAACGGCAGCTGAGGGTGCTGCATCAGATGAGCAGGTTTGCTGTAAGGATGGAACCTCGGAGCCAGAGGACTCAGAGGGGGAGTCGGGTAGGCTCTGGGGAGCAAGGGATGCGAACCGGACGATCCTAAGGCGCTCAGCGCTGATCCAGCACTGCTCAAAGAGCTGAGGCTGGCTCCAGCTTCGCCCAAAGCGGCTGCGTGTCCTCTCAAATGCTGCAGCAGCTCGTCAGACCCAGCAAACCTTTTTCCGCAGTATGCTGAATCTCCAGCGACCCAGCTGCACACATAAGGTAACTGAGACGCCGCTGCTAATGCGGCTAATTGTGCATGTGCATAGGCGGCAGCAGGGTGGCCAGGAGGAGGAAACTGAGGAGTTTTGGCGTGGTCACACTGGGCACATCCCGCTGGACATGATCCAGGTTTAAAACCGCCTAATAAATGAGCGCTCAGCGAGCATCCTGTGCAGTAAGGATCTCTGCAAGCTTCACCCGCTCCTGCTTTCAGTCTGGCGTAGCTCAAATATGGATTGAGTGCCCCAGTTTTTAGAGCATGATGCTGCGCCGCCAATAAGCCGCTAGTCATGAGATCCGCAGGCAGAGGGAAGCCAGGGGCTGGCAGTCCTCCTAAGAAAGCAGAAGACGACACTGGGATACCTTGTCCGGGCTTGAACGTGCCTAGGGGTAAATCCTTTAATCCTAATTCTCCAGCCGAGCTCAGAGCCGTTGGAGAGTATCCTATTTTAGCACTCGTGGGACTGTGTAACGATCCATTAGTGGTGGGTACATCACCATTTTGTCTGGGCGTTAACGGCGACGCTTGAGATGGACTAGTTCTATCTGTGGATTTCTCCGAAGGCGACTTCCTCTGATGAGGAGATGTTCTTTGGGACGAAGAACTGTGATTGCTAGCACACCTAGGTTGCACTGGAGTCGTAGCAGCGCTGCCTTTTGAAGACACTGGAGTTCTGACTCTAGAACTCCTATCTTCAGGAGACCTCGTCTTGTCCCTGGACGTTAGACAAGACTCGTATGGTTTGAAGCTAGCTTTGACTGGAACTTCAGTGGAGTTGGTGCTTAGTGACGAAGCAGGAGAAGCCTTCTCCCTGTTGCTTTCAGAGCTGTGCTTATGGGTGGACTTGAGGCTAGCTTTTTCCGCTGCTGATATGAGCTTTGGGTTAGGGGAATCCGCCCCAATTGCGCTGCACGTCTGAGCCAGCAGCGCCAGAGGACTCTTCTTGGCGTCCAGCTGCAACAAGCAAATTAGCGAAGTTAGCAAATTGAATTTTTCGAAAGTTGGAAGCGGACGGGGATTAAAAACAATGCGGAGGAACGCGAAGTGAGGTTATCCGACGTCTCGAGCAGACGCGGACCAATCATGCGGGGAGACATTTTCATTATCCACACGTCTCCTTTCGGAGACGGTTAAACGCGCGGTAAACACGTGTCAGGGGTTGTCAACTGGTACTGAATAACTTTGTCGAAACGTTTTCGCGATGTGCGGTTGCGATTGTTCGAAGCACGTTTCGAGTGAAAGATATTTTTTTAAATTTTATTTTTTTTGACACAATTTTTAATAAATTTTTTGTACATTTTGAATCATTAAAATTGATTTTCTTTCAAAATAACTAGAAATGTAATGCAAGACGGAACGCTTATCATTTGTCTAACTAAAGATTATTTAATTTCTTTCTCTAATTTTCGCATTTAGAGGGAGAAAGACAATAATTTGTAGCTAAAGTCTAGCTATAAAAGAAAATCATTCTCTATAGCTCTCAATCTCTCGTCAAAACAAACGAACAACCAGTCTATTAAAAATACCAACGCACGCCAGGTCATAATAAAGTAATAAGATTTATGCACTATATTCCATATGACGACAGAAAAGGTCATGGGGTGCAAGTGAAATTTTTGCAGAAATTGAATTATGTACAGGAATCACTTCTATTTACGCTCATATATTTGGTGGAAAAAGGATATAAACGAATTCAGAATATGAAATCACTCGACCTCCTCAAATCACTCAACATTAAGTGAACTTTTCTCGAAACCACCACAAAATTATTTGTACCTCCTGGCTTTTTCAGTCGTCATATTTTCAACCAAGATTTTAAAATTAGACGTCTGCGTATTAATTAATTTAACAAATAAATGAATTTTCAGCGCATATTTTATGCAATCTACATAACAATAAAATCACAAACCGACAATCACATAAACAGACAAATTATCACTATCATCATAACAGACTCGCGATCAACAATTTGAATATATCAACGCAGTTAAGGAGCATGTCACGAACAGACAAATTATCACTATTATCATAAAAGACTTGCGATCAAAAATTTGAATATATCAACGCAGTTTTGGAGCATCTCACGAACAGACAAATCATCACTATTATCATAATAGACTAGCAATCAACAATTTGAATGTTTGAATATATCGACGCAGTTTTGAAGCGCTACTCAGACACACACATATAATAGCGCTATCATATAGTTAGATAATAATTTATGACTATAAAAATTGTCATTGCGAAAAGGTTGACAACCGCTGGCCGCAGAGTCGCGCTTGACATTTCACTTTGGCCCCGCGCATGATGTAATCTCTTACCAAGAGGCGGGATGAAAAATAAGGTAGACAGTTGGAAAATTTGAACACAATGTGACGTGCGTGAATATGGCAGGTAGCTTTTCACATAGGGTGGGTGCACACCTGATCGTTTTTGTCGCCTAATAAATTGTTTCCGATGTGTTTCCTTTCGATCGACGCTCGGATCTAAAGGGTTTTTCATTGAGAGGGCTCGATATTTGTAGTGGAAAATGTAATGATTTGTATAATATGGTCGATTTTTTTTCGATTTACTATTACGATTAATTTTTATATTATTGTGAGGAATTCTATGATAATCATTGCATTTTTTTCTAAATATAATAGATTTGTAGTTTATTTTACAATTTGAAAACTGATCAAGTAAGTTTCCATATATTGCATTTGACGCAGACATTTGGGAAAATTTAAATAAGTGAAATAATTGCTTGAAAGTGATTATTTTCAGTGTGTATAAAATTATTTTTTTATTGAATAAATCTTGTTTTTATGTATTGCCTCGATTTTTCAATACATACATACACTTTGACAACTGTAGCATGATTAATCAGGGTTATGTTTTCTTTTAATCGATTTTTTTCGTGAAAATCATTCCAAATTTTGATTATACGTACATACGTATATTATCACTCTTATAAAATAAACTATTAACCCATTTAATATAAATTTTACTAAAAAATGCAACACTTCTTGATACGCAATTGATAAATCTTCTATTGATAAGAATTGTTCACAATGACATATTTGAAACTTCAACTGAAAAAGATCTTGTTTCACTTCTTTGTTTTATAATGAATATGACGATTTTTTTATTAGCTATTAATTATATTATATCGCAATAACAATTTTCTTAAATTATTTACATTGAATTTTAAATTAATGCAAATTTATAGATATGTATTTCAAAAGCAAGTCTTACGAGTTGCGCAAATTAAGCAATAAATCGATGAATTATTATATCATATACATGAGAAACGTGAGTAATTATAATTGATTAAAAATATATAATATAAAGATGAAACACACCGCCAATGGTTTACAAAGTCGGTGCTAGTCAAATAAAATAATATTTATGTTATAACAATTTTAATATCTGAAAATTAGCATAATATAAAATTTTATTGATATCGTTTCAAAAATAATTTTTATTTGAATCATTGCGAAATCATAAAATAAGAAATATTATTCAATTAAACTCAAAATTATTTCTCGATAGAAAGATGATACCTTATTTTATATTAAAGTATTATTTCTTTTAAGAAAATTTATTTTATTTATTTTAAAATACGAATCAGATTGAAATTGAAAATTAAAAAATAGGTTATGAGAACATTTATGGCATTTTTAAAATATGAAAATTTCATGTAGAATAATAGTCGGATTGTTTTCGTTTTTAATACTGCAATAAATTATGGTACGATGATCGTTAATCATGTACGCGATTAATTAACGTACCAACTCTATTCTTTTATATGCACTTCATACAATGGTTATTGTTTATTCAAATATGTTTATCAGTGTTAACCATATTTCATTGCGAAACGTGTTTAATAAATTTGTCGCTCGTAATTATAAACGAACAAATTAATGTTTATATATTAAATCTGTTTATATTTTATAAATAAAGATGTATAAATTCATAAGTCGATATATGCGAATTTAAAATGTGTAACACGTGTAAGAACAATTTCTATATACGGAGAGAAAATAAGTAACACGTTCATTTGACTTATATAGATTTTTTTTTCTTAAGATATACGAAATAGAAAAGAAAATTTTATATATAATACTTCAAAAAAATATTGAAAATTTGATGATTGAATACATTTTTTTTAATTTGTCGATTGAATTATAAATTAAGTTAAACTTACACTGAATTCCTGATAGTTTTCACAGATAGGCTTCCGATAATTGAAAATTGAATTAAAACATACAAATAACGATAAAAACAAAACTTAAATAAAATCTCCAAATTTTATAGACATAGCAATGAAGTCTTATCTTTATGGCTAATTTTAATTTCAGGCAACGAGTCAAATTATATTATTGTACAAAAAAGCAGGGGAAAGATCACTCAATAATGTGTAATGTATAAATAAAACAGATAAAGTAAAACCGATAAAGTGTTCTTTTGGGCGGAACCGTTAAACGACCGAAGATAACATAACCGACCCCACAATAATAAAAACAATACAAATACACAATAAAATCGAAGATAATACTCGTTCGACGAGTGACTCTAATTTCGTGTAATTTTGAGTAATAAATGTAAATTTGTACGAGATAATAATTATGTAGTAGAAATGTTGCATTTGAATATTGTTGGAATTGAAAGATTGTTTGAATTATGTCGATAAACATAAATACGGTTGTGCTTTGAAATGTTATTAATTTAGGCTTTGAAAAAAATAAATATTATGGTAAGATTTTAGGTTAGGTTAGGTCAAGTAACAAAAAATATAATATGCCGCAAGAAATAAAAAAATATTTTTTGAAAATAAGTGAATTTTAGATGTTTTGAAATTAATAAAATGAATACAAAACTACTAATAAGAAAAATAATTGAATAAATATGTATGTAAAAAAAGTATTAAGTACTTCTACAATGAAAAAATCAATGTAAATAATTCAAAGCAATAACAGTCATAAAACTAAAAAATAAAAATAATTCAAATTATACAGGGAGGGGGTAAAGAATATAAAGGCATAAAACGATCAGCGGTCATAAACCATCGACCGAATTATACACACATAAATTGCGTTTTATATACGGGCTTCGAACTGAATTATCACGTTATTTAACATACAAATGTACAGAGTGCTCTGAAAATCACTTATATTTGTTTTCAATCAATAATTTATTCATTATGCATTGAAAACATTAAATTAAACAACATGCATAAATAAAAAAAATATTTAATACAAAATGAATAAAAAATATCTAAATATCGATCGAAAAAATGTAAGTAGGCATGATTAATTTATTAAAAAAAAATAAGTGCAATGACTTTTGGATCGTTCTGTACGTATAATACACACGCATATCCCATAGTACGGTGATCGTAAAATTGATTGCGATTTCTCTCAAGACGCCGAGGTTGTTATTTATGCTTAATAACGTTACAGTCTGCAATTAAGGCTTCCATATATCGTTAGAACAATATAATGTACGAGGTATCAAATTCGCACCCGGCCTGTGTGCGAGCCCGGCTTTATAAATTATTTATTGTTTGAAATACTACTTTAAGATTGAACCGCACTTCCATATGTGAAATGAAATCATTTCAAAATAAGGTGATTTTCTTTTTTTATCATGAATTATTGTACATACTTTTTTAATAAATTAAATGAAAATTCTAAACAGGATTTTTATCTATCGAAAAAATAATTAAAATTAGATTAGCATAATTTTTTGAACAGACCGTTGTTGAGTCGCCAGGGGTGGACCGGTCGTAACAGGTTAGAAAACGCCCATACTAGAAAGAACAAATCGAAAATGTGAACATTTAAAAAAATTCATTCAATCGCGAAAAAAAGAAATAAAAGACAATTTAAAAAATTAAAAAAAAAACATCCGCATTTCTAATGTTTATATTTTAAATTTACATTTTATGCGGGCGTTGTATGTGCATGATAAATTTTTAACAGTGAAATTGAGAAAGACACTTATATAAATTTTGTACACAAATTGAACATGATTGCCCACATAACTTCACGTGTCAAAATTTGAATGAAATTTAATGCTTTTTCAATTTTGTAAATTTGTTTTTTATCAATTCTAAATAATCTAAATATTAAATCATTCAAATATCTAGAATGAAATACGATTTAACAGTTTGTGAGCAATTGAAAAATAATGTTTGTTTCCTTTATAATCAAGCTTTGTGCAGTTTATTTTTTGATATAATATTTTAGTTTTTGAATTTGAAAAGATTTCAGCTTAAAAAATTTTGAGAAGAACGTAATAAGATTAATTCAATATTTATTGTTTGATATGTATTGTATTCAGATTGACTCATATTTTATTCTAATAATATCTCATTGACAAGTAAAAAGTATAACTTGAATTTATATGATTAAAATGAACAATACCTTTAAAAATATATAGTAAAATAAAAATATGAAACGGTCAAATATTTTTATGACCAAAATTAGAAAAAAATGTGAAAGAATGAACATCAAATAAACATTTTACATAACTATGCATAGGAATGAAGAATATATATTTTGATGATTTGAAGTAATATTGTTTTATTAATAAATGAAGTTTTGCATTTAAGAAATCATTCAATAATATTTTTAAATAATATCCTTTAATTTTAATTAATCTACCACACATTTAGGTATAAAATATATTAAGAAAATATGAAGTGCAGCAATTACATGCATTTTATACACACTGTAACTAACACTGTACTTTTTTTCTTAACGAAAAATCAATCGTAATATTGATTATAAATTGTACAAACATTCAATTGTTTCATTCAAATTCGACGTCAAAAAAATACCGATTGTAGTAATATGACACCTATGATTTGTATTCATTGATGTCTAATCATCAGTTAAAATTACCATTTACTAAGTTGGATTAGGTCTTAGATAAAATGTCATAATAATCAAGTAAAAAAAACTCTTATAGATATTTATTCTGGCGTTGAACGAACAAATGAGTTTGAACCATCGACGAAAAGCGCGCGGGTATTTCAAAAAGCGCGCCGCAGAAACGAATCAAATTCGAAAGTGAGTTAAAAAAATAAATAAAAAAACGAATGAAAATGAATAAAAATAAGAAATAAAGGGGGGTCCGCGTCAATTGCGAATGTGTTTCGCGAATTAATAGCGCGATAAATTCAATGTAATAAATGTGCGACGAAGTGCCATAAAGGCGGGACATAAAAGGCGAATTTATTTACAAAGGCGGACGAAGACGACTTCGCATTATGCAGATTTTCTTTATTTCGATACACCGAATGCTTTTTTTTTATATGTGTATGTGACTACAGGGTGTTTCTGTTGGTGTGTACATCGGTTGAATTAATTGTGGATCTTTTATGTTTGAAGAAAGTTGCGTTTTTTAAGCAAAACCGTTTTGAATGTCAGTGATAGGTTCAATAATGAAATAAATGTAGTTGATTATTCTCAAGATTTAAAAGATATTTTAATCGCATTACATGAAAGATTTGAAAAAAAAAATGAAAATTTATGAGATATTGTATTATGAGAGAGTATGAGTATGTAGTTCTGAAAATTTTTATTGAAATTAATGAGGTTTTATGAGATCTTTAGAGGTATTGAATAAGAAATTAAATTTACACTTTAAACAATTAGTTTGATTTTTACTTTGATATGAAAGATTAAAATTAATTATGAAATGAACGGATATATATTTTTTTTTTATATATTTGTTCAATAATAATAAATAATATGGTAGATAAAATTTCTATATATTCATAGGTTGTAATTTTATATCCTAATCCGTCTATTTATATTATCTAACTTTATTTAACTCGACACATTAAATATATTTAATTTATTCAAAAAATAAATAAATAAAAAAATATAACTTGGCAATTTAATATATTTTTATTTATTTATCGACAGATATTTTAAGTTTATTATTTGTGTTTCACAACGATGCTATGAGATAAATGAAAGAGTACACTAATTAACCTAATTTTCAACAGATATGAAATGTTCTAAGAATTGAAATCAGACATTATTTGCAGAAATATCAAATGAAATTTATATATTAAATCAATTGTATTATTTTCAGAAATGTATTCTTCAATTCATAAAATAAAGAATGTAAACATTCATATAAAGTATTCAAAATAAGAAGGGTGAAGCACTTAAAATTAACCCCCGAGGGATTTAGAAGCTGTTTGACTTAGAAATTGAATAAATATATATTTCCTGTTTACGTTATCGTTTATAAATAAAAACCAAAAATTATTTACTAATAAATGACAAAAATAAAGATTTTTTTAAAGAAAAAAAATAGTGAAGATAATTAATAATTTTAAATAATCAAAAACACGATTACAACTTACAATTTCGACTAAAAAATGATTTGATGAATATATTTTGTTATTTAAAATAAGAAAAAAAAAACAAAATGGCGTCTTGCAATTAAATTCGCAATAGTCAAACATTTGATATAACGAACGCGAAACAATGGCGCGTTCATACGTGTCGAGTTGTGAAATTGCATTTGTTACATTTTTTTTACGAAACGTATGAATTATGGGTAGTTTTGAATTTAGAACCGGGTGAAAGTCGACGTGATTACATTTAGAAGTTGATTGATCGGTATTTTCAACGGTTGAAATTAAACATTACGTATCGTATGCAACGTCAATTTATTATAATTATTCAAATTGTTTAACTTTAAGACACTTCCTAGTTTTAATTATGCCGCTGTACTTACATTTTCCAACTCAAAATAAGTATGAAATGTTTTGTTGAATAAAAAATCCCTAACTTAACTTAAATTTAACCCGAGAGTTCATTGACAGTGTTATAATTCACATTTCATCAATTTTGAGACTAATACCATTGTGACAATCTTAAGTTTAAATTGACAGTTTTGTTATAATATCGTGCCGATGGATCCGTTGTTTTTAATTTGTATTTTAGTACTTATGTGTAAAATATAGGGTGTAAAATTCACCCCAATTTTAAAACCATTTAGATGTTAGAGTTTTATGCGTTCATTGTACAGGATGTCGTAAATTTTGTACGTAAAACGAAAACACCACAAGTCACGTACAAAACGCATTCGATTCGAATACTATGTGTGTTCCCCACTTTACTTACATATTTACACATTGTTCAAATGTAAATTTACACATTGTTCGTAGTTAAAAGCCAAAATGAAAAATATTTTTTCTAAATAAGTTTTGATCAACTATCGTGAATTTAAGACAAACGTTACAATTTGGTAAGACAAGAGATTAAGACCTAAGATAAGTCGGGCCAAATCATAAAAAAAATGACACACGTAAATTGGGAAAGGGTTAAATATATATTTAAATCATTTTTTTTCAAAAGAATATTAAATTTAATTAATAAATAATGTGAAAACTAAGCAATTACTAAAAAAAATTGTCGAAGAAGAATTTGAACAGATGTCGCGAGTATTCGCGTATCAAACATGCGTAAAATTGAAAAATAATGGAAATAAATGTAAAAACGTCTAATTAATCATTTGTCATCAATTACAAATTGATTAACGATATAATTAATTGACACCTTTCAACGCGAATTAAAACACCTGGTATTTGTCGAACATTTGTGACTCATTTGGCAAGAACGGTTTCGAAAAAACACGACACGAAATAAATTTCGAATTTTGCATGAAAAAGCCGTTTAGCGGGAAAATAAATTTGTGACAAAAACGTATTTAATCAAAAATGTATGTAAATTGTCGAGTTTAAACGCGATAAAATTATTCGAGAGATTTTATTGAAAAATTATTCGTGCGATTGAAACTTTTTTCGAAATGTTAACGACGGACTTTTTCCAAAGGAAATCCATCATAAATTATACGCTTTTTAATATAGATACGTTATTTTAAAATATTTAATGCGCGTAATCGACGTTGAAAATTGGTAGTTTGATGGATGTTGCAATAAATGCAAATTGGTTTGATTTTTTTTTTTTGCGTTTTGATGAAATTTTATGTTATTTTACGCAACGGAGTTTGTAATTTGGGGAAAATGTGAATGTTTTATGTTTAAAATTAACGAATTTAATACTTTAAAACAGCTGGTATTTATATTGTGAGGTTTTTAATTTAATTTAATTATTAAAATTCAAGAAATGATCCTAGGCGAAAGATGTTACGAACCCTAATGTGGTCATTAAAGTGTTAAACGAAAACAAATCGTATATAATTTAATTTTTGGAATTAAATTCAATAAAAATCGACAAATCGATTCGAATAAACACTATTCAATATACTTTCTAATCAACTTATAATATTTTTCATCACAAACCGCGGAAATCGCATCACATTAAAATTTAATCTCTAAAACGAATCTCTAATCATTTAATATACAACTATTAATTTATTTAAACACCTATACAATTTTTTAATCAAAACATACACAACTCAAGATCAACTTCAACACATTAGAACGCATATTGAGAAAACGACACTCTTCGTATTGAATCAATATAATTTCTTTAATCAAATCCTTCAACACTAAACGGACTATTAAATTCTCATTCCATCGATAATCAACAGGCTATACAATATTTCATTACAACATTCAAAAATTTTCAACATAAAAATTCCCAAAAAATCACATATTCTTCCATCGACGAATTTCCACATAAAAAATGAAATTTTCCCAAATTTCCACTAGAGTGTGTAGCCACCCTTACATCCATATAAAATCACCCTTACCGTGGTGGGCAGAGGGGTGAGGTACTCAGGCCTCAAGTACTGGTTGCTCGAAGTCAGCATCGTGTTCATCGTGGACACACTGTACACAATATACACACCGTATATAGTATTTTAATTTTCGATTAATTTATTTAGCGCGCGTTCGACACCCCTGACTCACCAGGGCCGCACTTCACTGCACAATTTTCGCGCACTTCGTACGTTTTTTTTTTTGAATTTTTGAAAATTTAGCATCACGTGCTCACGGCTCGACGGCCGGCCGCAGACTGAATGCGAACTCGGCCTTGCTTTAGTACGTTCGGAAAATTGTTAAGTCGGCTTCACACATTTTGATACCAAATTTTTACTTTTTTTCAAATTTCATGATTATTTTTATTTTTTAGCTAATATTTTCGATGAATTCAATCAAAATAGATTTTTCATAATTATTTAAAAAAAATACGAAAACTTTCAAAAAAAATTTTTTTCTTATATTCATTATAAATAATTTTAATAAGTATTTTTATTACAACATTTACAAAATAAAATCAAAAATATTTTCTAAAAAATAGGTATATAAATTGTAAGCAATATAAACAATTAGTGCTTGCGTTAAAATTACATTAAATCGTTTCAAAAAAAAAAAAAACATTTAATTTCGATTACAAAAAACAACATAACATACGTGTATGAACCTATAAAATAGATCAAAAATTTTTTTAATTATAAAATTTAAATCATTAAAAAAAATGTTTTAATTCTTACGAAACAAATGTTAATGATATATAATTGCATTCTGCTTTGGATAGATTGAATCATTTTTGTGTTAATATGTCGAATATTATTTATCTAGGTATGTGGCTACGCATTGGTGCAAATTCGGTGCAAGTTGGATGTACTAAAAGTCCACCGAGAAAAAGTGAGCGCGGAATGAAGGGGAAGGGTGACGCTGACATGTGGCGCCATCAACGGTTGCAAGTTGTATACAGAGGCGCATTTGTGCAATTGTTGTGCAATTCTTGAATTTTCTTTGATGTAATCAATTTGTAAATTCGTAATGGGAATGTGGGGACACTTGATTTTCTAACGAAAAGTGTACACATAAAGATATTATTGGCATAAAATAGTCGAAAAGATCTAAAATGTGACTCTTAATAGTATTTTTTAGAATCGTTTTTTCATTGCCTTAGTTAACTAATCAAAGAGTTAGTCCTTCGACTGTGAACTATCAAAAGTCCAATGTTGCTTTGCGTTTTTTCACCAGTTCGTAGTTGAAGACTGTAACTTTCTTATTAGTTGATTTATGTGCTGAAAAAATCGGTTCTAAAATAATGTTTTATATGAAAAGTTTTTATCAAGACAACAATAATAATATTGCTATGCATACGTTGAAAAAAATCATAATGTATATTAATGAATAGATATTTTATCATAATTCAATTTAGATTTGTTACATTAAATTCGCATTTCAATGCAATTTAGATTTTTTCTGAATTTTTAATACTCATCTAATTTCATTAAAAAAATGCGATTCCTACAATTTTATTTTATTTTAATATGAACGAAATTAAAAATAAATTAATATTTCATTGTATATAGTTTTATTTCAATTACATTGAGATGATTATAAATTGAAGCAATATTTAGGAAAAAGAACTTTTGCAATCACGAAAAAACCATGTGTCGTGTAAAGTTCATATTCTTCTTATTCTTTGTACCGAAAACGCTTTGCGATCTTAGTGTAAATTTAATGTTAATGGTTTGTAATATTTTTTTCATTTTATCTCATAAAAAATGATGTATATTTAGATTATTAATTAATCAGGGATATATCAAAAATTTATCTGGCAGAATTTTAACATTAAATTGTATTTGCAGTGACTAGAGTTGCAGTAATGGGGATATAAGGATAACTTCCGATTTTGAACCAATAATAAATTTATTTTCATCTTTTTCCATTATCTTTTGATATTGGAAATCGAAATTGGAAAGATCGATTTCATTTTTAGTTCTAGCGCTACTGAAAAATAACAGGTACCCCTATAATCTCATTATCGTAACTCTAATCGCTATAAATACAAATCGCAGACGACTTAATTTCACAATGGGTATAAGTGACATTTTTTCATCGAAATTGAGTTAAGTACAGAAAATGGTTCTGTATCACATATACATAAAACAGTTTTCTGTACTGATTTCAATTCTGATAAAAAAGGACACTTGTTCCTTTTGTGTAATTCAGTCGTCATGTATAATAATATATTTCACCAGGGTAAATATGACATTTTAATCGAAGATACATATTTATGCAGAGGCGTCAAGCAAAAGAACTTGACAACTATATTATTCAATATTACTAAAACTATTGATAAAAATATAATCTTGAATGCCAAAGTTGAATTTTTTCAAGATACATATTCAATAAAAGTAAAATATTTCAATTTAATTGCTGTACTTTATATTTAAATTAATCAGTAATTATTTTAAAGATTTTTTTGTTATTAGGGGTCGAATAAAATATATGTCAAGAATGGAAAAAAATATGAAAAGTTATTCTCTGTTAAGACAGACAACATTTGTGAAATTAAAAAAGTCTCGCCAATAATAAGTGACATATTCGCAGTTAAGGAAAAAAATAATCGATGCTATGTTGAGAAAGTATACAAGTTCTTTATATGAATAAAATAAAAACTAGAAAAAAATTAAATAATGCAAAATCAATATTAATTGACTGAATATTTCAATAAGGGTGTAAAAGAGTTCAAAAATTTCGACATTAAAAATTTTATAAAATCTGTTGCTATGGACAAATCTATTTATGGAAAATTGAAATTGAATCATCACTTTTATACCCCAAAAGGTAATATAATGTGTTTTACAGCACTCATTGAACATGTATCGAAAACAAATCATAGATGTTTCAATTTGACAATATCATTATTATATTGTAGTCTTGGAAAAAATGATAATTCGAGTAGTTAAATGTATTGAAATATTCAAATAAAATAAAAATTACACTCGTATGTTGAGAATATATGTTATTTTTTTTTTAAACGTGTTTAAGGAAAAAGAATGTTATGTCTACAATCAGATATTATCAAATAACTTCAAAGGGTTTTTTTTATTAATCTATATTTGCATTCAAAGAATATGTACTAATATGAATCGGAAAAGTGAAAATTAAAAACATTTCGCCTAAAAAAAATTATAGAAATATTATTCGTCCATAATTAGGCTTTTAGAGATATCTATCATTTATAAAATTAAATGAAATTAGTGTATATACATTTTTACAAATTTAATAAATAGGAAGATATTTTATCAAAATTGAATTTTAATTTATTTACATCAAATTCGCATTTAAACAAAATTCGACACATTCGATGGAGAGACATAGATTTATTTTTAATGCTTATATAATTTTATTAGAATTTCAAAAAAAAATCCTGTAATCTAATCGATATTATTGAATATAAACGAATTAAAAATTAATTTACATGTACCCTGTAATACGAATGTGGCTTAAGTCCTATATTTTTTAAATATATTATCTAATCATTATTGTTTTTTTATTATTTATTTTATTTATTTTATTTTTATTATTTTATTCATACTCTCGTAAAACATATTTCTGCACTGTATGATTATAACTACTGTACATAAAAGTCGATCGAACTTTACCTAAAACCTATACCGAAAATCAAATAAACGACGAGTTTATAAAACAGTGTACACTAATAATGTCATGAACTAAACAGAACCATCATTAGCAAGTTACAGATTCACAAAAAATTGCTCTAAATTTTTTTAGTAGTAGAACTATGTATTAAAAAAAATGCCCGCCATGACGATGTATGTATATATTTCAAGCTTAAAAAATCTGTGGAGTTCGAAAAAAATTGCAATCAATTATTTTTGTGTTTCTATACTGTGATCATGATCAAGTCTAAAATAAACATTAAATATTTCGATATAAAATAAACGTGACTTACACCACTGTTGAAATAAAGGAAGCAATGTATAATTTTTAGTCATTATTAATTTATTGTGAAATAACAATGAAAAGAACTATTCAGAAATAAGAAACACTACAGACACAATAGTCATGTTTGGAGCAAAGTTTCTTATTTTTTTTGTCATAGTGACAAGTGTGGTTTGTGATCTATCAATTAAGATACTGGTTTGTATTTGTTTTATTTTGCAATTATTTAAATTCAAAAATGATTTATTATACTATTTTATGTATTTTTGAACTATAAAAATAGAAAAAAAAAACTATTGATCATCGCATCTTCCTTTAACTACAACATCAATAACTATAGGTTTTACACTTGAGATTTCTCTTAAAATTTTCCATAAGATTAATAATTTATATTTTCAAATTAGATATTTAAAATTTGAAACAAATATACATATAATATAAAATGTTTGTATTGAATTGTAAAACATTTAACTCGAAACGAAAATAATTTAATGTGAAATGGATAACCTGTATGCATACATAATATAATTCTGATATTGTCAATTATGAACGCGAACGCGTGTTGAATATATGTTTCTATCTTCTTCTATATAAATAAAAACGAATGTATTAGATTAGTTTAAAAAAAATGTGAACAAAATATATATAAATAAATAATAACTATTTTAAATCTGTAATAAAAAGTTATTCAAACGTAGGTATCACACGTTAAATAACTATTTAATTAATTATTAAAATTTATATCTAAAAGGGAATAAATACACTGTTATTAAAAAGTTAAACTTGTACTTGTCGTTTTAGGGAAAATATGATATTTTAATGGATGATATTCAATTATGCAAAGGCTTCAAAAAGATAAACTTTACAAAAATTGCATACAACATTACAAAAACTGTTGATAAAAATATATTTATCGATGCCACCGTTGAAGTATTAGAGGATGTCTATTCTATAAGGGTATGTTATAATAAAATATTTTGAAGTGATAGCTTTATATTCATCATAAATTATTCGGATATTTATATATTTTTGAAGAGCCAAGTTAAAGTATATCTCAAGATAGGAGGACGTTATGAAAAATTATATTCTATGAAATATGGCAATATTTGTGATTTTAGAGCTCTCGATCCAGAGATATTTGAACAGTATGGAGTTGTTCAAAAAAACAAAAGATGCATTCTTCTGAAGGTATTCATTTTCCGAATTTGAATAAAATACATACCTACTACGAAAAATTTAAATCATAATTTTACCATCAACATTTAATGAGAGAATATTTTCAACAGGGAATTCGTGTGGTTAAAGATTATGATACTAAAAAACTTATAAAACAATTTGCTGTGGATAGATCTGTTTATGGTAAATTAAAAGTAGATCTCGCGTACTATACACCAAAAGGGAATGTATTTTGTATTACAACATACATTGAACATGTCCCAGTAAATTAATAATAATCAGTGTTTCAATTCGACAATAATATCTGATCATTATAGTTTAACTAGCGATCAACTCGTTGAATATATCAACGCAATTTTGGAGCGTTACATGAACACACATGCACACACACACACAGTAAGACACACGCACATAATAGTGCTATATATATATAGCTAGATTGAAATGCTAAAAAATATATATCTATAGAATTATATTAATAAAGTAGTGCCGGGAAAAATAGGTTGATTTTATTTATTTAAATGCTCATATAATTTCATTCGAAGCAAAGAAAAAACAATTCATGTGATATATTATATAAAAATAATTTTATTAATTTTAATCTTTAGAATGACAGTGGAGTAAACTAAATAACTCAAGTAAAAAAATAATACATTATGTATTTTTTCGATTCATATTTCCGTAAAATACTATAATTTTGGTTCAGAATAAAATTAACCCGATCAATCTGGAATCTCACGTTCATTATTTTTATTCAGATTTATCATTTTAATCAAAAGTGCATCCACACACTCAAGTGTTATTTTATTTTATTAGAAAAAAATCAAATTACACACATACTCTTTAAGAAAAACACGAACCTGACTCAACCGATTTCGACAAAACTTTGTACATACTGGGTATATTGTAATACATAATGATATTTATTGAACAAAACATTTTTTTTTCATTAAAAACGTTATTATATTAACGTTAAATACAAACTTAGAATTGAAAAACTGAATTTTTGTGATTTGCCATCACTTCATGCCTATTCTTACAATATATGTAGATGTTTTTACCGAATTTCATCAAAATCGATGAAAATAGATCAGTGTATTTTTTCGTCACCATCATCTGAACTAATCCTAATCCCAAAAAAGAGAACTGAACCCGCATTCTTAGAGTTAAAATCCTTTTTTTTTGTAGATTTTTCTGAAAGTCCTTTGATGCGAAACGATTCAATATGTGCATCCTTGCATCGGAGATTAAAATCCTTCGTATCCAGTTTCTTGTTTGACAAATACCGCAAATCTGGTGATTTTTGTATTCATATGACGACTGAAAAGGCCAAGGGGTATAAACGAATTCGCGGTGATTTCAAAAAAATTGCACTCAAAGTTGAGCAAGTATTAGGAAGAGGTCGAGTGATTTGATGATATATCTCGGTACGCGTTCCACGTTCGTTTATATCCTTTTGCCACCAAATATTTGAACGTACAAAGAAGCGATTCATGTGCGTAATTCGATTTCGGCAAAAATGTCACTTTTCCTCCTTGGCCTTTTCAGTCGTCATGTGATATGAGTTTTTTTAAAGTATAAACACGTGACTAGGTGTCGTGCTATAGAAGATCGTGTTATAATAGTAAAGGAGCCCATTCGAAAGAGTTTCGGTTCATCTTTGAGTTTTGAACAAAATTAGGATATTCTATTCATATTCTAAATGTGAAAGGTAAAAATAATATTGACTTATTAATTATTATTTTACGTTTAAAAAGTAATTATTCTTTAACTTTTAATTAATTTATTTATTGAAAATGGTTTTAAAATTGAAAAAAATATATATTTTTCAAGCCTCATATCGGTATAATGGTCTGTTCTCACACGAGCCGTACGACGAATGTTCTATCACTAAATTAATAATTATTTTATCAGTTTGATTTAGATATTGAAAACAGATATGAATCTTTTCGTTCGGCTGTGATGCATTTTTGATGAATCGTTTAAAAAAAACTGAATAAAAACCTCGATTCGATTTCAATAATTTCAAATATTTAGATGGCATTGAGATGAAATGTACTTAAATTTTATAAAAACTTAATGCTTATTTAATTACCCTTTGCTCTCATTAAATGTAAATATATTTTTTATATTAAACGGTTTCGAAAGAATGTATTTTACTAAAAATTTTAGATTCGTCGATTGTGCAATGACCGTATCAAATTTATGTTCAAAAAATAAATATATATAAAGAGATTTATACATTTGTGAGATAGAACTTCAATTTTGAAGATATGAAAAACATGATTTTTGGAATATGTTTATTTTTACTGTTGATATCGAACATGTCTTGTGATTTGGTGCAAACGAACATGGTACGTATGTAAATATTTATCTATGAATTTGAACGAATGTGATGTTTAAAAATGTATGTTTTAGGGGAAATTTGATATTTTATTAGAAGATCTGTATTTGTGTAAAGGCTTCAAAAACAATAATCTTACGAAAATTAATTACAACATTACAAAAACTGCAGATAAAAATATAATTGTCGATGGCGCCATTGAATTATTAGAAGATTTGTCTTCTATACAAGTAAATTATTTATTTTAAAATATTTTTACCAATCAGTTATGTTTTTAAAATAAATTTGTTATTTTTTTTCGGATAAAAGGCAATGAATAAATTGTCTATCAAAAAAGGGGAACGATACGAAAAGTTATTTTCTTATAAAAGTGACAATATTTGTGAATATAGAATCGTCATGCCAAAACTTTACGAAAAATACGGAATCATGGAAAAAAATAATAAATGTATTGCTAAAAAGGTAAAAATATTTTATATTTCAATAAAAAAAAATATAGTAATATTAATATTAATTCGTTTTTTCAACATTTCTCAAAGAAAACGTTGGAGTTTAAAAAATTCGATGTCAGAGATTATATGATGTATTACAAGCCAGCTAAATTTTTTTACGGCAAATTCAAATCGGTTCAACATTATTTTACCCCGAAAGGAAATATAATATGTGTGACAGTACTCACTGAATATGTTCCAGCATAAATTATCTTCATATATTTGATTAAATAATTATTGTATTCGGTTTAAATGTAACATAATATTATCATTGAAGTGATAAACAATTTAATAACTCATGATAGTTTGATTCTGGGCATCTATACAGACAGATGGACAGACGTACATTGAAAGATTAATAAGAAGCCTCTTAAAACTTTTGATTTTCAAGTGAATTGTTTGCTCAATATATTGTATCGTTTAATTAAATAAAAATATTGAAAAAAAAGTATAATTTAATTCCATAGAGTGGTGAAGTTTCAGAAATTGAATTCAAAATAGACAATCAACTTGATTTTTGGTTCAAACGATTCGAATTGAGAAGTAAAATTTGAAAACGGTAGGTAATCATTTATGGTTCTACATAGTGCTAAATTATTATATCTCGAATAAATAAAAATAAAATATTTTTTTAATATTATCTTATCTTAAAAATCTTGTATCTGGATCGAAAATCAAATGATTTGAATATCTATGTATGATGAATTGCTCGTTATTTGCAATTAGACAAATTGATAGTAAAATGACTATATTAAAACGTGTCGAATGAAATTAAAGTTTATTCATTGAACTGAATAGTTGAATAGTTCACCGTTATAAGATAGTTTTGTAAATTATGATTTGTGGAAGATATATATTTTTGATGTTAATATCGAATATATCTTGCGAAGTTGTACTAAATAATGGGGTAGGTATGCGTTTATTGATCAGTTTGAAAAATCGTGATATTTAAAAAATATGTATTTTAGGGAAAATATAAAATTTTATTGGAAGACATTTATATTTGCAAAGGTTTCAAAAGTAATAATCTCACAAAAATATCCGGTAACTTTACAAAAACTGCCGATAATAATATGATTTTGGATGCAATCATTGAATATTTACAGGATGTATCCTCTATAAAAGTATAGTATTATGAAAATTCATTAATAACATATTTTTAAACTGACTATTTTTAATTTGATAATATTTGGTTGAAAGTCGATAAATAAATTATTTATCAAAAAAGGAAACCATTATGAGAGAATGATAACATTTAAAAGTGATAATATTTGTGAATTTAGACCTCTCGTACCAAATTTGTTTAAAAAATTCGGAATTAAGGAAATAAAAAATAAATGCTCAGCTAAAAAGGTATACACTATTTATGACATTTAAATTGAAAATATTAATCATAATAATGATAAAAATAAGTAATTTATTTACTACTTGAATGTTTCCGGCAGAGTACAGTAGTATTGAAAAATTTCGACATTTTGGATTTTATGAAACATTTTTCAAGTGGAATAACTATTTATGGCAAAATAAAATTGGTCCTGAACTATTATACTCCTAAAGGAAATCTAGTGTGCGTAACTACACTAACTGAAAATGTACGAGCATGAATAAAATTATAAATGGGCATACATTATTATTGTATTTTATTCGATGATAATATATTACATAATATAAAAAATAGTTTTTAATTGGTCCTGTGTGAATTGCCCTATTCTCAAGACAGTCTCAAAAAATGAAACTAAAAAGAAGAGGTTCAGATATTAAATTCAAAATTCGTCATCTACTCGATTTTCAATTCAAATAATCCGTATTCAGAAATATAATTTAAAATCGGTCATCATTTATCACTTAATCCAAAATTATAATATTTTGATGAAATAGAAATAAAACTATAATACTCGTATTTATTTTTTAACCTCATTAGTTTATTTTAAAAATCTCTTATCTCCGTCAAAAATCAAATGATTTGAACGACAGATATTTAGTTTAATGACTTGTATTGTATTTTGAAAATATTATGAATAAAAACATAGTACATTTATTGAGCAGATTCGTCCTATACTGATAGTTGATTAAAATATGATTTCTGGAAAGTACGTCATTTTTGTGTTATTATTGAATTTATCCTGCGTTTTTGTGCAAAAAAAATGGGTACCTATGTATTTTTCAATCAGTTTAAATGATTGTGACATTAAATAAAATATATTTTAGGGAAAAAACAAAATTTTATTGGAAAATATATATCTTTGTAAAGGTTATAAAAGCAGTAACCTCACAAAAATATCGATTAACTTTACCAGAACCGCCGACAAAAATGCATTCTTTGATGCAAACATTGAATTTTTACAGGATGTATCGTCTATAAAAGTAAGTCATTATAAAAACACATTATTGCCACATTTTAGAATTGTTAACTATTTATCGGATAAAATTCTGTTGAAAGTCGGTAAATAAAATATTCATAAAAAATGAAAACCACTATGAAAAATTGGTATCATTGAAAAGTGATAATATTTGTGAATTTATACATATCTTACCTAATTTGTTCGAAAAATTCGGATGTGTGATAAAAAACAATCAATGCATTATAAAGAAGGTACATAATCAAATATAATACAATTCCAATTGAAAATATATAAATATTTATCTTTTGAATGTATCTTGCAGAGCACAATAGTTTTGAAAAATTTCGATGTTATGGATTTTATAAATCATTTTACATCGGGATCATCTGTATATGGAAAATTCAAATTGGTTCTGAACTTCTTCACTCCAAAAGGAAATATACTTTGTATGACCACATTCACTGAAAGTTCACCAGCATAAATCGTTTGAATGTTTATATTTAAATATATAATTATTACTCGTAGTTGACTTTTAAATAAATATAAATATGCAATAAATTGTTTAATTGAACTTAAAATCAATTCGAAATATAAAAAAAGCTTGACTATATTCAAACGAAATTATCAGGTGAGTTCCGTTTCAAAATTGAACACTGGAAAATAACATATGTATATCGACAAGGAAGAAATAGTCAATTGTATAAAATTTGTGATGATGTACCTAATTTTAGTATTGTTTACAAATTGTTTTTTTTTTTAAACTATTCTATATGTAAGTTGTTTGAAGTATATTTACTAAAATATGGATATTTAGATTGATATGAGTTTTTTTTATTTAAATGTAACGATTCATAACGAGAAAAAAACTATTTCCGATATCGTTTAAATATGAAAGAGTAAATGTATTTTACTCAATGTTTAGATTTATTGATAGGATAATGACTGTTTTAAGGTTGAAATTAGAAAAAAAATAAAAGGGTTAATATATTAGGTACATTTATATTTATGTTTATGTGTATTTACAAATTTATGCAGGTATTATTTCAGTTGTTGTAATGAGACATAACAAATTTCCTTTTGGCGAATAGCATTGCAAAATTCCTTTGAATTGACTGTAAATGAATTTGGTCGCTGTGACTTTCTTTATGAATTCCATAACATTAACATTTTTCTCTTCCAATTTTGTTTCCTTTTTTATGAAACACTGTTTGTCTCTATCTTCAATTTTGAACCTTTCATACAGTTCCGGTAGAAGAGATCTATATTCACATGCATTGTCGCTTTTATAAGTGAAAATTTTTAGATATTGTTTTCCGGTTTTCATGTAATACTTATTCATCACCTAATAACATTAATGCAATATACACATAATAGTGGAATTAATTGTGGGAATTTTATAAATTCGATTTTTGCATTTTTCTGTAAAATTATTGTGATTATAGGTGTAAGCGCTATTAAAAAATAAACCTGTATAACACATAAGAAAAAAGTAATATACCCGTTTAGTGAAAATTTTATACAAAAAAATTAAAACGAAACGAATTTATGAAAAGTGACCACATTTAATTTTACAAGTATATTAATGATATGATTTGTCAAAAATAATCTAAAACATATTTTATTGCTTAACTTACTTTTATTGAAGTTATATCTTCCGATAATACTATATTGATATCAAGAAAAATGTTTCTATCTTCAGTTTTCGTAACATTAAGAGATATTTCAGTAAGATTTTTCTTCTTGTAACCTTTACATAGAGAAATATCGTTCACTAAAATTTGGAATTTACCCTAAAATTTATATTCGTATAATTATTGACAACAATAGTTGTATGAAAAAATATCACTTTTCGAAAATTGTCTTAAATAAATATATACTGCTTTTTTGGATATATCTAAATCGCAAAATATATATGAAAATAGTACGAAAAATGATATAAATAAATATTTTAAACAAAACATTATTATGCAATAACTGTTATGTAAAAACTCTGTGGAATGAAAACAAAAATCTTTTTATATCTTATATTTTTGTAAATATGTATAATAGAGTCATAATAACACTCATTGTATGATTGTTAAGTAAAATGCATTTTTCATCTATATCTATCATGCTTATTGTTTAGATTTAGAGATAGTGTAATGATAATATTTTTACAAAAAATAATGTCATTTTATCACTTATCTATGAAAAAATATATATACGATATAAAACAATCTGCATTTTCAGCTGACGATACATTTGTATAACAGTCACTATATAAATTATGTTTTGGTTAAAATACGCATTATTCTCGTTTCTTATTCTTACATCGAATATTTTTTGTGATCTCGATTTATCACACAAAGTGGTATGTGACTATTTGCACATATATATTTCGAAAGATTAAATGACATAAAAATACATAAATTGTATTTTTTTCAAATATCCCTGTATATAATTTTCAGGGTAAATTCAAAATTTTAATAAACGATATCTATCTTTGTAAAGGTTACAAACAGAAAAATCTCACGGAAATATCGATGAATATTACGAAAACTGAAGATAAAAATATATTTATGAATATCAGTATCTTATTACTGGAAGATATAACTTCGATAAAAGTAAATCAAAAAATGTTGATGAAATATGTATATTTTCGAATATAAGTACACTTATTTAATACTTCATCGTGATCGATTTTAGATAGAATTTTGTTAAATATATATTTTATTCTTTCGTTTCATTCGTAAAAATTATCAATACAAAACCTAATATTTATATTATACATTCACACATCGTAATATTGATGAAATGTTAAATGCATTTACTTTTTTTTTTAAATACACACATCATCATTCAAATAATCCTAAAATAAAAATTCTGCTGGTTTTCTATGAAAATTCGGATATTTTCTTATGTAAAATTATAAGAAATGTTGATTTTTAAATAAAAAATAATTCAATAATGAAACTATGCATAAAACGAATAAAAATTATTTATAGGTACTTAATTTTATTTTTAATATCTTACTAAATTATTTATTATCATGATTAACCATACTACCATCGAATCGTTCCAAATTAATCAATTAGAATATTAACTACATATACAATGAGATCGAAAACCTTTGTTTCAATTGAATGAAAATATTATTAAATTTGAACTTATTGTAAATTAATAATTTATTATTTTTATATCACCAGGTAATTAATAAGTTTTATATAAAAGATGGTAAACATTACGTGAAACTATTCACTTACAAAAGTGAAAATGCCTGCGAATATAGAACTCTCGTACCAGAAATATACGAAAAGTATGGAATTCAGGAAAAAAATAAGAAATGTTTCGTAAAAAAAGATAAACCAGCGGTGGAGAAAAATATAAATCTCATGGACTTCATTAGAAACGTTACTGCGACCAAATTTATTTACGGTCAATACAAAGGAATTATGAATTGCTATTCGCCAAAAGGAAATTTATTATGTCTGACTACTCTCAGTGAAATTGTACCTGAATAAATATTTTTCAGTGGTAAAAAACATTTTTAGAATCTTGTCAAAGTGACCTCCGACACTTTTTTTCAATATTTTGATTGGTTAAAATTTTTAAAATATAACTTTTTGGTTGATACTGGTATTGGGTCAAAATAAGTATTAGCCTGGGTTATTTATTTTTTTATGTTAAATTATTAGATTAATTTCACAGAAAAGGTATATGCTACCTACTTTAATACCAGTGTCATTATTGATATATCATAATAAATCCCTGTTAAAATATTGGTAAAATATGTGCTAGCTTAACAAGCTTGAATTGTATTTATTTTATAAATTAAAAAAAGTTAAAAATATTTTTGAAAATTAATTGTCTTTTTATTTAAAACCAAACCCTTCCAATTATCTATGTATATGTATATTTTAAAAGCTTATTCTAAGTAGAATTCTAAGTAATTCTAAATATAAAATACAAATATGTAGGTATATTTTTTTTTAATATTAAATTGTTTTGAAAATGGCCTTGTTCACCAAATCGTTTCAATCCAATCATTCAACGAAATAAATTAAATATGAATTTATATTTATCTCGCTGAAAATCTGATTTAATGTGTAGATAGTATGATGATTGTATTAAGTATTTTCAAAAAATAATATAAACTGATAGAGTAATACAAGTTTCAACACATATCACAAAAACAATGGACTGTGTGAAGTTATATTTTTTGATTTTCCTTTACATAATAACGGATACTAATCGTGTTTTGGGTCAAAAGTTCGTTATGAACAACAATATGGTTAGTTTCGAATTACTTTGTAGTAAAAATGTAATATTTCATATGTTTTAAAAAAATTAAAATAGGGCAAATACAACATTTTGTTAGAAGACATTTATATATGCAAAGGTTTCAAGAAGAATAATTTAACGAAAATATCGTATAATATAACGAAAACTGCCGATAAAAATATAATTTTGGCGTTTAAGGCGGAGATATTACAGGATATATATTCAATAAAAGTAAGATCATCCATTATATTGTAGGTATATAGAGGAACTGTTCGAAATATGGAACGTGCATCAAATATGGAACACCGCGATATTTATTACTTACAGTTTCGATAATATGCTAATTTTGCATAAAATCAGTCACTAATAGTACTATTGTTAGATTTTAAAAATAAAAATAATAATATCGACATTTAGTCTGAAAATATTGAGGATTGAAATTTTAGTAGGTTTTTTCATCAATATCAGCCTTAACTTTGGTGGGTGATGTATGATATTTTTTTAGGTTTGAATATTTATCATTTCAATTAATAGGTTTGATTTGTTATTTATTATTCTTAATATTTTATATGCGATATATTTTATGTAATCAAATATAAATTCATACAATTGTTCAAAGTAAAAGTTACATCTGCATCAATCATGGAACACCCAATGTTTCACATTGGCCAATAGAATATTTTAATTATTTACATTCTAAATCAAACGAAAAGACTAATAAAATTAATTTTATGTTTGAAAAAAAATTAAGGATATGATAAAAATCGGTATAGACCTTGAAATAACATTCTGTCAGATGCAGAGCTTATTAATTGAAAAAATATATAATTTAGATAAATTTTTGTGTACGACAGCTGGATGCAATATCTTATTTGTATTTTTTGTTAATTATCTATAAGTGAAAAATATTTTATGGGAATTTTTCTTGCATTTATTTTTACATTTTATTTTATTTTATTTATTTAATGCTAAACGAAATTAATAAAAGAAAAAAATATAATATATTAAAATTATTTATATTTCATAACATAAGCATATTTTTTTGATATTTTTGACATTAGGAGATATCTAAATTGTTCCGTTTGACGAAAGAAAACCAATATGAAAAAGTTCTATCTTTCAAAAGCGAAAACGTCTGTGAATATAGAAATATATTTCCTGAAGTATATCAGAAATATGGAATCGAAGAAAAAAACAAACAGTGCTTTATCAAAAAGGTATGATACATATTTACCATTTCAAAACAAACAAATTTAAATCAAATAATTTCCATTTTGAGTTATTCAAATTTGAACTTTTTAATCGTCCCCCTATCGATATTATTCTAAAATGGTTCGATTCAACTTTCGAAATATTTGTCATTAAATCGAAATGGAAATAATTTATCATAAATTTTCATAATGTAAAATGAAATATTTCTAACTAACAAAATCAAATTGAAAAAGTTTTTGAAACTTTCGCCAGGGCATAATAGAAGAAAAAAAATTCAATATCGGGGAATGGTTAAAAATTGTCAAATTGCCGAAATTTTTTCATGGTAAATATAAATCGATCACGAAATATTTCTCGCCAAAAGGAAATATATTATGTGCAGTTACAATCAGCGAATATGCACCGATATGAATAATTTATCTGAAATATGTTATAAATTAAGCATTCAATTTATTCATTTGATATAAAAACATAAGTGTTATTAATAAAAAAAATATTTATTTTATACGTGTTATTTTTTCATATACATACATAAAATAATACATGCAATATTTATGCAATGTATATACATTTGTATTTTTTAAATTTTATATTTCAAAGCAAATGAATTTTTTTTTCAAAATTGTAATGATCTATTTATGTTTCATGTTTAAAAAAAAGCTTCTGAAAACTTGATCATTTTATTAGATATGAATTGATATTTTACAAATTGCCGTATAGATTTATAAAATAAATCAGATAGTTTAATAATGACTGGATTGAGCAATTTTAAAGTGTCTATAAAATGATTTGTTCGTACAAAAATTGGATATATTACATAAAATAA
The DNA here is from genome assembly GCA_024721215.1 of Cheumatopsyche charites. Lineage (NCBI taxonomy): Eukaryota > Metazoa > Arthropoda > Insecta > Trichoptera > Hydropsychidae > Cheumatopsyche > Cheumatopsyche charites. Next base: position 936,206 of record CM045577.1, on the reverse strand, counting down.
AATTTTCATAAATCATGAATTGTGTGAAATTCATGAGTTTTTTTCTTATATTGTTTTTAGTGGGAGCTGTAACCCAAAAAAAATTCGTTCGTATTAATTTTTTGGAATTATATAAAAAATATTAAAATAAACATAAATATTTTTGATTAAATCATATGTATTATTTCAATGTTAGGGCAAATTTAAACTTTTATTAGAAGATGCCTATTTATGCAAAGGTTTTAAAAAAAATAACCTAACTAGAATTTCAGTCAATATTACGAAAACTGCAGATAAAAATATAATTTTCGATTTCGACATCGAGCTATTACAAGATGTGACTTCATTAAAAGTGAATTAAGTTTTCGAATATTTCATAATATACAGTTTAAATGGATCACGATTAACGCATCATATTTTATTTTTAGATGATGAATAAAATATATATGGAAAAAGGGAATCAATATGAAAAAATATTCTCCTACAAGAGCGAAGATGTTTGCGAATACAGAATTCTTATGCCTCAATTATATGAGAAATTAGGAATTGAACAGAAAAACAGTCAATGCATTATAAAAAAGGTATGATTTTTTAATATTGATATTCAACACACAATAAATAAAATTTATTATTGTATAATTATTTCGAAAAGCGAAAAGTGGAAATAAAAAATTACAACTATAGAGAATATTTTATGCGACCTATGACGACCACTTTCTATTATGGAAAATTCAAAGGGATTGCACAATTTTACACACCGAAAGGAAATTTATTATGCATGGTTACACTTAATGAATATGTACCAATATGAAATGGCAAAGTTAGGTTTTTTTTTATTTTCATTTTATTTTTAATATAATCTATTTGAGACTAAATATTAAATACTGTTGAAATTAATACAACTTGTATCGTGTACTTATGAAGATCAATTTTAATTAAAAAGTAATAAAAAAACATACTTAATAGTTTTTTTTATCTTCATTTGTATTTTTATTTAAATATTTTATAATATACATATGTATTTAAAGAATATTTGAATCCCAGTGAACGAATATATGAAATGTTTATGATATTAATATAATATTACGATATTAAAACTGTCAATAAATTCGTTCAGAACTTTTTTTTCGGTTTTTTACTTTTTTATCTTTTTTTTCCAAAAGCAATAATGATATTTTTTCATTTCGAAAATTGCAATTTAAATTTTTGTTCAATTTAATGAGCAAAAATATTGATATCTTCACAATTGCAATGTTGATTTGTATTACAGATAGATTAATTACTGTAATGGTCAATTTTAAAAATGTATAAAACGAATTTTGTATGAAACACATAAAACTATTAATATAATTTATTCCATTAGTAGGTATACACCCAAATAATGTTTGGAAAACATAGAAAATAATTGAAAAAAATTTTTTTTTTTTTAAAGAATTGAATAATTAATTTATTTTATATTATTCACGAAATAACAGTCTATAATATTTGTACGAAAAAATGTATTATTTAAAACTCAACCAATCTAATTAAATATGAATTTATATTATGCTGATTGCATCGTTGATTTTCACTATATATAGTTTAATGACTGTATTAGACGATTTTGAAAATGTGGAAATGAATCGTCTATGATATTATATATGAACGTAATACTTTCATATGAATGTTTCTCTAAATCATGATTCGTGTGAAGTACTTTTTTTATATTTTATTCGTTATTCTTATATCAAATGTATTCGGAGATTAGTTACAAAATAATTTTGTGAGTATTTCTGTTACATTGTTGAATAATTTGAAAAGAAAATTGTATTGAAATAATATAAATAGTTTTTTTAAGCACAAAACATGATATTAAAAATTAATAATGAACTTATATACTCTAGTTATTTTCTTTTTTGTATATTAGGGCAGATATAAACTTTTACTACACGATGCTTATCTATGCAGAGGTGTAAAACAAAAGAATCTTACGAAAATATCAATTAAAATTATAAAAACGGCAGATAAAAATATTTTTTTCAATGGCACCATTGAGCTATTAGAAGACGTAACTTCTGCAAAATTAAATTAAATAGATTTAATTTAATTAATATATTTTGAAATACATTCAGTTGGATTGTGGATTAATGTGATATAATTTTTTTCCATCAGATGCTTAATAAGGTGTATATGAAAAAAGGAAATAGCTATGAAAGAAAGTTTTCGTATAAAAGTGATAATCTTTGTGAATACAGAATTATCATGCCTGCAATATACGATATGTTTGGAATCGGAGAAAAAAAACATCAATGTTTCATAAAAAAGGTATGTAAAAACATATTTCCTGAATTATCATCAGATTTTTAATTCGAATATTTGGTATGTTTTTATGATTTTAATAGAAAACAATAACAGTGAAAAATTTCAACTACAGAAACTATTTGAGGTTAACCATGACGCCCAAATTTTTTTATGGTCATTTCAAAGGAATCTCAAATTATTATTCAAATAAAGGAAATATATTTTGCTTGGTTACTTATAATGAAAACATACTTATATGAATATTAAAAAAAATATCTCTTGTTTTTTTTTTGTTTAAAATAAAATAAAAAATGGTTTGAGAATATATGATATTTCTATTTTAACTACACTTTTCTGTAATTCAAGAATATAGTTCATAATTATGATGAAGCATAATTTGTATCCAACTTTATGATATATCATATTAGTGTGAAATGTAATGATATTATAATCATTTTAAAAATGATATTTATCAACATCACTCTAGAAATCAATAATATTACCAAAATATTCGGTAAAAATAACATCGAAAAATGGTGCGTGAAAAAGTTGCGTTTGTCTTATTTTTCATTATGGGTATAATTATGTTTGTACATTGTGATTTGGACGGAAGTAAAAAAATAGTGAGTTCTCCAAAAAAATGATATAATTTACTTCAGTTTATAAAATTTCAATATTTTGTAGGGCCCATTTAAAATTTTATTTGGCGATTTTAATTTGTGTAAAGGTGCGAAAAAAAATAATCTTACTAAAATATCCATGAATTTTACAAAAACCCCAGATCAAAATATATTTTTCGATGTCACTGTTGAAATATTAGAAGATTTAACTTCTGTAAAGGTAAAGATGTAAAACGAATGGTAATAAAAGAAATCACTATTGTGTAGGTATATGTAGGTATAAATTTTCCAAATTTTGTTTTAATATTATTTATGAATCTTCTTTAGATAATTTCTAAAATATATGCGAAGAAAGGAATCCACTTTGTAAAAATGTGGTATCAAAAAAGTGAAAATGCTTGCGAATTTTATAATATTCTTCCGAATATATATGCCATTTTTAATATAGAATTGAAAAATAACCAGTGTTATGTAAAAAAGGTATTTATTGTAATTACAATAAATTCAATATTACTCGATTAATATATAAATATGTACATATATGAATTTATTTTTACTTCAGGGAACATTTTCGGTTAAAAATTTCAACTACAGAGAGTTCATAATGAAAACTATGCCGAGTTCCTTTTTTTATGGAACATTCAAAGTAAATCCTATATATTATTCACCAAAAGGAAATTTAGTTTGTTTGAATTCAATTCAACATATAGTACCTTTGTGATTTGGTCATGTATAATTAATTAATTTAGGTAAACGATTCACTTATGTTCAAGTATGATATATCTAAGATTGGGTTAGATTAGGAATATTTTTGAAATGGGAATTAAATAAGGTTTGTTAAAACACGTAAGATAAAATAAGAAAAAACTTTTCTTTCAGTTATAATTCACACAAACATTACTGAAATAAGTGCAAATAAATGTTTTTCAGACAAATAAAATGCTTTGGTTGTTGAATGAATTTTTTTTTAATATATGTACATGTATACGAAATGAGAATTTGATAAAATTTTACGAATATTTAATTCTTAAAAACAGAAACATATACTAAAATCCATATCATCATGAAATAACGTATAATTATGTATTTCAACAGATAAAAAAAAACAAAATGACTTTATAAAAAATAAAAATCGCTTAATGATCATGAGTATGAATATAGCTATGTATGTATTTATAACATTTTGATACTATATTCAAATGATGTTATTTTCACAAAATTGAATGACAGTTTTATTTTCATGTATTTAAATATATAATAATAGTTAATTTTCATGAAAAATGATACACCTTAAAGTCGTGCCTTTTTTATTCATCTTTAGTTTCATGAATATAACTTGTGATATTACAGGCAAAAAGATGGTAAGTCATTTATTAAATTAAATTACTTTTATCAAAAAAATGGATTTGAAATGTTTTTAGGGTCCATTTAAAATATTGCTCGATGACGTATTTCAATGTAATGGTTTGAAAAAAGTCAATCTTACGAAAGTATCATTCAACATTACGAAAACTGCTGATAAAAATGTATTTCTTGATTATAACATTGAATTTTTACAAAATGTGCAATCTATCAAGGTATGTACTTTTATTTAAAAAAAAAATATTACAATTTCGGAGATTGATTTTTATTCCTAATCATCAGATGCAGTCTAAAATATTTTTACAAGAAGGAAATCACTTCAAAAAAGTATGGTCAAATAAAAGCGAAAATATTTGTGAATACATAAACTTATCGTTAAAATTTTTCGCCAAATTTAAAGTTGATGTTAAAAACGATGCATGTTTTGTAAAAAAGGTATTTAATTGAAAATACACAAATACGAGTATACAATATGAGAAAAAAAAAACATTGACAATCATTGTCTTGTGAATTATTTTCAGAAACAAATATATTCTGATAAAAAATTGAATTACAGAGAACTGATGAAAGTACTATTACCTAATCAGGTATTCTATGGTACTTATAAATCAATTTCACAATTTTATACTTCAAATGGAAATTTGTTATGCCTTACTTCCATTCACCAATTCATACCAAAATGAGTCACGAATATATTATGAACTACATATATTAGGAAAATCAAGGGTACGATTTTTACAAGATTATTACAAAAATTTGTTTTTTGAATTTAAAAATAAAATATAAATATACTTAATCTCGTTGTTTTATTCGTAAAACCTGAAAGCTGTCAAATTATTACATTGATAAGTTTAAAATTATTATGATCATATAAAAAAAATATATGTTTGATATTATTCATAATATAAAACGATGGATTTATATGTGTATCATCATCATCAAATTTTTTTTGAAAGTAAAATTAGGTACTATCGAATATATTGAAAAACATTGTATTACACCGATATAAATACATATGTGTATATTGTATATTATTTCAATGAAGATAATCTAAATAGTTTCAATGGTGATTGAGTTATTACACGAGCAATAAATATTCAAAATACTTATAAAACAATCAAAAGTGATATAAAATATTTTATATCTAGATAAGCTATTCATGAAATTTAATTACATTTTTACTAACACAGAGTAATGACTTTTTATCAAAATTTAGCAATTGCATAGAAAACGCACAAGGAAACAAACGATTGTGTTGAAAAATGATTCATAAAAATATTATGTTCTTTTTATTTATAATTTTGATTTCGACGGAAGCTTTTGATTTGAAAGGAGTAAAAATAGTAAGTGCAAATACATATGTACATGAGATAACATTCGATTAAAAGTCAATAAATAAAATATTCATCAAAAATTAAAATCAGTTTGAAAAAGTGATATTATTGATAAGTGATAATACAAACATTATGTATTTATACAATTATATTTTTAAATATTTTTATAGTTGTATAAAAAACTGTTAATGTTATGAACGCTTTGCAGGGTCCATTCAAAATGATAATGCACGAAATTTTTTTGTGTAGAGGCTTTAAACAACACAATCTCACTACAATATCACTTAATATGACAAAAACCGAAGATAAAAACATAATTGTGGATGTTCATGCTGAACTATTGCAAGATATAACTGATGTAAAGGTATGCGTATGAGTTATAATTCTAATAATTAAAATTCTAGATTTTCTAACCGTTTTATTGATCGTAAGATGGAAGTTAAAACTCTTATAAAAAACGGAAATAAATACGATAAAATATTTGCCATCAAAAGTGAAAATGTTTGTGAATATTTAAATATCATGCCATCTTTATACGTCACATACAATTTATCCAGATACAATATTGAACTGACAAAAAAGGGGTGTAACATTAAAAAGGTATTTTTCCGTAGACTTTAATGTTGCTGTTAGAAATCTAATTAAAATATTTTTGCAGCAAATAGTTGAAGAAAAAAATTTCGACACCAGAGAAGCTATGACAAAATTTTTACCTCAAATGGCATTTTACGCTACTTATAAAGATATGGGTCGATATTTCTCATCAAAGGGAAATTTGATTTGCATAGCTGCAATTTATGATATTGTACCAAAATAAATCATTAAAATATACCTATGCTTATACATGTATGTAGATATATAGAGAAAAGTTGGGGTTTGGTTGTAATAATGTTTAATATAATATGTATAATAAAATGAAAATCTCATTAAATTGTGCGGAAAAAAAATGTTTTTGACGTATGATGGATTTTTTTTCAAATATTTTCATTGAGTTCGAAAGAAAAAAAAATATAATTCAATTGTTTTATTTGTAAAATTTAGAAGCTATTTATAAAATAATTAAATTTTTTTTGATTCATATTACTTTACTTAATAAAAATATACTGTGAAACAGTGCACAATCGTTTCAAGTCTAGAGAGTCTCGAGCAACATCGAGTCACAGTTGCTATTATAATATTTCATAATATTATTATCACAGAAGAATCACATCACTTTTAATTTAAAATTATTTAAATAATGTGTAGACTTACATTTCATCGATTATTAATTGCTGTCTAGAAAAGTATGGTTGAATAAAAGTGAAAATCTTCATGAATGTTTGAATCTTTTGAATAATTGTTTCAATGAAGTTTAAATTTAAAAGCTTCCAAAAATTTTATGTTCATCTTTGGAACATATTGCAATATCAAATATACCAATATCGCAATATCAAAAAGATAAAGATACTTATGAAATATTCAAGTATAAAATCAATTTTTCTACATTTTTGGCGGCTTTAAACTTTTATCGAAAGTTTTATTCCATTTCAAGGTAGCGTATTTTTTTGTGGATTTTTACAGTATATGATTTTATTTTTAGATAAACTTTTACTAAATTTAACGACATTTTAATTTATTTCATATTATATAAAACGACCATTTTTCGAAATATTAATAACAAACGTATAACACGCATGGAAACGATCGTATTCGAAAAATGACTAATAAGAAAATTACGTTTCTCTTCTTTATAATTTTGATTTTAACAGAGGCTTTTGATTTGACTGGAAAAAAAATAGTAAGTGCTTTTATATATTATATATTACAATATTTTCAATTGTTTTTATAACTTCAGATGTTATGCATGTTATATAGGGTCCATTTAAAGTGTCTATCAACGATGTTTTTTTGTGCAAAGGATTGAAAAAAGTAAATCTTACAAAAATATCATTTAATTTTACTAAAACAGTAGATAAAAATGTAATTGTGGATTTTCACGGTGAACTATTGCAAGATATAAGTGATCTCAAAGTATATAATTAATAATTTAAAATGATTTGAATTCTAAATTATGTAATTTTTTTTTAATCATTAGATGGAAACTAAAACGTTAATAAAAAATGGAAATAATTACGAAAAACTGTTTTCCCACAAAAGTGATAATGTTTGTGAATATCTCAATATCATGCCAAATTTGTATGCCAAATATAATTTGTCCAAATACAATGTAGAAGTGAAAAACAATGGATGCTACGTGAAAAAGGTATTTTTTATTTTCAAATTTTTACATTACCACTGTAAATTTTATAAAAATCATTTTCGCAGCAAGTATTTGAAGAAAAAAATTTGAATATCAAAGAATATTTGAAGGCGTTTTTACCTAAACAAGTATTTTATGGTACTTATAAAGTGATTGCTCGATATTTTACATCAAAAGGAAATTTGATTTGCATAGGTTCAATTCATGATTTCGTACCAGAATAAAATTTCATGTAATATTTAAATATATGATATTACATATTTAAAAAAACTGTAAAAGTAAAGTTGCATAATTTGTACCGATGCCTCAATCGTACTCCACAAATATTTACGTGGTACGTAATGAATACATCACAATTAACAAGGTACGAATTAGGTAACGTTATTCCATAATGTTTAAAAAAATGTCAGCAAAGATTTAACTGATATAATATATGAATTCATACCAGAACGAATAGTTTGAATTTCATAAACTGATAAAAATCAAAAATGACATTGATTCCAGTATTTACTATTATTTGAATGAATCAAAATTTTGAAAAAAAATCGTTAAAAGGCATACATATAATGAGTACATTTCGAACGATTATTTCGAATTTTCATTATTTTATGCATGCAAATCAAATAAATAACGATGATTTATATTTGTATGTAGATTTAGGTAAAACTGTAAGCACGATATCAATTCATTTTTCATTTTTTTTCTTAAAATCACGTGGAAAAATGATGTTTATGAAAGTAATGTTTTTCTTTCACGTTATACTGATTTTGACAGAAGCTGTCGATGTAAAAAACAAAAAAATTGTGAGTGCAAATGTGATACATATTTAATTTTTTTTCTAACAATTAGTGTTTTATTGATCATTTATAATGAAGACTGTTTTCAGGGTCCATTTAAAATATTAATCAACGATATTTTTTTATGTAAAGGTTATAAAAAAGTTAATCTTACAAAAATATCATTCAATCTTACGAGAACTGAAGATAAAAATATTCTTATAGACAGTCGTACTGAACTATTGGAAGATATAACTACTATAAAGGTATAACATTAGAAATAATTAATATTTAAGTTTTTATTTTTTTTAATTTACCTAACTATTTTTTTTATTATTAGATGGAAATGAAATCGTATATGAAAGTTGGTGACAAATTTGAAAAACTATTTTCTCACAAAAGTGAAAATGTTTGTGAATTTCTTAATATTCTGCCGATTTTAAGACTCAAATATAATATTTCCAGATATAATATTCAATTGAAAAATAATAAATGCTATGTGAAAAAGGTAAATAGATGAATAGTTCATATTAATATTTATATGATTATATGCACTCTCAACGTGTGTGAATACTAGGTTAAAAATACTCGTACTGAGTGTATATTACCATTTTATACACACTTTGTTCGAGTTCGATGAGAGTGCAAATACTAGGTTATAAGAACTCGAATTACGTATATGCGAATAAGTTGAAAATCATTACACTGACCTTTGGAATGATTTTAAAATGAAAATTATTAAGAGTCAAAGTTAATCTCAGTGGTTTAATTTAAAATATACATATGTATATATTTTGTAGCAAATATTTGAAGAAAAAAAATTGAACTTGAGAGAGTTTTTGCAAATGTTTTTACCAAATCAGGTTTTATATGGTGTTTATAAAATGATTGGTCGATATTATACACCACAAGGAAATATATTCTGTGGAACAACGATACAGGAATATGTCCCAGAATAAAATTTCAAAGCTCTTAAAAATATAATTGAATGACTTGATCAACGCTACGATATTTGCAGGTTGGGTTAGATTAGATTTTTTTCAGATTACATCAATGTGTTTTCAAAGTGTTATTTTTTAATTATCATCCAATATCTATTTTAATATGTATGTATTTTAAATAATATATATTTCAAAAATATATTTGTCAGGAATAAAAAATGGAAATATACGACATCGTACCCTTTGGTCTTTTCAATCGTCATATAAGATGCAAATCGATTGTTTCATTAACTTCACAAAACATTTTCGAAATGCATTTTTATATGAATATCAACTAATAAGAAAGAATGGCTATAAAATATACCTAATTTACAATTTATATATGTACATATGTACCTATTTTAATGAAGATATTGAATTTTGGTGTATTTTATGCAATACAATCTAAACCTATTTACGTTTGATTGAGTTATTTTGAATAAATATTCTGAAAATAATGATATAATAGTAAATGTAAATATCAAATTTTACTTACGAAAATCTCATTTTTGATTCAACGATAAAATAGTGAATATATTGGACTAAAAATGATTTTTTCTAATTTTGTTGAAATGAAAATAAACTATTCATCAAATGGGAATTTACTGTGCATAATAATAATAGTAGAATTTGTACCAAAATAGTATTTATTTTTATAAACACTGCATTTAATAATAAATTCTTGAGTGTACCTATGATATATTAATATGAATTTTGAGCGATTTTAAAATCGCATCGTTATGACTATACATATATAATTGTAATATATATTTGATTACGACCAAAATCCATTTAATGTTGATTGAGCAATTATGTAATAAAATTTTCAAAAAAGATGATAATACATATGTAGATCAAATATTATATTTAAAAAGCTTATTTTTGATTTAATGATAAAAGAGTGAATATATTGGATGAATTTCGAAAAAAAAATGGTATCAAATGATAGTTATAGTCTCTGTATCTATACAGGTATAAAAAATGTTTTTCTATATTGTCATTTTTGTCTCAACAATTGTTCAAATTTCAAATGTGACTAGTGATTTAACGGATCGAAAAGTGGTAAGTATACCTATATTTAAAATATTTTTGATGAATTGAATTAAAATGCATACATTATCGATTTGATTAAAGGGTCCGTACAAATTGTTCTTAGATGATCTTTCGCTGTGTAAAGGTTTCAAAAAAAATAATCTCACAAAAATATTATTCAATCTCACAAAAACTCCAGATAAAAATATATTTGTTAGTTTTGATGTGGAATTATTAGAAGACATAACATCTATAAAGGTATATTCATAAAAATATAATATTTTGATGGAAAATAGGTTCATTTTCTATCTGAACGATACGGAAATTTAAAAACGAATGAAACTCACTTCTTAAAATACATATTTTGCATTCAATAATTAAAAATAATATATGTTTTTTTAGATGATAAATAAAGTTTTTATAAAAAAAGAAAAAACATACGAAAGACTGTGGACATATAAAAGTGAAAATATTTGTGAATTTAAAGCTTTGTTTCCCAAATTATTCGACATGTACGGTGTTCAAGCAAAAAATACTCACTGCTATATAAAAAAGGTAAATATCATAGAAATCGATTATTATTAATAAATAAAATAATTATTACAATATTTGCATTTGTTTCAGAAAAATATTGTGGAGAAAAATTTTGATTATGGTGAATTTTTGAGAAAGCTTTTTACTAACAATGCATTTTATGGAAAATTCAAAGCGAATGCGCAATATTATTCATCAAATGGAAATTTATTGTGTGCAACGTCGATATTTGAAGTGGCACCAAAATAATATTTATATAAATTATTATATTCGTTAATTCATATTTAATTTTTTTACGGTTAATTTGAATATGAATGATTTTTTTTCAAATAAATATATGTATACCTACAATATTGTATAAATAGGTATATTTAAATTTTCTCATATTATTCACTTGAACTGGAAAATGTTGACCTAAATTATTTTGATATTGATTGAGTCATTATAAAATAAAATTACATCCAATGTATGATAGGATAAAATATATACACAATCACATACAATAAAAAATATTTTTGAAATTGATTTAAATATGAGAATTTTGAATATATCTAAACCATAATTATTTGAATAATTTTATTTAATTAGTCTGTAATGAAATAAAATCACGATTTTTCTTTACTCACGTAAAAAAAAAAATTAACAATTACATGAGATGATCAATTTCATAGCGATTTTCGAGAATTTTCAAGAAAATCTTTCAAAATTCTCGAGAAATCTCGAGACATCAGAATATCTAGCCTATTTGAGATATCGACGGAAACAATCTAGCATCAAATTTCTATTTTTGAACGATGTTTACACACATCCATGTTTTCATTTCAGCCGCAAAAGCCGGATCTTTCGACTTTTCCTTCCCCATGCTCCTCTTCTACTTTTTTTATTAGATATTCTAGACTTCCTCTCAGGAAGATTGTGCCGAGGAGCAAAAGGTGGCACATTTTCCAGCTTCTTGTTGCAGTGTCGCTGTATTATCTGCGGCACTTTCCACCGAAACTACCACTTTTCCAAAATGTGAAGCAGATATATTCAACTATTTTCAAATGAAACACTTTTAAAATGCACAGAAAGAAGAATAGCTAAAAATTTTCCTAGATATAGACCCATAAACAGATCTCAAATGTATCTCGATCGATACTTATTGATTAATCTGATGATTTTTCACTACGATGATATTCTATAATATGTTAATTTGGGATTTTTATAGAAAATAGAATTTTCGAAATTTACAATTAGATTTATATGCATGACGAGGGAAGCCCACCATCTCACCTTTTAACTGCACCCCAACTCTATGTCAGTTTGTTAGGCCGGCCTAGTTAGGTATCAGCAAAACTAGGCGAAACTACAGGCGCCACATTTACGTTAACAGGGAACTCTACATTAAATCATTATAAAAACTATCGCAAAGGACAGTTTATATGCAATGTAGGCGATTTTGATACATATTTTTTTCACCAATCTCGTGTCGATTCAGCATACTTAGGATGCGTGAGTTCGAGTCTTATCTTGGCGAGTGTCAAAATGTCGTTTTTCTTAATTGATAAAAATTGATATCGAGACACGGTCGTTTCTTTCGAATGTTTGGATTCATTTGATTCGAAAAAAGTGTTAATTTAGCGCTTTACGAAACTGCTCCGCAAATGACACATCACTTACACCTTTCATATGTTCGATTAATTCGAACTATTTAGTGACACCTATGTGTGCACTTCTCTACTCTTAGGAGTCTCGTCTTCACTATATAAAGTGAATGATACTAACTATTCAGGGTTATCTGTGTCGCTTATGACCGATTAAAATACACGGTGTGTATATAAAAAAATGTGTAGAAATTACCTGTAAATTACTATAAATAAATAAATAAAAAGATATTAAAATTTGATTTTTTTTATTTATGGGTCCCACAGTTTGGCCACACCTGACTTCATAGTGTGGATCGAACGGGCGTTTCTTTCTACTTCAACCGGTGACATCCTCTATTAAGTGGGTAAAGTGCGGCAAACTCGTTATCAACGCATCCCTTCTTTGTAGCTATTCCCTTTCGTTCACCTCTATGTCCAACTTCCTTATACCGTTACTTTAAATCCGACTCCCCTGTACCTTGCCCCTTGTACGACATCCATTTATAAATGTGAATTTAAGGGATGAAGTCTTTTCTCGATTTATGCAAAAATGAATTATTCAATGAAGTTTTTTTACATGGTTTGTTCAATGTATAACGATATCAAAATTTGATCTGAAATAACTGAAAAACTATTGAGAATTGCATATTAATTTTTTACAACATTTTCATATTTATATGTACTTGATCTTCATTTTTAAAAATTTTCCTCAAAATTTTGATAAAAAGATAGGAAACCATAGTCTTTCTCGCTCTAGAGCTTACATCTAACCCTTTTCTATAAATGCGAAAAATGACTATATGCGTTTTCTACCAGAAACGTCCCCCTGTATAATCCATCCCTGTATCTACTTGTCCCATTTTAAACCATCCCACTTTTTCAAACCTCCCTAAAACGACAGCGGAAAGAATTAAATGTAATGAGCGAAAAGAGTCACAATCTGCCAGTAGACGAGTAGGGTGTCTCTCGCTTCTAAATTGAATGAAAATCTGTACAAATGGGTCATTCGTGGCTGCTATGCAACCATTCAGAGGATATTCGCTGAAAAAAAAACGTATAGGGTAACATACACTCTTTTTTCACTCAGGGGGAGGAAGCAATAAAGCCTCGGTGTAGCGATCTTGTCCCGACGATATGGACAGAATGGTCCCCCTAACACGTTTCGTTGTAATGGACGAGTTTTATGCAATGAGCAATATCGTGTTGTGTTACGATCTTGTTTGTTTAAGTTATGGTTGGTGCTGCTGATAAGCTCTTGTGTTGGGTTTAATGTGCTTCGAGTGAAATTTTTTAGAATAGATTTAATTTTTTTTTCGTTTGAATATAAAATTTGCTCAAGTTTGAAATCAGATAGTTGTTGTAAAGATATAACTTCGTCAGAGATGTATTATCAACTCACAAGACTCCCTTATAGGCACATGCTCAACTTTGAGCGCACTTTTCTCAAAATCACCGCAAAGTTACTTGTACCTCTTGACCTTTTCAATCGTCATATGTAAGCGCAACATAATATATCTAATTTTAATATAATATTTCCACCAAATTTTAACAGAAATCCTAACAAAATACAAAAATCTACATAGAGGACATAACGCAACGAGATGGTCATAATACGAACAAAAGGACTATTTCGTCGTACTATATCCCTGTCGCTTTCCATCGCTAGTAGTGAAACCTATCGTCACACATTTTTCAACAATAAAAAATCTACCAAAATACAAAAATCTACGTAAAGGACATAACGCAACGAGATGGTCACAATACAAACAATAGGACTATTTCGTCGTACTATATCCCTGTCGCTTTCCATCGCTAGTAGCGAAACCCATCTTCACATATTTTTTCAACAGTAAAAAACAAACTAAAATCTCCGCTCACTTCACACCTAGTCTAACTAGAAAAGAGCAAACCCCTTGATCCCCCACGAACGAAAACAAACACCCGACACTTGCAAGTTCAACCCCCCAAAACACCCCCAAACCCCCTTAAAACCCCCAAAACACCCCTAAAACCCCCCAATACGTGCTCGGCAGTGGCGTAGCCGGATTTACACGGTTTTGTCGACCCGCCCCTGGTTGTTATAGTTGAAGATCTCCTATCTTCCTCTACTCGCCTGTTCTTTGTAAGTCCGTAACAACCGGAGGGACGTTGATAAATCCTAGTCTTCCGATTAGGGCTGATTCTGTCTAAGGGGGTTCTGATTTTTTAAATGTTTTCTGATTCTAGCCACAACTTGATTTATTTTTATTACTAACCGTTCTGACTTCATTTTGGGGATGAAAATTATTATTAGTATCTTTAGGATCATTATGAGAATATTAAACACACAGTCATCTGTGTTTATGTGTGGATACATAAAATTGTTTTGAAACATCATTATTCAAAATAATCGTTTTTAGAGACTCTTAATACGTTTATATATGACTATTAATATTACTATCGATGTTGCCTTCTTTCTTAAAAATATCGTATCAGTAGTAGTAAATAGTTTCATAATTAAAACAATACTTAAGGTCAGTCTTTTCGCTGATTTAATTGACTAACCAGAGTCACAGTCAGTCCTTTCATTATGAACTGTCATAAATTCGACTCTGTACTGCAGTTTACATTGAAAGAATTGATTGTAACTATCTGATTAGTTAACTGAAAAAATGAAAATACGGATTCTTACTGATTAAATTAAATTATTTTTGTGTGAAATGCTAATGCACTATACATAGTTAAGTGTGCTCTCTACTATGTGGCACGAATCCAAAAATAAAGCAAGTGGGAAGTAGTTTGCACGTGATGATCGCCACTTAAACGGAATAAGATGGTGTCGAGGAAGTGGAAAGTTGCAGAAATCTGCGACGTTAACTTAAGCATCATACACAGGGTGTCCGATAAGTGCTTGCGAAATTTGTAAACGTTCCAAGGTTGAGGCGATAAAAATCATCTGCGAAAGGCGGATCGATTTTATACGAATTGTATTGAATTCATTACACATTTTAAAAAAACAAAGATGGCGGAAATGGAAACGTGTTCACAAAAGGGGAAGTGTCAACGCACCGTTTCCATTTTGAGGCGATAAAAATCATTTGCGAAAGGCGGATCAATTTCATACGAATTGTATTGAATTCATCACACATTTTAGAAAAACAAAGATGGCGGAAATAGAAACGTGTTCACGAAAGGGGGAAAGTGTCAACGCACCGTTTCCATTTTGAGGGGATTGCCGAAACGGAAGATAAATAAAGCTTGTTTGTCGCCGGCTCTAAATCTAAACGTCGTTTGACACATTTTTTGACGCACGTGTCGCGTTTCCGCAACCGGGCGTCAACGTGTTAATTGGAGCTCTGACAATTCGTCTGTTCGAGTTACGCACGATTCCCGTTCATGCTAACGATTTTTGACAAATGCTCTTCCTTAAGAATTTGATTTGGTTATACATACATACATTTTCAAGAAAATTTCGCACATATAACTAAAAAAAACTGATTGTGAAAAGTATTTTATTTAGATACAACTAGTAGTGCCACGGATGTGTATCAAAATTGTTCGGAATTAATCGAATTTCATATTTCCACGGATGTGTTTATTACTATTGTATGTGTGAAATAAAAAAGTCGAACCCGGGATTTTACGCCTTATATATGTTAAAAGTTGCAGTTTCGTAATTACGATGGCGGGCCAAGAAAGTGCACGCCCGAGTTCTCGAAGCACGTCTGAAAATTTCGAGCATCGTTAACGTATTTATAATATAGACTAGCAGTAGGCGCATGTGTATCAAAATAGTATTGCCACGGATGTGTTTATTGCTATCTATGTGTGAAATAAAAAAAAAATACGCTTTATATACATTAAGCGGTGCAGTTTCGTAATTACGACGCGAAGTTCGGAGTGAAAGGCGCGGGCTAATAAAGTGCACGTCCGAGTTCGAGGCACGTCTGAAAATTTCGAGCATCGTTAGCGTATTTATAATATAGATTGTCATTAGTCAAAATAATAAAAAAATATATAAATAAGTTTGTATATTTTTCATTCTAATGAGGTCTATTTTTGGCCTGTTGATAATCTGATCTAAATCAAACCTAACCTCGACCATAACTCACTATGAAACGGCACAGATTTCAACCGCAAATTAAAAACATTAATAAAAATAAGTATCGGGGGACACATGAGCAGGTATGTAGGTACGACGCGATAAGCTCACCCTTTCGTCGCGGAACAAAAGCGAGAAATTAAAATTGTTTTGTTTGGGCAAACGACGAGCCGGGGGCTTTGCGCCCCGTCGGGTGCTGAGCCCCGGGCTTCGGGGGCTTAGCACCCTCTCGTCGCCCCCCGAAGAGACTCCGCCCCCCCATGACCCCCAACCCTTGATAGGAGGAGAACAGTTGAGAATAATGGTTCGCACGAGCGCCGACAACCAGAGATTGAAAAATCTCGCTTGATCCTCGACGCCCTGTTGCTCGTTCTGCTTGATTTTCTTCTTCTTCTTGGTAGCGAATTGTTTGTTTTATATAAAAAAAAAATTGATAGGTGAAGGGGTTGAGATGTGTTAAATTTGATGAAACTGTCTGATTTGAGTGACATTTCAAGTGAACAATTCGAGAGGCTAACCACATCTAATCAAAGAGAAGTATGATTACAAAGTCATTAAGGGCCATTTTTTCACATTTGGTTAGAGAATAAAACGAATTTAAGCAAAATTTACTCCTTTCAACTATGAGCTGTCAAAACAGCTGCTGAAATATACATACTGAATACATACATACATCCATCTTTTCCCCCCAGATTTTGACATCTCATAGTTGAAGAGACTTCATCTACATATCTATATTATAAATACGCTAACGATGCTCGAAATTTTCAGCCACAGCCGTGCCTCGAGAACCCGGGCGTTCAGTTTATTAGCCCGTCGCCTTAGCTCCGAGCTACGCATCGTAATTACGAAACTGCAACTTTTAACGTATATACGGGATATTTTTTTCGTTATTTTTTTTATTTCACACATAGATAGCAATAAGAAGTTTTATAAAATTCCGAATAATATTATTTACACATTTGATTAATTCCGAACTGTGGCACTACTAGTGATTATAAAGTCATTAAGAGCCATTTTTTCACGTCTAGTTTGAGAATAAAACGAATTTAATCAAAATTTGCTCCTTTCAACTATGAGCTGTCTGAAAGAGACAGTCATACTAAATACATACATCCATCTTTTTCCCCCAGATTTTGACAGCTCATAGATGGAAGGACTGCATGTAGCTTAAAATAATTTTATTTTCAAATAAAAAGTAATAAGACTGATCCAAAAAAGTGAATGTTCAAATCCAGATCGTTTACAATAAAAATTAATTTGTTCGATATTGCACATACATTTTCTGTTTATCATCACAATTTCAAAAAAATTTTTTTTGACAAACAACTGATAGAATCTCTCAATAGTATCACCGCACGCTTCAACGACACGAGCCGCTAAACCCCTTAAGCACCGACCACGATTAGCAATATCCAAATAGCTTTTCAAAATAAAAAAAAAAATCAAAAAGATAAATAAACAATGGATGCACAATGCACTCAGGATAAAAACTGTCGTTCGACAGACCGTGAACAGATCGGAACGGAGTCGGCCATTATTGTCTGTGGAGAGACAACGTGTCGAGATAAAAACTTAGACAAAGTATAAAATAAGAGATAAACGAGAGATAAACGGAAAAAGCATAGGACACAATGCGAGGTGAGGATTAAGGCGCGCGAGTGTTTCGACTGTCGGCGAATGTTTGTGTGCGGTCGTACCTTTTGTTAAATAGTGAATACATTTGAAGGGTTGTCTTGAAGGTTATGCGCAAATTAAATTAAAGATTTAATAAAATAAGGGCCGATCTTTTCAGCTTTGGTTTGAGGATAAAACGAATTTAAACTACACGCGCTCTCTCCAACTATGAGCTGTCAAAACAGCTGTTGACATACTAAAGTTCGTACAACAATACACTCATCCCTCGATTTACGCGGTACCCATTTTACGCGGTCAGCAAAAATTACATTTTTTTTTAAATCTTATATATTTTGTGGCACGCGTCACACAAACGCGTATGTTGCATCAGATTCGACAAATTAGAATTAGAATATAGCAGTGAGAAGGCGAAATAATAAAATTGCAATTATGTATACTTTTAACTTTAAGCATGTTATAAATTTGTCGAGCTATTAAATCTATAAAATTTCTAAATAAAATTATATTTTCGTACCTCGTTTTACGTGGTTTTCTGGAACCTATCCTCCTAATTTATATGAACTTGAAGTATCGATTTACGCGGATTTTTATTTCCTGGAACCTATTTTTCTTTTTTGTATGAACTCGAAGTCTCGATTTACGCGGTTTCGATTTACGCAATTTCTCCAGGAACGTATCTACCGCGTAAATCGAGGGATGAGTGTACATACATCCATCTCTTTTCTCCAGATTTAGACAGTTAAAAGTTGGAAAATCGCGTGTAGTTTAAATTCATTTTATTCTCAAATCAGAGGTGAAAAGACTGGTCCTAAATATTTAAAAGTTAAAGATATCGATATTAAAAAAAAATAGAAAATCTATTCTACTAAAAACCACTTCATCGCAAAACTTAGAACCCTTCGAACGACCCTCACACATAATAAAACACGCATCATAACAACAACAACAACTCAATTTCGGACACTCGTCAAAGCGACACTGTCAAGCGGTAAACTGTCCATTGTCAACTGTCCCCTTTTGCCAATGCCGAAAGGGGTAAAAGGGCACAAATGGAAAACGAGGGGTGCATCGATAGTTATGCTCGAATGCATATATGATAATCTTCAAAAGATGACAATTGGGCATGTTGAAAGTTCGGTTTTCGCCTCAAAGGGGCTAATAAGTTTCGAATTGTTCAGTTTTGTCGTTGTTGGATATTCTAGGAATCTTATTTGTGATGTGATTTTTGAAGTTTATGGATGATTAGTTTGTTGAAATTTTTAATTTCATAACGGTAATATATACAGATACAGTATGTGTAAATAGCCAATTATTTGCAGATATTGTGTCTGAAAATAGTCACAATTTAAAAAAACATAACATTATATGCAATTCATTTTGAATACATAATATGCTAATAATACATTATTAAGAACTGAAAATCTAAATATTTACAGTAAAATATTTGAAATTTGTATGACATAATATGATAAAAAGTTAGGTTAGGTTTTAGAATAGATTAGTTTTTCTAGGTTTTTTTAACTTAATTTATTCCATATAATATTTTTTCAGGTTTCAAATTTAAACCAGTTAAGTTTTAAATTAGATCATTTTATGACATTACATATAAAAATACTATATTTTATTACAAAAGAATTAATTAATTGAATCTAAAATATTATATAGTTATAAAAAAAACTTTAAGCGATCATGTATCCATACAATCACGATTTCACTAAACAGCCATTTTCACTAAATCGTGACTTTTTCGAACAAAGGTCAGAATCGTAAAAAAATCAATAACATCGTCTAAAAATCGATTAGACGAAAAAATCGAAACAAACGTTCCGTAATAAACTTCTCACGCGAAATGACTAATTTATCATCCAAGGTGATTAGCTTTTCTTCGGTTAATTGATTCTTTGTCTGTTTGTTTATTGCCGAAGAACGACTGTAAATAGCCACCGTTGAGGTCATAGAAAGGAAAAAAATGTGTATATAACCATTTATCAATGTTGCATAGTGAATTGGTTGAAATTATTAATATTGAATTGCGATAGCCTGAGGATTTCTATTGAAACGTAACAATATATTATTTATGTTAAGTCATATTCACATAGCATTCATCTGTAACGAAAAAGTGTAAAGAGCAAATGTAGTGTGAATCACAAAAAAATCTTAATTTTACTAAAATTCTATTCCAATTTGAATTTGAATGAAAAAAACCTAGCATAAGAAAAATTTTTAGCCTATGCATTAATAGAATTACTGTTGGAAATTTCTCTAGTGAATTCGTAATCAGATAAATTCAATAAACGAATTGTTGGATCATAATCCTATTTATCATCGAGTCACACTCAAGGGACAAAGGGCGAACTCGACTCGTAACAACTGATCGGATTAAATGAACACTTTGATATGTCATATAGCAAATTATAAAATTCCATTAGTGCATTATTTTTTAAAGTGAAATGCTTATTATTTGAGATAAAAAAAAACTGATTATCACACAATATAAGCATACAATTCGCACCAATCGTATGAAAATTACACATCTACACCATAGCATCATAATAAAAAAAATGATGTATAATTTTACAGTTCATTTCATATTCATCAAAATAAGATACACTCAAGTGCCAGTGTATGTGGAGCGAAATTGCATTAAATCGTATCGTTAAATATTCAGTGCGAGGGAAATCGCGCAGTTGATGTATTTTATATGAGAAACGTTTCTATTTTATTAATTTCATAAGAAGAATTGAAAGCAGAATGACAAGATTGACGACACCTTATGCATTATTCAAACGCACTTGTGAAAATGTGTGCAACATTATTTGCACCAACCTTATGATTATGAATCTTCGTTTTGCATCCGTTTATGTATTCAGATACAATGTAACGATTTTGTATTCGAAATGCATTGTTCTGGTGTGAATGAAGGCAAGTTTCTATTTTTAAAACAATTTATTGAAAATGGAGTTTGTGCTCTGTTTTAGGTTCAGTGCTAATATGATGCTTAAAGTGCTGGTTTACATTTCGGAAGCAAAATGAAAGTCAAAACCACGATGTATCAAAATGTTTAAAAAAGTATAAATTTTACTTTTCATGAAATAATTATTCATCATATGGGGTAAAATTGATTGATTTTTTATAACATCTGTGATTAATCGGGTTTCTTTCTCTTCTAATTGTTGAATTAGATCTCGCATGTGTCGTTTGTAATATAATTGCGTTTCAAAGTAACGAATTATGTTTCCACATTTATTTTCGGGTTAAAATTCATTTATGTTTAATTTTGCAACAAAAACACAATTTTTAGACGTTTTAATTTGTATGGGAAGCGACGATTTCGGTTCCCATCATGTCTCATCAACAACTTCATCAATCAAATGCCAAATTTACACACATATGAGCAAACATTACTTCCATGATTCAACCCTTTCATATAAGTACTGAGAATATAACCTAAAAGCTATGAGATTTTCATTTATAAAACCCTAAAAGTATTCAAAAAAATATTCAATTTTCATCTAATTGTATCTTTTGATATGGATTTCATATGACGAATGAAAAGTCCAAGAGTACGAGTACGAGTGACATTTTTTCAGAAATTGAGTTACGTACAGGAATCGCTTCTTTATACGCTCATATATTTAGTGGCAAAAGGATATAAACGAATTTAGAATTTGTACCGAGATATATCATCAAATCACTCGACCTCCTCCTAATATCTACATGTAGGTACATGCTCAACTTTCCTCGAAATCACCGCAAAGTCACTTGTACCCCTTGCCCTTTTCAGTCGTCATATACGCTCATATATTTGGTAGCAAAATGATATAAACGAACTTAGAACGTGTACCTCGATATATCATCAAATCACTCGACCTGCTCCTAATAAATGTAGGTGCATGTTCAACATTGAGCGCAATTTTCTCGAAATCACTTGTATGTACATTTTTACTTTTCAATCAACATATGTATGTATATTCGGCTAGAAAGACTAAATAAAATATAATGCTAAATTAGACCACAATAAAGACCATTTTGAGTCATTTGACGTATGAAGATATGAAAAAATATATCAAAAGTGTTCCATATCCTTAGGATGTTCTAGGACACAGGTGATGCGATGAACACCTGGCAATCAACCCCTGATACACCATATATGAATACCCATATGTGATGTCGTGTCATAATTGCGATATGGCGTACGTAAACCGCGGTAAATCATCGGGTTATGTTGTATTGTATTTCATGGAGTGACGGGTGCGTGTAACAATGGCGATGTCGTTACAAGCTCACATTATAATCGCATGTGCTTCGGATGTACAATTGGCGGTTGTGTTCTTTACATTTTTCATAATGTTACAGTCAGTTGGGTTATATTGCATAAAATTGTTTCATTAACATTTTTTTCTGATTGAATTTTAGGTAGAAATTATCGAGAACATGTCTACTCATTACAAAGAGATGTGCTTCTAAGGTCTTCGATGTGTAGACATGTATCAAATACAGACATGAATAATTATCATCCAAAAACATGTTACTCAAAAAAATTGATAGTCAAAGTTGCTCTGGTAATTTAAGGTCAGCCTTTTCACCTCTGGTTTGAGAATAAAACGAATTTGAATTACTCCAACTATGAGCTGTCAAAACAGCCACTGAAAGAAATAAACATACTACAGTTCTTACAACAATACATACAACTCTTTCCTTCAGATTTGGACAGATCATAGTTAGAAGGACCGTGTGTAGTTTAAATTCGTTTTATTTTCAAACCAGAAGTGAAAATACCAGCCCCAAATGAGATGTCTATCTTAGGCCTTCGATTTTGATGAAATTTCGTAGAAATGTATCATAAATATAGACATAAATAATTACAATTCGATAACATGTAACAAAGTTGCTCTAGTGATCTACAGTTTTAATAAGGTTAGTTTAAGTACAAGAATCAAATACTATCTATGGTAACATTGAAATAGTTAGGTAGCTAAGCATAATCAATCATTCGAATACTTTAAAAAGAAAACCGTTAAAATCAGATCAATTTATTAAAGTACGATCAATAATAACAACATGGGGTTACTTTGCACCATATCTATCATCAATCATCCAGTACGAAAACTGTACTCAAAATCGGTATCGGGGTTAAGTTTGTAGCGTAATCGCAATTTTTACGCCCCCCCAAATTTCCACTATGCATATCGAATTTTCGTTTTGTTTGCACGCGAACGACGATCCATCATATTTAATTACCCGTCCATAAATTGTATCGAATTTATAAAACGGGATAATGTTGGGGGAGAAGTGAACGAGTTGTTGCACAAGGGCCGATCGATGACTTGCGTATAGCGACGGCTGCAATATTGGATAATGGATTTTTTTTGGCATTGGTCTAAAGGTAATTTATGTTTTTTTTTTATATTGTGAACGTATTTTTGATTGTTTTTTTATCTAAAAAAAAAAATATCGTATGCGTTTTTGGGGAGTTCGTCCGATTGCGATAAGAGTTTGACAAGTCGTAGATACTTTGCAAATTAAGAGCCGGTCTTAAAATTTTTGGTTTGAGAATAAAATGAATTTAAACTATGAGCTGTCCAAATCTAAGGGAAAGTGATGGATGTATGTATTGTAGCATGTCTGTCTCTTTTATCGGCTGTTTTGACAGTTAATTTTTGGAAGAAGCGCGTGTAGTTTAAATTCATTTTATTCTCAAATCAGAGGTGAAAAGACTTAACCTAAGTTAATTGTGAACTATTGTATAGTATTTTTCGTTCTCGTAGTAAACTCCGAGATTATTAGCAACATCTGGACTGAATTTTACTTAACTTCAGCTTTAATATAAAATAAAAAAAAATGAAGTTTTTTAATCTATATTCTATTAAAAAAACTCAATTTCCATTCGAGCTTCGAATCGAGAACTAGATTTTCGTTTCAAACACAAACGAATCGAATCCATACAAAATAACTCATTTATACAAACGCCGCAATCAAAATTGAATTATCAACTGCTTCAACTGAAACGAAACAAAATAACAAAACAACAACAGATAAAAAGCGACAACTGCAAAAACACACGAAACGACCAAATCCAATGGCGAACGTTAAAGTGACACTGGGCAAAAAAAAACAATACCTACCAAAAAAATAAAAAATGCACATGTGCGAATGCACCCTTTGATAAATATGGATTTTACGATTCATACGTTCGTTTCGAAATTGAATTATTTATCCAAACATCCCTCGGGGTATATGTACCCTCGACCGAATTTACCTTTCAACGAGTCTGTATGGACTTTATATGGGTAATTTTTTGCAGACATATGACGATATGACCAATGTGCACTGTGCGGTAATCGCATTTCGAAATTGGTGCCCGAGGGGGTGAATTTTAAAATGTACCGAAAATAATATTATCGGATAGGGGGTGTGATTTATGGGGATTCGATTCAATCGTCGGATACGAAAATGTTGATGTATTTGTGTGTTTTTTTTATTAAATGTGCTGTAACTTGGTATTGCTCGATTCTATGTCGACTTTGAGATGATTGTAAGCTGTTATTTATTAAATAAATAGAATTAAAAAGACAATGAGCAAATATGAATGGGCTGTGTTACCTGTGAATCAATTTATATGGCATTAGAAACGACTTTTAATTTAGAAAAACGAGTGCTATTCGCGTTTTATTTTTTTCATATTAATCAAATTTACTTGCACGACTCATACGAAAAGTATAAGTGAGTCTTAATATATAAAATGACAGTATAAATTTCTCTCTGTTCAAATTTTTGTATGGGATATCATCAAGCATCGACTAACAACCATCAAGTATATTAATTTGAAAAACTCAGTAATCGGATCAACAATATAAGAAAACATTGAGTATAAAGTTCTTTTACTGACTTCAGCTTCAAATTCATTCCATTTGTAATAAAAATAAGTATGTGATATAAAAATTGAGTTGCAAAAATTTTCAAAAAAAAATTCTCACACTGTAATAGAAAACTCAAAATTACCATATGATAACGAATATCTTAACCCCATAGATTAGGTTGTTTTTCGAGACACCATCCCGTTTCATCCATAAATAATTCCCATAGCGACGCGTCCTGATCCCATTTACCAATTACGCCATGGCCGACGAACTTTTTGTGGATGATGAACGACTTTGACGCGCTTACACCATAAATCATCCCTTTTTACGGCAGAAATAATAATAAAAATATCAGAAACACCCCTAAGTATCGTCGTTACTGCTTTTTGCTGCATACGCATCTATCTGATGGTGGAATTTTACTTTATTTTTAACAAGGAGTTTAAGATTTTGACTGCTTTAATACTTATGGTATATTAAGTTGAATTCTTATTCATTGGTGTGAATTGGAAGAGATTGTCTTTATATGCCAGAGTTAAGAAATTGAAATATAATTTATATTATAAATAAGATAGTGTCTATATTATAATTGTACTAACGTGTAACTGTTTGTTTGTACAGACTTTTCAATGAAAACGTGAAGAATTTTTCCATCAAAAATTAGTTTATTTTGCTAAAAAAAACGACTCCGAATCTTTATCAAACATATCGAAGCACTCGAACATTTTTATAGCTCACAATAAACAGTAGCAGTTTTTGTGATTTGAACAACTCGGTTATCAACCGATACGAGTAAATAAGTTATTGCCAATAAATAATGCTGCGTTATCGTTTCGAATTCGCTCTGTCGTTGATACGTTAACATATTAACTGTCATAAATTACACGCTTTTATTGTAATATAACATAATATTTCAGATAAGGAAGTGTGTCGTTACTAAAGTGCACGCTTTTTACCACAATTGTTGACGAAAAGTCGAAATATTGATGATGAAAAAAACTAGTAAATGTTTGCTCAGTAAACATGATTGGTTTGCTTTGGAGCTAGTTCGTGTCGTTGTTATCGAAATATTTTTACTCATATGAGAAAAATATATATTTGTATGTTTTGAATGAAAGAAAATTCATTTGATTTTTTTTAATTTAAATTGAATTCTACTTAAAAATTTGTCATCGTGATTAAAAATATATAACATACATATTAATAAAAAAATAATTTTAGATCAAAGTTCATTAAATCTGTTTCCATAAGACTGGATTCACACTATGCCCGTTTTCTATTCACATAGGAAATAAATTATTCAAGCATTTTTTTTCAATAGTACTTTTTTAAGTCAATTGCGAAATTTTTGTAAATAATAGATAAATAAATAAAGCATAATAGAATACGTATACAGACCATACAGTTCTATATGATTTTAGCCTTACGTTTCATTGAACAATTCAACCTACTTAGCATTATCTAAACAAATTCAAATCTGACAAGATTTATAGATCTATTATTTTATTATAATGTGATTTATATACTCATAATTAGAACATAATCATATCGCATTCCGAGACGAAAATAATTGTGCCGTTCATTACGACAATGATTCAAGTGCTAAATTTGAAAAAAAAATTAGACAATAGCTTTATCAGATTATATTGTTGAAAACTAATTCGATGTGCATATTAAAAAATAATATATTATAATTAATTCGATTCATAAAACTAAAGATATGTTCACAATAACTCTAAAATGATTCACTACGAAAGGATCAGCCTTTAATTAATCTATAAATAACAAACAGACATAAAAACTTATTTTGATTTACGAAAATGAGTTCTTTTCAAAAGTCATGATTCAAATAAGTGCACAAATGATCTTTGTCAGAAAATGTAATGAGACATCCACACAATGCAAATGAAAAAGTCGCTGACTCGTGTCATTGGCTTGTAAAATATACACACAACATCGTCATAATTACACAATGCTAAAATGTTTCAATGTGAAAGGATCAGCCTTTAATTAATTTATAAATAACAAACAGATATACAAACTGATTTTGATTTACGAAAATAAGTTCTTTTCAAAAGTCATGATTCAAATAAGTGCACAAATGACTCTTTGTCAGAAAATGTAATGAGACGTCCACACAATGCAAATGACAAAGTCGCCGACTCGCGTCATTGGCTTGTGAAATATACACACGACATCGTCAAAATTATACAATTCTGAAATTATTCAACATGGAAACTATCCGGTTTCTAAAGGTGTCGCAACTTTTACACCCCTGCCGCTTTTCCTGAGGCTATGGGGGGGTTAATGGGGGTGGAAATCCTTCTCCTGATTTTCCGGGGTGGAAAGCGTTTTTCCCATTAATCAGCGTCAGCTCGAGGCGTTGCTGTCATTGATTTCAATCTCTTGAGCCGTCTGCGGCAAGAGGGATGTTGCACAGGCTCAACCCTAAAGCCGGACCTACCCTCTGTCGAGTGAGTGGAATCGAAAATGTTTTCGGATAGATTTTTTTTTTTTTAATATATACAACTGACTTCAATTGTGACTTTAGGTTTTGAATCGATTATGAAGTGTGTTTTGATAATGTTGCATTTGTAGATCGCACCTAATGATTTATACGTATTTTTTAGTTGAAAATTTGAATGTTGAATTTAAATTATTTGAAAAAAAATAGATTTGTTTTAAAAATATATATTTCAGATTCTAGCACTTTTCAACGACACCGTTTCATATAAATCGATCTCAACACTTTTCATCTTTCCATCTTGATACTAGCGTCAGATGGCGAAAAGTGTCCGTAACTTATAGTCTCACAGAAGCCAAACTGAACAACTTTGATTTTTAAGAAATAAATTATTTTGAAAAAAAGAAAAATAATCGACTGTATCTATTATTAAAATCAATTAACAATTAAATTGTTTACGTCATCTTTTGTGGGTTCATTTAAAAAATATTTTACATAATTTCAGTTAGTTTCATAATTTAAGGCCGGTCTTTTTACCTCTGGTTTGTGAATAAAACGATTTTAAACTACACGCGTTTTCCAACTATCAACTATCAAAATCTAGGGGGAAAGAGATGGACATATGTATTGTTGTATGAACCGTAGTAGATCTGTCTCTTTCAGCAGCTGTTTTGACAGCTCATAGTTGGAGTAGTTTAAAATCGTTTTATTTTCAAACCAGAGGCAAAAAGACCGACCCTTAAACGATTGAAATACCTACTTCAAATGACACAAACCAAAAATATTTTTTTAAAAATCAATTTCTTCAAACTGAGTTATACCCATTGGCCTGGCACAAGCTCGTATATCATCCAAGTGCCACTGACGCCATTACAGCTCGGCTGTCCCGCAATTTCAGCCTCTTTCAGACGACCCGACTGAATCGTGTCCTCTGACCTCCCATCCTACAAACTCCCACAAAGCCTCCCCATGTCTTCCCTCCCCAATCCTCCCATAGTTTCCTCCATCCACGTCCTCCTTTCACTACAACCTACCCTTTTACAGTTTCCCCCTTTTTAACCCTCTCTCGGCGTACCAAGTCTCCCCATCGGGGTCGAGAGGTCGAGTCCGGAATCCGAAAGCGGTTTAACCTTATTGACGGGTCGTTTGCGATTGCACGTGTTAGGTGCCCAACGGAAGGATAACATCTTCGGTGGTTGTTCTTGCGGCTTTTTGAATTTATCCTTTCGCTCCTAGATTTTATCTTCGACTTGGACTGTTACGCTTCGATGTCCGATTGTGATTGCTCTTTGTTTGTGCTCCAATCTAGAGTGCTTTGCTTTCGATTGGTGCGCTTTATACTTTTTTGTAACGAGTGTTATTTTTCGTATTTGTGAGTATATATGACCAAGGGTATAAGCGATTTCAAAAAAAGCGCGCTCAAAGTTGAGCATGTATTAGAAGGAGGTCGAGCGATTTGATGATACAATATAGTTTATATCCTTTTGCCACCAGTGTTTATATAATCTTCACAAAGGGTAAAAGTGATATATAAATTGCGAACTCACTGTATAAGATGAAACATATCAATTAGATACAATAAGCCAAATTTCGATCGTCTTTTGTGCGTTGATTTCTGCTTAGACGATGATATATGATCCTCTCGACGATGGCCTTTTGACAGATCTCTCTCACAATGGCGACGGATGATCCTCGATCATCGTCACGTGACAAGAGCGATCATTACGCTAAAGCGTACCGACAAAAGTGAACGAGCCCTAATTGTTTTATTATGAATTATTTTTCAATTTAATGCATATTGCATCAAAAGGACATTCATATCATTCAACTCAATTTCAGCAAAAATGTCACTTGTACCCTTTGACCTTTTCAGTGGTTATTAAATGACGACTAAAAAGGCCAAGGGATACAAATGACTTTGCGGTAATATCGAGAAAAATTGAGCATGTAATTGGAGGAGATCTATTGATTTGATGATATATCTCGGCACACGTTCCGAATTCGTTTACACTCATCCCTCGATTTACGCGGTAGATACGTTCCTGGAGAAATCGCGTAAATCGAAACCGCGTAAATCGAGACTCCAAGTTTATACAAAAACGGAAGATAGGTTCCAGGAAATAAAAATCCGCGTAAATCGATACTTCAAATTCATATAAATTAGGGGGATAGGTTCCAGAAAACCGCATAGAACGAGGTACGAAAAGATAATTTTATCAAGAAATTTTATAGATTAAATAACTCGACTGATTTATAACATGTTTAATGTTAAAAGTATACATAATTACATAATTGTAATTTTATGATTTCGCCTTCTCACTGCTATATTCTAATTCTAATTTGTCGAATCTGATGCAACACATGCGTTTGTGTGACGCGTGCCACAAAATATGTATGATTTTTTAAAAAAAATGTAATTTTTTACTGATCGCCTAAAAATGAAACCGCATAAAATGGGTACCGCGTAAATCGAAGGATGAGTGTATAACCTTTACCACCGAATATAATATATGAGCATACATAGAAACGATTCCTATACATAACTCAATTTCAGCGAAAATATCACTTGTACTCCTTAGCCTTTTCAATCGTTATTAAATATTAATTTCCTCGATTATTCAACCCAAATTAAAACCTTCGATAAAAATCAACACAGAACACACATATAATACACATAAGCCCGGTCGAATCCACCTTGAATATTTTTCGAAGCATATTTGCTTAGTGGGTCCGTAACTTCCTGAAGATGATTTATGTCCGCCTTATCTAATGGGCTATCGATCACGTGACGCAATAGTAGGTACACCCGCTCATAATGTCAGTCCATTTATCATCTATCACTACCGAATAATCTTCGACGTGTTCGCGTCGATAAATCATACCGAACGGCGAATATTAAAATCGGACGCGTAATAAAGAAGTTGCCATAAATTATTATCTAACGTGCACGTGTGGAGGATTGTATTATTAGTATTTTTGTTTTAATATATTTTGGATGTAATTCAATGTTGATGCTCGACGGGCTGTATAAGTACTATATTCGTTTGATCGTAGTTAAATAATTATTTTTTTAAGTATTGGGCTCTTTAAAGCTCAAAGATTCGAGACACGTTTGACTAAAAATTCTTGAAAGAATTTGTTTTGAAGTCTTGAAAATTCTTGAGATTTGAGACTAGAGCATTGTAAATTCTCAAAATTCGAAACTTATTGAACTCAAAATTTATTTATCTTATATCTCGATAAGAGTTATTATATTAATTGAAATATAGGTATATTTAATTTTTTCCAAGAATATACAAAAGTAGAGATATGTGAATATTTATTATACACATATAACGAACAACCCCTTCGAAAGTTTGATAATTTATATTTATCAAACAAAAATATAAACGTTTTAAACTTAACAAGTCAAAAAGTTTAATACTTTGAATTTTTTACTTAAAATTCGAGACTCAAGACAACGATTAAGTCACAATAACTCGTGAAATCTCGAGACAGAAACAGACACTGATAGACAGTTTACTTGAACAGTGAGCTAACAATTTAGCACTCAGGTTAATTTAGTTAGTTTTTTAATTAGTTTAGTTAGTTAATTTAATCAGGTTATACCTAATAAATTTTATTAAATTTGAATTTTTTACTGATTTCATAAATATTAACATCTCTATTATAATTTCTCTAGCGTTATCTCAGCAGATTCGCATAACAAATCTTGACACCAATTCTCGCCATTATCGACACCGAATCAACCAATTAATTAACACGAAATTTCCAACAATTTCAACATAAATTTCCAACAAAACTTTCAACAATTTTCAACAAAATATACAACAATTTCAACAGCCAGCATCGAGATCGGCGTCTGATTGTCGCATCGACACAGAATCGAGATAATAAAACCGACTCCACGGACGTTCACTCCACATCATTACAATATAAAATACACATACACATACAGCCAGAGACAGACAGACATATTTTATTATGATTGTACACATTCACACGACAACGTATGTTAATGTCGAACAGTAGCCGAACGGTACATAACGGATAATGTGGCGCAATAAAGATTTGTGGCGATAAGCGGCTCGTAAATCACACCACATTCTAGCTTTTATATTATTATTATATTATATTGAGAATATGTGTGTGTTTTATATTGTGGAGGATGTGTGAATGCGGCTTGTCATGTAGGGTGTCTGTCATGTTCCGGTTTTTGGTGGACGATTTTTTAGTGCGATTTCGATTTGGATGCTTTCTGGATGTTTGGTGAGATGTTGGATTTTATTTTAGCATAAATTTGTATTTGTGAAATATTCGAATTTTGAATGCGGAAACATACCGTTTTGAGATGTCATAAAAGAAAGAAAGAGACAACCCGTTTTTTTCCAAAATTTTTTTCCGTCTATACGTACTTATACACTACATTTCTACCGAATTTAAACAAAATGATCACCACAATACAATAGAAAGTTAAAAAATATATCTATAATATTTTCTATTGACTTGAAACACATCATAAAATAAAATATAATAATAAAAACCAGATAAAAAACAATGTCAATACGTTCATTGAAAAAGAATCATATGACCGTGAATGTCAACATCACGCATTTTTAAAACCATCACAATAAATAAATCACTTTTTTTCTCATGTTAAATGTGTCCTTAATTATGAAAATGGTGTATGTCCACCTTCTATAATTATGAAATATTTATTTAACTTGATTTGTATATCTGTTTATCTGTTCAGAAGTAAAGTTAAGTGGGGATGGAAGCTCCAAGGAAAAGTTGTTCCGAAAGAAATAATAAAAAAGAAAAAAAAAGATAGTAATACCACGTGAATGGCATAATTAAAGAATCAAGTATGTATATAAGGAACTTGGCAACTATTTTAGTTACTCTAGTGACGATGGTTGAATGAAAAAACTAGGTTGGAACAACTTACCCCCGGAACTTCCAATCCCAATAGATTTTTTCAATTTACTGACTTACACCATTTTTATAATGAAGAACACAATCGTTTGCGTATTAAATCTGAGGTCAACGGTTCACAGATTGTTGTGTGAGGTCGTTTGTTAAATAAAACATCGAAGCGTTGATTGATTAATAAATTATATTATTTTGACGTTGTATTGAAACGGGCAACCTCGATACGAAATCGCCTGTAACGTTTAATGTAATAACGCTACAGATATGAATTACTGTGACATGTTGTTTATGTCATTGCGTCGCTATCTTTATGTGTTATGTCATAGTTTTAATATAAACGCGTCGATTCGGAACGTAATGTGTTATGGGAGTCTATAAATTCCCGTTGATGTGTTTATTTCGGTTTTAAATTTCGATAATTCATTTATAATATAATTTTGAACAAAAGTAAAATTATGTGTGTTTTCACCACTCAATCTTGAGGAAAATTTCCAGAGTTTATTACATTTTATAATTGACATTAACAATTTATAATTGAAGCAATCGTTTGACATCAAATGGAATGGTTTTTACATAGCAATTATTCGCTATAATTAGTATGGCTTACATATATGACTCAATTTAACATGTTTCGACAGATATTTATATATTATTATAAGAACTATGCAAAAGTTTTTAATTAGCTTAAAGTTCATAATCTCGAGCAATACTGGATCAATGCAGCTTCAATAAAATTCGTATAATTTAATTCGAAATACTTAATATTCTTATGAGATAATCAAAATGAAAAACTAATAAAATACCTATTTTCAAAATATCGAAACCAAACGGACAAATATCAAAAACTGCCCTTTTAAAAATTTTCAAATTTAAAACTGCATTTCGCAAAATCTTCTCATGGGAAATCGCGAGCTGTGAGCAAACAGACTTCGTGCGCAGATTGCTGTCTATTTTCGAATGTTCCCGCTCTTTTTCGACTTTTTTTGAATGAAAGCTTTGCGTCAGATATTCATCTAAGTCCTGAAATAATGTGGCCCGTCACGACCTAACCCCCTCTTTCGTTTCTTCCCCTAAAACACGACCCTGTAATCCCCTATGCCATCTCGACAGTTTCAATATCATTTTTTTTATAATTTTATCACTTGTACCCCTATTCCAGTCGTCATATATGACACATTAAAAAAATACAAAATTCACAAAGTGCATAACAAACAATTCGAACTAGATAACGAATACGTATCGATTGCACGTCAGTCAAATTTCCAATAATCTATCGACATCTGACTACCGAAACGGTCCAAAAATCAACTCTAGAAGATCTATAGATCCTCTCGAGATCTAGCAGATCCAAAGATCTCGAGATTGTCAACGCAAAATGAAAAAAAAATGATAATCTCTACGTGTATCATCGGATCTGATTGATGCGATGTCGAGTAGTGTCATTAACGCAAAGATGGCCGATAACGTCGTGTGGCAAGATTTATCATTCATCTTCGATTATTTTTTAATTATTATATTAATTATAGAAGTGGACGAATGTACATTATATCTGTTTGCATTAATTTGCAAAAATGCAGAACAAAATCGGTGCATAAATGTGGAGAGGAGACCAGTTTAAAGTCATCACTATATGGTGTTACCTTTTTTATGACTTTTAACGAATTTTCACATCATAAATTTTACGAATATCGTGTCGTTTCTAGAATCATGCCACGTTATCTAATAAACAGTAGCCGTTTACCATTTAATACCGGATAATGAACATTTCGATACACTGGGTGTTATCTCAGTTTCGAAATCTTCAACGTCCATACGTGAGCAATTAGCTAACGATGATAAATTTGTTTATGATCCGCGGATTATGTTGTTTACGCCACCAATTTTTAATTCCATACAAATCCGTAGAAAATCCACATTGTTTCCAAATAAAACCCATCTACAATAAATAAAAAAATCAATGTTTGTGTGTGTACGTGAGTGTGTTAGACATCTAACTTGAATTGGAAAATATTTAAATTGAAATTTTCAATGACAAATCAAATGAATTTCTACCTTCATAATAAACTCAATCAATTTCACCCAAAAAAAAAAAAATTGAATTGCATAATTTGAATACCGATTTTTCTTTATGGAA
The DNA here is from genome assembly GCA_024721215.1 of Cheumatopsyche charites. Taxonomy (NCBI): domain Eukaryota; kingdom Metazoa; phylum Arthropoda; class Insecta; order Trichoptera; family Hydropsychidae; genus Cheumatopsyche; species Cheumatopsyche charites. The sequence continues at coordinate 901,336 of CM045577.1, read as the reverse complement.
CAAAAATTCGATTTTCAAGCCCGTTTCAATTTGTGAAAAAGTGTTCGGCCAAGTGTTAACATTGCAAACGAATTAACGATTTTATTTTTTTCACACAACACGTCGCATAACGGGTTAAAAACCCATTGTGCACCGACGAAACCACAATCGAATTATTCGACTGTTAAAACCGAACCGATTTCCAATAGGTGCATACATATCTATTATTTATTTATTTTTTCATTGTGCGGTCGTTTCATTGTTAAGCAAATTGAATGCTTGTAAATATTAGGGAGTCGATTGTTTAACGTCTTTTGATTTTTTTTAGAACGTTTAAGTCAATTTGTAATGTGGAGATGATTTTAAAATTCGCATTTTTTAGTATAACTCAAGATAAATGAACCTAAAACATAACCCAAACTAATTTAGCAGAAAAAAAGAAAATAACTCAAAGGATTCTTTCCACATATCGCATGTAAAAGCTTGTTCACACATTACACAAAAAACTTTAATTTAAAAAGTTTTCATTACGTTTTCAAAAAAAAGTATTATTTTTATTGTAAATTGAATGGATGGATTTTCGAATTGAATTCCATCATAAATCTGTCAATCAAACATGATATATAAAACACTTGTAATGTGTCACGTCATTCGTTATCAAGACATTTCAAAAAAATAATATAAATAAACGGATTATCAAATCCCGCCAAGATATCCTAAAATGTCTAACGAGCAACGAAACTAATCCACAGCTCGAAAAAAATTACAATTAATGTATAAAAATCATCGATATCTAAAGCATCGATGATTTATGACATAAATGACGTTTTTAATCAGCAGCTGCATTAAATAAAATAATCCAAATCAAACTGTTTTCAATTGAAATATTGAAAATAAGAATAAAAAAGTGTCCAGAATTAAAATCAATAGTGTAAATATGATAGTTTCAAAAATACACCGAGTACAAGCAGCTATTTGGTATGTTTTTATAGGTCGAATAAAAAATGCAAAAGCAGATAGAGATGCAGCATCTGAAAAAAGCAACACTGAAAACCTTTCAGATGCGCATGAATAATTAATTCGGCTCTAGTGTAGAACGAGCTTAAGCGCCCTCGTTGTCGCATTAACCGCGAGCGGGAAATTTGAATTTTCAGCGGGAAAATCTTGCGAAAATTTACAAATGTAGATTTGGACCGTTACAATTCGGTTCTTTGTCGTTTTGCAAGAGTGCCACGAATCGATATGGAAATTTTACTATTGTTTATAGACTTTTTTTAATAAAATTATATATAATAATATAAGTGAGCATTTATATGTTATATCTATTTTTCACTGTTTAAGTTAACTATTCATAGAATTACAGTCAATTTTCTAACTAAGAACTCTCAAAAATCGATCTCTGTTCCACTGGTTTTCGATAGTGTTTAAATACTTTTGTTCCTTAATTGATTTTTTATCAGTATTCATAGATATTATTTTTTAATGTAAAATTTTGAAAATACATCGTATGAACTCAGCTTAAGTGAGTTCTATCAATACACATGTATAAGATAAATGATGACTGAAAAAGCCAAAGAATACAAGGGACATTTATGTCGAAATTGAGTTAAGTACAGGAATAGCTTTTACGTACATTTATGTATATTTGGTGGAAAAAGGATATCAACAAACTTGGAACATGTACCAAGATACATTATCGAATCACTCAACCTTTTCCTAATATATGTTCAACTTTGAGCTTGCTTTTCTCGAAATAACTTGTACCCCTTGGCTTTTTTAATCATCAAATAGATTCAATATTTATTCAACATTTCCGAAAATAGTAAATTTCTTCACGAATCAATCATAACTACAGTCGAATAGCCCATTGTGCAATAACTTATTGAACGTTCACGCAACCGACGAACGTCAACTCATTTGTATTATATATATTTTTATACAAATACATGTGTGTATTTAAATAATAAATCGTTTCGCATAAAAGGAACGCATTAGTCGCCTTGTGCTCTGAACAATGGCGTCGATATGAAAAGGCGAACAATGGACCTGAAAAAATATTTCGATTCGAAAAAATAAAACGTACCAACTTGAGTGGATAAATTCGCTCGAAAAACACTAAAATGAATCGATGAATGGATTTTTCGATCAATTACGCGATTTTTTAAACCCGTTTCAAAAATTTTTCCGCTTAATGGATCCCGAAGTTATGTTTAGTAAACAGATTGATGTTTGATCTACGAATTTTGGAAGAAATTTATCTTTTGTGGATTTTTATGCTCAATTGAACCAGGTATTCGTTTATTAAATTTATCGTAATAACCATTGAGATAGACGTGTGCCATTAATAAAACGAACGTATATATTGTGTTCACAAAAGGCGATAGCAATAAATATCTACCTAGGATGAGATGTTTCACTCTATTGTTGTCGTGAGTAAACATTTTCACTAGTGATTTATTATTGAAAAAATGATTCTCAATTATTGTGCTTATATGGAATTTCATACGTAATACAAAATATTGGTAGTTATTCTTTGATCAAAAAAAATATTATTAATGTGCACTTCATTTCGTAGGAGGTGTTTGTATCAAAAATTCACTTTAAATGCTTATTTCTTCGTATCAAATGTTTAAAAATTAATTTAAATAAATATGCTGTTTTCTTGATCATAAATTTAAATTTCCAGATATAAGTTCAATAAACTAGAGCTTGCTGTATTTAAAAAAACTAATGATTTGATGCATTAGGAATACTAAAATGAAAATAGCTACTTTTCAAAACATTTTTAGTTCCTATGGCATTCAATGAATTCCATTTGTTTTTATAAATTTATTTATATGTATGTACTTATTAAAATTCTTGATAGTTAACTCTATTATTATTATTTTTTTGATGTAAAAAGTCCAATACCCGTCCCAATTAACCTCACTCTGTAGGACGAATGTGGAACACCTCATTTATATAAAGAAAATTAATAAAATAGGTTTATAGAACACAACAAGACCTATAAATCAAAATTAGTTTCAATTTCATATGTTTAATAAACATGTTAGTATTTACAGTCAAAGTTAAAAGAATCCTGATTTTACGACATTTTAACGTAATCTTCAGTTTTTCCAGTTGTGCATAGACATTTTCATCACGACTGCTCATTAATACATGATTTTAATGAAATGAATTATAAAAATATTTGAAAACTCCTGATCTAGCCTCAGTCCAAAGGTGCAAAGAGACTATTCAGTCAAAACATGATTTCGATTAAATTACACCCAACTTTCGTTTTACACGGATTTTTTTTATACGGTTTGAAAAAATGAAAAAATATTTTTTTACACGATTTATTTGGTATAACACGCTTTGTTTGAACTATATAATTAATATCGCGAAATGAAAAATGTAACTTTTTTTTACACGGTTTTTACTGGTCCCTATCTATCGTGTAAAACGAGAGTTGGGTGTAATTATAAAAATATTTGAAAACCCCTGATCTAGCCTCAGTCCAAAGGTGCAAAGAGACTATTCAGTCGAAAAAAAAAGGTAATGCACGTAAGTCGGGGTCCGTTTGCGCTTCATTGTGGATAATACATAAATTAGTCGCGAAATCTGACAATGCGAGTGTTAAAGCGCAAGATTTACGGCCAGGGGCGGCGCACAATAACTCGTAATTTCGCCGAAAAATGCTTATTTATGTCGCCGCGTATAAATAATACCGCTGCAAGGCGGCCAGGGGCGGCTCCCGCGCATAAATAACGCCCCCTAGGTGTAAATTTCAAATTTCAACCCTGCCTCTGTCGGGGGACGAAAAAAATAACTGCCGCGTTACGGCGAGGGGGGCTTTTCGTATTTATTATTTATTTTTATTTCGGAAGCACTTGAGAGAGGGAAAGTGGATGCTTTTTTTTTGCAGCTAACGTTTAAATTTGAAGATTGTTTTGATTTTTTTTTGTTGTTCTTAAAATTTGTGATTTGATTAGGTTTGGATGCAATATTTTCAAAACATGTATCTTGATAAGATTCATGTATAATCTGCCATGATAATAGTCACATTACATTTATATATCTGCGTATGATTCTGATATGCCACTTGACTACTGTGACAACTCAATTAACATACATTTACGAGCTAAAAATGCACCCATGTCCACAAACATTAAAGACAGAAATATGCAGTTAAGCATCTAGCATTGACAATTGTGGCCATAACATTATTATTGTTCATAAATGTACTTGCAAAAACAAAAATAATTCTATGTATATGTGCGTTGATATTCAACAAATTAATTACTCGTAATTTCATAACATGTTCCCTGATAAGATTTGTGCATAATAATTAATTATGTTTTTTTTAATGCGCCATATTTGTCTGTCATTAAAAATATATTTAAAACTCAAATCATCATCAAAAATCAAATGAACGAATATTCATACGTTTGTACAAATATTAAACGTATTATTTACAGTATTTTTATTGTGTTTAAATCTGCTTCGGCCCTGTAAATGATTTATATGTTGCGCTTTGTCAAAAGACAACGATGCGAGTAAAACGTCCGCGCGTTTTGTCAACGAGTACGTGTCGCGTTGCCACACAAATGTAAAATTCAAAATTGCATTATTTACATATTTACACTGAAGATTTTTTTGAATTTACACATACATTACATTTACAAAATATCAAAAAATTCAACCAAAAACCCTTTATATACATAATAACAACAATCTATTAACATACACTTCAATATTTTTCTTCAGTATTAGGACAACAGAAGCTCAAACGGAAATCAATCACACAATTTTTTTCATACAAACCTAATAAAAATAAATTTAAATTAAGTAAACAATACAAATTACTATCGAATTGATCACATGCAAATATCAAGGCGTGAACATAAAAAAAATATATATTTTTTTAATATTAACATAATCTTAACTGCAACCGCTCTAAAGTATAATCTTCGCGTTTCTTTCGCAACATTTATTTATTTTATTATTATTTTTTGGTAGTCATTTTGCATTGTGCCCCCATTGTGTGTCAACTGGATATTTATGAGTGCGCGACTCCACGGGGTATTAATATCGATTATGGCGCGAAAGAAACACGTACACATGTCCACTTTCGGTGGTCGCTTACCATATCGTACATGGGGGGCGATTTTATATTTTTAAATTATCGCCGCTGAATTATTTATGACGTGTGATGAATTTATGTTTATTTATTAATTCGTGATGATAATTATTTTTTTAATATTTAATTTTGCAAGTATTGGTACCCAAGTTTTAAAATTTTCAATTAATTATTTATTTTAAAGAGTGGGAGCAGTCTCTGGGGCTAGAAAATTCTAATTGATTCTAAAAAAAGATAATCAGCGTTCAAAATATGGCGCTAAAATTGATCGAATTCAATCGAAATAAATATAGTTAAGTATCTATTTTTAGGAATCGATTCGTAATGCGTTTAATTTATACTATTTTGAAATAAATATTCGAAATAAATGATCAAATTATCGCATCAAACAATATAAATGACATGTGACTTCATACCAGGATTGATAGGATTCAAATCTAGCATTACGAGTACACTGAAGCCCAACGTATTATTCACAAATGCTTTATGCTACAGTACTATCGGTAGACTATTTTTATATTTTACACACTAGTAGTTTCTGTGAACAAGCGATGCTCGAAAATCTATGGACTTTAACTTGATTGTTAACTGTTGTAATTATGTGTAGGTCGTACATAATATTTGATATATCTGAGCTATAAAAAGGCCCCCTAAGAACTGACGAACGATAGAAATATCATTATTTATAAAATATTAAATGTAAATTTTAACGCATAATGATGCAGAAATATTTAAAACAATATCTAAAAAGTTTCACCGTGATAGGATAAGCCTTAAAAGAGTCTATAAATTGCATACAAAAATTCAATTTTATATTCATACAGATACGATTATTTAGAAACTCACTTGTATCTTTATTTTATCTGTAAAAAGAAAAAACAAATACATAAAGCATTAAAAATCAAAAGTGGTCCGCCACTGGGGAGCTTTCGTATTGGGGATGAAGCATCGCCCCCCTTTTGTTAGGGGGGCGATATTTATTTTAGGCAATAAATTTCATTTTATTACACATATTTTGTCGTGTTATAATAAGTAATGTACTCTGACAATGGGGCAATTTCGCGTGTAATACCGTGAAGTATGAAACCCGAATGCGCGATTTATGTTTTATTATATTTCGCGAACAGACCTCACTCTATATATTATTTCCTTCTTTTTTTCTATCTTTTTCTTCCTTTCTCACTTTTCAACCGTTTTTTTTTTCAGTATTATCAGTATATTTTCGATTTTTAAACGTAAATGTCAAAATTTTACTTTAAACTAGACAGACTCATAATTGTTGACGCATTACAATTAGGAATTTTGGCGAACATTTATTGTCCAAAAAATCTACAATAGTTATAATACGTTATTATTTACCTATCCACCTAATAAATTACAAAAATAGCCTGTTGAGTGTATCAACAGAATAGAGAGTAATTATAAACTTTACACAGGTTTTCCATTTCAATTTAAATTATATCCAATTTAATTCAAATGATTTCCTATAAAATTCAAATAATTACCAGTTTGAGTTAAATCACATATCATGTTATTCATTACTGAAATTGAATCAAATGTAAGAATTATCTGGTTAAAACAGATTGTTTTTTTTTTCAAATATTCAATTTGAAATAGAAAAATTGTATATGACTGAAATTGATTGTGAGTATTATTCTGATAGATTATTCGTAATCAATAATTTTGAAACTATTCGTATGCATTTAGGGGCAGTATCAATAAACATACAGAGATTGAGCTATTCGATTAATAATTCGATTAGCTCTTAATTAGAGATTAAAAGCGGTTAGATCAATAAGATGAGATTACATTCACGTGAAGATGTTAATTGAAAATGTATGAATTTTAATTTGAAAAAAAAAACATTTGACTGGCATCATTAATGTGTTCCCAGCTCTGAACAGCAGCCGCACGTTTTCACAAACAGTCGCATCGCTGCAATAAAACTTTCCTCGGAGGAAAATCTCGCGGAAAAATTTACGGCCAGCGCTTCCCAAACCGTGGGGGCGCCACATTGAGCCGTAAAACTTTTCCACCCCTCCTCGCCATTATATTACTCGAACGGGCCTATTGTCTATAATCTATAGGAGCGATTTAGTTTGCACGCTACATAAATCATTCGGCAGACCGCATTTTCACAATGGCCGCTTCTGAAAATCACCCCCCCACACCCCTCACCCCTTGGATTTGATTTTTTTTACTTATTTTTATCGACTAGTATCGGGTGATGATGAAAAAATGACACATTTTTAAGTGTGAATTGTTGTGCGTCGTCCACATTGTGTTAATGACGTGTGTCGTCGGCTTGAGTCGCCGACTCGCAATCGGCAGATTTTTTATTCTGACGATGTGTTAACTTTTTTTTTCTGTTGAATTTGTAATTTTTTATTACTAATATCAATGATATATGAAAAAAGATAGGTCCTTAATACTATTTGTATTACAAAATTGAATAAATGTTTGTTTTTTTGTTCATTTTATTTAACTGCTAAGCCTATGACAATGATTTTTTTCAGATTTATTGTACGGACGTCCAGGAAAACTTATGTATAGTTACATTTTGCATTTAAAATTTCACAAATGATAGGTTTTTTATTGTTTGAAAGATCTCAGAGAAACTTTTTTGCAATCTAAATATTATATATACTATGAAACTTACCACGGAAAACCTAAACAATTTACAATCAAATTAAATTTCTGTGATTGTCGAGCAACATTGAATCACAGAATCAAGTATTTAATGATATAAATAATCGTCGAATCGAAAAATCGGAATCAATTTTTTGCAGCACCCGTTATTTCGATTCGGCGATATTTTTCGCCCCTCTCGATTTCTCCCGTTTCGAAATTACGAGCGGGCATAATTCATTTCGAATTCGGTTATAATTTGGCGACGTTTTATTGTCGGCCAACAATAAATTATAATACGGCTCCTTTTTATATATTCATTGGGCATGTGATGTTTATTTATGGCTTCGAATATTATTTTTGCATTTTGCAGAACAATGAAGTCACGGCGCTGTGAATATATCGATTGAAAGATCTTTCAGATTGTTCGACAGATCGAAATTTTCGATTCGGCAATTCATTATAAATTGATTGAGATTTGTTCATTCGTTAATATTTCTTAATTTTAATCTATCTACAGAAAAATCAACATCTGCATTTATATTTTAATCGTTTATCCGATCACAGTGAAACTTTTTGGAGTTTTTGTGTACATATCTGAAAAAGTTTTTGCATTATTAAATTATACAATTGACGTATATTTTATTTTAATTAAAGAAAAAACGTGAAAGTATCGTACGTTAGAAGTAAAATTTCATAAGTAATTAAAAAAGTTTCACTTCAAAAATATATTCGAATATTTTTAAAGTAATATTTCGTGTAATTGTTATAAGAATTGTCCCAATTAGTTAAGTAATAGCTACAAATGACAAAAAACTAAACGATAGTAGCTGAAAGTCCATTATAAAAATTTACATACGAAACGTCTCCGTTTCCATTTGTACTTTGATGGATTTCGGTAGTTTTTCGTGGAAAAATGTAAAAATTTTCCATTTCAATGAATATTATATTTTTCTATAGAACTTATTAGTTTCAGTATACAACACTCGTAATTTTTTCAATATTTCTATTTTAGATATTCAGCGAAAAGACTAAGGGGTACAAGTGTCATTTTTGCCGAATTGAGTTATGTACAGGAATCGTTTCTATGTATGTTCATATATTTGGTGCCAAAAGGATATAAACGAATTTGAAACGTGTGCCTCAATATATCATCAAATCACTCAACCTCCTCCTAATAAATGTAGGAACATGCTCAACTTTAAACACGCTTTTCTTAAAATCAGTGCGAAGTCACTTGTACCCCTTGGCCTTTTCAGTCGTCAAATATGTTATCAAAAATTTACATGCATAAAAAATTAAATCCCCACACATTCATATGGCTAGTTTCTTTGACGCACCCCTCACATGTTTCGATAGCAGTCGACTGTTAATTATTCGATGGCGCATTTACTGACAGCCGAAGTACAGGGGGTGTCGGGGAACGGTGGTCTTTTGTGATGTATGACCCGCAATAATTTTTCATTATCCACGATTCATTAACATTTAGGTTCTGTCGTTGTTCCCCGCTTAAATTATTTATCATCCAGTTGGCTTGTTTGCTTTGACATCTCGCAAAATCGCAGCTGCTCTCAACATTTTCGATTGAGGTAAAATCATTGAAATCTGTCATATTTTTTTATATGACAACTGAAAAGGTTGATGAGTACAAGTGACTTCGATAAAAGCGCTCAAAGTTATATACGATAAAATCTGAATTGATGACTAAATATAATTGTAAAAAAAATGATTTTAAAAGAATCGTTAGTTAAACGAATTATTATGAATGAAGAAGATGTTTGTGATTTTAAATTAAATTAAATTTTTGAATAAAATGTTTAGAACCCCTGACTGGCGTATCGAAATATAAATATTTCAACGCTTTGCATTCAACTGCACCGAAAATTGTCGAGCATTAAGTGCGTTTATTCACAAGAAACGAGACACGAATATTACCTAGTTTACATACACGAGGAGCACCTTTTTAGTACGAACTTTAAAAAAATGATAATAAATCATATTCAAAAATTATTTCTTCAGCACGACCTTTAAAATTGCATTCGATATTTCTTACACAAAACGACTTTTGTATTAATTTTTAAAAGACCTTTCCACTTATGGTACTTGTGAAAAGAAATTACTAATTGATTGGAAATAATAATTTTTAGCTTATTGAAATTCTATTTTCATTACATGGATCATATTCTGTATTACATGTCCAAGTGACCTCGCTTGAATTTGAATATAAATAAATACAAAATGTATGGATAGTAAAGGTAGTAAATCTTTTAGACTGTTCGATTTCGCAATCAATCTCAAGATATTAAAAATAATGAATGTTCCATTTCTCATTTTAGAGTGTAATCGATTTCGTAACGCTTTTTCTATAAATGATCAAAGTTGCGTTTTTCATTCGTCGTAATTATGGCGGTGTTCGAACGGTATAAATCATCCGAATCGAGGCTCTAATTTTGTAATAGATCATATTGATAGTTTCGGAATGAAATATCGATGTGTTTCGAAGCTGTTTTATTCCGAATCGAAACAGTGATTTATCTCGCATCGGCGGATCGTTAAATTTTCAATTGAATCGTTTCAATGATGCAAGTTTGTTTCGTTTGAATAATTTTTTATCGATGCTTAGATTTATTTATAAACATTGCTCGATATCATTTGAATAGTCTTAAAATAATGACAAGTTGTAATTATACAGAATTCTTTCTATATGTGCAAATAATTTGATAACAATCGTATGAATGAATCAAGAGTACATTAGAGAGCCAAAAAAATATTTATTAATTATTGAATGTAAAGAACATGAATGTGATTAAACACATGTAACTTTACATACCAATTGAATCAATAATTTGAATTTACGTTGACAGCAAAAATTAAATTTAGCTTTCAAGTTGATCGATATAAATCGAACATATCTGAACATTCAAACGAAAATTGGATGAAATTTCAAATCACTCATATCGTAAACGAACAGGGTGTCCTCATACGAGAACTTATAGTACGACCCTCGTGCATAAACCACCCTTTCCTGTGAGTGCATCCCATATTCCATAAGTGATTTGTATGGAATGCACTCTCCCAAAGCACATGCACACATACGAAACGCATAATGAACGACGTCTATTATGCCGCAGCCTTGTGCACTATGATTTACAAGTGCAACCGATCTATCAAAGTGCAGTGCATCCTCGATTATTCGGAAAATTATTGGTAATTCGATAATAGAGGAGAATGTTGTGCTTAGTGCCATTTTTTCGGTTTTTGGTAGATTGTGTTCGTGTACATAACTAGAGACAAAATTGAGAATTTCACGAAGAGACTTCATAAATAATGTCACCAATGTTTTTGAAATTTTGTAAGAATTTAGTGTAAATGTAGACATGAAATAGTTGTGAAGACAAAAAACAGAACTTTTCAGTTATTATGGTTAAAGTTAAATCTATTTGCTAGGTAAAAACATTAATTAAATAATGCATCACATGAAACTTTTTATAAATTTTGATCAAAGTATAGCAATATTATTAATGTTTCCTTTATTCCTTTGACGATATGTCAAAATATTTCATATAAAATATTATAATTACTAGTGTACTTAGTATAATTGAAAAAATATTGAAAGTTGCAATTTCCATCTTTACAACAATTTCATATCCACACTACTACACTTATACTATAATACATTTCTACAAATTTTCGTCAAAATCAATGAGAATAATCTTAAAACCTTTCCTTATCAAACCAAATCGTAAAAATGCAATTAAATCCATATAATATTGTGCAATTCATAAATAAAAATATTCAGCAACCAAAAATGAAACTAATAGCAATGCCTCATCAACACAACACCCCCTAAAACAACCAAACCAATAAAATACACCTACATATTTTTTTAAAAAATCAACTTTTTCATGGAAAAACAACTACACCCAACTCTCTTTTTAGACGGTTTCAAAATAACACGGTTTGAAAAAATGAAAAAATATTTTTTTTACACGATTTATTTGGTTTAACACGGTTTGTTTGAACTATATAATGAATATCGCGAAATAAAAAATATCACTTTCTTTACACAGTTTTTTTTTTACATGATTTTTGCTGGTCCCTATCCACCGTGTAAAACGAGAGTTGGGTGTACATCCGATATCAAAAAACTGAAAAATGTAAAATTCCGAACAATCGAGTATTCACCGTAATCTCAAATTCTAGTTCCAGAAACGCTATTAAGTGTGTGCGACACCTCGACCAGAATGCGCCATTGTGCATGTGCATTATTTATTTACGCTATATGCACATACCGAATAAATAATAAGGCCGCTGATTTACGGACGCGTGTAAATCGAGCGTGAAAAGCGTCCTGCTTTATATGTATTATAATAGTAATAATATAATGCGAGTGTGACGAATTTATAATATTTTTTCGACTGTTGGACCGTTTGGGATCTGGACTTGTTTGTTTTGTTGCGCTTACGTGTTCGCGTTATTATTTTATAATGGTGCGAATCCGATTCGATTTCATGCGAACGCATTGAATTTGTTTTGGAATGAGATTTGAATTTTTATTTAAAGTCTAGTTTGAATTTGTGCATTTGTATAGTTTTCTGAATTAAATTTTGAAATATACGTGTTTTCGTATTCATATTAGTTGCTGTTATTATGTGTTGATTGAGATTCAATCGACTTTAAACTGATTATGAATTTTCGTACAGTACAGAAAATCCCAATTTTCAGGACTTACTGGAGATAAATACACCCAACTCTCGTTTTACACGGATTTTTTTTACACGGTTTCAAAATAACACGGTTTTAAAGAATGAAAAAATATTTTTTTTACACGATTTATTTGGTCTAACACGGTTTGTTTGAACTATATAATGAATATCGCGAAATAAAAAATGTCACTTTTTTACACGGTTTTTGCTGGTTCTTATCAACCGTATAAAACAAGACTTGGGTGTATATTCCGGAAAATCGAAAAAAATATTAGTGGTTAAGTTAAGTTAAGTAATTATTAAGAGGTTAACAGCTATACTCAGTGTTAATCATCTTTATTTGTTGCCTAAATAAGGATGGAAAAAAAGTACTCATTGCAAGACCAACAAAAAGAGCTTCAAAGGGCCAGTCTTTTCACCTCTGGTTAGAGAATCAAACGAATTTAAACTACACGAAGTTCTCTAACTAGCAACTGCCAAATTTGAGAGAATGAGGTGGATGTATGTATTGTTGTAAGAACTGTAGTATGTCTGTATTTTTCAGTGGATGTTATAATAGCTCATAGTTAGAGTGAGTTTAAATTCGTTTTATCCTCAAACCAGAGGTGAAAAGACCGGCCCTAAACAAAATAAATATCATTGTCATTAGTTTTTGGGTACACTTCATTAATTTTTCTACATCCTTTTAAAAATGATTAATAAAATAATAATGATAATCAATAGGTGAGTATATAAAGCGAAATTCACACGCGTCACATCAGAAAGCGCCGAGTATGAATCATCGGTGTGATATTACGCATAATTTCATCGAGCCCCCCATAAATTGCGAGATAAAATCTGTGTGCGAGGCGGAGCGGAACCAGATGTCCCTGGTCATATTTCATCCATTAGAAGCTTTTCACTGGGATTAATTTATTTTCAAATAAACTGCTGCTATCACGCAGACCCTACCCTCCCCAGTCTCCCCTAACACCGCACCACCTTACGGACACAGAATAAACTAACCGCGCCGACTGCCCCAACCAATTTATACTACGTTCGAATATTTATTTAATGTCACAGGTATTGATATCCAATCATCATTAAAATTCTTAACTAATTAGCTATCGGCCCGTTGAATATATCAACGCAGTTTCGGCCCGTTGAATATAATTAAGCGCAGTTTTGATTGATAGATTTTGATAAATTCACAGATACATAGACACACAGAATTGCGCTATTATATAATTAGATCATTAATTTTAAAGTGAAAATACAGTTGCTATAACTAGGATTTTGAAAATAAATCAGTGTACAAGATATTGTATTAAAATCGATCGATATTGATAAGGTTAGGATCCATTTTTAGGAATCATTAAGGATCGGTTTTTTCATTTCTGGTTTGAAAATAAAATGAATTTGAACTACACTTGGTCGAGCTGTCAAAATCTTTGGGGAAGAGATGGGTGTATGTATTGTACGAAATGTAGTATATTTGTCTCTTTCAGCGGTTGTTCTGACAGCTCATAGTTGGAGGGAACGTGTGTAGTTTAAATGCGTTTTAACCTCAAAACAGAGGTGAAAATTTGGCTCTAAATTAACAGTTTTTTGAAAAATTGAATCATTATTTCTAGTCGATGACGTACAAGTATGAATCTTTTGTGCATACCGCGTTCTTTAGATTTCTCGTAATGCTGGTTTTGGAGTCCTGTTAGATTCTAGCTAGAGTCTTGTGTTACTTTCTTAAACAATTTAATGTCTAAATCATTTTTTTTAGTACATTCGATCCGAATAAAGTGTTAATTTTACACTTAAGGGAACAATTCCTGAAAATGCATCATCCACCTTGACATTAAATTCGATAAATTTTACGCTACAACTTCTTACTAGAAACCGACAAGACTCAAAAACCAAGCATTACAACTACACTGAATCAGACACAGCATGCACTTTAAATAAAAAAAAAATACAAATTTCATTCAAACACACTACACTATCGAAATCGGTTGAACCTAGACAAGTCGTGTGTACGTACCTAATACATAATATAAAACGGCATTAGGGAGATATTTCATGTAAAGGGACAGCGGTTATGGGCGAAGGAGATTTAGGGCGATCTCCACCGGATTAACTGCTCATTGTCAACCGGCACAACTTATTGTTGGGCTATATAACCCAACGATGTTCAACCGATGTCGGATTCGCCAATTTTCACCAAGCTATTAACTCACCTTCGCCGAAATGAGGCTTCATTTCGCCGAATCCCTAAAGCTCTACGGATTCGCTTAGAATTGTTTCATTAATTAACTATCCGAATTATTTTTGATGCGGAATTTTATAATATGATAGTGTTTAATGCTTGTGATGACTGAAAAGGCCAATAGGTATAAGTGACTTCGAGAAAAATGCGCTCAAAGTTGGACATACATTAGGAGGAGGTCGAGTGATTTGATGATGTATCTCAGTACACGTTACGAGTTCGTTTATATCCTTTTTCCACCAAATATATGAGCGTACATTGAAGCTATTTTTATACATAACTCAATTTTGACAAAAATGTCACTTATACCCTTGATCTTTTCAGTCGTCATGTATTTATGTGTACTATATCGGAATCAGTGTTGCTGAAATGTAATTTCATTTCGCCTAATTCCTAAAGCTTTTCAGATTCATTCTGAATTGTTTCAATCAACTATTCAAATTATTTTCGATAATATAATACTCGTTTAAGATTTATGTGTTTGCATCGAGATCAGTGTTGTCGTTATGCTGAATTCGAATCCCAATTACATGTCGATTTTCAGTAGGGAACTAAGGAAAACTTTTAAATAAATAAATATAAATTATGTAAAATTGACACGTGAGTCATGTGGCACACGTGAAAGAACAAAGCGAACACATTTTTCAGAGACGCACGAATCGAGCGACCGTTTCGAATCGCTTTTGTGCGGCGACTAATCGCCGTAGTACGTGACGTAGTGACTTTTCGGCGATTAGTCGCGACCTATCAGTTTAAACGCTTCACACATAGCATTTTAAACTTCTCAAATCGAACTAAATATACTTTTACACAAAACTCACATATGAAAATACCGAATTGATTCTGCAAAAATTCCCATATGTTTAAATGAAAAAAAAATATTCGACCAAAATTTAATATCATAAATCGTTTATTTTAGAAGTCGTTTTAATTAATTTTGTACTCTAATATGAGCTAAACACATCTATAGCTTATTTTAAACAAAAAAAATATGTTGATTTCGAAAAAATGAAGAAAATTTAGAAAAATGACCAAACACGTTTAATAGTTTTCCTCGACTTCTTGCTTATTAGAGTTAGTCACATTCAATTCTAAACGACTAATATATACGACGACTGAAAAGGTACAAGTGACATTTTCATCGATGTTGAGTTATGATCAGAAATCGTTTCTATATACGCTCATATATTTGGTGGCAAAAGGATATAAACGAACTTGGAACATGTACCGCAATACATCATCAAATTACTCAACCTTCTCCTAATAAATGCTCAACTTTGAGCGCACTTTTTTCGAAATCACTTATACCTATTGGACTATGTATTCGATAATATAATATTCAACAAGATACATGCAAAATTATAACACAAAAACCCCCCTTTTAAATAAAACAGGAAACATGCAAAACGCGACGTCAGCGAAATCGTTTTAAAATTTCAAATCGAGCCTTCGGGGCAACAATTATGCGAAAGCATCTCTCCCCCATTTTTCCGCACACACATCATACGCATATTCGCACACATTTCAATAGCGGTCTGAAAGGTGCTCACCATCCCCAGCCTACCCCCGATATGCGAATTTTCATTTCTGTCCGATTCGCAATTAGCCCCCGGGGCAGACACATGTTTTGCGCTTGTCGGCGTTTCGAAATCAATTACCGTTGAAAATTTCAATCGGACGAGGGTGTAAAATAATTCCGAATGAATGTGTGTGTGTGCAAAAAGTGCTTTTGGACGGGCGTTTGTGATTTTGGGCGTGCGTTTCTGATTTTTAGACGTGCGTTTGTGATTTTTAGATGTGCAGCAAAGTCTTTTTTGAAGCAAATTTTGCTGTGCAGTTTTGATTCGGGTAGTTTTTCACAGTTGTCGTTATTTGGGGACTGTAGAAGGACTTGATCCTTTTGGGAGACTTGGTCCCCACTTTTGATTTTTGATTCTAACTCCTTTTCAGAAAATTTTGTTTGAAATAAAGTGTAAATACATTTATGGTCAACCTTTTCAATGATTTAGTTAAGTAATTAGATAGATCCAGTCTTTCATTTCACTATGACCTGTCGAAAAACTGCCTCTATTTTTTGACATTTCATAGAGGAAAGACCAACTGAAACTTTCAAGTTAGTTAACTGAAGCACTCAAAAGAACGGTAGGTACTTAAAATTTAATTGGGTTTAGTTTAACACAATTCTTCTTAAAATATGATTTCTCAAAAAGGAGTTAGAGACGAAAAACAAAAAGAGGATCAAGTCACCCCATTTTCCCCTAAATCGACATGATACAGATTTTTTCCACTTCTAGTTGAATATTTTACATTTCAATAATGATAGATTATCAACATTCTAGAAATCCGATCAGATGGCTTTCACACTTACATCACTTGGCTTCTAGGGTCCTCATATTACAAATAATGAAACATTGTAACGAATTGCGAATTAATCTCGTCGCACATCAACGAAAACCCTCGACACGTCGACTATCAATCATTCGACTATCAACGCATCTGTCAAGTGGCTCGATTGGATCACAAAGGGTTTTTCGACAACTGTATGACTCTTGTCGCATTATACAATTTCTATTCAATTTCGTGTGCATGCGGAATTTTAATTTCAAAAGCCGAATAAATTCGTGCACGGTGTTGACTTCTTTAGTGTTTAGCAAGATTCAATTGTGCCCTTTATTTCGACAAAGGTGTAAGTCTGAAAATTGATCAGTCGTTTCGATTTTAAAAAAATAAATTATTTCAGTATAATGCTTATTGTTTTCAACTCTGAGGCTGATGGCGTATCCACACATAAGCCGGCGGCTTCCAGCGGCAAAAAGCTGGAGGCTTCCAGCAACAAAACTCAATATACATAATAAAAAAAATAATTGCACATAATACACTAATATTTAAATCAATTCCAATTGAAATTTTATTTTATTTGGATTAGATTAAATTAAATTATGAATGAATATTTTTTTATGCTGTAGGTATTTTTTATTTTGCCGCTGGATTCCGCCGATTTAGATGTGGACAAGTAGCAAAAAGCTTAAAAAATATTAAAATATCTTTGAAAGAAAGAAGATGGACTTACACCGCTGTCATAATCGAGGACGCAATTGTGCCCGGCTTCATAGGAAGTCGTTTTTCGTTCATAACGATGCACCGGTTCGTCGTGACACATAAACCAAAGTGCAAACAATGGATGTCGGGTCTTTGTTCCGACACACAGAGCTTCTCAAAGTTTAGTGTTAAACATGCATATAATTATGTTCCATCGAGCGAATCAAAACTATGGATAATACACTCGTAAGGGATACTTGAGACTGACGTGCTTGAAGGAAGAGTTTACATGCAATTTTGGATCAAGGTGTGTGTGTAGAGGTAATGGTTGTCACCCTAGTGATATTAAATACATATATTATCAAATTTGGTTATATGATTGAAATTTATTAATTGTAAGTCGTAAGGATTATTTTAATATGAAAAATAAAATTTGTTTTTCAGATGTTTATTAAAGCTGATGAAACTCGACTACTATATAGTCCAATATTGGCATTTGCATCGTACATACTTGGAACAAGTACACATAACTCAGTATTTAAAGTCGATGAGAGTACATATAAACACGGCCTACATAATTTTCTCCCAAACTGAAAATTTTCTAGATTCTCTTTCAGCTCTCATCAAGACGTTCGTTCATTAGATAATTCAAGTCTTTCAATTGCGCCCCAACAATTGCACGTCGACAATTGCGCACCGACAATTGTGCGCCGATGCATATGATCCTACATAGATTTACTTTTTTCTTCGAATATCATAAGAATTGAGTATTTTTTTAAATATAAGGTTTGAGAACTCGAAACGTATAAGATTTTAAATAAAACGCGAAATAAAGTATGCCAGATTCTCAGACGTTGCAGACGGGGGACAACAAAGCTGGTGCTAGTCGTAGGCTTGGCACCGCAGCTTCCGTGGAATGCCAGAAATGGCCACTTAGCAGTAAAACATCTCAAGACGACTAAAGACCCCCACAAACCACCCACCCCGACAACGCTGCTTTGTCGTCGGAAATATGCGAGCAATTCGATCTGATCAGGGGCGGCTCAAGATTTCAATGGGTGGACCCGGCACTGCCCCATTCACGTTTTTCCAAATAAAAAAATAGATCAAATCAAGTATAAAGTACAAGTGACATTTTTGTCGAAATTGAGTTATGTACAGGAATCACTTATATGTACGTTCATATATTTGGTAGTAAAAGAATATAAACGAACTTGAAGCGTGTACCGAGATATATCATCAAATCACTCGACCTTCTTCTAATACATGTAGGTACACGCTCAACTTTGAGCCTGCTTTTCTCAAAATAACTTGTACCCCTTGGTCTTTTCAGTCATCATACAACTTTAAATTTTTGAAAAATTATCTATATTTCTAATTTGTTTCTTTGAGCCGCTACTGGGTTCGATTCGGTCCAAGATTCCCGAACTTGAGGAATGCCTTTGGCCTACGTCTGATTCTAGTTTCAATACTATATTTTTTCAATAATATCAAAGCGATATAAAGCATTTGTGCATGACGCATCGAACTTCGGTTTCCTCACAATACTGGCTTCAATTATCATCAGATTATGACAAAATTAAAATGACACTTTTAAGAGTTTCCAACATAGCGACTGCTTCTTCATATTATAAACAAAAGATTAATTGAGTCAAAAATAATTGGATAGCAACACCAATAACAATAAATAAACAATTGCAAATGTACTAATCCGAAAGATACCGACTGCGACAACAGCCGGTTATTCGAAGTCGGCACCGTGCAGAGGAGGAGGTTGGGCAAAGACGAACACGGGGAATTAATGTAACCGGTGTCGGTGCATTGTCAACCCACGTGATGGATGGCACCCAATATAAAATGAAGATGGATTATGGCCGCTTTTCTGGCCGCTCGTTTATCATCTATTACCGACGGACCCTCCTTCGTCCTACGCCACTCAAACTAAGGCATTAACTCGCAATGAAACGTTCAGAACCGCTGAAACTTCCGAACGGGTCACTTACACTGTATAAATTCGATATTATGTGATTAAATCCATTTTAAAACAAAAAATAGATTTTAATCTCAAAGAATTTGGTGATGTCACAATTTTTCTTATGTAAATAATGAAGATAATTACAAAAAAATAATTTTATAGCATGAGAATATACAATTAAAGTAGGAAACTTAGTACTACGATTCATCAAAAATGCTATTTAATCACAGAATAATCTAGAAATACTATATAATGAATATTTTTTTATATGATAGGAACCTATGTCTATATAAATAATCGACTTTATACAAAAAACATATAGATAGATGTCTCAATATCTAAATCTGTTCCATGCCCACATTACACCAGGTCGACGTATCAATTATAGCGGCATTCGAATAGGTGAGAACTTAACTACCCCCGAACACGAATCGGGGTGGTTATGTACCTATTTGGGAGGGAGGTGTTAGCACGTTGTTTGCACAGATCCTTGTAAATCCTTGCGGTCCACCGCCGCGATTAGGGACGACCCGACCCCCTGTCCCCAGATTGGCCCAGTTGTCCCCTCGCTTTAATTCAATTAACCGACTCAGGTTTGACCCACCCGGGGAGTTAACGTCCAAGATATTCTTGCGGACAATTGTGCGAGAATTAAAACGGAACTGTGCAGGCACAAAAATGCTGATTTTTTTTTGTACAGATAATTTATACACAATTTTATCAATCAATATTAAATGAATCCAAATATTCAAAAGAAACGACTTATTTTCAATATCAATTCATCAATCAAGTAAAACTACATGTGACTCTCGCCAAGATAAAACTCGAACCCATGCAATTAAAGTATACTGATTCAACACAGCATACACAAACGATTTATACCGCTGCACTATCGTCTGGCTATTTTATTCTTTGCTCATTCAACATGAATCTAACGAAGTTGAGAATCCACACGAAGTTGACGACTCGAGTCGACGGCTTTTGTCATTCGCATAGTGTGGACAAGCCATAACATTTTCTTCATTCATATTGAATCTAACAGAGTTGAGAATCCACACGAAGTCGCCGACTCGAGTCGACGACTTTTGTCGTTCGCATAGTGTGGACGAGCCATAACATTTTCTTCATTGAGAAGAAAAACAGCGCAGTTTTTCTTTCGTGAAGTTCGTCGAGAAGATTTCAAATCGCAGTGTCACAGATGTGTGTTGATGGCCTCGCAATGGCTATATTGCTATTTTTCACACATATTGGCCGAGGCTTAAGTGGCCGAAAGTTGTGTGTGCCGTGTGCACGAAATGACCGACCAGAACAAATCTAGAAGTTAACTGGACAAGAGCGCAATAAACGCAAAATTAACCCGACCACACATATGGGTACATGTGCTAGTACAGAAAAATGGCTTTTCCCTTTCGGAAAAATATCTTGGTTGTAACTATACGTTAAACAATGGCACATAATATTGCTAGAACATTCGCATAACATAAAGGTTTTAACGATTAATATCCTAACATGCTAGGAGAGATAGCCAATTGGACTTTTTTTTTAACCAATTTTTTAACACCTATGTTTTTTATAATTCAAATATTTTTAACAAAACTGATCCATAAATAAATAAAGTTTAAATATTCGAAATTTTTAGGCATTTATTTAGAAAAATAAGCGAGGAAATCGACCTAAAAAAACCATGGCCATCTCTCCTAAAATTTATAATCGGATCAACAAATAGTACGTATTTGAATTTTGTATGAAAATTGATTGCGTTCAGAGACGAACTGTGGTGATGTGAATTGCGGTCCAGTGCAGTTTCAGTTTGGTGGTTTAAATAAATTAGTAAACGACCCCCCCTAACTACACCACTGACCAACCAGCGGTTTGCATTGATTCGAAATTAGGGTGCTCTTGGGGTAAGTGTGGGGTTAACTGATTAACATGTTGCATTCCTACAGCGAAAATTCGATAGTGCAATTTCAGAGTTAGATAAAACTAAATTTTAATTAAAAAATATAAATTTGTGTTCTCTTAAATCTTTCATTTGATTTCGATCAAACTTTTTAAAGCAGATGCGAAAACATTAGAGAGTTCAAAATTCAAATGTAGTGAAATAAATCTGGAAAGTTTCACTACTATTGGATCAATGGTTAATGAGTCTATCGAAAACAGACATATATGACAAGGTACAAGTAAGATTTTTCCTGAAATTGAGTTATGCACAAGAATCACTTCCATGTTCGCTCAGACAAAAAGATATAAACGAATTTGAAACGTATGCCTAAATATATCATCAAGTCACTCAACCTCCTCTTAATACATGCTCAACTTTGAGCGCAATTTTCTCAAAATCACTTGTACCTTTTAGCCTTTTCAGTCGTAATATATTAATTTTTATTTATGTAGATAGCGATCTGAAGGTATGCGAAACGAGAAGCACGCATGGATGCGTTTACACTTGGAAAAGTCAGGCTACCTGGTGAGCACTTAATAACGTCACCGCGGGGGTGACAGAAAACAGCCATTTTATTGGGCGGCGAGACCTCATTTGGCGCAAAGCCTAATTGATGGCCCAAAGCGGCACTGAACGGGTTAAAGGCCATGCCTGTGTGTGTACCGGGTGCTTAATAATTCTCTATTTTGATTTAATTTATTTTTTCAGTATTGTTCAATTGTCTTTATTTCTCAAAAATGGATTCTCAAGTGCATCAACTTAACATTAGTATGTGTCGGCATAATTAAAAACAAATGAGTCATTTACAATTTCAACGATGAAATAGAGATCAAAAGTCATTTGTGTAATTTACTGACCGAAATGGATTCAAATACTAAAGATTAAATTTTTCGCTCAAATTACATTTTTTTATATCGAATCTAGAATTTGTAGGGTATTCTTAAAGAAGAAATATTCACAATAGATACATATGAGGATTGAATAGCATAAAAGGTACAAGTGAACTTTTTATCGAAATTGAATTATGTACAAAAATTGGTTCTTTATGTATTTGTATGATACAAAACCATTTTCTGTGCTTAACTCAATTTCGATAAAAAAGGTCACTTATACCCTTAATGCTATTCGGTCATCATATGTATAAAAGGTCATTAAGAAAAATTATACTTTCACTTCCTTCAACATACATACACCTCATATTTTTATGGTTAGGAAATGTAATAGCTTGAAAATATACAATTGAAATTCATATTAATTGGATCAAATAAGAATTTCATTCATTTAATTTCCACAATATTAACATTTCTTAAAAGTACCTACAGCCAACTCTCGTTTTACGCGGATTTTTTTTACACGGTTTTAAAATAACACGGTTTGAAAAAATGAAAAAAATATTTTTTTTACACGATTTATTTGGTTTAACACGGTTTGTTTGAACTATATAATGAATATCGCGCAATAAAAATGTATTTTTTCTTACACGGTTTTGCTAGTCCCTATCCACCGTGTAAAACGAGAGTTGGATATATTTTGCAGCCTTCAAAAAATTTCGACATAATTACACAATAAACCTAAATATTAAAAAAAAACATTTACATTTAAAAAAACACTCACATACAGAATACATACTTAAAAATAAAACAAAATATCGTTTTTTAGTGCGAAACGAAGTAGCCGAAAGCGATTAAAATTTGACACAACCTGTACCTTCCTCAGATAGGATCTCATCGCGAATTCCGATGCGAGATCATCGTGTCAGATAAGTTCTTATTATATTATATTAAGACGGTGCTACAGGCTTATGCATTTTTATGCCGCGTTTCGAAAGGCGTCGAATCGTTTGCAACATTGATGCGTTTCGAGAAAGGACGTGCAGAAATGCACTCGTGAGTAAATTTTCTTTAAATTCATTTTATTTTATTTTCATTATCGCGTCACTTTTGCGCCACACTGTAGATTTTTATTATGCGCTGTCGGGATTCCTTGACGCCTCGACGTTGCGTACAAATTAATCATTATGTGTTTTGTAATGTGTTTTGCGTGTACGGTGTATTTTTTTGACATTGCAAAAATTGCGTTTTCGTTACTTTGTAATGTTATTATAAAATAGTTTTTTTTAATTAAATTAAGGTTATACTAGAAAAAAATTTGATTCAATGGCTCAGGTGATGAGTATGAAGGAATGTAATTAGTGAGAAAATAAGACTGGATTCGCAAGGTGTTGTATACTCCAGATTTTTTTCAGTCTGTCTAATTCTAGTGCACATTGCATTTTTTTTTTCATATCTCAACACATTCTTTGGAAATTCAATTCAATCTCCCAAAAGATTCTTAGTACAATATTAAGACAAAATTTATCATTGTAATTGTTTGAAAGATTGCATTTTTCAAATATTATTTTTTCAAGTGTTGACCGAATTGCACTATTCTACGAACTTATTTGTATTACATGCCCATATTTTCATTGTTTATTAATGAAAAAAATATATTCAAAATCAGAATTGTGTAGAAGTGTAAAAAGAATAAATCGAGATATCATCAAACTACAAAATGGCACAATAAAATAAGATAATACAAAATTAAATCAACAATTATAAATAGAGAAGATGAAAATACTATTGCCCCTTTTAATGCAAATATTCTCCTCTGCAATAGTATACGTTTACAAATAGGAATAAAAAGGTTTTTTTGGTTTGAAAATACGATAAAATCAAATTTCCTTCGATTAAAATACGAGTGGATCTTTTTAATGGTAATATTCATTTCTACGACAAATGAATCTTTCATAAAGACAACATTTAAAATCCAATATTTTTAAAAATCACAGATAACAGAAAATCGAATTCTCAACCTTAAAAAAACGTCAGTATAAAACAGCAATGGCCCTTTTTCATGCCAATACTCGCTTCTACGATAAACAAATCTAACTATGTAATAGCGCTATTCTGTGTGTGTGTGTCTGTGTCCATGTAACGCTCCAAAACTGCTTTAAAATGAACAACGGGTAGATAGCTAGTCCTTCATAACAACATTTTAAATCGACAAATTTTCGAAAAATTAAAGATACTACACAAAATCGAATCCTCGACTTTAAAAAACCGACAGTGAAAAAAAAAAACAGCAGTGGGCCTTTTTCATACAAATATTCACTTCCACGACAAAAGAGTCCTTTATAACGACAAAATTTTAAATCGACAAATTTCCAAAAAAATCAAAGATAACACACAAAATCGAATCCTCAACCTTAAAAAAACCAGCAGCGGCCCTTTTTCATGCAAATATTTGTCCGGGCGATAAATCAGGGCCGTCGTTCGGGTACAGGTGGGCGGAATGGCTGCGAATGGGCCATCAGGTCCCGCTGGTGTGGACACGTTGATTTACTTCCGGCAATAATTCTCGCTGCGGGCCGAGGACAGGCCACACAGACCCAGTTCACCCCCTAAAACCGCCCCTGGACCTCAACGGCGACCGAAACACTGCTACGACAACGGATAGGGGTTCACCGCCGAAATGGGTGCGGTCGGCTTCTAGGGGGATGGGACTGTTTGCTCGGTTATATATGATGGCTGGAATGGCCAAGGGGTTGAAGTGACTTTTCGGGGAATTTGAGAAAAGCGCGATCGAAGTTGAGTATGTATTAGGAGGAGGTCGAGTGATTTGATGATGTGTCGAGGTACACGTTTCGAGTTCGTTTATATACATAGTAGAGATTCATGTACTTAACTTAATTTCGGCGAAAATTTCATTTGTACCCCTCGGCTTTTTCAGTCATCATATATGACGACTGAAAAGGTCAAGGGGTTTAAGTGAATTTAAGGTGAATTTTAGAAAAGTACGCTCAAAGTTGAGCATGTATTAAGAGGAGGTCGGGTTGTAAGGGGATGGGACTTTTCTCTCTATTTGTATGTTTATATATGACGGCTGGAATAGCCAAGGGGTTTAAGTGACTTTGTGGGGAATTTGAGAAAATCGCGATCGAAATTGGGCATGTATTAGGTGGAAGTTGAGTGATTTGATGATGTATCGAGGTACATGTTTCAAGTTCGTTTATATCCTTTTGTCACCAAATATATGAGCGTACATAGAAGCAAATTTTGTACATAACTCAATTTCGGAAAAAATGCCACTTGTATCCCTTGGCATTTTCAGTCATCTTCTATGACGACTGAAAAAGCCAATGAGTACAAGTAAAAGATTGGCTAATATTGAGTTGTGTAAATAATCGATTCTATGTACGCTCACTTAATTAGTGGCAAAAGGATATTAACGAACTTGGAACGTACACCGAGATATATTATTTAATCACTCGACATCTTCCTAATACATGTAGGTACATGCTCAAATTTGATCACTTTTTTCTTTAAATCGACCCAAAGTCACTTGTACCTTTTGGCCTTTTCAACCGTCAGATATATATATTTTTTAATATGTTTTCCCGTTAAATAATTTTATATAATTTTAATTCTATGAAATACAATAATCTATACTATGGATATAGAATATTGAGCTCGTGTATTTTAATAAAATATTCAAATACACAACTCAATTACAATAATTCTCTCGAACTAACTTAATCTGCAGTTCTTGAGGAAAATCGAAATTTAGCAAAATTTAAACTCGACGTTGTAGCGTAGAGATAAGCTAAATTCTCTAAGCATTCTAGCCAACTCACAAATTTATTTTAAATCATATTTATAACTTTTTCAAATAATAAATTTAAATATTACAATAATTATTAGAATGTGGCTATACGAACATGCAAATAATAGACTATATGCACATAATGAATCATCACAAAACCAATTATTTGCACTCAATGAGAGTTCATACAATCACATTTTGATTATTTTTTTTTTCATAAGAAAATTTTGGAAAATTCTTATTTCAGACTTTTCGAATGCTCTAATCCTCATAACACTACACTCATACAAAATTATACGTATAGTGCGAAACGTCGTTTCGTTTATGCACAGTTCGTTTCGCGGGTTAAGCAAATGTGGTTGAAATATGCGGCTTAGAAAAGGCACTAAGCCGACACACTGCGGAACAACGTCATCAAAACAATCCTCATTGTACAAAACGCCCCTGGATTAAATGAATTGCCCATAATATTTACATACAAATAGTTCCAGCCGAACGGGGCCCAGACGCCAGGGGCGGCTCTGGATAAAAATAAGAAGGAGCTTTGCACCCCCATCCTTATTCTAAAAAATAAATGGCATTTTTTTGTCTTTAGGATTTGACAGATGAAAGGATTATGTTGTGACGTCATTTGTATGTAAGGAGATATGTATAATATATGGTCCCTAATTTTTTAGATTTATTTGCTTTAAATAAAATTTTAAATTGTTGTATTTTTTGCTTAAAGTGTTATTTTTTTAAGACGAAGTAAAATACATCAACCTAACTTTTACAAGCATATTTATTTAATACAATTATTATATCAAGTGCTTTTTGGATAAATATCGTTTTTTAATGAAATTGAAAGAATTTTATATACCTAAGTATTATATTTAAAGTCTGTTTGAATGTAGATATATTTGTTTGAAATCACAATCACTTATTTTACTCATTGTCAGCATCATGAGATCAAAATTGAATTATTTTTTTTTTACATATGTACATAATGACGATCGATAAGGCCAAGGAGTACAAGTGAATTTTTTGCCGAAATTGAGTTATGCATAGGAATCGCTTCTATGTATTCTTATACATTTGGTGGCAAAAGGATATAAACGAATTCGGAACGTATGCCGAGATATATCATCAAATCTGTCGACCTCCTAATACATGTAAGTGCATGGTCAACTTTGAACGCGCTTTTCTCGAAGTCACTTGTACCCCTTGGCCTTTTCAGTCGTCATATTATATATATTACTATCAAAATATTTGCATTCATACTTATGAAAATGAAATTAAACTACATTGTATATTAAATTAAAAATTTTATAATGACACTCAGCAGACTATACATAAATACTCTAAAGCAATTCAAATAACTTTCAAACGCAATAAATCAAACGAAACCAAAAATATAATAATACCTCCATTAAGTACCTACGTCTCGACGCCGGAATTTCCCGGGATTTTCCCGTCCCGGCGTCCAGACGTTATGACCGTCGCATAAATTACGGCGAAACGGGCGCCCTTCACCCCCGAGCCGGCCCTGTACTTACCCCCGAATAAATCACGGCTTCATTATGACGCCGGACCATTACGGTCTTAATAAAACATAATAAAGTCGGCGTTACACATCGGCGCTTGCATAAAAGTCGATATTATATGTACTTAATGTGACCATACGTCCTTTATTTTAGAGGACAGTCCTTTATTTGTCCTCACAATTATGACAATTTTGTATTTTTTTTCGTTTAAAGATATGTATTTAATGTTTTTTGAATTGGGTTTCCGATCGTGCGATAAGCAACAGCAGCGATAGGGTGCTACACTTTAATCAAAATGTGAACAATTGGGACCTCAAAAAACAATCGAAGTGATTTTTTTTTAAAAACCTTTATTTTTTTCGAAAAAATATCGTCACTGTTCGCATATCCAGTGCCGTGCGCGATAGGGGTGCGAACTTGAGGGGGTGCTTAGTGTATCTTCGCTTAATTGCCCGAATTTAATCCATATTAAAACCCATATAATATATAAAGCTCTTTTGCCTATTGTGAAGTTTTCGTATATGATTTTAATAACGTATGGTTTGCATGTAAATTTCGGGACATTAGCGCGGCAATTAAGATTATGGAGAAAATTCTCTTTTGGAATTATACTTGTATAGTTTAAAATATTATATTTGAAAAAAAAAATCTCATTCATACGTAATCATATAAAATTTAAATCACGGAAAACACCAAAAAATATATTAAAAAAAACTGGCATTTAGTTGCATCATTAATTAAAAAAGTGTAACGCTAAAAGGAAAATCTAAAATAAATTAATTACACTTATTTATTCAAAATTCTTTCTTTCGTATGATAACACCACATTTTGTGGTTTCTAGAAAGATAAATATTAACTAAACATCACTTTTAAAATGATAAAATGATGTCATTTTCAACGATAATATGATGTCAATGACTTAGCAAACCCTATATTGACTTGACAAAAATCTTAACAAAGTGAACTAACCTGAAAAAAATAACTAGATCAATCTAATCAAAATTTCAGCTTTTATAACATTAGAAAATATTTTTCATAAATGAATCGAATATATAATATCTGGAAAATCGACCAGTTTGGTAAAATTTATTTGTATAGTTTCTGATTATTTAATTCATTTCCATATAATTTAATCGAATTGAATGATTTTTTTTAAATCCAAATACGTGTTTTTTTAAATCAAATCCGTATTTAAAAAAATATGTTAGTCTTACTTTATAGAGATTAAAAAACATTTTTTATTTCACAAATCATATCTTGTATGAAAAAGTATGAATCTATATTATAAATACGCTAACGATGCTCGAAATTTTCAGCCACAGCCGTGTCTTGAAATCCGGGCGTTCAGTTTATTAGCCCGTCGCCTTAGCTCCGAGCTACGCGTCGTAATTACGAAATTGCAACTTTTAACGTATATATGGGATATTTTTTTTATTTCACACATAGATGGCAATAAACACATCCGTGGCAATACGAAATTTGATTAATTCCGAACAATTTTGATACACATGCGCCTACTGCTAGTTTGTATAAATTACCTATCTACAGGTAGTTCGAAAGTATACAAAATTAAAAAAAAATAAGTTATTTAAAAAAAAAGTCAAACTATAACCACCTAAATGTTTATGTTCAATAGTTTTGACCCACCATGTACAGAGTTGGCGAAGTGTTGCCCCCGCAAAATAATCCGCCCATTACGCCCGCCCTAATGAGATGCAAGTCCTGACTTACGGCCTCACTAAATATGCTGTCTTGCCGAATGAACACGAGAAATTCTCACCTTAACCCTCTGCAGACAGGGATGTAGTTAGGGGGCCCTGGCTCTAAGGGGGCGCTCGATTTATGCTGATTCCCGACTCTAATATTGCACGGATAAGCTGAAATTTTATTCTATTTTTGTATGTGACTTCAATTATAATGTCAACCGAAAAAAAATCAAATCTGAAAAGATTCATCGTGACAAGATAAGTGATTAAGAAACGCATATTTATTTGAGTTTTTTGTAAAAAATATAGATTTTATGCTGTTTTCTACCTTTTTTTTATCGAACGTGTATTGTTTGAGGAAAGTCAAATCGATTTCAAGGAACGGTCAAAGGAAGTGAAAAACCGCAGATAAAACGAATCGTTATGGTTTACGATAAATTTATAATTTGTAACCATTTTTACTCCGTCTATTGAAGAGTAACGTCGTCTTGTTAAAAATAGTAAAAATTTATCCAAACATACGATATATTTTCAAAATGTCTACAAAACTAAAAACATGTAAGTTTCATTTCAAGTTTTATCAATTTTAAATGTTTGATATTCATTTTAAGTTTTATTTTTCAGACAATTCATTTTCATTTCTAAAGATGTCATCATTATTTATTTATTGTTTATTACTATTACAATTAGTAGAATCTTTAAACTTAGATAGTCAATTTCCTCTAATATACGAAGATCCCCAAAAAGAATTGTCATCTAGATCTACATATTTTGGATACAAAGTCATATTATATTCTAGGGAAGAAATTTCATGGTGAGTATAATAGTTTTCTATTATTATTTTTCATTTTAAGAATACTTTATTCAAAAAATAATTTGAAGGATACAAATATCAGCACCACGTGCCAACGACTCGAAAAATCCTGATATAGTGGAACCAGGATTGATCTATCGATGTAATATTGGAGAAAATTGCAATTCTATTATTTATGACTACGAAGGTAATTAAATTTTATGATTTAATTGTTTTCAAATCATTTGAGTTTTATTAGAATTTAATTTCAGATTCAGAAGATGAGTCTGATGACCAAAAAGAATATTATGATAAGAAAGATCAACAATGGCTAGGTGGCTCAATGATTATAAATCCAGAAACTGGTTTAATTGCAGTAAGTTAGTTATAATATTAAAATAATAAAAGTTTACTGATTTATTAAAAAACTGATTTTTTTCTGTATTAATTTTAAAATTTAATTATAAAAATTTTGAATTTAAGGTATGTGCACCAAGATGGGTAAATCGAGTAATGAACGAGGAATGGCTAATGCAAGGAGCTGTTTATACATCATCAGCTAATGGCAATGAAAATATAACCTCCAAGTATATTCCTTTAATTGATGAAGGTAAATTAACATTTTCATAAATTTAATTTGAATTAAAATATCGGTCGGTCGACATATTTTTTTACAAACATACGTATTGTAGGTGAACAAGTGATAAAGACTGACGATTCTTTGAAATATTACAATTATGGAATGGGTCAAGCTGGAATTTCAGCACATTTTTCGAAATATAAAGTATGAAAAAACCTTTGAAATCATCATTTGATTTTCACTAGTACATATAAATATAATATTTGCAGAAAAACGAAAGTGTACAACTCATTTTGGGTGCTCCGGGAATAAATAATTGGCATGGTTCAGTAGTGCTTTATGAAGGTGATCAAAAGTTACCAAATATTGTCAGTAAGCGTAGTATTATCAAAGACATAGATATTAACATAGACAGGTAATTATTTTTTATGATGTGGTTATTTGTATTTGAATCGAGTGCATATAACGTAGTATTTGCACATGGTGCGAGTTCATAAACTACATTCAAATTGTAGTAAATATATTTTACTTTGAATTTTCGGTTTGTTTGACCCAAAAATATTTTCTAGTGGTGGTGGTATAAAAAATAGAAGAGTTGTGGATAGTAATAAAGCTGTACGTAATTCAGATTATTTTGGTTATGGTGTGGCGATTGGAAGATTCTATTCTAACGAAACGTTGTATGCAGCATCTGCACCTAAAGCAAGTTATAATCGTGGATATGTAAGAATTGGAATTGTATTTTCATTTTAAAACGTGTAAAAAATCACCATTTCAATCTGCTGATATTTTGATTAGGTATTGATATTCAGAGTTGATAACAAAAATAAGATAGAAGAACTACAAAGACTCTTCAACAGCAGAAAAGAAGTTGGTGGTTATTTTGGAGCTAATATAGAAGTCGCTGATCTAAATAACGATGGTTATGATGATTTGTTAGTTTCTGCTCCCATGTTGAAAATTCCCACTGTTTTCATCTTCATTGGAGGTATGGTAAGTATCTTACCAAAAAAATCATACAATTCGTACAAATTTAAATAGTCATATTTGATCATTTTCAGAATTCTCTATCATCTCCAAAGATTGGTTTAGATGAATTGAAGGTAGGAGGTATATTCGATAGAAATAGTCAATTTGGATCTAGCATAGCTGTAGCTGATTTGGACTTAGATGGATATAAAGGTTGGTTTATCTAAAATGGATCACCTTTAAGCTAAACAAGAATCAAGTTTCACTTCTAATGAACGAGAGTTTCATTTTTTAGACATACTGATTGGAGGTCCATTCGCTGAAAATGGAAAAGGTGCTATAGCATTATGGAAAGGTGGTCCACTTGGACCAGAAGGAAATGGACCACCAACTGTCATTTATAGAGCATCTAATATTCATCCAAATTTGAGAGGATTTGGAATTTCAATCGCTCCTCCTATTGACATCGATCAAAACTTATATCCAGGTTGGTTAATTAATAAAAATAAGGATTTTTCAAAATAATTATTATAACATTTTACGATTTAGATGTAGCTATTGGTTCATTTCTAAGCGGACATGTGGTCATTTTTCGTGGAAGACCAACTATTCAGTTTCAAGTAAAAATCGAACCACCGACTGAAAAGCTTTTATATTATTCTAAAAATTTCACTCTCGCTTATTGTGTAAACTACGAGTCTAAATTCGATCTGAAAACTGCAATAAGTAAGTCATTTAAGGGGAATTTATCAATTATTAAGATTATATTTTAACTTAGGAAACTTGTTAATATCATAATTTCAGATGTTAGATTAAACGTATCAGTAGAATACACCATCATTGATGATGTTACTAAAGAAAAACCACCGAAAGATTATTCATTCATCGTCGATAAAGTCTATAATGTTTTTTCTAATTGTGATAAATTAGAAAATTTTTTCAGAGTAAATATTTTCATAATATTAAAAAAATCGAAATTCTTTGACATTATTAAAAAAAAATGTATAATTTTCAGGAAGGAATCGCTGATTCTGTTCAGTCAATTCGTGTTAATATAAGTGCAACTTTGATCGACTATACAAATAAGACTGAAACGATTTTAATATCGAAAGAAAACGAAAAAGGTAATTTATTTGTGTTTAATATCAATTTTATTCATTTTTTTTAAATTAATTTTTATTTCAGACGAGGATCAGTTTAACAACAAGTATCCTTTGGCTTATATGGCTTCAGATAAAATAGATATTCCAATAGAAACTGATTGCGGTAACGAAACTTGCAAAACTGATTTAAAAATCAGTGCCTATATCATAGGATTAAAGTTAGTATAAATTTTTAAAATAATCTATGATAAATCGATTTACGAACCCGCAACGAGTGCAAATACTGGTCTATTTGCACTCAATACGAATACACATATAAATAATAAATATGATTTTATCTCAAAATAAAGATGAACATTTTAATTTACAGTGACACGTTTATAGTGGGATCTAACAAAACTATTCAATTGAACATAACCGTTGAAAATAAGGGACAATCTTCTTATTTTACTAAAGTGAGAATATATCTACCATCATCTACTAAAATAGCACGTTTAATTCATCTATGCTACGATGAAGGATTCAACAATTTGTTGTCAAAACAAATTATAACTTGCGATTTGGCTAATCCATTGAAACCTAATGCAACGAAGGTTTTTCTCAAACCATTAATTTTATTCGAATCTTTAGATTATTCATGTATATCTTATTTTAGAGTTTAACCATTCCTGTGAACATGGAAGATGTTTTAATGGAAAGAAGAGGAGATTTTTTGGCATTCGGAGTAGAAGCGCTTACTGAGAGTAAAGAAGAGAACGAATTTGACAATATGTCAGAATTCTTACTGTTTTTAGATGTTGAAGCATTCATAGCAATTATAGGGTAAAATAAACTATATTTTTCATAATATGCTTTTAATTAATAAATTATCGATTATATCCACTTTAGACATTCACCCGAAGAATATTCATACGAAGAGATAGATGGCGAAGTACCAAAAGAACCGATTTCATTCTTGCAAATGTACGAAGTTCAAAAATCTGGTATAAGTCCAGTGGACATAGTGATGCTTCAAGTTCGAATACCATACAGTTACATGACTAAAAACGGTGAAGTGAAGTTCGTACAAATAGGAAAACCTAAGGGAGAGATGGAAAGTGATACATTCAGATGTAATGAAAATCCTCATTTCGAAGAATTGGTCGAAGACGATCTAGTTCTGAAGAAAAGAGAAGAACGAGACGCTGAAGATTTGATAAGAAAGAAGAGAAATTCTGTCAAAGTTAAATCAGTCAAAAGTGAAAGTTCGGAAATAAATGAAAAGTTAGTTATGGGATCTGAATACAATTCTACAGTTGAGTTTCTTCCTGCTAATAGAACTGTGAGGATCAGTTGTGATGATGAAAATGTTATGTGCACTGAAGCAGTTTGTGAAATTAAACTTTCGAGGAAACCTAACGTTAGAAGTCGGTTGTATATTTACATGAAAGTCAGCATTTCAGAAACAAAACGTAAAATTACATATTTTTTTTGTCAAAATAAGTTAAGAAACGAACGTGAGACGCTCACGAGTCAAAAGTGAAAACTAAATTTTCATTGCATTCAAACGAATTTACTTTAATGTGAAAATTGTTTTTTTACGTCTTTAAAAGTTTTAACATCAATCAGGAAATTGAAAAAATATATTGAAATCAAATTTCATATGAATGTAATGAGAACGAATAAGTTTTCATTTCAATAAGTTTATCAAGTTTACTGACATTTCCAAAATATGAACCTTTTTAATTGAATTTTCATTAATAAAAATATCTTTTCAGATTCAATTTTGGGTGAAAAGGATATATTGGTTATAACCACAGAAGGAACAGCCAAAATTTCAAATATCAAATTAGAGTCTTTTGATTCAACAACAATTTCGACAATTTTCAAAGGTTCTCTTCCAGAATACAAAGTTCCTATGTGGGTCATTATTTTGTGTCTCATTTTAGGATTACTATTGTTGGTTTTATTGATTTCTGGATTGATGAAGGTAATATCATCTATTTTTTTGTTCTTTTAAATTATTTTTCTTTAATTTTTCGTCGATTATAGGTAGGATTTTTCGAGAGAGAAAAGAAGAAACAGTTGCAGTCGCTTATAAATGCCGAACAACAGCCTTCATATTTTGTAGTGAGCTCATAGCAATTTCTTATATTGATTCTAAAACTACAAAATCCTGTATCTTTTAAACATTTCAATGTTATTTAAAAATAATAAACGATTTAACAAAGCATAATGAGTTCAATATTATTTTCTTCAACTATCGAAAAAAATAAAATTCAATGGTCAGCACAATTAACTAAAACGCTATGTAAATAAAAACGGAAAGTGTGAGTATAAGTAACGACTAAAAAGGCAAGGGGTACAAGTGACATTTCGCCGAAATTGAATAATGTACAAGAATATTTTCTATATATTTGGTGGCAAATGAATATAAACGAACTTAGAACGTGTACATCGATATATCATCAAATCATTCGACCACTTCCTAATAAATGAAACTACAATGAGTGTACTTTTCTCGAAATTACCGCAAAGTCACTCATACCCCTTGGCCTTTTCAGCCATCATATAAAAGCTTTCATAGTAGTAACAATGGAACATAGCGAGCAGTGTATTAAGCCTCGGGTGGCTTGCGAATAAATCCTGCGAAAACTTTACAACGTTATAATAGGGACATAATAAATTCCCGGGGTGCTTCCGTCGAAATTGTGGTCACCCGAGTGGCTCGTCCTGGATTAAAGGCGATTCATTTAATTACGCCCGCCGACCAGAAAATTTAAACCGGGGGGGTGTAGTTCAGACTTAATACCCCGTAATATTTCCACCCCCCGAATACCTGTTCGCGTTTAATTCCTCGATATAAACGGCGTTGAAGCGTTCGTTTTTCATTTTGACGCTAAACTTCGAATTTATATTTTTGGTGTTTATATTCAACAATTTGATTTTTTTAACATAATATTTTTAGTAGAAAGATATGAAGAGTTCTGAAAAATTGAGGTACAGTCGTCCCCCGTTTAACGCGATTAATTCACATGTTTCTTTTTTCAATGCGCGTGCGATATTTATTCGAAAAAATG
Organism: Cheumatopsyche charites; assembly: GCA_024721215.1. NCBI lineage: Eukaryota > Metazoa > Arthropoda > Insecta > Trichoptera > Hydropsychidae > Cheumatopsyche > Cheumatopsyche charites. The sequence continues at coordinate 865,331 of CM045577.1, read as the reverse complement.
CATTGACATGATGAGTATTATTTCAAGTGATCATATCTATGCGTTTTTTCGAAAAAATATTGGGTATGTATTAAAAAAAAAACTGTGTTTAGTTATCGCGTTAAGTGAGGGATGACTGTATTTGTCTTTTTATCGACACAACACTAATATAACCTAAAATACCCTATAATTGTACATGGGCATTAATTTTCAATTTAATTATTACTTTGACAATTCGAAACAGGATTTTGTAAAAAATGTTATTTGAAAACGAAATATCAAAAATAATGCATATTTCAACTATTTGAAATCCCTAAATCAACATTTCAAATGACCAGGATGATGCTTATAAATGTAACGATGTTAATGTGATTGTATATAAATAGCCCTGGTTTGAATATTTCAAACGATACAAATAAATGTTATCAATTATTATAATTAGATATAAAAAGTAATGATTGTTACAAATCGAACTCGAGTAACAGGAAAGAACATGCACACAAAATGCACTATAGATAAGCGGATCAATTAAGTATTTCACCATTTTAATTATTGTTGTGAAATTATCAAAATGTCGATTCAATACCGATTATTGATATTTTATGTCATTTTATCATAATTCGATAGTTTTAGAATTTCATGCCGTTTTCGATTTTCGTAAAAATCAATTTCGAGATCTAAGCGATTCTCATTACATCAAAATAGTGTTCTCGGTAAATAAGTGTGTTTTAAATATAATATAAAATCCTACCTTGAACGCCTTAAAGATGAAGCCTTTCTTCTCGATTCACCATAACACACGCGTACCTAATTAAAACAAATTCAATTAAAAATCGATAATTCCACTCGAAATATTCGTTAAAATTAGACAACTAATTAAACATCCGATCGCGACAATTGACTCTTATCAACTGATCGAAAACCGAACACGGTAATAAAAAAACGTAACCGACACTTGCAACAATATTCGTGAATGTACAATATTGTTAATTTAAAATTGTGTACAGTAAAATTACGCTTAGAGCGTCATTTATTTTCTCTGAAATAAAATGGTCATCGTATATAACTACTGAAGAGGAAAAGGGTACAAGTGACTTTGAAATAATTTCGAGAAAACTGCGCTCAAATTTGAAATGACCTACAAGTATTAGGAATAGGTTGAGTGATTTGATAATAAATCTCAATAATATCTCAATAATCTCAATAATTTTAACGTTCAAAGTTAGTTTATATCCTTTTGCCACCCAATATATGAGCGTACATAGAAGCGATTCCTATACACAACTCAATTTCGGTAAAAATATCACATGTCACCCTTGAAATTTTCAGTAGTCATATATGACGTCTAAAAAGACCAAAGGATACAAGTAATTTTTTTGTCGCAATCGAGCTATGTACAGGAATCGCTTCTATGTACGCTCATATATTTGTAGGTAAAAGGATATAAACTAACTTGGAACGTGTACCTCGATACATCATCAAATCTCTCGACCTCCTCCTAGTACATGCTCAATTTTGAGCTGACTTTTATCGAAATCACTGTAAAGTCACTTGTACCCCTTTTCAGTAGTCATATACATATAATATACAACAAAAATTTCCTCTCACATTTCCACACACTTTTCCATCCAGCATCCACAATACGCATTAACCAGAGCTGGGTGATTGACGATCGCGTAAACGCCGCAACAGCCAGGCAACAAGAACAAGACGGCCTGTATAGTCAAAGTGAGTTAAGTAAGTACAGTACAGTATGTACAGGTAGGTCGTAAATCACGTTTCGCCACGCTCTTGCGTCGGCCCATTAGCGACGCTCGCTTTACGCTCGGGAAATAATTACGCGACGATTTTCGCACTAATGACCGTGCGAAATCTCCCCGATGCCAAAATAAGACTTTTTCCAAAGGTTTTTCCGCACTTTTCCGCACTTGAGAGGTTTTTTAAGTCGTGATTGTGAGGGAAGTTTGATTGTTTTGGGTGTTGGTAGTTTTTTTAAAGACCAAAGTTGGATTTAAAATGTGTGAAAATTGTAAAAAAATATGTACTTCAGTCAAAATTAATTCAGCTTAGATATGTTGAAAAACTTACTATAGTTTTCAAGTGAATTTGATTAATATTTATTTTGAACTGATTTTATATGATTTTTTATTGCTGATTATTTCCTTAGTGATTTTATATAAAATATGAAATAGTATTAAATTACATACTAAATATATTAACAAATTTTCAAGATACATGTGTATGTAGTTCATTAGTGGTATTAAATCTAAAACGTTTTTTTCGATAGATACTCGAAAATTTAGTGAAATTAGGTTAGGTTCCGTTAAAATTATAAAGTTGAGTGTAGTTTTATAATAACTACATTAAACCAGTTACATTTTAAATACTAACCCCTATATTTATGTAAACTCAATCATAATCGTATAAGCATTATCAGTAATCAATTAATATTTATCTAGATACTGTCATTTAATTCAAATATAAAGTATTTAATATATTATGACGACTAAAAAGGCCTAGGGATACAAGTGACTTTACGGTGATTTTGAGAAAAGCGCGTTCAAATGTACTTACATGTATTATGAGGAGGTCGAGTGATTTGATGATATATCTCGGCATACGTTCCAAATTCGTTTATATCCTTTTGCCACCAAATAAATGAGCTTGCATAGAAGCGATTCTTATGTATAACTCGATTTTGGCGAAAATGTCACTTGGCCTTTTCGATCGTCATTTATGACTCATTAATTTATACATTTCAAAGAATGTTTCTTCATCAAAATACTGATAAAAAGTGACTTAATACAACCCAATTAAAAATTCAAATAAATCCCAAGTAAATAAAATCAACTAACGCTGAAACTTCGCAACAACGTAAAACTCACTACATACAAAATAGTAAAAAAATAATAAATTTGTAATAAAATAATAATAATATAATGACGCATTCGTGCGATAAATCACGAATCAACCCCCCATGAGGCGGGGGGGGGGGTTTCGTAGTAAGGTCGTTAGTTCATGCATTTAGACGCTACGGGGCGCTAATCCGCGAATCGCGTGCCGCCATTTTTCAGCGCGATTAATTCCGAGCGGCGTGATTGATTTACGGCCGCTCGTAAAACTTTGAGAACCGCCGGACTTTGTGCGCGAAACGGCGTCAAAATCGGCCATGTCCACGTTATTTATCGTCATTGACGTGCAAATAATACAAGCGCAAGGAGCGATTGCGTTCGCGGACCATATAAATTTAACACCTTCATGACCGGACTAAAAATTAATAAATAAAATATACATACAGCTTTCTATGGCGAGTAGATCCTTCCTTCGACATACACTCATTCCTCGATTTACGCGGTAGATATGTTCCTGGAGAAATCATGTAAATTGAAACCGCGTAAATCGAGACTCCAAGTTCATACAAAAACGGAAGATAGGTTCCAGGAAATGAAAAACCGCGTAAAACGAGGTACGAAAAGAGAATTTTATTAAGAAATTTTATAGATTTAATAGCTCGACAAATTTATAACATGTTTAAAGTTAAAAGTATACATAATTACATAATATTAATTTTATTATTTCGCCTTCTCACTGCTATATTCTAATTTTCATTTGTTGAATCTGATGCAACACACGTATTTGTGTGATACGTGCCACAAAATATGTATTATTTAAAAAAAAATGTAATTTTTTACTGACCGCGTAAAATGGGTACCGCGTAAATCGAGGGATGAGTGTATTGGAATTTGATAATAATTAACTCGTTATAATTCTAAAATATTGCTATGATAATTTTTAATACCAAAATCAATGCAGTTCATGAAAAATAAATAGTTCGCATACATAGGTTTCGTTTGCCCATGAATGAATATTGTTCATTTATGTAAATATCGAAAATTCAAATCGATTTACATACATAAAATATTGTCTGAAACACTTTCCGCTTTCGCAAATGTTTCATATCCTTATTTGATGTTTACCAGGCTTTTTATTGTCAATGTCCTTCTAGTATTTTATGTATCTAAAGGACAATTTATACGAATAAATTTAATTCCATAAAATTCATAACATAAACAAAAATATTCATACTGCATACTAAAAACATGAGACACTTGCGCTTTAAAAGTGAAATGATCTCATTTCCTCAATGTCAAAAAATATATTAATAAAATTCACTTTTCTATAAAATTTGTTATACTGTCCATGAAAGGTTCATTTTGAAATTTGATTAGAAGCGAAAAAAATATAAAATAATTTCAATATTGCACAATTTACAAACTATAATATTCATATTTAGTTTAATATTTTCATCCATATCATTAACAAAAACGATAAAATAAACGATTTCAGAATTGAAATTTATGAATCGACCTTTAGACTTTGAAAGTAGCAAACACGATCACATCCTGCATCCGCCGATGGAACAGGAGATTACTTCGCCTGAGGCGAAAACCACAATATCTGTTAGTCTTTTGTGCCAATCGAACGTTGCCGTTCTTTGTGCCTGCGATCAGAAATCGTAAAAAAAGTGCACGTGCCTCCATCAATGCGGATTTAATGAAAATCTAACCGCTTCCTATCGATTTTGATGGGGGTTTTAGAGTGCATAGCTTTATCTATCGATAAAATTCTACTATATATTTTTTAAATTTTATTATATTTTAGAATTTTCGGACTTAAATCAATGTCATGATAAAGGGTACACATGAGTTCTGGTATCTATTTGATGAAATTTATACTCATGATTAGTATTAGATAGGAAATTTTGCATTACAGCTTATATGTGCAATTTTACAGTGCATATGCAAAGTTGGGTTCAAAGTTATTATGATGTTAAGTTTGAATCGGAACAGATTGACATTTTGTTTTTATTGAGCAATATCTGTTGAAAAATACTTGGAATACAACAGTCAATAAATTTTAAAATCAAACTCAATCAAGTTCCTTGAAAAAAGAGCATAGGTAAAAATAAAAGGCCAAAATCACCTGATTGTAAGAACAAATGGAGTTTATGAGTTATTTTTTTCATAATGATTCAAAAAGGGTAAATAATAATAATTTTCAATTCAAAAATCAAGTGAGTTTCAAAAAATATAAGATAGTTGATTTCTTCTACCCCTTTGATATTTTCGAGGGTTCGGCTTCTTTTCACCTCTTGTTTGAAAATAAAACAAATTTAAACTACACTCACTCCTTCCAACTACGAGCTGACAAAACATCCACTGAAAGAGACAGACATACTACAGTCCTTACAACAATCCATCTCTTTCCCTTAGATTTCGACAGCTCATAGTTGGAGAGAGTGCGTGTACTTACAATTACTTTAAAATCATTTCATTCTCTAACCAGAGGTAAAAAGACCGGCCCTAAAAGTTTATTCTTCCGACTTTTCTTCCAGACCATCATAAGAACATCAAACCCAAATCCACCTAAATTCACATTATCTCACCCATACTTAAATTATACAGCCTTAATTACACAATCAACCATAGACAAACACACATACACAATTTAACCCACTAGAGCCAACCGACAACCCCACAAATTCCCGGCACCAAAACGCGACAGGTAGGCAACAAACCGCCCCGCGGTATTATCCAGGGCCGTATAAGGCGAAGATAAAAGGGTCGTAATTTCGCGGGGGCGCTAAGCGAACGGAACGGCGAACCCTTTTAGCGGCGGGAAGCGCTACTCTTTATTAGCGGGGCTTAAGTGCCGTCTAAGTCACGTGGAACGCCCGTCGCCGGTTTGCTCTCCTTACGGTGAGGGGGGGTGCTTTTGAGTCTAGGGGGGGTTGAGGTTGTTGAGGAAAGTTTGTGCTCTTTGGTAGATTTTTGTCAAAGTTGAGGCTTAAGGCCGGTCTTTTTACCTCTGGTTTGATAATAAAACGAATTTAAACTATTCCAACTATGAGCTGTCAAAATGGGCGCTGAAAGAGACAGACATACTAAAGTTCGTACGATAATACATATACCGGTCTTTTCACCTCTGGATTGAGAATAAAATGAATTTAAACTACACCCACTCCCTCTATGAGCTGTCAAAAGAGTCGCTTAAAGAGACAGACGTACTACAGTTCGTACAAAAATACATATACCCGTCTCATTCCTCCAGATTTTGACAGTTGGTAGTTGGAGAACCGTTTGTAGTTTAAATTCGTTTTATTTTCAAACCAGAGGTGAAAAAACCGGCCCTTAAGAGTGTTTAAAGTTGTTTCAGGATTCTATTGAATCGTATTTTTTACTTTATACAATCTGACGACCGAAAAGGCCAAGGGGTACAAGAAACATTTTTGCCGAATCGCTTCAATGCACGCTCATTTATTTGGTGGCGAAAGGATATAATCGAATTCGGAACGTGTGCCTCAATATATCATCAAATCACTCGACCTTCTCTTAATACGTACATGTGGGTACATGGAAAACTTTTAACGTGTTTTTCTCGAAATCACTGCTATGTCACTTGTACCCCTTGGCCTTTTCGGTCGCTATCTATAGGTACTATACTACTTTATCTAAATATCTTAAATATATTAAAAAATATACCGAATTCAAATAGATCTTTTGAAAAAAAAAGATGTAGTGTAAGTCCATCTTAAAGATCGCACTCAACAAGCCCCATAACCCTGCAAAAGTCTCGGGCATGACTTACGGCCCACTTTATCCGCCCAAACTAATGAAAACGGGCAATAAAACCCCGACCCACCCCTGTTCGCGTAATCGGAAACGTACGACCACCAGATTAGATGACCCCGAAGTGAATCACCCCGACTGTAAAGGCTGTACTGCACCCTGTCTACCCTCGAATCGACACTGACACATTCTTGAATTTCCCAAAAAGAAATAGAGTACTAACCTTAACCAGAACTTTTTTTTTAAATTAAATAATCATCAATTTGATTTTAATTAAGAGACGGTCTTTAGGCCTTATATACGTTAAACGGTGCAGTTTCGTAATTACGACGCGTAGCTCAGAGCGTAAGGCGGCGGTCCAATAAACTGCACGCCCGGGTTCGAGGCACGGACGTCTGAAAATTTCGAGCATCGTTAGCGTATTTATAATATAGACTAGCAGTAGGCGCATGTGTATCAAAATTATTCGGAATTAATCAAATTCGTATTGTCACGTATGTATTTATTGCCATCTATGTGTGAAATAAAAAAAGATTTTACGCCTTAAATACGTTAAACGATGCAGTTTCGTAATTACGATAGTAGCTCGGCGGTAAGACGGCGGGATTAATAAACTGAACGCCCGGGTTCGAGGCACGGCTCTGTGGCTGAAAATTTCGAGCATCGTTAGCGTATTTATAATATAGATTATTGTCACAAATTACAGTAGACCTTCACCTAACGAGTTGACATTTTTTATATAGAAATTAAATCCTAACCATAAACCCTTTGAGAACCAGAGCAAACAACCCTTATTTGGGGGGTAGTGTAAGAAGAACTTCATTCCTTGCTCAGGAGTTTTTATCGGGCGGCCATTTTAGCGCCTCAGTCTCGGCTAGTTGCGAGTTACGACCGCAATATACAACAGTCACGACTAGAAAGGTACGGATCCCTACCCTGCGCTGCACCTAGTCCTTGGCGCAGGAAGGGAAAACCGTCTGCGAAATTGGCGAACCGGAAATGTTAAGTTATGGGCCCTGGGGCCGAATCTCACCCCCAATTAGGGGTTGATGTTATCCCGCCTGGGTTAGAATTTAGTTTCTCTGTGCGAAGGTGACTCCTTTTAGAGCGCGTTTCGCCTCGGATAATTGTTGTGTTTAATTTGATTTGTGCGATTGAGGATTTCATGTCTTGATTTCGTCTTGTGGTTCTCAATCTGAGTAATCGTATTTTAGTCGGTAGATATAAGTTTTTGATATGATTTTAGTGCGAAAATGGTATTTATGGTATTGATATTTGTCGGGTTAGTTTGATTTTGGTTTATATTATGTTAAATTGAATCAGTTTATGTTTTTATTTTCTTTTGAATATTAGATAGAGTATCGTACCAATGATAATAATGAAGAAACCTTTGCAGGCATGAGCCTACAAAATAAATCTAAAAAGTTTCCGAGCTAAATATCAGCTGTTAAGTAGTCTATGAATAAAAAAATCATTCCAGTATAGATGGCGATTCCAGTTAGCGATCATTTTTTTGGCATTAATTATTGTATTTTGCACTCAAGTTGAATATTTAGTGATTACAGGACATCCAAAAATAATTGTTATCAATTTTTGAAAAAAAAAAAACGACCGCTGACCATCGTCTCCCATATGGCCATCTATACCGAAATTACCTTATAAGTACATACCGATATAAGCATATTCAATTTTATTCAAATAAATTGAAAAGAAAAGTGTCAATTCACTAAATTCGAGATAAATTACAGCAATTTAAATTTTAGAAACGCCTCAGAAGCAAAGCACACACGTACAACTCACATTCAACTCTCATTTATTCCGAGTGCGTTGTAGTTTATTTTGGAAACAAAAGACGGCGATCGATCATCCGCGGAGTGCTGCTCGCCGATCAATCAATCAACTCTCGCAACTACAACAAGAACAACAACATCAACAAAAACAACGGACATACGTACACAGTACGTACCGAAACGAAAAAATATGAGATCATTGGAACGAGACGCATTCGAACAACGAAAGCGTGCCACAAAAGCGTAATTCAGTCTACACTGTATAAATATTGAATGTTTTAAAACCTGTTCATTTTTCTCATGTTAATTTCTGTGGTCTGTTCGGTGTTTTTTTTTTTTTTTTGAATGGTCGTTGTGTGCGGAAGTGAAGATTGCGTGTTTGAAATTTTTAAATAAAATTTAATTGTATTTTTTTTCCGTGCGGTTGCGTTATCCCGACCGCAATGTGTTATCTTTGATTGTATGAAAAAATGTGACAAATTTAACGGTTAATATTTTAATCGATTTTAGATCATTATTCTTTTTATTTCAATGAAAATATTTAATGATCAGTATAACACACTAAATGGTCAGTATATAAACAAAATACGTAGTTTAAAAATTGATTATTTTTAGATATGTAGTTAGTTCATGTTTTAATTCCATCAAAAAAATTTAATACATTTTATCGTTTTTTGTATAGCATATTTGAAATTGAAATTGTTTCGGAAAATTTAAGACAAATGATCATTATAGACTTATGTTAAGTTAGTATGACAGTGAAGCAGAATTAATATTTAAATGCTAACGAATTTCTTTCTTATAAAAATACAATTGAATAATATTTTTATTAGTATGAAAAAAATCGTATATCAAGCGCAATTTAACACGTTAAATGCGGGATACGTTAAACCGCTTCGCACAATAAATAAAAAGCACAAAGTACATTCAACGGTCCGAACAATCGCTACACCACTGCATCACGGCCATAACACCACGACATACATTACGACAAAGTTAACTTTTCGGCGCCAAGTTAATTCCGTAATATTCCGCTCTCGTTGCCAACGCAATATCATAAGATCATACTCGGGGCTTACTTATAGTTTTAATAAAACTTGCGAATTGACACCCCCTGCCCCCAGCCAGGGGTACTTTTCTCGCTGGCATACGTTTTTGGCAATTTCTGCGAGATTTTGGCCGGAAAAATCTAGCAAGATGGTCGCAAAGTGCAGCCCGAATTGCCGCTTTGGCCGTAAAAGCTTCCTGCTCTGCCTTTGTCGAGGTTTCGTTGCATATTTTTAAGTAATGTCCGTCTTAAATTGCACTTTTGTTAACATGCTAAGTGCAGTTATAAATGCGCTATAATGCAGCAATGTTTGGAAATGTTCATATCATAACAAAATTTTAATAATTTTGTAATTGGGCAGGACCAGTTAATGCTATGATGTCACATCTATAAAAATATCATTACATGAATAATTTTCAATATCATTATGATCACATGAACAAAATTTAATTAATCTGCAAATAATATAACAAATCTATCAGTTTGTGTGTTTTTCAGGAATTAGTAGACTTTTTCTGTATCAAGAAAATAGAATTGAAAGAAAATATGAACGAACACTTATCTTAATTTTTATTGAAACAATTGAATACAAATCTTAAATAGTGAAGTTCAATTGAAATAAAAATTAATCGATAGTAGTTTGTCAGTGACTTTAGGTGACATTAATACATTGAGAACCACTACTATACAAAAATTGTTTAAAGTCATAAATCAATTTAATCGATGTATAGCACCAAGTTCATGGTAATAATTCGACACTAATATAGATATATGACGACCGAGAAGGCTAAGGGGCACAAGTGACTTCGGGTTGATTTCGAGAAAAGTGCGCTCAAAGTTTAGGATGTACCTTCATGTATTAGGAGGTAGTCGAATGATTTGATGATATATCTCGGTACACGTTTATATACTTTATAACCGTTTCAAGTTCGTTTATATCCTTTTGCCACCAAATATATGAGCGTACAAAGATGAATTGTTGCTCATAACTCAATTTTAGCAAAAATGTCACTTGAACCTTTTAGTCTTTTCAGTCGTCATATGTAATAGCATATAAATCTTTTTAAGACACTTATTATGAAAATAAAACTAACGAATATTGAAATTACAATCGTTTTTCTTTCCTTTGATACTATTTTAATTTGATCGGAAAATTCGTATGAAAATATCAATGACGTCACAGGTTTGGTTTTCCACGTGCCGAAACGATCGATAAATTCTCGACAAATTCAAGCGACAGCCGTTTGAGAAGCACTGTGCTCAATTTATGAACGTGCAAAATTATCTGGCGTCGTAATTCAGACGTCGACGACGCAATAAAGTCGAAACGTTCAGCCGTAAATAAAGTAGCGAGCACTTGAAGGGTTAAAATGCTACAGGTTGGCAACCTTTTGCATTCGAATCCATCAACTCTCATATAGCATTTATAATCGCAAAACATTTGCCTAAACTCTTTTATTACGTCAAAAGTGTGGGTCGAGCTTAATATGTTTGCTACGACTTGATGCACTGAAAGCTTGAAACTATCGATTGTAAAATGTATTGATGTAAAAACTTTTCCAGAAGTCTACACAATGACTCAGGAAAATATTATCAGGATCAGATAAATGCTAAAGGAGCACATTAAGCACAAAGATAAATTATTTTCTAATAAAATATAATTTTTATATGAACTGATAGAGGTTTATTAGTGTCAGAACCACAGTTTCACGATCGCTGTATTGAGAATTCCAGCACATAAATGCTCTGAAATAACGTTGTTATGGCCAACAAACATATCTGGAAGCTCAAATGAAAGCCAATACGTCACGACAATTCAAATTAAATGAGATCATAATCAACACGTGTTTACAACTTGTTAGTTAAGTGCTGAACCGAATAAGAATTTTCCGTTACACATTTCTATATAAATAAATAAATTTCAAACACAATAAATGAAAGTTATAAATCAAAAATTTTTTATTTTTAACATGATTTGATAATTGAAAAATTAAAAATCGAAATATGAAAACGTTTTCAATCTAATTTAAACTGTCCTGATTGGTTTGAGTGGTGTTTTATTTTTTTCCTTTCAGCTGTCATATGCAGGATGCAGTGATTCTAAACTTTAAATATTTAAATGAGTTTTAAAATCTAATAATTGTTTATACAGAGTATGTATTACTCATATGTATAAAAAAATTATTAATTTCTTATTTATTTTTCAATTGATTCTCGAAAATATAAATGTGCAACCACAAAAATGAAAAAAACGTGAAATATACAAAAGTTTATGGAATCATGAGGGTTGATGAAAAAAGTAACATCCATTAAAATAAATTGTTTTTTGGCAACATGATCAAAAACCGCACGAAGGCTGCAACATTGTATATTGACCAAAAGCGGCTGTCGATCGACAGTAAAAAGTCAAAAAGTCAAAAAGGGAAAATAAAAAAAGGGCGGGCGCATCTTTTTCAATCTTATCCGTTCGTCGGTTGTCAATCATGGCCGGAAAAAGCATTGCGTTGAGGCCGGATAACGAACGAAAGTGGCCGAGATAATTAGTTATCGTTTTCGGGACGCAGATGGCGCTATCTTGATGGCCGTCAGTCAAACGCGATGCCGACCATGAGCCGATTCGAATCTTGTACATGCCGATAGCTGCCACCCGGCGTCGCTCGAAACTCTATGAACTTTATGCTGATTGTTGACTATTGTATAGTTTTTATTATAAATACGAAACAAACTGAAAATATCTATGTTTAGAAACATGTTAAATTACATTGTATTTGTAGTTCTTACTAAATGTGTTTGTTGTGACCTGATGCAGGAAAACCATTTCAATAAACTTTAGGTGTTGAAAATTCTTTCAATTGTAAAATTATGTTATGCAATTTCCAGAAGTTTCATTGTGATGAATAAGCGAAAGTATTTATGATTTTTTTTATAATTAAATTATTAAATTATTAAAAAAAAAATCAATGAAACACTAATCAAGCAAACAATTCAAAGCACTCCTTTAAAAAAAATCATATCAAGACATCCGAAATTGATTTCCAAATTAAAAAATAAAAACGACCACACCACTCGACTTCCCCTCAAAAAAAAAACACGGATACCAACCGCTATGTGAAAAGAGCACAATTTCCTCATCCATCGAGGAAAATTGGTTTTTCGCAGCCTTTTTTTCCCAAGTGCGGTGTCAACAATGGATATTCCTTCGGGCATTAATTGCCTATCATTATCATCCGGGATTTCTTCCCTTGTATAAACGCACCTTTATTATAAAAACGATGCAAGTCTAAAAATCGAATGAAAAAAGAATTTTCCCACAATTGTGTACCTTAACTATACGTCGCACTCCTTTGAGAGACTCCCAATTGATCTCGCACCTTTAATTTGATGCTATTGCATCTTTTAGCTCAAGATGTTATAATTATTTGTAATGTTATTTAGAAGCTGAGATATTAATAAAATAGTTTTTAGCTATTTTTTAAAATTCAAAATGGCCTCCTTGTGTCAGATCAGATGGAATCAATTGATCTTTTTATAACATTAGACTGTTATATTTAAAAAAAATATGTAAATTAATCAATCTTCAATAATATTTAAAACAAGATAACATTTGAAACCAGACTAAAATGAAAAATTTTGAATTTATCAGCACGAAAAGTGGACTTAGACCGTTGTCTTAATTGATGGCTCATATTGTACATAATAATATAAATATATTTTTTTCCACCCCATACATTATCTGCACATCATTACGATTGGCCATTGAATTCGATTCCGGGCGCCAGGGGTGCTCAAGCGGGGGCGCGCGTGTGCCTCTGACAGCGCTTTTAATGTCGAACGCTCGAAAGTGCTTTTGACATCTGGAATATTTTATTTCTCTCGCCAGCAAATAGTGTCGGTTTCGCGGAACGTTTTCGAAATATAAAGTGCAAATTTATTTATTGTGTTATTTTCTTTGACTTTGCGAAAATGACATTTTAAAAACTGTCCTCTTTTCAAAGTAATTTTGAAACTCAAAACATATCGCTTTACTTGAGAACCAACGGACTTAAGTTAAATATAAATTCTAATTTGTCTTAAAATTCTAAAAATTAATTTAGTTTAAGGATTGGTCTAAATATTTGAGTTCACCTAAACATTGTTTATCTGAGAATATATTTTAATCTATTATTTTAAGTTAAAATCTAAATCGTATCATATACACCCAACTCTCGTTTTACACGGTGGATAGGGACCAGCAAAAACCGTGTAAAAAAAGTGACATTTTTCATTTCGCAATATTCATTATACAGTTCAAACAAACCGTGTTAGACCAAATAAATGGCGTAAAAAGAATATTTTTTCATTTTTTCAAACCGTGTTATTTTAAAATCGTGTAAAAAAACCGTGTAAAACGAGAGTTGGGTGTATTTATTGTGATTATTTCTATGGATCACATATCATTCAAGGATCTACTATAGCTTAACAGTCAAAGTTAATTTAAGAATCAAAATTAACATATTGGTCACAAATTAATACTGTGATTGCCGGAAAATTTTGTTCAAAATGAACTAAATATTTTAATTGACGATTGAATTTTACAAAGGACACAAGTGACTTTTTTTATTGCTATTGAGCTAAATACAGAAAATGGTTCTATATATAATACAGAACCATTTTCTGTACATAACTCAATTTCGATAAAAAAAAGGTCGTTAGTTCCTTTTGTGAAATTCAGTCGTCAATTGAATTAAGGACCTAAAAGAAAATCAAAACAAATATGAATTTATACATATATCACTGGCTTGATTTTCCTGAAAAGTTAATTAGAAATTGACAACCCCTGCACTAGTACAGATCGTTGGGGTCTTTGTTCGTCGGCGAAGCATTGTTATCAGTGGCGGCCAATCAGCGGGTCGCGTTTTGTCGACGGCGATGGAAACTGACAGCTCCGTCTCCAGCACGCAGATTGACTCCAATTATATTACACTCGCTCGTCTTTTTTTTTCGTCTGTTATTTACTCATTTTATTATTTCTGCTCTTCGGCGTGTAGGAAGCTTTTTATTCATTTTTGTTTTTGCGCTTATTTATTTTTTATTTCATCGGTTGTCAAGCGGTGTTTTGATTGCAACGCAGCTCGTTTGCGGCGCTTTGACGTGTAGAGAAGAATCTCGCTCTGATGGGGCACCGATTTAAATTTAAATAATATTATTTTCTTAAAAATTTCTACTGTTTGATTGAATTTTTTGTTTAACGAAAAAAAATGACATGTAAACCCACACACGAAACTATCAAATTTCGTTTATTCTTCTCAAATTTCAATTTTTTCCTTAAGACGAAAAAGGTTAAAGAATCAAAACTCACATTGCATTTTTTTTCAAACTTCTCTATATTCAAGAAATCTTTAACAATCAGCCAATAATTCATCAAAAACTTGAAAAAACTTGTATACTAAAGAATTTTATATTTTATTATACAAAATTTTACTTTAGATACGATTTTGAAATCAGTAAAGACAATTTTATATCTCTACATGGACCAAATATAGTTTAATCAATATTTTTAATGATTCAATTTAAGCAAATTATTAGAAACCTATCTTGTTCCGAAAAAATCAGAACGAATAGTCATTTGACTTTTATATTTTACGAGTAATTAACCTTCTGCCACAAGTCACAACTAATGCTACATTTTTCAAATATTATTCGATCATGAAAGGAATATTATTTCCCACAGAAATATACAACAAACGAAGCAGTATTTTTAATTCGTAAATGTATGGAAATTGTCGAAATTGAGTTGCCACACCTGACACAAAGATTAGTGCTAATTATTATATTAAAGGTGGCTTTTAGATTTAGTTTAAAATTGACGCATTTTGAGTCTGCAGTCCTGGTGTTCGATTTTTTTATCGTGTTTTGTCAAGTGTCGAAAATGTTGAGATCTTCTGATGAAAAACGACGTGCAACCGAAGCGGCAAGTGAAAAGAAGCCGACCAGAAGCTCATAAGATACACTCGATTGGTTCCCAAAAGGCGAGACCGACTCGATGTTAAACCGATTCAGGTGATTCGAAACGTCAAAGAAACACTGGAACGCCGAACATCCGGCCCCCAGAGTTTTGGAAACCTATGTATAAATATATCAAAATTGATTATTTGTCTCTGAAAAAATTTATAAAACATTTATATTACAAAATGTGATTTTTTTCAGCAGAGTATGGATGAATTAAGATAGGTTTGGTTGGGTTAGTTTATATGTTAAGTTAATCTTTTTTAGTTAGATACGTTTGTTTGTTGGTTGGTCATTAATTGTCAGGTTTATGTTATATTAAGTTGTATTTTATAAATTGAGCTTCGTATCTGAGGTTTGCTTCATAAGTTTTTTTCTCCGAATTTGTATTATTTCTAACAAATTCATACAATTCCAAATTAAATTCATAATTTTTCATACAAACCAAAATAATGACTGAAAAGGCCAATGGGTACAAGTAACTCGTACCCGTTGGCTTTTTAAGCAGTCAAAATAATTTATTTAAAAAAATAATTTTCAGTACTCCAAAGTGGAAGATAAGTCAGTGTGACTCGTTAATCATCACATTCAATTCATTAAGTATGACTTAAAGCTTGATAACAACGATAAGCACGTACGATTTTTGATTCAATTGTCACAAGAGAGTCTACTGTACTTACATTTAATCCAAAAAAAAAAAAATCAAAATCAGTCTCGCACGTACAAACGAAAAATACTTGCGTGTCGAAACGTCAACGGCCAAACGAGGCGTGTCTTCCGAACTCGAAGAGAAGAATCACACGAGACGAAAACCAAAAACGAAAACGCGGATGAATAAAATCCGAAAAAAATGAATTTGAACTGGAAAAAAACGAGGCGAAACACAGTGGCGGCTCGCGGCTTTGATCAGCGGCCCTCGTCCGCGTAAATCTGTCAATCAAACGCGGCCATTAAGAAAGTTGTCCCGAGATATCTCGGCGAGAAACCAGATCCCAGCTGTTCGAGACGTTTTGGACAGTTCGAAACGAGACGCCGGGACTCGAAATAGTCACGTGAGAGACGTGCGATTTTCAGATCGATCCCATGTTTTTCGCATGATCTAAAAATCAAAATGCTCGTCATATTCCTGATCATCAAATATCTATGTGCTCCTAATACTCCTAAGCACCTTATACATATACTTCTAACATGTATTCCTAATATTCTTTATCAACTATTATGTACGTAAGTGCTCCTAATACTCCTAACCACCTTATATACTTCTAACATGTATTCCTAATATTCTTTATCACCTATTATGTATGTACGTGCTCCTAATATGTTCAATCGTATCGAAGATTTCGTATCTCAAGGAGTCATTGTAGTTAACTCTATCGCCTGATATGTGTATCATATACATTTTATTATCTAATATATAATTCTAATACTCCTAATCGCTTAAATGTATGTGCTCCTAATACTCCTAGTTGCCTAATATTAAACTGTTCCTAATACATACTCCTGACCAACTAATATGTGCTCCTAATGATTATTATCACCTAATGTGTGCTTCTGATACTTCTAATAGTCTAATGTGCATACGCCTCTAATATTTTTAATCACCTAATATATATTCCTGATGCTCTTAAATAATCTAATATATGCTCCTTATATACTTAATCGTCTAATGTATGACGATCGAAAAGACCAATGGGTACAAGTGACATTTTTTCCGAAATTGAGTTATGCACAGGGATTGCTTCTATGCACGCTCATTTATTTGGTGGCAAAAGGATATAAACGAATTCGGAACGTGTGCTGAGATATACAATCAAATTATTCGATATCTTCCTAATACATGTAGGAACAAAGTCAACTTCGAACGCGCTTTTCTTGAAATCGCCGCAAAGTCACTTGTACCCATTAGCCTTTTCAGTCGTCATATGATCACGAAGCTCTTAAATCATCTAATATTTGCTCATAATACACTTAATCATCTTATATGCACGTGATTTTAATACACTTAATCATCTAATCACTAATGTGTATACTCATAATCGCTTAAATTTGAATTCCGAATAACGATTTTCATAATGAGTTATCAATTGAAGATCTTAATTATGAGGATGTTGTTATAAAATGCATTATTTTTATGACAAAAAAATATGATAAAATCATATGAAAGGAGAGAATTTCGAAATGTGAACAATCGAGCGCGCATCGGACCGTTTAATGCGTTACGACAAGCGCTTTTGTACGAAAGCTATTAACTTACTACCGTTCTTTTGATGTTATAACAATGCATAAGCATACATTAATATATGATATTATATTAAATTCATATCAGCAGATAAAATCAAGTCCATTGCGGTCGACGAAACCGGTGAACGTTCGAGACATTTCGTGTCTCGATAATAATTATCGTGTTGACGAGTTGATATCCTTCTGGTTCTGATTTAAAATTATCGATCGATAACAAATACAGATTAACCAGTATATAATATCAAAAGAATTGAAAGCAATCATAAATTCAATATTATAGTTCGTTAAGCATTATCTTCATAATGTGTACAGACTTATCAGAGCAACAGGTAACTTAAAATAAATTAGTAGATTAATAATAATAAATACATGTTAAATGATCGAAAATTGCAAATAATATTGCAATTGTCAACTGTGCAATAAAATCTGCGATCATTTGTGCAACATTTTGACAGGTCATTTTAAGTCTGTTTACAGGACGTCATTGTACAAAAATGTCATAAAATGCTATTTAATCGAACTGCATTCAAACAATTTAATTATAGAAAATGTTTTAAATTAAATTTTACGCCATTTTAGTAGTGACTGATTCGTTGCAATACTGCGTTTACGAAAATAGTGCAAACACAATTTTTGCAATGTGCAATGTTGCTCTTGTTGTATGTCATCTAGATCTTATTTTATTTTTTCATGTTATGTTGAATCCAATTAGATTTGGATACGTTTGAAGTCATGCGAACTTAAGTTTTACTTAGGGCCAGTCTTTTCACCTCTGGTTTGAGAATAAAACTATCAACTGTCAAAATCTGGGGGAAAGAGATAGTTGTATGTATTGTTGTATGAACTATCTGTCTTTTTCAGCGGCTGTTTTGACAGCTCATATTTGAGGGAGTGCGTTTAGTTTAAATTCATTTTATTCCCGAACCAAAGGTGAAAAGAGCAGCCTTTAGTAGATTCTGAGTTTAAATTTGAATTTCGGCGTATTTTTTCAGTTTAATTTTTGAAAAATGGATAAAAAAAAGGCATTTAGCATAACTCTGAACATACGTCGGTCGGATTTTCCACTGACTAGACATTATTTGATATTCATGAAACATGATTATCCCGGTTTGAAACCGGGCAGGGGCGTAATGAGATTCTGCGAGCGGTAACAGACGCGCCATAATTCGCTGTCACACCGTACCATTATGTGTATGTGGGTACAGTATAACACATTTTACGGCTATCCGTGAACGGCAATTAACGGCATGATGATATAATTGATGACGGATGCATTAGCGATTTATGTTTCCTGCGTCAGAAGCGATGAGGTTTCATGCCCCGATTGAAAAATTGACGTGTGACTTGTCACTGTGCTCTGATTAGGCATTTTTTTTCGTCTTGGGTGAAAAGGCCGAAGGGTACAAGTGATTTTGAGAAGAGTGAGCTCGAAGTTGAGTATGTATGTATTAGGAGGAGGTCGAGTGATTTGATGGTATATCTAGGTACGCGTTCCAAGTTCAATATATGAACATACATAGAAGCGATTCCTGTACATAACTCAATTTCGACAAAAATGTCACTTGTACCTCTTGGCCTTTTCTATCATATGAAGAGTGAATAGCACAAAGGGTGCAAGTGACCTTTTTTTTCAAAATCGAGTAGAGTATCGAAAATGGTTATGTATCATATCATGTATAGAACCATATTCTGGACTTAGCTCAATTTCGATAAAAATGGTTATTTGTACCCTTTATGCTATTCACTTTTTATGAATACCAATTTATATTTAAAAATAGACAATTATGCTGAAATATTATGAATTTGAAGAGGAAAACGCAAGTTTTTTGCCAACTATTTCTATTCTTATTCAACTTAGATAATTACTTCACAATTCATACAATTATTCGTTGATGCTCGACGGGCTGTACTCTGCTTACATTATTTTCAACATATGTGTGATGAAAAGACAAACATGACGGTTGAAAATAGGTGCCACTCTCTCTGTGAGCGAAGTTCAAACGAGCGCCCACGAAACTGGGTACAAAACGCATAACGTGTCGCGTCAAACGAGCTACTGCATCTCAAGTGCATCTTGTGCACTCGTCGTTGCATCTCAGGGACGAAATATCACATTATTATTCATTTTATATTTTTAATATTTCTTTAATAATAAGCTAAATTCACATTAGAGCACAGAATTAATTAAAATTGCCTCTGAAGAAAATTTATGATTCTGTGGTTGAACTTTTGTTTGTATTCATCATAATTATTCAGGCAAGATGATGAATGAAAAGGTCTAGGGGTACAAAATGACATTTTTGCCGAAATTGAGTTATGTGCAGGAATCGCTTCTATATATTTGGTGGTAAAAGGATATCAACGAACTTGGAACGAATGCAAAGATATATCATCAAATCACTCGACCCCCTCCTAATACATGTAAGAACATGTTCAACTTTGAGTGCGCTTTTTTTGAAATCACTTGTACTCTATTACCTTTTCAGTCGTCATATCATGTATAAAAATTTAAAACTACCAGATATTTTTACTTTTTTTTTTCAAAGTGGAGTTAATCAGTTGTGGATTGTGTGGGTAAATTGAAAAATGGAGTTTCAGTGATTTTCTTATTTCAGCCCTGCACTTTTTGAGACGACAGCCTTTCAGTGAGTGCAGAAGGCTGACATCGCACCTTCAAAAGAAGGCAAAGACGCCGCGAAAACGCTTCGGGGACACTAACGAGTCACAACCCGTGTGACTCGAGCTGATCCGCACCGTGACATCGTTGAATTATTAAAAGCTCCAACCAACAAGCGAAAGCCGCAACGCAAGAGGCCAAGGGGTGCAAGTAACATTTTTGACGAAATTGAGTTATGTACAGGAATCGCTTCTACATATATTTGGTGGCAAAATGATATAAACGTACTTGGAACGTGTACCAAGATATACATATAATCAAATTACTCGATCGCTTCGTAATACATGTAAGTACATGTTCTACTTTATGTGCGCTTTTCTCGAAATCACCGAGAAGACACTTGTATCCATTGGCTTTTTCAGTCGTCGTATGTATATTCACACATAGTAAATACACTGTTGATTTGAATTCTAGACACTTTTCTCAATAAATTTGAGATATTTTGTATTATTTTGTAAAATTTGTGCTAAATGGGTTTATATTTTCATTTATAATTTAAAAAGGGATTTATAAGTTAGTTAATATTGCATTTGGGTTCGATATTTAGAAAGGTTTTTGAATAAAAAATCAATTAAATGAAAATATTACTCGGAAAATATCGTTATGCAACAATTTTCTCATTATATAAAAATAATATTTTATTATGAACTGTGTCTTAAAGAATCGAAGCAATATATAAAAACTTGAGTTTCCCAAATAAATTTTAATATCATACACCCCGATAATAATCTATTCCGAGTAATGACTTCATTTTATCGAATTTTTCCATAGAATTCATTCCAAATTTTTGCGTCAAATGCATTTTTAAAAACCACACTTGATGATTCTTCAAATTATAAATAAATTAACAAAACAATTTAATTATTTTTTTTTCAAAAAAATTTTTCCAAAGTGTCCATAATTTTTCACAGCACTGTATGGATTTCGATAACTCCAAAAGTCAAAATTTTCAACAAATTACTAAATAATCATTTCATAACAAATTACACTAATCGAAATAAAACCACCTAAATCAGAAACAACCCCAAAACGACATCACCTTTCACCCAATTCTCCCCACCAAAAAAAAAAAACCAAACGACCTCAAACCTCAAACCAAACCACCTTCGAGCCCAAATTGAACCAAATTCAAATTCAAACATATTAAAAAAAAAATAACCACCAGCATAAAAAGATATAAACGTACGTCGGTAATATAATAAATACCGGTTACCGTTATTCGGCTACCGGGTGCCGCGTAACGCCTCGGCCGTAAAACATAAAGTGCGGCGATAAGGCACTCGCCAAAAGCGGATATGGAAGATGCGTATCTGAGTCGGAAAAAAGGGGGTGCCATCCCTCCCCACAGTTTGGGAAATGAGGGGGTGCCACCCACCCACAGTTTGGGAAATAAGCCGTCGACTTTATTGGACTCTTCGGGCGGGCATAAAGCCATTTAAACGTTTTCACGTGCGAGGATATTTTCGCCATCAAAGCCTCTAGAATATAGCTTTCGATAAAATAGTTTCAGAGTTGCCCTTTTGCGAGATGTTCTCTCGTATGATGCGGTTTTTCATATGGCAAGCTTTTATAAAAATCGTTTCGTTGAATTTTCAATATGTTGGAAATTGTTGGGGGGTTGGTTGTTACGGAAGTTGCTGGGGTAGGTTGTTCCGATTCAATTTTTTTCTCGTGCACTTTCATGTATTTTTACTTAAATTAAAAGAAATAATATGATATTAAACATTTTCCTAAAATTTCAATATGTGGTAGTGTTGGGGATGGTTGTTAAGGAAGTTGCTGGGGTAAGTTGTTCCGATTCAATTTTTTCTCGTGCACTTAAATGTATTTTTACTTAAATTAAAAGTCATATGTTTTTATATTAAACGTTTTCGTATAATTTCAATATGTGGGAGAGTGTTGGGGGATGGTTGTTACCGATGTTACTGGGGTAAGTTGTTCCGATTCAATTTTTTTTTCGTGCACTTTCATGTATTTTTACTTGAATTAAAAGCAGTAATATGTTTTTATATTAAACATTTTCGTAAAATTTCAATATGTGGGAGAGTGCTGGGGATGGTTGTTATGGAAGTTACTGGGGTAAGTTGTTCCGATTCAATTTTTTCTCGTGTACTTACATGTATTTTTACTTGAATTAAAAGATAATAATATGTTTTTATATTTAACATTTTAGGAACAAAATGGCGAAAAAAAGGAATTGTGTGAAAAAACTAATTCCTTCATTTATGAACTATCGAAAATTCACGGCAGTGACAACAAAGAGACGGGTTTATATACAGTTCAAAACAATCATAGATACATTTCAACATCAAATATTTTTGATTATAAAATTTTCAGCACACATAATCTTTCGATAATAGAAATAAAAAAATGCATACTTTCATTTAAGAAAGTCATACAAAACGAGTCATATTTTTTTTATTATTCTTTTAAACACATAAATAGATATATTAATGCTATTCATATAAATAATACTTAAAATTACATGCATTTAATTTATAATTGATTTGAAATAGAAATCCGTTGACATTCAACAGGCTATACATTTGATTATTACAGAAGTATTCCATGTAGGAGGTATACATTTTCATACATTTCTTTATGATGCGCATACATTTTTCGATATTTTCAGAACAGTATCGCAACAAAGATAGCATACAAAACTGCTATGAATATTTTCAAAGCTTTCACGTTATAATAAAGGCTGTTATTAAAGGTGTTACGGCCGCGATAAACGCGCGTTTTTTACTCGCGAACATTTTGGCGCACAAAACGCAATTTAATAATATTTCCAAATATTCATAACTTGCAAAAAAATATGTATAAAATGGAAGAAAAAAAATCAAAATTAAACTCGTCATTATTCCGTCGGTTAATTTCGAGCTTTTCATATTCGAACGACGCGAGAACAATTCGATGTCAAAATTACAAAATGGCGGCGAAAACTCGTTGATTAACTTTTTAATTAATTTCCGCCGAAACAATTTGTTTGCGCTGCATACGAATTCGTATAGATAGAGTTTAACGAAAATTCTATCGTTAATCTGAATTTTGAATAATTTGTCAAATTTTTGTTCGTTCCGTGATAGCCTTTGGCGAAATGTCCGTTTTTGACGTGAAATTTTAAAGACTAAATTCGATTCAAATTAGATCGAGATTGAATATTGAATGAATAAAATTTTGAAAATTTGAAAGATTCGTTTTGGATATTGTGGAAAACACAAATCATAATATTCTTTGAACGGAAAAATAATTGACTAGTGAAAAGGTCAAGGAATATTACCGAAATTGAGTTAAGTACAGGAATCGCTTCTATGTAAACTCATACATTTCGTGGCAAAAGGATATAAACGAACTTGGAATGTGTACCTCGATACATCATCAAATCACTCGACCTCCTCCCAATATACATATGCAGATACATGCTCAACTTTGAGCTTTTCTTTTTTTTTGAGCAACTTTTCTCGAAATCACTTTTATCCTAAGCCTTTTCAGTCATCAATTGTGAACTGTATTATTTTATATCATAGTCGATCCTGTTGCGTGTGTAGTCAATGCACGATTTATTGTCGATTTTTTGAATATTTTTTTATCGAATTAAAAAGCAGTCCTTCTCAAGCTGTGGGTTGAACGCACCTGCAAGTAGTCGACGTGTGAACGCGTGTAAACACATTGAAGTATTTGCGTTTCCATTAGCCGGCTACCGGGCTTCACAACTCGCACGGTTGGATTCTGTACACACACACGTGTATGCACTTTTACAACACGAAAAATATTCAATTTATTTGTACACTTATTAAATTACAAAAATGACTGACGATATTATAAAAAAAAAAAAAATTCAAAGCACGATTTTTTTCAATACATTAATGTTATAATTGTCAATATTTGAATTAGATATTAGATTAACTCCAATATTTGATTTAAAAAGTGTTAATTAAGCACGTTACAAAACAGTTCCTAAAAATAGATCTCCTATCTCATGCAATGGATTCGATCGATTTTCTTTCCAATTCATTAATATTATACTTGTCAATATTTGAATTATGATTAATTATGATTAATTATGATTATTTGAAATAAGATTTTATGGTCTGATAAGTTCTTTCAAATATTTGATCATTTTAGGGTCGGTTTTTTCACCTCTGGTTTGAGAATAAAACGAATTTAAACTACCCGTAATCCCTCTAACTATGAACTGCCAAAATCTGGGAGAAAGAGATAGATTTGTGTATTGTTGTATGGATTGTAGTACGTCTATCTGGATGAATTGAAGGAATTGGAGAGAGCACGTGTAGTTTAAATTCATTTTAATTTCAAACCAGATGTGAAAATTCCAGCCCTTAACAGTTTGAAAATAGTTCATGGAGATGGATTTCTATGTATTGATTTAATTCTATCAAATCACTACGTTTTGTGCATTGATATCTCTTCAAATATTCTAGCCCTATCGACTACTTCTTCAATTGAAAATGAATGATTGATAAATTCAAAAAATATGTATCAGTACCTATAAAATTAAATAAATAAATAAAATATCGAGCTAAACTTGGGCTCGTTTTTCTGCAGCACTCTGCACACCTTTCTCGTGAAGCACACGTGCACTTCGCGTTTTTCCCGAGATGCAATTTGCAATGCATGCGATGCGATGATATTGCGCATATGAATAAGTAAAAAATTTGAAACGTGCACGTTTCGCGCGCTTTCCGCGAAGGCCACCCGAGACGACACCTGGAGGACGCAAATGGCACTACATGCATACATAAATTACATCATATACGATATACGAACGTATTTTCCTTTATTAAATGCACTTTTGTTCGAAAGTCGCGTCTAAACTTCAGAGCTGTCCAAGACTTTTCGTTCGAATGCAATATTAACACAAAACATTCTTATCGACTGAAAATAGAGTAGTGATATGAAACGTTTGTGCATGACATGGTGTTCAGTGTCTTCGTGATGCTGGTCGTGAGTTTTTTGATTTGAAAAAAATGTGTCGATTTATAATCGAAAGTCTGATTAGAAAGATTTTTGCATCGTTAAATTTAAGATTTCACGAACTACAGGATGTCTATCGTTTGACAGCTCTCCAAGGTGCCTTTCCGTAGCTCATCCATAGCAAATATCATATATTGCCTACGCAAGCAACAAGATTTACTGGAAATACTATACAACATTTAACAATCGGTCTCAGATCCGGTAAATCAATTGACTAGAAGACAATATATGCTGCTGTTATGTCAATTGATCTACCGGCACTTAAAGTCCAAAAGTCTCATACATTCAAAATTCAAACTGAACTCTCAATAGTTTTTCTCCATGAATTTTACACTCCTGATTTCAAAATACAATCGTACCAACAAAATACAGGACATACCTATTCCTCACGGTGGACATAATCTGAAGGCAGTCGAGTGTCAAACGCTCATATTCACAGGTAGCGCTGTTCAAACACACTCTCTCTTGGCTACCGCACTTAAGCGTCCGAAGACCACGGCTTCTCAAACATGTGAACGATGCTCAAACCGTGTGCAAACAACCAACGGGAAGACGTCAATCCGAGGAGACAATCTCGAGCACCACTCGACCAAGACACGGCCACGCCACAAAACCCCTTTCACACAAATCGACTTTTGACATCGTTTCAATTAAAATTTAACGTACTTAATATGATTGCAAATACTGGGATATTTGCAGTCGCTTCTTCGTTGTACTGACTGCAAATATCTCAGTATTTGCAGTTGTGAGCATCCCAGAATTCGTAGTCGTATCAACTATGAATATCCCAGTATTTGCAGTCGCATCCCCGTCGCGTCGTACTGACTGCAAATATCTCATTACTTGCAGTCGTATCAACTGCGAACATCCCAGAATTTGTAGTCGTATCAACTATGAACATCCCAGTATTAACACATAGCCAAATTCTTTATGATTTACAATTATATTTGACTTGAACGTGAGAGGATCAAAAAAATGAATTTTCTATAACTGCAGTGTATCAAATTCTCGAAATGATTTCCATTTGACAATTAGAAAAGAAGAAGTGGAGGTAAGAGGTATTTTTAAGAGTTTTCTCTAGAGTCTAGAACTGAAACTTAAGAAGTTTAATTTCTAGCTCTCAGTTATTTCATGGTCATTGTTTTAATTGGTCTCATATTGACGTTTAGAGAAAATTTCATGCTTAAACGTGCGAATCTATTTTGGTCTAACGAAAAAAATATAGCACGTTAATTTATTCTAATTCTTGAATAAAATATAAGTTATTTTATGATATGGATTTGCAAAATGATAAAATGAAAGTTTATATGTAATATATAAACGGGCACGACAGAATTATACGCAGTCTCACGATATGAGTGCATCTCGTTGGTGGTCCGCGATGCTTCGGTTGCACTTTGCAGGTGCACAGCAGAATATTGCGGTTTCCGTCTTCGACTCAATTCTATAGCCTTCGAATGCTGTATCCATCACGATTGATATACGAAATGGCTTCTGCCTTGGATATTTGCAATACTATAATACATATAACGGCTTCCCAATCTTTAAAAGTCCGAAATACTTCATATAAAACACTTTTTAATGTAGATATCTAAAAAAATAAACTATGACTAGAGATAGCTAAAAAAATATAGAAAATTGCATTTTTGTTCTTTACCATTATTTAAAAACTAACTTTACATATCTTCCGAGTTTCAAAAAAATCAGCAAACTTAAGTTCAAATTCACTATTCATCAGCATAACTTTATCAAATCTATACTGAACCAATTCAAATCATTAAATTATTGTGGAAATTCACAAAAGTTATAGTTGGAAAAATCTGAAATAGTCTATAGTTTATTTCAGATATTAGAAAAACGATTCCTTTTATTGCTTTCACATTGGAAAAGCAATGAGTAAAAATCATTGAAAACCGTTTATGGTGCCAGTTTTGAGCAGAAATTTTCCATTTTCCATTTCCATGGCGGCATTTGAAAGAAATTGTCGTTCTAAAAACAGTGTTCTTAGCATAGCTTTTAGTACTGACTCGTAGAAAAGATTTTCAGCTATAAATTTTTCACACAGTGATTTGAAACATACTTCCATAATAAGAAATGACAACCACAAAAGAAGCTCTCCATCGACATGTATGACTCTGATCATTATTGATCTCCGAGCATTATGGATCTGGATTCTATACATTATTGTCCATCTTCTAATTAAACACAGAGTTTCTTCAATCCTCTCAATTTAAACCTGCAACTACATCTAAATTGAGAGCCTCTGACTGTCATTTCGCATGATGCAGTCAAAAGTGACTCCTCTGAATTGACTCAAACCAACTAAACTCTCAAATTTTGCACTGGATTTCTCCAACTCTCTCAATCGTCTCAAAACCCACAATTACATCTAGATTGAGAACCTCTGTCAGTCCTTTTGCATGACGCAGTCAAAAGTGACTCAACTGAACTGATTCAAACCGACTGAACTCGACTCTCAAATTTCGCACAGATCTCCTCCAACCCCTCAATCATCTCAGAGCCTGCAAATACATATAAATTGAGAGCCTCTGACTGTCCTTTCGCATGACACAGTCAAAAGTGACTCGTCTGAACCGATTCAAACCGACTAAAGTCGACTCTCAAATTTCGCCCTGCACTTCTCCAACCCTCTCAATCGTCTCTGAACCTGCAATTAGACAGAGATTGAGAGCCCCTGGCTGTCCTTTCGCATAATGCAGTCAAGTCTTGAGTCAGCGGAGACAACACAATGGGAGCCAGTGGCACGAGCAGTCATTACTTATCCGAGCAAACACTCGAGATGACCGGACTCGTTCGCTCTCTATCAACGCTGTTTGCGTTATAAACGAGTGTGTGCGCAACGTTTGAGAGCCATCGGTTTGGCGTCTTCATCTTCAGCCACGGACGACTTGACCTTTTTCGTCGCTGGTATCCAAAATGGATGCTCGAAATTGAATCTGGATTCAAAAATCTAGATGCTAGATTTCAGTTTAAGAGTCTAGATTTTAAATTCCCGAATATATGTATGTCAACGGTTGATTTAGGAATTTGAGGATTATATGTGACGTTTGAAAAGATCAAGGGGTACAAATTATATCACAGTGATTTCGATAAAAGCGTACTCAAAGTTGAGCATTCACCTAAATGTATTGATGTAATGTGATGTAATGATTTGATGATACACTCGTATATCGATACACGTTACAAATTCGTTTATATCTTTTTGCCACCAAATATATGAGCGTACGTAGAATCGATTCTTTACATAACTCAATTTAGGCAAAAATGTAACTTGTACCCCTTGGCCTTTTCAGTCGTCATTTAAGTTCTCAAAAATCTAGAATTTAGATTCCTTGGCAACCCATTACTTATGGGTCACTTAATGAATCATTTGATGATCTTACAAAACAAAATGGTATTTGCACAATTCGGACAGGTCATTTGAAATTTTATCACGTTGCCAATGATTTTAAGGTCTTGAATTAGATGATTTAATGAATTTGATAATTTTACAAAACAAACTGATATGAAAAGAACTCAAATGAGTCATTTTTAATAACCTACATATTCATTTGAACAGTGGAAAATAGATTAAAACGAACTTTGAAGTTCTAAAGACATCAGTAGCTTATGATCCACAAATCATCGAGTGGATTTTTTGATAATTTCAAATAATACATTTGCGTTTTTTTTAAATTATCATACTTAACACAGAATTTCAGATATAAACTCTAGATTTTTATACAATATATGATCCACTGGCAACCAATAAAATTATTTAATCACTCGAGCTTAGAATCAAAATCGAAATTAAACAAACCCACTTTTCCCAAAGTAAATTTAAAACATGTACATTTTCTCAAAAGTCCAATTTTGACAATTTTAACCTACATCAAGGTTCAAACTAGAGTTTCCATCCTTTTTCGACCTCGTCAAGTGAAAACTGCATTTTTTCGCAATGCACTTTTTGCACAATCTGACGTCTGAATTCGTCAATAAATCTTGACCGTTTGACGTTGACATAGCGAATGACACACATGCATCGGATATCTGGTGCACCATGTAAGGGAAGAATGCATAATCTTTATATCAAGTACGGTTGGTGCATTGAAAAAATCAAACGGATGTCTATTGCTTTAAAAAGTTAAGACAGTTTGATTGCGCAGACGTGATTGGAATTAATATAAACGCGTTTGAAGAATTTCTGTTTAGAATGTTTCGAGAAAGTGATGTTTGATTGTGAGTTTCATCTCGACTTTTCTTTGTGCATAATCAGTATTGCTATTGTGAAAATAAGTTCGAATTTTGTATAAAGATTAATTCGCGTTGAATTAGGAATGTTTATTCTTGATTTTTTTAATTAGAAAGAAAGTTTTAAGTGAAGGAAAAGATATAAGGGCTATATCTTATGAAAGATTAAGAATAAAAGGGTCAGACCCACATGTGTCATATTGCTTTTCGATTAACATACCAACAAGGTGTCATGTAATATTTACTACACATAATTACTAACACGGTAAATTCGATTTCATGTACCTCTAAGAAACTGAAAATTCATTTACATATGCATTTATTCGGTAAAGTGTTGAATTAAGTAATTAATCCATTTGCAATTATTCTACCACCATCTTTATTCGATTTATGACACGTTTCCATTAGACGCGTGACATTTTCCTAAATTAACATAACCCTCATTTTAATTCGATTTAAGTCACACGTTTTTATCATCTTGCGTCCAGTGACATGAAAATATAGCGAATTAAGTATAGGGGAATTGTAGCACTACGATTCCAGTCGTTAAAAAGCAATCGAGATGATTCGTAGCACTACGATTCATCCCACTTTTGACATACCAACAGATATATAATTTCTCATTTGTACATACATAAGTACTGCATGAATCGTATATAGGATCTAAGATAATTAACCCAACGAATTTTGGTACAATGATATTTGGTCCAAATCATATGATATTTCATTCAAGCAATTATCCATTCTATGACAATACGCACAAACAATCATTATTACTATGAAAATATGTTCAAGAAAAGTCCTAATTAGGTCGAAATGAAAGTTTACCAAGGGGAGCCGTAGCACTACGATTTCTACATCGACCGAGGTGAATCGTAGCACTGCGATTCCCACTTTTGACATCCCAAAAGATATCTCATTTCTCATTTGTCAGTACATAAGTACAGTAAATGATAAATCGCATATAGGATATACAACATTTCAGTCAATGAATTTTTGTACAATGATATTTGGGCCAAACCATATGGGTCATGAACAAAATTTCGTTCAAGTGACTATAAAGCCAACGATATTTCATCCAAACGACTATTGATACTAATATTCAAGAAAAGTCCTAATTAGGTCGAAACGAAGGATTTCCAAGAGGAGTCGTAGCACTACGATTCCTGCACCGACCGATGTGAACCGTAGCACTACGACTCCCGCTCTTTAACGTCCCATCAGAGGCCCACTTTCTCAATGTGCCAGGTACACGAGTGCGATACACAGCGTGCATGCGCTTTTCTGATTTACGACCGCCATTTGCATGTATGCAAATGGCGCCCGGGTCGTAAACGCGTTGCGAAAGACGACGTCCGTTGCGATTATCCGATCGATACGACCGTATAATTGACGGGCTCCTTTCGCGTCCGACGTTTTAACGGCTCGTAATTGCGAGAATTAATTCATAAATCGAGGCCCCCCTGTACATGCTTGTGTGCGGCTGCATTGCGCGTGATTTATGGGATTGTATGTATTGCGGCCGTTTGTATTGAGTCGTTTTTGATTTATGGTGTTTCGTATAAAAATACGTATATGGAATATTTTTGAGTTAGTGTACGGAAATTTATCGATTTGTTAAGTTTTTTGTTCACATTTAAGTATACGTACAACCTGTTGAGTGTCATATTCATGATATAATATGTGTCTTAATAAGGTATGTATGCAACTATCTCAACAAATTATAGAGTGAGATGAATTCAAATCTTTATTTGATTTCCGTTAATTTAACACTTTGATGGCCGGTGACCTTTTACCTTTACTAAAAAATTTGAAGTGTGATTCCAGATACTTGATCAGACAAATAAAATTGATGTTGCTATATAAACCTAGTGAAAATACTGGGTTATATGTACTCGAATTAAGTGTATGCGGCCAAGAGGGTAATATATTTGCCCTTTAAGTTAGATTATCTTTAGCAAATCATTTTTTATGTTTTCTATCATAAACATTTTTCTATTAAAATTGATTTTTTTTATCTTAAATTTCAATTTGAAAAAAATAATTTATCTGCCTATTAAATGTATTTGTTTATCAAGCTATTTTTTATCTGCAAAATCAGTATTTCTATGCCAATATTTCATCAGATTCCTATTATCGCTGAATTTTTTTTAATTATTTTCCCTCACACTTTTCAAAACGTTAAATTTTTCACAGCTCTCTCATTTGAGAAGCTGCGATTTGGAATGCGAAACGTCCGTTTTGGCCATAAAGCTGGCGTGCGCGTGATTTAGATGCCGGCCGATAGAACGGAATGGCACACGAAATTACCCGTACATGGAGATATTAAAAATGTGTAAGAGGAAGTCAGAAACGTCAATATATTTCAGGGATGAAATGGTGTGTAACACCTACTAGCTTCCGTCGCCAGATACCGACGACTCCACCCCTGATTCATACACCCATGACTCTAAAACTTTTTATATAATTTTCTCCAAAGTGAGACACTCGAGTTAGAAATGAAAATTCGACTCAAAATTACTGTTTTTTTTTTCATCAAATTCGAGTTAATTTACTTTTGTTAATCAGTCAGAAAGATATTCAACAGGTCTAGTTAGGTTAAGTTAGGTTAGGTTGGATCATAATTTAAATTAAATTAGATTTCGTTCAATTTTTCGTACTAAGCTAGATTTAGTTTGAGTCACAATTTAGTTTCACTTGAGTTATGCTGATTGGATAATAAATAGGTATACATCTACTATTTTTACTTTATAAAAGAATTTACTTCAATTAATTAAGACATTGATGTAAGTCTACCTTCTTTGTATCAAAAAAAATCAAAACCTTTTTATTCAATAGATACGATAACTGTACATAACTAACTACACCCAACTCTCGTTTTACACGGTTAATAGGGACCAGCAAAAACCGTGTAAGAAAATATACATTTTTTATTGCGCGATATTCATTATATAGTTCAAACAAACCGTGTTAAACCAAATAAATCGTGTAAAAAAAATATTTTTTTCATTTTTTCAAACCGTGTTATTTTGAAACCGTGTAAAACGAGATTTGGGTGTATCCACAAATACATGTACATCATCTGCTACAGTCACAATTTTTTTTTCAATAAAAAATTAGTTATTTAATGGGAACACATTTTGAGAGCCTATGGTCGAACGCAGGGGCGTCGGGGTCCCGTTTTTAATTTATCGGCCCCTAAATCACTTTATATTGGCCGCGATATGGCACGGGCGCAGTTCGACCGCGACCCTCCCCCTTTGAACACCCCTGGTCGGCCCGGCACATAAAAATCACACACAACTTCGATGCATTCGCGTCAATAAAATAAAAACATAAAACTGCAGCCATATTTCTTAATCTTACTTTTACTACATCCGACATATATTTTTTTTCACATAAAATTTTATGTCCCTCGCGCGAAACTTTTCCTTTGAACGCAATCCACTTTAGTGCCTATGAGTAAATATTAAATTTTCAACATCACATTCGAATATTTTCTAGATCTAAATTTTTTTTTATATGTATGCTTGTTTCTAATTTTCTTGATTTTCTCAATTAATCTGGCAGAATCTGAATTAAGCTTCAAGGGAACACCGAAATTCGACATGACATGCACAAATGCTTTATAAAACTACACTAAAGTTTGGTTTATTTAAAAAAAATGATAAAAATACATATTTCGAAAATATTTCGCTTCTGGCTGCTGATTGGTTTCGAATTCTGGTCGCCAAAGGGTTAAAACCAATATAAGGCTTTCGCGGCCATATCGAGACTAATGGCACAAAGCGAACCGTCCGATGGCCGAAACGAAAAAAGGGAAAAAAAATGAAAATGAAAATAAAACGAGAGCCCCAAGCGAGCAACGACAATAACAGATAAATCAAAGGCAAATTGAATTACGAATCGTGGATGACAACCGACTGGTAAAAATGAATGCATAAGTTATATTCGCATGACTGTTCTGTATATGCGTATGAAAAAAGCATTTTTAGGTCAAAGAAGTGTTAAATTATAAATTTATTCAAAATTTTGTCTTATAATTTACATCAAAATTATTTTTGAATTTATTTAAATAAAAAAATAGATTTGAATATAAAAATCGTGTAGCGAAAATATTCAAAAATTCATTGTAGCTTGAGTTTCATTAATTCATATGAAACTTATTTCATACATATGTACCAACATATGACTTGATAAATATATGTAAACTAAATACTAAAATATAATTTATTGTGATAGTGCATTCGAAAACATTATTATTCACAGACAGATATACAAATTATACGTATTTATATAAATAAAAAAAAAACTATTAATCAATTCAAATTATCAGAACCGCCCCTGGAATTCGCGCGCCACAAAGGCGCGTTTTAATTACGACCTCAGTCAAAATTGCACAGAGGCGTACCGAGGCAAAGAGCCTGGGGCTTTCCCAAAAAAAAAAAAAAAATTATCATCCAATTTATGTGTTTGTATTTTTTCCGCCAATTTTCCGAACAAATGGCGTCGCGTGCGAAACGCAAAAATAATATTATAAAGCTCGCGCATATCGAAAGAGCACAATGGGGCCAATTGAATATTGGCGATTTGGAAAACGAGCCGATCGTATATCAGCCTAAGGGTGAAGACGTTTTTTTCATACTGTCCGACAATAGACGATGAAAACTGAACTACCTCGGGGTGCGTTTATACATATTTTCATTGTGATTCGCGTTTTTTATTCAGCAGATGTTATAGACGGGCACGCGATTTTATTGCGGTTCGAATTTGTTTTATTTCAGATCGAAATTTCATTAAAAAACATATTTTACACCTTTAATAAAAGATAAAATCATAAAATTATTCACATTATAACTTACGGGTCATAAGTTGTCGATACATTCAGTGGCTACAATTTTTCATACGATTCAGCAAATTAAAGATTTTCCGATCGAATTTAGTTCAAATTCGAAAAAAGCATATCAGACTCCGACTAATTTCCAATAATCGATTTTCCGCAAAATTTTCAACGCAACGTTTGTTTAAACGGAACCGTTGAAATTTTCAATTAACCGTTGATAATCGACAATGCGGCATTGTTTAATTTCGATTTTTGTGTTTATTTTTCGCCAAAAAGCGTATTTCCATCGATTTCTCGTCTAATCACAGATTTCTATTCGAAAATTCGTACAAAAATTCGATTTCACAGCTGCTTTAGAAAGTGTACTAGTGCATCAAAGTGCCTTGTTTATTTCCACTAAAGTGTTTCCATTGTGCATCCTTTGATCTCTTTCGGTAGTTTTTCGAAAAAAACAAAGAAAAAACACAAAGAACAGCCGCAATGCATGTTTCAAGTGAACAAAGGATTCATTCTGGAAAAAAAAAAAACACAATAAAAGGCAACAACGATAATAAGCATTTAAAATGGGAAGCGAAACCACAAAATTTAGTTGCCGGAAATTGGTGTTTGAGAACTCACAGCTTTTCACGTCCAGTTCTAACTACATGACAGGAAATACCATTTCCAAAGCTATAATTTAATTAATTTATATCAAATTTATTGAAGCTATATTCATATATTTTATAGAATGCAAGATAATTTTCATTTATCTGAAATGTAACTTAATCAAATCAAATATCAACAAAAAAGGATTCAGAATGACTTTATTAGTTGATTTAATTATGGCTCTAGGGACAAGAATAACATTCATTAATATCTTTGTTATTTTTTGAAATATTGGTGTTAGTTACACTTTTTCCATAATCACTAACCCCAACCGACCCAAAAAAAAATAGATCACTGAACTGAAAAGTGTTAAAATCGATATGGTCCTACATCAAATATTCAAAAATACAATTTAAACTTCAATTCAAACAAAATAATCGAATTATTAAAATTCGAAAAAAAAATAGAGCACCGGGCATCAAAGTGTTAAAATCGACACTCACCGACATCCAATATTTTAAAATACAATTTCAACTTCAATTCAAATAAAATAATCGAATTATTAAAATTCAAAAAAAAAATAGAGCCCCGGACATCAAAGTGTTAAAATCGAACATCATAAGAGCACAATCTCAACTTGGATTCGAACAGAACGAATCTATCCACATTCGAGAATGAAAAAAAAATTCCAAAAAAAAAATATATAAAGCATGTTCCACACACGCTAAACGCGCACATCGGACAACGTAATCGAACGGCCGCCAACAATGGCGGCGAAATTGGATTCGTGAACGAGCCGGCTGTGAAATTGCGATTTTCCACCGACGATGATTGTTTAGCTTTACTATCGGCGGCACTCAAACGGACGAGATGATTCGGCAATATTCCCAAAGGATGCCGACTTCTGAGAGACGAAAAAAAACGGTGAATTTACGCCTTTTTCTGATTTTTTTTTTTGCTTAAGTGTCCGGTTGTTTTTGTTTTGTTGATGCTGTTGTCGGCAACGAAGCGGATATAATCCGATGACAGGTTCGGAAGTTAAGCGGTGTTGAGAATCGCTTCGATCGGGGTTTGAGAAATTGGGGTTTTCTTTGAGAATTTTTGGGTATGTTGAAAAAATTATGTTATAGATTTGAGCGGTCATCAAAGTGTTAAAGAAGTTTTCAATATGTCATGCTTATTTTCGCTCAATTGTCAAAAATAATCAAGATGAACTTAACTTCAAAATTGGTACAAGTTTCATTACCTCTACGAAACGAAACGAAATTTTGAATATGACGACTGAAAAGGACAAAGAGTACAAGTCATTTCAAGAAAAGGTCGCTCAAAGTTGTATCACATGTATTAGAAGGAGGTCGAGTGATTCAATGATATATTTAGGCACACATTCCGAATTCGTTTTTACCCTTTTGCCACCAAATAAATGAGCGATTCCTGTGCATAACTCAATTTCGGCAAAAATTTCACTTGTACTCCTTAGCCTTTTCGATCGTCATATAGATTTTTCATTTTAAGTCAAATAATTTTCATTTGATATTCAATTGTTTTCTTTGATAGATATATTAAAAAAAAAGGTTGAACTTGAGATTTTAAAAATTATTCAAATTTAAAATAATTAAACTTTAAATGGAAAACTTGTATAATATAATATTTTAAACTTTCAATTGAACCAATCAATCATCACATTAGATCCACACGACAATCGAAAGCTAATTGGGAATTAGCCGCGGATCGGAATCAACTTTTTTGTCGATCGGATTTTCTTTTATCGATTTGACATTTCGAAGAGTGACATGTCTTTGACGTCTAAATGTGGACCCATTACTAATCTATACGCAGTTGTACCCAACCTATTACGATTTCGAATTTCGATTTTATCGAGATTACGACGTATTATGATCGAGACACGATTTTGACGTTTGGAAATCGAGAAAATTGACGAGATGCTGCATATGACTTATACAGTTGATTCTTGATTAAATAAACGTCTGATATATTTATTCATATAAAAAAATTTCTATCTGGACTCTATATTTTCTCAAATTATTCATCAAACATTTCAGATTTGTTATATTTGCATCTAGAAACGTTAATATATCATTTTGAAATATAACCAAATATAATATAAATATAATAAATATAACCAAATCAAAATCAAAATTTAGTATATTTAATGAAAATCGCGTTAAACAAATACTAATCATATCGAGGTTTTAGTGTACTTTAATAGCGTGGGTTTCACGTTTGATAGATTTGCGTTGCCGCTTTATTTATGGTTAGAACAGTCACTTTTGTCGCTTTTGTTGAAGTTGTTTAGAATTGATGTGTTGTTAAAATTGTGTGGGATGTTAAAATGTTAATTCGAACGAGATTTATGCGGTGATAATTAGATCAGAATGCGATTGTTACACTGAGCCAAAGATTTATTGAGTATTGCTCAAGATTTGATCGATTGAGTTTTACGATTAGTAATAAATATTTGAATTTCAATGATGTTTGAATTCATTCGTATAAAATGCGAATGCAATTAATATGCTTCGTATTACGCAATTTTACATTTTAACTAACATCTGTCAATACATATGTATATCGAAAATTAATTAGATATTTTTCTAAGGATAGAACTTATGTCAAGTTTAAATCGGGTTTGGTTATATTTAAAATAATAGCATATATCTGACTGAAAAATCACATATTCTAACGTCATTATATTAACATTTATCCGGGAATGATTCTTTTTTTCTTTAGTGAACTGCGCAATTTTCTTATGAAGTAATTAAAATCTTAAATGTAATTGAATGAATGATTAATATATTGATTATTAAAAAAATCTATAAATT
Organism: Cheumatopsyche charites; assembly: GCA_024721215.1. Taxonomy (NCBI): domain Eukaryota; kingdom Metazoa; phylum Arthropoda; class Insecta; order Trichoptera; family Hydropsychidae; genus Cheumatopsyche; species Cheumatopsyche charites. The sequence goes on along the minus strand of CM045577.1, from coordinate 827,465 downwards.
ATTCACAATTTTTTTTTATACGAAACCAAGAAAAATTAATTAACATGTTCATATAATACACAATACATTAAAACAAAATAAATCTAAATTGTCGATTTCTCAATTCGAACATAATTTACAACCAATATCCAACGTCTTCGTTTAATATCAATTAATAACCTCCTCCAAAACACATTATTTTTCCACATACATTTTTTTTAAACGCGGACCACAGTTTGATAGATTGACCCATTAGCCGAAACGCCGATCCGTCGAAAGGTGAGATCATCTCTTATAGTAAATAAATAAATAAAATACAGTAAAACCACGATTATATGGATATTTCAATATTGAAAAATAACACAAATTCACTGATTTTCATTATAATGAATTACATTCAATGCTTTTAATGATTTAATGCACAACATTGTTGATAATCTAACAAATTCTGAAACTTTTCAGACGTAACCCTTTAATAACTATAAGCTATACTTACATATATCATATTTTGTAATAACATAAGGAATGGTTAGATTTTGATGAAAAATAACTTATTGTTAAAATTATACGTGAATTATATTTATTTTGATTATCCGGATTATCTTCATTTCCATTTAGACCAGATAATCGAGGTTGTACTTTTCATTGTTAAAAAAAATAGTAATTCTCAGGCACGATCTTTCGAAAATCGGAATAGTGTTTCCCAAAGCGTGACGCGCGTGACTCTCAGCAATAAAGTTTGATTGATCGCTTGTAAAAGTGTGTTGCGCGCTACAGTAACACTTCCCTTACATAATGTCGGTAATAACTTGAGTAATAATGAGCTTAATGCGATTTTTTAGTATCACTAGTGATGATAGGGTCCGTTTGTAGTACGGTAGATCCCAAAATTAAACACCATTTAACTCAAATTAAATATAACTTAGTTGGAAATAAATGAAACGTTCATTTAAAAATGTAAATTATGTATTTCAAGTGTAACTTTCTTAATCGAATTATTTACTCAATGTGACTAATTGTAGCTGTTTTCTTTTCTTTTTTTTTCATTCATCTTTTCAATGTTGAATTTGATTGACAGACACGAAGAGATCATGACGTGACTTGACGCGTTAACGTGTGATTGACGTTGACGTGATATTCGTCAGTTGCGCAAACCGTATAATATTAAACTCGAATTATATGGTAGTTATGACGCATTAAATCGATCTCATTAGTATAATTATTCCGGTTGAGGATCAGCGTTCGATTTCGGATTTGATCGAAACGATCTTAAGTATAATATAAGGCGTGATTGGGTATTTAAATTGGTATCGAATCGATCGTAATAAACGTGGCCTTTGATGAGTTTTATCTTATATTTTATATAATGTAAATTTCATGAATGTACATGAATCACTTCTATACACGCTCATATATTTGGTGGCAAAAGGATATACACTCATCCCTCGATTTACGCGGTAGATACGTTCCTGGAGAAATCGCGTAAATAGAGACTTCAAGTTCATATAAATTAGGGAGATAGGTTCCAGAAAACGAGGTACGAAAGAGAATTTCATTAAGAAATTTTATAGATTTAATAGCTCGACAAATTTATAACATGTTTAAAGTTAAAAGTACACATAATTACATAATTATAATTTTATTATTTCGACTTTTCACTGCTATATTCTAATTCAAATTTGTTGAATCTGATGCAACACACGCGTTTGTGTGACGCGTGCCACAAAATATATAATTTTTTTTTTAAAAAATGTAATTTTTACTAACCGCGTAAAAGTGAAACTGCATAAAATGTGTACCGCATGAATCGAGGGATGAGTGCAAACAAACATTGAACGTGTACCTCGACATATCATCAAATCATTCGACCTCCTCCTAATACATCTTATACAACTTTGAGCGCACTTTTCTCGAAATCACTTGTACCCTTTGTCCTTTTCAGTCATCATATAAAACTGAGATTTAAAAAAAAAAACGTTACAAATTCAGATTTAGCACACATTCACGGTCCGTCGAAGGTTCGCATTCCTTCCGTCATCGGAATGACATTGTGCTACCCGCAAACGCACGGTAGCCCATATCATTTTAATCCGACCGGTCTTTGCCGGGTTTTTTTGCCTCACCCTGTCTCGTATCCAACGTATAACAGATAGCGTCAAATGTTCCGACACCCGACCAAGATGCCAGCCTACAAACGCCGACATATAAACTCTTTCCTTTTTTCTTTATTGCTGTTTCAGTTCAGTTTGGACTGTGGTGTTGTCAATTCTTTGAATTTTTTAAAATATCTGTATGTGACGTGTCGGAATTAGTGTTGATTTTATGCTGGATTCATATAATTTTGCAAAGACCGTTATAAACTCTTTCGTTTTTCGTTTATTGTTGTTTCAATTCAGTGCAATTTTTGCAAAGTGCAAAGTTCACTGAATTTTTTAAATAATTTTTATTTGCTATGTTGGGATTAGTGTATATTTTATCGAATTGAATCATTTTAATTATATCTACACACGAAGGTATACGATTTCTCTAACGATTTTCTGTCCAATTCGATTGTATGAAAGATCTACGAAATCCCCATACACAACGCTTCGTTCGATGTAGGGATTCTAATACTGATTTTGGATCAAATTTTTAATTTATTTTAAAGAAAAATCAAATTGATATTGTATTCACGAAAAATGCGATTTGTGATACTAGCTTAACTTTTGCGTATATAATTTAATTTTTATTCGTTTCCACAACCGCCAGTTGTCAAGATGTGCCATCATAACATATATTGCGGGAACGAAACGCCCCGGGACAGGTTGGGCTACCGGTTTTTGCCCGCCCTTGTACTTATCAAGAGGTGTAAAGCGCGATCCTTTCGAGCCTCATAAATTCATATCCTTTTATACACTTATCTCCTACACAATACGTACACGTGTGTAGTACATACCGGTTATTATTTCATACACACGTATGCCTCATACTAGCTAGCCGCTAGTACCAGACGTTTAAAATACGTTTCATAAACATTACCAAAATTAGACTTTTTACAACTAAAAAAACTATTGAGAGTTGAAACTTCATTTTTCAAAAATATTTCATGTTTATAATTACACTGTATTCCTACAGATTTTCATCAAAATCAGCGAAGGCCTTTTTGTATACATTCCTTGTTATTTAATTAAACCTACATACAGAGTATTCGTGCATTTAATTGAATTATTAAATTATTACATTGATAATGTAATTAAACACTAATGAGATGTAGTCTTATCGAATGCAACACTAATTGACAGTTTAATCAATCGCATAAAATGCATTTGTGCAATTATTTATGCATTCATCGATCATCTCATTTGGGTTTCAATTTTGATTTCCTCGCTCGTTCATATCATTTCGGAAAATTTATTTCGTTTTATCATTCGACGTTCTTTATTACGATTCGATAAATTTTAAAGCTCGATATATTTTATTAACAGGAATTTATCTCGACAGTTTTCGGTCGGTAATTGAGATTGCTCGCATTTAATTGCCTCAAACCAATAAAATTAATTATTCGACTCTAATTTAAATCGTTTATTCAAAATTTTCATAAGACACTGAAGAATATAAACAAACAGATAAATCTCCACGATTAATCGTTAACTCTTTAATTGAGACGGTTTCGATTAATTTCTACTTTGGAACCGTACACTTTTTCACTTCAAAGGATTCGATTAAATCGGCGCTTCCCAAACGGTCGCCCTTTGTTATCCGATCCAGCGTTATTAATAGCTGTCTGTTTTCGAATTAATTCGAAAGAGTTTTGTCCTTTGAATTCAGGAATTTTAAAGACGGTTTGAGGAATTCGTCGAGGGACGAGACCGCCGCGATTCTTTCGGGATTGTATTGTAATTTTCGGCTTTTCTTGTATTTATAAGAAAATTCTTCGGAATCTATCGCGGACACAAAGGAAAATTTTCTTCGTTTATTTTGCAGAATGAAAATGAACAGTTTAAGGAATTTTATGCAGTGTTTCAGATATGTATGAAAAAAAAAATAGGTTTAGTTCGAGGATGTGAGATTTTATTACCAAGAATATTGAGGTTACTTATAAAACAGAACGTTTGTATGAAATTTTAATTAATTTAGGTTATGATTTAGATGGTAAGACAAAGTGAGTTAGGTTTCGTTTCTGGTCGAATAAAATTGAGTATCAAGTGATTTTCATATTGGTTATTATAAATTTGAAAATTTAGAATGTTTTTCTAGAAAAGTATGGGACTTGTGTTCCCATGCAGTTGAGACAAACTCACATAATGTATTCACCGGACGCACCAACAAGAGGCAATGAATTGAGCCGAAGCAGATAATCGCCTGACCAATAAACAAGAAGATAGGCCTCAGTCAAGGTAAGACAACGAGGTGGAAAAACAGGGATGCTGCAAAAAAATTCCATATCATACTCCCTATAATTCGTGAAAATGAATTTATATACATATAAAATTGCAATAAAATAAATAATACAAATCTATCATTATAGTCAAAATTATCTTCGAGAAGTGAATTTTACACTAGAGGGTAAAAAATATACAGGCCAAATATAATTTATGTATATTTTTGAGTGTGTAAATATGAATCAATTTACATATCAATAATTTGATTAAAGATTTATAAAAATCTCAAAATCCTTTTTTTACGCTTGAAACAAGAATATTTATTACCACGTAGTGCTAAATTCATCTGAATACACAAATACTAATCAAAATATACGTATTTTTCTTTTATCAATAACTAGCGATCGACACGTTGAATATATCAACACAGTTAGAAGCGATACATGGACACAGCCAAACAGAATAGCGCTAATCATATCGTTAGATATTTCAACCTATATTGTTGTTTAAAATATTTTTTTTGTACGCCTAAGGCGAATATTTTTTTATAAAATCATCACATTACAATCATATTACATAAATATCAATCAGTAGATATGTATAACTATCACACATATCCATCAAATTCACACAAAAATTGTACCAAAAAACATTTTATACGCCTGAGGCGAAAAAAAAATCCAACGATACCACATCAACTTTACATATAATCAAAAAAGCACAAATCAATATATATCACTGCACATCAACCAATTCATCAAAAAATTCACAAAAAAACTCAAATATAAAAACATCCGCCTCAGGCAAAAAAAAATTAAGGATACCACATCAACTTTACCTATAAGCGAACAAGCACTAATCAACATATATCACTATACATCAACCAATTCACCAAAACACTCAAATATAAAAAATCCGCCTGAGGCGAAAAAAAATCTAACGATACCACATCAACTTTACCTTTAAGCGAATAAGCACAAATCAACATATTATACTTATACATAAAAAAATTCACCAAAAAACTCAAATATAAAAATTCCGCCTGAGGCGAAAAAAAATTTTTTTCTTCAAAATTGGCACCCCTGATTGCAGCTTGGTGTTTTGAGCACGGAGCCGATGTCGGGAGCAGAGAGTCGGTCCCGTAACGAGCGGTCGATCGTATCTCGGCATGAATGATTGGTGATTGGTGGCTGCCGTCGCTGATTGACAGCCGATGACCGGCCGCCGTCATCTCGCGCCCGCTTTTGAACCGGCCCGCCGCCCCTGAACATGGAAAACCAGACTGCCTATATGTATACTGCATATGTGTGTATGAACGCAAACAGGCGCCCGATTCTGCCTTTTTTATATGCACTATTGTTAAAAATTCTGGACACTCTTGATTTAGTATTTCACAAATGTTGCGTTTTTTATTGAATTTTGTATTAAATGGATTGTTTTTTTTTCTTTTTGGAATTTAGGAGAAATTGAGTGCAGTTTTCAATAAAGCATTTTAAATTGATTTGGAATGATTTTTATGAAAAAAAAATTAAACAAAAATATTACTTGAAAGAAATTATTGCACAATATTTGTTGGAGTGTGTGAAAGTATAAACTTTACGTCTTGGAGGATTTAAGCAATACCTAAAAACAAAGATTATTATCCAATGAAATATATTTTTTAACAAGTCGACAATAATCTCTATCGAATAATATTTTCATTTAATCGAGTTTTTCCATGGAAATCATTTTAAATTTCAGTGTTAAATGCAATATTATTAACCGTACTTGATAAGTTTGCAAATTACAAAAGAAACTACTAACCTATCCATTAAAAAAAATGGAAACATGTAACATTTATTTTTGTGTTCAGAAATCCTCACAATACTGTATAGTCAGAGTTGTTTAATTTTATTTCGGGATAATATAGTTCAGTTAATCAATTCATAATGTACTATAAAGAAGTCTACATGATGCGTCGGACTTCATGTCATCGTGAAGCTGAATTCGAGATTTGTTAGAACATGGTGACAGTTACATGACAATTTTCTTATTTGATATGATGACTCGATGTTTTTTTTTAATATTTGATTCAAAAAGTGTTAATTTAACATTTCATGAAACGATTCCTGAAAATTGATTCCCTGCCTAGTCTGTGTCAATTGAACTTGATCAATTTTAGTGCCCTGATTACTTTTCGAAGTTTCAAGACCTAGAAACTACTTCTACGCTTTGAAGTGAACGATTTTTCAAGATTTATGAAAAAATACCTGTAACATATGTAAATAAAAAATATGAAGATCTATGATTAGAAATAAAATATCAGTTATGGTCAACCCTAAAGTCGTCGGGGCAATAGAGCCATGACGTGAAATTTTCTCCTTTCTCTCTCTAATTCTCTTCCTATTTGCCTTTTCTTAGATGGGAACAGCCGTACGTGTGGATTTAGAAATCGTGATTCTGCCAAGCATCAATTTACTCCTTTGATGATGATAAACTGTCGTGACGACGATGCACGATCATGACCGAACTCTGCACTTGGATCGTTATACAATAATGCTGCGTGAATAATCTACTAATTATATCGGTCTAAACGAAACGGAATGAAAATTCTAAATGTACAAAATTTCCATTTTAAGCTGAATATTTTCCAATTCAAGAATACGTTTGAAATAAATAATGCACATGCATGTCTAAAGACGGAAGCACACTGTTCTGAGACGTCAAAAAAAAGAGATGAACAACCTTTCAATTCTTCGTGTGTTAATGTGTGGCTTTCTCACTTTCACACAAAAGTTGAATGAGTTGCTTCTCTTTATTTCTTTTATGACGTCTCAGAACAGTGTGTTTCTGCCTTAAATCATTCACAATGACGCCACAGATGAATTTTTTCGATAATTTTAAAATTACTTTAAAAACCAGTAATCACATCTAATTCTTATGAAAAACATTTATCCCTCTTTCTGAAATGATACCATGATTAGTATACACTCACATCAGTGCCATTATTATATGAGAATCCTAGAAGCCAAAGGATATAATTGATATATTTAAATTACAAGTGCTGAAATTTTCTTTGAACATTCATTTTTTTTCGAAAATTATATAAACTACATATTTCTGAGTTTGCATCAACATATATCATTAGATCATTTAACAACTTTTCAATCTGTCTTCAATCACATTACGAAAGAAACTCACCATCTTACTATTCCTTCAATCACAATAAATTCGAACTTCTTTCCAGCTCTCTTGAAATTTCATATTGCTTACTTACATCCCATGACTTAAATCTTCAATCATATACGAAACAAACTACCTTCTAACTATTTCTTAAATCACAATAAATTCGAACTTCTTTCCAATTTTCGTGAAATTTTATATTGCTCACTTACACCCCATGTCTTCTATCCTCATCATACACCCAAATCTAAAATTAAAAACATTCAAAAACCATCCAAAACGTTAACACTTCAACTTTTTACCACTCGGCACAGAATGTGACCTCTGCGGACGTCCTTAGACAAACGACGAACGCGGCGCAAAAACGAAATAGAGCGATTCGCGATCCGGACTCGGCCTCGGGCGCAAAAACGGTCGGAAGCCGAGTCCGAAACGTCCTCGCCGAATCCGAAATCGAAACGGGGGTAAAAAAGGCGCCGAATTCCGAGTGATTGACGACACCAAAGTCGACGCCGACCGCCGATGATTGATCACAGTCGACGGTCGAAAGTACGTCGGGTGACGTGTGTCAAAACTTATCGCCCGATTCGAATTTTGGTCGAGGATGGTTCTTTTTTTATGGTTTGGTAACTTGTATGGAAGCTGTGTTGTTTTGAAGGAGTTTTGTTTCGGTCTGATGGAAAAATTGTAGGTTGAGTTTTCACTATTGATGTGAGAGTGTCTCGTGTTAGTGGCTTGAGTAAATGTGAATGGTGTGTGATTTTTTATAAAGATCTAGGATAGTTAAGTTATAATGTGGTTTTATTTGTACATCTATGAAGTAGAATTAAATTTGGGTTTCCATACGCGCGGTAAAGAACAACGGTGATAGAGTTCGAAAATGTAGTTATTATGCGAACAATGGAGACTGTTTCTCGGGGGTCCTTATTATTCATATTGTAATCGTTTTGTTACTGAAAATTGTAGAAAATAGGCGCAGATGATATCTAATAGAATAAAAGCCCAATTCTGTGTCTATTTGTGATTCCTGTCGAACGCTATATAACTGTAACAACTCATTTCCTAATGAAAACTTTCAATTTCTGCACATAAAAGCCCAATTCTGTGTCTATTTGTGATTCCTGTCGAACGCTACATTACTGTAACAACTCATTTCCTAATGAAAACTTTCAATTTCTGCACATAAAAGCCCAATTCTGTGTCTATTTGTGATTCCTGTCGAACGCTATATTACTGTAACAAATCATTTCCTAATGAAAATTTTCAATTTCTGCACATAAAATCCCAATTCTGTGTATATTTGTGATTCCTGTCGAACGCTACATTACTGTAATAACTCATTTCCTAATGAAAACTTTCAATTTCTGCACATTTATGAACGAATTTTCTTCTGTATTCATTATCACTATGATAGTAATACATCATTGAGTATCCAGCTACATTGACATTTGCGACAATAACACTTTCAAAAATGAATATACAATAGATTAATCACTCATAGTGTATAAACTTTACCAGACACGCGTCGACAATTTCAACGGACCGATCCCCCACAAGAACATACCAACTAATTACAGCCTCGCACTCATCGACAACTCGCGAGCAACATCGAAAAGTCACAAAACAAACCGAACATACGTACGGACAGAGACAGACAGAGAGACAGACAGGCAGAAGCGGACAATGGCGACTGCAGGAATGTCCGCTTGATTGACGCTCGTCCGTCTCTTGCGCCGCCGGCGCATAAATCAAATGATTTATCGATCAATTTGAGGGCGGACCGCTTTTTGCGAGGCGGCCATTGTCGCCGGGATCTATCGATCCGATGCCGATTTATCGGAGCCGAAGACAATGCCGCCGAATTCGCTCTTAAGACCGCTCGTCACCATCGCATGCTTTATGCTGTTTATATTCCGGCTTTTTGTCACTTCGTATACATTATTTTGGATGGTAATAATAATGGCCGTGGATGGTAAGAGTGCTTTGATTATGAAATTGAAATGGAAAATAATTATCCATATGTTGAAATATTCGAATAACCTCCCAAAAGTGTAGGGAGTATATAGGGTGTTGATATCCTTGGGTACTTTTAGCCAAATTCATTCTCCATTAAAATAATGTAATTGTTTACAATTCGAATTTTAATTGTGCAAACTGAATTTTGACTGCATGTTAAACATAATGTTTAGATTATTTTTCGCTTCGTCTATATGACGACTGAATTTCACGGAGGGCATAAGTGACCTTATCGATATTGAGTTAGGTACAGAAAATGGTTCTGTATCATATATGGAACCATTTTCTATACTTAACTCAATATCGATAAAAAAGATCACTTGTGCCCTTTGTGAAATTCAGTCTTATGTTGTGCAAAAATGTTGAAATTGAAATGAAGATTTTAACTAATTGAAAATAATACAAAAATGTAATTCTTAGTAAGTAATATTATAGCTATTATGAATTCATTAAAATGTCAAATATACACACTATAAAAATAAATTTCATTTCAAGGAATTTTCGTCCTGAGCATTTTGCACTATGATATTTCGTCCAAGGCATATGATACATGCGACATTTCGTCCAGTGACATCATAAATTTTATTACCCACCGAATTTACAATAGAATTTCTTTCAACACTTAAATAGCTATACATACATATATATAAAGAAGACTTCAATCAAATAAAATCATCTGCAATTAGATTATTTAGAAAATCTGAAAATCGACAAACATAGACTACCAGTTCTACCAATTGAAACTAACAAAACAATATTCTATAATTTCTATAATTCTGAATGATTCAACGATCTAGTCTCCCCATCCACACACATCTATAATATCGTATGTACATACATATGACGATCGAAAAGGCCAAGGGATACAAGTGACATTTTTGCCGAAATTGAATTATGCACAGGAATCGCTTCTATGCATGCTCATTTATTTGGTGGCAAAAGAATATAAACGAATTCATAACGTGTGCCAAGATGTATCATCAAATCACTCGACCTCCTCCTAATACACGTAGGTACACGGTCAGCTTTGAACGCGCTTTTCTCGAAATTAGCCCGAAGTCACTTGTACCCCTTGGTCTTTTCAGAGAGCAAATGAAAGGCGGCCGTAGCTCAAAGGCCGAAACTGTCAAAGTCGCATTCGGATCGTGGACAGTCAATCAAAGAGGCTGCTCAGGATATCCCGTTCCGAGGTCCCCGGTCGATTTATGGTCGCAATAAACGCACCGGAATCCGCACACAATAATATCATTATTCCGTTCGGGTCGGCGGACACAATGGCTTATCGATCAGAGATCGGGTCTCGGTTCACTCGAGTCCTGTTGTGTCGTTTGCAAATAAGCCAGACGGACGGACGGACGGACGGACGGACGTCCGTCAACGTGGCCGCTGATGGCGATTTATGTACGACTCGATCCGATTGTTGCTCGACTATCGGGGCTTCTGAAACTTTTCGATATGATATAGGCTTGAATATTAGAGGGAGAAGAGATTTCGAGAAAAGTGCGCTTAAAGTTGAGCATGTGCCTACATGTATTAGGAGGAGGTCGAGTGATTTGATGATATATCGAGGTACACGTTCCGAGTTCGTTTATATCCTTTTGCCACCAAATGAATGAAAATACATAGAAGTGATTCACGTACATGAATGATTTTCGGCGAAAATGTCACTTGTACCCCTTGCCCTTTTGAACCCCTTGGCCTTTTCACATAGAGAAATGTACCCTTTAGCTTGCACATAAAGAAAAACAGGAAATAGCGTTTTCCCAGTATTTACAGTCAATGTGACTTCGTATAACCCAGTATTTCCAGACAGTGTAGCTTCATATAGCCCAGTATTCGCAGTCCGTGTGACTACATATAGTTCATTATTTGAATTCAGTGTGACTTTATATAACAAAGTGTTTGCAGTTTCACCGACTTATATTGTAAAATCATAATATTTATATTAATGATGAAAATTGAGAACATTTGATTATAAACTAATTGCGACATAATTAATTGATTTCGTCTTAAATGAATGTGGCAATAAAAATTGAAGTTTTAACGTTCCCAATATAATCGTATTTGAAAAAAAAAACATAAATTTTGTCAAATAAGATAGGATTATAGCATTTACAAAATTTTGCTAGCTCAAATTGTTTACTTCCTACGCGTAATTTGAAAATTCAAAATATTAATGACTCACGTTTGTTGTTATTAGAATATTCAGTTAATTAATTTTCATTAATAGAATATAAAATATATCAATAGTTTAGTAATGATTGTTATTTTTGTTTAAAAAAGAATTCGTTGTCTATATATTTATGCATTCAAATATTTTTATAACACATATTACAAAAGTTGTTTTTCTTAATACCTCATTAAATTGGCAGTTATGAAAAAATTGATTTGTTAAAAAAATATAATACGAAAATCGATCTTTTTTTATAACTCGAAAATGTATTCAAACGAGCTACGCGATAAAATGTTTCACATAACGCTTTTCACTGTAATTTTTCAACGTAACATTAAACGAATCATAAAATTGAAATATACGAAAAAAATAACAACGTATAATACTTAAACATTATCATAATCAACTAGACGACAAACTAATTGGATAGTTAAACCCAATATATACGATAATTCCGATCGCTCGTAATGGTTACGTTACGTTACGAAATTACAAACAACAAAAAAACACATTATGTAAAGCAGACAATTTAAAAACTATCATAGCAATTTCGACTACTTACGGTAGTCTACTATATTTTTTTTACTGTAATAAAATTAACCGGAATATAGTGAAACGTGCACAGGTGTTGAACGAGGAACGTTACACGCTTGCGCAACTCAACATTTTAACACTTAATATTTCATGCAAATTTAATAATTAACAAAAACTACCGAAATTATGAAATATCGCGTATCTGATCTATATTTTTGAGTAACATACAATTTTATGTTGAATTAAGTGCTATAACTGGCATTGCTCGAGTCTTTTAGGACTTTAAGATAATTGTGAACTGTTGAGTAATATTTAACAAATATCTGTTGAAATGTATTTAATTTCAATTGTGTGTATCCTAAATTAGAAAATTAATTTTTTAGCAACAGAGGATAATTCAATCAACTGCGCCAGTCATGAATCATATGCGTAGGTGTAATAACTGCACATACAGTTAATCGAATATATTTATTTCAATTTTAATACATATCCAGATTCGATATCGATATTTTCTCACAATTATCGAAACTCACTTAAATTAATTTCATTTAAATCGAATAAAAATAATAAACATATCACGCTATCTATCGAATAGCCGCCATTACTTACAAACGTATCGGTATTTAAATTAATTAACGGCCCTCGATTAAAACGTCTCGGAGCAATCTCGCCATAATAATTTGTAAGACAAGTTTCAAGTATATAAGTTCCGCCAGATAGCCGTTTACGGAAAAGCGGTTAGTTAGGAATCGTATCGGTTAACTCTCACGGTTAACGTTTGGCCAACTAACTATTAAAACGTACAAACAGCGTGCTTAATACGTTTTATCTGCTCTAAAGAAGTGCCGCTTTTTAAGAATTTGTCGGTTTTTCGTATATTTGCTACCCAAAGGTGTGTTCACATCGATATTTTTCGAAAATTTAATTGTAATCACAATTTAGAAAAATTCAAATATGGATCGTAATGTGAGTTATAATGACGTTAATGAGTTAAATTTGTACAATTATGAGTATTTACGGGTTTTCCAATTAGCGAGAAACTTAATCGAGTATATTCAAAAATGATGAATCTAACAAAAACCTGAGTACTGACCTATTTGGCCTAAAAAAAATCATTTAGTGTCATGCCAACTTAACAACCTGCAAGTACTTTTCTTTTACTTCATTTGTCTCAGCTATGTTACCTGCATCACTTACTTTATTTAGCTACATTCTTTCACTCATTTTACTTTCTTAAATTGCCTCACTTCGACCGATTACCTCACTTACTTCACCTATTATATTTTCTTCACTTGCTTCCCTTGTCTTACTTCATTTTCCACACTTGCTTTAGTTATTATAAATGACGCCTGAAAAGGCCAAGGGGTACAAGTGACTTTGTGGTGATTTCGAGAAAAGCGCGTTCAAAGTTGACCATGTATTAGGAGGAGGTCGATTGATTTGATGATATATCTTGACACATGTTCCGAATTAATTTATATCCTTTTGCCACCAAATAAATGAGCGTAAATAGAAGCGATTCCTATGCACTTCCTGTCACTTGTACCCCTTGGCCTTTTCATTCATCAAATGTCTTTTATACTCAATTTACTTCAATTAACTCACTTGCCTCATTCACTTCACTTTCCTTGCTTATTTCATTACTTCACTCGATTCACCCAAGAAACGAAACCTCAAATAAAAGTCGAAAAGTCCTGTCCAAGTGTGAACAAACCTTTTCTCGTACTGGTTAATGGTGTTCGAAGGTTATCAAACCCGTTAGTGTTGTACGACCGATACGTTTCGGTTTCGTTATTGCGTCCGATTGGTTTTTACGACCGTTCAAATTGAAATGATATTCGTAATCGGGCGCGTAGTGCGTGTAGTGTGTGCCTTTTATGCGATTCGAATGAAATAATTTGTAATGCAATGCTTGTCAGATTTTTTTTATCGACTCTACAGATTCTGAAGCTTCAAATGTTATATTTAAATTCAAATTGTAATGTATTTTTTTTTGTGTACAATTACAAATTTACATACGCTTAATTCGAACGAATTACTACTAAATCGAACATAGAGCCAGAGGCATACATACTCAATAACTGTGCACATTATTTTAACAGTAGCATAAGTCTACACCTGAAAAAAAAATAAGTTCATCGTTTTTTTTTTCAAGTAAATATAAAATAATAATAAATAAATATTTTCTGAAAATCACTATATTTTTTCGGTTTTAAAATCTATTTGAATATGAAACAAATGGCATTTGGTTCAGTGTTGAATTTCTTTCGTTCGCAACGAAAACTCGTATGACATTCGTCTCAGAAAATTTCATATTTAATTATAAGCTACATCTAAAATTTATATGTCAAATTAAACATTGAATCTATAAGATTAAACGAATATTAAAATATTATTCTGTGTAACATAAAAATTTAATCATAAAACCTTCAATATTTCGAAACGCAAGTAGATAAAAAACTTACACCACTATCAAAAAAAAGAACACAACTGAATGCGAACCACGTTCTCATATATTTGTACAATTTTTTTCAAAACGTTTCATCATGTCATGAAAAATTGGCACAAAAACGAGTTATTTTTTTTTTAGTAATTTTCAGCAAAGTGGAATATTCGAATATGGCGAAGACGAGTGTCCAATTATGCCTCGGATAAAGAGCGGTGCCGCTTATGGCGATTGTGAATGATTTGAGAATCTGCCGCTTGTCTGTCTCTGGCTTGTCGGCATCGAAGTGTCCGTTTTTCATTTAATTTATCGCTTTTGGATGACGACTAGTCGTGAGGCTGCGGAACGGATTCGTTGCGGAAGTGCGGAGCGCATCGCTCTTAATTGTCTTGCTGTTTTTGTTAAAGAAAATTTTGTATTGATTGAAATATATTGATTTGATGTTAAAGGTTTTGACTAATAAATAATTCCAATTAATAATCAATGATCTGGAGCATCATTTGATTTAGTTTCACATCGTAATTCACGTAGTTTTAATACCAATCATCTTCAAAGCTTAAACGTAGCATCTCAAATTGAAATTTGATTCAGATCCACATTTTTGATTACTAAAATTAATTTAGGATAATACTCAATATACCACACTAATTTATAAAATTGTTAAAAGACAAACATTCAACTAGAAAAATCGATTCATACACAAAAGAACTACCTAATCCCGAGCGCCAACAAAAAGCTAACCACCATTTACGAAATATCAATTTTCTCGTCTTCCACAGGCGCTAATTTCACCATTCTTTTTTTATTTCGTTCTCAAAGATGCGCTTATTTTTTTGGGCTGTCCATCAAGATTCAACGGCGCCCACGAAGGCGCCAAATTAGCGCCTCGAGCAACAATTACGCGTCAACGGCGCCGGCGTCGGTCAATAAACGCCCCTACGATGACTGCCCTTTAATAATATAATACGCCGATGATGAAAATTATATGTGATCTCGATTATGACAATGGTCTAAGTCCATTTTCTTTCATTTCAGAATATTTGAACCGTTCAGTGTACAAAATGAATAACTCCATACAGCAAAAAGTCAAGAAAAGACATATGTATGTTTAATGCGTTTTTAAAATGTTTCTGTATTGATCTATTTATTTGTAATAAAATATATGTAAATAATATCGATGTGCTCAATTAACACTTGATTACAGAATCAACTGAAAACGAAAAAAATAGATTGATTTCATATTCAATTTTCGGACTTGCACCATTGTCGTAATAAAGGGCACAATTATCCGAAATCGACCGGAATGTGGTTTGAATGAATGTGGTTGCCTTTTTTTGCTTGAAAAAAAATTAGCTGATTTGAGTTTTTTTTTCAAAATTGGATAAATATATGAATGGGATTGTTTGATTTATTGTGTTTTTTTATGAATGGAAAAAGAATTTATGGCATAGAAAACCTGTATGATACATAAAATAATCTAATCCAACATAAAACATAACTCGAATTAATTCAATTTAACCTAACTCAACAGTTCTTCTGAAGTAGGTTTTGAAAAACTTTTTTTTTCATTCTAAATTAAATTACTTAAAAATCATTTAATTTACTTTAATAATAAAATTTCGACATACAAATACTTTATTAACATTATTTTTAAACAGTTAGATTATATTAAATACTTCATCATAGCTTTAGATTATTCGTAATCATACATATTTAAGAATTTTCCATTTTATAATTCATTATTAAGATAACCAATCAGTTTAATGCTCATATCCTTAATATGAAAACATCACACAATATTCATAAATAACACAAATCTCGGCAATATTTCATAACGAAATATTATTAACGATATTTACGTCGCATTATATGGAGATTTTTAATAAACTTTTATGCAAATATTCGCATATAAATTTCGGATGGGGCAACGTTAAGATAAGAAACTATTTTATTGTTTAAATATTCTTCCTTTATAGAATGCGATAAAACTAAACGATTATTACATTGTTGTTATTTATATGCAAAAAAAGCTATGAAATTAATAAACATCGCTTTTTTATACGACGCCAATAAAATTTTGAAATATCTCTTTATCGATGCGAAAATTTGCAACTCTATAAAACTCTAGAAAAAAATCTAAATAAATTAGACATTTTCTCGAATCGTAATGATAATAAATAATATAGACGCAGAAGCCATTGAATGTAATAACATTGTCGAAATTAGTGCTTTTACGATAATGAACACTCAGAATGTATTAGCATAGAGATTATTTCGCATTATTTTTATTTGAAAAATCTCCAATACGAACGACGAACGCTAATAACATCATCATAATATTATTCATGAATATACGATAGACTTATTTACAAATCTCATTAAGTGTATGAATTAATGTTTGTCGGTGAGTTTTTTATAGACTCCTTAAGCACAAACCCTATCACGAAAAACTTTTCAGAGTTGTATGCACTTTTGGGAGAGTTTTTACACAATTTCACGTAAGTTAGTTTAATAAAAAAATATTGAACAGTCATTAATTTTCATCAAAGGTCAAAATATTGCTAATAATTTATCGTTCGGCGTTCACAATGTGAATCATTCTTTACAAAACATAGAGGCGCCAAACTAACATCGTTTCGCTTTTTTTCTTGTCTTTGGTTCGATCATTAGAGTAATCACATATTATTCAGAATCATTACGCAGTTAGACCTTAGAACTGAGACGGCGCCTACTAAATAGAGCTGGGCCCTAAATCAATTTGGATTGACGAGCCCTGCAATTACGATCGACGCTAAAAGTACACTTTTGCACAAAAAAAAAACGCTCATAATCATTTCTTTGAATAAAACATTTCAAACGAATGATTCAATCGAATACAGTAAAGCCTCGTTTTTCTGGCTCAATTGATAATTGAATAATAATAAATCATTTTGATTTGTTCAGATTTATCTCTCAATCAAAGTTCGACTGCAATTAAAAATATATTTAAAAAAAATAATATACATATATTTATAAGACACTGGACCTCGACGTGTTAAAAAGATTAAACAGCTTCATAGAACAGAATCGAAACGAACACACAAGACGTCGCTATTTTTGCCAAATGCAAAGTTATAGTGATTGCACACATAGTGTGGGTGAAGGGGTGGGGAGGAGAGGCGAGGGAGGGGTGTGGGCGGTGGGCGTGTCTTTTGTGGCCCCGCCCACATTTAAGATGGCGGCCGTCGTTCGCCGCCAACAAGCCGCGCCGTAAAACAACGCCAATATCAACAACAAATCAACTGACAAACGAGCCGCTGACAACTGTTGCATTCGCTCGACAACTGATGTTGAATCGCTAATAAACTTTTGCATGTTTTTCTAAACAGAAATATTATTATTTTTCATTTTTGAACGCAAAATGTGAGACGATTTTGAACATCGAATGCAATTAATACAACAAATCAATTGATAAATGAGCTGTTGATAACTGTTATATTCGCTCGACAACTGACGTTGGGTTGCTAATAAAGTTTTCCGAGTTTTTCCATGTAATTTCTTCAAAATTTAATTAGGAATACTGATGTAGATTTTAAAGATTGAATTAAATGAATACAACATATCTATAGATACTTAAATGAGCTGCAAATAAGTATTGTTTTCGCTTAACAAAAGATGACTGGATTCGTATCCGAGTTTTCCGAACTTTTCATTGTAATTTTTCTTAAATAAAATAATTATTTTTCCACTTTAAAGCAGACGACTTCGAATTTAATGGTCATTGTCTGAATCAATGATTTGAATTAAGTATCATTTCAAAACAAATCAACTAACAAAACAATCACACTAGAGTTTTCCGAGTTTTTCATAGAAAATTTCCAGACTTTAAAACTATTTTCTGCATCATCAAAAATATAATAAAACCCATTAAAGAAAGCACTTTCAATCAACATTTATAAACTCAAACAAATCTCAATTTCAACAATCGCCAAACAATCCAAGCTGACACTCGAAAAATTCCCAATCGAAAATTCCCATCATCGAAAAGTGGCCACAGCTCACACTCGAGCTCGTGCACATATTTGAACAGGCTACTGCCCACAGCCGTCGAAATGAGCTAGCACAGGGTGTTTACGAAAGTCATCAGCGTCGTCGACTTTTTCGAAAAAATCGTCCAAAGTGAGAAAACACTCACACGCGGTACGAATCACGAGTACAAACTCTAGTGTTTTCGTTGCACATCAAAAGATTTTAACACGAGAGTTGGTAAATTACCCAACAATTATCGGCCATTATACGAAGCCGAGGCTTTTAGCACTTTTAGTCTAAGTGCTGGGGTAAATAATGAGAGTCCTCGAAATGTCAAAATTTGTATTCTCGACGCGTCCTTCTGGCTGTATGAATTTATAAGTGTAATTATCGGTTCGAATTTGAAATGAATTTTAGATTTATAAATTGATAGTTCACTTTAAAATGTTGAATCTAAATAAAAAAAAAAACAACTCAATATTGAATATTTCAATCGATTCGAATAAATTTGAACAATTATAAACAGTAATAATTGTCACAAATCGAGTTTGCGATAACGGAAAGAACGCAGACAGAAACGCATTATCGATAAAGGAAGCAATTATGTATTTCACCATTTTAATTAATATTGTGAAATATTCAAAATAACAATTTAGTATGTATTGGTCATTGGTCTTTCGATACAAATAAATGTGAACACTTAAAAAAAGTAATAATTGTCACAAATCGAGTTTGCGATAACGGAAACAACGCAGACAGAAACGCATTATCGATAAAGGAAACAATTATGTATTTCACCATTTTAATTAATATTGTGAAATATTCAAAATATCAATTCAGTAGATCATTGGTCTTTCGAGTAAAGACATGACTGTATCATAATTGATTCGTTTTTGAATTTTGTGAATTTTTAATTTACGTGAAAATTAATTTCGCGATCGGAGTGAGTCTCATCATAACAAAATAGTGTTCCCAGTGAAAATGTGAGTGTTTTAAAAATATTTTAAAATCCTACCTTAAGCCCCATTGAGATGAAGACTTCTTTTTTGATTCACCACAACACTCGCGTATCTAATTAAAACAAATTATACATATAACATTTTTGCCGGAATTGTGTTATGTATAGAAACGCTTCAATGTAAACTCAAATATTTGGTAGCAAAAGAAAATAAATTAAGTTGGAACGTGTACCGAGATAAATCATCTAATCACTCGATCACCTTCTAATACATACATGTATCAACTTTGAGGGCTCGTTTCTCGAAATCACCGCAAAGTCACATGTGCTCCTTGGCCTTTTCAGTCGTCATATATTTTCGGAATCGTGACTAAAATCGCATCCAACTCATCTCATAGATCGGCCCAAATGAATACAAACATTAAAAAAAATCCTCAGAGATCCAGAATAGATAGAATGTGGGTCGAATCGTTAACATCCAAGTGCTAAACGCGAACACCTTTTGATCTTCGGAGCACTCTGGCTACACTGTACTCACATTTCGTTCTAACCCAACTGCTAACCGATGCTAATTTCATACAGATTAACCAAAGAGACGTGCCGACATAGTGTTTGCTCTTTATGACTTCTGAATTACGGATGAGCGTATTTGCCCCGCCGCTAACGTGTTAATCACTCGAAGCATTCGACTCTTGTTTGAGTTTCGAGTTTGCGAAACGCGGAAAATTCAGATTTTTTGATTTGTATTTTCCTTTCGAATTTTTTGAGATGTCAATATGTGCGAATTTGCAGTGTGGAGATTCGAAGAAATTTTTGGAGAGTGTGTTGAGTTTTTGGTTGTATCGTGTGTTTGTTCGATTAATTTTTGAATTCGTGAAATGTTGGTACACATTCGTATTATTTAAAATTTAAATTTTATTATGATTCTTTGTGGTTTTATATACAGCTCTATATCCGACCCAAAAAGTAACTCGATTTAATCAAACATAAATAAAAATCTTAACTTGTTCCTTCTAGTGTCAGTATTTAATCTTCAATTTGAATCGAATTTAAACCCAAATTGAATTACATTTATATATCTATATTAATTTGTTGTCATGACTAACATAATTCATATAAAATAATATGCATCGAAAATAATAAGGATAAATTCGTTTCCATTGGATGGAAATTTTACTCATAAATTTTCCTTAATCGTGGTTTTTCACAGAAAGAAAAAGGAAAATTTTCAATAAAATCAATATGTGATCGAATTACTTATTTAAATAATTCTAATGATAGTTCTATATAACTATCAGCTACTTATTTGAATACCTTTACCAAAAATTAATTTGTACCTATTTGAATGAATTTTGAAACGAAAATTGAATAATATTATAAATTGCTCAAAGTTAATGTTTTTTGACTAAAATAGGTTAAAAATTGTCTCTACATAAATATTTTATAGGTGATTATATTATCACTTTGAAACAAGCAAATGTTTCTTACAACACGTGCACTTTTCAAATGTCATTACTTAATAATAATTGACTCAAATTCAATTCAATTTCAATTTTTTTAATTAGAAACAAAATATTATTTCGAATCTTGTTCAACTATCAAACAGCTAAAAAGAAATACGAAAAAAAAAGCGCAATCTTCTGCGAACGAGCAATTTACAAGCGTCCTTCGCAAAAACCGTTCATAAATCAAAATTAAACGTCATTAGACTCAAACACGTAACGATTGCAGCGATGACCAACCATTTTCGGAGCAAATAACAGGTCTCGAATCGAGATTTACGGTTTCGAAGTGGCGCCTAATGGTTGCGACCAAATGGCGCCGGAGATAATTTCCGATCCGGATAACCCGGTAAATCATCCGGACTTAATTGTGCCCTTCATTATGACAATCAAGAAAGACAAAAAATTGTACAAAAAATTGGTATAATCGCATTTTCCGGTTCACATTATCGTAAACTATCATAATTTTCTTTGAATTTTTAAAATTTTCTTGAATAAATAATATTTTTTTATTCTTTACAGCAAAGTCTAACGTGAAATATAAAATGAAAGAAAATTAACTTATACCATTGTCATAATTAAGGATACAATTTGTACTTCGGTGAAATTAATTAAAACATAATTTAGAGAGGGCTTTGATTGGAAGATAAGAGATATGCCCACTTTTGATCATATTGATACAATTTTGATGTTATCGAATTTTGATCGTATTGTTAACATTAGTTAATTTGGGAAACTTTAATATGTATGTAATAAATTTAGGTCTGGTTCATTTGATAATCGATTAAGAGAACTTCGGTTCTCAACGTGTTAAATCTTCATTTTGTAATCATTTATTTATAAGAATTTAATATAAATAATAAACTAATTGGTAATCTATGTTCCAATGTTTATGAAAATATAATTCGGTAGATACATCTTAACACGTAAGTAAATAATATTTTTACGACTAGATCGTTAGTCTAACGATAAGCGTTTGTTACAAAAAAATGTCGTATGTAGGTATTATAATGTATACGTCGAAATTCATTAGAACAAGATTTAATTATGTACAATATTAAATTGTTTTTAGATAAGAAATACGATAAACTGGAGTTTTTTATATTTCAATATAGCCCTGAAACGCATATTTCAGTTTCGTATTAATAAAAAGAAATTTCTGAATCAGTTCAGTTGTATATAATTTCAGATTTGATCTAATTAACCTTTTTTTACAAAATATAATGAAAAATTATATTTGAACAAAAATCAAATAAAAACATAACGATTTAATCACATATTTCATCTTCAAAGCGATCATCCTTTTACGAGAAGCCGCTAACTATCGGCCGTTTAACTCGCACAATAGACGCTCGGAAAAAAGCGCTTCTTTTTTTTTAACTCTGCGGAAAAACGTGACAGAAAAAAGCTATAAATATATAATAAATTGACCGGTTGAATAGCCCTGGTTCCGGGAACGTTCCTCCAAAGTGATTTCGCTTTGTAATTCAGCGCCGAGCACAGTGTCGCGTCTAGTTTAACTCTTTCAGACAGGGGTGTGCAACTTTTAATTGATTCGAATCGATTACGCTTATCTACTTGATCGATGTTGAAAAATTAATTGTTACGAGTATATGGTTGGTGCACCTGCTGAAGTCGTGATGTTGTTATTATTCGATTCATTTTCGATTTCTGATTGACCAAAAAATATAATATTAGATGTAATAAAATTATTTTTTATAAAATCGTATTCTATTTGTAATTATATGAGTAATTCATAGCTTATTGTAACTAACTCAATTTTTTGACGAAAATGAGATTAAAATATAATATACTTGGCATGGTCATTACTTTTTATGTGTGAAGTATATTTTCTGAATAATAAAGATAAATACAATTTATTGACGAAATTTGTTAGACTATCGGATAGAAATCATTTATTTTAGAAAATATTTTTGTACTCTAATGTGAATTAACCACATATGTAGCATATTATAAATACCTACATATATGTACTGTACGTATATGACCAAATTTTGACGAAGTCAATTTCAAATTTCATTAAGATTCGATAAGTATTCATGGTAAAGTGATCAGATAATATGATAATTCAGATCACAATACTTTTTATATCCTTTTTAATATCAAACGAACGAACATATTCAGAAAAAAATCTACATTCAACTGCAATTATTTACATTTGAGACTTATATCAAATAATTTTTAGAATAATTTAATATAAATGATGACTGAATAGCACAAAGTATACAAGTGACCATTTTTATCATAATTGAGTTGAGTATAGAAAATTTTTCTGTATCATACATACATAGAACCATTTTCAGTCGTCAAAAATGATTTTGATGTGTCATGCATGGTTTCAGAAATGGTCTTCAATTAAAACTAAAAAATGACCCAAATAGTGTAGTTTTTTCATACGATTTCAATAAAAAAAACATTCCTTTGATCATTTAAAAATTTTACGACGTCAATTAAATTTCAGCAAGTAATTATGCTGAATTTGGCAGCCCTGATCAGATGATGACTGCGAGTTTATATGTGTGGCAGCCGGCGCTGCGAGTTGCTGACATCTCGTGATCAAAGCAACCGCCGACAAACTGCTGCCGCCTCTGTAAAACAGAGATTCTCAAACTTTTTCTCACCGAACAACAAGTCTTGCATCAATCGATCCAACACAATCCCACATTTCCGCTAACAATCGAAAGTTTCACACGATCAAACTTTTTTATGTTCGGGGTGTAAAATTTAGATTTTTTAATAAAGTTTGAGAATCTTCGTCTAGTTGGCTTCGTTCCGGTATAAATCGTCCAGTCATCGGCCGACAATCATTCTGGCTAATCATTCGGTGTTAATGGGAAGCAGCTTTAGACGACGCCGAACAAGACGCCCTCCAAGACGAGAATCACATTGCTCGTGTCACGCACAATACACCGCATATTTCTCTCCGCGATCTACACTAGTACAGTGAAACTCCGATTCTATGATCTGAACGAGGCTAATTCGTTAAAATGTGTTGTATTTTCGATCCCTAGTTAGAATCTTGACGAAAATCGCATTAGTCAAATGTGAAGTCTCAAAAAAGAGGTTCATGAGAACCCACTTCTAGAATCTTCGAAAATTCAAATTGAGCGAGGATTGTAGATATTTATTTTAAAATTTAAATTTTTCTTTTAGGTTAGAAAATATTAAACTGGATTATGGTTTCAAAAAAATGAAAAATGGGATACATTACTTCATATTGTATCTATGTATTTTCAGATCATTCTTTTGAATTTATTTAACATTTAATTCTAAAAAAGTTTTAAATTGATACTTAAAGAAACATTTTTTTGGAAAAATTCCCTTCATTCTCTTGTTGAAATTGATTCTTTGTACTTAAAATTGAAAGATTTATAGTGGCATCTAATTGTAAGATCAACTGAATTTCCTTTCCTTGTGATCTTGAATAAGATTGAACTCTTGTGGCTACTATTTCATTTAATATTGTACATCAGTTGGTCTATAGTTCAATTAAAAATTAATTGAATGCAATACTTCAATCGAAGAGAAAAAAATTGATGAAATTTTACTCGTATGTACCTAAAATCCGGAAAATCGATACTCTACCATACTTCGTCTTCTATTTTCACTGTCCGCATAGTTAAAAGAGATTGTTATGGGTGGATAGGTGTTCTAGTCACTGTCAACGTTGAAATAAAACAGGCCATTGTGGCAAGAAATAGATCTTGCTGATGTAATGTTTTGTCGACACGAATATGCGATATAGACATCTTACCCACTAGTCATTATTTTTTACTCCAATGTTTGTTTGATCAGTTTCTTCTATTTATATGTAAAAATAAAAATTATTGCATTATATATGTATGTATCTAATGTGTAATTTATCACTTATCAGATCATAACGAAACATTCTCGAATCATTATATGCACTCTTGGAAAATTTTCTGCATTTGAAATTTTATAAACAACGAGATTCCTTTCGTTTGACTAACTTCAGAGGATCATTTTCGTAGCAAATATTATGCATTACCTACACTCGCAACGAAATTTACTTTTTAACTCGCTTATCCAGCCGATAGTACAGCGGTATGAAACGTTTGTGCATGCTGTGTCGATTCAGCATACTCGGGATGCGTGAGTTCGAGTCCTATCCTGACGAGAGTCACGTGTTGTTTTTCTTAATTGATAAATTTATATGGAGACTCGATCGTTTTTTTCGAATGCTTGGATTCATTCGATTCGAAAAAAGTATTAATTTAACGCTTTACAAATGATCATAACCTATACCTTTCATATGTTTCGATTAAAGTCGAACTATTTAATGATATCTATAAGCACTAACTTAGTCTTCGAAGTCTTGCCTTAGGGATGATTCTTTTCACTATATAGCGAATGATAATTGGGTAGAAATTATCTGTATATAATATAAAATATTAATATTAAACGAAAAATATCTTGAAATCCGAAGAATCTCGAGCGACTCCAGTCCACAGAAGCTAGTTTACAATAAAAAACTTCTAATTAATCAGATCAAAACATCCATTATCGAAAAACGCATCGATGCTCAAACGTGCCGACTTATCCGAGTCGCGCATAAACAATCAGCGTTTCCCAAATGCATTTTCGCCGATGGACTGATGGAAATGATTGATGAGAAAATAAACAGTGGCGTCCCTTTGATCGTCAAAGGCAACAAAAAGCACGATTGTTTGACGCCGACTAGGAAGTTGGTTCCATATGCTTTTAGTTCCTTTTCCTCTTCAAAGTGCGGATGTTTTATTTTTTTCCTTCATATTTTATATGATATTATAATATATTTCGTGATTGTTTTGTTTTCTGCGAAGTTTGTATTAGATGTGTTCAGCGTGTGTTGTGAAAATAAATGTGTGGCTTTTGGGGTTGGTGTGGATAAATATAGGGTTGAGTGGAAATTTGTCGATTGTTTTCGTTGGAAATTGAGATTGTCGCTTTTGTGAATACAAATATATTTTTTCGTTGAGTATCAATGCCTAACATAAATTACACACAAATTTAACTAAGAATGTTTTATTAATATGTAAAGTAAATATTACATATTTATCAGATAAGTGACGAAAAATGGCAATGTTGGAGAAAAATCTGAAAAAAGGGGTGATAAGTTGATTAAATAAAAGATAGCTCAAAAGAAAATCAATAAATCTATTATATGATATGATATTTTATACCTATTATAATGACATATCGTATTGATAGTAATTTAGTATGTAATAAATATTCTATAAGTATAGTTGCGGTTTGCTGAAAAATAAAATTCGAAAAAATTGAAAAAAATTACTTGATCAAAATTTGAATTAAAATTATTTCTCATATGACGATTGAATGAGCCAAGGGGTACAATTGACATTTTTGCTGAAATAGAGTTATGTACAGGAATCGCTTCTATGTATACTAATATATTTGGTGGCAAAAGGATATTAACAAACTCGGAACGTGTACTGAGATATATCATCAAATCACTCGACCTCCTCCTAATTCATGTATGAACATGCTCGCATTTCTCGAAATCACTGCGATATCACTTGTACCCTTTGACCTTTTCAGACGTCATATACAGTTTTACTAAAAAAAAAAACTCTAAACCAAAACAGCCGACAGCAAAAACCTCTCAATGTCACCGGCGACATCTCGATTTCAAAAAGGGCTCATCGCACAAACATCGAACAAAGTGTGCAAGTCGTCCATACGCGTTCTTTCAACGTTCGTTTAATAACCGACAGACAGACAAACGGACGGACAGACAGACATACAGAAAGCGGACGGATGTTTGAGAACTTCCGGGCGGTCCGACAAATCAAGAAAAAAAAATGCTTTTTGAAAAAAATCGCGGCAAAATCAAAAGAACAGTGCCGAAACGGGGCGCGTCATGTGCGCCCACTTTTAATACAAGGGCGTATTCACATGTGATTATTATTAAAATCGTATTTTAATATATTATAAGTATATTAAATTGATTAGTATTTAAGTGAGAAAAATTGTATTTTTTTGTCGTTTGGTCAAGTGAAATTAACGATAAGTAAATCGATCGAAAATTGAGATAACTCTTCGGTCGAAATAGGAAGAAAATAAATAAATAAATCTGAATAACTCACTGAAAAAGTAAATGAATACCGAATTTAACGAATTTAGCGAGTTAATTTAAAAACGTAAGTAACTAACGAATAAAAAGTATCGTAAGTTATTAATCCCGTAACGATTTTACACAACTTTACTTAAACTCGCATTAAATATTATACACAACTTACTAAGAATTTAGGCAATGACTGTTTAATTAATAACGTAAATGTCAAATACTGTACTTTCAATCATAGTTTATCAGTTAGATAGCAGTAACTGTTTGTTATAAAATTGTCTTTTATTGAAAAAAAGTTTAGCTATGGTTGGAAAGTATCTTTAAAAATATCTATCTAACAATAAGAAATAATCGACTTACGTATTTGAGCAAAATTTCATAAAAATATGTCTAATTGATTGATTGATCGACAATACCATCAATTAATTAAAACCCAACTAAACTAAACATCCGCATATGAACGCACCTCAACAACTTCGCATTGCGCAATTGCGATTCGTTTGACGTTTCCATTGTGCCATTTTACATACTTATCATTTATCATTATTATTTCTTTCATATACGTATGTCCAATGTGTATATTCGTTGTTAGATTTCGCTTTTGGTTCCTTTGAAGTCCGAAATAGCAACGAGTGTCCGGAAGGATTGCGATGTGTCGACGTGATACGATTCACGTGTCGTTTCTCCGTATAATATTTATCGAATTATCATTATTTATCGTAATGTGAAGTTATATTTGGATAGGTCATTATCGACTTCGATTGATGAATCGAAAATGTGATGTAAATTATGATGTTTATCTCGTATGCGATGATTTGAAGTCGAATTTGCACTGTGATAAATTTTGCAACTATTTAAGATATCAATAATATTTGAGCGTTTAAGGCCGATCTTTTCACCTCTGGTTTGAAAATAAAACGAATTTAAACCAAAGTCGGTTCTCCAATTACTAACTGTCAAAATCTGGGGAAAAGATGGACGTATGTATTGTTGTATGAACTGTAGTATGTTGACCCTTAAAGTTGGATGGCATACAATTGAATGTTTGATGAATGAATCGATGAAATGCATCGTACACCATTGTCTGAAAATTATTTTTATATATTTGAACATTTTATATGAAGTTCACTTGGAATAACTTTAATATAATTAAAAACTACAACTTAAAACTTAAGTGCAAATCATGACTAAGAACAGTTTAGTTCAGTTTATTTAGCAAGAAAATATTACCTACCTAATACTCGAATCGAGCACCTCAGTGTGAACGACAATAATTTCTAGTTAATCAAACTAAATACGTCCCCCTTCATAATCCATCTCCGTCCTAGAATCCTCGTTTAAAATTTATTTTCCATCAGTTGATACTCGACGAGCCAACTTTATAGCATCCAAGATAAACATCGCTCAAAAGATAAGCATCGAATTCGGTATGCGACGTAGGTACATAGGCATGTCCGCGACCCCCTCGTTGAGCGGCCCTGTCGTCTCAGTAGCCGGTCATAAATTTATCAGTGGTTGTCAATCAACGGCCCGCGTCCCGACAGGCCGCATTCTTAGGCCGTCGCCAAGTGCTTCTGTCCAACAGTTGCGTTGTGTTGCACCAACATTTCTCTTGTTCGCATACCACTGGCTCGCAGTTTATTCATTTGTTATTTATTCTGTATTAATTGTGGACATATTTCATCCTTTTTTTAATAATTCAAATTGTGTTGAAAAACTTAAAAATTGATAAAAAAGAAATATTACGAATGGTGCTTGCTCATTTTTTTAAAATATTAAAGAAACTGTGAGTACCCAAGTGATTATATTGATTGTACAAAAAAAGTTAAATTGAAAAATCTTCGAATTTGAGAAATGTCTATAATCAATGTCACTAGTGTAATTTACCAATGTGTTAGATTTTTATTGTTAACCTCAAGTATTACATGATATAAACAGTCACTTCATAAAAATGGTTTTCAAAGGTTATTTAAATAAAACCAAACTGAACGTCTATGTATAGAACTTTTTTTTTATTTATACACTGATCTTTTATTTTTTTACAAAATCTATTCGAAATATGTACATCAATTCGATAATAAAATATCGATCTTATATACCGATTGGAAATTATAATAATTTTAATATTTACCATATATTGATACTGATCAATTATAAAAAAAATCCTGACTTTATACACTGATCATAAGATTTGAAAACCAACCCATTTTTATTGCCTTTAATGAGACATATTGGTACGTAAATTTGACTCAGCATGAACATGAATAAATGTACAATTTTAACTGCACAAATAGACTTAAAAAAAAACATAATTTCAGCCTATATTACTACATTAACCTAATCTAAGGTTCAAAATCAATACAAATTTCTATTTTTGAGCATAAACAGCGGACTCACATCAAAGAAATCTGATTGTAGTAAAAATATTCAAGTTTTTGCGCCAACTTGGTCAAAAGTAGTCCGAGCAATCTTGACAAAATTGACAGCAAGTCTTACCGATCGACTTGGTGCGATAGCGTTTCTTGTCAAACATGTTATTAAACATTTTTTATTATGTGAGCGGATCTTATCCGTGTCATCACGTCACATGTCGGCTGTTCTCAAAAAGAATTTAATTTTACAATTTTTTCTGTAAAATTGTTACTTTTTGTCATCATAATACATTATTATTTCAGATTCATACTCATCTAAAATAGCCTAATAATAATTAAAATGTATATAACTTTTAATTAGTATTTTGTTTTTGAAATAGTCAATATTTAGATCCTAGGTAGCATATTCAGGAATGTCAATATCCCATTTACTGCTAAAGCTTTTAGTGAAGATTTGAATTTGTCTGAACATACAGGTGAATTATAAAAGCAATCAAATCTTTAAATCATTTGACGACTGAATATCACAAAGGGCACAAGCGACCTTTCTTATCGAAATTAAGTTAGATACAGAAAATAGTTCTGTATCGTATATAGAAACATTTTCTGTACTCAAATCAATATCGATAAAAAAGGTCACTTACGCCCTTTGTGAAATTCAGTCGTCAATGTATCAAGACTAGAGGTATGTATAAGAAAATTGAAATCATGAAGAAAGTAAGCAAATTTATTGCAAAACTTATCAAAATAATACTTACTCGTACTTTATAAGTTTTCAGAAGATAATTGGAATTCAATAGTTCCAACACTTAGAAATTTCGAACTTTTTCAAAATTGAAACTAAATTCAATCTCGGGAATATTTACTAAAGACATGAATTTAATATTTTCGATCAAATTCAATCTCAGTACCTCACCAAGTGTCCGACATTTGACAACCGCTGGCACTCCTCGTAAGATAATTAATCGACGTTTTACCGAAGTCGACGTTTCGAAAAAGTCTTTCGATTCTTTTCGAAAAATACATTATATATGTATGTATGTATAATACAGCACAAATGTATACACGGGGGGATCGCGTGTGACAAAGTCAAACGTGTCAATTCGAATTCGACGGACCGCTTTTTCGGGCTGTCAACCGCTCGACAGGCCTGTCCAACAATTTAAAATCATAAAAAATACATTGACGTTTATAAAATAAAATGAAAATACACTTCACGTGTACGCAGCGTTGTTAAAAAGCCGATTGACACTCGGACCGTTATGTCAACGAAATGCGTCTAATTTAAGTAGCCGCTTGTTTTTTTCATATTCGTAATATTTTTTGATAGGATTATATATTTTATGTAATCGAATTTATACGATCAGTCTTTTTTATAGGTTTTTATAATTCATTTTTGTCAATGTTCTCAGTGTAACTTAGAATCGGTCTATTCACTGCTTACTAACTGACTTTCTTTATTAGTTTTACTTTTACTTAACTAACTTACTTTGTTACTTTTCACTTAATTAACATGAGAGTTATAGTCTGTTCTCCCTATAAGAACAATAAAAAATCCGCAAAACAGGCAATTTTTAACATTTAATACATAGTAGAAGTGCTAACTGTAACCCTCTGGTTAGTTAATCAATGCAGTGAAAAAAACCAGCCCAAACAGTATATGAATTCATATAACTTTTTTAATGATTTTGATCAGTATTCAATTCCAAGTTCTGCTCAACCTAATATTAGTCCAAATTAAAAAAAAAATTGAATTCACCTGATTAAAATTTTACCTAATATATCATTTTATTCAAATATTAATAATTTTATTATTCATATTGATAATTTATGAATATAGTCATTGTATACTGACCATTCACCAATAAAATACAGACCTAAGTCGATTTATACATCAGTCATGAACATCAATTTTCATTCTTATCTAGATTTGATACCGACCATTAAATTCGTTTCTATCTATAGAAAAATGTAAATAAATTAATACTTTCCAAAACAATATTTTTGATTAAACCATTATCCAATATTCTAATTCAACATATAAACGGATCATGCTACATTTCGCATATCATCATTCAATTTTATCGACCGCCATTAGACTAACCCTTTGCCGACCGCACGCAATCGAAACGGCAACATTAATTTTTTTTTCACCCACAAACAAAAAATAATGATACACGCATCATAAATTTTCATGATGTCATCATATTATAATACTTCCCACCCCGTCGAGTTATAGATCATTAATCAACCCCGCGGCGTCGATCGTAATTAATCGATAATCGATCAAAGTTTCGTTGCTTCAATAGTATGACTTGCTAAAAAAATTTGGATAAAAAAATAAGGAAACTGAAAGATAAATGTTCGACAGGGAAGTAAATGTTTGCTCTTCTTATCGTTGCAGAAATGACGTTTAGTGATGGTGTGAAGTTTTCTACGATTTGTTTGTATTTGATTTTTGTGTTTGCTCATGTTTCGCTATTTTTAATGTGAATTTGTTTTGTGATCTTATAAAAAATGATATTTTTAAAGTTTAGGTTTCCCAGTTCTAATATTTGAATAATGATTCATTATATTTTATTTTTAATTTTTAACGAAAATTGATATAAAAATATTAAAATTTTATCAAAGCATATTCAGTTTTGATCATTCGTTAATGAATTTGATCGATTTACTATTTTATCACATATTTTCTTAAATATCATGAAAGATTACTCAATTGTACTAAAATTGCTGTTGAATTTGTGATACATTTAAACATTTTATGTTTTCCATATTATTTTCGATGACATTATATTTATTGTTAGTAAAATTTCTATTTGATTCGTTATATAATTAATTATTTGATTCGATCATTTTAAGGTTGCATCGCTTAAATTGTTCTGTAATACATACATTTCGATTTGAACAGATCATTTTTACTATCGATCATTTAATGCTTATTTTTCTTTCAAAGCTGAAAACACACTTCGGCACAAAACAAAGTTCACATTTGAAAATCTACAATTTCACGCGATTTGTCATTGTAATGTGTCCCCAGCTTGAAAAATTACACGTGTATACTAAATCGAGTTAAGTATCGAACGTATCGTTTTCATACCGTACGACATGAAAGTAGTAAGACTTAATTATTTATTTTATTTTCATACACTGAAAATATAATTTAATACTTTTTTTATATAAAAATTATTGATTTTGAAATATATTTGAACACTGTAATGAAATAAAATATATTTTTTATTTTCGATACTATTGTTCTTTTAATTAGACATAATTTATTTTGATGCTTTAAATGACCTATTTTAAGTTTCATTTATTAAAAAACAAAAATAGGTACATTTTCCAAACCACAATTTCAAATGTATTTATTAAAAAAAATCGCTTATTAATTTTTCAACCCACTTTTAAGGTACAGGGTGGTTCGTTGGAGTATGCTCGTATTAGATTAAGTAGATAGAGGTGGGCAGATTGGGCAGATAGAGAGTGAGAGACTCCAGGCCCGGCATCAGGATGATGGATCGCCCCTCTCCAGTTGTGGTGACAATGACAAAGCGTGTCCGTGATTAATACGTCCTGGCCCACGATATCCACATACACGTAATATACGTATATACGAGTGTCCCGTATAAAAAGCGGCCGGGGTGACCAACTGTCCCAAATTAGTGGAGAAAAAATGGACCGTGTCACAGTTTTTCGTTTATTTATTTTTTCAATATTTAATGTATGTTTGAGGTTTGTATGATATGGTTTTTAAATTAGGTTATGTTAGGGGTTTTTAAATCAAATCTATAAAAAAAATCATTTTTATTAGGGCTTGTGAAATTGGAATGTTTTTATAGATAATCACTTGTGCATATCATCACATGTGTAATTTTGAAATAGTGTTGTATAAAATAATGTTTTATCAAATTGCATGAAAATGTGTAATATGAAGCTCAATTATATAGAAAATTCTCTTTTAATTAGTATGCGGAATTTATTTAATTACTACAAGTTCCTTTATTCACTATCGATAAATTATTGTTACAGAAAAATCAAAATCATACAAACCATTACAAAACTCGACATTTTCAACCATACACCTACTAGGAATCTAGAATATCAACACGTGCTATAAAAACTGTCACTATATGAAAAATAACTGTATTTCTGCGAATCAAACTTCTTTCTTTATCAACCATTGCAGAAAAATCACATTAGAAACAGACCATCACAAAACTTGATATTTCCGATTGTATAATAAAGAAGATATATCACACGTGCTATAGAAATCAGTTTTATACAACTATATTTCATCAAATAAAACATTTCTCAATCCGCCATCGATAAATCACCATTGCAGAAGAATCGCGCCGTTACGAAACCCGGCGCCATTTCTATATTTGTTTAGAAACGTCTATATGTGTTTTACTTCATTTTTTCGGTACAAGTCAAGATTAGACTTGTGTAATTTACGAGCGTTATCGATTTCCAAATAAACTTTATTGATTGATACCGGCGCAAACACGTCGTCGAAGTTTGCCCCATCAATCATGGCGTCGCAATTTAATACCCATCGACAGGTGGCGGCGGAATATTTCTTAAACACGAAAAAAGCATCATTCAAAGTGACAAATTACTCGAAAATTTAAAATTCACCGCGAGCGCCACTCGTCCATCATTTTCTCGAAAGAATAACCGAAAAAAAAATTTTTTTTCGAAAATTAAAATGAATATAAAAGAGAGGGGAAAAAATGATGGCGATTGAGTTTGCAGTCCGACAACTTTATGGTCGATAATAGATTTTTGTTGAATATTTTAGGTTTTTTATTGAAATTTTTTGCTAATTCGATATTAGATGTTTGAATTATTAAAATAATATACATTAGTCATAAATTGTGTATTGTAATGTGTTATTAATTTTATGATGTTTCAAGATTTATTTTATTAACTTAAATAATGCTTTTAAATCAAAATTATTTATATAACGACTAAGTCTAATATCAATGAATTGGAAAACAATTATGAATTCTCAGCAATTAGCACCTTAATGAGATTTGTATGCAATTACTTTCTAATTACAAGAAGCACAGCGTTATAACTCACTTATTAATAGATTAACCTTATTATATGTGAGATATTACAAATTTGCTATAGAGTTAAATCTAGACAGTTTATTTATTGGTACTTTTGATTTCATGAAAATTCATAAAATACATACAGTTAACACTCCAATCATTACTGATTTAAAATATTCTATTCAAATCGATTCGAAATATAAACTATCAATTAAACTAAATTTAATTATGACTACACACATTAGGTAAATCCATTTGTATTCACTCATTACGACTTGCAATTCTATCAAATATTAATTGCAATAAACTAAAGATTTATTCATCAATATAACCTATTTAATCAATTATATAGCTTTAATACATCAATATACACGAATAAACCAATAAAATTATTGTTTCAAATAAGAAAATCACGCCTTTCTCGATAAACACAACGTCTCTAGACATCGCACATTAATCGCTCATTGATATTTTTCTTTAACGGCCATTTTTTTTTTTGAAAAATCAAAAAAAAACAACACGATGAATATTCATATTATACGATCGATTAAAAATCAAAGTCGGCCGTGTAAAAAGTTTCCGCGTTCGAATCTTTTATCGATTATTAATTTGCGACGCCGGGCAATAAAAATGTTATGAAGTCATTCCGATCGAGAATATTCCGATTTTACTGTCGGCATTATTATTTTATGGCGTTTTAAATTTGTATAAATATCGCATGTCGACTTTTGAAAAAGTTTCGAAAGCCAGGCGCTGAGAATTAATTTCGGAATATTTTCTTTCGGGTTGCCTAATTTATGCCATTGTTTGAGAGAACGAAACGAGATAAGCGGTCGTAGATCAATCTGTTGGCTATGGCCGTTTTTATTGACAAATTAAATTTGAATATTTTTTACACAAAAATGCTATAAAACAAAATATTATTCGCTGAAAGAAAATATACGATTGTCCTATAAAAAAAGATATTTTTCAATAATTTTATGACTATATAAAACGTCGAATATTTAATTTTTAGATATGATTTTAGAAAATTGATTGAAACTGAATTTTATTTGATAATAATTTGGTTCGTTAGGTATTTTTTTTCTAATATTTTAAAGAACCATTCCGTGTATGCAACCTGTGATGAAACTTACAATGCAACCTGCGAAGAGACTTGTTGTTAAATGTGTTAAATCAATTTGAAAACAATGGAAAATCAACACGTTGAGTTGCATCACAAGTTGGAAAAATAGAAATGGCCCCTTAGCATTTTACATCTTTTTTGATTATTATTAGCTTAAAACTTAATAAGAACCAAAGATAATGATATTAGAAATTCAGATAGGTTGATAATGCATATTAGTGTTAAACAAATCACATGTTATTGGAGAATATACTGTACTTGAATAAAACCGTTTTATCATTGAGAAATGCATTCGAGTCGCTAATAAGTGAACTAGCACGATTCATTTCCTATTCCTTACACCAGTCGTTCCCAAACTTTTCCCTCTCGCTTCAATCAAATGACAAATTATGGTCGTTATGAATTTTTAGCATTTTTCAGTTTGAACGATGGCCACGGCTCGCTTGACTAATCGACGCCCCGTCAAAGACTAATGTTTCCCGTTCGGTCATTGTCCGACAGTTGAATACCCCTGGCTCTCCTTTCATGG
The DNA here is from genome assembly GCA_024721215.1 of Cheumatopsyche charites. NCBI lineage: Eukaryota > Metazoa > Arthropoda > Insecta > Trichoptera > Hydropsychidae > Cheumatopsyche > Cheumatopsyche charites. The sequence continues at coordinate 791,133 of CM045577.1, read as the reverse complement.
AAAAAACTAAACGAAATAACGTATATACGAGAGCGTGATCTGTGAACTGCTCTTTTCGTCGTCCACAATGCCCTTTACAAACCGTTCGAAAAATGGCAGTCAGTTTAGCTCCGCTCGAATGGTGTGCCCCTTTTGTGTCGACTTCGAACGCGTCCCACGGTTTGGGAAGCGCATTAGGTGTCGCACCAGGTGTTTTTTTGCGCCCCGGACCATTAATCCTTGTCCGGTGACAAATAGTTCGGTGTCAGCTTCGCCTCTTCGATTCGCTAGGTTCGCCAACTCTGAAACTTCTTCGCCTTGAGTGCTTTTCTTCCCCACCTTTTTATTAGCTTTCACTGAACAAGTCAAAGAGCATACACAAGTCGAAAAATAGCCACACGTTCCCAGAAAACTCGACTAAAATTTCTAAACTATTGGACAAATCGAAAAATTTTCCGACGAAAATTATTAAGCATGATCATAATAAGGGATCGAGATCATCAGGTCGCACCTAACAACTCTGTGACGTCTCAAAAATAGGTTGGACCCGGCGGAGCAACAGTCGATGTGTAAATCTGCATAATCTGCTTAGCGGGCGGCTAATTGGCGCGTCTGGGCGCTCAACCTGAATAATTAGACGGAGCCGGGTGTCGGGGGGAGGCGGTGCGGTGGCGTAGGAGCAGTTGGCAGCCCTGACAGAGCTGTCACCTGTCATGTCGCGCGTTCGCACGCCAGCCAAGATAAACTTATTAGCTCCGGGAGTGATACGCCCCCTCTCGGTGGCTGTGGTGCTGTGGGGGTCTTCGTCCTGGCTCTGTCTGTCAACCCCCCTAATGTCGGACCCCCTTGCTGGATTGTGACTCCAATTTGCAGAGAAGAATCGTTGAGGTTTTTAACGCCTTTTTTCCAAATGCTTATTCTGTATATCACCTTTTATTTCATGATGAAGGGAATGTACAAACTTTACTCCATCGATTTTGATGAAGCTTTGCTGAAATTCAGTATAAGTATAGACGTAATGCTGAAAATCAAAAATGTAACTCTCAATAGTTTGCCAGATATTACATATGACGACAGAAATGGTCAAGGGCTCAAGTGATATATTTATTAAATTGAGTTTTATACAGGATCCGCTTCTATGCACGTTCATTTATTTAGTGGCTAAAGGATATAAAGCCCGATTTGTCGTGACGTTTGACGATTCCGTCGGGAGAATCATTTTATCAACGGGTTTTCCATTTTACTGGCGCTGTCAAACATTAAAAGACGTGCATATGATCATATTGTCTTTATGAGTATCGATTTTGTCGGTAAAATGACTATTTTGTCGAGCCAATAAACCCCACCCTATAAACGAACTTGAAACGTGTACCGATATATATCATTAAATCACTCGATCTCCTTCTAATACACTTAGGTATATGTTCACCTTTGAACGCACTTTTTTAGTAATAACTTGTACTCCTTGGCTTTTTCAGTCGTCATATAATAATTTTAATATATTTTCCCTTGTAAGACATGACACATTTTCATCATCTAAGCATTAAGACAGTTCACATTACCACAGAAAAGAACCTAAACGAACGAACCAATACACCTATCTCTTCCTCTCAGAAAGTAAGCAACACGAATGCAGATGTACACTAACATATTTCGCCTCTCATATCATTCTAAGATCACAAATCTCATATTATAGACTCATTTTTTTTCTAAAAATTTAAAAAACGACTAAATTAAAACATCAGACTCCGCCTCTGCTCCGTTTCTCCTCACACCTTGGAGCAACGAGCTCGTGTGACGAATGTGCCAAAACTTGGAGTACGTGACGAACTTTTCCTTGTTGACTGATACGCAGCCGTGGCGGAAATCTAATTACGCATTAGCATACCGTCTAAAGGGGTGACGTACCACCCTAATAACAGAGGGGGGTTGAAACTCATATCGCAACTGAGGGGTTGCTCTCGAGAAGTCGAGATGCTGCACGACATCGAACGAGCTCGTTATTATCTAGGATGGTATTTTCAAATATTAAAAAAGTTCTTATAATACACATTTTTATTACATGATTAATTTTGAGCAAATTATCAATTAAATTTTAACAGATTTCTTTCATAATATGCTTATTGCTGGTATATTCCATATTTTAGAAGTTTGACAGGTAGTTTTTTCCATCATCAGTTCTAGCCTCTGGATGTCATATGACGATTGAAAAGTCCAAGGAGTACAAGTGACTTTTTTGTCGAAATTGATTTTTACAAAGGAATTGCTTCTATGCACGCTCATTTATTTGGTGGAAAAAGGATATAAATGAATTCGGAACGTGTGCCTCAATATATCATCAAATCACTCGACCTCCTCAAACAATTAGGTACTTGAGTACCATTTGATCACCATGAAACTAAATCTTATCTAATCGAGCTTAAAATATAGCTTAAGCTATTCGGAATCGATCTAACACAAAAAAAAAATCTTATCCAACCTAAATAAACCTAAATTAAAAACAAACTCGAATTAAGTTATTTTGACTCGAGTTTCGTGTCTATCAAAATTCATACACAATTTTTAATATTTTTTTTCTTAATATCAATCGGTTTATAGTGAGATCTGTGTACAATGAGGATTCCTTACTCTTCTTATATTATACTTACATCCAATCTATCAATTGCGACTGTCTCTTAAGTTTGATGCGTAGTTCATCTACCATCGCTTCAAGCCTATGTATACCACTAATTGGGCTATAAAAACACCAAATAACGTTCACATGCAACATTTGAGAACCACAGTGTTAGGAAACGAACCGTCTCCGTCAGTCTGACAAACGATACGCATCAGGGTAATGAATTAACACCTTCGCGGCCGGCCGACGCTTTAGCGGTTGTCGGGCCGATGATGCTAATGCGGACTCGTAGCTCATTCGGAAACGGTTCGTTTTTAATAATGCCACTAAGACTTTTATGTTATTTCGGGATGTATGCAGAGTGCTTCGGAAGTCGACTCTGGTAGATGAATATGCTTAACCAGTGCATGGTGAAGATATGTTGAAGTGTCGTTGTATGTTTAATCTATGTGTCGACTGAAAAGGCCAAGGGTACGAGTGTCCTTTTTGCCGAAATTGAGTTATGCACAGGAATCGCTTCTATGTACGCTCATTTATTTGGAGGCAAAAGGATATAAACGAATTCGGAACGTGTGCTTTAATATATCATTAAATCACTCGACTCTTTTCTCAAAGTCACTTGTACCCCTTGGCCTTTTCAGTCGTTATGTGTATTTGTAAATTCATGCTCTTTTGGAATGAGTGTTAGAATATCGAAACATAATAATAGAAACAACTAATACATATAATAATAGCTTTAATTTGATAGTGCATTTGAATGATGCTCGGAAGATGATTTACTCTACAATGCTGTTATGAAGATTGCATAAAAAAGTACAAATAATATTAAATTTATTCTAACAAAACTTGTGCTGATATTTTCAATGGGCTGATTTTCGTGGTTGATACATATCTTTATTCCATCGATTGCCATGAATGACGTTTTTTACTGATAAAAATACGTCTTTAGATGAGTTTATATTTGACGACTGAAAAATAAAAAGAATATAAGTGTCTATTTTTCAAACTTGAGTTAAGTTCATAAAATGGTTCTATCTAATATATAAAGGTTTATAAAAATACATAGATAAAGAAGATCATATTTACCTTTTATAGTTTTCAGTCGTCATTTATATCGAAGAAAATTTTCCGTGTTGTATTTAGTTCAGGGAGAAAAAACATTGCTTCATATTTTCGAACACATCTCGTATGTATTGATTCTTTCAAAATGCTCTGTAAATAATTAAAAAGTAGATAAATTAAAATGCACATAGTTAGACTGACTATTATTTCTGATATAATTTGTGATTATTATTAAGAATCAAACTCGTCTTAAAAAATTCGAAACAAATAGTTATTCTACCCATAGTAAAAAATAGATCTACTAAAAATATTAAAAAAAAAAATCTTCCACCTCAACTCAAAGCTACATCCATAATTACGACTCCAAATGAAAAAGTGGATGCAATTTAAATGCGAAAAGAACCCCGTACATTACACATTAGGTACTCACTGAGCACTAGGCACTCGTGAGCGGTGCAAATTACTTTCACACTTGACAAATGCCGTCAGTACACGGCAAGTTGGGCCAATTTGCAACCCCCTAAGAGGCCGCTTAATTTGAATACGACTCTGCACACCATTATATTACGGTGCGCACTCCGAAAGATAAGGGAAGACTCCGTGTTTACGCCGCAAACAATATTTTAAAGCTCACGTCTCCTTAAGTGGAGACGATTTAACTTGTTTGCTGAAGGGTTCGTCTTCTTACCTCACCCTTTGTTGCGAAATTAATTAGTCGAGGCTTAATGAAGGGGTAGTCGATTGTTGTATGCTAATTTAGACGTTTTTTTCGAAGGAGTGTTCCTTGAGGGTTGTTTTGTTGAGAATGCGATGGATTGATCTGTGTACCTGAGCAAGATGGCTGTTTTGAGTATGCAGGTCTGTCTCGTTAATATCTGGATTGGATTCTGGAAATATCAAAGAATTACGTATCTGGATATACTGGAGTCATATGTTTAATGATGTATCCACATATAATTAGACTTTATGCAACTATCAAAATAATAAAAGTAGCTGATCTGAATATAGATGTCTCTATAAATTGGTAGATATCTGTAAATTGATGATTCCATCTGTAAAACTATTGAATCGAGCTTTAAATTGCACAATTATCACACATGAAAAAATTATTTGTATTCATCACTAGAATTCATCATCACGACATCACTGAGCTTATCATCAAATCTAAAAACATTTATACTTTATCACTATCAATTGAATTAATGCAACATAAAATATTTCGTACCATTTTCAAATTCGGCATAATATTCTTCAAAGAATCTTTAGGATCGGTCTCTTCACCTCTGATTTGAGAATAAAATGATTTTAAACTTTTACAGGCAGTTCTCCAACTACCATCTATTAAAATTTGTGGAAAAGAGTTGGATTTATGTATTATTATACGAACTGTAACATGTCTGTCTCTTTCAGCAGCTGATTTGATAGCTTATAGTTGAAGAACTACGTGTAATTTAAATTCGTTTTATTCTCAAACCAGAGGTGAAAAGACCGACCCTTAAACATATCTAATACAAACCATCAAAATACACGACACAATTTCAACATTCACATCCTCAAGCAAACCTACCTTAACCCAAAAACCCACCCTTGACCCTTAAATCCCAATTAGCAAAAATGGCCCCCGTCAAATGCGAGCAACGCATTCGGATCATATGTGATAACGATAGTTTCGTATCAGCGATCGAATGGGGAAGCTGGGTATGCGCTAACCACTTTCATCTGTGGGCCAGGGTCGAACGAGTCCCGTGGGCCAGAACATTGGCAGAGATTAGGGGACATAAGTAACCTGCCCTCGGGTGCGCTAATTGACATTCAGCCGGTTATTAAGCTAGACAACCTGTCGCATAAACTCTCATTCAACACCTCCCCCGACATTGCTTCGGATGCCTCTTTTTGCTTCAAGGTATTATTTTTGCATATATTTCACGGAAATGTGGTCGGGATTTTAACTTGATTGCTGTATAATGTAGCCGGTATTCTTTGATTAGTAGGTAAACTTGTTTAATATAATATATTAATTGTAAGTGATACTAATATGACTCGTTTCACTCAGTCCATTAAGGTCCGGTCTTTTCATCTTTGGTTTGAGAATTAAACGAATTTAAACTACACATGTTCCCTCTAACTATGAGCTGTCAAAAAAACCTCTGAAAGAGACAGATATTCTACAGTTCGTACAACAATACATGCATCCAACTCTTTACCTCAGATTTTGATAGCTCATAGTTGGAGGGAACGTGTATAGTTTAAATTCGTTTAATTCTCGAACCAGAGGTGAAAATACCGGCCCCAAATCTTTAAAATTACATCAAATGAGTTTCTAGAATTCAAAATTTATCTGAAAGGATTATTTACCAACTGAAACTAACATTTGTATTGCAACCAATGGTAGTGTCACATAAAATTTTGGATTATTAATTATATCAATTTCTACGATTTCTATAAATAATATTGAGCATTTAATTATAAATAACCCTAATATTAGATTTATATCAGCAATGAATGTATCCATTCATATGAAACAAATCGAACGCTTCAGATCTGAAAATCTGAAACGAAACCCATCTAATTTCAGACACAATCACCATTGAGACAAACGAGAACCGCTTGAAACTCTCGTACGGAGTCGAATAAGAAGGAAAAAAAATCGGAAAGCGAAAGGGGAAAAAAATAGCAAATGGTCAGCCATTACGGCACGATCTTTTAAACGTCCTTTTCGTAACGTCCACGTATCAGTGCATCCAATCGAGCGACGCTAATCCTCGCAAATCCTGCGGGATCGATCGCGAACACGGATCGCCGAAATAAACCCTGAAAAGTCACCGAAAAAACCCACCCTGAAACGCCGAAAAATCACTAAAGCTGGGAGCACACTCCTCGCAGAGGATATCTGAAATTTTTCTAAACTTGCATTCGATTAATCGCTATTGAACTGTCACAGTAGTGGAAAACACATTGGAAAAACACTCATTAAATAATGATACTATATTACTCGATAGAGAACTTATATATCAATTGAAAAGGCCAAAAGGTACAAATATCGTTTTTGCCAAAATTGAGTTACGAGTATGTACAGAAATCGTTTCGCTCATATACATATTTGGTGACAAAAGTATATAAACAAACTTGGAACGTGTACCGAGATAAATCATCAAATCACTCGATATCCTCCTAATACATGTAGACACATTCTTAACTTTGAGCGCACTTTTCTCGAAATTACCTCAATGTCGTCACTTGTATCCCTTGGCCTTTTCGGTCGTCAAATATCCCATTATTCGCCGATGCACCGCATGCAAATATCCCAAAATACGCATATGCACCGCCTGTATATATCTTAATATTCACACTCGCACCGCCTGCAAATATCCCAATATACGCAGATGCACCGCCTGCAAATATCTCAATATTCGTACTCACAAGCCTGTACATATCCTAATATTTACAGTCACATAGATTATATCATAATATTCATTAAATGTAATGAGCAGGGATGGATTACAAGGGGTAACACTTTTCATTCTAGCTAAACTCCAATAAGAAATTCAATTATCTTTCTTACTTTACATACTTGTAGATGAGTATAGGCAATAGTTTCTAATTAGTCAAAAGAAAAGCGTTCTACCAAGTTTTTTTTTTCAATTAAAGAATTTTCTTTAAACAAATCTACAGTGTGTTCCCTGCTCTATGGAAAGGAAAATCCGTGCGGTGTAGTACAGGGGGGATCGCGAAAAACGGCCGCCCCGGCAATTGTCCCGGCCGTCCCGGGCTTCCGTTTCCGGGAAACGTGACCGTTAAAAGACCGGGGGGAATGTGGGGATGGGCGTGGACGTAAAGAGGGTGCGCTATCGAGGGGATATCCCGGTTTGACTGTTTGACAGCTTCCGCGGGACAAATCGACGACGGGTAACGGCCGTCGTAATGCTGATAAGAGAACGGGAACGTTCTCGCAGAGGTTCATTTTTATATTTTCTTCCGAAAGCGAGGGTTTAATAATCTAATGGCGTTAAAGCGATCGAGGCTCTATTCTATGCCTGGTTGTTTTATTAGGTGTGGCGATATGTTTTGACATAGCGCAATTGACGCAATTTTGTATCAACGTGTTAATTCGCATGAAATTTTAATTGTTTGTGTTAACTGATTAAGATATCATTTGAATTTCAGATCTGAAATTATGTAGGTCAAAGTTAAATATATCGAGTTTATTTGTTAAGTGTACTCAAGCTCAATTTTCAATCATTATTAAAATCGACTTAACCGTGATTGAGCTTTGATTTTCTGTATAATTTGATAGTTATAACTAATGGTTGTTGCTTATTAATCACTAAATATCGATTAAAAGTTCAAACCTAATAAAAAATGCATATTTATTATATATCGATTCAAATAAGTTACCAAAAACACACATAGTCACTCACTAGTTGTATCAAGTCAACATATCTTGGTTCAACTGATATTTCAGTTAAACAGTTCATCTCGAAACACAATCTTTTCTTAGAAAAAAAACTTATTTTATAGGCCACCAGGGAGACGGTCAATAATATTGGATTTTAGCGGTCTCACAAATTGGAGTCTTACTGTATTTATGTAGTTGATGCAGTAACACCTCATTTCCCCGACCGACCCCACTGAGCTTTTTCATCCCCTCCTCGACTGTTACATGGCAAGAAACTATTCGGTTTTCCGCTTTCTTTCCCGTTGATAAACAACACCCCAGACGGTCATTTGTTCTGACTTTCACCTTTTTTCCTTCTCAGTCCCTAGCTGAGGTGTACTATTATATATTTCAGCAAAAGTCCGAAATGTTTCAGCCCCTTTGCCCAACGGATGGCGCGCGTTTTTGATTTTAAACGTTTCACATAAGAAAAAAAAATTAACCTCTGTATTAAATGGATATTTTTATTCTTTATTCTCGTCTTTTTGACTAATTGTATCTATGGCACTAGAGATCTGGACGTTCATACAGCCTATTATTTACACACAGTACGTGTTCATATAGTTCAATATTTGCATACATTGCATGTTTAAATAATAAACTGATTCACTTTTTTAAGTTACTTCCAAAATAAATATGAATATTATCTATAGGTACCAATATAAATTCATTCAATAGAATTTTTGTTACACTGACTCATGAGAGCTTTTAATTAATTTCCATGTGCAAATTACTAAACATATGCATGAAAAAATTCAATTGGGTTGACATTTACAATACGACAACACATACGGGTACACTTAATTTCTAATATATACAGAATTAAATCATTATCTTCTTAGCAGATCATCGATAGATATAATTTTCACACAATTTCAAATTCAATAAAAAACTGCACGCCATCAACATACATGATGACTGAAAAGGCCAAGGGGTATAAGTGACATTTTTGCCAAAATTGAGTTATGTGCAAGAATCTCATCTATATTTGGTGGCAAAAGGATATAAACGAATTTAAAACGTATTCCGAGATATATCATCAAATCACTCGACCTTCTCCTAATACATGTAGGTACAACCTCAACTTTTCTCGAAATCACTTGTACCCCTTAGTATTTTCAGTTATCACATAAAAGCTAGAAAAATTGCACTAATTCAAAAAGTCAGCACGGAAACGTGCGTTCGATGCATTTTATCATCATTTCGAGAACACACACGTACATAATGCAAAGACATGCGAAACGCACATTAGCGGCAACAATTTAAAAACATCTCCTCTATTTTATACACGTTTCATGTGTTGTTTTTCGCTTCGAAAAGCGGATTCGTGGCGATTAGCAAGTAGATAAATGGCTATTTGCTCGGAGGTATAATTAAACCGATGCAACTTCTCGGAAGACGGAATGCATCGTTCGCATGATGCGCTTGTTTGTCTAATCACTGACATTTTAAATCGGCCGATTGTTTTTTAACTGAATTCGTTTTCGGAACTGGAATTAGAATCGATGAGAAATTATTGCTTGAAATAATTTATATGTATTATTGAATAAGGTCATTCGTATCGAATGTGAACGCAGGCAGCTTTCGTAACGTCCCACTAACTTAATTTGTGTTTTAAAATCATTTGATGCTGATGCACATCAATAGTTTTATATTTATATGAAACGAAGTTCAATTTCTTGAAACACGAATAATGAAAGTATCGATACAATGCATTATTCAAAATTACCTTAATTGCCTTCATTATTCAGAAATTTTAGCATATACATACATACATATATGATGACTAAAAAGGCCAAGGAAGATGAGTGATATTTTTGCGAAAATTGAGTTATGTATAGGAATCGTTTCTATGTGCTCTCATATATTCGGTGGCAAAAGGATATAAACGAATTCGGAACATGTACCGAGATATATCATCAAATCACTCAACCTCTTCCTAATACATACATGTAAGTTTTTCTTATTTTCTCGAAATCACTCGTACCCCTTGGTCTCTTCAGTCATCATATGTATATTCGTTTCTAATGAGCTACAGATGTTGTCAGTTTACATTAGAGTACATTAGAGATTTATATATCTAGAATTTTTCTCAAATTCTGAATTACAACACTGTACTCGATCTTTTCAATACTTAAAAAATATGATTAATTATCGATGAAAATATACAATAATCGATCGAAACTAGTCGAGTATCCCCTTATGTCGATTTTTTGCATATTTTCCGTTTCACGGCGATAACGGTGAACGAACGACAGGGGTGCAATTTCGCCGTTCGCAACCCACACTTTAGTGCGATTCGAGAGCCGAGAACCCGCAATTATTCATCATTATTATTTATGCGGAGCGATCAATCATCTTATTACATACATTTTGCCGACCGGTGTGTAACGCGACCCTAAGTAGAACGAGGATGATTCAGACGTGTCAATCTCCATTTTCATACCGACGTCGTTTTCCACGTTTTCCATTTCGAGTTAAACAATTTTCGTTTCACGTATAATGTTTTCAGTATCTAGTTATACAATTTGAATTTTTTATCAAATTTTATCGAAACATTTGATGCGCAATATAATCCTGAAATGCTTTGATTTAATTTGAATTGAAAAATATTTAACTTGATGTGAATAATACTGAAAAAATAATTTATCTATAATTCGAAATTAGTTTGATTAAAATAATATCAAATAAAAAATGATTCAATTATATCTATGAGTAATGCCGCCATTTTGTGTGTGTCAAAACAAAATGGAATCGAAAAAGAACCAATCAGAAAATTGTTTCAATTGACAAAATATAAATTCAATGTGAAAGAAAGAGAAAATACTTATGTATTAATTAAATACAGATGTTAGAAAGAGATAGTTTTGTTTATTTTTCGGTTCGTTCAGGGCTCGAAGTTAAATATAATAAATAAATTAAAAAGTCGCATTAAAAAAAAGTGCTCGAATTTTTTTTTTACATTAATTAGATTTTTTTATTAAATCAAAAAAAATGAAATAATCGCGTATCAATAATAATATAAATTAATAAATAGCTTCTATCACCTAGCACTTTTAGAGACTACGAACCTTAAACGACACTAATAAAAAAAAAAACCTCCCATAAGCGATGAAAACATTCGAACGGCGCCTATTCCCCGCTCACAATCGAACACCATCAAATAATTTTATATAAGGGCAAACACTATCCATGGATGTGTCGGGTTATATAAACTTTCGATAAGTGCTAGCAATCTTGGACACGGTGTACGTGGACAGGAAAACGGTCCCCCGGGAGCAATGGTGTTCGGAACGAGCGTTGGGTATTGGCCAGGTGGCAGTGTAAAGTCGAGGCCATAAATGAAGCGGACACTTTCATTTTGAACACCCACCCACCCACCCTCTATTGCTTTCGAATAAAACAAAGTAAAAAAGAAAGGGGGAAGAGTCAGCGGAAATCGACAGTCGTCAAATGCTTTGTTCTTTTTTTTTTTTCGTTTTTTAAGGGGGAATTTGATTTTTTTAGATGAAATAGTTTTAGTTTAGGAATTTAATTATGGTTAAATGAGATATTATTTCATATACATATATTGTAGAAGTAGATTGAAGGATTATGGTCTAGTTAGGAAATGTAAATAGACCCGAAACTTTAGGGTGGTTTAATGGGTGTGGGTTATCAGAAGAGCTGTAAATGTGATTTTGACTTCCTCAACGAATAAATTAGATTTATATTATATATTACTCCTCAATAAGGTTTATTTTTAATCTTCTATGCATTATTATCGCATCAGATATAGCATTTTAATTTATTCATGCGTAGATCGAGGCTCAAAATTCAAAAGTGCAAAATTTTATTAGAATATTGACTCCTTTAACATATGTATCAAATATTATATGAACACGCATTAATTAAATTTGTAAACAATCGTTTCAGCATTACTATAGAATTGTCGATATGTGTCAGACGCATGTTGATAGAGCTTGCAATTAGATCATATGTGCACAATATAAGTACATATGTGGCTACATCTTTGGATTCGATTTTAATATAAATAATTGAATATTTTCAGTCGATATAACTATGATTTACCTACTATTTTCCATTTCGCTCAACAACCAAGACTAATTCTAAACTTACACATGAATACGCAGTATTTGTAACGTAAATGCGACTGCAAATAACCAACTATTCGCAATCACAACAACTACAAATAACCATATCAACAAGAAAAATTGCAAAATATCCCAATTAAACATAATTTTCAAATTATCCAACATTAAAAAAAATCAAAAATGACCCCCACCCCCAATCAATCACGTTTTGACCTCAAAACCGTTGTTCGCGCGATAATTAATCGCTCGAACGCGACCCGTACCTGTTAACTGCGGGGTTAATCCGCCTCCGTACCGTTCGGGGTCGCCATTATCGGGTTTCGGGTCCGAGACCCCCCGTGGCAAACCTATCCCCGTTCTCCCCCCGAAGGCTAATCGTTAACACGTATGCGGAATCCGAGGATATTCCGGCTCCGTGAACTCCGAAGGCTTTAAAGTCGGATACGTGTGCGGCCTCACGTTAAATTTAACGCGTCGTTTAACGCGTTAGCCGCTTTCCGGGTGTTTTGGAGTCGTATTTTCATCTGTTCGGCCCGTCGAGTATCAACGGGATGGTAATCAAATGTTAAATTTATGTGCGATCTCAAAAAACTTTTGGGAGTGAGTAAAAAAATCATCCTTCAGCGTGTTCCCCTTTCTAGAATGAATTGCTCAATTAGAACTGCATATGTGTCAAATTTTATGATCACTGTCTACTAATTCAGTAAAGGAACTGGATTAATGTACACCCAACTCTCGTTTTACACGGTTTCAAAGTAACACGGTTTGAAAATATGAAAAACATATTTTTTACACGATTTATTTGGTTTAACACGGTTTGTTTGAACTATATAATGAATATCGCGCAATAAAAAATGTCTTTTTTCTTACACGGTTTTTGCTGGTTCCTATTCACCGTGTAAAACGAGAGTTGGGTGTAATTCAAAACATTCTCGAAATCATAAAAATTTATCACGTTGAGTATCAACGTACGTCTATTATTATTTTTGCATTATTAAAATTATTTAAATAAATTGCCACGATACTGTTGCATAATTCCAAACAAATAAACAAAAATATAGATAAACTTTTCAATACCTTCAATTCACCTTTCTACTCTGCATATATGACATGACTGAAAATTTCAAAAATAGAAAATTGATATTATCTTCGTAACATATGATTTTGTAAATCAAATCAGATAAAATATTACACGTGGACAATTAAAATTACATTTTGATATTTTTCTATATTTATCTGTTCTAATTGACTGAATCCTGTTTAGTTAATGTACTGTTTTATGGAAGATAATTGAGGAATATAAAATTCTAAATATGTACAACAGTTTACTGAAAACGCAGTATGGTTCAACACCAAAAAATATTGCTTTTCATATATTTTATTATTATAACGCTGAATTCGTTTACAAACAGTAAAAAGTCGTCTTCGCAAAATTTCGTAATTAGAAATAGAGTAACCAATCTAATTTTAAATGACTTATAAAATTTTAATTCATAAAATGCCTTAGGGAAAATACGATGTCTTGATTCACAAAGCCGACGATTGTAATATCTCAGGACCGATTCATGAATCAGTATTTAACAAATTAAATTTTAGATTAATTGAAAAAGGTGATAATCAACAAGAAATGCAACTTTCAGGAGAATTGAAAGAAAACTATCAAATGATTGCAGTGCGTAAAATGTTAAATAAATTTCTAATAATTGTATTTATATATTTAATATAAAATTAAATAAAATCAAGTGAATTTAGGCATATTATGACGTTCAAATCATCAAAAATAACACATTGAAGTCTATCATGGAAAAAAATATGACAGATCCGTGCTCAAATCAATTGTTCAAGTCGACAGTGCCGCTTGTTTTTGGGAATTCGATTGATAAAAATTGTGTTCTATCAAAGGTAAATTGTAAAATTGAAATTAATGAATAAGTGTAAAAACAAATTTCATTTGTGAAAAGAATCTTAATTTCTAACGGTCAAGTGTCTCATATTTGGTTTTTAAATATCAGTTTTATTTTTATTTTGATCAAATGAATCAAAAGGCTATTTTTTTCAGGGAGTTTATAAATCTGGGTCTCTCAACCCTAACGTTTTGATTCACAAAGTAATTGGAAAAAACTTTTTCTACACCAAAGTTCAAACAAAAATTTTGTATTATTCTAAAAAAGGAGCAACACTTTGTTCTGCATTGTTTGCAGAAACTAAACCGGTAGAGACAAATCCTAATAAAAAGTCTTCTAAATAAATATATTTTCTCATGTATAAATTAATAAATAGTAGAACATATAGTCATTTTAGATGTTTGTGTTTTATTTTTATTCCTTGAAAAAAAAAACAATATTATTTTTCCAGAAACTTTGTAAACATAATTCGTTTCTCACATTCAAAAATAAATTTTTACAGTTTTTTTCATACCATATCAAAAATAGATACAATTATAAATTCATTTGCTAAAATCTAATCGATTATGTAATGAAAAAAATTATACTCTCATCAACGAATAGATTTCATCAAAATTTGCACTAATGAGAAATCAAAATGATAAACATCTTCTAATTTATTTTGACGTAATTCGAAAAAAAAAAACAAAAACTTTGAAATATTTAAATTTAGTAAACTACAATGAAACGTAGTGTGACGATCACAATTATTTATTTGTCGATTATTATATTTTCTTATTACAAATGCTTCGGAAAAAAAACGTCCAAAAATAAAGCACTTTATGTAAGTTTTATGATATATTATAAAGCCTTTCTATTTTAAATTTAACATTTAAAAATTAAATCTGAGACAAAAAAAAACTGTATTAATTTTATTTTTATAATTAAGTAAGAGAATGAACAGTTTCTCTAAATGTTTTATTTAAAGGGTCCTTATATTTCGACTGTTGAAGACGTCATAAAATGTAATTTAACTCAAACTCAAAATGAAAATGAAACTTACACATTGACCATTAAAGATGGAAATAAAGAAAATTTGAGTATCATATTGGATGTGAAAAAGGATGTTCAAATTATAGAGGTATTTTTCATAAAAAAAATATATATTATCTGTTGAGAATTTAGCATAAACGATATTTTTTAAGGGCACATTTTCAACTGAAGTTTTGGATAAAAATGATTACAAAGTAGTTTTTAATCGCTCAATTGGTAATCCATGTACGAGCTCTATTTTTAAATACTTTCTTATGAAATATTTATCGAAAAATGGAAAAATTTGCGGATTTTCTGCTGTAAATCACATTTTTAAATTTTGAAGTGATATTTGTTTGATTGCATTTTAATTTTCATTTATTTTCAGGGCCCACTTATTACTGCACCGATAAATCCTAACACGTTCACCCATCAATGGGCAGGAAGACAATTTTTTTATGGAAAAATGAGATCAATAGTCACTTTACACACTAATCGAGGGTGGCCAATTTGTGTATTGTCTGAATCGACCCTAAGACCAATACCGACGAAAAAAACTTAATAATATTCTTTTTATATTTTATAAAATTAATTCAATTATTTTTCAATCCGAATTTAATTGTTTTCCTTGAAGAATTGGTAAAAAACAATTGAATGGGAATTATTTAAATTTAAATATAAAAACATGTTTATTCATATAAAGATGTATTATAATTATATTTTGATACATTCAAAAAAATGTTACAAAGAACTAACCGCCACATCAACAATAGTCATTATTTTCCTTTATGTATAAATTGAAAAACAATGAAAAAAGTTTATAACTAAATTCTAACGAGTGATCCTTTTACAGTGGACCAATAAACAATCGTTTATGTATCATATAACTTATGTATATACCTACAGTCGATCTTAAAATTGTATAGCAGCTATGACAAACCCTTATTTTAAAAACTAAACGAAACTTATTATGAGAATAAAACCTATGTAGAACTATGAAAATTATATTGTACTTAAATAATAACATTACTAACAATAAGTAAATTTATTACAAAATCAGAGAAAAAATATAAAGCAATAATAGCGCTTTTCTGCGTCGCGTTAGTGTATAACGCTCTATTATTGTCATAACTGTATTTTCGACAATTTTTATAAAACAAACAAAAACTCACCTTCGTTATTTTCAACAGATGTGCGTTGATACTCATCATTTTTGCAATTCATTTTGTTCAATAACACTTAAACGTCCACCACACATTTCACACCCCTGTTTAAAAGAAAAACGGCCCAAAAACGAAACACTCTAACAATCGAATTTACTGCATTGATTAGATTAACCCCGATTGTTAATACACAAGCACACGTCCGTTATAAACACGCCAAACGATAAATTATTGCCTCTGTCGTAAAAGCGGCCCTGTAAAATCCAGGTCCGGACCGGGGACCGGGCGCTTTCTGTACTAAACAATAAACGCGGCTCGTAAAGTGTTAATTAGAGTCGGAATTGTTAACCCGCATCTATTGATATCGCGATACGGATTTAACGACTCGTAATACGACCGTTTTTGAAACCGTCGTAAATACGGGATCTTCGCGAGAAGACGAAACTTTATGGACTATTCGATCGGATGATTGATCGGCTAAAGATGGGTTCACACGGAACTGTTTGGTCTGAATTTTTACTCTAATTTTGCTCAAACACGATGTAATGCAATTGAAATACAAAAATCGAATCTTCACTCTTTTTTAGTTTCATTATGAAAATTGAACAAAATGATTTAATCATTATTATTATCAAATGCTTAATTATAACTATTCAATTGTTGTGTCAAATAAGTTTCAGATTTGTATACAAATGAAAAAATTCGAAATATCTTGTATTCGCAATGTAAAAGTGTTAATAATGTGAAAGTACATACTAATTTCACAACCTTGTTTACATATTTAAACATCTACGAACATTTAAATTAAAATTTATTATTTATATATTAAATGCAAAATATTAAGCATTAATCGCTTTTTCATTAAAAATATTAGGTGAATCGTACAAATCTAGAAATTAAATAACAAGAAATGTTATTATAATAAAAAGAAATAGGTGAAACACTCATATTTCATGAATATTCCACAGAAGTAAACAGCGTAAAATGCGACCATGTAATTTATACGGCGTTAATTTTTCACAGGGCGTTTGATTATGATAAGCTTTTGTAAAAATTTAAAAATTAACGATAACAATCGCTTACATTTCACCGTAACACAGTTCTTCATTCAATTAGAGGAATTTCACATTTCGGCCTTAATTAACGAAAGGGCGATTTCTAAATTGTGCCCTTCATTGTGACAATGGAATAAGTCCGAAAATTATAAAAAAAGTACACATTTAATCCACATTATAATAGATTTGAATTATTTCAAATTTTACGAAATCGAAAATTGTCCATCATTTTCAACTGCGAGTCTAAAGGACATTTCCACTTATGTTACTCAACGTTTTATATTCTCATAATTCCATAACTTGGAATGAAAGTACATAGATGGACTTACACCATCCTAATAATTAAGGGCACAATTAACTAAACAGAAAAGAAAAAGATATCAAAATTATAATGAACTAAAGCAGCAATTATACTATCACGCGTGTGTAATTTTTTCGTCTGGCACACAATGTATCGCCATTATTTATGTGACAGCCTTTTTCCGCTTATTAAAGCCACAAAGTATTATTTTTAAGTATGTGTGTGTATTTTTTATGAAATTTCATATTAAAATGCATACGTGTGCGTTATAAATTATATTCGTGATAATAGGGACAAAGCGCGATCGATGGCTCCATTGTGGGCCGATTTTAATCTGAGGAAAATATTAAATTTTTCTATGGAAATGTTGAACAATCGTCGACCAGATTTCGTATTTGGTATTCGGTGTTCAGAAATGTATTAAAAAATATCAATAGATTTTTTCAAAAAACAGTACAAAATCAAATTATTATTAGACAATATGTACTACCAATGTGAAAATCATTAAGATTTGAATTCAATAAGATCGATACATATGTATTTAAATAAAAATATTTTATATTTGAACTAATTAATATTCAGTCTTCATAATTATTTTATGCGTGAAAATATATCTACTTTGGTTCAATAAATAATACTAATCAAATATTTAATTTGATACAAAAAGACAAAAGTTTCCGACGCACCCGTTACCGAACACTAGTCGTACAACACAAAGGTGTATAATTAAAGTGTTTACACAACGCGTTAAATAATTCAAAAGAAAATTCTTCTTATAAAGGAGGCCGGTAATTATCGGTATGATGTATGATTCAATTATGAGCCGCAGATAACGTTATTACTCACGACACGAAAACACACGACGGGGTGCTTAACCTTTTTTTCTACCACAAAAAAATACATACACATGCAGTAGAACCTCGATTATTTAGGTTTATGACTAACCGGATCTTCAAAATTAAAAATAAATCCAAAAAAATGTTTAAATATAGTCATGAATGTCTTTTAATACTCATAAGACAATATATCATCTTAGGTAGAATCATAAAGAAATGTAGTTTTTTTAATAAAAATCATTCATACTGAATGTTAGTCCAATTTTCATTGCATCAAGATGCTTTGGATCAAATGTTAAATCATAATTTTCGATTTTCAATTATATTTTTCTGATTATCCAGATTTCCGATTTATGTTCATCTCCGATTAGTCCGGATAATCGAGTTCCTACTGTACATATTTTTTTCGTATCGAATTTCCAAATAGTAATTATGCTCACCTTTTTATGGTTTATCGTTCGATTGTTTCGGCGTAACGAGTCTATGAATATTTATCTACTCGTACAATCGCTCGAATTGTTCCTAAAATCGTTTTTTGGTAGCGCTTTTCGGGCATTAAACAATAATGTGTTTCTTTAGTGTCGGAAATTATACGTTTTATTAATTTTGACACACTTCTAACGAGTACTGTGAATTTTTCAAAATAATTCGCTCGATTAACGTGAGAATTTTCAACGATTGGCGATTTGTACTATGTTATTTATTATGTGCGAATTTTGAATTAAATTAGGATTTGTACAACGCAGTTTCATACAATGCTTATTTTGATTTGGCACAGTTGATTAATCGGGGCACTTTATCTTATTATTTTAATTTATATATGAAAATGAAATTGGATGTAAGTTTGTACATTGGTAGTTACATATACAACATATTTATCCTTTTACAGTGAGGTTTCTATCATTTGACTGTTCTCAGAGGGGTCTTTTTGTAGCCCAACCATTGCAAATATAATACAAGACCTACACTAGCAACCGAATTAACTACGGAATCAGGAAGTACTATAGATACAACAGTTTATATTCAACTTGAAGTTTAAAAAGTCTTGAATAATACCGAGTCACAAATGCAAGTATAGAATAAAGATTTCTTGCTCGTACTGCAAGTTTTTTTCGGACTTGCAAACCGGAAAAAAACGTTTAACTATTTTTCATAAATTTTTGGACTTACGCCGCTGTCACAATGAAGAAAACATATTTAAGTTAGAAAAAGCGTGTAGGAACTTTCTTATCGACTTGGCACCAATCAATCATCGAACGCCAACTCGGGCCATCATCAGCGTTGGGTTCTTTGTCTCGCAACTTGACGATTAAAGCAACGTCACCCTAATTGTCCCGGCGACAACACAAAAGACGATGATGGATCGAAAACGGAGACTGACGCCATTATGGAAAAACGACACGTGGGCAGGTGTCTTCTGCGGACGCCATATTGTTTTTATTTATTTATTTTTCGTTCATATTTATTTTAGTCTAAAATTATTTTCGCTAAATTTTAACTGAGTTAAGTATGAGATCTTGTGCGATGTTTTAAGACGACTTTTCTCTTGTCACAAAATCGTTAAATCCACTCGATTTTCGTATAATAATTACGTGACATTTTGTGGGTTTGACTTTATGAGATATAACAGGATATTATTTTTCGATGAGATTTGATTTTTGTATTCAACTTTTTGTGTAATTGATTAAACTGAATTTATTCAGCTTACTAATTGCTTGAGCATAAAAGCGTCAACTTGACTCTAAAGGCTGATTCACACTGAGGATAGTAGACAGTCAAGTGGACAGTTGATAGTCAACTTGACCTATGTAAACATCCTATTTGATGTAAAATTAGTGTTCATATTGGTCAAATTGACAGTTAAAAAAATGAATTAAAACTCCAACTATTAGCTGCCAAAACAGCCACTAGAAGAGACAGTTCATACAACAATACATACATCCATATCTTCCTCCCAGATTTTGTCAGCTCATAGTTAGAGACAGTGCATGTAGTTTGAAATCATTTCAGTTTCAAACCAGAGATGAAAAGACTTAGATGCTCTTACTGTCCTAGTAATCCATCTAAAACTTATCACTTGACATTCTACTGTCCCAAAACGAGAACCATCTTGTAAAGCCGGCATCCTAGACACTCGGCATCGCCTTGGACGATTATTATAATAATAAGCAAAGGAGGATGGCAACGAGACTGTCGAAGAGGCGAACCGCTTATTATTTCCGTCGGTAATTACCGAGCCGGGCCTGGTAGGAAAGAGCCGCCGGTAATGGCCGCTAATTACACGCCGTGAACTTTGGCGCGCCACGCGTGATGGACAACGCGATGATTGATGGCCACTTAAAAACGTATCTCCGAACTCGAGAAAAATAACGATATTAACGCGAACAAAATAAATATGAACGGCAAACGAAAGGGCCGAGGGGTATGAGTGATTTAGAGAAAAGCGCGATCGAAGTTGAGCGTGTATTAGGATGAGATCGAGTGATTTGATTATGTATCTCGGTGCGCGTTTTAAGTTCATTTATATCCTTTAGCCACCAAATATATGAGTGTAAATAGAAGATTCTTGTGCTTAACTCAATCTTGACAATCTTGTCACTTGTACCCCTTAGCCTTTTCAGTCGTCAAATTATATTTGTGCATTTGAGCTAATTCTGAATGTTTCGTTTATTTTTTTTTTTCGATTGTTAAGTCCGACGTCCACTGTTGAGAGGAACGGAACAGACTAGGACAGCTATTTGAAAGAAAAGGATGCCTATATGGCTATCCCTTTCCTTGATATAGCTGTGTACCTAGTCTGTTCCTTTCCTCTCGGAAGTGGACGGTGAATTTAAGCTAGTTGACAACGTACAAAATGTTTGTACATGCCGTATCTGGCTTCATTGACATCGCGATGCTGGATTCGAATGTCGTTTTTTTAAATTATATGATAGCTCGAACGTTTCTTTCAAGTAAATGATACATTTGATTCGAAAAAAAGTGTTTATTTAATGCTGTACAAAACGGTTACTGAAATGGGTTAATTTTCTGAAATTTGGTTATTTTTAGCACCACCTTTCATGTGGATGTTTCGACAGTTCGCATTTAATAACGAATAATAAAGACCTGGTTTACATCCTTCGAATAAAAATAATTTGCAAACAATTGAAATATATGTATAATATATTGTTCCATCATTGACAACTATGTACCTAACAATAAACGACACGCGCTTCTCCAACAGTCTATATAAAATATTAAAAAAGAAACGAAACATTGACAAAACAGTTAATTATCATTTAATATTTAATTTCATCGTTAAGTACATTAAATTTCAATCGCCTTGAAATCGCGTCGGCGTTTAATGAAGCGTCATTAGAGCGATGAATGGACGTCGCCGTTTTACATTCTTCATGCGATAATTATGGCTCTTTTGACAGTTGCGTGTCTGTTCGAAATGTATTTAATATACATGCATTTATGTATCGACCGATAGATATCAAGTCTACAAAACACATAGTTAACATATTAAAAATGGACGCTTTTAATTGGCGTCTGAGTCGAAAAAAATTTTTTTTCGCGTGTCGCGCTCGATTCAAACGAATCGTATTTTGAATTATTGAATTGTAAAATTTTAGAAAAGGTTAGAAATCGCTGCAATATTTTACAGTTAACGATGTGCACGTAAATTGTTTGATGGGGCGATTCCGTGATCTATTCATCACGCCTCGTTGAGGGAATCTGAAATGTTAATTAGTGCTGAAGGATTTAAGCATGCGATCTACGCATAATTACAACATTGTATCATCGATCTGAATCTGTCATAAATTCGCCGTTTGATTTGTTTATGTGGTACATGAAATCACTTACATCATATGAGCCCATGAGATGCATAGTGGTATAAGTCTCATACCTAGTTTTGAGATACAAAGCATTCAGTAGACATTATATCATAAATCATCAAACTGTTTTTCAGGAAGTATTTATTAAAGTATTGCTTATTAACAGTTCAATTAGCCAGAGGAACTTCCTCAAAAACAGTTTGATGATTCATAATATAATGTCTACTGAATTTTTTGTATCTCAAAATTAGGTATGAGTGACTTATACCACTATGCATCTCATGGGCTCTTATCAGATCATATTTTATTGATTACTTGAATTAAAAAAATAATGAAAATTCAAATATCATGAAAAAATTGGTATCCACTCCAATAGATACGAGAGTAGTGTTGTTTAAAATATTTTCTCAAGTAGAACAATATTTACTACGACAGCAAATCTCAGATTCATTCAAAGATAATCAAACATCGATATTTTCATATTTCTATAAAAAAAAAATCATATTCATGCTCATCGAGTGTTATTATTTGATAAATATTGGTAATTGTTACATTTTTGATTGTAGACGATTTGCGATAAGAATCCAATTATGATAATTGATTTCCTTTCTTATAATTACATTTTGTCGATAAAAAATTAATTACCGGTTCGCGATAATAAATTCTAGTGAGAATATTTTATTCCAAACACAAGTTGAAACATGCATCTTATTGTTAACATATGTTTTTACGTAAAAAAATCTTTATTATACGACGACTGATAAGGCCAATGTGCACAAGTGACATTTTTTTATGTACAGGAATCGCTTCTATGTGCATTCATATATTTGGCGGCAAAAAGATCTAAACGAATTAGGAATGCGTGCCTCAATATACCATCAAATCACTCAACCGCTTCCTAATACATGCTCAACTTTAAACGCGCTTTTCTCGAAATAACTTGTACCATTTGGCCTTTTCGATTATCATATATAAATCCTTTCTATTGGTGCAGTGCATATATTTTTGTCCATTTAATTTTCGACCGTCAAAGTGTTAAAACGCTCAATAAGCTCCCAACATAAACGTCAATCGACAACTGGTCTTTCGATGCAATAACGCTTATATTGTTGCAGCAAAAGTGCAACAAAATCTGTCTATCTGCCTGTCACCTTTCGCTACCGGCGTAATGTGGGTGTCGTTAAACGGCGCGGCCGTCGATAGTCGCTTTCGAACGGTCGTAAATCGCTCGATTTTACGACCGATAAGAATGTTGAGTTATCGTCGGATCGTGTCGGATTTAATTTCCGCGGAAAAAAGCTATAGTCTGTAGTATAGTGAGTGTTGGGTTAATTGACGTTTGTGTGCGATTATGTTCGTTGGGCTGTGAAGTGGGTGTTAATCGATCTGCATGTCTTGTTTGTGTAATGTTTGATGATTGTGGTTTGATTGAGGAGTCGTTGTTTATTCGGTCGTAATTCAGATTGTTGTCTGAAAAGTGTCAATTGGATCGTATTTATGTTTCAATGTAATTTTGAAAAAAATGAAGCAATTGATTGCTTACCTTTGAAATTATAAAATTTTAATTTGAAAACCTCGTAGGTAGATGAGATTGTAATATTTCACTTATTTTATGATTCACCACAGGTTGATGTTAATTATAAAAACCATGTAGTAGATTCAACTGATTGCTATAAAATCGAGACATTAACACGTTAAAAGCAGGAATGGCAATTCTACATTTTACTTAAATGTAATTCACGCAAACAGGAACACTATTTTCCGCTAAGTAATGTCATCATTAAAATATTTCTTTTTATTCTGAGGAAAATACTACAAATGTTTTGAGTTTTGGGTTGTTCAGAAATAATATATATTAAATGGGGGAACGTTTTTAATTTTTCAGCTGTCAATGAAAAGAAATCTTTAACTTTACATCTATCTATTCCTCACAATTGTTAGACAAAGCTATACGTGCATTAGAGCAAGAAAGACAATGATTTTTAGTTGACAAACAAAAACGTTCATCCCACATATCTTGAAATATCAAATCACCTCAATTCACAAAATAAAGTAGACTTAATCTCAAGCATATCTAAAATCTATTTCATAATGAGAATAGTAGACTTTCAAGTGGACAGTAAATAGTCAACTGGACAGAATGTAGACAAGTGGACAGAAGATAGTCCACTGGACAGTAAATACTGAGGACGATAAAAGATGAGGACGCCTATAGATATGACTATACCCCTCTATCTTATTAGTCCCTAGTCCGTTCTGTTCCACTAGCCAATGGACGTCCCCATAACACTAATATGACATCAAATAACATCAAGTCAACCACCTATTCTCCACTCGACTGTCTACAATCCTCAGCATGAACCATCCTCAATCTTCAACTCCCAGCCTATAAACGGCGGCCATTTTGAGCCAACCGAGTCCGAATCCAGCATGAGCCCGAGCCACAATAAATCGAACGAGATGAGCCCTCCCAGTAACCGAGATAAGGCCAGGTGAACCCAAAGGGCGAGCGAAACCATTGTCTTCGCATGAACCCGACCACAGGAATCGTGTACCGATAGCGTGTCGCATGTACACGAACGCCATTAACATTCTTATGCGGCGGCTTCGTTATTTTTGCACCGACCTATTGTTCCGACGGATCGTTTGTTTTTCGGTCACCGTGTAGAAGAGGGACGAGTGTGAGGATCGGATTTTGTACTTTTTGCACCTAAAAGGTGGACCGATGCTGTATTATGAGGATGAAGCCGACGCTTTATTGTAATATACCGTGCTTCCATTTTTGAAAATAAGAGCTATGGCGATTTCGAAGAATGGTTTTGAAACTAGACGATTGTTATAATCCGGAAATCCTCCCCTGAAAACAAAAATCTATTGAAGTTTTTGAGTGGAAAATTAAGGTCGTGGAAACACGGTATTGAGAATTCCCGACTTTTCGGAGTCATTGAATCGTTTGTGAATATATTCTAGGGGGAAAATTCATCATTTATTTTACAAGAAATCATCTACTTTCTTGTTCTTGTTCTTGCATTTAGAGTGAAAGAGGAAATAATTCCTAGCTAGATAAAATGAAGGTTCTTCTTAGCACTATATCTGATTCTGATCGTTTTGGTTGACATCTATCAGCAGTTGGGATGAATCTGATTCTTGCATTAAATCTAGTCTTAGTGTAAGTTTATTCAATTGTGTGAGTAGTTTGAAAAATAGTTATATTTGACGACTGAAAAGGCCAAGGGGTACAAGTGACTTTGCGGTGATTTCGAGAAAAGCGCGTTCAAAGTTGACCATGTACTTACATGTATTAGGAAGAGGTCGAGTGATTTGATGATATATTGAAGCACACGTTCTGAGTTCGTTTATATCCTTTTGCCACCAAATATATGAGGCTACATAGAAGCAAATCTTGTACATAACTCAATTTCGGTAAAAATGTCATATGTATCCTTTGGCTTTTTCAGTCGTCATTTAGTGTTGTGAGCCATTTATGGACAAAAATATTGTTTTACTTGCTCTTGAGCTCGCATAAAGAAATAATTTCCAGCTAATCAAGTAAGAAAAGCTAAATTTTCTCCTTGCTTTACATCTCTGGTTATCACTCTATGCTCCTTTGAATATATACATACATAATTACAGAGTATCGAAAAGAAAAGACTTCCTTAAACGAAACTCATTCAAACTAGATTATAGACTACTCAAAAGACCAAACACGAATAAATCCGCAGATCTACTTAAAGTCCATAAAAAAAGGCAACAAAGATGCATTCGGATACGACTACCGCACGACACGTACAAAATGAAACACGATGCATTTATTAGATGCAAAAACGAAGGGGCGCTCTTTATCGGTGAATAAGTTTTGCATAAATTTCGAAAAGCAGAATGCCCCTTGGCGGTAACGAAGCCCCTGATAGCTGCTTTAATGCAATGCTCCGATATTATTATATGCACTTGGGTGTGGTTCGAACAATGGACGCTTGAGCTCCACTTAGGCTTTTGATTTAGGTCCATGTTGTTTATAGGGTGGGTGTAATCGTAGATTGAAACGTTTCAAATTTTTATGCTTTCAAAACATATTATGATCGTTTGAGATTAGTTTGTTTTGCTTAAGGTAAATGTACTTAAGATGTCCCCCGTTTAATGCGATTACTTCATACGTTTTTTTTTAATAATCGTGTGATACATTTTTTAATGCATCTATACGTTTTTTCTGGAAAATATCGCAAACGTATTAAAAAAAATCGTGTAAAGTTTCGCGTTAAATGGGGGACAATTGTATTGACTTCAAGATGAGTTCGTACTTTTCATCTTTTTTGAACTTTCCCGATACAATTACTTCACTAATCTTCATTTTTTCGTTCTTTAAAATGAGTTAGATCAACTTAACTTCATAAAAAAAAACAGTATTTTAATTTAAATTAATTTAATATGCGTTCACTCTATTCCTTTTCTTTGTCTTATCCTCGTTCATCTTATTCTATGTTTTTCGTTCTTGAGTCATATTAGATGATTTTATTTTATGTAAAAAAATATTTCTTCTTATTTACAAACAACTTACATAGTTCTTTTGATATATTTTTTTCTATTTTGATTAGTAAGTTTATTCGACTTGAAATTATGTCAAATGATCTTATTTCACCAAAGATGAATTTTCTTTATATAAGTTAAGCACACTTCTGTTAAAATTTCAATCAAGAAAATACATTCTCATTAATAAGCTGAAAATTCATTAATCTTTCTGTAGTCACCCTGTATAAGGGCCTTTCTAGTTTCACCAGAGAAAGTGTTTATTGCATCCACGTACAATGTTGGGCTTATTGAATTTTGCTTTATTGCGATCGCTGATTGTGCAAAAGTAAATGTCGAATCGGTAAATAATCAATACTTACAATGGAAATAAATAAGGGCCACGAATCGAGGGAAAGCTCAAGGCATTTCTATGAAAGTGCACATTTTCGAAATACAATGTAACAGATAAAATTACCCCATAATTTAATCTAATTCAACACGTTTCATTGATAATAATCAAATCGAAAACAATAGATCGATCAATAATTTAGAATCCGATCTGAAAAAAAATCAGAATTCCTCAACAAGAGCGCGATCGGCTTTCGAAAGGAGTGGCGACCAACCTTTTTTTTCTCGGGCCCGTGTACACACACACGACACTTTATCTGTTTCGCGAGATACACAAATTTAACGGCCGCCGAAAGATAGCGCCTCGTTTTTAATTAAGGCTTTTCGCGGCCAACCTTTTTCCTTTTCGGGGCCCTTTCGTTATCTGAAGACTTACGAGTTATTTAAGGCTATCTGCCGCGACCAGAACACAGGCGTATATCTCTATTATATCCGTTTCAGTTTTTGTTTTTTTCTTTATTTTTTTGGTCTTTCGAATTTTATCATGGCGAATGTGGCATGTTTCCTGCCCTTTTGTTGTTAATTGTATGATATTGAATTATTTACAGTGAAATCATAACATCGGTGAAGTCATTAATGCGTATAATTTTATTTTAGTTAGATATCTTTTACTTTAGATGATATTGAATCTATCGGTTCGTATTCTGATCATTTTATTTGATTGGTTAGTTTAATTATTTTTGAGTAATTTTCATTGAATAAGGACACATTTAGCCTGATACAGATTGTTAATATTTAAGAAAATGGCTAGTGTGAATCAGAAAAATAATTAAAAAAAGCTTTTTCTTTAAGACATTGCGTATCAAGTAAATCACATTTTATTTAAATCAATATTCAAAAAATGTTTTCTTAGATGAATATTGAATAAAATCAAAATATTTATATTCACTAATTGAATTGATGAAATTATAATTTTGTTCCTCACATAGATTTCACTATAATGAAAATATCAAAATGTAAATAAGTTTGTTCAGCAAAAACTTAGTTTTAAATATTTTTATCTTATTCGATTAATTAAAATACACGCAGATAAATCGAAGGCTTATCATGCAATTAAATTTTGAGAACATCTCGTACACGCGATTTATATTTTCTGCCTTGGTGAAAATAGGCGTCAAAAAAGTATATAAGCCCTATACCGAAACGCCCCTTGTTTTGACTAATTAATGAGAGTGGCTTATCGCTATCGTAATTAACGGACGCTGTTTTTTCCGGTTAACAGAAGGCGTGTTATCCGGATTGTGACCTTTCGACCCTCTCAAGAAATGTTACTTGTATAAAATAGTCTTAATCTTTATAAGAGTGAGTAATAATACTGCACCTGATGCATTAGACTGTCATATAAAGATAATTGCATTCAAATCTTATTAAGAATATAATACATACATGCTGCAAAATACAGGTAATTCATAATTTTCGAACTAACAAAAAAATATTATTTGTGTTATAGAATATCGTACTATAGAAAATCATGCTATAGTAGGGATTACTGTACGTGCATATTCAATTCTTGGTCATATTAATAGATTTTTTTTCACAATAACATATTCATAATGTGTTCATGCATAGATGTGACTATGTGCAGATGGTTTGGCAGCGAATAATCAGCTATTTACAGTCAATTAAGTAAATCTGATTGCATCCAAAACTAGAAAAGGGATAATTTATGAAAACATACTTATATGATTGTATAAAAACATTATTAAATGTACATGAAAATAATAAAATGGTACAAAATCAAGTGATCAATTCCTTATCAGACATCGCCGGAAACAATAATTATACCACAATTAAATTTTGAACCTCACATTTACAATTGCAATCATATAAAGCGACGCATTTGTAATGTAGATATTATAATGTAAATGTCGCTATTTGCAGTCATCACGTCTGCAAATAACTGACTATTTACACTCAAATATCACGATCTAAATACAAAAAAATGCTGAAACAGCTAAACACAAAGCATAACTATACAGAATCAAGCAGTCGAGCCCAAAACACAATTCTCAAAACAAAATTAATACCACAATTTTTCAAACGTCACAATTACAATTATACCTAGTTACTTATTTGTAATGTATTAGTTTGTAAATTTCGCTATTTGCAGTCATCACGTCTGCAAATATTTGACTATTTACACTCAAATATCACGATAATAATACTTTCAAACTACAAAGCATAACTGTACAAAATCAAGCAATTGAGCCCAAAACACACCCAATCCTCAAAACAAAATTTATACCACAGTTAAATTTAGAGCCTCTAGAACAGAGTGCGGCATAAATCACATGGCAAAATGGCAAAATCCACAATACAGTCAAGTAAGAAAGTCGACATCGATGAACGCCGAATCGCAGCACGGCGCGAATAAATCCATTCGATATAAAGAGGGCCCATATTATAATGGAAACGAATAAATAATGTATCGCTATCCGCTCGCCAGATATTTACGACACCTACAAGGGTTAAGGCGCATTAAGCAATATATCTTTGCGGCCGTATCGCGCTAATATATCTGTCTGACAGACGGACAGACACACAGCAGACAGACACACGGA
This sequence comes from Cheumatopsyche charites, assembly GCA_024721215.1. Lineage (NCBI taxonomy): Eukaryota > Metazoa > Arthropoda > Insecta > Trichoptera > Hydropsychidae > Cheumatopsyche > Cheumatopsyche charites. Next base: position 761,380 of record CM045577.1, on the reverse strand, counting down.
CGTACAGATAGATTCACGCACCTACGTAATGACCGGTGAGCGGTTGTTGAGTTTATACACATCGAGGTTTTGTTGCAGGATAGTGAAATTTTTGATGTTTAGTTGGTGTTTCGCTGTTTTCATTGGATATTAATCTTAATTTCTATCAAAGGTTTTTCAAGAAAATATTTGCATTTTTTCGTAAAATTTGTACTGAATGGGTATTATTTTCTTTTATAATTTAATGATTGATCGAGTGTAGTTTTTAATATTGCATTTGGTACCATAATTTGGAATCATTTTCATTGAAAAATCCATTTAATGTTACTTGGAAGAGATTATTAATGCAAAAGTTGTTATTAAAATTTATATTTTATTGTAAATTTTATGTCGCAAATATCAAATTCATTGCATATTGCATCATAACATTTATTTCATTCACTGCAACGAATATTTCTTCTAAACAATGTTTTCTTTAAATCAGAAAATTTTCTATGGAAATCATTCCAAATGCCAATGACAAATGACTACTGAAAAGGCCAAAGGGTACAAGTTACTTTGGAGAGATTTAGAGAAAAGCACAATCAGGATTGAGCGTAACAACATATATTAGGAAGACGAGTGATTTGATGATATATGTATTTCGGCGCCCGTTCCGAATTCGTTTATATCTTTTTGCCACTAAATATATGAGCGTAAACAGAAGAAATTCTTGTACATAAATCAATTTCGGCAAATATTTCACTTGTACACTTTGACTTTTCAGTCGTCATTAATGCAATATTTGAGAACAGTCTTCAAATCATAAAAGAAACAACAAAAGAAAAAAAATGCAACACTCATCTAACCAAAAATGTCCATAATTTCTCACAATAGTGTATAAACTATACGATAGATAAAAAAACAAGCCTCGGGCACAAAATTTTATACGATTTCAATCGATAGATGATTAATGCGATTAAATCGCACCGAAGCGATAATGGAAACGTTACACGGAAAAGTCGAGACGGCGATAAGTGAATTGTTAATTATACAGGTAAGTCGAAAATATACGACGCGGTCTCGACACAAAGGCGAAACACTCGACAGGTGGGTGGGAAGAGGTTGACGGCGATCGTAACGTTCCTCTGACGTATGCGAGAGGCCCCACAGTTTGACACCCCTGACTTTATATATGTATATCTGTATATTCTAACCGGACGATAGCGGTTGGATTTAATGGCAGAAATGGTCAATTCTAATCTAAATTTGAGCATTGTTGAATAAATACAACGAAATTATATGACGACTGAAAAGGCCGAGAGATTTCGAGAAAAATTCGCTTAAAGTTGAGCATGTATTAGGAGGAGGTCGAGTGATTTGATGATATGTCTCAGTACACGTTCTAAATTTGTTTATGTCCTTTTGCCTCCAAATATATGAGAGTACATAGAAGTGATTCTTGTACTTAACTCGATTTTGACTAAAATGTCACTTGTAACCCTTTTCAGTCGTCGCATATCAATGCTGAATTTGATGATTTAACACGTTGATGGCCGGTGAGTGTTTGAGCAGGAATACTTTTTTGGGTTCAATATTTTTGGTTCATGTATGTTATGTGAAAATTTTATAATTAATTGTAAGTGAGAAAACGATAATTATATTTTAATCGTCATTTATCAGATTTATCTGTTTGATAAGTTTCGTTCTATTTGGAATGAATAGATTAACAACTAAAATCGATACTAAATTTGATCATTTAAAACATCATCAATTGGTAAATTTTTGAAGTGGAATTCTTTATGAAGATTTATGAGGAATGTCCTTTATAAATTTGAAAATTGAAAATAGTGGTATTTTACATTAAAAATGTCAATTAATTTGGTTAAAATGAATGTAGATATTGTATAAAATAATTACCTAACTTGGCCGGTCTCACAAGCTAATATAGAGTTGGGTGCAGTTAAAAGGCGGGATGGTGGGCTTTCCTCGTAATGTATAAAATAATTATATAGCCCGTTGAGTATCGTCCGAAAAAAAAATAGTATTATTATTAATTGCACAAAAATTATATATAGAAGTAGGTACAATTTAAAAAACGTATCTAGCACATTGCATAAAATACTTGAACCTTGCAAAGAACCAGCACATAACAAAAACAATACTCAACGTCTACACCACAATGTAATACGATTTCCCATAACCACACTAATAGGCTTCGAAATGTCTTCATTTTTTCCCCGTCGATATCTCAACTCGTCCGCTCATATCTTCATGTACTTCACGGTACACATTGTAGCGTTACCTTCGAGCACACGTACCCACATTCACGATCTGGGCAACCTCATTGGGTCGGCAACCTTTCGACGATATGAAATTGAATTTATGGCGCCGTTGATTTGCCATGGATTAATGGGCGCACGCGATCTCGATAGCGTAAATAAACTGCCGGTAGCCGAGGTGTAATCTTTTCGAGATCGAGAGCCGCGCCGCGCTTAACAAATGGCCCCCAACATCGGATAATGATGGCCCATGGATCCGAAGGTTCAAGGCTTTGAAGGTATCGAGGCCTCGGACCAGACGGTAACACTCCAGATAACAAAGGTTTCAAATTATCAAAGAAAAACTTGTTTTAAAAAACATTTTATGTCATAGAAAATTTTGGTTCGAAATGAGTACTTATTTGCTATCCAGTTGGAAAAATACTTGACCTAACTTAATGTACTTAATCTAAAACGTAATCTAATTGAAAATATCGAAATAATACAAAAACTTGAACAAATGAAAAACCTCATCTATACAGATCCATCGAACGTCTCGACAACTGAATAATATACGAGTAACTTCAAATTCTTAAAAAGTTTTAAAAATCTTTTAACTTCAATGATCGAATAGAATAAGCAAAAACAAAATTTCGGATGAATTTCAAATAATTAATTTAATATTTTTTTCAATTATTTATACCATCTATTAAATGTATCAGCGTACCGGCCACTAATGTGTTAACAGTTCGAATAATTGTTATTTGAATTTTCGAAAGATTCAAAACTCTACACGTAAAGATTTCGTTGAGATTTACAAATTCTTTTGTTTGTTTCTTAGATTTTTGTAAAATAATCGTTTTGATAGAAAAATATTTTTAAGAGTTGTCTACAAACAGTCTGGTGATGATACAACAGAAGATTTAGTTTAAATCAGTTCACGGCTTAATACACAATCAATCAACGAAGATTTACTAAATTTTACAGATTATGAATCGCAATTGAGATTTGTCGAAAAATTCCGTTACTCACAGATTACTTAAACCGAATTTGATTGATAAGACAATTTAGATGGAAACAACTGAACTCGACTCAGCGAATATATCTGCCATTAGTCATACGAATTATTGTATTTTAACCACTCAATTCATATAAGAACCTTAGAAATCATTATTAGAGTACTTTGATGATTTATCACTTACACTTCTTGGCTTCTAGGATATTCATGTGTTATGCAAAAAGTAGAAAACGTCCATTTTGAATTTATAGCGACAGGGTCGAATTGAAACTGCACAATCGCGTCGAGTCCGCGACACAATGCGCGATATGCAAGTACACCGTGCACAGAAAGCGACAAATCTATTTTGCATAATATATTTACGAGGCGACACTGAGAAACACCGTGTTGCACCACAGGCGTATGACGTTTTAACCTTTTAACGTTTTCGCGATTCTGAAGTTTTATTGAGACAGGGACGGCTCGAGAACATCACTATGATAACCCTTTTCATTATGAAAAAATCAATTTAGATAACGAAATGTACCTGAATGTATTGACGCATTGTCAATTAATTCCATTTGTTGATCAATCAGTGAATTAGGATTATGCAACTGAAATTTAATGAAACCAATTGCATTGATTAGTGTTATTCATTAGATTATTAAGGGCCTGTCTTTTCTCTTATGGATTGAGAATAAAACGATTTTAAACTACACGCATTCCCTCCAACTATGAGCTGTCAAAATAGCCACCGATAAAGACAGACATACTACAGTTCGTATGAAGATACATACACCCATCTTTATCCCCCAGATTTTGACATTTGGTAGATGGAGAGATCGCATGTAGTATAAATCCGTTTTGTTTTAAAACTAGAGATGAAAATACCTGCTCTAAATCAAATATAATGTAAGTAAGTGATATAAAATTAATATAATTCTGCTGAATTTGCAATTCAACGATAAGTCAATACCTTCGGGTTCACTTGAAAATTCATAAAAAATATTGTAAGAATTATATTTATGTTTTTCAATGAAAAGAAAAATGTTCTGACTTGAATATCTCTGTTCGAGAGAACGAGGCGGATTAGAGCATGAACATAATAATTCAGTGTCAAGTTTTTAAGCTTTGATTTATTGCCATTTTCGCGGATTATGCCGGCATTGAAATTATTAAAAAATTAATCTGCTAGATTGTTTTTATGGATTGTTATTTATTTTTATGAATGTTGTTTTGCGTTTCGGCCTGACGGATCGATCGTTAATCCTCGATCGATAAAAATGAAATATTAATCACTTTATTTTCGCAGTGCTTAGCGTTTTTTTTATCGATTTTATCACGCATTCGTGACGTATTATATTTCATAAACTACACGTCGAAATATCAACATTTGACCAACGAAAATGCGATTCGGATCACAAAGCCTCAAATTCACACCAATAAAATCAAATTATCAATTCACTGCAATTCAAAGCCATAAATATGCCGAATAAAAAACGAAACGATTCGACTACTTATCCAATGATCCTATTACGACGTCGATAACAAAACCAATTTTCTCGTTCGCATCTGAATCGACATTATTAACACCTCGATTCGAAAACACCTGCTCGCCATTGCATCCGACGGTATAATTTAATGACAACCTTTCTTCGGCTACCTGTTTATTTTTTAATTTTTTTCCAATTTTTTATTCCGAGCCGCCCCTGGTGCGTTGTCCCTTAACGACGCCGCTCGGCACTTTGAGTGTTAACAAGAGACACTTATGTGACAAATTGATTTTTTCACATTTTTTTCAGAGTTAAATTATTCTTATTTATAACGAATTCACAGCCCGTCGAGTATCAACAGAATTTCAATATTAAAATTATTTTTATGGTATTACATAATTATTTATACAATCTTCTCTTATTCAGATAACCGAAAAACTATTGGTATTCATTAGGGACAATTATGATTCACTCATTTATAGTTTAACTCATTTGTGAGATATTGTCATTTGAACATTATTTTTATGACGAATGTCTTAATCAGATTTAAATGCTATTTTTTCTTAATTGTTAAACTATCGGTTTGCATCAGGTGCAATGTTCTTTCATACAATTAATCTTATAAAATAGATTTTATTTCGTTCAATGAGTTTCGTTTTCATATTGTGCGCCTTAAGAAGATTTAAATGCAATTATTAATACATCGAGCTCTTGGTATGATTCAAGCAAAGCATCATCAAGTTACAAACATATCAAATCTTTCTTACACAAAATCAGCGCAAAACTTTAATTTTTTCGCCTGAGACCAAAAAAAAATCTAAAATTTCTCCGATACAAATATACAAGCTTATTTATATATTCAAGCACTTACAATAAATCATCCGATAAATTTATTCTGTCGATATTCGTCTGATAATATAAACACACCGCGTTTTCTCTCTCGAGAAAGAGAAAGAGAGCGTAGAAAAAAAAAGTTCGATGAATCAATCGCTCCGTTTGATTAATGAGTTATTCTTCACCTTTTTATAAACACGGTCTTATTTATCGTATCAGATCTGGCTGTGTGTTTTTCGATAATTTATTAGCGTCTGTTTGGGTGTTCTTGTCACCTGCTCAACACCCAACATCAACAGTATCGTCATCAATAATGTTCACCTCACCATTTTGGCTAACGTCTGATTTATTTTTTCGACGATCTGTCTATTTTTTAGTCGTCATATATTTTTATGCTTGAAAATAGAAATCGCATTTTTTTTATTATTATTTTATCTATAGATGTATGTTCCTTTACTGCTTATCCGACCTTATTGTGTGAACATGTGATTGTGAAAAAGTTTCTGCATCAATTAATTTTACAATTTACTATCGATAGAGTTTTAAAAGTTTGATGTTTAACGGAGTGGTTTTCACTCAGTAAATTGTATCAAATCAATTAAGCATGACTTACGTACATTATATAATTTAACTATTTTATTTTTGTATTCGTTACTAGATTCTGTGACCAGGAATTGATCGAATTCTTTAGACTTTAAGTCAATTGTGAACTGTTGTATGTATTGTAGTATCTCCCATTTTAATTTCGATTGGTACTATTTCATTGCATGAAAAGGTTGTATATGTTTGCTATTGTCGGGCTACAAAAAAGCCCCCCTGTGAACTGTCAAATGATAAAACTTTCGTACTTTGTGAAATATTAAAAATAAATTGAATAATGTAATGATCCAAAAACCTTCTCTGACACGCCTACAATATATCTAGAAAGTTCTATTGGCAAAGGATCAGCCATTAAGGTGTCTATAAACAGCATACATTCATTTTAATTTTTATCTATAGAAGAAAAACATTATTCGATACAAATATTATGAAAATGCTCACACATGTCAAAATAATGCCCAATTTATAAAATTCGTCCACTAATGCAGATTTTATGCTGGTCAAATTCGAATCGGGCGTCCATTAGGTTGACACGTAAAAATGTCGTGTTTTTTACGCCGCAGGCTTAAAAAGCGCGCTCTTTTCGACGTTGACGTGTTTTGATTGGATAATAATTAGCCCGTGAAAATAATAATTTTCTAACGGGTCGACTTTTCGGACAGGCCGTTGACAAGTTGCGGCCGTTTCACCAGAATAAAAATAAAACGGCTCGCTTTATACCAACATAATCCGACACCGAAAAGAGCGGGTTTTTGACTTTTTTTTTGAAAGATTAATGCGCATCGATCCGACGACAAGTGTACACGTCCAGTACAAATTTCATAAAATATATCTATTCTATGGTGAAATTGTAAAGATCTTTTGAAACTGAATTGAAAATTTCGCATGTGGAATAATTTTCAGACGTTTAATACAAATACACCCAACTCTCGTTTTACACGGATTCAAAATAACACGGTTTGAAAAAATGAAAAAATGAAAAAATATTTTTTTTACACGATTTATTTGGTCTAACACGGATTGTTTGAACTATATAATGAATATCGCGAAATAAAAAATGTCACTTTTTTTACACGGTTTTTGCTGGTCCCTATCCACCGTGTAAAACGAGAGTTGGGTGTATAGTGAAACTTTGCTATTCGTACAACTCAAAATTCGTACTATTTTCCGGAATGTATTGTGTACAAATAGCTTAGTTCCACTGTAATTACACTAGTGTGAGAAATTCTGGAGAATTTTATAAGTTTTCATTTTCTCTACAAAATTTTCACTAAATTGTATTGTAATTTTTTTTATAATTTGAAGATTGATCAAGTAAACTTTTTTATATTGTATTAGACTCCGATATTTGAATTGATTTCCTTGGAAAAACTCGATTAAACAAAAATATTATCTACTCAGTAAATTTTCTTATTAGGTGTATAAAATTAATATTTTATTGGACAACTCTTATTTTTATGTATTTTCTTGATTCTTTGCGACTTAAAATTTACAATAAAATATTATTTTTATTCCGATAACTCTTGCATAATAATTTCTCCTAAGTAATATTCTCGTTAAATCAAAATTTTCCATGAAAATCATTCCAAATGTTGATGACAAATGCAATATTATGAACCATACTTAATCATTCTTTAAATTATACCGGAAATTGAATTAATTTTATAAAAAAATCCAATAAAATGCAACATTGATCAAAAAATATCAAGAAGTATGTCAATAATTCCTCACAATAGTGGATGAAATTTGAGAAAATTTTAAAATAAAGTCCATACAATCAAAACAACATTGGTCAAAAAATATCAAGAAAAATGTCAATAATTCCTCACAATAGTGCTTGAAATTTGAGAAAATTTTAAAATAAAGTCCATACAATCAAAACAACATTGGTCAAAAAATATCAAGAAAAATGTCAATAATTCCTCACAATAGTGGATGAAATTTGAGAAAATTTTAAAATAAAGTCCATACAATCAAAACAACATTAATCAAAAAATATCAAGAAAAATGTCAATAATTCCTCACAATAGTGCTTAAAATTTGATAAAATTTTAAAATAACGTCCATACAATCAAAACAACCAAGATTTTGCACATCCAATATAATAGTACATACAAAAAAGTGGCCTGAGACCAAATTCGGCGACGAGGACGTCGACACGTCAAGCCGGTCGTCATTATACGGCGAGGACACAAGTCATGGTTTAATGTCATAATTGCGACAATGACGGATGGAAGCCGGCCACGACTGTCGATCAATCATCGAACGTCTGTGCGCCACTTTGCGACTTCAGATCCGGTCGTATTATGCGGACGAGATAAAAACGAGATGGGATTCAGCTCTTGACGCTGTCGTATGAAGTTTTTTCGACGACTCTCTGTCACGTTTGGTCGTTTGATTGAGTTTTACAGTGCTGATGGTCTCAATCTTGCAACTTTTATGATTGTTTCATGTGATTTATGGTGGGAGAGAAGTTATTTTCTTTGTAATGTGTATTTTGTTTGAAATCGAGCGCATGTAACGTAGAGTTTGCATACGGCGCGAGTGCTCATAACCTAGTATTTGCATACAGCGCGAATGCTTATAACCTAATATTTGCATTTGACGCGAGTGCATATTATCTCATCTTAAGGAATGCATTTTTTTACAAAAATATTCTTTCAAATACTCAATGCAATGTCTATATTTAAAAAAATGCGCCTCAAATATTTCTTGATACATAATTATAACGTTCTATGTGAAATTGATAAATATGTTCTGTGTCGTTGATTAATAAGTGCGTCAAGTATATTAATTTCGCTGCACAATTAAACATGCATAATTTGTATGAATTTATACGCAGCTCACTTTCTACAAATAGAAACGTTAGATTCGTGTTAACATATTGAACAAATCTACATCGAGCAGATAAGATCTTGTCATCGTAAATGCAACACTGCTTTATCTTTGGTTCTATTTGCTGCATCTCGTTCGTAAAATAGATAGATATCAATTCAATGACTTTATTCGATTTGATAAAATTGCATGATTGACTTGAAAAATAATTTGATTTCAATGTGCAATAATTTTTAGTTCATAAACTGAAAGTTTCAAAATTATAGCCATTTCCTTTTGAATACTTTTATGGTCATCACATGCTTAGTGTGATGGTATGATCAGTATAAAAATACTAAATTGATAGTAATAGGGAATAAAAATTCGAAAAAGTACTTAATTTGAAGAAGATATGGCTTATACTTGCACGCAAGAGATGAAACTACAAATAATGTGCTATATGCATGCGATGCGACTGCAAATATTGGGTTATACGTAGACGGTGTGACTTCAAATACTAGGCTATATACAGATGATGCGACCGAACGAATGCATAATTTTGACACATAATATTTTCGAAAATTATAAATTGAGCTATTATTGTGCTGAATCAAAATCATCGACTGCTACCGAACATATTTAACAGTCAAAAAATCTAAAGGCACGTCTACACGAGAGCTTCTAGCACATCTCACAACAAAAGTATTTATTTACGATATTTATTATTGTTTTCCCGATCGTTATTTTAGCTAGCCGATATAAACGCTTTTGCATACCGCGTCGAACCCAATGTTCTTAAAATGCTAGATTCAAGTTTTAAAAGGCAAATTCAAATTTCGACTCGCAAAATAAACAAATTGAGCCATCACCGCTACTTAACCGAACATATTCATCGGTCGAAAAAAAATGTAAAGGCGCGTCCACACGCGAGCACCTATCGCATCGAAACTACTCGCGTACGTGTTAAGAGAAAGACATTTATTATTGTCTGGCGAGGCCCGGATTCCCGACCGCGCAACGCAGATAAATAGTCGGCCATTAATCAGCGTTTAATTCCGCGCCGAGGAGCGAGACGCGCGCGTATAAATAATGTTCAATTGAATGTTACAAAACCGGGCCCCGGTCTGTTTGTCGTTTTGTTGTTGTCGGCGTTGTGTGTTGCCAGCCGCCGGCGCATTAATCAAAGCGTTCGGTTTGTGCCGTTTGCGCTGTGAAATTTTCTGACGTGAATGAGTTAATGCACCTGCTTTTGTGTTCGTACTGACGAGCGTGGCCGGGTGACTCGTGTCGGGTGTCGTTCGAATCGCGAAAATGATGAGATTTCGGTTATGTCGAAGTATTTCGGGTCCTGGATACAAACACCTTCAGATCTGCAATCGTAATGGATTTGATAAAATGATCTATTTGGAGTAAATCTGAAGTAAAGTGCTTCGACAAATCGCTAGTGATAGATATTTGGATATATTCTGAAGATTTGCACTGTAATGAAAATTGATTGTTGCTATATGCAAATACTCTGATTGTGAGAAAATAGTAAAAACAAAATAGCAGATACCTACTATGTATGTATATGAAAAATGAAAAAGAAAAATGGTACATCTCATATGGTGTTAACATATTAAGTGTACCCCTTGGCCTATTCAGTCATCATATCTGCTGGAAATTGGTTATCTTCATATTTAACATATTATGTATACTACCGATAGTTAATTGGACAAATCGACCCAGAACGAAATGTCCATGGACGAATTTTCTTAGGACGAATTGTCGCAGGACGAATTTTCGCAGGACGAATTTTCGTAAAGACCACAGGATTTGACCCAAATATCAATATAACAAAATTAATTTGCCGAATTGTACTTTTATCTCAAGGATAAAACTATCAGATGACTGTATAGTAGTTTACAATCTGATTTGAAAAAAATCTGTTAAAATAATGAAAAAAAAAATATGTTGAAAATCAGTAGTTATTTGCATATGAAGATCGTATGTGGCTGATGTAAAGTGTGAAACCGGTGTATAGGGTGCGGTGTAAAAACGCGGCACCGCCAATGTCAGATTACAGATTGGACGTTAATTAATTGTCACGAAGCACATTGTGCGCGTCCTTTGCGAATCTCTGCATGCTTTCGGACACATAAAGTTAACAGATAGGGTTGTCGGTTTGATTCAATTAAATATTAATCAAACTTCGAAAAGATTCAGTAAATAATTGCATGTACATATTTTTCAATGAGTACAACTTGATAAATCATATTTTTATATCAAAATAGGGCTATTATGTAAAAATATTTAAATGCATTCATATCACCAAAAATATTCAAACCCATGCAATTGGGATGATTTCATCATAAGTCAATTTATTTTCTATAAGATGATTTATTATAGATCAATTTTTGTTTTAGGTATGTTGATTGTACTATTTATTGAAATGCTGGATTATTGGGCTATAATGGGTTGGAAAAGTACAACCCTAACGCGACTCGTGTCTTATTTATCTGTTAAGCAAAGTTGCAGAGGTCGTGCACGGTCGCACACCTTTATCTCGAAAACCATGTCTGGAAATCAGCGTTTCGAGGAAAGAAAGCGAAAACACGACTCACATATTCCTACATAATGTAAAACCTCTATATATATAATAGCATTAATCTGCTTTGTGTCTGTGATCATGCATTTATATGTATATTATTTAGTACTTATTGATCTTAATGAAAAAAAAAATGCAAATACAATTTTACTTGAATCGAAGCCACTTGTATCCTTTGGCCTTATCAGTCGTCATATAAATGGGTCTATTCGGAGTTGTAATACAATTCTCAAATTCATATAGAAAAGTGTCCAGAATTAAAATCAATTGTGTAAACAATTATTGATGTCGCAAATTCTTTATAGGTCGCATAAGAAACCTCATTAATACCTAAAGCTACGTTTTGTGTACTGCTACAAGCAGCAAGCAGCATGCTGCACGCATCGCAATTAAGAATGGGAACAATTGAGTCTGTTTCTCGGGTTCCCTGTTGTGTATGTGAATACATTGCGTGCATACTGCTTGTAGCTATACTCAAAACGTAGCTTAAAGGCTTGATTATACATATGAAAAAATAATAAAATAAGAAACCTCGTCAATACCTAAAGCTACGTTTTGTGTACCGCTACAAGCAGCAAGCAGCATTTCGCACGCATTATAATCAACAATGAGAACAATTGAGTCTGTTTTTTGGGTTTCCTGTTGAGTATGTGACTACGATGCTTGCATGCTGCTTGTAGCTATACACAAAACGTACTTTAAAGGCTTGATTATACATATGAAAAAATAATAAAATTAGAAACGTCCCGCAAGCGAGGCATCGTGTAATGAACACCGAAAGGGCAACTCGTCCGTTTGTTCAAATATCGTTAGGACGTGTGTGCGTCGCGATAATAAATAACGTCCGCAGTCGATCGGAGCCACAACAGGCCATCAAAAAATAAAGCCATCAATCATGGCCGGATGATTAATGGCGGCCGGCGTCCGTAATGGCGGCACCGCACGAAGGTTACGGCCCGGTAATCGTCTCCCCTACGACCACCGAGGAACGACCAGGCGCCGGGGGCTGAAGGCTGCTCCTCATCGTCAGGGATGCCCAAAATGAGGGTTTGATCAAGTGGATTTGGTCTTAAGTCGTTATGGTCAGAGATGATTAAAGGGTCTGTATGATATAAATGATTCAAGTCCATGTGTGTGCTGTACGAAATTTTAGATGGATTTACGTTTTTGGTAGGATTTGTGCAATTTGGTTAGGTAAGGTCGTAGGGACTGTTTGATAAGACGGCATTAATCGTATTGTTAGGTCGTTATGGACAAAGATGATTAAAGGGTCTGTAAGATATAAACGAGTAATGTGCGTTTATTGCATGAAATTTCAGATGGATTTAAGTTTTTGGTTGAAGTTTTGCAAGAATGGTCGGAAAAAGTCAATGGGACTGTTCGATAATATGGCTTTGATCATAGGTCGTTATAGTCAGAGATGGTTATAAGGTTTATATGTGTTGAAGAAACAATGTGTTGGATGAAATTTTAGATAGATTTTAGTTTTTGGTAGAATTTGTGCAATTATGGTCGGTGAAGGTCGTAGGGACTGTTCGATAATACCGCATTAATCTAATTGTTAGGTCGTTATGGTCAAAGATCCATTCGATAATAAGGTTTTGATCTTAGGTCACTATTATCGAAGATGTATGATTGAAGAAGTTGTAAGTAATAAAGGAGCAATGTGTGATAGTTGAATGATACGAGTATATGAGATTTAAAAATTTTGCAATTATTGCCAGAGATAGTCAATGGTTCTATATAATAATAATGCTTTGATCGTGTATCGTTTTGGTTAGAGGTAATTAAAGAGTCTATAAATTATAAATTATCGATGTGTATTGGTTGGAAGAAATTATTTATTTTAGAAATTTTCTATTTGTTTGCATTCTATATGATGGTAGATTGTTCAATAAAAATTTTGCAATCACAGTCGATGATGTTCAGGTGGTTAATTCAATAATTATAGTCATTATGTTTATTGTGTTTATACAATAAAAAACTTATGCTATATAAAATGTAATATGTTAATAAAACAATTGCTTATTTGTGTTATTCATTTATGATGGTCATAATGATTTCAATAAATGTATAAAACCACGTAATGGCAAGTTATTGGAAATAAAATGATAAAATCATAGAAAATTTCTTAATTGACTATTGTACCCATCAATATATAGTAAAAAAGACATATTTCATTTTACAATATTGCAAAACATTAACATTCAACATAATCATACATAACAGTAGCAAATGTCAAACAATCAAACAACTTTGCAAATGCAATCAATTCGATCAGACTTATTACATAAACAATAAATAAAATTTTGCAACGATATAAATTTCAACATTTTTCCACCCAATAAAAAATTTCCACTCAATTAATACCTCAATATTATTAACACAAATAAAAATAAATGTACGCGTTTTTGTTCCTATTATGCTCATCAAAGGTTTATCTTATCACAATGAAACTTACTAGATTTATTGAGTACACATTTGGAAAGATTTAGAAATTTATACATTTTGCAAATTTCAATTTTAAGGAAGATTCTCTCAAGTAACAATTCGTATCTATCATATTATATTAAGCACTACCTACACACACGACGCGATTCAACATATTTTGACAAATATTTTGTGTTATCAATTCCATACAACAATTCTCAATCAACTCAAAGTTCATAGAATCTAGAGCGACACCAGGTTACATCAACAAGTCTTGAATAAAATCAGAATCATAAAGCTGCGTCCCTAGTTTTATTACACTCTTGTTCTTAAATGAGGTACTATTAGAACGAGCCTCGCGTGATTTATCGCCTGTCCCTCGCGAAGGCGGTATACGTTCGTTGCTAGTCGATCTTTGTACATAATAAGCGTAATTTATCGATTTAATGAGACTGTTGAATTTTCAAAATGATAGACTCGAACCGGAGGTTAGGTAGTTCGTGATTTTTTTTTTCGTAAATCCGACGACTTGTTAGATATGTCAAAGAATTTGGCGGCAAAAAAACCGATTTAAATATCGTTATTTGTTTTAATGAGACAAGCGGTGATTTTATGTTTTAAGCTGTCGGATGGTGAATGCTTAAATCGTTTTTGGTTAATGTATCGATTATTTTAGAACAGTATATGAATCGATTTTCGGTCAGTATAAAATTTTGGTCTATTTTTTAACATTTTTATTAGTTTATCATTAAATCAAACCCTGTAAGTCATCGGTGATTGATGCAGAACAAAGAAACTTGCTCATATTGTCAGACACTAGTGTTAGACACGGCAAAAATAGTATTAAATGTTGAATTGAAAAGAAATAAATATATGACGACTGAAAAGGTAAAGGGGTACAAGTGACTATGCGGTGATTTCGAGAAAAGCGCGTTCAAAGTTGACTATGTACCTACATGTAGTAAGAGGAGGTCGAGTGATTTGATGATATATCTCGGTACACGTTTCGAATTCGTTTATATCCTTTTGCCACCAAATAAATGAGTGCACATAGAAGCTATTCCTGTGCATAACTCAACTTCGACAAAAATGTCACTTGTATCCCTTGGACTTTTCGATCGTCATAAATTGATCTCATAAAAACCCATCATATAGGGTGATTATACTCGTAGTAAAATTATTTTTTTCATCAATCAAATTATACATAATTAATAATAATTAACGCGTCGAACATTCATCTAATAATGTCTGAAAACAGACTTTAGTCGAGTGTGCACAATTATAAAGCGGTTATACATACATAAGGCGCGAGTTGGCAGGGTTGGGTATAAATTAGCGCTGTCTCGTTAACCCGTTGGCGACCGGCGCTGAATTAACCGCTTCAACCTTTGGCTCGCGAGCCGAACGCAGGTGGCGATTACATAAATACGTGAGCCGATAACGTAAAGTGGCGAGATTTACGCGACTCCTGCAGCGAACGAGACGCATTTCCATTTCGCTCCCACACGGGAGGGGGTGGCCAACCTTTTTTTAATTTAATTTTTTTATTAAGGGTGCATTTCGTGTCTGTTTGGATGTTATAATTTCGATTCGTTATGAGTTTTTATTGAGGATGCAATGTGTGTCTATCAATTTAGATCTCGATATGTTTTTGAAATTGATTTGAAGCACTTTTTTTTCGATTTTTTGTATACAATAGTAAGGTTTCATATAACGCATTCGTATAGTTTCATAAAAACTTAGTGCTGTACAAATTAATGCTAAACGAAACCTATTTTTAATTAATCTCTTTAGAAATTCTCTATATTTTTTTCTGTTACAGTAAAATTTTGGTTTTATTTTTATTCAGATAGTGAATATGGATTCAATTGATCAATCCAGAGTTCTCTATTAATGTGAATGTAGTTTCATCTAGTTTTGCTGGTACCCAACTAGGCCGGCCTAACAAGCTGGCATAGAGTTGGGGTGCAGTTAATAGGCGGGATGGTGGGCTTTCCTTGTAATGTCGAAAATTATTATTTCATTGATTGATTAATTTCATCATACATTCAAAAATTATTATACCTATCTATTAAAAATATTGTATTTTACTTATAAAAAAATCGAGCTTATTATATCGAAATGGTGTTGTACAAAATCCGATTAAAAAAGGTTTCAGTGTACTTTCATTTGCATTGACCGATCAACTTCATATCATAAAACTTGACTTTTCCATGTTGACCAACACGCATTTTATAAAAATCATAAATTTCTGCAACAAAGATAGATTCGTAATAAAACTATCAATGTCTCAACTAATTCAGGCTACAACTTAATTACAGATGACCTTACGTTTCCAATTAATTTAGATTTATTACCACTCGTCGTACAATAAATTACGAAACATTAATTAAATTTAATTTATTCGGAATTTTATCGATATCGCAAGTTTATATGTTAACAGCGTTTCCCCGAAATTTACATCGTCGACGAAAATAAGTGATTTCGTATTAATATAAACACGACATTGACGAAATGCGTCAAATTTATTCACATCAAATATTCATTAAATAAGAAAATGAGCATCGAAAACAACATATAAAACAGAGATTAAATATTAAAACAATCATTACACACGAATATGACAATACAGTGTGCATCAAAAATTTGTAAACTTTTTTAAAATCCAAAAATGTAGAGTACGAGTGTAAAATCATCAAAATATTTCAATTGTTGAGTATCAACAGAAGGAAAAGCATGGTATGAATGAAGAAAATTACTTTCACAATAAGATTTGAATGTAATAATCTCGAGCTTTTAATTGAATCAGGCGCAGTATTTAAATTTTTATCCTTATTCATATACATATTAATCAAATTACTCTTAAGATGCTCAAATAACTGTCAGTAAAATGTAAATAAATAATTAACAAAATCATCATAATTTAATTTTCACTGAAATTCACATATTCGTTATAATTATCGAATGTGAATATATGCAGTCGATGCAACTGCAAATACTGAAATATATGCACTCGACACGATCACAAATATGGCGATATTAGCAGTCGCACTAATTGCATATACCCAACTATTCGCACTTATTCTAACTGTATACATTGAAATCCTTATTATTCGACATACATTTCTGGCACACTATACATTTTCACAAAATTTGGTACAATTTGAAATATTCATCGGGCGAATTAGGCCCGCTTTACGTTTAGGGGCCACGCGATTCGAAAACGATAAATAATAAAATACGCGATAATTAAACGGTTGAGTATCGCCGACCTGGTAATTTATGTTATTACGTCGACGACATTAAATAATGACACGTATGGAAGCCGTGGAAATTTATAACGCAGACCGATTTGTATTTCGCTCAAACTGGTATTATTAATTCACTCGAATGAAAAAAATAGGAAAAAAAAAAAACAGGTTAGGCAATATTTTATCGACAAATAACAGCTTAGTCAAATTAACTGTTAACCGTAATTCGATACAGTAACTTGACGGCGCGGAATTCATTTTTATTTTTTTTTGGTTGGTAGTATTTCTAATTCATCTCGTTCATTATGTTGGCGGTGTTGTTTTAATGATTGACTTTCGCGCCGCTAGCATGTTGAGTTGCATGTGTTAATTTTTTACCGGTTGTTAGAAATTATCCGGATTTTTTTCAAATGAAATTAATTAATGCACAAGTTTCATTAATTTGTCAAAAAATATAATTTAGTTTTATTGTTAGATGTATTAAAATAATCGATTTTAATATTCATTCAATTACATTAAAAATATTATCAAACTTAATTTTACAGATTATTTGAAATTATCCGGATTTTTTCAAATTAAAAGATTAAATATGTATCTCACATTTATATCAAAATATCGGATACGTAATCTAGAAATTTTTATATGAATTGCAATAATCAGATAGATTTTTAATTTGCATCATTGGAAATATTTATTATTTTTGACCGGTTTTTATACAGTTTTAAAGTCATCAAATTTAGTTCTAAATCAAAAACAATAATATTCATACATTTAATCAAAATATTCTGATTCTAAAACTTTCACTAGTCCAAAATCTAAAAAAAACCGGTTTCTTAAAATCTTTCATATTTTTTTTTTAGAGAAAACTCCGGAAATTTTCTGACAACTCCTCCTGATATGTGCGTAATATTTTTCTGTGTGTAACCGACAATTAATTAACATATTCGGGCAATAAACCAAATTGAAAAACCGCCGAATAATCGGCCGAGTGAATTATGTAAATACGACTTTCGATTCGTACCGTTGTTGCTAC
Organism: Cheumatopsyche charites; assembly: GCA_024721215.1. Taxonomy (NCBI): domain Eukaryota; kingdom Metazoa; phylum Arthropoda; class Insecta; order Trichoptera; family Hydropsychidae; genus Cheumatopsyche; species Cheumatopsyche charites. The sequence goes on along the minus strand of CM045577.1, from coordinate 743,122 downwards.
TAACTGCTTGCCGCTAGTACTGAGTAATTGTTCGAAATTTGAATATTTCCGCGATAAAATATTGTGTGTAATTTTTATTTTTTACTCCATTCGGATACAGTTGAACTACGATTATCCGGATTTTTGATTAGCAAAATAATTTTCATGCCCAATTAGTTCGAATAATTAAACGATTTCACAGTTTCATTTAATAGAAGGCATGAAATTTGGCATATATTATTCGTTTAATTCGATCTAGAAAGAGAAACACGTCTAAGGGTGAGTTTTAAACATAAAATGTGTCCGATTTTTCAGATTTATGTTCCTCCTTTTTCAATACTGAGGAGTAAGATTAAAATAATCTAGGTTTTACTGTAATTGAAATGTATAAGAAACGAAAGAACGCCTTTTTATTATAAATCGAGGTTGCATTTTTTTTCGGAAATTTTTATTTCATAAAAAAATGTGTAATTAATTGCGCGAGGCGGACGTTAACGTGTTGGTTGGTCGATGACTGAATTAATCGAGGCGAAATTGCCAGCATGATAAAAGATGATATCGCCGAATAATTACGGTTTTTCGAACCTCGTGTGTTATTAACAATATTTTCCTTTCGGTAATAAGCACCCTGTACGTGCACTTCGGTAGTGGGTGAGCGAGATTGGATCGTCAATTTCGAAAATTGATTAACGGAAAATTTCTTCATATATTGAATTACGCTCTCGTTTTATTCAATTGCGTATCAACCGAATTTATAATACTTTGTATGTCCAATTACTTATTGTAAGAATGATTTCTTTTTCATTTTAAGCCCTGAATTGTTAAATCAACGACTTGATATTTGAGCTAACGTTTTCTAAATCAAAACATGAATTATTTTAACTTAGATTAAGAAACATTACCTCAACTAATCTAAAACCTAGCCTTACTTAACCTATTCTGAAAAAAGACTAACGTACATCATAAAATTTCATTGAACCTAACTTTAAATTTAATTTAAATTGAAAAAAAATCGGTACCACCATGTAAATAATCTATTGAGTATTGACAGATTAGAAATCCATAAATAATTAACGATCCACAAATTTGATGCGATTATACAGTAGATACTATGCGCCTTTAGAAGGTCTGGATGCAATCGTCCCGCATATTCTAATGCGCATATAAAACGTAACATACGCGACGCTAATCACTTTTACTTTTAGCATCTTACAATTTTATTACATTGCAGTCGTTGCACAAATGTTGTTTTGCAATGTGCAGTTTCCGTTGCATTCGCAAGTGCAACGAACGAACATGATAATTCACTATGCAGTCAAAGCCGCATTAAATCTTCAGGGCCGCATCGAGTATTTAAATTATCGACGCGGAAAAAAATAATTTATCCAGAAAGCGGCAAAATCCACACTGACTTGAAATACAATGTAATTCGTGTAATGTAACAAATGAGTGTACGTTTTATGTTTGACGGAAAAGGACATTGCAGCGTTTATGTTATTCCCATATCAGGTGAACAGAATGTATGTAGTCGATTTTACTATCAATTATCACTTCGGAGCGATCAACTTTGTAAATGTTCAGAGAAAACAGTTTTTTTTTTTACAGTAGCGACTTGTCAATTTGCGAAAAGCTGCGATAAATTCAATTTGTTTATGAACTTGTTAAATGATATGAAAATAATGTTATATTGTAATACAATCTAGATAATTTGCATTTTTCAATATTCATAACCTATTGTAAATTAGAGTGTTTTTAATTAACTAAAGAAAAAATGACATTTGTTGGATATTCTTATACTCAATACCTAGTTCAAAATATAAGTTATTATAGATTTTAGATCTTTTTTATTTATAAAATGTTTTTATAGATTAATATCAAAAGGTGCTTCTTTTGTCACAAGTCGCATGTTACACTACTGTACTATGTATTATCCTGATATTGCTCCTTCAAAATTATACGATGATTGATATTTTAAGATAATTTCATTTCAAAAATTTTATTGACATTAATGGATTTTTATAAATGGATACATTGTAATGTAAAATAATTCGTCCCTGGCATTTATCGCATTTGAAAAACGGACGACAGGGAAGCAATCGTTTGAAAGTGCTAACTAGAAGCCGACAGATTATTAACAACCGCACAGAGCGATAGTCACGCTTTATAACATGCCATGATGCAATTTGTTGCATCCACTTGATTTAGTGCAACTTTTCACACAAAAATTTACAACACAAACCATCATTCATCTCGCACCATAAATCCCATAATACAATCGCGAAATCCAAACCGGATGCCATCTTGGATCTTCCAAAATAACCAATTTTTTCATACAATTAGACGAATTTTCAATGAAAATGTTCGATATTCCGTTAATTTTTAACGGGTTCGTAATTAATTATTGTGTTTAAAAAAATGTAATAGAAGTGATTGAGTTTTAGCACGTCCCTGGATACAATGGCCGCCGCTTTCGTATAAAACAATAACCGATTAAAAAGTTTAAATTATGGACGTTTGTGTGAAACAAAGTGAGAACAATCCGACTGTGTTGTGAAAAAAAGACATAATACAAATTACACGTAAGCAAGTGTTAATCGGTTAACACAAATCGTGCCGTGGCCGACTTTCGCACGATAGAACCAGAGGTGATCAACTGATTTGCATTTTGATTTTATATTTTTCACTTGAAAATAAATTCGAAAATAAATGGTATAATGTGGAAACATCAAGTAAATATTATAGATGGTACATGGTTATTTAGCAGGAAGTAAATAATAAATTGAGACTGAGTGGAAAACTTGTAATGTTAAATGAACAGATGCTAAATAGCGAGGGAGTTTGTTAAGATAACAGTAAATATTAAAGTTGAAATTGAGTGAAAAGCTTAAATAGAATGAAAATTAAGTTAAAGATAGCGAATTGAAGTTTGATATTATAGAATGTATTAATCTTTATGCAACCATTGAATATTAGTAAGTAAGTAAAACAAGTAAACATTAAGTAAATTCGTAAGCTACGAATTATTAATGATTTAATACGTAAAGACTAAATAAATTCCAAAGTAAACATAAATTAATTGCAAATAAACATATATTGAATACGTAGATATTAATTGTAAGTAAACATAAGGAAAATAAATTATAAGAGAACTACTATCAGTGAGCGATTGTAAAGTAAATAGCAGCTTGACAATAAGTAAATAGAAAGTAACTGCAAGTAATCAATTATCTATTACGTAACTATTGAAATCCTTGTTCAAGCTATTTAACTGAAGATAAGCTTTTTTTTTGTAAAATTTGAAAACTACACATCTACTTAAATAAATGATGAAATATTTGAGTAATTTTAGTTAAACTGTAAGTTAATAAGTAAATTTCAATAAAAATGCATTTGACTTAAATACGCTAAATATTCTTCAAAATCAAAATTTAAAACGAAATAAAATCGAAGCATATCTTGAATAACAGCTGATCGTCGAATATAGCGAATAGCGAACCGCAACAGCCGTTATTTGCGTCGTAAAAACGAAAATAAACAATAAATATGGCCGGCGCGTAAATAAATAAATATGAACCGTCGGCGTCGGCGTATTATATCAGCCTTTCAGTTGTCGGCTCGTAAATATTAACAACTTTCTAAAAAGCCATTAAGTTAATAATTTCGCGCCAGTGTGCAACGCGTCGTGTGGATACGGCTTTATATGTATGGGAGGCTTGTGCCGCATCCACACGACGTCACATATTTAATTATTAAATTTTATTCGTAGGTGGAAATTCAAGTTTGAATGAAAGTGCTGAGTGTGGATGCGGCACTAGAAACTTGTGCATCTCGTACGGTAGAAGCAAATGAGTAATTATGTGCATAATTTATGCGCTTCGGAACATCTGCCCACGGGGGGGGTTATTTATTTTTATTGGTCGTATTATTATTTATGAACGTGTATGTGAGAAACTCGCGTTTACATTATGCACTTTCGCGAAATGAAAAAATCTCTATTCCCGAGTGAAGATCGTTGAATGATAGCATTCGAGCATATTTCACGATTACGAACGTGTCCTTAAAATGTTGAAATATTATTGAGATGTCTTAATTATTTATTCAATTAACCTGTTCGATAATTGATGCTTAGAATATCGTAATAAGCTTAATTAATTGCGCGAGCTTTAAGTTGATTATTTATGTGCTTTAGGACACATAAAAAACACAGATACTAACATCAAAAGTTATTTTAATTAATATTATTATATTTTAACTAAAGTTCATTGCAGTTTCATTATAAAGACAACACAATCAGACTCGATGTGCATTTTTATGCACATAATTTTTGAATCGATATTAAGATCAGTGTTAGTGTCAAGAATGGATTTAAAATATTTTTGTATATCTTTAAAAATATTTAAATACTTCATACAATACATTATTTTTTTAGTATACCAAACTTCGACCATCAGTAACTGAAAAAAAAACATTTTTTACAACTATTTTCAGATTTAAATTCAACAAAGTTTTATCGAAATCGGTAAGAACATTTATGTGAACACTTCTCAAATTAAATTAGGCTACGTTCACACGGCAGATTTCCCGAGAACAACCGTTCAATTAGCAACAGATCGAATTCAATTAGATGCGCGCTTACCTCGGGTGTAAATTATGCGAAATCGCTGACACAATAATGAATACGTATCGCGGAATTAATTCGCAAATAAAGCTATCAATATTGATGCGAGTTTGTTCGACGCGATACCACGCAACGTCGAGTCGTTAATTCTTGACGATTGTAAGTTGCGTGTAAGTTACGCAAATCGATGCAGAAAAATGCAATCGCAATGCAATGCGATGTGAGTGTTGCTCGATTGGTTAATTTGTTGAAATTTTATTATTACAAGTTGAATTATTTGTTGAAGTTAGTACTTACTGAGACCTGGAGTTGCTCGATACTCTATTAACTTTAAGCTGTTTTAACTATTATATTTAAAATGTAAAATATTTGTTGAATTTTGTTGATGTGTAAATCATACTCTATATGACGACTGAAAAGGCCGAGGGATACAAGTTATATTTTTGCAGAAATTAAGTCATGTACGAAAATTGCTTCTATGTAAGATCATATATTTGGTGGCAAATGGATATAAACGAACTTGTAATGTGTACCGAGATATATCATCAAATCACTCGACTTCGTCCTAATACATAGATATAGGTATATGCTCAACTTTGAGCATGCTTTTCTTGAAATCTTTTACCCCTTGGCCCTTTCAGTCCTCACTGCGAAAAAAATCATTCTGTTGAACTTCAAATATTTGAAATCCTTTTGATTATAAAATGTGATGATGCAAAAATGATATCAGATGTGCATACAATAATTCGTAAAAGCTTCATTGCGATCTGATAAAAAGTAAAGGAGTACGTAAAGGACACATATTACATTCATTATTTTCTACTTAATTAACATTAATCGAATCTAAAAATGTAATTTACGCCATTTTTTTCAATTTGAACATTGGAATTCATTGTATTCAATAGATTACAATTTATAAAATATGCACATGTACACATTCTCCACGGTTGGTTTTTCCATTTTCATATTCATCGATATGTTATTGATTCATTTATGTCTTACTTTACCTTGTTAACATTTTTCACGGAAAAAATTAAACGAATAGTTTATCATTACATTTTTTTATCACATTGTCTTGTTAAGAATTACGCGGAAAATATTTCAATGAAAACTGTCACGGAAAGTCATCAGAATCGATTAGTATAAAGTTTCAATTCACGTTCGATAGCAACATGGATATAAAAAAACAATTTATTTTATTGACTTGATAAAAAATAGGTTAATAGACACATTGTAAAACAGTTTAAAATTTATTCGTCACTGAAAATGTTCATTCGTTGCAAAATTATACCGACACCATAAACATCACTCTAACTAGAGAAAGTTTAAACATTCGAATCGATGAACAAATAAAAATAAATCCTTTCCATCGACTATCGCTGAATAATTCAATTCGAATTTATTTTTGTTCAGTATAAAAAATATTTTGATCAGTATTCTAGTAGTTGAATTCAATATCTCAATACGATAATAGTCCAGTGCCGTAACAGTGTATTAACAGTCGTTAAACTCGACGCCCAATTAAGTAAACCGCGTTTATTGACGGCCATAAACGAAAAGCTATCCGTTCACTTTGCATTATAAATATTGCTTACGAATGTAAACCGAAGGTATACTATTTAGGTATTTTATTTTGATGTCTTATCTTGTAAAATGTAAAATTGTAAATGTAATGAGCGGAACGATGATTTACTTTTGCGTCGAGCAAATTGTTAACAAATCGGTCCGCGGAAAATCGAAGCCGATTTTGATTTATCGCTCTTGATTATATCCGCGATATGATCAGAATTTTAAATGAATTTGTTTTGAAAAGTTGATGAAAATGGTGGCGAGTCAATTTGTTCTGATGTCAAAATATTTTTTAATTGCTTTTAAACGAGATTTTTCAATAATTAAAAAAATCGTTAAGAGACAGATAACGAAAAGCTTCATAGTGAATTAAGAAAATGAAATTATAAATCATATTATTTAAATACTAAACGAGGATAAGTTTGAGTGATTGATACAATTTTATTGTCTGATTTAAATTTTTAATAAAGAGAAAAATTTATGATAATTTCATTAACTTGGTTCGTCTTTCAATTTTCGATCGAATTACTTGACTGTAACTAACATTTTAATTTTTATTGAATTCGACAAATAAATATAATAGACTGATGAATAACTGTTAACCTATGATTAAGCAATTGATCCTAAGTCAATATTTCATTCATCTTTTAAGTAGATTTTAAATCTCATCAGCTTTTTAACACACATTTAAGCACGACTATTATATCAATCGCTGAAACTGTTGATCAGACTTAAGTCGCTTTTAACTAAAAACTGATGAGTTCTGAAAGTGATTTAAAAGATGAATTATATCACAACCCTAAAACCACTTACTTAAATTTCTAAAAAAAATAATTATAGATCAAAAATATATTAATATTGTATCTAATCGATAATTTTTTCAACACATTCATCGATAGATGTTCGACAAGCAGCACGTTCATATTACACAGATTTATTATATTTACATGAACGAGGTCGCTTCGAGAAATTGCAAAACCAAAGGTTACACAGCCGAGATCGAAATTATACACATGGAGGCGAATAAATGTCGAGTGTGCGCGATTTATGTCCGATCTATAGATCGATAAATCGATCGAGGCGAAGATCGCTCACGGTACGATCGTAAATTTTAATTAGTTGGCGAAAGCTCGCAATATTGTTCTCGTTCCAATGGAATAAACGATTTGATTTATACAACTGATTGATACGTTTTCGTAATGCATCATTACATAGCCAGGGTCGGATCAAAATCAATGTAAGACTTAATTAGATATAGATAATGAGGAGGAACGCTTTTCATTCTGAATGAATGAATAACCCAACAAATTTTTTTGAAGTATTAATTAATATGAGATCTTGAAATTCGCCTCTGTTCATATTATACCAAGATCATTCCATCGATCCGTTAATTAAGCTGTTATTTTTATCATATTGAATTGAATAGTGTAAAAATTTTTATGAGATTTTTGCCTTTAAAGGCGCTTAATGTGATTATTTCTTTGCGCTCTAAACAAGGAGATAGAGCGATTAGTCTCTAGAACCTATATGGTTCACAATGAACCGGTTGTACTTACAAATTCGCGGATAAACCTATATGGAGTTCACATTATGACTCATATATGGAAAACTTGTTTTGCGGTTCGATTGCGGTTCAAATTTCGTTAAGTGTTAAGATTTCAGTGAACTGCTGAAAGCTTGAAGCTTTCTAGAAACTATGAAGAGTAGTACAAGCCACGAAATCGATTGAATTTAACAGACACAGAAAAGGTTGGTGATACATTTTCAAGGACTGTTTTGTAAAACTTTAAATTAAATATAAGAAAGAAAAAACTGAGTCATTGTATCAATTGAGGAAAACAATATGTGACTCAACAGGACTCTAATTCAGTATTACGAGGAAATAAACGCTTCATACTACATAAGTATGTTTTCATTTTCAGAACGCCTTTTATGCCTCAGACAACTTTACAAGTTTATAATATAGCGATAAATTTACATCGAAATATTTATGAAATTGAGCTCGATTTATAAGTAAAATCAAGCGCAATAAATCGCAGGCATGCAATTACTATAATATATGAAATGATCCTCCGATATTATACATAACAGACACACATACAAACATACACACATGTAAATTAGCATCTTTCAGCACCCGATGATCGTTTCCTCCATAAATATTGTAATGCGCAGCATCGAGCAACCAACAGCCCATTGCCGTCGGTGCTTTTTTCCCTCCTCTTTTACAACTCGCCTTTTATTGAGCATAATTACAGTCTCGCATTATAAATAAAGTACAAATGTGGCAGGACTGGTGTAATAAATAAAACTGGTTAATTACAGCTGCGGGTCACGCTTGTGTGAGCAACCAACAAACGAGAGAGAGAGGTGTGCAACCATTCGAGATTCCAGCCAATAAACCATAGTGTAACGGTGCCGTAAGAGTCGTAAATCTGACTCGAAGAGTCTGACTTGGATTGAGGGAAAGGATGAGGTTTGTCTAGGAATTGATTTCCACACTGGTTCAGTCGAAATTTTGTATGAGTTGAGGCTCAAGATGCACCAGAGATGAAGATTCCAATAAAGTAAATTACACTCGATTTGACTATAAGTGGAGCAGACCATTGACACGATACTCGAAAGATAGAAATGGATTATGTTTTAGGTTTATCTAGGAATTGATTTCCATGCTGAATCAATAGACATTTCATCTAGTCGAATCTCCAAATGCACCAGAAATGAAGATTCCTACAAAGCATAGTGTTCTTGAGTTAACTATTAGTGGAGCAGTTGATTGGCATGAAACTCGAAAGATTAGCTTGGATTATATTTTAGGTTTGTCTAGGAACTGACTTCCATGATGGATCAATCGAAATTTTATCAAGTTGCACAAGAACTGATCTTTGAGTCTAGTAAGGCGTATTCACACTTGAGTTGTAATAGTATTAATTAGGTAGATCAGCAACAGAACACATGAAAGGTTATCTTTGGTTACGTTTTGAGTTTGTCTAGAAACTAATTTCTTCGCTGAATCAATCGAAATTTTCTTTCGAGGTTCCAGTAGCACTTGAGTTGAACTTTGATTCCCACAAGTTATATTTACAATTGAAATAAGTATTAGATGCATTTGTACTAGTAGAACAGAACATTAATACGACACTAGAAGAGTTAGTTTAGAGATCGTGATTCTAATCAAGAAATCTTAAAGATAGACAACTTGAAACTACATACAATCGTTTGTGACAACCCTGATCTGAATCGTTGAAATTTTCACCACTTGTCACTATTGACACTTGACGAGGTTGCGCTCAAATTAAATTTTTAATTAAGATTTTCTTTAATTAAAAGCCTTGGAATTGGAAAGGACGAACTTGAAGAATCGACCCGAAATAAAAAGAACGGTCATATTAACGTCGTCCAATTACAAAGAACAACAAAAAGCTGCTCACAACGAAATCGCCAGATTAAAGCGTTTTCGAACCGAGCAATTTTCACGGCGATACCTTCGTCGCATAAATCGCACATTCTCAAACGTGCACCGCTGGCATCTTGATAATTCAATACACAGAAGCGTTTTACAACTTTTTCCCTGTGTTTTACTTTTTACAACGTTTACACGAATAGCAACACCGCTCTGCAACGACGCCTAGAATGCTACTATATAAGGAACACTCAATCGTGAAAAATTGCGCACGCTCATCCCTAGAATACCCAAGAACATCACCAATACTAGAGTGTATCTCTGTAACTACTTGCACGATTTTGATGAAATTAACATAATAGATAGTTGAAATAAGACAAAATAACTGTAGGGTCTTAAATTTTGTGTAACTAATCTCAGTCGTTCGAATAGTAGTAATATCACTTTGTAAAAAAACTCAAAATGCAAATATTCGTGCTGAAATAATTATAATTTGCTTAATAGTGAAAAAATTATGAATTAATACTTAAGAGTATCCAAGAATATTGGAAATATTAGAGTGTATCTCCGTAACCGTTTACACGATTTTAATGAAATCAACGTAAAAGATAGTTAAAGCAAGACAAAATAGCTGTAAGGTCTTATATTTTGTGTCACTAATCTTAATCGTCCGAATAGCAGTAATATCACTTTATGGAATCCTCAAAATGCAATTATTCGTACTGATCTAATTAATATTTACTCAATAGTGAAAAAAATGTGCATTATACTTGAAAGTACCCACGCACGTTAGCAATATTAGAGTGTATCTCCGTAACCGTTTGCACGATTTTCCCAAAATTAACGCAAAAGATAGTCAAGGTGGGACAAAGTTGCTGTGGGGTCCCACATTTCGCCTAACAAATCACAGTCGCCCTAACGACAGCAATAATGGTCGGGTGTAATTTGCGCGCGCGGTTGTGAAACTGCCGCTGCAATGATTTATGGTTTCCTGGTGCATTTATAATAAGGACTTTGGAAATAATATATTTGCCATGGAAATCGCGCGTCCTTCGTGCAGCAGTACACAAAGTCGGTTAGATCCGAATCCAGGAACGGAATGGGTTTAGCGGTGCTCTGCTAGGAATGACGTTAACGCTGATAGTGTGCAACGTATGAATCGGCAATTAGCCATATTTCTGCAGCTGAAATAATTAGCGGTACGATGGGAGTGGTTCCGCCAACACTTCTGACAGCCGTTTCACGGCCCGTCAACGTGAATTATTAGCGAGAGGCGAGTAGGTGGCGGGCTCAACTGTCGGCCTGTGGGCCACAATTATGTAATTAATCGTTGTATCTGTGCGATTGGAGAGGACGTGTGACGACTGAAAAGGACAAGGGGTATGAGTGCCGAAATCGAGTTATGTATAGGAATCGCTACTATGTACGCTCATGTATTTGGTGGGGAAAGGATATAAACGAACTTGGAACGTGTATTGAGAAACACCCAACTCTCATTTTACATGGATTTTTTTACACGGTTTCAAAATAACACGGTTTGAAAAAATGAAAAAATACATTTTTTTACAAGATTTATTTGGACTAACACGATTTGTTTGAACTATATAATGAATAAAAAAAAAATTACACGTTTTTTTTACACGGTTTTTGCTGGTCCCTATCCACCGTGTAAAACGAGAATCGGGTGTATATCATCAAATCTCTCGACCTCCTTCCAATACATACTTAACTTTAAACGCGCTTTTCTCGAAATTTATTGTACCCCTTGGCATTTTCAATCGTCGTGTAAGATTAATCCCCAAATTTTTGTTTGAATCCTAGTTTTATAATTGACCTAGTTGTGGATCTTGAATTTATCCATTTCAACTTTGCTTAAATATAATATGTATAATTTAGAAGGTTTTTTTTTTTCTTTACTTATTTCGTTAAATATGACATTAAGGCATTCTAAATTAGATATTGTGTATCTAATTTCTAATCAATAATGATTTTAACTAATCAAGTTTTTAACAAATCATCTAATCAAGATATTTAAATTTCACCACATGCTGATTCAAAATAAGCTCTTTAATTGAAAGCTCAATATGAATTTTTCCACACCTAAAAAGATGAAAATTAAATATCAATAAAATATAAATTCAAAAATAAAAAAAACCAAAAGTTGTTAACACCTTAACGTCCAGAGGTCCGAGAATGAGTGACGCGAGTGTAATGCGATACAGCCTTTACCAAGAAACACATACACTGACATGAATAATATTATAACACATTTCCAACCAATCTCTCTAAAAAACTGATTTCTCGAGAATCATTCAAATGTCTCGAGAATCCGTAATTTCTTGAAATTTCTCGAAAATCCTCAAGAATCATCAAAAATTTCTTGAAATATTTCGAGAAATCATTGATACACATCTTCACACATGATTAAATATCACCTCAATTTCATCTGAAAATAAAATTAAATAAACTATACTATAGTAGATTCGATAATAATGTGCGCGAGTGCAATTTTTTAACACATTGCCCGCGGGTGTTGCGAAATTGCGCCGTAAAATTCCGCGCGCGCGAATTTCAGAAGCCCTTTCAGCCGCCATAAATATTCGATGCAAATTTGCGCCAAGTCGATTTATGAATTTACGTCCGCACAAGGAGCAACGCCGCTTTTTAATGGAGGCTTTTTATTTTGGTAACGTTTCTCGTTTCGCCCTTTTTCGCAACATCTGTCGGATCGTAAAAGTGCAATCTTTTCGGATGAGATGCGCTTTTAATTTTACGGATGCGATTTTTTTAAGTGTTGTTTTTCGGTATCAATTTTTGATATTATATGCTGCTACTTGGCTTTGCTCGATTTGAATTTAATACATTTGAAAACTTTAATTTAAATGTCATTCATCATATTGAGTAGGAGAATGTGAGGATACTTAATCTTCTTAGGACATTTGATCCTTCAAAAAAATAGTGACGATTCACTCACAATTAAATTAATTTATTTTGATCGAGTACCAACTTTCCCATAATAACTAAATTTAGAATTATGCAAAGGCATTTTTATTTAAGAAACCTGCGATACCATAAAAAGTATAGGTTGATTGTGATTAGCTGAATGGTTTTAGAAAACATAGATGTTTATAAATGTACAAAAAAAAATAGATTTTTTAATTAGAAAATTCTCATAAATCAGTATCATCACTATTTTCACTTAAATATTTTTTTCGTGTATTTTATTTAAACATGAATGTATGCAAATAGTGCATGTTGTTGTTGTTCTGAAATCAGATTGCGCACATTTTCATGCATATTAATGGTCTAGTAATAATTTTCGCAATTAACGATAATAAAATAATACAGTCGAGATGCGCGATGAATGGATGCAATTATGTTAACACACGTACTAATTAAAAAGTAAATTCGAATTAATTTGCGTTTTAATGAATAATAAATAACACATACCTATGTATGTATGTATGTATACGCATCAGGTGCAATTAATTGCACGGCCTGTTAAGAATACAATTATTCGCGGTGCTAATTGTGCGAATGCTTCTTCAACTTATGTCTCTTTTTTTATCATACAACAATTGTTCGCATTCTTGTCAACTATTATTCTGCTTCTTGTGCGGATCTGAATTGTTCAAATTGCCCCTTGAACATCAACGGCTGAATGTTAAAAAATACTTGCATACAATACATACAATGCATATTTTCAGATAGATGTCAATTAAAGAAATTCAAGTGGTCAGAAACTCTAATAGTCAGTATAAAAATCCACGAGATCAGTATTCAAATTCAATTAATCAGTGTTGCATTTTTTTTTTTTTTTAAACTTTGACATAAGATCCTGATTATATTCAACTTGATATAAACTTAACACTCAACTGGTTAAATTAAGTCGATTTAGGTTTTAGGTCAGATTAGGTCAGGAATATTATAAAAAATCCAAACCTGACTGATTTTTCGACCTGTTATACCTTCTAACTAAATCATCAATTTCAAATTGGTATCCTATTTGATTGTCCAAAGTATCAATTTCACTAGAATATCAGGAAGATTATGATTTCATCAAAAGATATAAATAAAATTATATTTTTTTATAATGAGTGAGTTGCTGAATAGTTGAAAATTTTTCAAAACATGAAACTCAGATTTAATCTGAAGACATAGCATACATTTCAGACTGCAAGAGAGCCAGAGGTCAAAAAGCTCGCTTTTAAACCTGTTAACCTAATGGTCAATAATGAACGCGCGTCGTTTTGCGAAACGCGCCGTTAACACACAAACGGCGTCGTTAACGACTCTCGTCTTCGGACACTTTTGGATTTTTTTTCCCGCTCTTTTTGCAGATCTGCGCAGATATTCCCTTAATCGTGACAACGGTCTAAGTCCATGTTTTTTTATTTAATTCAATGTTTCACGTTGACTTTGTTACGGTTCATCCACACTATGTAAATGAGTCAACAATTCAAATCAAAAATGATTATTATTCACCGATTGAAAACGATAAACATCTCATTGAAATAATTAAATTTCAACTAAAATAAATTTTTCAATTTTTGGACTTATATCACTGTTATAATAAAGGATAGAGATAACGGTCATCATTAGTGGCCTGTTGGGGAAGCGAGAAAGGCCACTTTGGTAGCGCTTAATGTGTTTGTCGCCGAAAGCACACGCTCTGATTTAATTTTCTCGTGTAAATTGATTATTTAAGTGAGGATTGAGAATGACTGCTTTTAAACGATACGATTTGATTGATATCTCTCGTATGTAAAAGCGCTTCACTGAATCAGATGACGCGAATTTTCGTCCTTTTCATTTGGTACAAGGACATTTCGTCCAAGTGAATTTTCGTACCCTTCATGTACAACATGCATTTTTTTCATGTATAATAACTTTTAGGTGCGTTTATTTATATTTTTGTGCTTTATAAGGCTGAATTCACACAGCATTGTCTATTTTCTATCCACATTTTATATTTAATAGATGGATCTTTTTTCTAGTAGAAACTATTTAGAAATTATTTTTTCACTTGTATAAGACAGAAATCGATAGCACGTGTGAACGAAGCCTCACTTAACCAAAGCAGAGAAGAATCTAACTTGTGAGACGTATCCTTGGCAAGTGGACAGGATAACGACGTCGATTCGTCGTGTCGACGACGAAACGGACAAACGGACAAATGGCCAAACGTCCGAGCGGACGATTTGTGCGGTCGCCGCTAATTTGTTAACCCCTCGACGACCGGCGGGGGTTTCCGTCGTCCCTCAGGCCGATGAAGAAATCAAAGCCTCCCCGATAAATTGGGTGTCATTTTTATTCCTCGGGAGGATGATCGGTTCCTCAGACAGGGTTGGTTGTTGATTCAAAAATGAAATCTAGGAGTTTAAAGATTTCGTTAAATGAGTGAGAATCTCTATTTTAGGTCTTAGAATATGGCACTCAAATCAATTAATTACAATTAATTAATAAAATATGTTGATGTAACTAGGAATTCTGGGTTATATGAAGTCATACCGACTGCATATATTCCATTATTTGCAGTCACATTTGACTAAATTTAGTTTTATTATATTAAATATAATCTGTAACACATCATATTAGCCCTAATTTCGAGTTAAATAAATTTAGTTTCTATTCATTTGATAAACCTTCGCAATTACAAACATTTTCTCACAGGGTGTGCGACTTAAGCGACTTCACCCTAATTAAGACAACTACAAGTTTACCTAGTGTTAATGTAGCACAACTAGGTCAGTCTGAAAGCTGACATAGATTGAAACGCATATAACAAGAGATGCAGTGTAATTACACATTATAATTTACCCACAACACATATTCCTTCATTGATTTACAAATCCTTAATCGATCGATTAATTTATAAACTCATTAATATCAAAATACAAAAACATACGATTCAATCAATCAACGTCACCATTCATACATATCAAATTAAACGTATCTATTATTCATAAATTGAAAAAAAATGAGCATATCGTCGAACCAAAACATCGATCATACACGACTTATCCAGCGGCAATAGTCAGCGACCCTGACTCCGGAGAATAAATATATCTGGCTGTAAGTAGACAGACAGACAGAGCCTGTAAGTGCAACACAAAAACACACGCTCGAAGAAGCTAACAGGCGAACATGTTCCATGGGGGAGTGCCACTTGATAAATGACCCAATAAATTACCGGCCCGTCTGGCGCGCCAAGAGCTCCGGCCCTGGAGGGTGGGAGGACATCCTTCAACCAGAGACGAGGGGGTGGACAAGGAGCACCCGCGGGGGGGGACGAGACTTGAGGAGGAGGATCTGAGGGTAGGAAGGAGATGGATCGAATGGGAGGAAGGAAGAGGAAAACCAAGAGGAAGAAAGGTAGAGGAGCGCGTTCATCTGAATATTCCTGTGAGAAGAATGAGTTGGAATGAAAATATCATCTTGTCTGGTATGATTTATTCAAAGTTTAGATTTTTCTGTCTTTGTGATAACAAACTCAGAATTCAAAAATGAAGCGAGAAATTATGCAAGATATAGATTTTTTATCTGACAAAATGAGCGACTTGAGGCAGTTGAGGTATGAATGTGAAATCTCTTCTGCAGGATTCACAGTAAATCGAGAAGGATATTCTTCAATCAGATACAAGAGGGTAGTCAGGGAGCTTCCAAAACGTGAAATGAGGAGTTATGCAAAATATAGATTTTTCATCTAACCAAATGAGCGATTTGAGATAGTTGAGGTATTTATGTGAAATCTATTCTACAGGATTTTCAGTGAATCGATAAGAATATCCATCGACCAGAGATAAAAGGGTTATCAGAGAGATTCCTAAATGTGAAATGAGGCTATAGAAGAGATAAAGAGAAAGAAATAGATCTGATTGTAATGTAAAAACTTATGTAGATAGATATATCAATCAATGCATTCTGGACCATCGATGTTATCAGTTGAGTAAGAATTTAGTTATTTTATTAATTTAGTGAGAAATGTGATGAATTCTGAATCGTTAGATTTAAAATATCCTAAATAATGGGCTAATAAAATGAAAACGTTACAAGATCTGACATTATAACCGGCAAATTCTTTCATTTCTACCCTAGTAACTTAGAGATGAAAGGTATATAAAAAAGTTGGTAATTATACAATAAAAATTCTGACTCAATGAATTGATACCCACTCGATTTTTGGTTCACGATACTAGAAATGTAATATCTATCTCAGAATATCAGGATTTTAAGATCATTGAAACTCAACAATCATGACATCACTCTGAGTTTGGACACCAACTTCTCCCTTAGCAACATTACCCGAACCGCAGCACTAAAACTCCCAATTTTAACTCAATAAACATACTTATAGACGGAATTTAAACACCCAAACGATCCATAAAACCCATCCAGATGAGCACAGAGCCTTATACGAAGGAAACGAGCGGTCTGGAAGATGGGAAAGGTGGAAATCTCCACGTAACCCAGGTTGGGACGCTCGATAGACCGCGATGAATTATCTCGGATACTTTGGCCCGTGTCTCGTGAGTCGGCTCATTTTTCAAAACGCCGCACAACTTCGTCGGGCGATTACTTATTCGCCCTTTTTTTTCGGTTCTAACCCAACCCAATATAACCCCACCCAATATAACCCCTCGCTTTATCCGCTCTGCGAGGAAACATTAACTAGGTGACGAATCGAGGCTGACGTGGATTGTTAGTTCGTGTAATTCGAGCAAGGATGAGAGGGCGCTTTTGAGTGCTTTGGCCTATTGGATTTTAATTTGGGTTTTTTTAATTATTCGAAAAATATGTATATGATGACTGAATTGATCGAGGGGTATAAGTGATTTCGAGAAAATTGAGCTCAAAGTCGAGTATGTATTAGGAGGAGGTCGAGTGATTTGATGATATATCGAGGTACACGTTTCAAGTTCGTTTATATCCTTTTGCCGGTGATGCGAAAAAATATCCAAACGAAATAATATCCACGAAATAAGGATAGGATATAAATTAGGATATTTTTTGGTGGATATTTTTTCGTACAACCCCTTTTGCCACCAAATATATGATTCCTAAACTACTCAATTTCGGTAAAAATGTCACTAGTAATCTTTGGCCTTTTCAGTCGTCATATGTTATCAATTAAATATCATCATGAGTTAACACATGTTTCATTCGTCATTTTATTTTTTTCGTATGTGAGTATTGACGATAATTTAAGTTAAGGCACTTAAAGCAGATTAAAATCACTCGATAGATTAGGTTAGGTTATATTTCATATTGATGATTGTAAGTCATTTTTCTGTCTTCAATATATAGCACATAATACTTCAAATACATAAATAGTATAAATACACCAGTGTGTATCCTTTTGTCTGTCTCTCTGTCTGCACTCTGCTATGGGAAATTTCAATAAAATTCCTACAATTTAACACCCTAAAAAACCTGTGAGACTTTTTTGATTTCACTGACTCATTCTAAAATACATAACTAACGATAACAACAAACATAATATAATAAAATATATAAAATAGTGCACGTACACAAATGAAACATTAACGATAATAACGACGGACTGAGCTCATCAATCAAACGGGCCGTTATCATTTTTCATTTTAAACCGACTCTTCGAGTGTGTGTAAAGAATGATTTTCGATATTTTCATTTTCGATCTATCGATCCACCGGATGGGATCTACGATTTTCGCATCATCAATCACGTTCTTCGATCCTTTAGATCCATTGTATCGATTTCACGATCTATACAATTTATCGTGTGAGTAAAGGCGCCTTTCCATTTATGCAACCTGTGATATTTGAAGACTTGCATATTTGATTCATTTTAGTCAAGTTTCAAATTATTCATATGAAAAAAAGAAACTTGTTTAATTACATAAGTGGAAATATTAGTTAAGGATTTGTTAAGCATGATCTATCTCACACGCTCTATTCATATTCACTAATTGAACAAGTCATTTTTTTTTATATTTTTCATTTAGAATTCGATAATTTATATTTTAATGATAAAATAATACTTCGAAAGCTAAATCAAGATGTAGCTGGATAATTTGTATGATATTTTAATTCAATATTTAAAATGGAAAATTCATAATAATGAGTATTGTATTAAATAAAATAGATTAACGCCTTCAGACTCAATATGCAAATATATGGATAATTTTCTATTAATCAATCAATGAATTAAAAAATATACGCTATTGACAATAATTCAGATCTACATAAGTTAATCTATAAAACGAAAAATTCAAAAACGTAAGCTAAGGCTATTTGCAGACACTGTAAATGTAAATAATTGACTATTTATAGATACTGTGTCTGCGAATAGTTGACTATTTGTAGTCCACTGTCTGCATATATGTACATATTTACAGGTTTTCTTTGCAGTAAACTAATTAGAATTAGATTTTTGTACTTAAATACAAAAAAAAAATAAATAGAAAACAAATAAAAATGATTGATACAAAACATGCGTCACCGGATCAATTACTCATTTGCGACCTTATTATATTCGCATTTTTTATCCTCGGATCGAATCGAAAACGCGAAAAACAAAACGAAAATAACAAAAAATAAATAAATAAAAATAAAAAATAACGAAACGAAAAGAACGAAAAGCCTTCGATCAATCATATGTTCGTTCGCGTATTATGCTCGAGTCGTGTCGCCTGTCATTGAATGACTTATGAAAACAACGTCGACACATGTCGCCTTCGATTCGACCTTTGACCTTACCGATTTAATGATCGGCAGATAAATAAATAAGCGAAATGTCGACTGTCGACGAATCGAGGGGGCGTTACCTTTTTTTTGAAGATTTTTTTAACGGGTTGTTTATAAGGATTTTAGAGCTTTTTATTAAGGACGCGATGTGAGTCGTTCAGTGCATGATTGAGTCTAATTTTTGATGAAAAAATGGATTTAAATGTCAAAGTAGTTGATTTAGTCGTAACTCTTTATGTGTGAACAATCTTAAGTGAATAAATGCAATTAAATTAATTAAAAAAAATTCGGCCGCCGAATAATAAATCATTTGAAGACTGAAAAGGCTAAGGGGTATAAGTGATATTTCTGCCAAAATTGAGTTATGTACACTCATATATTTGGTGGCAAAAGGATATTAACGAACACGGAACGTGTACCGAGATATATCATTAAATCATTCGACCTCCTACTAATACATGTAGGTACATACTCAACTTTGAGTGGGCTTTTCTCGAAATCACTGTGAAGTCACTTGTACTCCTTGGCCTTTTCAGTCATCATCTATTTCAGAGGCCATTTTAATTAATCCTGTACTTAAAGTGAATTTATTATATCTGTATATAAATGAAATTTGTTTGTTCATAATTTCTGATTAACGGAAATAAAGGAAAAATTTGAAAAATGCATCGAAAACGTTTCATCGTTTTTCTTGACTTTGGATGGTTAATATGTCAGTTTTCAGGATTCGAACGATCATATACCTAGGTACTATTAGACGACTGAATTTCACAAAGAGCACAAGTGAGCATATTTATCGATATTGAGTTCTATATCTGATACAGAGCCATTTTCCGTACTTACAGTTAAATTGATTTCGATGAAAAAGATCACTTGTGCCCTTTGTGAAATTCAGTCATTTATTCAATTTGAACATGATTTTATGCATAGGTATAACTTTTTTAGACTTATAAATTATTATTTGAAATATTTTAGATGTTTTGTTACAATCACAAGTAATCAATCAAAAAATATTTTTACACCGTTAAATTCGGATGTGAAAGAGTTAATAAGATTTTTTTTGGTTTTGAAATGTCAAGATGACGTCTGATGAATTGCGCTCGATTTTGCACATTATATGTGTAGCGTTTTTTTCTTTAATTTTATTTTGAAAAGTCATTTCATCATCGTCTTCGTCACGCGAAGTAAGAAAGGTTGCTTCGATGATTGATGACATGCGATGCGAGTGAAAATGACACGCTTCTTCCTTTCCCTTCAAATGAGGGTGATTCTGTGAGTTTCGATTGATTAATTATTTTTTATTATTGGAGAAAAGGGGTCTAGTTCGACCCTTTCGTTTTCATTTCGGCGCTTTTGATAATTTTGATAATCATTTTCTGAATACAATTTTTGAAATTCACTATTTTTTTATTGAAAGTTCTGGAATTAGAAAAATGTAAATCGAATGATCGTTTTTCAAAAAATCTTATCAACTTCATGTAAAAAATGAGGCAACATAAAGTCTGTGTCACTGCAAATGATGGGTTATATGAAGTCAATGCGATTTCATATAATACATCTTTACGAAATTTCATTTCAGTTGTTCCGACATTAATACATATTATATTATTAAGAACCTATAGAAGCGGAGATATTTTGAATGTAAACAAAAGTATAATTTTAATGAATAAATCAAGAAATATTTTTCATTCTAATTAAACCAAAAAGATTCAAGTTCAAGGCATTCCAAATACAATCAAAAGTTTTGAGACTCGAGAGCCACAAACTTAATTCACGAGACTCAAATCCCGAGAAATTCTGATACAAAATCCCTATTCATAAACCTGCTGCTAATTTCACCGCAATTATCATCGAATGTAACAATTTCGAATACAAATAGCCCTATTTCACCCACAATTGCAAATTAGTCCTGTACTCGCAACCGCAATAAATATTACACTTTTTTTCCTTTACATTTACAACATTTCTCGTTTCTCATTTTACCGATCATTAAACCTAGTTTATCGCCGAAGCGAGAAAGGAATGCAGTTGCAGTTTTTTTTAACAGTTGCACTTTTGCAGTCGCCCAACAACAATAATAATAATAATGCACAAGGTGATATTTTTTGTCGAATATTTCAATCCGTCATTTCGATTTACAAATAGACTTGTTAACGAAGAACGAACCGAAAAAAAATCATCCACAGATACACGAGCGACTATCGTATCAATCAACGTTTTGAAGTGAAGGCCGCCAAATTAACTGCTGCCAACGTTACGGAAAAATAAATATAAAAAAGACATCAGTGTGCTTTTAGAATGCTCACAAATTTGCTGGAGTCAATTATTTATTTTTAAATAATATTTCTTGTAAAGCACATTGAATATCGACAGAAATAAAATATAAAATCAATAAAATTCTGCATTGAAAAAACATCAAACTTTCAGATGTGGTTATTAATACCCGATGTGATTGCATATACTAGGCTAAATGCAGTCGATATGACTGCTTAATTACTAATTAATTAAAAAAAATCAACAAAATATTACTGAACTCAAGAATTGACAAGATTTTTTCATTCATTAAACAAATGACCAAAAAAAACATTAAATATTTTCACATTTCGATGATTAATTTATTGATTTCGAACACTAATCCTAGTACTTTGTAAACATCCAAAACACACACACATAGCAGCTAATTAAAAAGTAAAGAATTACTTAATTACAACGTGTGCCGCACGAGAGATTTATTCGCCGAAATTACACACGAGCGAACGCGTTATTTATTATGCGGAAGCGCGATTCAAAATATACGAGAATATCAAAAACGACAAGACTTATAGCTCCACATCACACACAATATTAAAATTGGCACTTCTCTGTTTCATACATGCCACATACAATCATATAATGACGATTATCTATCAAAAAATGAGTTAGGTTTTGATCATATGAATTTATTTACTTGCAAGTCGAGTTGGAAAATTTTATTATTAAGGCATCAATATAACGGATGAGTAATTGAAATTTTAATTAAAAATACTTTCAAACGTTTTGTAACGTGTGTGGGGCGCATGAAACGCCAATCAGATATGGAATCAAGATAAAGACGTCACCGACACGTTCATATTTTAGACTAATTAAATTTGAACAAATTTATGAATATGCGTGCTTTATATTAAATTCGACGTCGATTTACAATTTCGAATTTATAATTTTTTTCAATGAAGATTAGTTTTTTTCCTAATTTTCATTTCGCTGCACATATATTTAAACAGCGCTAATTTATTACGAGGCGTTCATCATTTACGACACAAGTGTGTAATTTACTGTTAAATTATGCAAGTTATACACGAGTGCTTTATATATTGTTGTAACATGGACGTAGAGCTTGCGTGCAAAATTCCTCGTGTGCAGAAAAAAAATTAAACAAGAATAGATAAAGCAAATTAAATAAAAAAAAATGTTCGTTCACATATAATTAAACGCTGAATTGTGGCTTTGTTTATCAATGAGAGCTGTAAATTACACGATATTTCGCGATTAATATATGTAATAAAGAATATAATAATATTAGGCTATATTTAATTAAATTTGTTTGAGTTGGATTTAGATAAAATGCGATTGCACTACATTTGAAGCAAAAACAATTCACCTAGTATCTTTGTTAGTCCAATATTATTTCTCTAATTGAAGTAAAATTTTTGATAGAGTTCTCAATATATATATATATTTCTATCAACAAATCTTATTTCGAAAACAATTTTCAACAGACTATAAACTTTTCATCAGAACAATGAACCGCTTTTAACGTTTTATAAATTCTTACGAAAGCTGATTTAAAGTGCGCATTATTCTGTCAGATAGTGAAACGTTTGAATTTGAATTATAAATTAATACGAATCGCTGATGAAATCGTTAAACTGAGAATCGCATGTTAGCGCCTAGACTTACGCATTAATTAATCCGACAAATCAAACAGTTTTATTTCAACACGCGCAATAAAAAACAATGTAATTTTCGCTCTCTGAGAAATAAGGCCACAGCCATAATAGCGTATTTGGCAAAATGATAATATTTATTATGACTCGATTCTTATCGGCGTTTTCAAAATGCTTAAAAAAATATTTGTATTTTATATATACGCGATCAAGATCCGTGTCTCGTTTGGGCAATTTTTTAAGCAATTTATTAATTTATACGCGATGCATTAATTCGAATGGACGCGCAACGCTTTCTGCGAAGCGTAAACGATGACAATCTGCGCAAGAAATGATGGACACAACAACAAATTGCATACACATTCGACATTATCTAACAGAAAGATCTAAACGCACACACATTACGGCCAGCCTGTAACGTTACAGTCGAAAAGCCTTATCTTCGGTCGTATATATTTCTTTTCCTCATAGAGGAAGTTTGACAAGTATCGTTTACTTTAATAACACACATACAGCCTTCCGAATATCATTTTAATAAAGCGCACCTTCAAAATGATTTTGCGCTCCTTTGGGTTGCTCCTCTTTGAGCAGGCATTTTTGTTTTGATACAAATGTACTTATTAGACCCAAAAATTTATGTTTTGATGACTAAATTATATCTTTATATTATGAATTATCAACAAAATTGATTAATTCGATCATTTTTGAATGCTCAAAATGGTTGCCTTATATGTATTAGATCAAATAGAATCATTAATATTATCAAAAAAATAGTTAAAGCCTAACATTTTTGAATGCTCAAAATGGCTGCCTCATAGGTATAAGATTGAGACTGTGAGCTTTTCGAAAACTTTTGATGAAAATTTTGCGACAATAAATGGGAAAAAGTTGTCAAAATGCGCCAAATCTCCCCGCGAATATAAGTATTATATAAAAACACTCACATTAACGAAAGAGCGAGTGAGAGAGGGAGTTTTCTAAGGGGCGTTTCTCAATGATATATCGTTGCGCTAAACGGCGGCGATAAATAAAAACGCTGTTGTAACTCGAGTCGCGCCGCAAGAAGGAATTTATTAAATCGCCTCGCGATAACAGAGCCGCGGCCAATTATTATAATAAAGCGTTCGCGCCGAAGCCATATTTCAAAAACGAAAAACAAATTAAATATATACGTTACGGTGGGCTTGCGTTTCGCCAGTGAAAGCATGTCTTCTTTACCGCGTTACGAATTCTATTATAGCACTTTGAAAACTGACACAATTCGTTCATTGAATATTTTTATAACGAAAAGGTTTTATAAGTATTTCATTCATTCAGTATCTGATTATAACAGCAATTCAACATTCATGACAATTCACTCACCGAATATTTCAACAACGACATTTCATCCATAAACATGCACCACTACAATTAGTTCAGTAGTCACTGTTACATCAATTCGCTCACTGTCTATTTCTACAAAGTTAGTCTTCAAGACAATTCACTCACCGATAATATTTCAACAACGACATTTCATCCATAAACATGCACCACTACAATTAGTTCAGCAGTCACTGTTATATCAATTCACTCACTGACTATTTCTACAAAGTTAGTCTTTAAGACAATTCATACTTAGGACAATTCGCGCATCAATAAGCGTAGCGTTTTCATATGTCATTTAACAGCTTGTTTAGCATAAACGATATAAGTTATAATGTCTTTAATAAAATCATTCACTGATCATTTCTACAATGACAAAAGTGCTATGATGATTCACTCATCATCTGATTAAGGACAACAATTCACTCACTGATCATTCCCACGTATACGATCGATAGATCATACACGGACAATTCATTCAATGATACTTATCACATTATCTTATATTTGTGAAAGCATCTTATCACGAAATGTTCATGATATGGCAAAAACAAAATCGGTTGGCAGCATTGCGTGTAGCGCGCGAAACTGGAGCGTGAAATCCGATTCGAAACCGCTTCATGTGTATAATAATTTCGATGTCGTCGATGGCCAATTTCACGTTTGTTTTGACTCAAATCGCCATGATCGATGGTGGCAAGTAATTTCCGACATTTTCGATTGATTAATGCCGCGATTTGAAAATTGAATTCGTTATTCGACTTTTTCGTATGATCGATCGTTTCCAATTCTGATTCAATTCGCATTTGACGGCTTAAACATTGAATAATAAATTAAGATCTGAAGTGTAGAGGTTGACGAGTTTTTTAAATCGGAACTCAAAGGGTTAATCGTATCAAAATCGTAATTGATCTTTTTTTAATATCGATTATTGAGGTTGTGAAAAAATCTTTCAATATGACCTCAAACTGTCATTGCAGCATTGGAATAATTTTATGAATAGACCCGATGCTAATCCAAATAAAAGGCTTCGATTAATCACAATCAATCTTAATATCATTTAATCAAAATCAATCACACGATCATTAATTACACAACAAAAATCAAAAGAAAGCGACCCTATTAAAAGCTCTACGTCTACCAAGTCAATCAGATTGAACACGACAAGATATCTTGATCCGAATGGACCACATATCCTCAAAAGGCACTAGGCTACGTTCACACTCGATTTCTCAACATTTTTCTCGTATCTATCAAAAGTACCATTCAATTAGCAACAAATTGTAACAGTCATAACTTGACTTTTTACGTTTGCGATCACTTTATATTTACGTAAATTTAATTTTTACCTTTTCGATAACGGAAACACTTTTTATGATTTACATTTACCTTTAACATTCATTTCATTAGCATTTCTTTTACTTTGCTTAATTTCATCTTACTTCACTTCGCGTTTACTTTATCTTATTTACATCACATTACTATGTATATCTTACTTCTTCTTTTTTGTATTCTATCTTTTCTTCACTCTACTTTACTTCAACTTACCTTCACTTCACTTTTGCTTTTATTTCATCTAATGATGTTATTCAAAATATCCTTTAATTTTACTATGTCTTTGATTTTAATTCATGTCACCTTACTTAACCTCGCCTTTCCTTCACTTTACTTTTATTTACTTTACTTTTTCTTTCCTATACCTATGATTTTTCACATTTCCTTTAGATCACCTTAACTTACATTCCCCTCCACTTTCATTCATCTCACGCTTCTTTACCTCTTCTTTCCTCAATTTTCCCACTTCAATTTAACTCCACACAAAACCACACCTATCCCAAAAACAAAACCACATATGAACACATCACAATATCATAAACAAACAATATCCACGACATTTCAAGGCCCACAAGCGTCATTCAAAAATCAGTCTGACGAAAGGAATTCGTCAATCCGGTCCAGCTACCGGTCACTTTTGAAACGTGTCTCGCTCTTAAAAAATATTCTTTCACGATTTATCAACGTGTCCTTTCTGTATGGGGCATTATTCTCAAAATCGCCGATAGAGATAAGCCAATAACGCGTATTATTAATCGTACAAATTGACGTGACGCAAACTCGATACAGTATCTGTGTTTAGAAACCGGGATTTCGATCGCGCGATTGCGGCTACCGGTTTCCACTCGAACGGAGAGCTTAATTCGATTGTTTAGTGATAAGGAGTTATATTTCGATATTTCGATTGATAAGTGAAGCGATACCATTTTATGTTCGCGGCTAGAGAATTTTTATGCGTTTGTTTATTTGTGCAGATTTCTAATTTTTATGTTGCCTATAGTTTTTGAAATTTTTTTACCTATGTAATGACAAGTTTTTAATTATAGATTAAATATATCGAAAGAATAATTACATTTACATGACATTTTTAATATTTTATCAGTTTGAATAATATATCGACTAGTGTAAATGGAGCATTATTATCTAATATCATCAATATTTGAATTTGAGAAATAAATCAATATGATGATAGAAAATATATCATTTTCTGAATTTTCATTATAATCTTGTATTTGAATATAACTTGAATGGAAAAAAATTAATCAGGACAAGATTTAGATTAGAAGGCTATCAAGTATCAAATATAAAACTTTAGTAGATAATTTCTTCCCAATTGTCTTTTTATATCAATTTGTTAATCAATATATTAAAGACCTTTATCTTGAATCAATTTTATTATAAAAAAATCGATTGATCTTAAACTTTTATTGAAACGAAATTTCTTATGAAATACAACGTTACTCACTAAGAAATAAATTGTGATTTCATTACAATTAATATAAATTGTAACAATGAAAAATTGAGCCAATTTTAACTTGGCTCAATAAAAGCTAGTCCTCGCACCGAAGGAATGTCTCAATCATTAATCAATTACAACAAAATGTGAAATAAATTATAAGAGAGCCGAGTGCACAACATACATATGACAAGTGAAAAATTGAACCATCCATTGAAAAGTGTCTCTACGGGCGCACGATTTTGATGCGTCAAAAGACCGACAATATAAATTAACACCATCAATATTGCCTAGTTCAGCGATTGTGAACCTTTTCCAGAAACACCATTAAAAAAGCTCTGAATAAACCTAATTTTCATTTATGAAAATTCCTATGTATGCTTATTACACGCTCTTTTCCTGGGCATATATTATCGTTCAATATGTTTCTATTGATAATTTCCATTCAATTGTTTTGTATTTATTAAAAAAAAAACTATATAAATTGTTTATAACATATTATTATTTATGATTATACAAATAGATGAATTTTCAAAATAAAATATCAATTGATGATTTTAACACTTTGAGGGAGGGTGATACGAGTTAACTATTTCTGATCTTTCATGTTAGGGACGTCACTAGCTGACACGAATTATGTTTTCAATGACGTGAATCGTTAAAAAAAATATTTTGAAGATAAAAAAAACAAAAACAACAAATAGACAATAAACAGAAGAGGAAAAAGAGCGCGGTCATATAAAGAGAGACTTGTTAAGCATCACGTCCGACGTGCAAACAATGAATATCGTCACTCTTTTTTCCCCTTCAGAATCAATTGTTGAAAATCGTTATTAATACACGCACGTTTTGTATCAAATGTTGCTGTGCATCTCGAAATTCAAAAGAAACTAGCGATCGAGTTGAAGTGATGCACTTTGACAATCGATTGCTACATTATAGGTACTTTTATAACTTTGTATTGATCTCAGTATTGTTTTGATGATTTCATATCATATCTACAGTCAATATGATGTTATTTAAAAGAAGTATTTTATCAATTCTTTAAGATGTTTATTTTATTAAAAATGTGAAATTAAAGCTTTATAAAACGGATTCACAATTTGGATTACCTAATTCATATGAAATTAAGTTATAATTGTCACTTTTGGCTTATTTATACCATTTGTAATACGTCGTATATACGTGTATTTAAGTGAAATAGTAGTTATCAGCTAATCATAATTTCTCTAATTAAATTATTATTATTGATTAATTTAAACAAAAATCTGAAATCTGACTAAACTTAATTTTTATTTCATGCAACAAAATTCTTATTTTAAGTTGACATTCATCATTCAACTTTCAAATAATACAATTTCACTATTAAATTCATAAATGAAACATCACAAAAATCAAAATTTCATCATTACTACGATTTCAAAAACACTCAAAACATCAAACCCACCAAAACAAACACTACAAATTTCCTTCCCGAAAATTCAAATTTTCCGACTTTCCCTCCGAATTTTTCCCATTAAAAGCCATCGATCTCGAACAATGGCTCCGCCGAATGGAATTCAGGACATTCACTTCAACGAGAACATGAAATATGCATCGTTTTGTATGGATTCGAACAGAGTGCGGAGGTGTCGGCGTTTTGCGGCCGTCATGCACCGATTATTTCAATATTTATCACCGCCATTGTGTGGGCCCGAACACATTTTTCACTCCGCTCTTAATGTGTTAATGCGTGTGAGTGTGATTTTTTTTAACTTTTATTAGATTTAAATTTGTATGTGTGCTTTATTTTTGATTCAAGTTCGAGTCTAAAGATTTAAAGTTGAAATGTTTGTTGAGTTAAGTTGGCGGCCATTGAAGCTTTTGTTTTTGAAAGCTAATTCAATGGTGATTTTCTTTTTGTATTATTTTTATTGAAATAATACAAATGAAATTGAATTTAAACTGAAAACGATTTAACTTGAAATGGAAAACTCGTATCTTTTAGGTGTGTTAGTTTGAAATTATCTTGTTAACCCTTTCACCGCTATCGCGCTGTGTGATGTTTCATTCTTGTTCATTCGTCACGCGATCTGATATATTAGATTGGATAAATATTATTTTATGAGTATATAGCCCGTTGAGTATCAACAATTTTTCATCATATAATAAATAAAAATTCAAATTCAAAATAAAATTTTAAAAATAGGCGCCTAAAATGCATAAAAATGCAATATTTTCTATACCAACAAATGAAATTCGAGTTATATTTAGCGTCATTTTTACATAAGAGTGCACAAATCTACGTAATTTTAATTGAAACACGATTCAATATACAATTGACGACTGAATAATACAAAGGATACAAGTGACCTTTTTTATCGAAATTGAGAAAATACAGAAAATGGTTCTGTATCATATAATCATTTTCTGTACTTAATATGATTTTTAACCCTTTACACTCCGAAGTAATTCAAAATACAAAAAAAATGACGTAAATTTTCAACGAATCAAATTACGTCGTTGAAAAGCGCTAGTTCAAATGCTGCCAACTTTAAATAAAAAGCAAGGTTGTTCCGAACATAAAAGAGCCAACATAAATCTTTAATCTGACTCAATTTAACTCGCAACATGCAGTAGTCGTTCGATTATTTTTTCACACACGACAACCGCGCGTGTTGAATTTTATTAATGACCCGTCACACGTTTTGTATATTTCGGTCATGCGATAGAAAAAAAATGCCGGTATATACATACATATGAGAAGAAAAAAACTAACTAACTAAATTCGAATAAATAAACGAAGCGACACGTCGACTCTTAATTCTTAACACGCTCGACAATTAATAATACGGAAAAATTCGATACATCGTATAACACGGTCATGTGGTTCCATAAAAATGTCAAATAATAATTAATAATCAGATATTGTTTTACTTACAGTTTTTTTATGTTTATTAAAAACCATATTGTTTTAAAATAAAAATTCATGTACCAGAAGATTTTCATATCACTTTCATAAAATGCATAGAAAACATGCAATTATTTTAAATTTTTCAAAATCTTATTCAAACTAAAATTACATTAATATGCACATATTCATGTTAAAATTTATTCACATAAAACTAATAATAAGAAGTTGTTATGAAAGAAACTTAATATAATCCAATTATTAACCAAAATATCTTGGGGCTGGTTTTTCTATCGCTTTTTATACTACTTAACAACATATTAGGTTTTTTTTTTATTTCAGATATTTTTGATATTGCTTTAGTGTAGATTTCGTAATAAATAGTAACATTAGTTTAACCCTAAATGTACTACATATTTTATTATATGTAAATTAATCGAAGCTCATCGCTTATGATTGACAGTTTTGGATACAAAACGTGCAGCAGACGAACAAACAGTCGCAGAAACGCATTAAAATAATTACAATAGTAATAATAAAAGCATGTTGTACATAAAAACCACAATTCATCAACCGTGTTAAACGAGACCAGACACTTTTTAAAATAATTTCCCGAAGAAAATTATCAATAATTTTCCAATACGAGAATTTCGCTTCCGCAGTTTCTTCGACGCCATATGTCAATTTTTTTCAACAAAAAAAGCACTTTTAACAAAAAAAGCGCGTAATTGCTCAAAATTGGCAGTCTCTCGATAATATTACATACGCTAATAACATCCCGACGTTGCGTTCGTGTTTTGCGGTCAAAAGGTTCGAAAATTTCTTTTAAAAGCACGTCGGTAATCATCGTCTTTGTGTGAGGGACCTGTAATGACAGGTTTAGGGCCGGCCCCTATAATGTGGCCCCGCTTAATAACGAGACCTTCTTCTCTTCTCCTCTCGTATTATAAAGTATCTATAATAATAATAAATAACGCAAAAGACGAACACGACGTGTAACAATATGCAGGGGAAGCTCGAACGGTTTCATTATGTCAAAAATGAATCGATGAGTGACAAAAAAATGAGTCTTACTAGTAAGTTTTAAAGTGCTGCAGCTCAGCAGCCCTGCAGCTTCTCCTGTAAATTTCAGATAATATCATAAACAAATAATATAAAATATTAATGGCCAGTCTTTTCACCTCTGGATTAATAATAAAATGACTTTAAACTACACGTAGTTCTCCGACTACCAGCTGTCAAAATCTGGGGTAAAGAGATGGATGTATGTATTGTTGTATGAACTGTAGAATGTCTGTCTCTTTCAGCAGCTATTTTGATAGTTCATAAAGGGACACATGTAAATTAAAATCGTTTTATTTTCAAATCAGATGTGAAAAGACCGACCTTAAATCATGTATTCATGAATATTCCATGTAGTTTTTGTGCTACTTAGACAATTTTTGATAATTTTTGAATTTTATCAGTACAGACTTGCCATTGTAAATTCTCACAAATCATCACTGGTAACGAAATAGGTACTTAATAAATTAACTAAAAATAAAAGATTAACATAATTTTGACAAAAAATAACAAGATTGCTATAAATACACAGCAGATTGATATACAATCTGCTTATCAAGTGTCATTCTCTTTAATTGATAATCTTCTAATAATTATTTCTTAAATGTGACAAAACACATTTTTTTAATACAAAATATTTGTCGTTTCGATATTAGAAGAGTTTCCCCTTTTGTGTACAGGGTGGGTGTGTGCACAGTGGGTTTTTGTATGGCCGAAGACCGCAAAGTGGGTAAACACAAGGTACACGTACCGGCACGTAACGTGAAATTTTCCATCTAGTTTAGTCGCGTTTAAATTATACGGCGGAGCGTAATGGGTTGGGACGTCAAAGGGTTAACCGATACATTTTGATGTTTGACCGTTTTTTGTATTAGCACTGCTGATATCAAATTATGTGTATCTTCTTTTTTTTTCAATTTACAACTGTCTTTATTTAAAAATCAAACAAATGTTCCGTTCTGAACGATGGCATAGGTTCTCAAATGTATCACTTATTTTATTTTAAATCTATTATAGATAAATCGATAATGTAAAAGAATCTTAATATCCTCAATGTAACCTACGAAGTATTGACTAATTTTAATTGTAATATTTATGGAATTTCTAAGTTCTCCTCTTCGACAGAAACGTTGTTGATTTTTTGTACCTTTGAGATTTCAAATTTTGTTTATTTACATCAGCTTTTCATCTGTCGAACTTGTTGAAGCCTTTTCGTCATATCGACGTTTCATCTGTGTTCCCATTTCTTTTATCAATTCGAAATTTCAAAAAAACACCTCTTTTCATCCTCGAAACGCGTTCCTTCAATCGATACCGAAAATTTCAAAACGAATCACTTTCAAAAAGATTTTTGTTGCGACACGACTCCTATCATTCACAGAAACGACTTTTGACCCCATTTTCAACCCTTTCATACCCGGTTTAAAAAAATATTTTGATTGATTAATTTTGACAAGGACATCACTAAAGCAATTGTCTACAGCTTCAAAAGAAATGTACATCAAAATGCTTATCTGTATCTGAACGAGTTAACACACTGAAGACCGGTCTCAAAAAATATTCAAGATATATTATATTTTTTATTGAATCATTCATAAATATCTTAAATAAGACTAGTTATATGAATTTTCTATAATTAGAATCAATTAGCCAATAGCTTTATAGATAGAGCATTTATGCATGCCATGTCGATTCAGCATACTCGAATGCGTAGCTTCGAGTCCTATTTTAACGAAAGTCACATTTATTTTTCGTAATTAATTAATTTATATGGAGACTCTGTCGTTTCTTTCGAATATTTAAATTCAATTGATTCGTAAAAAGTGTTAATTTAATGCTTTACAAAACACCTATATGCAATAACTTACTCATCGGAGTCTTGCCTTAGGGCCGATTCTCTTCACTATATAGTGAATGATATTAATTAATAATAATTGTGTATAATTGGGTAGAAATTACCTGTATAAAAATAAAATATATATTTCTCGATTAAATTCGAACTATTTAGTGACACCTGTGTGCAATCTAACTTACTCTTCAAGGTTCTGCCTTATGGCGCACTTCTTCACTTCAAAAGTGAATGATAAATTGATAAAATTGTATACAAACGGATAGAAATTACCTGCGTGAAATAAAAAAGATATTACACTGAATTATTTCATATTGAAAAATTTAATGAAAGTACAAAGGTAACGTGCCCAAAAATGCACAAGGGCGTCGCAAAGCCGATAAGGTAAAATTCGATACAAAGTGCGAAATTGCTATATTACACATAACGAGTACAAAACGTCTTGTGTCGTGAGTGTTGAAGTCGAATTGATATGCAAATAGCCCGGTCGTGAAAATGTCAGCTGTCGTACGCAACAAAGGGCGATTATACACAATATTATTATCGCCCCGAGTGGAAACGCCGACGCGAAAATATTACACTAATTACGCGAATAATGCGAGTTGAAAATGAAAAAAATATATATGTATGTTATAAGGAAAATAAGCCGGGGAAAAAATACGGTTACACACACGTGAAATTAATTCGGAACTTTATTGGAGCGCGAACGCGTCAAAGTGTTTTCGTAGGGCTGTGGCTTTTTTTTATGTATTGTATATATTCAGCGAAGCAAATTGAAATATTTTATGTTTTAATTAATTTTTCAAATTATGCTCATATGTTTTTTGTAAGTACTGCTTACTGCAAAAATAGCTTGAATACTTCAATAACTCATCTAATAGGGTTATTGTAACTAAAAAGCTTATTGATCACAATAACTTATGTGACTTCCAGTCTTTTGATATCACTTTTGTTTATGTAACCACAAATTACCATCACAATTGCTCATATAATCAGAATATTCTGACAAAAAGCTCACATATGACGACTGAAAAGGCCAAGGAGTACAAGATTTCGATAAAAGTGCGTCCAAAGTTGAGCATGTACCTATTAGGAGGAGGTCGAGTTATTTGATGATATATCTCGGTACAAGTTCCATGTTCATTTATATCCTTTTGCCACCAAATATATGAGTGTCCATAGAAGCGATTCTTGTACATAACTCAATTTCGACAAAAATATCACTCATGGCCCTTGATCTTTTCAGTCGTCATATACAATACAATACAATAGCTAATTCGACCAAAACAGATAGCTCACACAATCAATACAACCTCATCATAAAGTGTCAAGCAATCGCATCAAACACGTCAAACGAAACACACAATCACCGAATAAACGTCAGGCAACAATTAGCTCACAATCGAAACGGTCCTCACTTTCGGGTCACCCCTGTTACGTCCGAAATGCACAGCGTTACATATTGTGATCGTGTCGTGAGTGAAATTCATAAGTGGCAACTGTCAAATTTACGTCCAGGCCAATTAATTTTGATACGTGAAATTCGAGGCGGTCATACGAAAAACCAAGATTAAATTGTTCCACCGACGACGCGCACGCATACAGCCTTTTTTATACACAGGTTCCCAATCGTATTTGCTTTTCAAATATTTCACAATTATTCATAGAAAAGTCTTCAATAGAAAGATTCGAACTTCTTGACAGTCACACATTGCATCTTTAAAAAAAATGGAATGATATAATAGTTCTTATATCAGTAGCATTTTCCTAATTTGGTCCAATTTCTATTTCAACTTGAAAAAAATTCTAATCTAAAGATATTATTTTCGATATTTAATGAGAGGATCGACGTTACAACACTTAAAAAAATAAGTTAGACTAGATTAATGGTCGATGCGTGTGCATCTAGCCTACTGTTTGCACACGGTGCATATTCATGCGGCTCAATATTCATACACATATTGTGTATTCATATAACTACATTAATTGAAAAATACTAACCTAACCCAATTTTTGACCTTTATACTGTCAAAAAATTATTGAATTGTGATTATACCATTACCCTAAAGAAAATCTCAATGAAATGTGGAAAATCTCAAATTGATAAGTTTCGATTGAAAATGACTTAATTAAATTATACAAATGTTGAGAGACTTCGGCATAATAAATAAGTAGCTTATACATAGTGACCTAATAGTGTATTTGCCCTTTTAATTGTTTCAAATGTTACGTATTTATTTTAGTTACCATTCATAGCACATGATTTATTTCTTCATTAACGTAATTTCTAGATTTTTTTTCACATAGTAAATTATTTAATGATTTATATACGCTAAATATTTTGATAAATTAATTAAGAAATATATTTTTTTCTAAGCACTGATGAATTTATTAACAATTTGTTCTAAACGAACCCGCACGTGGAGGTTAGAGCGGATGCTTAAATTTTTATTCGCTTAATGTAAGAGTTGTGTACTTCCGATGAAGTACTTTTTAAGCAGCGTTAATAATTTATGTTGAAACTACAAATATATCAAGTAATTTATATGTTTTCGTGTGTCGAGAAATTTACATAAACATTCAAAAGCTTTCATTGTACACTTTCGTCTTCCAAGTTGATATTTTGTTTATTGTAAGTAAACATACATAGGTATGTGAGTTAAGACTTGATCATAATTTTGATTTTATATTAGTTGTGTTTTGATAGCGATATCTGGTTACACTTCAATATGTTTTCGTTTATTAGACATTATCTATTTTATATGAATGAATTTCGTATAATAAAATATTTGATTTGTTTAGTATTGGATTTAATATCGATTTTGATCAAATCATACAAATACTAGCCCTGTAAACCAGGGACGAAAAACAAGAGTTATCTGGAAAGTTTCTAGGGAGTTCGAAAAAAATATGTTTTATTTAGCTTTCATTGTGCTCTTTCCGAATTTCAACTTTGCCTCCTCGCATCTTTGCCGCCCGAGCAAGCACATTGAAAATATAGCGTATAAAATCAGTTTTTTGATAATATTCCCGTTCCGACTCATTTTAGGGTAAAAGTTTTTCTATATAAAATTAAACTAATTAAAATCTCCCAATTAATTGTCATTATTTCTCTATAAATCCATATTAAGAATCAATACTTAGATCAGTATTCAATCATAATTTGCATCCAATCACCAATAATTTCCAACAAAAACATATCCCATCACCGAAACCCACTTTCGAATCATCCCAACACAACTCAATTAAACACACAACAGTCTAAACACCGTATCGAATCCGGCCACGTCCCACAAATCAAAAGGCACTAACTGTAACCGCATTTTCAATAACCGCCCACCTCTACCACTACACTAGAAAGAGCCAGCCAACGAGCCAATCACTCGGGGCGACGACGAAGGGACTTTACAATAATTTATGGTGATAACGGGGCAGGTGCTCCGGGCAAATTATATACTGTTGCCCGCAACGAGCCCGAGTTACAACAGCCTTTTTGCGCCGTTGTATTATGTGCGCATGATGAGCCCCGTAATGCAGCCCGCGATCTATAATGATACAAAACACTGCCCGGTAATAATAATCGGACGGAAAATCGAGAGAGCGTCACGATTTTAGTCGTTTTCGTTATGTGGATGTGCAGGAGATGCGAGTGCGAATAGTTAGATGAATGCAGGCGACGCGACTGCACATAGTTGAGTATATGTATGTAGGCGTCACGGTTGCAAATATAGTGCTATGTGTGAGTACAAATAACCTAGTATTTACAGTCGATGCGAGTATGAATAGTGGAATCAATGCAAGCTACGCGACTGCACATAGTCGAGTATATGTAGGCGTCACGGTTGCAAATATAGTGCTATGTGTGGGTACAAATAACCTAGTATTTATAGTCGATGCGAGTACGAATAGTGGAATCAATGCAAGCTACGCGACTGCACATAGTCGAGTATATGTAGGCGTCACGGTTGCAAATATAGTGCTATGTGTGGGTACAAATAACCTAGTATTTACAGTCGATGCGAGTATGAATAGTGGAATCAATGCAAGCTACGCGTCTGCAAATAGTGGGATGCATGCGAGCGATGCGACTGCAAATAGTGAAGTATATGTGTGTGTCACGACTGCAAGTATAGTGCTATATGCAAGTACAAATAACCTAGTATTTACAGTCGCATCGGCTGTATATAGCCCAGTATAACCAGCCGTATCAATTGCATATAGCCTAGTATTTATAGTTGCATCAACTGCATATAAACTAGTATAAGCAGTCGCATTGACTGTAAATAGCCCAGTATTTGCAGTCGCATCAACTGTATACAGCCCAATATTTTCAATGAAATCAATTACTTACAGCCGCATCATTAAAAAAAAAACTGTTGCATTTAGTGTTTTCATTATGATATTGAATTTAAGTTGTCTAAGAATAATGGCAAAAAAAAATTGACATCTTTAGATCTGGGTTCTTTCCTTCAGTATCTAGTGTAGCTCATATGACTATTTTTTCATAAAGAAGTTCAATTGATGTGTAATTTTTCCAATTATAACTTCGTATCTCTTTGCTAGTAGGTACATACATATCTTGATAATAAAATAATGCAACACATATAAGTCTAATTCTTTCTTTTAAATAATTAAATCAAATAAAGCCCCTTTATAGTCTATCGATAAGACTATTCAATTTCACATCAGTTTCAAATGATCTGATCTAATCCATAAGCAATTCAATCAAACCTACCAATCTAGTACAGCTTCCAAAATTGCTGAAACTTTTTCCAAATAAAAAAAAACTTTTCCAAACAACAAAACAAAATTTTCCAAACCAAAATAAACCATTTTACAAAAGCAGACCCCACACGATTACCGCAATACAACAATACGCCGCCACCGTT
Source organism: Cheumatopsyche charites (assembly GCA_024721215.1). Lineage (NCBI taxonomy): Eukaryota > Metazoa > Arthropoda > Insecta > Trichoptera > Hydropsychidae > Cheumatopsyche > Cheumatopsyche charites. The sequence goes on along the minus strand of CM045577.1, from coordinate 705,059 downwards.
TTCTCGGACGCACTTACAGATGGCGATCGATCGATTTATCTTGTTTTACACGAAACGTCGCCGATTTAATCGTCGTCTTTATAAAAGGCGGTCGAATGACGAAACCGACATGTACTACACTATGTAAAACGCGATTCGATTTATCACCGTGTCCGTTCGTATCTCAAAACACTAGACCGGTCGTTGCGTTACTACGTCTCTATTATCCGCAGACACTTCTCAGGTGAGTGGGTGTAGATTTGCACAATTGTGGTCGAATGCCATTATTCAAGTATCGATTAATTTGAATCCAATGTTAGTGTTAGGCTAGATTGTTGGTCGACTGAGTTCTGATTCATTGTAGTAAGATTTTTTTTAATCGACTACATATAGCCCAGTATTTGCAGTTGAAATGACTGTATATAGACACATTTGGTTGTCATCGTATTCATGTAAATCAATTGTACATGACGCATGTACACATAACCTAGTATTTGTTGACGATCCATGTATATTTATCCCGATATTTGCACACGAAGCATGTTCATATAACCACATCCAGATATGCGCTTGAAATCTATAAAATGTTTGATCGCAATCGAATGAACGATTTAAGAAAACATATTCAACAAATCAATTCAATATATGCATGAACAGGCTTTTAAGAATGTATTTACATTAATGCGCCATTTTGTTGCAAATTTCGTGCTATCTTCGAAACTGCATGAGAAAATCTCTCCCATTCTCATAGACACGTTCTAAATTCTCATTTGCGTACGCCACCCGACACTAGTGAATGCATACACTCACCAATTGTGCTCACTCTGTATAAAATCTGCATATTTGAGCAAATTTACTATCGGGGAATGCACACACATACCGACCAGGGGTGTACACGGAGGAAAATCGATTGAAATCGAAGTCATAAATAATGAAAACGTGCTTTTAAATATACGCATTATTAAATACCATATTTTTCAATTTATCATTAACATTATACAACTAACAGTCAACCCGTATAATAATGAATTACATAGTTTCAAAAATTAATTATTTAATTCAAAAATTTCAATCGTGAACAAAATAAACACGTTTTTGAAATGGCCAAAATTGAATTAGTTTTAAAAATTAATTATTTGATTCAAATTTTCTAGCATAAATAAAACAAATGTGTCGAGTGATTTTTTCCGATATCACTGCCCATCGTCAATAGCTGTATATGTATGGAAGTCGTCGAAAATTTAATTGGATACTAAAGGCGCGTTTTTACTATTCACATTGAGATATTTTTTTCATTTTTGTCGAATTTACTATTCTTTTCATTGGTACTCAACAGGATTTAAATATTTTTGAACAAATGGAACTTTTTTGATAGTCAATCAATCGGTACAACCCTATGGTGTTCCCAGGGCGATAGCGTCTTCAGATAAAAGAGGCTATACGCCATAAAAGTATCCCCTTACCGGTTTTAATGTTATTCACGGTGTTTAGCAATAAATTTCGCCGAAGAGCGATAATAATTTTACGGTGCCCGCGTCGAGATAATTCCTTTTTATTACACGAGCCGACATAATATTTTTATAACGACGCGTTTATGTTTATTATATGCGGGAAAACGGTCGTATGAAAAGATACATATTATATTATTATATTATACATGATAAACTGCAACTCTTTTACGACTCGGACCGAAATGAAATACGACATGTTGACATGTGGATCGATTTTTAAGCGTCGTTATTGGCGCAGATCGTGTTTTAAAGTGAGATTAATCGAGGTTATGATTATAGGCTTTTGATCTGATTTGTAGTCGAGTTGATGCTTTGATGGTTTACATGTGATTTTTATTGATATTTCGTGTGCTGTTAAATTTTCTCAATTGTGACATAGTGAATATTAGGTCTACGTACAGCAGTGGGCAGATTAATTACAACAATAAATGAAAAGTTCTATAAGTTTGATCCCAACCTAACGAATAACTAAAGAGATTATAACGTACAGACAAACAAACATTATTTTTTTATGAAATGAATTAAAAATAATATATATACACGATATAAAACAAGCTCTTTGCGTCTAACAAAAAAAAAAAAAAAATGAAGTGAAAATAAAAAGGCGAGAAAACGATCAGAAAAGGGGGAGCGATTCCTTTTCCGCCGTCGGAATTGGATTCGGCATGCATTATTAATATGGATGACTTCAAAGAAAATTTTCAGACGTGTCTCGAACGACAAAGGTCTTTGAATCACCGCACACCCCCATTTCAATAATCACGGCTTCGAAGTCCGCCCCTGGAAGGGGAGTGTGGGGCGGCTTTGTTCCCCATTAAATCTCATTTGCGTCTCGCAGCGGGGATATGACGTGTTAAGACGCACAAAAGTCGGGATGAAAAATTCAAATCGATTTTCCGGCTTTGGGGAAAATCGAGGGGTCGTTTTATCTATCTATGTATGTATGGTGTTGTTTTGAAATTTTCACTTTGGTGTACGTGGGATTGTGACTTTTGTATATTGGGGTGATCTTGTTAAGATTAATCTTGCTGCTTTCGAACAGGTTGAAATTGTTTGAAAGTGCAAGTTGAATCACATTAAATAATGATACAAATCTTGTATCTATCAAAATATCTATGATGTTGAGTTAGGAACAATGGTTATCTGCAATACATACGATTTTCAGAAAAAAGTAATAGCCTCATTAATGGATTTTTCTAATCCTATGATTTGCTTACAATAAGATATTTATTTCGAATCCAAAAATCTGCCAAAAAAATTGTGTCAAAGAACGAATCGTTATATCTATTAATAGTCTCAAAATAATGATCATTCAATCTATATCTAACTTCTGCTTTGAATTTGAGTTTAATTTATTAAAACCTGAAATAATTTTGAAAATTCTGAAATAAATTCATATTGAATTGATACCCTCTGCCTCCACTCAACATAATTATCGAGACAATCAATTCGAACTCAAGCATTAATATAAAGATCCTGATGTAGAAAAAAAAACCCTTTGGGCCGCTAATCCTCAGAGAGTGTCTCCCCTGATAATCAGGGGTGATCAATCCGCGTTCCGCTCTCTTAGCACATGACACCACATTACATAGAGATATATGCACTCATTATTATGAGAATGGTGCAAGTCCACAAAAAAAATCGATCCACATTAACTATTTTAAATTTGGCAGAATTATTTCGATATTATTTTCAACTGTACGCCTAATGCGTCATCCACACGATGTAATCGACAAAAGTCGCCGACTTGTCAACATTTACTTCGTGTGGACGAACTCTAGAGAAAATTTTGAATATCTCGGGACGAACAAAGGAAGACTTATACCATTTTCATAATTAAGGGCACGTTATAAAGAGGGAATCGAAAGGAGGAATCGGACCGATGATGTATGCGCCGTTTGATGATAAACAATCCCGGCTCATTTATTATCTGTCTGTTATTTGACAGGCGGCAGGCAGCTGTCATTTGTCATTTTGCCGACACACCAGCCACCACACATACGTATATAATACATAAAAGATTTCTAAATAGGGACATAACGCGTTTATATATCGCACTTTGCTAGGGATGGGCTCGAGTGAAAAGGGAAAACGAACTTCAGGGGTAAGTAGGCGGCTCGAGTTTCAAATTTGATATTTTTTTAATAAAAAAATAATAAAAAAATTAAATTTGTGTAATCACATTTGTGCGCCCTTTTTGACTGTCCATTTATCGATACTTTAGTACGGTTCTGATGAAATTTAATATCCTGATGAAATAATATATAGACTCGATCTTTCAATCAAATGTTATCGATCAGTCAACAATATATTTCAAATTCAAATTTAAAGTCAAATTCTATAGAGAAAAAAATATTAACACCGTGTTAAAGTAGCTTGACATACATTTGAAAAATCAAAACAATGTATTACGTTTTAGAAGGTGGTTCAAAAATTTCTATTTTTAAATTATCATGTTTTTTATTTTCAGGTAAATTCACACGATGCAATTATTTATTGAGTTATTCAATGAGTTTCATTACAAGAAGCAATTTATTTTTCATGTAATAAAAAAATGTAACAACTTCCTTATTATACGATTAATTACATGCATTTTCATTTTACATGCTCATGTTATCATACTATGTTGCATATCGACATGCGAGTTCAAATAAATTGTATCTTGAATGTAAATTTATACTCTTTTTTTATTACTAGTAGTGCATATATTTTAATAAAAATTAAAACCTATTCAATGTTGAATGTATAAAGTCAATCAACCGCATCAAACCTATCTTAATTTAATCTAATAGTCCGGAGTGAACGACGCCGGCAAATAAACTGCATGGTCGTGGTTGAAAATTTCGAGCATCGTTAGCGTATTTATAATATAGATAGATATTTAACCCAAACTATACTAATTAAACATGTCAAATGTATTGACAATTAAATTATACCAAAGTATTCAATATCAAAATTCATCACAGTTCATTCAATCACCCTTTCAACTGTTAACCCACCACAATTTGTCTAAACTGGTGACGCAAAGATATGGACCAGGACCAAATCTCACATTTACCCAATTCTAACCCAAATAAAACCGATTGTAGACCACTGCAGATGGAAAGGGCCACAGGTTGCAAGAGTCAAGCGGGGTTTCGTAGGGGTGATTGATGATGTGCGCCCGTCAACCCCCGGACCCCCATCAGGGCCATCTCATGCGATCCGGTTATTAATCAACATCTGTTTCTTGCCGGCGAGCCTAATTAATTAATCACGGATCTGACGACTCCATCGTGACCCGTTGCCCACATTTCCTACGAAAAATCTCACGGTTTTGATCCGCCGCTGGCCTGCAGCGCTTTTGTGGTGATATAGACAAGAATTTTTGTTAAATTTTCAGTGGAGAGTATAAAAAATTAAATAAAATACACATATCAAACCAATCTCGATAGCAAATTAGTCATTCGAGTAGTTAACATTCTTTAAAATAGAATAGGTTATAGGCCCAGTTTGCCTATCTATCAAAATTTGCTTTTTTTATTTATTTTTGAACAGGTAATTTCTACCCATTTTTTTATATACACACCGTGTATTTTAATCGGTCACAAGTGACATAGATAACCCTGAATATTTAGTATCATTCACTTTATATATAGTGAAGACGAGACTCCTAAGAGTAGAGAAGTGCACACATAGGTGTCACTAAATAGTTCGAATTAATCGAACATACGAAAGGTGTAGGTGATGTGATCATTTGCGGAGCCGTTTCGTAAAGTGTTAAATTAACACTTTTTTTTAACCAAATGAATCCAAACATTCGAAAGAAACGACCGTGTCTCCATTTCAATTTTTATCAAAATTAAGAAAAACGACATTTTGACACTCGCCAAGATAGGATTCGAACTCACGCATCCCAAGTATGCTAAATCGACACGGCATGCACAAACGTTTTTTACCCCTGCGCTATCGGCTATTCATTATGTCTACATTTGATATCACAAGCTGCCCTTGACTACTCATAATACACTCAAACATAAGCATAGATTAAATCTATTATATGCATATAAGATAAGGTTTTAAATCAGTACTAAAAATAAACTGTTAAGAACGTGTGTTAAAATTCGCAGCGTTTTAAATCAGCGGTTATTTCGTGCCACCTTTTACATTATACGGTCTGGCAATATTTTAAAAGATGTTAAGAAATCGCTTACCTCGTATCGTATGTTATTTAAAGTCATATTTGCAAGATGAATACGAGTGCATCCTCGCACGAAATGCATGCGCTAAAGATTTATTGAGGTGCATCCGTCGAGCACGCCCACACGACGGCCACGAACTAGATTTCGCTTCAAAACATTTAAATAATAATAAAAATAAACAAAAACGATTGAAAAACGTAAAAAAGATTTGTTGAAAAATATATAAAATTATTAAAAAAAAAAAATATACGCGATGAGTACGATTTGTTACACCCTTTTTTCTAAACAAGTCGATGTTATATATTTGTACATTTTTAAATTTTATTACATTTTCTGCATTGAACAAAGGAATATATGATGACTGAAAAGGCCAAAGGGTACAAATGAAATTTTTGACGAAATTGAGTTTTTTTTTTTGTACATATTGGTACTTTCTTATTTCATGCATGACGTTATTCTAATTGCGCTCAAACCTCTACATATATCAACTCGACATAAGTTCTAAACTATTAATAAATGTTTTATGAAGTATTTGAGTACTATTTCATCACTCATCAGCATTACACATGGCGTATCAAATTATTTTTAACAGAACTAGATTTAAGGTTAAGTTAGGTTGGATTTTTTTCAAATTGAAACTTTAGTCTAACAATAAGTAAATTATCCCAATATTTTATCGACAAAACGATTCTTGTGTACCATGCAATTGATACGAAACTCAAGAAACAGATTAGAATAGATTAAATTATTTTCTTTCCAATTCAATTAAATCAGGTTGGATTACGTTTTAGTCATGATTGGGTGTATCATCAATTGAATAACACCAAAAATGTATTATAGTACAATTATAACCTTAGAGTATATTATAACTGTCATCAAATAAGAAAGGCTGATATTTTTTCAATTCGAACCTCACTTTCACCCAACTTTGAGTGATCGAATGGCAATTTTTCACAATCCACATATCGATAAATCTTGAAAGCATCACAATGCCTTTTAATTAACCTCGCGTATCGCCCGCAATAATATCTTCCGGTGAAAATTTCAATCGGCTCCAATTTATCTCTTCACTTTTTTATTATGGCTTTTTTCAGCGTCGGTGAAAAATCGCCGCCGATTTCGCTTCAATAAATTAGCTGCGAAGTGTTAATTACACCTATAAATATGAGACCCACGGCCTTTCGAAGCCGAGCTCGTAACTCGGCCGTAAATTATTGCAGACGGTGGTTGAAAAAATTGCAAGGAGAAAAAAATATTGTCGAAACCGAACCGAAGACAACGAGAGAGGAGAATTTATCGTCAATTTAATATGCGTCATGAATTTGTGGCGATTTATGCTTATTGAAAGCGCTACTGGATGTGTACTCGATATTTATCGGTGAGCTGTTAAATCGGATTTATGTTTGTAATTTTCAACGGAATAAGTGTGAAATATGTTTTAAAATCGATTATTCACTATGTAAATCAAAAATTATATCATAAAAGAAACTTATTCAAAAAGTATGCGCTTAGTTGACTGCGCCTAAATGGTTGCGTCCAAATGTTCGCGATTAATTTTGATACTGTTATACTTTCTCATTTATAACAACAAACAAATTATGCTACATACATTCAAATTATTTTACAAAATTAATTCCAATTAAAATTCGACTTAAGTGATTTTAGCGTTGTTCATATTTTAATTGGCGTTTGTTAATCTATTTCAATATTGTAACTTAATTGTAAGTTAATGTACAAGGCTATTAATGTAATAAGAGATTAGTTTGTTTCAAAATGCTACATACTCATAAATCGTTGGCTATGTGTGTCAAAATAACGGACGCATGCGAAACGTCATTTTGCATATCTTTCGATCTTTATTAACGCGATATAAAATATAATTACATATGCGTGTAAAAGTTTAGAAATTATTGTTTTAAATGAAAACTTATTAATATTTTTCTAAAATATCAATATATTTTTTATGAATCTAGCTGAAATGAAAAGGGACGAATTTGAGAACTAAATAAAAAAAGAATAGAATTTCATCGTTTTAATTTTAAGATAAAACTTTCGAGAGATTTTAAATGGATTTTGCCGGTTTTTAAATTAAAATGTATCTTCAAATATTTTATTTATATTTAATAGTTCTAGCAGTATTTAGAGTCTTTTAGCAGAAAACCGGTTTTTACTTTAAACAAAAGATAAATCAAAACCCTATGAAAACATTCAGCAATCAATCTTCAGTCGATAAACAATCTTAAAATCGAATAGGAATACAAACTGAAAATACTCTTAAATAATAAAATAGTGCAAAAGTTAAATTTCGCAAGATAATCGCAAAACCGGTTTTTATTATTAGCCTTGGAATTCTCATGCCAGTCATATTTTACAACATGAAACTCGATCAAAGCTTTTGGCAGTCAATCCACAATCGACGAACGATCCAAAAACCGGATAAGTATACAAAACCGGAAATTCTCTTATTAATATATCACACATATGTACATGCATAGTGACACAGAAAGGAGCTCTCGAATTCGTTTTCAGCAAATCACGCAAAAATGAAATCTAGAAAACCGGTTTTCAGCATATTATCCTTCAGAACCTCGCACCAAACTTATTTCATAACAATTTAAATCTCAATCGAAACAGCAGTCAGTCAAAAACCGGGCAGGTATACAAAACCGGAGATCCTGTTAAAAATGCACGACAGAACAGAGGGGAGCTCTCGAATCCGTATGTGCATTTTTGTCGATTCGCTCGTGCAAAAGTCAAATTAATCATGTCCGACGGACGTGCAAAAACCGGGCGTCGTTAAGGCTTCGCGTGTCTCCCGGGAGAACGTGACGCGCATGCTCGCACGTCAAAAAACCGCAAATAAATTTAAAAAATCGTGTAAATATGCCCGACTGCGAGCGTGTCGAAAAATCGAAGCGATTCCGACTAAATTTTAAAATAAATGCACTGAGATGGAAAAAATTACAATATGTTTGTGCCCTCTAATTATGACAGTGATTCGAGTCGGAAAAATCTGAGAAAAATGAGTTTCGACTCATCTTAAAAAGTCATATTTGAAGGAATACACAAAAATACTCAAAATATGAAAAAACCGGATTTTTTTATTTTTATAATTTTTCAATTTTATATCTTTGAGTTAACTTAAACTTAAGCATAACTCAAAGAAATACTAATAGTAATAAATATTTTCATAATAAAATTTGTTTTTAATTAACTTGATAACACCTTAAGCAATTGTAATTGCATAAATGTATAAAATAATGTTATTAAATGTACAAATGAGAAATTTTCTACATTTCAAAAAAAAACATATATTTATTGAAATTCTTAAAAAACCGGATTATTACTATATGCTCCTATTTAACCTTTTACATTTCGATGCATTATTTTAGTCAATTTAAAAAATCTCATTATTTTTTTGACACTAAATTTTTTTTTATAATTTTTACTACATTTTCAGACATTTGTATCATCTTTAAACATACAAACAAATCTAAAAAAAAACAAAATATTTGAAATCAAACTTAAATTCAGTAGACAAGAAAATAATCTTGACTATTTTTTCTACCAAGATAATTACATCTAATTCAATGAAATTCGAAATTTTTTTTTTCAGTTACATATCTAGAATATCTTCAAGTATCATAAAATCCATCAGAATCCAAAATACATTTAAAAATCAAAAAAATAACCCAAAAAAAAACCCACTGCATCCAAGATGACCCTGTTCGCTTTCGGCGAAGGTCCTCGCGGTCATCAATTGAGCCGTCATGCATTTTAAATGCAATTTTTTCCGCATCCGCACGTTCGATGAATACTAATAAAAAGCTATATCAGTGCATCAGTTGTTCACTGCTCTTCGCCAAAATGGATGGACCTCGTCAATGTCAACGCTTTTGACATCAGGAGTCCAAAAGTGATCGGCTTTTGAAATTTTGGTACTCACTTGAAAGTGTTCTGTGTTCAAAAGTCGTTGAATGTTAATTTGATTTTAGTAAAAAAATTCGATGCAGTAAAATCATAATTTGGGTTATGTTTAAACGAATTCGTATCCAATTATGACTTCATTAGTATGATTATATTTTTATGTTTAAAAATTTTGCTAACAATAAGATATGAATTGATATTATTATCTCAAATATCAGTTATATTGTATTTAAGTTAGTAAAGTTATAATTTAACTGCTATAGCAATGAATACATTGTATCAGTTTTGCAATTTATATTTGCTATGAATATTGTTCTTGATTTCAATTTGAACAGGTTGAGAAATATGAAGAATTGAATGTCAGAACAAGTATTTTCTATTCAAAACATATTTAAATTATGATAATGAAATTAACTACATGACAGTTCATGTCTTGAGCAAGAATTCGAATAATAAATCGTTGTACTTAAACTAAAAGGATCTATAAATCACGGTTGTCGTTAGATTGTTAATATTGACTATATAATGAAATTTTTTTTATATTGTAATTTTTTTTTCAGTCCTGAAATAAATCGATGATTCAGTGTATTTATGCATATATTCACATTTGAAAATGAATGGAGTCGGTTTCGAAAATTAATCGTGCGCATAGAAAATGGCGTTACGCTTGAGGTCGTCGATTTATCATTCAAATCATAATTTATTATGAATGTGAACATTATGTGCAATCGATTGCACATAGACGTGCATTATTCTTGTTTCGTTTAGATAAAAAAATAATATGGAAACGGGAAAAAAAAACTATCAATGGACATCTCGGCTTGTACGAATGAAGTTGTTAGCGCTAATGAGCGACCATTAATTTTTTATTGCACGAACGAAAAAATAACAAAGTCATATTTCATACGTATTTATGTATGTGAAAATTATGAGCGTGAAAAATCGTAAATAATATTTCACATTAAGCACCCCCTTCGGTACGTACGAATTGTACAAATATGACCTGTATATGATAAAAGTGGGAAAAGTCCGTTTTGAAATAATTGCATTTGGTTCAAAATATGTGTCAAACCTTTTTAATTAGGTCACGAGTGTAGATTGTGCTTAATATGATTGCTACATAAAAGTCATTTCGTTAAACAATCGATTGTAAAATGTAAAATTTAATGACGCAAAAACATTTCAGATGTGCACACAATAATTTTTTAAAGTTTCATCGTAATCGGATAAACTGTAAAAGAGTTTATAACTGTGAGACCACACCTAGGCAAAATATATTGCACTAAAATTTTATCTTAATCTAATCCAAATAAAATAATATTTGAATTAAATTAGATTAAGATAAAATATTTGAAGAATAAATTTTATGCAATACATTGAGTTTTGCCGCTAAAAGCCGCCGACTTATGTATGGATACATCACTAGGAATATATTCATATACATTAATTTTTATTAATACAGATAATTTTGAATGATTGATCGATCAAAAAAAATATGCATTCAGACTTATCCCACATTATAAATAACCGGCTGACATATAATATTAATTATTTATGTCGTTTGATTAGCATTCAAAAGTCGTAAAGGGTAAAACTGGATGCGATAATTCGAAGCGGGGATGAAATATATCGCGAGTCATATTTCGTCATAAAAGTGTCATGTTGTATGATGTGAATAATTATAAAGAGTATTAAAAAAAATAAAAAAAGTAACGAAAAATTACGTTCGTAATGGACGTTTTTACGACGAACCGTGGAAAATGTCAATTCGACGTTGCAGATCGTTAAATAAATAAATTATCGTTTAAGGCTGTTATTGTGAATGTACGAAAATTACTATATCATTAAATTTTCGGCAGCACAACGCGAATTGAATTATTCATTTAATTGACTTTTTATTTGAACAGAGACTTTCGAAAAGGGCACATGTTTCTTACTAATTGTGCCATTTTGAAAAGTCATTATTCGATATTTTAATTGAACGATTTAGTCTACAAATCATCAGATTTTTTCAGTATATGATTATGCCGATGGTCAAATAGGAAAGATTCATTAAAATATAATTTTTAACCTTGACTTAAGCCATATTGTTCTTAGGCAAATTTCGAAATTCGAACTTTCGAAATCGTAAAAATCAAAAGCGAGAAAACGCAATAAATTAGACATAGTTCGCAGGTCATACGAAGTGGACTATCAATCAAATTTTCGAATAAAACGACTTTACAATAGAGTGCATAGTTTGTAAAGAATGTTCACACTTGAACCAAAGCACTGAAGCATACGATAAATTAGATTTTCAAATGATTTCCTATGAATAATACTAATTGATAACTTTTAACTCAAAGATTAGAAATATTTCGTGAATAATTATTATGGAATCAAGTAGAATGAATGGCTCGTAGTTCGGTTCAAGTTCATATTATCCATTATTGAAATTTACTTTCGGAAAATGGCAATAAATCAATCTCGCATAAAACGACACTCGTAAAACGAACTGGCAAACTCTTGATGATTTCGAAATCGGTTATGAAATTTCAATGATTTATTCAGAAGCCAGAAGGAGAAAGGATTATCTGATTTATCGCACATTAGAGGGTTAAGTGTACAATCTCCTAATAGATGCGCAACTTTCATTTTGTACTAACAAAATTTATGACCACATTGAAATAAGTAAAATAAGCCAACAAATTTCTAAATTAATCAATTAATCTTATACAGATATCAACTTCATTATATAATTTAAATAGTTTCGATTTCAATTTCAATTCTATTTTCTCAATATTTCAAGGAAAATAATTGAACTAGGATAGGAATACATATATTGATTTTGAATTAAAAAAAATGACATGAATTGGATTTGTACACAATTGACTTAATGTATACCAATAGTTCGATATCAATGATAGCATACAAATTTTTCTAAGACGAATTTCTACTTCTAAATGAAAATTATTCTTAATCATTTATAAGAAATTATAAGTCCGTTGATACTTAGCGGGCCTCTCAATTTTTTTAAGATTAAGTTGATTACATCTGCGAGGATTAATAACACAGGGGTGGCGCTAATTATTTAAATTTTAAAATCTTTATACGCGAACATTAATCGTTCGCCATAATTTTGCAAAATGTCGTTAGTGTCAGGGCCGCACCTCTACGGCAATAAATCGTGGCAATTTTAAAAGGAGTTTTTTTTTCCTTTTTAATTTTATTTCGCGGGTATTTATTAGTCATGTGTCGGCTTTTCGTTTTATGAGCGAGCTATTAATTTTAATCTCGTTGAATTGTAAATATTGCCTTTTTATTGAAGCATTTTCGCATTCTTGTCGTTTTTCGTGAAAAATGTGCGAACCGCTATTTTTTTGCAATCTTAATTTTAATCGGGGTTTTAATCGTTTTGATTTCACCAAATCTTTCTCTTTCAGAATATTCTTAAACCTCGTAACGTGGTTATAAAACAGTGTTTAAATATAACGCGATTAATGAATCATGACATTGTTTAACATTACACATTTAACAGATAACAAAACGGTAAAAAAATAAATAAAGCACCGTATCAAATAATTAACATCTTGTAATATTTTTTTCCAATTACAAAATAGTTATGACATTTAATTTTTTCCGAATATACAATTCTAAATTCTAAGATCTTTTGCCACAGTCAGATGAACATCTTAAGGGTCGGTCTTTTCACCTCTGGTTTGAAAATAAAACGAATTTAAACTACACGCAGTCTTCCAACTTCTGTCAAAATCTGGAAGAAAAATATGGATGTATGTATTGTTGTATGAAATGAGGTATGTCTGTCTCTTTCAGCGGCTGTTTTGACAATTCATATTTGGAGAGACTGTGTTTAGTTTAAATTTGTTTTATTCTCAAATCAGAAGTGAAAAGATGAGCCTTTATGAAAACATAGAACACAGACATAAAAATGAAACCCTAAGCTTTCTTGAGAATGATTTTTTTCCAGTGTTTACATATGACTGTAGTCACTTCTGTTGCCATATTTTTTTCCATCCTTAAGTCATACCCTCACTATTTAATTGACATAATTCGATAATTTGACCAAAATGTGAATATCAAAGCAAGAAATGCAACAACTTGAATGCAAACAGCCATATGTAAACGCCGCATGACATTTCAAAGATTCATTCGAAAAACAAAACTCAATTTCCATCACACGGAAACGGAAATGAACGTCAGTTTTAATTTCGTCAAAAATTACGTCAAATTTTCGTCAAACATGCACTTATGTCCGATTCGGATTCACGCCTCGCATCACACGAAATCAAGACGTGATTTCATCTCTGACGTTGTATCATTACGCCTCCGCGACGCGCATTACGAGCGACATAGTTGCTCAATCGACGCGACCACGAAACCGCCGAATAAACGTATTATCGTAGCACACAGCGTGACGAATTGTGTATTATCGTCATAGTCGTTTTCACGATATGACGGGAAATTGGGTGATTATTACTTTTTACTCACTTCGTTATTGACGAATTTGTCTTTTTTTGGCAATTATTTTACAATGAGTTTATTTGACTCGCTTTGATGAATCGATAGCTCAAATTATGATATTGATCAATTGAAATTCATTAATAACTACGTAATGATATTTTTTTTATTGCTGTCATCCTACTAACTATTTATCTACTTTTATTCCATCAACTTTCCCTTCATTTTCAATTTCCCTTTTTCTTATTATGAATCAATTTATTTGCATCTTTCATATAATAGCGTTCACCTAGACTACATGTCATATGTCGTTAACTCTATATGACGACTGAAAAGGCTAAGGGGTACAAGTGACTGCGGTGATTTCGAGAAAAGCGCGTTCGAAGTTGACCATGTACCTACATTTATTAAGAGGAGGTCGAATGATTTGATGATATATCTTGGCACACCTTCCGAATCCGTTTATATCCTTTTGCCACCAAATAAATGAGCGTGCATAGAATCGGTTCCCGAATCGAAAAATGTCACTTGTACCTCTTGGCCTTTTCGATCGACATATAATTTGTTATGTTTATCCACGCTTTATTTAACAATAAGTTATAAAGGTACACACTTTCCAAAAAAAATCTGAAATTCCTCACAAACTCAACAACAACACAATTAAACTCTACCAACCGCACAAGCATGCGAACGCAACCTTCTATAACAAAACGCAATCTATCATCGACATTATTGAAAAATCGAGTGAAAATCGACCAAAAATAAAATATAAAAAATCCATCAAAAACGTCGAGAAGTGGCTACCGCGCTTCTCGAAACGAGGTCGTCGTTCGAGTGAGAGGAAATTAATGGCCGACGAGAACCGGACGAGTCATTAATCAACGTCCCCGTATCCTTTGATTGATGCCCCGATATTTGCATTCGCACCGGGGCACCCGGTACCCCTTATTACGGCCCTGTTGTAAAGATTAATTCGAGCCGATCGAAAAATGCAATCATTAATTCCGGGCGCCATCTTTGCGCTGCCTGCTTTTGATCGGCCGCCATTTTTCATGGCGTTCGCGGGTTTGGGTTTGAGTTTGTTTTTTTGAATGAAATTGATATTGGTTGTAAATGTGATTGTGTAGTTTGGTTGAATAATATGATATATAGGGATTTTCAATAGGTACACTTAAATTTTGCAATTTATTGCAGCTATATTAGTGAATCAACAACTAAGGGTCGGTATTTTCACTTCTGGTTTGAAAATAAAACGATTTTAAGCTACACGTGATCTTCCAACTACTAACTGACGAAATATATGTAGAGGAAAAAGATGGATGTATTTATTGTTGTACGAATTATAGTATGTATGTCTCTTTCAGTAACTGTTTTGACAGCTTATAGCTCTAGGAATCAAGTGTGGTTTAAATTTGTTTTATTTTCAAACCAGAGGTGAAAAGGTCGGCCCGAAAATCATTCTAAAATCGTAAGCTATAGCTAAATCATGAAAGTGAATTAAAAAAACTGTTAATGTATCACTTTACGAAATTGCTGCTAAAAATTTACCTCAGCTTTGACTACATCGGTTAAATTTGATCGATTTTAGCTCCATCTTTCATGCACTAATTACTCATCGAAGATCCTAACTCTAGCTGTTGTTTTTTCACTCAAAAAGAAATTATTGAAAAATCTGAAAAAAAAACAATTTGTGTAATAATTCATTAGAATCTTGCACAACGATCCTAATTCGTACCTGAGTCTTACTAATAATGCAAAATTATCGTTAAACGAAACTATATATGTATTTTAAACAACTTTGGAATTACATTCGTCAATCGTTGTACAAATCATCTTTCGTTAAGCTAGTCATTTTCTCACAATTTCTTTACCTCACTATAAAAATTACTCACTATACAAGACACTCTTAAACGAGCCGCTCGTTAAGGGAGTCTCTCGTTAAGCGATATTCCATTTCAAACAAACACACAACTCCAAAAACAAACAAAACACATAAAAAAAATAAGACTACATGAATTAGACGCGATAAATCATCCGGAATACAACACGCAACACTACACCTTATATATAAAACGCAGAGGTCCGGTAATTATCACTTTGTCGAATTAATCGACATCGCTCATCCCGTCCAATTAACAGGTGCGAACTGGGGGGGGTGCTGCGGGCCCTCGGACTGATTAATTCGTATAAAATTCGGCTCATAAACGTCGTTTCGTGCTGCGAGCCCCGCGTGAGTTATACGCTTTCGGACGCGGCGCCCCGGGGCGCTCAAGTCTTTTCAAATATTTTAATTTTTTTTTTTGATTTTTTTTTTAATGGTAGATTTATCGTTTTGGAACGGCTGGTTTGTCTGGAAGATATTTTAAGTTTGTGAAACGTTGGAGTTTTGATATATTTTTGATGCGATTCGATTGTTTTATGGTGTTTTAGAGGTGGATTTTTTAATTTGAATTTGATTTTTTTTTAGATTTGAAAGTTTGAAAAGGAAAATAAAAAACGAGAAAGTTAAGTAATACTGAAATGTCAAATTAAATCTCTATCTTCCTACTAATATACACTCAACTCTTGTTTTACACGGTGGATAGGGACCAGCAAAATCCGTGTAAAAAAACTGTGTAAAAAAGTGACATTTTTTATTTCGCGATATTCATTATATAGTTCAAACAAACCGTGTTAGACCAAATAAATCGTGTAAAAAAATTTTTTTTCATTTTTTCATACCGTGTTATTTTGAAACTGTGTAAAAAAATCCGTGTGAAACGAGAGTTGGGTGTACTTGTTATTCAAGTCGTTACTAATTCAATTTAAAATGTGGAATATGCTTTTTGTACAAAATAAATCCATTTTAGGTTATAAAAAGTAACTTTTTTTTTATCTAAAAAACAATAGAATTTGAAATTTTTAATCATTTAAAAATTGTATAAACACCATTCTCGATAAATCAATGGAATTCTCCAATAAATTTCATTATCTTCTATAACATTTTATTTTAAGTGAAATTATCTTATTTCAATCCATAATCATATATGCAGGAAACGATATTGAGAAATCCCAATTATGTTTATGGCCACTAATTAAAAATATAATTTTGACTTCAAGTACTTAAACGCCTTTAACAAACCTTATTTAAAAATAAATTCATTCAAATACTTATTAAATAATAAAAAACACATGTCAACACGCGAAATTTCGCACACACATAAACACAATTGATAACGATCATCAAATTCGAAGAAAAGCGTTTCCAAATACGTACAGTAATAAAGCAATACGCGTTTTTACTGCGCAATAAAATTGCATAGCGACTTTTCAATTTAAAATTTTTACAACGTCCATCATTTTAAAACGCGTTAAATGACTTAAACTTTTCAACGGCAGGATATTGCGTCCAATTACAATATTGAAATAATACAAAAAGCGCATACCACTTTTCGCCAATGTAATTATGGCTGTATTATAACGCGTCCACCGCAATTATGCTCTATTATTATTCAGCGCAGAAATTGTTTAATTCGCATTTCATTTTTGCAACGAATTGAGTCCTTGGTTATGACAGTAGTATAAGTCAACCTTCTTACGTTAAAATAAATTAAATATTTTGCATTCAACTTTGACAGACACTCAATTAAAAACAATTCTTTCAATTCTAGAATATTTTTAAAATTTGAAATTTAGAATAACAATTGAATCTTTTTATTTGAATTTTTGGACTTATACCATTGTCATAATTGAGGTTACAGTTGAAAACACCTGACCTTAGCTCTCGATGCAATTCCGTAAGCTTTTCTGCAATGTTAACGACATTGTTACAGATGCGATTAAAACGATTGCATGCGTTAACAAGACATTAACATTTTTCATCGATTCGGAATTGATAATGAAATATAATCATATCTACAGCCTGTTGAGTATCAACGGAATAAAAGAGCAATCAAAAATTCAATGTATAGTCTGTCAATTATAATTTAATTCATCGACATTTACACGATCATACATAAAGCAAGAATCACACAAAATTTTCAATTATTTTCTGAAATATTCAATATCTGTAAATAACCAGTAATTCGCAGATACATCATCTACAAATAGTGATAACCGAAGTAATTCAAATAAATATAATAAAATAGGTTTACACAACATATTTACCAACTCTCCCTTATAAGCCCGCATTTTTTAATTATTTTATATTAAAAAAAAACTACATTTTTTCCGTGTCGTTCTTAATGTGTACATTTTTTGAGCTTAATTGACAGTCGTCAAGTGTATTATTTTTAAATTTAAAATGTGGAACGTTGACTTTCGATAATTACAGTGGTATGATACTCAGTCAACAATTATGTCGTTTATGGTATGAACGAGTGGATCGTGTAAGACCAGTAATTAAATGGTAGAACCAGAGAATAATTTATAATGTCACACGAAAATTGTTTCGATAAAAAAAATGTACGTGATGAGGTTATGTTATTATAGAAAAATGCGAAGAGTCCTATTGTGGGGTAAATGATTATTTCATTAGAAAGAATGGAATGTACTTAATTTGAACGACATATGTATTCTATTTTTTTTATTAAAATTACTTTAGAATGAAAAATGAGTTGTATTTTATTGAGCAGTATTCAAATCCATTTGATTAGTATTTATTATAAATCCTAATACAAGCATATTCAATTCTCATGTTAACTCTACGTAAATCTTACTCAATCTGTTGATTTTAATCATTTACATACTGTGAATCAGAATTGCTCAAGATTCAATTGATTTTAAGCTGAATGTGAACTGTTGTATTGTATTTTTAATAAATCAAAATAATTGATACTAAAATATTTATCGAAACATGCTGATTTACGCTTCTTTCTTCTTTAAGTTATTCCTTTAAACGTCAAATATTCGAAACCATGCATACAGTAAAATGATGCAGAAACCCAATAACTCAGCAAAGTTTCGTCGAGATTGGATAAGTAGTGTATAATTAACAAAGACATACATTATTTTTTAATTAATATAGATTTGTGTAATGAAATTATATGAATTAACCATCTGTCTGATGGTATAAGTCGTCCTCAAGCATTCACTGTCACTCTGTTAAAATTAACGAGCAGATTTTCACGCTAGATACACTAGATGCATATTCCGATGCTTTTAACGTGTTAATTAAATCAGAATGAAATATATTATGCTCGTGGAAAACGAGACTGAGACCCATTATAGTTTCACGAAGGAGAATTTCAATTTTTTTTTCCTCCATTTTTGTATCTACGGGGTTCTTTTGAAATTGAGACGTTACATTTGCATAATTAACGGCTCGTTAGTAATGTAGTGTTAAATAGCTCAGTTGTTCCGAATTAAAATACTGCCTCGTTTCTGACACTGATGCGATCTACATGAATATTCTAATACGGGACGAGTATATTACGTGTCTGAAGCATTAATGGAATAAGCTTGTATTTTGACGGTCAGTATTTAAATTCGTATGATCAGTATTTTAATTCAACGCTAGCATGCTGTGGTTAGTATAAATTGATTAGTTTTTAAACAGAGATTCGAAGCAAAACTGCTTTTCATTCATTTAAAAAGTTAACCCTTAAAAAAAGCGATTTTTTTATTGCAGTTTAAATATGAAAAAAAAATCACTGGTTAACTGCTAAAAAAATATAATAAAATTTTAATGCGAATAATATAATAAATTCCCATAAAAATCTGCAGCAATTAATTTAAATACGAACTGCTTTTTAAAATATTTCAGCTTGAATTTCGATCGTATCACGAAAAATGCTCTTTGATCGCAATTTACAGCCATAAAAATAATTATTCGAGAAATTCAACGGTTCGAGTATTCGAAACATCCACCAGAACAATTAGGCAAAAAAGTACTTATTGGCATCAACAGGAAACACAACAATTTCAACGTCGAAATCATTCCGAATAATACAATCGATTACGACAATGGTATAAGTACAAAATTTGAAAGAAATGAGTCAATAATATTGTAAAATATTATTATTGTCAATACTAGTCTCCGATTTTCAAAATATTTCAGTCAATTTAAAGTAAAGAAGCAGCTGATAGGGTTAGGAACTATGAAGAAAGATGGAACTGAAGTCGATCGAATTCGAACGATATATAATTCATGTAAAATTAAAGAAGTTGGACTTATGTCATTGTCGTAAATAAGACACAATTGTGTGTTAATTACGTGAGTAAATTGTTAGTGGCTTAATCGAATACGAAAGTCATGCGCGTCGATTAAAATTGACATTATTCCGAAAAAATTACATAGCCATTTATGGATTTTTTTTCAGTTTCACCTGTTTCTTGGTAAACGATCGCCTCGAGGTGTTTATCGATTTTTTTTCAAAAATTGCACGATTTTAATTGCAGCTGAAATGACTAGTGACTTGTTTTCGAAAACTTTTACATAGTTGCGAAACGTTCGATTAATATTTCATAATCGATTCAAGCTACCCTTTAAGGGTTAATAAAATATGTTTATGAATTTTCCCGTAAATATTTTGCAAAAGCAATATCATACCAATTATTCGGAAATTACAGATGTGAATTCATTTTTTAAACGGTTCAAAATATTTTAGGGTTAGGCGTTTGCATATTTAGCTGGGATTTCTCTCATTTTGACGTGAATTGTACTTTTTATACCGAGAATTTTTTCATGTTTTTACTCGGAACTACAACTTTTATGTCTCATGTACTCAATTATATTTCAATCTTGCTCTATCTCACAAAGTCGCATAATTGACATGCACATACACAAGAGACTATTACAAATGAAAGGCTTAGAATACCGATGAAGCCGTGTGAAAGCAGCCTTATCATACAAGGTGTGTGCACACATACATACATTTGTTAGTTTGAAAATGTGATAATTTAATATTCACCGTCGGCGTTTATTTTCTATCGAACTTTTCGACGTAAATTTTGATTGATGGCGATGTGGCGTGCTCCGTAACGTCACGTCACGTCACGTCACGTCGAATGCGATACGTATGTGACATGTGCCGTGTCACGACACGCACTCGCAAAACTTTCAGACGCGAAATAATTAGCGATAAAATTTATTATTTTCATAGACATCTGGACGACAGAGGGTTAACGATCTAAAATTATCTATCGAATGTAGTTATCTATGAATGAGTGAAAATTTGATCAAAACAAGGTAGGTTTCATCATCAGCGACGGATAGTGACAGCGACAGAGTGCGACGAAGTGGTCACAATACGAACAATTGGGCTATTTCATGAATTTTATTGTTCCTAAACTGAAGTTAAAATTTTCGTAAGACAATTATTTCCTGCCATATGTCAATGTAACTTTATTAATTTATATTTTTTTATCGTTAATGCAAATTCAAACTATCTACTATATCATATTTTGTCTCACACACTATTCGAGATAGATGAAAAATAGAGATCGTGAGACGTAGCACAACAGAATATGCTCAAAACATAAAACGGCTCATGTAAACTCATCCTAAGGCCACTTAATACATCGAATATCAAACGGCAAAAAACATCATGGGGCGGCTCCATATTCGGTGCAAAAAAGGTGCTCTTCTGACCATCGATTAAGGCCCGCTCGTATAATTAGCGGATATCGGCGATGACTGGTCGTTCTGTCGTCTTTTCAAAGTCAGTCAAAAGCGTGATTGATGGCGCTAAACATTGATTGATAATGGCGACTCTTTCTTAACAGAAATGGCGGGAAATTGCCGCGGGCAAGATGGCGGATTGTCACGGAAGAGGCGGGAGATTGCTTCGATATAAAAAGCTTCGATTAAACGATGCAATATTAAATTTTTATAATCCAATGTCGAATATGTGTAAATATTTTCCATTTCAATTTAAAAATATTTTGAAAATCGAATAAATTCGTTTCGTGCACGTCATTATCCAAAATTTCTTGAAATGGTTCAATCTAATTTCGGTTATAACATACTTAATGAATTCTTTTCTCAATTAATGAAGTTTATTTAACTCGAAATAGAAAACATGTAGTTTAATATTGATTTGTTCAAATAAAATAAAAAGGTTTTATGAAAGAAATGTAAGATATCGTTAAAAAAACAAATTAAGTTGCTAAAAACTTTTTCAATATTTATAAGAATGCAACAGGTTAAAATTTTCAATAAAGTTTACAATAAGTAATATTTTCATATTTTGTTTTGTATTGAAATTTTTCAAAATTCAATTTATCACATATTTCAAAAGAATCTCAAGAATAATCAATAATCTTTTCAATTGTTCAATACTTTGACACTTTTATACAAAGCGTATGTGATTTGAAAGATTATTTGTCTCCATATACGAAATTTGAAAAGGACAATGACGTGTCAGACTCGAAAAGATTTTCAAACGATTTGAATAATAGCACTTAGAAACTTTCGCTTGTATATCGAACAAAAAAAAACTTCAAATTACGTTTAACCTTCGGATAAAATATGACATCTGTCCATTATTCGAACGGCGATCGGCTTTGATAATGATAATGATAATGATACTTTGTCCTTAAGTCTTAAGAGTTAATGAATTGTTCGAAGTATAAATGAGTTCTATTCACTTCGGTAAATTGTTTTCGATGAAAAACAAATTGTTTTTATTGTGCAATATTTAACATTCAAAAGTCGATAGAAATGAGTTGAATAAAAAATGATTAATACCAACTGCTATCACTAAGCTATTGTAATATTAAATACACTCATTAGTTAATTAGTAAAATTTTTATTCTCATTAAAAAACTCACCGAAGTTTGATTGCAATCTGATGAACAATATATGATACAAACATTATTTCAATACATTTAATTAAAACAGTATGACCTTATATTTTATGTGTTCAGCTGACAGTCATCAAAAAAGTGCATATCAAAAAAAATACGACAGTCAATGACCAAAAATACTGTCAAATAAATTATACGAAATATTTCCACCGAATGACATCTCGTCCGAAACGCATTCCGTCATCTCGAAGCAAACGCGAACTAGAATTCGTCCTCATTGTGTGCAAACGAGCCGAAAACGCCAAAGACAGCCGACAAAAGGTGAAAAAGCGAAGAAAAAAGCTCGCTCGGAGGCTGCAGCGCCTAATTATGCGCCCGCGATAAATCTGTCGGATGCATTTATTTGCATTCGGGAGATGCACGTCACTGCAGTGATTGGATCCAATGATTTATGTCTGTGTACATCTTTATGTGTGCTAAGTTCACACGGCATTGGAATGAATTATGAAGGGGGGCGCTTTTCATTTGACTAAAACTATTCTCTCGCTTGAATCTAGAGAAATCCAATAATTTATAGCTAAAATCAAGCTAGAATAAAAGCGACTTTATTCGTAATCCTTTCATTTTTATATTTTTGATTAAATGAACTAGAATGGTATAGATTTGAAGTAAAGTATTCTGAAAAACGTTTTTTCTAGGTCTTTGATGCGGATAGTGCTGTGTGAACCTAGCCTATTTCTGGTGAAATTTATGGTGTCGAGTTGCACGGGAGGTGCAATTACGGTGCACGTCGATGCTGAGACTTTTGATGTCTCGAAGTTTTATTTGTGAGTAGTTTTTTCCAAGATATTTCAAGAAATCAGAACTTCAATTATGAGGGAGAATGCTTTTCATTTGTCTAACTAGAAAATATCATCTTTATCGTTTTAATATTCACATCTAGAATGAGAAAAGCAATAAGATTACCAGATTAAGGCTAACTAGTTCGAAAAGCGTTTCATCTCATAATCCATTTCTGATTCTGACATTAAAAATCCTAGGTATTTGTACGAGGGCAATGATCTATTTAAAAAAATTAACATTTCTCATTGTACAGTAGACTGATAGATTGATAGGTTGGAACTGCTGTGTTGACAAGTGTTATACGTTTCACAGAATTAAGTGCAAACAACTCACTTATCTAAGAATACTCTTCCACTTTAAAGATTGGGGCGACGAAAAAAATAACGACACATTGATCTATCGCCACGAGCGTTTTATTTCATCTCCATACGTCGGTTTACATTTAATCCGGATACCGTTTTAAATATTTCGAATTCAGCCGCACATAATAAATAGCCACTTTAACAAATAGACATTCGAAATTAAAAAAAAATCATGAGCATCAAAAAAATGTTTGCACTCCTTTCACGCACATCGTTTTGTACGCGCCCTTTTGTGCAGCGCACTTGCATGAAAATTTTTCTATCGCAAAATAGTACGTGCATAAGGCAGGTGTGTCCAACTGTTATACCGAGGTTAATAATCGCATGAGATAACCACGTCGGGGCGAATAAAGCGTTCGTACGTCAGCTTTTGACATCTGATTTATATACGTGCAGTGTATAATGCATAAATGTCGGCTACCGCTTCGTACGGTAGATCCGATGTAAATCGGACGACTGATTGACGTTCGATCCTTCTCTTTGTATGTATATTGTGCTCGATTCAATATACAGGATGACTTTAAATTAAAAAAAAAAATCAAATTAAAAAAAATAAAGTAATACAGGTAGATAAGTACCTTAGAAAGGTAGGTAACATCAATTAAATTTTCATAAACATAAAAATTTATTTCTGTCTGATTGATATGAATTTACTATTGGACTGTAATAAAAAAAATACTCGGTTAGGCAGATTAGGGCTATTATACAAAATATATAGGCTATTTGTCCGTAAGTGGAGGTCTGGCTGTATAATTTCGCATTTGTATGTTCGCCGTGTATTTGAATGCGGAATGTTGCGTCTCACGATGATTGCCGTTTCTTATGCCAACTCGGACAATTCGACGTTTCGCATTGTGTGGATAAGTTGATGTGAAAATTGTGGCTAATTTTCATAAGTGCTAAGATTTAAATGTTCTCGGTAGCGTATGGAAACGTTTGTATGTAACGCTTTATGAATTTATAGTGTTTTTGTGCAATAATTTTCAATTTAATCCAATGATACGGTGATTTTCTGATGATTCAATGCTATTGATGCTTTTTTTAATAATTTTGATAAAACTATTGAATCTGAATATGAATATCTGAAAATTTTATAATCACCATTTCATCATGCCAGATTTATTTTTACTTAATTGAATGATGTACTTTGAAGCATTTTTTTTTCAATGCTCATTTAAAAAAAATGACAATTATACCAAATTCAAGTAAATTGTTTTCCAATTAGATTTTAAAACTAATGTAATAGGTTCTTGAACATTTCATTATGGATTTTTTGGTAGGTATTTTGACGTAGACATTTCATCAAATCGGGAACATCTCGAGTGGATGTTTTGTCGTGGACGTTTTATCGCGGATGCTTTATTACCAAAATTATATTACACAACGAATGCATTATTACAATTATTACATTATAGTTGCACTTTTTAAACCCAAAAACAGTATTTTTATGTAAATTTATAATCTTTGATACTCATTTCTTTAAACAATCAAAAAACTTAAGCCAAATTTTACATTCTAACATTTAAACGTCTACATAGAGTTTTATTCATTCTTTTGGACCGAAACAGTCAACTTATCGATTTCTAAAGAGACATCAAAACTCATCTAACAAAACCTCACTACCGAACATTCTCAACTATCTATTTGTCTACTGTGGCAATTACCGACGGACAAAAAAGCCAGCTCGGCCGTCAATCGCTACAAGTCATCACATCAACGCAAGCGGCGTCTTTTACAATTTAGATTCGTCATTCTTTTTTTTCGCCCTTCGGATCTCTCGACGGTATAAATACGTACGGACGTTTTTCGGAGCCGGTTTTTTTTCCATCGGTCGGTTCGAATAAAAACCGGTAGTCGACTAATTCCGTCTATCGCCCGTTGGCCTGCCCGATTCGACAATGATAATAATTCAAAGAGCACAAAAGAAGTGGACGTGGGGCCTCTTTGTGTCGGGCCCCATTGTGGACGAGACGACTTCTGATTGATGTCCCGCTTTTTATTTATTTGTATTTTATATATTTATTTATTCGCGGTTCTGTTCCGTTTTTCCGGCGGTGAAATGTACAGAAGTACCGCGATCATTAAGAAGAAATGCTATGATCTTTCTTTGTGATCGTTGCAGCCGTTTTGCTTTATTTGAAATTGCAATATTTGATACATTTCTGATTTGAGCAGATCCATTTATGATATGATATCACATTTAAGATATGATAGTGTGTATTCTGAAACAAAACTAGAAAATTTTTCATAATAAAATAAAAAAATAAAGCATCAAAGTTGCTTCTATAACCAAAGCCGTTACATTGAATTTCAAAGCTAACAAACAAATCTTTTAAAGCAATTCTCATTTAATACTATTAATTTAAATATTGTAGCTTTTACGCATTTGGTTAACTCTAAATATAAATAAATTTGCTTTTTATAAACATCGTTTATTAATTTTATTTCTCAGCTCTCTAATTTGTCATAATATAGCTGGCCCAGCTCAATTAGACACGTACCCGATATCATCATCGAATCATTTTTTTCTAAAGAAATAAATTTTGTACACTTTTTTTGGCGGTCGATTAACTAATCTCAACCGAGAAACAATCGCCGCTCCATTCTAATTAAATCCCGATAGTTCTTCGTGTAATAGGTGAGTCATAAAGACCGACCCCATTCTGATCGATGGCCGACCAATTTATTTTAATGCCCCACCGGAGCCAACGTGTAATTTACGGCTCGGACACAAGACAAACAGAAAAAATAATATGCAACTCGAGATAAATAATAAAAATAGACGAAAAAATGGACGGCGAGCAGAATTACACCTAATCAATTATAATTAATGGTCTCCTTTCGGCGCGTACAAAAGTACACACACACGCTGTTAATCTGCAAAGTCATTAGCGCCGACGGCGAAATAATAAAAACACGAGTATAAGATGAGGCAAAAAATGACATACATTTCAAATGAGCAAACGGGATGAATTTGCAAATTCAAAAAAATATTTTTTTCAATTTTAAAAAAATTAAAAAACAAATGAATCGGCGCCCTGCAAGCGAGAAAAAGGCCGACTAATAAATCAAAAACGAAGGAGATAATGAAAGTGGGGACCACCTCGGGCCCCGGTCGCCGGCCATCAATGTGTTAATGACTGGCCCTTCGTTTGAGGGGAAGGTCGGCGCCGAGAAGGCGATGACGATAATCACGATAATCATGATAATGATTTCTGAGACCGCGGCCCGACGTTGAGTGCCCCTTCCGGTGATGACTGGGCCGATTCTGGGCCGCGGGCCCTCGGTTGGCCGAATGCGAATTATCGGATTGCAACTAATTTGTATCGATACTTTTCGGCTTGTGTGCATTTTATTGGTCGATTTTTGAAATGAAAAGTCAATGGTTAGTATTTAAATATTATGTTCAGTAATCTTTGATCAGTATCAGAGTATAGTGCGAGGGGAATCGCTCATATTTTCTAGTCAGACTCTTGCTAGATATATATTTTCTCGTTTTAAATGCGATTATAAATGCAAGAAAATGAAAATTTATATTTTGACAAATAATAAGCTTACCTCCTAGCATTATATATTGATCAGTATTTAAATCCTATCTCAGTATCCTTCAATCACTATTTGAATCCAATATTGAGAATATTTTGTTCAGTTCAATACAATGCATATCAATATTTATCTACATAAATCTACATTATAATCATTTGAATCTAATAATAGTCAGCATAAATAAATACAATTAACTGAATAAAAATTTCTTAACTCATTGTCAGAATTGGAAGTATTTTGTTCCTATATACCCGACGATATGAATCGTAAGTTCTTAAAATTATTATAAAAATGAATAATCTAATCGCGAGTTTGAACTAAACATCTTATAGAACTAATTTGCATCAGATTTGCACCAAGTAGATTTGATAAAAACACTGCATGATTCTTATTGGATCTTCTTGAAAAGTGCAGATCTGAAGCAAAGTGCTCTAAGTAACTTTTTCTCCAGATTTTTGAACAAAATCTAATCATTTGAAACTTCGCCACATTCTCATCAACCCTATCAAGAATATAGAATTTACTATTATATTTAAACTTTCAGATTTAGGATTTGGGTCATTCAAAGTAGCAAGTCTTCATCTTCCAAGACCACCGTGTCAGTTTAGTCTCCTTGAATAAATAAAACACCGAAAATAAAACGCACGAAAGACAAAAGCCTTACACGGAGGGTGGAAGAAGAAGAAGAAGAAGCTCCTCGAGCAGATTTATCTTTCAACCCTTAAATCTTAATAAGAATAAACAAAAGCCCGAAAAAAGCTTACGCGGTAATCTCGAAACCCATTATGCGCGGGGGATGAAAAAATAAAGGAATACTTAGAAAAGCGTGTTGATAAACACGACTTGGCGACTGAAAAAATGGGTTAAAACGCGCTGAAAAAAATTGTATATTATACATATGTATACGTAAATAAAGCCACACGCGTTTCGGTGGAACAATAACATTTCGAGATTTCACATAATTTTTGACAGTTGTCTTGTGCTCAGAAGACGTGAACCTTTTACTCGTTTTTTTTTTCATAAGGTCGTTTTAAATCCTTTCATAATGTAAGCGTGTTGATTTTAATGGAATCAGCCATGTGGCAATGACGACAGATAAGATTAAACAATGTACTTTAATTTTTTTTCTTTTTACATTTGGTAGTTAATATGTGGAAATTTTTGAATAATGTGTATAATGAACTTCGGAGCCGAGTTTGAGACTACGTTTTTTCATTAATTATTCGTTTGCACAATTGGTTTTGTTACTTATTTTCATATTTTTAGGTATTTCATTTGATTTTTGCTAAAGTTTCCAATTGTCACATAGAAGTATATCAGGATAAATAGTCATTTATTGAAAAAAAAAATAGGTATAACTTCATAGAAACTTTAAACAATTAGTATAAAAAGACTATTGAAAACGTCTTTCATTTTATCGATAGAAAATAATTTCAATGAAAAATATTTATTTTCTCAACCTATTCAAATTGACTGATCACGTTAAATAAACACTAAACATTTCGATTTACTACTTCACGAGCCAATTTTTCAATCGTTAGTTTGCAGTTTAGTCGTGAGTAATAGCTACCATTTTCAATTAAATCGATATCTATCTACATTTGAGTATGTTTGACTATTTTGTCTATACTTGATCAAACTGACTATTGGCTATACTGACTATTCTTGACCTGACTGACTATGCTTGGATATTCCGACTGTAATTGACCACTCTGACATTACTTAACCTCATCGACTGTAATTGATCATATTGACTAAACTCTACCTTTCAATATTTGACTATTTTGACTTGATCATACTAACTAAACTTGAACCATGCTTACTATTAACTTGACTATGTATTGAGCTCATCAATCATTCAAAAACCAACCCTAAATAATACTTTTACTAACAAATTCGAATGGATCCCGATCCTTCAGTTGACGATCGCTGACACGAGACAGCGGAACACCTAAAAAGCAGAAGACGTCGTTAAAAAGGCTCCCGAATCACGTGCTTTTTTTGGTCCTTTAGGCATTTTTTAGTGCTTCTAGACGCGTTATTGCTTTGTCTTACATTTCAACGCGTATATTTCATACCGAATTGTGTTTTGACGCGCGTGGGGTAAAGTGAACCCCCGAACCGCGAAAAGGATGTCGTGCGACCATAATTTATGTGCTGCTGCGGGACGAAAATATTTACACGGTAGTCTCACGTACCGAGTGTGAGAGGGCCGTTTTTCAACTGACGTTTTATATGA
Source organism: Cheumatopsyche charites (assembly GCA_024721215.1). Lineage (NCBI taxonomy): Eukaryota > Metazoa > Arthropoda > Insecta > Trichoptera > Hydropsychidae > Cheumatopsyche > Cheumatopsyche charites. The sequence continues at coordinate 675,286 of CM045577.1, read as the reverse complement.
ATTTTTCTTGAATAAAAATTCCGAGGGAATACGAATGAGCGGGGTGACAAACCATAACAATAGTTTTATTTATTTATTGTTGCAGATTACGCATTTATTATTAAATTAGGTTAGATTACGCATTTATTATTAAGAATTAGGAATTCTAAATATTAACCAATGCACGAAATGTGATACTAAAATCGATAAAATTTGATTTATACAGATAAGACAGGTGATCAATTTTAAGGAACCATTGAATCAGCACGTTCTTCCAATCAAATGGTTCAAATTTTTGAAAAAAAACATATCTTTTCAGAAAAAATTCTCACCAAAATCTGACACCAATTGAATTCATTATCAGAAAGACACTGAATCCTGACACAACGTACAGAAACGCTAAATGTAATTATGAATTTATGACATAAAAAAGATTGATCAATAACCTATAAACAACAGAATAGATCTAGCACATTTTTTTTCAGGTAGCCACATTTAAAGAAAAGTCAGATGTGTAACACAAAATTATAACTATTTGTCGAATAAAATAGTTCTCAATATCGTTGTTCATGACAATGTTTTATGATACCCAAGTGTACATACACATTTTTTAATGACCAAACAGCTCTAGATCAAAGTGACATGCATATTTTTGCAACATGTACAACTTTGCTCAACTGTTCAAACAACTTCGTGTCGTATCGGAAAATTTTATGGGATGTTTGAATTTTTCCGCTCGCTGCATAAATTGTGTGACACGGTGACAAATAGTCAAACAGATTCGATTATTTGAACGCGTCAACATCGAAATGAGATAATTTATTGTACACCTGTAAAGCACACAAGCTAACTGTCAAATTGAATTATTAATGCAATTGACACACTCTGTACACGATGAATAACGTTCGAGCGAAAAATGTTCGTTTTTCTATATAAAGGTGAGCTTACACTGTCAAGCGAAATGTTTTTGATTGATTCGATCGACAATTAACTGAAATAAGATCCTGTCTTATATCAATTAATTTTCCTGTTATCGACATGTCATAACTAAAAAACTATTGAGAGTTGCATTTTCATACTTCACAACTATTATATTTATACCACATTTCTACAAATTTTCAACGGAATCGATGGAAATTGTTATGCAGCCTTGCCTTGTACTAAATTAAAATTTTCACTTAAAGATAATAATTATGAGATCATATAAACAGTCGAATAGTTTTTTTAATAAAAATTTAATTAATGCCAAATTTAAACACATATGACCTCGTTTTACTGTACATACATAGGTACGTATTACACATCAACACAGTAATTATTCATTAATTTTTAATTTGACAGTATGACCGATTTTTTTCAAGCAGGTATAACGAATGCTTTTTCGATTAAAATATATGCTAACGATTATTTATCGAAATTTAAGCGTTTCTTTGACGTTTTGAATATGCTAACTAATCATTGAAATAAGATTGATTAAGAGATTGCAAATGACGCATTGTAAGATTGACGTATCGCTCTTTGATCGAATAATTTGCGCAATTACATTTTATTAAATACTAAAATATATTTTTTTTATTAAAATATGAGTTGAATTTAACATTTGAAGAATTTTGAATGAACTCTAGAGCAGCTGTTCAAATTTTCAAGAAAATATGCGAATTTTAATTCTAATTACAATTACCCATTCGGAAAAACACGTTAATAATTCAACGATGAGTCAACACAGAGCATATTTTCAAACAGTATTAAAAAAAATACTTATTTATCCACATTATAAAGACCGTATAGTAATTTATGACCGAAAAATATGTGTTCGGAGCACATATTCAAAAAGTCATTATTCACGAGCAAAGACAAATTTTAGCTCGATGATTTATCGAGACTGTGCGATGTTAACGATTTCGAAACGCCATTAAAAATATAAAAAAAATGGCGTTCTATATAAATATTGTCGTGGAATTTTATGACTTTTTTCTCAGATGTGTGAGAAAGGGGAGACTTGGCTAGTAACATAGTGAACCAACAAAGTGAACCTAAAATTCAAGTACATATGTATGTGGAAATGCCCCTTTTCTATCACTATTTTGAAATTTTTAAATTTCTTCGGAAAAATTTCAAACGATTATGATTAATATTTAAATAGTATATGTATAGGTATGATCAGTATTCATCTACCTTTAGCCAGTATCAGTATTTATTGTCTCAATACATGAAAAATGATTTTCTAAATGAATGATCCTCAATCTAACTCAAGTTAATCATATCTTTTGAGTAAATATATTTTTATTTACATACATTCAGATCATTTAACATTTCACATTAAGCATTTAGAATAATACTGATCTTATTCATACAGAATGTTTTTAAATTCTATACTGACGATTTTATAATAAACTGATTAATATACTAACCCATTTATATTTCTATCTTTGATTGATATGTACTTTATCAACTGCGCCAGTTTAGAGTAATTAATTTTGAAGCATACTCTTTTAATGACGTCATGCGTAGCTAAATCTGCTCAAATAGTAATTTAAAATGATTTTTTTTTAAATTTATCCAATTTTTTTCCTATAATGGTTATATTTTAATTTTTTTTTTTCAAGTAAACACAGCACATCCGTTTTTATGTATCCTCGAATTGCATCATCGTGTATGCGCACAGTTCTTGACAGATATGCAATCTTCGTTTATGGCAGTCCCACACCATAGACACATTATGGCCTTTTTATTGCATGCCATAAACTGGCGTATGTTTGTGTGTCTGTGCCGAAAAAATAAAACAATTCGCCGCGTATTTTACGAAAATTTTCGAAAAAAATCTTTTCGAAAAGTTTATGGGACGGGACCCATAAATGCGTCCGTAACAATAATATTATAATAGAGCTTTTTATAGTGTGTAATTTTTAACGTCTTTCTGGGAAGGTTCAACTTTAACCTCTATTTATTGTAAACGAATGCGGTTTCGATTTTTTTTTTTGAGGAGTCTCGTTGAAGATTTTATATGGGTTATTAAGTAACCCTAAAATTGTAGGATGTTTGAAAAACGTACGCCCCAGGCATTGTAAATCATATTTTTTATTAAATAATTGAGTTCGTTTGAAGGTTTTCAATTTGTTAGTTTTCAAATCGAGTTTGTTTCCAATTCAAATAGATTTTTAATGAAGTGGGGTGCATGTCACAAATGTCCTAAAAGTTCTTAAAATATTTTTTATATATTTACATTCACTATGTTTTGATAGTTAATTCAATTTAATATTATTTTTAAATGAATATCACGGTCAGTATTTAAGTTATTACAAAATAATTAGCTCTAAAATCAAACAGAGCCGAATCTATTACAGATTAAGTGAGGCCCAAGAATATGATGTTTTGTCAACAAATTTATTTTTAATAAATTACATTCAATTACAAAATTCTAAACTAAAGTCTATCTAGTGCAGAGATAAAAACAGCATTGTAATATATGTAAAATCAAAGTAAAACTTCACAAATACTGAACATTCAATTTCTAATATTTTAAATTCAAATTCATTTTCGATAAAAAAAGTTATACTTTCTGTTATCTTTATGACATAAAAACTTAAAAGGATCTGAAAAAAGTAAGTTTAGTTTAAATCAGATTTCAGTTAATTTCAAATTGTGTTTTGTTTCGATTTTTACAACAAGTTATATTTTAGATGAATTTGAATTTGAATCTCGATATCAGAATAATCGATTAAACACCAATTTTTTTTTCTTGAAAATATCACAAATCACCTTCAACCTCAAACTAACCTATCCCAAACCTAACAAACCGATTAAATTAAATTTAAAAAAAATCTAAAAAATCCCACAAAAAGTGCACTCAATAGTAAAAGAGTACGTATACGGCGAGTGGACGGGCGATGACAGCCATCCAACGAGAATTAACTTGTAATGCCGGGGAATTTATTACGTTTAATCCGGCACTGACAGCTCGCAACGCGACAGACAGAGACGGGACACTAGACAGAGACAGACATATATGAAATCGCATTAGAGCGAAAGGGATAGAGACAGAGCCGGCGGCCGCAGTGGCGTCACGTAATGATAAATTCCCCGGCATAAACCTTACTGACAGGCTCATATTTATCCCGGCGTGTAATGTCACTTTGCTGTCAAACCGAGACCAACTGACAGCTGAGATATTACCTACCGACTTGTAAAAACCCACCTAGGGGAAGACGGGGAGGAGACTTTTCGCGCGCTTATAATATTGCGTTTCGAGCTCGAAACCGACATGAGGTTTTTTTTTAGGTTTTGATTGGTTATGAATAGGGTAAGAATGATTTTTTTTAAGTTTTGATTAAAATTCGCCAAAATTGCTTATTTGTATGTGTGTTTGTTTGTTACAGTAACGTTCGAGCTGCAATTCAATCTACGTTGATGTTAGGAAGATTGCGTTAAAATAGGCGCAAGTACAATATATTGTATAAATTATATAAAGTTAGTCTAACTAAGCGTGTTTTTACATTTTTAATAGATCGATTACTCGTATGAAGTATTTGAATTCACGTGATTAGTATTTGAAACAATCCAGTCAACAAGACTTTTGACTTAACTAAAAAAAAATGTCAAATTAATTGAATCTAGCCTGAAGAGAAATTACTTAATTTATCCTAATCAAACATTGAGTATTGTACTGACTTGATATAAACAATATGATCAGTATTTGAATCAATAAACATAGGAAAAATTTGAATTAATATTTTTCTTTGATAATCAACTATTTTTATACAAAAGATAATGCAATGCTCTGTAAAATATCAGTATACTTCGATCGAAAAAAAAATTCAAGGAACTCACAGATAAAACTTTTCTTCATACATCACCTATAAACCAAAGGTGAGTAAATTATATTTTTGTTTTTAAAAAAAAAAAATTTTTCAATTGCATTCAAACAGAAGATTATCGGATTACGCATGTCATGTGATAATGAGTTATCCGTCTTTAAAATCTTCTGTGGTTATTGTACTTTTGTGTGCATTGTGAAACGCTAGTTAACTGACATTATGCTAATACGATAATGCTCATTGTAATATAATTGTTCTTATGCGAATTATTTGGGATTTAAACGCGTTCTTGTAAATTTATCCGTGTCAGAATTTTTTTGTGAGACGTCATTATGGGCGCCTAAAGATTTTTCAGAAATATGTTGGAAGGTTTCAAAAATTAATCTTTTCCGAGAAAAAATTATAATTTAACGAAAAACTATGCATTTATCATTTTAGATTTAATATGTGAATAAAATTATAAATTTCAATTACATTTGAACTAAATAAAGGTGACAGTTATGATATCGTTATACGTTGAACAATTAAACATTATTTTGTAAGTAATATCAACAAATATTTCGAACTATGTCCTACAATATCTGAAAAACTATTGACAACAGCAGTGTTTATTGCACACTCCTTGTTGCGTCATTATCTATTTATTCAAAACAATATAATTCCAATTATGAATCTACATAAAATTAACACTTATGCATTATTGCTTTCGATTATTTATTTTTTTGCACTGTAAGTACGTACTCGAAGTGTCAATTGAATTGACAGTGACAGGTGCAGGAGTTGATTGTTAATGGCAGGTAACAAACGCCAATTTGTTGTACGGGACAGTTTAGCTCGGACCACCCACGTTATATTATATTTCAGATTTTTTTTTAATGTTTTCAGGGAAACGTGGTTTTATTTATTGTACAGAGGAGGAAGCGAGCTGTAAACGTGCCACATGAAAAATTTCCTGGAAGCCATTCCCCCAAATCTCTCGATGAAATCTCTGAAAAGTCATTGTGTACATTGTGAAAATGCTATTTTAGTATAAAATGTACTCAGAATTGTAATTATTCGAAGATAATGTGTTATTTATATTGTACAGTTGACTTTATATAATTGAACGTAGTTGTACTTCTTATATGTATGATCCTTTACAATTGATTTGATCATGATGAAACTTTCCAGAATGATTATGTTCACATATAAGAAGGTTTCTGTATTATTACATTTTAACAATTTAAAATCGACAAGGTTTTAAACGCTTTACGTTCAACAATGTAGCTTTCACACTTCAAGTTGTAGCAAACAAATTGAGCACGGCCTACACACGTAACAAGTTTCGACATTTATTATGCATATCATTTGATTTGTATTATAAATACTATAGAACAGTTTATAATTAGTTTAATGCGATAGAAATTCATGAACAAAAGCCGATAGAATTTCAAACAACATCGATTCACAGAAACTAATTTGAAAACAAAAACACTTGTATTGATTTCAAAAAAATGCGAATTGAAAAACAGACTCGATTGAAAACAAAATCGTTTATCATCTAAGATGATTTATTCAATCGAAAATAAAAAAAACCTGTACAAACATACGAGATTTATAATGCACTTCTGAAGAACGTTCCTATTTGAACAGTATGATTCTTTTCGAATATCCAATTTGAACGTGACGAATATATATTATTTTAACGACGCCCCACTAAATTTTCACACTTTATTAATTCCGCTTGACGTTTATATCGCCGGTAATTAATTTCGCCGGAAAGTTCTCTCATTCGCCAGATACACAATTTGCGTCAGAAAAGTTATTATAAATAATGTTGTGTAATATTTTCGGTCGCTCGTTGTAACAAACGGCCTGTGTAGTGACTCGTTACTCGCGCCATTCTATATCCCCACGTAATAAATCGCTCTAGCTTTTATTAATTTCTGTGTTTGTGTTACATGTATGTACCTGAAAGCCTTCAAATGATTTTTTTGTAAATTTTGTAAAATCTGAAACGTGACCTTCGATTCTGTCCTGCATATCCATATGGAAGCCATAATCACAATTCTTATGAAAAAATAGTCGGAACAAATCACTGAAATTCAGCGAAAAGAGTAATAAACTTGTCATTTTTATTGCTTTCGGTCCCTATTTGAATTTAGGTCTATTGTGTCGAATTTGCGCAAAATTCACATGGTTTTCGAACTCATTTAAGAACAAAGGCAATAAATTTTGTCATCTGGAAATGATAAAATTAAGAAATAACTTGACAAATGACGCTTTGAGTTTTTACAAAATTCGTCATGGATAGCACATTGCTAGAAATTTATGTGCTTTCATTGACTTTGTCTAGATTTGTTAAATCAAATACGATTTGATGAATACGAATACGATCGAATGTTTGATATTTGAAATATCGATGCCGGAACGCGCTCCAGTAGTGATAACAGATGCCGGAACGCTTCAACTTATTCATACCCGATTTATAATTATTTTATCTAACTAGATTAATCAAAAATCATTTCTAATGATACAAAAACTTGAAAAAATATACAAAAATTCTTGCACAAAAAAAATGTGTCAAAAAGAGGTCAAACTCGACATTCGGGTCGAAAGGGACGAATCTGAAAAAAATCGAGAAATTTGCTTGCGATAAGATATGGGGTTCGGGGGGTAGACACATTATGACCTGTCAGAGTTTGAAGGGAGGAGATCGGGTATGAATAAAGGATCCGTGGCTCTGTCACTTGTTCGCCACCTCGACCAACCATCCCCTACCTCAACTGGGTTGGAATATGGAGAAGGGGGGTTGAAGGGGGAGGCGTGGCTGTCGTGCGGCTGTCACTGACAGATGTCTGTCACCCCCCCGACTCCACCCCTGCCTAATGACAGTCTTATATAGAAGAGTTGGAATAAAACTGTCCGCTAGAATCCAGTCTATGCAATCTGATATATAGTTTTTTTTAAACAAATTTTTATGAAAAATGTAGTTTTTGTATTGTTGTATGAAAATATTATATTACTAGTGCATGAGTTTAGAATTCTGTAGCTGAGTTTTGCTTCCAGCGATGGATGATAGAGCACGAAAAATTTGATCAGAATGTGAACAATTGGGACTTAAAGAAAAATATCTAATTGGTTACATTGTGATAAAAGTGTCGTATCCTATCACTGCTGCTACCAATTTCTAGAGGTGAAACTCAGCTTAATCATTGCAAGTTTAATGCTTTTTAATTTATCATAGGTTGAAGATTGAAATATTCATCAGCTGCACTAACAAATTAACGTTCTTAATGAATTAATTTACATAGTTTGTTCAACGTATAGCGAAATTAATATAACTGACTTTATTCCTCGGAAAATATGTTACAAATAAAGCAATCTGTGACTTATTTTACAATAGGATCGGTCTTTTCACCTCTGATTTGAGAATAAAATGAATTTGAACTACACTCAGTCCCTTCAACTATCAACTGTCAAAATTTGGAGAAAAAAAATGGATGTACGCATCGTTGTACGAACTGTAGTATATCTGTATCTTTCAGCGGCTGTTTTGACAGTTCATAGTTGGAGTAGTTTAAATTCGTTTTATTCTCAAACCAGAGGTGAAAAGACCGCCCCTAAGATTTGCATTTTCGTTCTTTAATACTTAATCTACATTATAACAAATTTTCATCAAAATCGATAAGAATCTTTATGTCAGTTTCGATTAGTCTCAAACCCAGCTTCTCAAAAAAATAATAAAACAAGACATTCCAAGTTGGACTACTGTTTCCAAACACATATCGGAATTCATCAGCCACTCAAAAAGCACTCAAAATAACCCTCAAACGATCGGCATTCAATGTATGCGCCATCGAAGTCATCGAAGTGTTTGATGGGGTCGTCGAAGTATTCTTTATTTTAAATTCGTGTTACGTGACGTCCGCGCTATTCCAAGACCACCAGCGTCGTACAAAGCGAAGGGCTTTGAAGAGATGACGTGTTATGAATAATTAGAAGGGAACATACGGAATAAATAAACACGTGTAAAGACGTCATTCGTGAAACGTTCGTATAAAAAATGTGTGTTGTTGTATTTGTGTGAGGATTCAAAGGAAGTCGGCCGCCGAATTGCGGCGATTCGTTTTTTGAGTTTGATGATGGGATGGGATAGTGATATGAATATTCTATATTGAAGCTAATAATCCTAATTTGAAGTTTTCATAAGTAAATACGCAAGACGAGATAAAATTTCTACTTTCGTTGTGTGCTTACATATGACGACTGAAATGGACAAAGGGTACAAATGATTTCGAGAAAAGTGCGCTCAAAGTTGAGCATGTATTTACATGTATTAGGAGGTCGAATGATTTGATGATGTATCTTGGTACACGTTCCAAGTTCGTTTATATCCTTTTGCCACCAAATATATGAGCGTACATAGAAGCCATTCGTGTACAAAACTCAATTACGGCAAACATTTAATTTGTACCCTTTGGTCTTTTCAGTCGTTATGAAATTCAATGAATCAAAACAAATATAAAAAATATTCAAAGGATTTTTTATTGAAAAATTCGTAATTTCACGAAAAGTACAGCTGAAGGAAACTTTTCGGAAAATTCTCCGGAATTGAAAGAGTTAAAGAATTTTCAATAAATTAATAGATCACGAAAGAATAGTCCAGTTTCCTTAATGATTCAATTCAATCAGATATAATTTTCAATCAGTTAGTAACGGACTTTTCACTGCTTTAGTTAACTAACTAAGAGTTACAGTCAATCTATCATCTACAAATTGTAAAAATATGTCTCTTTTGCGCGAATTTTCGACAATTCATAATTAAAGGACTGACTAACTCTCTAATTAGTTAACTAGAGCAGTAAACTGAGCAGTCTCGCGACTTGAATTGTGATAAGTTTTCAGGAAATTTTAACAAAATAAAAAAAATGACCAAAAACAACAATCAAACTCAATTGAAAAACAATCAACGAACTCTCCCAAATCAAAAACTCATCCACACAAAAACCCTCACTATCCAAACAAACAAACAAACAAACAACAACCGAAAGAATCGATCGATTTCAATCTGAGGGGCGATTATCGCAACGAAGGTAAAGCCCGAGCAAATCCACCCCAACCCGACTCTAACCCAACCCAACCCAATTCTAACCCCGATTCTAACCCAACCCCCCAGCGATGATTTATCGCCGACGAATGATGGATGACAATGTCACAGTGTCTATTATGTGCCATTCATCGCGCTCCTTGCCCGCCAGCGGTGGCCAACCTTTTCCGTCCGGATTTGACGCGCCCACAACGCTGATTGATGACCCCGAAAAGGCAGGGGTGCTTCACTAATTTTTGCGTTCTGGAGTTTTGTTGCTCGTTGTTATATAAAGGAACTAGATTTTTTTACTAGGCATTTCGAGAGATTTTATGGACTTTGGATCAATTTTAAAGTATTTTTGATAAAAAAAAATCTATTAGAACATATCTGACGTAAAAATGTGGATTTTGTAAAGGTTGGAAAATGCGAAGAAAAATAAGATCCGTCAAAAATGTGTGTGTAGGTCGAGCACAATGTTTGCTACGTTAAAGAATCCTCTGTGAAACGTCAAATTTTAGAAATCGTGTGGATTGTAAAATTATACAGAAATTGTATTTTTTTTCACACAAATAATTCTGGAAAGTTTATCATGATAGGATAAATAGTTAAAGAGCCTATAAAGCACAATCACTCATTTATTTTGACATATGAGAACAATACGTTGGTTTTCCATTTCAAGATAGATTAAATCAATTTTGAACTTATTATAGCAGACTATTTATCTATTATTATCAAATTGTACTATAATAAATGGAATTCATTCCATTCCTGTGTTTTATTATTAAAGGGTCGTTTAAAAACTGAGTGTTCAAACTAGATTGATTAACAAAACAAAGGAAGTTAGATAAGTTTGTTCAAGAATCGACTTTACTTTAAAAATTCATCATATATTTTCTAGAATATATATTGATTCAGCTACACAATGCAAAACATTATCTGCAGAATATTAATTTTTAAAAGCACAAATTCGTCCAGAAATACAACAGAATCCTTATCCACCGATTAAGCACATTTTACCTGACTTGCAACAAACGGAAATGGGTCAATAAACAAATCTCATATGACGACTGAAAAGACCAAGAGGTACAAGTAACATTTTTGCCAAAATCGAGCTATATACAAGAATCGCTTCTATGTATTTGGTGGCAAACGGATATAAACGAACTTGGAACGTGAACCGAGATACATCATCAAATCCCTCCACCTCCTCCTAATACATGCTCAACTTTGTACCTGAAATCACTTGTACCCCTTGCCCTTTTCAGTCGTCATATCTTTTCTTGCATATCCGCCGACAAAGCCAACAAACGAGCCGCTCCAGATAAGTAGGCGACCCGAAAAAAATCGTACAAAATTTCCATTATTCTTCGAACACTTCAATATCGTATATCATTGTTTCATCTCAGGACATACAATAAATCATCGACAATGGACCACCTCGAGATATTCATAAATAATGACGCTTTTAGCGGTGCAATTTCGGTGCAACTAAGTCGGCGTCGGTTTTGTTCGTTTGATTGTTTGTTGATGGAGGTTTCGTTTTTTTTTCAGGAAAATTCGTTGGTCCTTTTGAGTTTTGTGCCCTTTTCGAATAGGCTCGTCACGTTCGTTGTCTAAATATTGTGCTTTGATTTGATCTTTTGCCGCTTCCATGTGATGGCTTATTCAAATTGTTGGAATGTTGCTGGAGCGTGTCTTGATTTGTTAATGCAATATTCGAAATTTTGAATTTGATTAATAAAAATGTTCTCATATTTATATTCGGCACATTAGTTTGAAGATAAATGCTCCCCTAGAGATGAAAAGATTTAATTTTTAAGACAATCTCAAATTAGTATAAAAAATTCAGCTGCGGCAATGAATTTTCAGTTTTTGACGTTCAAATTATGTATCAATTATGGATTCATATAGTTCATAATAAAGCATCGGTCCATATTTGTCACCCATTCTCTATTATTAAAAAATATGAAAATACCTTGTTAAGTTAATAATATGCACTACAATTAAATGCTAACCTTTCTATTCGTTCTCAATAATTATACTGCTTTATTTCTTTATTGTTGACTGTATCATAAACGTTTGTTTGTACAATTCGAAAGATCATTTAAATAAGCTGACCTAATTTCGTTTCAAAATCGAGATAAGAATACTTGTGTTATGTTTATATACATTGTAAATTTATTAGATTAACTCGTGATATTTGTATATCGTTAGTTTTGATTTATCACATAATTTACTATGTTGTTTAATTTTTTCTCATTCATAACAAAATTTAATTTGCTACGACATGCCCCACTTTTAGTTTGATGTCCGATAGACCAAAATTTTGTATAATTTTGAATCGTACAAATATTTATTTTATTGCAAATTCGCTAAGAAACAAGTTTATGGTAGATAATTTGAAAAAAATACATGTAGTCGTTAAATATCGAAAAAAATCGTTTCTGTGTACAATGTACGATTTCGCACTTAGGAAATTCGTTATCATTTCGAAATAACATTTACCTGGATAACATAGATATATTTTTTCACCATTTTCCTTAAGTGAATCCATTCAGAGTCAACTAAAATGATTCACATTGTTGGAAGTGATAAATTCGTCAAAATCCCAAGATAAGAGACGATAAGGAAATTTCACATATTTTCACGTACACGATTTAAAAAATTTCAACATCAAATCAACAGACAAACAATTAAAATTTTATTGAAATACATATTATTTTTAAAACGATTGTACAGAGGAACAAAAGAAGAAAACTCACACGAAAAATCGATTGATTAACATCGCACAATAGAACCGTTTATTAACCGGACAGATAAGTATGTTTGCAGCTAATTTATCAAACAATTGTTCTGAAAATTGAAAAAATCCCTTGACACATTAAAATTAGAAATGTTATATCATGAAGGAAAAATTTTCATCATAAAGTATTAGAAATTGTGCCTCAAGTGAAATTTTTTCATGATGTTTTGAGTGAGTTTTGTAAAGGACGCATGTTCCGTCCAAGATGTGTCCTTTTCAAAAGTCTTAATTCACTCAACGACATCCCTAATTTATAGCTAATCTATCGGACAATCGTTCCTTAAAAAAATACATAGACATATCAAAACAAAAAGTTTGACGTCTCGATCGAGCGTGAAACGCCATCAATGCATATGACGTCGTAAAAAAAACTTTACTCTTTTACGACAGCCGTTTTTATCGTGGCTGGGTGCATTCATCATATATCACAAACACCCCTGTAAAAATGGAAAAAATAAAACCTTACGTGTGTGTGTATGTATGCTAGGTCGTAAATATAAATCATGGTGTTTTACGTCGCGGCCATAGCATCGCCGACACATATTTCCCATTAGTTAGGCCCCGCCACCTTTATTTTTTACCATAAAAAGGGGCATAAAACCAATCAGGTTTATACCCGTCGGGGGAGAGCCCTGTTTATACGAACAATAAACGACCGCGAAGGCAAACATGCGAAGAAAATAGGCGACTTCATCTCGCTTTCACGTGAAAAACTACCCCCCTCATAACCCAATGACCCCGTGTCGATCGATTTGCTTGGAAAATTTATCTTTTCCCAAAAAAATTTCTTCTAAATTCATATAGTAAACATTTATTCTACATATCAGTAACAAAATCATAGTTAAAAACTTGAAAATTAAAAAAAATATATAAAAAAGACTATAGAAAACCTTCTAAAAAAACCTTACAGAAATGCTTCCAATCTTACAATTAGAATCGTTGAGAAAATCATACGAAGAAAGTAGATATGTTGAAGAAAATTAAATCAAACTCAATAAAATCACTACTTTGTACATAATAAGACTTAATCTTTTCATTTGATCAAACCATGTACATTACATACTTGCATCTGATTTCAAAACTGAATCATTGCTGAATTTTTTGGTACTTATGTATTATCATTATCAAGACATTTAATCTAAACAAACCAATCTTAAATCATAATTCGATTTAACCAAAAACCTAACTTAACATGACTCAATCTTAATTTAATCTTATCAACTGAATAAATACATATGCACTTAAATTTCGTTGTTTATAGAAATATTTATTATTCACTGTCAAATTTTCGTCTTATAATATGAATCGTGCGTTTAGTGTAGGTTTACCGATGGTAATGATTTATAGTAGGCAATATTATGTATAGAGCGGTGCTCGTTTTATGTTCGTGAGGCTTGGGGGTCGTAAAGTGTTAGCGCCTCACTAAAAACCCAGTATCCGGCTCGAGTTTTCGGTCTTTCATCTTCTTCTTATCTTTTCAAATGTATTCCAATTAACGCCGATTGGGACTCGTCTGGGGTGTACTCAGATTTTATTAGGGGTACAAAAAAAAATTGGGTTTCTAGTGCAAATTTTCGATACCTGACTCGAACCGAGTCGTTTGTTAGTTCAAATGAGAAGTAAATTGATGGACAGTCTATAATTTGTGTTATTTTATTAAAAGTGAAAGACTGTAGCAGAGCTTGGTAATTGGTTTATGGCTGCGGGCTTAAAGAAACGTGATTATTTTAAAGACTACTCGGTTCAATTGATATTTTCATTTGAATATGCTTATTAACTTTTTTTAATATTATACATAGACCGAAAAATAGGCTATGTTAGGAATATTATGGTATGTCAAACTTTTTCATTAGTCAATAAATTATTTTGACTTGAAATGGGAACTGTGCATAATTAGAATAATTGCAAATGTCCTAGGAATAAAATAGTCTTTAATCAAACATGAAAACCCATAATATGTCTTCATTTAAAATAGTTAAAAGTATACGAGTAATTTGTGAATCAAATGTCGATGAGACCATCCACAGAAGAAATCCAACTTCTGCTAAAACTGATTTAAACTAAATCTCTAAAATTAATCATATAAAATCATCGAATTTCTTAAATAGTCATAAGTGACCTAAACATGCATTTAAAAGACATCTAATTAATTCATCATCAGACAAATCTAATCAATTCAATCAAACATGACAAAAGTCAAAATTGGATCTATTGCCTAGATTTGAATCTTCCACTCTCCTTAACCAAACATTCAAACGACTCGATCGAAATCCTCCGACTTAACAACCCGCGGGTCATAAATTGCCAAGGCCTTCCCCCAAAAAAACAATCCACTTCCTTCGGGCGTATATCGAGTCAAATCTCAAAAACGGTTCACCGCTCTATAAACACGATGGCGACGCTAATCGCGTCGGCGTCTGAATCGACACGATTCCCCAAAAACACATGTGAGGCCCTCCTTTGACGAGGATCGGTAAAACGGTAATGATAGGTGTCTGGCCTCGTGTTGTTTGGTTATTTATGTTGTTTAATTTGGCTGTCGGAGGCCGACAAAGGGCCGCCATTAGCGGGGGGCCGAAAGCAAACACCGTGGTGAAAAAAGTTTGAGACGTAAATACAGTGCACCCTGTGCATCTTCGAATGCATCGGAATTAAAGGAGGACTCTAGAAATCGAGAGGTTTAAAGATTGGTTTGGTTGAGGACAGTAGCCAGTCTAGTGGACAGTGGACAGTCGACTGGATCGATGTTATCATCAAATAGGGTATTCACATTGGTAAAATTGACTTTCTACTGTCTCAGTATGAACCAACTATAAGTAACGAATTCAAATTGAATGCAGAAATTAGCTCTGAAAGTGTCCTTTTTTTAAGCTTTGAAAGATATATAAAAAAATCGTGGTGAGTATTGACATATCGATAGTTGAACGCAAAAATTGGCTCTGAATGTGTCTATTTTTTAAGCTTCAAAAGATTATACCTTAATA
Source organism: Cheumatopsyche charites (assembly GCA_024721215.1). Lineage (NCBI taxonomy): Eukaryota > Metazoa > Arthropoda > Insecta > Trichoptera > Hydropsychidae > Cheumatopsyche > Cheumatopsyche charites. Next base: position 659,635 of record CM045577.1, on the reverse strand, counting down.
AAAGATTATGTCGCTTATACCTTCATCAAGTTTGAATTCAAGCGGATTTTTTATTATTGCTTTCTAAATTAAGTTCTTTGCGTAATTTCGGTATAGATGACCATATAAGAGATGATGTCCAACGGCCATTTCTTTCCAAAAATCAGCAACAATTATTATTTTAAGTTATTATTGGATGTCCTGTGATTACTAAACATCCTAATTGAGGACTAAAAATAATAATTTTCACAAATTTTTGGACAAAAATGACTGCTGACCAACGTCTATATGGCCATCTATACCGTAACTAAACTTTGATCTACGATAACTAAAAAACTATTGAATATTGCATTTTTGTTCTTCACAACTATTTCATGATTACACTTATACTATATTTCTACAAAGTTTCATCAAAATCAGCGGGTACCTCATCGTGTGAAATTTTCCACTAAAGACTTCCAAGTTCCAACCCTGTTTTATGTGAGGATATTCTTGAATGAGCGGCAATAAAAAAAAAGAGGACGACTTGATCCGAAACAGATCCGAATGGGGCGGTGATATTTATGTGACATGTGTATTTGAGTGTTGTGGCATCGGTTTTTATTTTCCAGGACGTGTCGTTATGGAGGATTAATCTTGATGGAATTGACTCGTTCGCCTCTATGGGGTGGTGTAAAATTATTATATGTTATGTGTGTTAGTTCTGGGCGCCGCAGTCGGGAATTGTTTGTTTAGTGTCGGACGATTATGTTTTAGAAGGAAATATGGTCATCCTGAGTATTTTTGATGCAGCGTTTGAATGTTGAAAATGCGTATTTTTGGTTTAATAAAAAGTTATGATGCATTGATGCAGTAATAAAGTCAGTAGACGGTTTTGAATTAACTCTAAGTTGTTAACTTAAAGTGCGTCAGAAGAATGCAATATTTTATCTATCTTTTTACAAGTGGAAAGGACGCATTTGAAAGTAATTTCATAAGATGATTTGGTTCAAATTCAAAGTGAATTCTTGATTATCGAATGCTTTAGTCTTAATAATCAAATATTTATTAAATTTATTCAATAAGAATTTTATTTTTAATATTAATAAAATAGATTATTTTACTTTAGTAAAAAGATATGATTTATTATTCAAATCAATTTGATTATTGGAATGCTTTAAAATGATCAGAATATTCAATACAATAGAAAAATGTAATAAAAACCATCAAAATGAAACTCCTATTGTCGCGGTGTACCAAATTCCATAGAAAAATGAACTCTCTTATTTAATCAGATCTGTTATTACAGACCTCCGAAATTGCACAAAGCCCCAAAACTATCCATACATAAACCGTCAAAATTTACAACACGCTCAACAATGCGAAAACCACTCACGAACATCACAACTATATAACATTACAAAAAAAAAAAAAACGAGACAAACGCACCGCGCTTAAAAAGAAAGATGAAAAAAAAAAAAAACAAAACGCAAAAGAAAAATCATCATTCAAAACGCAGGCAGAAACGGATGCATCCCGCTTGCATAGTCAGAGGCAGAGTCAGAGGCGGCGGCGCGGCTCAAAGGCCTTGTCACCGGCCCGTCATGGGTGGCAACATTGCCACCTACCCATTTCAATTTATGCCACTCTCCGCCATAATAAAACGCGCCCGCCCCCCCCCGCGTCTCCGCCGACTCTTCTATCCCCGCCAGCGGCGTTCTAGCGCTTCTCGCTCTCCCGTCCGAGCTGTCGCGATGCTCTATCTCGCTCTGACTGCGGTGGAGGGGCACGCTGAGTGGGGAGCGCGCATTCCGTTCGGGCGCGTCGAGTTGAACGGACGTGCGTTCAATTGTGCGGTTCTCGGCGGATTTTTCGGTCACAAATGGTCGTGCTCGAAGGTGGCGGAATGTTGTCGTCAGGGGGTAACCAGTACCTTCAGCCTGATTATCTGTCTCCATTACCCACTACGGTAATTATCCTTTAAACATTTTTTCTGATTCAATTTTACAGTGAAAGTTTGCGATTTAGTTGTGTTTCGTTCGCTACTTGCAGCCGCAATTTTAATTTATTTCTTTTTTCGTTCAACATTTTATACTAATGTTATTTTCATTTTGTTACAGTTGGACGCCAAGAAGAGTCCGTTGGCTCTGTTGGCGCAGACGTGCAGCCAGATCGGAGCGGACTCTCCTCCGACCAAAACCTTAGCTCAGTCGTCTCAAGACAAGAAGAAGAACAACAACAATAGCAGCAGCAATAACAATAACAACAGTGTCGATTTGACGAACAGGACTCCTCCGGCGAAGCAGGAGAAGCCTCGTACGACTCCAGAAATAAGGCACTTGGCGTTCAAGCCGTACGAAAATAACGTTCTCACTAAGAAATCTGACGATGCTCGTCCGTCTTCCAAAGCTAGTTCGGACAGTTCAGATGAGAGGAAATCTGGGAAAAATACACCCGGAAGGAAATCTTCGACTCCCGCTGTCACGACTCCGGCTCCCGACGGCGGCAAGTCTTCTCCGTCCACTTCGGAGAGGAAAACTTCATCTCCAGCTGGTTCTTCCGGGCGAGGAGCCAGCCCAATAATTCGTTCAGGATTGGAAGTGCTACAGGGACATCCCAAGGATCTGCCTCTGGGAACTTTCAAGCCCGGAATGGGACTGGGCTCGTTGTGCTGTCCGCCCGGATTGGAACAGCACAACCCTGCCTTCCGTCCTCCGTTCGCCGGTGCTCCTTTTCCTCATCAGCACATGGGCGGCTATCCCGGTGCTAATCCTTATCTGGGATACGCCAGAGTTAAGACGCCTGCAGGAGGTGACGCTTTAGTGCCGGTGTGCAAGGATCCTTACTGTACCGGCTGTCAAGTGTCCCTGCACGGACAGCAGCTGCTCATGGGCGGTCTGCCCAGCTGTCCTGCGGGATGCACTCAGTGCGACCACCACAAATACAGTTTAGCGATGGCGATGGCCTTGTCTCCGACTCCTTCAGCTCTATCCTACGCTCAGTTGGGTCGACCATACGTGTGCAATTGGATCGCAGGAGAATCTTATTGCGGAAAAAGATTCTCCACATCCGAAGAACTGCTCCAACACTTGCGCAGCCACACGGCAGAAGGGACACCTCCCGGCAGCAGTCCTCTGAGTCCAGGATTTCCAGTTTTGGGACGATATCCAGGCGCTCCCCTGAGTCCCCTGTCTGCAGCCAGGTTTCATCCTTACGCCAAACCTGGATTACCTCTTGGATCACCTTACGGATTTGGTCCTGCGGCCCTCGGACCCTACTATTCTCCATATGCCCTGTATGGACAACGCCTGGGCGCCGCTCACCAGTAGTCAGAAGACAGTGAATGTGCCCTGATGCCGACGGCAACTCGAAACACTTGTCCAATACGCCACTGTGATATAATAAATAATTTATATGAAGTGAATTCTAATTGAAACAGTTCAAATGTCCAGTTCGTCGTCGATAGACCCGATAATGAAGGAATATTTCAAACGTTCGCGAACCGTTTAAACCAAATCTGTATAGTGTAGAAGTTTAAAGGATTAATTATTTAAAAAGTTTAAATAATAATTAAAGAAAAGCCTCTTGTTCGTATTTGTCGAATCGTGCGTTTTTTTTTTCTATAATATTTTTGGACACGTTTTTGTTAATTTTTATTTGCAATTGTGCAATCGTTGTTTTTTTTAATTTTTAATAAGAGGCGATTTTTGTTTCGAATTCGCCGTGTCTTTAAATAATAATAATTATGTTATATAAATGTAAATATTTGAAGAAGAAAAAAACGATTATTGCTCAAAAATGCTTGAGTTTATTACCTAAAATTATTGTATCATTGAAAAATATCTAGTTTTATTCTGAAATATACTTACCATTTGAATATAATAGAACACGTATTTTATTTACACCCATGTTCAGTGAAGCGATCGCAAATTTGAATAATTTGAATAAAAATGCGTCACAACATGAAAAATCATGACATTACGATACATAATTATAAATCTGACACATAAAAAACACAATTTACATAACATTTATCATTCAAACGTTGCCAATTGAAAATTTATCGATAAATTATCCTGACTTGGACTTACTCAGATTCAAAATATTATTCTCATCTTATTTATCTTTTTATTCATTTTCCTCGTATACAATATTATCGCGGAAAAGTCAGATATAAATTTTAATAAGCGACACGCTGAGACACAGTAGAGCTATTATTTTATGTTACGTTTATTATGTATACAGGGTGAGTGTCACTTTCGAGCCGTGTATATAATGAGATAAGAATTGCCATAAATTAAGTCATAAGTGCTTTATTCCCGCTCGCTTTATTTTAACGCCAGATGTGACAGCTCTGACTACATGTCCGGTTCACGATCTGCACGTAATGTATTTATGTATTCATGTATTTTTTTTTAACGTTTCACAAAGTAAATGCAATTGCGAAAATGTCACGAGAGTCATATTCGATGCAGATATTTGTGTCATCTGTTATGCATCATGCGCGATGCATAAAATGTCTTCGGACACTTGCGTCAGAAAGATCTGAGATGAGTTTAATTAGATCAGGATGTTGAATTAATATTTTTTTTCGTGTTTACATTGACGCAAATGCGTCAGTTTAGGTCTCGGTAACCTTTTTTGGCTACTAGTCAAAATCAACAAAATGAAAATTTGAGTCATTAAATTTTTTCAATGGAATAATCATAGCTTGTAACAATCATTAATGTAATTTTCTAGAAACATATCAATGCATTGAAAAAGTGCACGTTAAAGCCTAATCATTATTGTCAGTGAAACCATAATTATACTAACTAAGGATATCTCAAATAATAATGTAACTACATATTAAGTATATTAGTTATTTCTAGTAAAGAATGGAAAACTCTTGTTGGAAAATATAATATTGGAAATTGTATTTTTACTTGTAAATATTTGGATTTTTTGGTATAACGTCAATGTCTTTGTAGTTTCATTGCTATTTCAATTTCAATAAAATTCATTAATAAAACAAAACGATATCTAGTGAAACTCAAATGGATTACAATTTTATATTACTGAAGTTAACTTAACCTAACATTAAATAGATTAAGTTAGGTCAGTATAATTAATAATCAACTATAGTAAAATCGATAAATGGTAAATGGCGAAAAGACAACGGGTAAAAAAAAACGAAATGATACAGCTGACAAAAAATCGCAATCAAAATCGCACAAAACAAAAACACTTTTCAGAGGCGAAAAATAAAAATAAAATCGTCGCTCGGAGAGAGAAAAGAAGAGTTCGGCCCTGGCCCGCTGTCAGCCTCCCTGACATCGGCTTTCAAATGTTATTTTGATTAGCCCCTGACTTGTCATGTAAATTTCAACTGTCAGAAGCATAATTGGGCGCATGAAATGGCGGCGGCCCTGCGTCGGCCTTTTCGCACTCGACGCTTCGCGCCAGGGGTACTCAACCGAATCGAAAACATTTTTTATACTTTCAATTTATTTATTTTTAATTTTCAATCAAAATAATACAGTCAGCATTCAATACTCTTAACAAAAAATAATTAACGAAAATATTTTCATCCTCATTCAACCGAAAAGATTTCCATTGATACATATTATATTAGGTCTGATTCAGAAAATTAGATTAGGTCTAGTATCTTGCTAACTGGATATCACAAAAGTATCGTCATGTTTATTTAATTTTTCATGTATCTGAGAAATGTCTACACTTATCTTGAGTGGATTGAAGGAAATCGCACGTCCGGCGGATCAATCAAAATTTATCTGTTCTGTTCTGAGCGCTCCGTTTTCCCGGGAGCGACAATGTTATCTTGGTTAAATCTAGAAGTAATTGCAACTAAAAAACAGGGCTGTCACATATTTCATCTTTAAACTATAAGCATATTCATTTAATCGAATTCATTTTACAATTTCCATAAAGTCATTTATGTAAAATCTTAATCTTTCAACGGAACATAATCGCATTTATATTATAATAATCCGGCATTATAAAACGATGAAATCTTTTGAGCTTGCTTATTTTTATTATCCGATTATATTTGAAAAAAAAGACTTCTGAGCATAGTACAATTTAATCAATTGAGACATTTTAATGCCGTAAAGAAAATGATGAATGATATAATTTTTTTTTTGCCATATTCGGTATCCCTTCGATCGGAATACGTTTAGATCTATTCGCGAGATCGATAGGTCGCAATAAATCAGATAAAACAGTATTTCCTGTTATGTCAAACAAACGATCAATAAAACAATCGCAAGAATCTGATCGATATCGCTTCTGGGAATCGAACGGCTTCATTGGAATCAATTGAAAATGAAAATACACACCAGTAAAACTTAACTTACAGCACATTTTTCTATTCCAATTCTTTTAATATAGATCAAAAATTTATGTTTAGAAATAAATTAAACTTTAATTCAGACATTATGAAAATGAACGATAAATCTAAAGATATTTTATGAAAAAAAATAGTCAACACGTATAGATTCATTTAATAAATATGTATCAAGACATTTCAAGAATGCTTGAATCGAGAATATTTATTGACTTTATCGAGAAATCGAAACTACTTGCTAATATAGACATTCACACACGTCAACATATTGGAATAAGAATAGGTTGGGGATACTAATCGTAATACAACAGTACATATGGGTACACCTGATAGAAATAAATCAAGAAATTTCAAGAATTTTCGATTCGAGACTCTTCAAAAGTTTGTCGAGAAATCAAATTCATCGGTTAATATACACATTATACACACGCGGTTGCACAATTTTCGCTTTCGAAAAACTCGAACCGTTTTCGTTATGAATGGAGGCCGTCATGGTCGTAAAAATGACGCAAATCGAATAATGTACAGTAATTGACACGTCGTTCCGAGCACATTGTTTATTATAATGTAACTCGCAGATTTATAGCGCAATCAAATCCGCGATTAATATTCGCATTATACATATTCAGATGTGCTCAGACACCGCAACCTATTTATCGCGACATAATTGATTTACTTTATTACGCCGGCGGTTTTAAATTAGCTCGCTCGAATTTAAAATCGATCCGATCTGATATGCTTGTCGCGTTCGGAATTGCTCATTCGATTTTATATCATGCGTTGTTCTGAGATTGTATCAGATAAAAACTATAAACAAGCAGCTGTGAGATTTTTATGAACACATTATCGTCCGAAAGTGGCACACATAATGTGGTAGAAGAACTATTCTCCAATTGATCACCTATTAAGAAAGCACCACAAGTATAGAAAAGTAATGAATTAAGATCAAATGTTTTGCACTACTCTACGATAAGCATGTTAGGAAATTAACATGTAATCAATTTAATTTCATACGACTCTGAGAAACTTAAAATTTTATTTGAGTAGTGACATATCAATATTTTTTGAATCTTTGATATGATAAAAGTGCTGATTTGTTTGTTAGTTCATACGAAGCATTGGTTGAAATTTTATTTGGTTTATCATTATACTAAATGACCATTCGAAAGAAACATTTTAGAATAAATATCACTAAAAAGAATATTTGAAGTTTGAATTAAGCACAGTACTAATTTCCTTGGTTTGTAGAAGCATGTAAACGTCACATTAGATTCGATTAAGAGACAGAAGCTTGTTAAATTTTGATGAAATGTTTAGTTAGTATAAAGAAAGAGTGGTTATTTTAAAACTGAAACGCTACTCTCAATAGTTTTTTAGTGGTCGCATGTAAAAAAATGCTATATTATTTTGATGTACTAACAAATTATTTTTTTAGATGTTTCGTTCAATATTACTATTGTTGTATGTATATAAAATATATCACAACACTTCATACAAAACATTATTTTGATACTGCACATAAAAAATCCAAACATACTTTGATCTACAATAACTAAAACTACTGAGAATTGCATATTCATTCTTCAATACATACACTACATTTCCACAAAATTTCATCGAAATCAATGATCATCTTGATGCACACACTCTTATTAGATTCAGCTAAGTCAGTCCAAACATCGTACAGACAAAACTTCACTAAATACATATTAAAAACTCATTTTTTATTCGCATTTTTTTCAACATAGACCCCAGTTTAGCGCCCCTGCCCGCCTCTGCGGCAAGTCAGTTACATTTTTTACGGTTGGCAGTGTAAAATGGTCACGATTACGCCGGCAGGATGTTCAGCGCCGGTGATTGAGTGGCTGACAGGTGGCGTGGCCTGAGCCATTTCACATCAGCCGCACACAATACACAGACAGACATATATACACACACGTTTTGTCGTGCGAGTGCCTTTTATATCGGGTGTTCACTGTACGAGCGGGTCTTTTGGCGAAATTCGTCGCGCGAAATTAAACATTCATAAAGCGGGATCGAGATGTCAAGTCTTGACTTTTCGTTTCGTTTTAATTATTAATTCGTTTAAGTGTATAAGTGAAATAAAGAAACTATAAAAACATAAAAACAAAAAAGAGTGCTAATCTTAAGAAAATGAGAAAAGTGAAACGACATAGAACCTAAAATTTTTACTTTTAACTCGCAAACATCTCACGTTTAATCTTTTCCATATAGAAAAAAAGTATAACGAATAATTAAACTAACTCACAAGTAGTTAATCGATTCAAACATCATTTAAATTTTTACTCATTTCACGAAACCATCAATTAACTTCTACTACCACAATCATTCTCAATTCATTTCACACTTTTCAGCGACAGATAAAATTCCAAAAAAAAAACATCCCCCAAAGGTCCGTTTATAGGAAAGCATCGATTTTTTTATACTTTTCGTCAAAGTCGTAAAAACTTCTTTTTATTCGTGCACAATTTCGCGAGAGTACTTTGCGAAATCCTCAAATGTTTGCATTGAAAGCTCGAAAGATTGGTCAATTCGAAAAAGGTCGGAGGTGAAGAGCCCTTTCCCTTCTAAAAGCATATCACTATATGTAGTACATACTTTATAGTAGTGGCCATTGATACCGACGATTTTGGAAACTTTTATCCGGGGACAAAACGAGGGATTCTACTAATATACGAGGGATTGTATCTATGAGCGTTTTCGTTCCGCTCGCTTGTTTCGTGTGATCTTGAATGAAAATCGTATAAAATATATGTAGATGTTTTGATATTAAATTTCAATTTTGTTTTGATAACTTGGTTAAATATCGATTAACTGATGGTTAAATGTAATGGAATTTTAATTGAAAAACTGACTTGAAATTCGGCGAATCTGCAATATCCCTCGTTGTATTGAGCAGTGTAGAATTTTCACTTTCGATGCACTCACATATTCACTAAAAATTATAAATTTTATCAGCACAAGATTTATTTTTAACACAAATATCAATATTCAGATGATTTTGAATGTTATAATTTAAAAACGCGTCTTTTATTCAAAGTGTCTCGATCGATACTGAACGTACTTCCGACAATTATACAACAATAATAGAAATGTGAAATACATAATTAGTTTGCTTATCGATAAAATTAGACGCATAATAAAATTATAATTGCTTTTACATCCGTTGATATTCTACGTCGTTTGAGTCGAAGCATTTTGGAACAATAACAATTGAGTTTGATCATTCAATTAGTTAAAAAATGCATTTTTCACGCACAATCGCGACATCTATCGATCTTTTAATGAACTAAAATTTTCATTATTCTTTCGAGAGCATATAACATAATTTCACATTATCAAAAACCGAAAAAGACATATCAAATTTGTGTTCACAGTTAGTAATGAAGTTTAGAGATGGTTAACCAGTGATAACGTCACGTTCCCCAACGTGGCCAGTCGTTCTCAACCTTTTCACGTGTCGCACGCGATCCGAGTTTCTACAGATTACAGAATATAATCGACAGTAAAAAAGTACAGTAGGACCTTAATTATTTGAGAATGAAGTTAGTGCGAATAATTGAAAATTCTAATGGAAAAAATATAATTAAAAAAGATCGATGATTAAATTCGGTATTAATATTTTTTAAATAATTTTTATTAAAAAAAAATAACCTTTTTTATAATTTTGTAGAAGATAAATCAGTCCATGGATATTATAAGAGTCATCTTCATAGCCATATTTGAAATCTGAAAAAGATCAAAATATACAAGATTAGCAAAAAATGTATTTCACTCGTAAATAAATAGTGGTGAATGTGATTTACTGCAGTGAATATCAGCTGTATTATAATCGAGGTTTTACTGTAATTTGGAGCAAATAAAACTTGTAAAATATGAACGCTTCGAAACTGAGACGTTTATTATAATTGATGATTTTCGAAGTTCGTATGAAAAACATTTTTTTTTTGGTAATGAAAATTTTATAATTTCATGGTATGTACTTTACGTGTTTATTATAATTAACATCATCTGTATAATGTAGTGGTATGAATTAAAACCTGTAAAGAGATTCATTACTTTTCCAGTTCGCCTTGTTTTGCTCTTTTCTGAAAGAAGTTCCATAACAGTGTTACTAGGTCAAACTACTCAAGTAAGCATAATTATTAAGATGAAAATACATTACATTTCTATTAAATTTTCTTGGAAGTTTCATGAAAATATGACTAAAATTACATTATAATGTATTTTCAACCTTTAATCACGAAAAGAAGTTAAGTAATATTATTAATTTTAACCCTTTGCACACCTTTTGATACAATTGAAATGGTTCACTTGTCATTTATATAAATAATTATCATTGAACAAAATAAACGACAATTCACCAAACACGTGTTAGAAGGACTAAATAAAATATTTTTCTCCGTACAGTGAAAAAAAAAGAAGATTGAAAGAACACAATTCAATCGAAGATACGTCAACAGTACAAACGAAACGAATAATGGTTACTGCGTATATAATATACAATGTATGATGGAAGGAGAGACGATGACTTCCAGTTTTTATCTGACGTTTCAAAATTAATTAACTGCGGATGACTTCTCGTAAGGAGATGTCGGCGATATGTCAAAGTTACGTCACAGATGACGACATAAGATACTGTCGATCGGCGTATCAAGAGAAGAAAACGGGAAGATTGAGTTCTACCGCGGATAGACACAGCAGGTAGATATCTACACAACGAGCTCGTTGGTAGCTTTTTGTGGAACCGTTCCGAGAACGGGTAATCGACTTTATATTATGTGACTATGATTGTGATAGTGGTTCAAGTCAAGAAATTGAATCAATAGAAAAAAATACTTATAACAATTAAGAGTCAGTCTTTTCACCTGTGGTTTGAGAATAAAACGAATTTAAATTACATGCAGTCACTTCACCTATGAGCTGTCAAAACAGTCTCTAAAAGAGACAGACATAATACAATTCGTACAAAAATACATATGTACATCCATGTCTTTTCCACACATTTAAACAGTTAATAGTTGGAGAACCGCATGTATAATACTTTAAAATCATTTTATTCTCAAACCAAAGGTGAAAATACTGGTCCTTAAAGATTTGTGCAAACAAAGGATTGAACGACTTTTAGTCCAATCCATTTCGTACAATGATGAAATGATCCATGTGACAAAATATCCAAGATAATTTTTAAGAAATTCGTTTATAAAAATCTTTGAATATCTATAAAATGAAAGGAAAAAAATGTGACTTAGACCATTTTTATATCGATGGGCACATGTAGTATAAAAGATGGAGTTAATAAAACAGAAAAAATATATAGATGAGATAAATATAAAAAAAAATAGGGTGAGCCGGTCGCCGGACCCAATTAGAACGTGGCGATCGACGGCGATTATTGGGACAAGCTTAATTAGGTACGATTGGTGATTTTTTCCATGTTACTAAGTCGTACGTCGGTTTTGTGATCTGTTACATTTTTTTTCTCGAGTTTAATTGATATGTTTGTTTCGAGAAATAATTGGTCGTTTTAGGGTATTATTGTAGCTGATATACCCACTTACTTTTTTAAATTAAATTCATTTTTTATGTACATTCAAATTCTATAATAATGTTGCAATAGACAAAAATACACGAGAAATTATACTTTAATACAAAAACAAAATCAATGAATCTGAAACGAATCCAGATTTATAACATTCAAATCCGGAGAAATTCGGCTGGAGCATTATTTATCAGACACAGGAGGGTACGAATTTCGCAGAAGTTCATGCCGGTGTAAAATTACTTGGCCAATCAGCTTCGGAATAGACGAGGATGAGCACACGCGTCGCTTGGCGCCGAAAAGTTAACGCACCGCAATAATCCGACCGGATTTATAATATGGTGTGTGTCCCTTTGAAGCCCGCTCGGATGGTCACCCTCGTCCCGGCTAGAACACGCGCCGTTGCACAATCTGCGATTTAATTGCGAACGAATTCCGATTTCGTTTCTTTCATACTCGGGTTAGATTTGTGTGTAAATATTGTTTAGGTAAGGATATATGACGACTGAAAAGGCCAAGGGGTACAAGTGACTTTAAGGTGATTTCGAGAAAAGCGCGTTCAAAGTCGACCATGTACTACATGTATTAGAAGGAGGTTGAACGATTTGATGATATATTTCGGTACACGTTCTGAGTTCCTTAATATTCTTTTGCCAACAAATATATGAGCGTGTATAGAAGCGATTCTTGTACATAATTTAATTTCGGCAAAAATGTTAATTGTACCCCTTAGCCTTTTCAGTCGTCATATGCAGTGGGAATATGTACTAATAATGTTTACAGGAGAAACGATGCGAATATTGAGATGTTACGATCGCAAATATATCAGTATTTCTAGTCGCATCGACTGCATGTATCCACATTCTACAAATGCTGGGATATTTACAGGTAGTGCGACTGTAAATAGCTCAGGAATTTGCAGTCGTTTGAAGCATAAAACATGATATGTATGTATTTACTTTGGAGCCGTGATGAGTCTTTGTTTTAGGATATGTTAGGTTGAGGCTTTGTTCTGATGGTCTATTCCACAAGTATTCATTTGAACTTTTTTAAATTTTTATTAAATTGTGTTTTGAATGCAAACAGCTTCATTTATGTAGAACTTTAGGTATGTACTTGAGCAGCACATTTTACAATTCACTTTAATTATTTTTTCTCATGATGACACACAATAATTTTCATTCAAATCAATCAGATTTTTTCATCAGAACCAAAATTCAACAAATCCCAACAATTAGAACCTCACACACCACAGTCCACAACTTACTCACAATACAATAAAAGGGAGACGTCACCCGTTGGGTTACAGAGGCCACGTACAACTTTTCAATTTACCACAATAAAACGTCTTCTGACACAACTCAATTACTCGACGGTCCCCCAACCATCCAACCAACCATCTTCCACATCCACCACACTCTTCCTATTCCCCATACCAAGTCATACCATACCATACCACACGTACATAAGTCTGGCAGTCGTGTCATTAGCGATGTCGTGGCCTGTCCATTTGTGTCAGTAACACAACACCCCCGACCCATACGTCAACTTTGAACCGGGAAACCGAATCTTGTAATACACTTCCCGTACAAACAGAATCGTTCCTCCTCTGTGGTGCTTTTTTCCTACCCCCTTTTTGGTTCTGCTTTTTCCACCTTATCACCTCATCCCACCCCCTATAACGACCCTGCCAACCCCCCACAGATCGATAGGTGTGTGTAGGGACGTCCCTGGGGTGGTCGGGGAATAAATTTCGTTCGACGTACAAAGAATTGCATCGGTGCATATGGGCGATGTTATCCTCGCGTATGATGCGCTTTTGCATTCGCATTCAATGCGAGGGTTGCACTCTTTCGAACAGCCTCCGTTGCGATTCGATTCCTTTTATGGGTTTTGAAGAATCGAATTATTTGAGTAATTTGATATTGCTATTGAGTTGCCGTATCGATAAGTCGCTTTTATTTTTGAAGGGTTAGTCGTTCTGTTGAATGTTGCGACAATATTGAGTTTTAGGTATAGGTATTATATTGTCATTTTAAAAGAAACTCAATTCCAGATATGAACAGATAGATAGATTAGGATAATAATTATGTTACTAATCATGTCTGAAGTCACAATGATTCGGAAATAACTTGGCCATTTATAGAAAGCTCAGCCAAGATGTGTTTGATGCACGTTTTTGTTATCGATTCTATTTCGAAAACCTAATCTAACCTGAAACTTACAATAGATTTTGTCATAGTTTCTTGAAAATGACTGACTTATTCCAGAATCATCATTGCTTTAAGAAATCACAATAACATACACCCACTTCTGGCCTTTTTGGTCGATGTTGAAAAAACATAATTTGTTAGTCCGCTGTCCACTGGTGAGTGGAACGGAACAGACTAGGGACACAACAATACGAAAAAAGGGGATAGCCATATAGGCATCCTCTTCTTTCATATATCAGTGGACAGTAGATTTTAAAATGAGAAAAACTTAGATTGTCTCTTAGATCTCACATTTGAATCTGAATTTAGTTGAAAATTTCTACAATAATTCAGTTTAAGGCATAAAAATGAACATTCAAGATCCCAGCATCATTCCAGACACACAAACAGACATACCACTTCAATTATACACAAAGAATATCCCCGACACAAAACAATTCCTAAAATTCCGGATCCGCACTCACACCTCAAACCATCCGCCGGTCATTTATTATTTTTATACCCGGGCCAGAATCCGCCGTCATCCCGCGGGGGTAACAATGAATTATTGCCGCAATTAATACACACAAAACGACGCCCTCTTAACCCCCCTTTTAGCCGCCCACTTTTGCGCCATCCGTCAACCCCCGGCCCGTCGCTAATGGCGGTGATTCGACAAATATAAATGGCGCCCGGTGACAAATGACCGAGGCCTACTGCCGAGACAGGGGGTGGTTCCGTGACGTGTCAGACTCGCTCCAAGTAGTGGGACGAGGCCGGGACTCTTCGCGGGGTTAAGTTTTCAATGAGGGCTTTGTAAGGCTGTGATTGTGCTGTCGCTATTCTTGTCGGTGAATTTTGAAGATTTTTACTTTTTGGTGATTTCAGTTGATTTGAATCGTCAGAGGATGATACTGATGGCAAAATAAATATACATTATACAAATATATCTTTTAACGAAAAACATACTTAGGGATTATTTTTGAGGAAAACATTGGAAAAGAAAAAATCTTTACCATAGATGTCGTAATACTTTCATGAGATAGTTATATAACTGACTTTTTTTAAGTATATTGATATCACATGTGATTAAAAAAGTATGTTTTTGTTGGTTTTTGTCATATAAAATAACCCTTGTGCATACCAAATACTTATTTTTGAAGTTCACATTAAAAAAAAATCATATTTTCAGTGAAAAAATATAAGATGACAAAAGGGAACATTAAAAAAATCAATAACATGAGACTGAATAGTTCAAAGAGCACAAGTGAGCTGTGTTTCTGTATAATATATAGAACAATTTTCTGTATTTAACTAAATTTCGATAAAAAGAGGTCACTTGTACCCTTTGTTTGAACACCTATCACAATTCGAGCTCAGCATCAAAAGGACACATTAAAAAGTATGCAAAAAAAAAAACATAATAACCCCAAAAATAATCACAATGGCATTATCCAACCCCTAAACACAACCGTACAATAGACAGTAGGGATTGATTGACGCATTCGAGTGGCGGTGACATCCTCCCGATAATATCCCGTTACAACTTCCCGTTCGGCGGGCGACACTGGGTCATCCCTCACAGAACAACACCCGACTCACCCCGACTCGAGGGGGACAGACAACACTCAGTCTTGCGAGGGAGGAGTTACCGCCCTATGGGGGGGCACTGTCACATCTTGGCCTCGCGTTGTCGGTTTCGGTTGCTCGATGAAATTGTACAAAATGTGGGCGTCGTCGGCGTGACCCGTGTCAAAACGCGTGTACATAAATCTAATATTGATTAGGACACGGCCCTCGACTTGACCTCCCCTTAAAGCGTAGAGATTTCCTCCGGGGACGTGTTTTGTCTGGCGTGCGCTTTTGTATGCGAATCTATGTATGGAGATATTGACTATTCTCAATGTTTGGCTTATCACTATTTTTATTGGGGGTCAGGGATGAAATTCATGTATGACAATATTTTTTTTATATTAAAAAATAGTAATTTTTGGTAGTCATATTAATACTACTTAATTTTGACCCATATAAAAATAAAGTCGTTAAGGAATAATATAGAATATTCTGAACTGTACAAATAATCACATAGGGTAGACCGACCCCAGTTGATCCTCGAGTCAGTTGAATTATTGGCCGCAACTATTTCGATTTAAGATTGTGTAAATGTCAGAACTCCTAACTGCTCATTAGTTACTCATTTCAAAAACATTTAACTTGTATGATTAGCTTCCCACTTTACTCAATTCATGTATAAATTATATACACTTTTACATTGAAATTTTTAAAATTTATAAATAAAATATATTATACTATAAATTAGATGAATCCTGATAATTTCCAGGACAATTCATATCCTCCCCGATTCATATAAATCGCGTATTCGACACGAGTGGGTGCTCACGTTTTCGTGTAGTGGGTGTCATCAACGAGATTGGTTGTACATTTGGCTCGTAATGTGTCCTTTACACGACACTCGACAGGCTTTTATTTCGTCCCTTTTAATCGATTTGTGTCCGACGCGTAAATCGAAAGGAATAAAGGAATCGTATCGATCTGATGACTAACAATAAGACGGTTTGCTGAAAAATTTATGCGCCATAAACGTGGGCATAATAAGAA
The DNA here is from genome assembly GCA_024721215.1 of Cheumatopsyche charites. Taxonomy (NCBI): domain Eukaryota; kingdom Metazoa; phylum Arthropoda; class Insecta; order Trichoptera; family Hydropsychidae; genus Cheumatopsyche; species Cheumatopsyche charites. The sequence continues at coordinate 642,957 of CM045577.1, read as the reverse complement.
TCCGACGCATTAATCATACACGTTCGTGACTCGGTATAAAATTATGTTATCTGTATGTAAATGTTTAATAAAAAAAAGGAGTCTTGAAAATATACAACGACGGCTGTTGTGAATTCGCGGAATTTTCATTACTCAAAATGTTATGAGTAATTGAATGTAATAACGCTTTGATGATTCTTTCAATATGCATTATATAATAAAAAAAGTTGATTTATTTTATATACTGCTACTGCAAGTCACATTTTGCCCTTGACTGTAAAAAGTTGACCCTGATTTTTTCTACAGTTGATTTTACCAAGTTTTTTCAAAATCGGTAACCCGAGGGTATACAAAGTGATTTATAATTCACGAGTCATCTATTAAATTTGATTCACAGTAAAAAAAAAAGTTGTGTAGAAATAAAAAGTCATCGAGCAAATGCAACTTTGAAAATTAGTCGACTGGTAGATTTAATTGGAAAGACTTTTTGACGTTTCTGAAAATAAATAGACGTTATTCCTCGACAGAAACGATTCGTACACTAAATAGCGATAACATGTCATAAGTAATAAGTTCTCAAGTTTGATAATGAATATCATAAGTCAACGTCAGGGGCGGTTATCACCCGACACTGCGCGAACTTCCCCTCTGCAATTTGACGTGTACACTAAACCACCAATTCGAAAACTTTTTCCCATTTTTTTCATATTTCGATAGTAATAACAATGGAAAATTAAGCATGAAATTAAGTTAAATTTAAATGTAGTATTTTTGTATTATTAATTTATTTATTGCACAATAGATATTAGTAAATGTGATACAATACGTGTTAAAAAATTTTAGAAACATATTTTTCTCCTTAAATTAATTGAGGGCAGATTTTTTTCAGTGTAGACAGAAAGTTAATATTCATATATGTAAGACATAACGAGAGAAGCCCACCATCCCGCCTTTTAACTGCACCCCAACTCTATGTCAGCTTGTTAGGTCGGCCTAGTTGGGTACCAGCAAAACTAGGCGAAACTACGGGCGCCACATTTACGTTAATAGGGAACTCTATATTTAATCATTATTAAAAACTATCGCGAAGGACACCTTTCCAGGGGGCATGCGGAATGCCAATGTATGTAAGACAAGAACGAATATTTAAAAATAATACTCTCTAATTCGCAGCTGTCAAAATTGATCTTCGAAGATAGTTCGCGAATGTATAGAAATTGTCAAAAAAAAAAACTAAATTGGGTAATTGGTCATAATATTACATTTCAACGGACAGATTTACAGAATTAGCCTATTAAAATATTAGACATCACTTGACCTAACATAACACAACCCTAAAAAATGAAAAAAATCTAACCTAGCCCAATTCAATCAATCAAATACTATACCAATGAATACAAAATCAAAATTAATCAATTACAAAATTCAAAAAAAAAAAAATAATAATCCAAAAAAAACATCATTCATCCAGTTGACAAATCCCGAATCCAGGGGCGGCTCGCCGAGGAGCAAGGGGATGAGAGCACACTCCATCGCTCCTAGTGACAGCAACTGACACGGAAAGTAACGTTCAACCACTTTTGACAGCGACCGGATTTATCATGCAACCGCCCCCTCACCGCCCCCCCCCCTGTCACAGGAGAGTCACGTGGGTCGGGTGGGGGGTGGCGGCCCCTCGGATACGCCCCTGTCGTGTCCCGTCAGTGGTGGACCGTGGCGAATCCCACGCGACCCGTGTCTACTTTTGCTTCGTCACCTTTCACTCGTCACGAGTTTCCCGGGAAAAGTTTTCCCGGGAAAATAGTCGGGGCGGATTCGGACCAAAGTAATTTATGTGCCTGGTTTGTTTTTGGGATAGTGAAAAATTGTCGATTTGGATTTTTAATGTTTGCGTTGAGATCATTTTTTTATGTTTCGAATCATGTGGGATTTTAATGAAAATTTATATGACTATTGAAAAGGCCAAGGGGTTCAAGTGACATATTTGCCGAAATTGAATTATGTACAAGAATCGCTTCTGTGCACGCTCATATATTTAGTGGTAAAAGGATATAAACGAACTTGTAGCGTGTACCGAGATATATTATCATATCACTCGACCTCCTCCTAATCTATATGACGATTGAAAATGCCAAGGGGCACAAGTGATATTTATGCCGAAATTGAGTTATGTACAGGAATCGCTTCTATGCACGTTCGTTTATTTGGTGGCAAAGGGATATAAACGAATTCAGAACATGTGCCGAGATATATCATCAAATCAATCGACCTCCTCCTAATGCATGTAGATATAATACATGGTCAACATTGAAGCGCTTTTCTCGAAATCATCGCAAAGTCACTTGTACCCCTTGGCCTTTTCAGTCATCATATAGGTACATTTTCAACTTTGAGCGCTCTTTTCTCAAAATGACTTGTACCCTTTGGTCTTTTCAGTCGCCAAATGTAAGTAAATAGATAAGCTACTAATTCTACCTAGCCTCCTTCCCAACTTGATATAAGTCTTACTATAAAAATATTTATCTAATAACCTAAGCAACGTTTCAGCTCATGCTTAATAGATATATCAGAATAATTGAAAAAAAAATCTGGTAATAATAACTACTATGATAATTATTTTAGTATGCGTCTGTCGCTCCGTCTGCCTGCCTGTCTGTCCGTCGCAACATTTTCAAATATAAATTCATTTAAAATTTATAAATCACATCAATCACTAAATTCTTAAATAAAAACAAAATAAAAAAATCTAACACAACGAAAAAAATAGGCAACGACACACGCGTCAATCTCGCTCGTCGTTCGACATAATTTGAATTTATCACCTAACCGCGAGGCGACACGACATCTTAATACCCTTCACACACAACAACAACACTCTCCCACTCTATGGTGGTGGCAACACACTTTTTCCACGTCGGGGTTGCGGCACATCTTTGTCCCCGGCAAAAAGGCCCCATATTTCAGACACATAAACACGTGCTGCGTTCTGCCCGAAGTGCGAGAGTATGGCAGGGTGGGTTGGCAGTCGGTGGGTGGAAAGGTGGCGCTCATTTCGACTTTCTACGTTATTTCACAGATGAAATATGCGGCAATTCCTCTGAATAATACATGGGCCATATTTCATTTCGCGCATACGCAAAATATTGCCCGGGCAGACTTTGCCAGAAATGTTTTAAAGCGACGGAATCGAGTGTCTCTGTGTGTTTTTTTTTGTGAATTTTGAATCATTTCATATTTATTAGTGAAATCATAAATTTTATTAGTCAATCTTTTTAGTTGTTGTAAAGTTTTTAAGATCAGAGATTTTTTTAAATTTTAAACACCTTTCTTCATTAAGTAAGGACTTTCATTAAATCGAGCTAGTGATAGGTCATTGTTGAAATTTAACTCACTACTTACATCTTATTTGATATAATTTTCATTATTTGTACCTTAATAATATTTCAATAAAATTATCTTAATAAATTAAGAAGGTATTATAGAGCCACCAGTATTGCATAATACATACAAACACACATAAGATTTTCTGTAAAATCGATCATAATTATTCACTGCAGTTCATAAATACCAACCAATTCCAAATCATCTCACATTTTCCCATTTCCATCCTGACAATACATAACATTCATAGACCTCCAACAATTCATTGAATCCTAATCGTAATTTGATTCACGAACCGCATTATTTCACCCGATAATCAATTCGCACCCCCCAATAACGCGAACCCCCCTATAACGCGCACAAAAATATACTGCCCTCAGAAACATATTTCCCCTTTCGGAATCCGAATGATGTATTACGGCACGTCATCGTCAATTATCCGGCATGTCGAAATATCCGTCGAGATTCCACTCGCAGAAGCATCTAGGGAATACAGCCAGTCCTTCAACTACGAACTGTCAAAACAGTACTGCAGTACATACGTCTGCAAATTTTTGACAGTTCACAGTCAGAGGACTGGCTGTAAGCATATTATATATATGTGTATATACGTCATTCCGATTCCGACCCCCTACAAAAATCAATCTGCGACATCCTCATTTGTTGCAGATGCACTAAAGACGCTGGCAGACAAATGCTTACAGTTGAACGCAAACATAAATCACACTTGCATTCACCTGTTCTCCTGTTAGATGCTCTCAGATTTATCTCTTTTCTCGTTCGAACGTTCGAAATGGGTGTAATTTATAAAAATAGCAATTTCGGTGCATTTCTAGTTGAGTAAGGTTAGATATTCTGTGACGTTACATTTTTTAAATTTGAGATAATAAGCTAGTTAAAGGTTTTTTAAATGATTGCATTAACCTGTTCTCCTAGTAAATGATTTCAGATTTTTCGATTAAGCGTTCGAAATAGATGTAATTTGTAAAAAAAATGTAATTGTTGGTGAATTTATATACGTCACATCTGACACATATTGTATTTATTGTGTTAGGTTAGGTTAGTGTTTATTTAAATGTTTACATTCACATGTACTCCTAGTAGATGATTTCAGATTTATCTTTTTTTTTATTGAGTGTTCGAAATAGATAGTAATTTGTAAAAAAAATGCAATATTGGTGCATTCAAATGACATTACAGCTGACACTGACACTGACTGTCTATAGCTGTATTTATATTGGGTAAGGTTAATTGTCAGCATTCATAAATTCTCTCGATAGATGCTTTCAGATTATCTATTCTATACAATATTTTGTAAGTTTCTTATTTCTTATTAGTAATTTATTCTGCCCATTTTACCTCGAAATACTCATCTAGAAAACAGAAATTTGAGCAATCACTGAAATTCTTACAACTGCTAAAAATCATGAACGTCCAAACTTAAAAATGCTTCTTGAAAGTAACGGAAAGATTTAACTCACTCCGCTCAACCAGAAATTTGACACTTTGCGCAATTAGCAAAACTCCAACTACGTCAAAAAAAATCTCACCAAAACCATGAATATGTTTAAAAAAAAACACTTCTCGAAAGGCAAAAAAAAGGCGGAAGATGGGAAAGGGAAAGAGAGAATATTTTTCAACGGGCGAGCCGATCCCGGATAATTTATCATCTTATCCGCACACTTAGCATTTCGCTTTTAGTATACGAGGGGAAGCGTTCGCGTTCCGAAACTACCCTTAATCTTTCATTTAAAATGATATATGTGTACCATTTCGTGCCGCCGCTGGGGCCACGAGAAATGACAAAGAAAGGCGATGTCAAAAAAGTTGTCATGTGTTATTTATCAAAAAAAAAAAGAAAGAACGAGAGGAAGAAGCGGAAAGAGAGAGAAATGTGTACAGTATTAATAACGAGAGGGAAAAAATCCTCGCGTGAAAAATCCCCTAAATAAATCATGGGTAGTGCGCCACTGGAAAACGCTAAAGTGTTGCTCGTAATTTATTTCTAATTAATATTTATTTTTTATTAAACGCTTTGCGATTTCGTGCTTTGGTGAATTTTTCATGCTTGTGCCCTTTAATTATGACAATGGTGTAAGTACCTTATTTTTCCGAGATATTTAGGCTCGAAATTTCAGTCGTTGTTTACTCATGACGATATTAGTTGATTTTTTTTGCCTGTATATTTTTTATTACAAATTCAATCAAATCGTCTATTAAGAGAAAAAATTCTCGAGTAAGTAAATTAAGATTGAATGAACAGACCTTAATTTCAATTAGAAGGAAAGTTGAAAACTTTTGACATTGCACTAAAATGATTCATTCAATTCTGCAAGATTCTTGTAATTCAAAATATTTAATGATAGGTTACAATATTACAAAAAAATAAATAAATCTGAAAATTCATACACGAGAGACACATTGACAAATATTAAATAAAATAAAAAAACTAATAACATTTTTTTTTAATTTGTGAACTTACACCATTGTCAAATTAAATAGAAAATTTTATGTTAATATTTCAGTGATTAATGTAGCACGAAGAATTTATTTTTCGCAATCTAAAATCTAGTTTTTTTTCCCCCGCCAAATTAATCAATTTTCCCCGAAATCAAATTCGCGTTAAAAATTATAATCTCATAAGAATCGATTTTCTAAAATTTATTATTTAAATCGCCTCGAGATTAAATATATCTTCGAGATCGCATTTTATTCGGTTATGGCGAATTATAATCTCGTTTCGGCCAAAACGTACTCGACCGAATAAATCTCATAAATTAACCGTTACGATTTCACGGGTTGCACTCGTTCATATTTCACGTGCATGCTGTAAATTTTCACGATTTCGTTCTGCACATTTTTTTTATATAAATGTATGCGTATTTTTTTGGATGTTCCTGTACTTGTTTTCGGCATTTCTTATGTCGCATGTAAATTCCGACTTTAATCGTATTACTGGTGCAATGCGAGAAAAAAAGCACATTATGGAAAGAGATGAAAGAAAATTTTATAATGTGGATATATGCAGACGATATGACTGCAAATATTGGGTTATTTGCAGGCGTTGCGACTTTGAATACTAGGATATTTGAAGTTGCATTGAAACAATTAATACTGCTAATTAATAATTTCGATGAAATTTTATAGTGAAAGTGCAAAAAAATATAATGCACTACCTACACGTATCATTTATTGTCACTATTGATCGAAACGTTTGTTTTTGAATATTCAAATGTCATCAACATCTCACAAGTCATTTTCATACGACAAGTCATCATTCGTTCTTTAACGGTTTTGAAACTGTTATCGTTATTCAACTTCCGCGTCCATTAATCAAGAATATTTAACGGCAAGTAGGTGCTTAACGATTTTGAAATTGTCTTGTTTGCGAAAGGAGAATATGAATTGTTTCGTGAGAAACTATTTTGTACACTCATTGTTCTGCAGCAATGAAAACGCGAACGTGTTTTCGATTAATTTATATGGCGGATGCTTTGTGTAGATTTTTCTAAAAAAAAAATTATAACAATAATAGAAAGTGCAAGAAAATTATGCATGTTTTACTATGAATTATGCGTGAGAACTTTGATTCAAATTAATCGAATGTTTCTAAATGCATTTTTATTATAATGTGAAACTAAACTATCGTATTAATAAATCAAAACTCTTTTTGGTTATAAAAAAATATTCTATCTCTAATTTTAGGGCCATCACATAGAAAAGCTCATCCATGCCGTTTAATCAAAACGAGTGCTTCCGAACAAAACTTTTCTTGTCCCATACGAAACAAAAACGATTTTGTCACATACGAGTCAGAAATTTTCCCAACTTTGGACGCTGACAAACGCTGCAGACCAAAAATTTTTCATAGGCATAAAAATATACATGTCATTTTAGCTTTTTGAGGGATGATTAATAACTTCACATATCCTACTATGGCACATTAGAGCGACTTCATATTATGTTCAAATGAATGAAAATGAGTTATTTTGTTCTTGCCAATATAAAAATCTAATAGATAATATTTCAATTAATTCAACTAGTAACAATTTGTTAGAATTTCTATCTAATTATATGAACAACATTTGAATTTGATAGTCCTATTCAATCAGTATTTAGTGAAATGCTGTAAGTATTCAGATAAATATAGTCAGCCCTTATATTTAAGGCCAGTCTTTTCACCTCTGGTTTGAGAATAAAACGAATTTAAACTACACGCACTCCTTCCAAACTATGAGCTGTCAAAATAGCACCCAAAAGAGACAGATATACTACAGTTTGTACAACAATACAAAATTCAATCTCTTTTCCAGATTTTGACAGCTCATAGCTGAAAGAACCGCGTGCAGTTTGAATTCGTTTTATTTTCAAACCAGAAGTTAAAAGACCGGCCCGTAGCTAGCAAATATTGATCAAAATTTGAAATCTAACTTTGACTAACTACCTAATTGATAAAAAAAAAATCAAAAATCTAAAGATTCCCTTTATAATTTGATATATGTATCTATACCGATAATTATGTATATATAATATTTTTTTAACCATTTAGAAAAATAATATTCAAAGAATATCGATTAAAATACAGTCCACTGAACCTATGAAAATAAACATGCCAATTTTTACATCTCAAATCAAACTTGGTATGTATAGACTACTTTAACTGACAAAAACACACCTAAACGTACCCATACACACACTAGATTTATTCTGTACGAAATTACGAACGTGTATGTGGCGAAACATCCAGGCCATAATAGACCTGTCCGTTTCGTATGAAACGATAATAAATGAGGGTACACGCGATGTGTATCGGATTATTCGTTATTTGTTACCCGGGGGGACCCGGTGTCAAAGCGAACGTCAAGGTGACAGCCCTGTCAACAATTAGTTTCACAAAGTGTGTGTGTGTTCGCCGAATTTATCGTGGATATTAATAACGAGACGTGTATAGAAAACGTGAGATCAGATTGTATGGGAAAAAGGATGTAAACGATATGGGCTCTTTGACTTTTGGTGTAGTCATTTTTTTCGTCGACTCGATTCGTGTGCAAATTTTAGGTTATGTGCACTCATATGAGTGTAAATATTGGGTTAGGTTAATTCCGGTATAGATGGCCATACGGGAGACGATGATCGGTGGTCATTTTTTTCCGAAAATTGACAATAATTAATATTTTTTGAACTCAAGATGTATGTCTGGTGATCGCAGGATATCTAATAATGACGAAAAAATAATATTTTTTGCCGATTTTCAGATAAAAAAATTACCGCTGACCATTTTCTTCCATATGGCCATCTGTACAGGAATTACCCTATATGAATTTTGTGTGCACTAGATATGAAATAGTTAACAAAAATAATGTTTTTTTGTAACATTCTGACATATATATGTATTGTCAAAAGAATAATAATAATATTGTTAAACCGAATACAGATTTCATTAAGGTACACTTAACTAAAAAAAATTTTTTGAATTAATAATCGATTTTCATTCCACTAAAACTCAACAGGCTTAAACTCATTTTTAACCGATAAAAATCAGAACAAACGACCAAATCACCACCAAATTTTTCACATAAAAAAATGGCGACCTTTTAAAAAAGCCAATTAATAAAATAAACACATAAAAGGCGAACCGAATCGAGGCGTGAACCGGGTCCCGCAAAAAAACGTGGCGAAACGAAAATTCCGACACGCACACACAATGCATAGATAAATTGCACGCAGACTGTACTATATATCATTATATGACGACTGACAAAGCCAAGGGGTAATAGTAACATTTTGCCAAAATCGATTTACGTACAAGAAACGCTCATATATTCGGTGCAAAAGGATATAAACGAATTTGAAATGTGTGCCGAGATATATCATCAAATCACTCGACCTCCTCCTAATAAATGTAAGCACTTGAGCGTGCTTTTTTCAAAATCACTTGTACCCTTTGGCCTTTTCAGTCGTGATATGCACCGGCGAAAAATATTCGGGAGCCCATTAATTTTGAAAATGACTAGGCGAAAAAAAATATTGCATTGTGCATAGGTACAAATAGTAGTGCTACGCTGACACACGTACGATCGTCGGATGCGATCTGACACCGTGAAAGAGCACATTGTGTTCAATTGGGGAGATTTGGTTCATTTCGTATTTTTTTGTATCATTTGAATTTTTTTTTTATCAAAATTTATTTTTTATTGATCAAATTTTATATTTTTTGAACGTAATTTATACTAGTCGATCAGAATATGTGAGTCAGAGTGAAAATATAAATTATCAGAAATTAAAATGAATAGTCAAAATATGCAATATATAGACAGAATTTATAGAGACTGGTTATAATTCAGAAATATTGATGTCAATATAATATGATTTGATCAAAATTGATTTTTACTAATACTCACAGTAATACTCCGCAGAACGCGATTTCCATTTTAGCTGAAATATATTAATTACAAAAATTATGTTTTATTTCATGTATGTATTAACAAATATAATAATTTAAATGAAAAAATGCTCGCTTATTATTACCTACTTTTATTTACTAAAATCACACATCGCCGGTAACAAAACGCGCCGATATAAATTCGACAGACGAATTGATCGTTCGATTGATAACATAAAAATAAACAACGTTTCAAATTAATTACAAAATAAAACATTTTATGTAAAAAATCAATATCACTTTATGAATGTAATTATAATTTTAATTGATTGATAAGATAAGAAAACTGTCTATCGCATGAAAACAACGGAAACGTATTGTGTTCGTTCGAATTATTTTCGATGTTATTATTTCTATTATAAAAATTAATTAATTAAAAGATAAGCAACCGGATATTTCTCATAACAAAATATAAAATAAACTAAACGTATATTTGACCGAATTCCCTCTAAAATAACATAACTCACTTTGAAATTCTAAACAGTGGTTGAATAAGAAACCATACAAAACCTATATCCCATCATTCTCTTCAAACGAAATAATGTCGACATAAAATATATCACATAATACCTAAGTATACTCTCATATGAACAAATAGAAATCACACAAGTACAGTGCACCCTCGATAATCAGTATTATTTAACTACTAACAACAAATTGTTAGAAAATAAGAATGTTAAAAACGTGTCGAATAATTCATGAAAAATATATGACGACTGAAAATGCCAAGGGGTACAAGTAACTGTGCGGTGATTGCGAGAAAAGTGTGCTCTGAGTTGATCATGTTTTAGAAAGATGTCGAGTGATTTGATGATATTAAGGCACACGTTCCAAATTCGTTTATATCCTTTTGCCACCAAATAAATGAGCGTGCATAGAAGCGATTCCTGTGCATAACTCAATTTCGGCAAAAATGTCACTTGTACCCCTTATCCTTTTCAGTCGTCATATAGAATAAAGTTGAATGAAATGCACATATAAGTACAATTATCTTTAAGAGTATTCAGAAATAATTAATTCGAAACTGTTATGGAATATTTTTTTTTTTTGAAAATATGACACTTGCACTTTTAAAGTGAAACTACATTATTTGACAACTCGATTTCACAAAGGGCACAAGTGACTTTTTTAATCGATATTGAGTTAAGTACAAAAAATGGTTCTATATATGATACAGAACAATTTTCTGTACTTAACTTAATTTCGATAAAAAAGGTCATTAGTGTCCTTCATGAAATTCATTCGTCATTGATAGGAATTTTACTTAAAAAAAAATTTTTTTTTGTTAATACATACATTGGTTTTCTAATATAAGTCCGAAAAATCGATAGTACACTACACACACGATATAAGCGAAATGTTTGGTGTACGCCCAGCGGCCATCACCTGCCGATTATAATCTCCGCCTAACAAATGGCCTCGGTGATTTATCTACAACATCTACAAAATTCGTCCACAACACCCCAAAAGTGAATAAGGAACTGCTATGGGGATCGTATGTACGGCCATTGTGCAACTAGACTCGAGCTGCTTTGTCAGAACGCGACCGCCAAGGGGGAGGCTCGAGTGCGGACTTTTCAAAGTTCGCATTTGTGTTTGCTCAAGTTCTTTATCTAGTGAATGTATCATTTGTAGGTCGATCTGATTATAGCTTTTCTGGGGATTGGGGTTGTTTCGGTTCATTGTGTTTGAGATTTGGGATTCGGATGTCATACGTGCGGTTTTTCCTGTTGACGTTTTTTAAGGGAATTTTTTTATTGCTGATATGTTTTCTGGATAGTTTTTGTCGGATGTTTGATTCAAGAAAGCTTAAATTGATGCATTACATTTTTTTAATAAATATTATAGAATCTTCAGCTTTTCAGATTCGCATGAAATCAAATTGTAATTGTGCCATTTTTCTATATTATACATGTGAGATAGGTTTCTATCTTTTTGATTTTTAATCAAATAAATTAAATAAAATTATCAGTAGCAGCTGAGATTCAGTAGGAAAAAAATCTAGGTTCTTCTTTCATTTAAATCTGATTTAAACTTACTTCATCTTCTAGCTAGTTTGAGTCTTTTATGCATAAAAACATATTAACAAATTATGTTTTTTTTATACAAATGAAATTATTTACATAAGAAATGAGCATTCTATTGTAAACAATATACTAATCTGTGAATCAACAAGTTAAATGGCAATTTTGATAATTTTCATCAAAGAAACATCACAAAACAATATTTTGACCTTTCGAATCCATCTTAAAAATATACAATATCAATTTATGACACCCATTCACGAAAAAAATAACAAGAAAAACATAAATTTCAAAGTATTAAAAAATAAATCAGCATTTTTTTTTGAAGCACAATGAAAAATCAACTGTGAAATTCGCACAGAATCAATCGCGGTGCTTTACTGTCATACGGTTGACGTACGACTTTGGCACAAAGCAACCGGTACGAAAAAAGCGACATGATAATTTATTGGACACACACGATCCACAATAAAACCCCCCCTGTACGCGCAGGGGTGGAAAACCATTTATCGACGATGAATAGAACAACTGTCCGTCCTTTTTGACCGCCGCTGACTTTGTCCCGGGAAATCCCGGAATTGCGTCAAAATACGTTCAAGAGAATTGTCTATTTACAGATCGTCTTTTTTTTTCGAATTGAAAAGACGGTAATAATTTTTGTTGTGTACTTTTGGTGGATTTTGACATTTCGCAGAATTGTAAGGTGACGTATTTAAAAAATCTGTACATTTCGGTTAAATGTACGTATTTTTAAATGTTTTCTTTTTTAGAATACAAGTATGTACTCCGGTATTGTATAACAAGTTTGTGCTGCACACATTTGTACATTGTTTTCTTATGCTGAGACAACTGAAAGCTCGCAACATTCTCGGCACATAGCTTTGCCGCAAAGTCAACAAGTATGTCCGACACGTTCAGACAGTGATAAATAGAATCTACCGCCATTTATTCGAAAGCAAAGTTTGAGAAACGCTACAGTGTAAGATTAGGGATCTATCTCAGTACTGGAAATTTCAATAAACCGGCAATTTTGTATCAAAAATCAATTTGTTTCCGAAAGAAAACAATGTTTTGGAATGGAAAAACCGGTTTTATTATATCAATAGAAAAATATGTTTCCGATTGAAAAATTCAATGTTTTTGTATGAACCGTTGATTCTGTTATTCCGGTGTTCGATAATACCGAAATTCCGGTTGTTTCGAAGGAGACAGTGTGTCCCCTGTAAGCAACGAAAGTATCCGACTTTTTTGCGCTTGCATTCTCGCGTGTCGCAAAAGACGAATCCGATTAACCTTTTAGGGCCACAGCCGCAATTAGGGGACAAAATATTTTTGCTCTCCTCAGCTCGTGGCAGGCATACGAAATCGAGAATGCCTCGAATTTCTTATGCTTACATTCGTTTAATTGGTGGCACACCTTTCGAGAAGAGTCACATTGAACAATCATAAAAATCGGACAACCCTTTCTGCGAATGAACCATTTTTTTTAAAAAAGAACCTTAAATATTGAGAAAAACATCAAACAAGTATTAAAACTATAAATCCGGATAGAGTTTTCTATAAACGAACTTCTGAAATGATAAAATAAAACGTTTCCATGGAATTCGCAAGAAAAATTGAAGAATAATTATAAAAACCGGACAACATATACATCGAACACCATACGTAATTTATCGAATATGGAAATTGGCTCTGAAAAGACAAATAATCGCATTGAACAATCGTAAAAATCACACAATCGGACAACATATTCAAAGATAAGATTTTTAGTATAATACAGTGAATGTTTGTGCTTGTACTTATTTAATCAGTAGCACACTTTTTTATGAAATACATTGACCAATCATAGAAACCGGACAATATATGTATTTCAGCTATTCAAATCGATTCAGAAGAAAAAATACCAAGAGCCACATCTAACAATCGCAAAAATGATACAACCGGACAACGTATTCAAATTTTAGAATAATTTAGCGAATATTTATACTTTCATCTAGAACATTTTTTGTGAAATACATCAAACTATCATAAAAACCGGACAATACATTCCAAACTCAAATGACTCATCAAATCGATTCAGCGGATCGAACACAAACACTCCAAGAGAACCTACATCGAACAATCGCGAAAATGATACAACCGGACAACGTATTCCCGAAAGTACGTATGACTCGGCGATTCCGAAAAGTCACAATCGCTCCCCGGTCATATTTCATTCGTCTCGGTTTATTTTTAACGTCAATTTTGGCACAATGGCTCCGTTTGATATATTGGCCGTACCTGGGGCCGCCGTTGAATTGTGCATGAGGCGCAGAAACCAAACAATCAGTATCTGCTCTCTCCACGTGTCACAGCCGCGTGATTTATGAGCTACGTGTGGAGCAACCGACCCCACACTCCCCACACTCTCGCAATTATCCGACGCCCGGCCGCAATGTGTTAACTCCGAGTTAGTGTTGTCATAAACGCTATTTAGGGATTTCTATATGAGAATGTCTGATTTGATGAATGTAAAAATATCTGATATAATCCGATCAGATACACTCAACTCTCCTTTTACACGGTTTGAAAAAATGAAAAAAATATTTTTTTACACGATTTATTTGGTTTAACACGGGTTGTTTGAACTATATAATGAATATCGCGCAATAAAAAATGTCTTTTCTTACACGGTTTTTTTTACACAAAAAATGAGAGTTGGGTGTACCTATTTGCTTCTTTGCTCGAGACTCTTTGGACTTTATGTTGATTTCAAAATGTTGTCTAGTGTTTTTTTGTAGTTAATCCCGTTGCGTGTGTAGATCGTGCTTAATATTTGATGTGGCTAGGATACGAAAAGGCCTCTCTAAAAAATGTCAAACAATAGAAATCTCGATATTTGTTAAATTTCAAATGAAAATTATAGAATTTAATGATGCAGAAACCTTCCCAATTAAGCATACAATAACTATGAAAAATTTTACTGCCAAAATATCAGACAGAAAAGCATAAAAAAAATCACAGACACTAAGTATCAATGTTATTTTTACTTGAGCAGAATTAGCTACTCTAATTAAGTCATTTCTTGGTAAATAATTATGGCAAAGTACAAATTTAGTTATGTCAATACTATTATTATTGAAAATGTTTCAAAATATTTAAAATTTAATAATCAAATCAAACAGAACATCGATAAATTCATAATTCAATATGCGCTCCGAATACATTTTTCATGAAAATGACTAAACATTAAACATTTGAACAACCCAAATATTTCCACATTGTTTGATCATATCTTTGCTTATTCGATACTTCCAAGAATTAAACCGCAAACAGACATCCACTCCATATTTTCACATGAAAAATTTCAGGCAGAAATTCACAGTAATCATGCATAAGTCATGTATTGACTCGAGTGAAGCAAACATTCGCTTTTCCGCTCAAAGAAACGACAACACATATTGTCGTAACTACTAAACACGCGAACAATCTAGCCGTTAAGGGGTTTAAGCAATGTAAATACATAAAATTATATTACCCGTCGGTTGACATCGTAATTTGATGGATGATAAATCGGTGTTTACTTTCGAGATTACCCACCGCCCACTCCCCCTTATTAAGTAATCACGTTATACGAAACGATCGATAGGATCGATACCTTTTTATGGAACCGAGGCTTATATGGAAGCGTTTCCTCCGATGGGATGCCGTAAGTGATCGGAGATAAGGAAAGTGCTGCAATGAAAATAAAAATTGTACAGTAAATTGTAATTAATTTGAGGAGAAAGAAAGCAAATAATAATCGGAAGCGTTTCAAGCGTGTCGAAAGTTTGAAGGAGGAGTAGAGGATTAGTGTGAGGAGTAAGAGGGAGGAGTAGGAGTGCGTCACTCGATGATGGATGTAGTCTAGGAGGTGAAATAACTTTGGAATGGGAGTCGATGAAAAATCGTGGAATGGGATTTAGGGTGGTTCTGAATCGAAGAGGTGAAGGACATCAAGCTGCAGTGATGAATTTGAAAAAAAAGGTTTATTTATTGAAAATTGAATGCAAAACTAAAAAAAAAAGTATATCTATCGTAAAAATATTCATATTTTATAATGGGAAAATTACGGAAAATAGTAAATATTTTTCGACAGAAGAAGTGCTGCAGCCCAGCAGCACTTTAGGTTATAGTTTGCGTATTGCGACATAATAATAGGAACAAAGAGGACCCCAAGCAACAAACTCAATCGTTCCGATTGTTGCTTCATGCCACGTGATTCTTGCTACTTGTCACAGTACGCAAAACCTAGCTTTAAATCCCACTGTTAACTCATTAGTGGAACGGAACTGACTAGAGATAGAGATATCCATACTAATACTAATACATATATCCATTAATATACATACTAATACATATCTACGAATGAGAGAGATATCCATATAAGCATCCCCTTCTTATAAGTGTATCCATGGTCCATTCCATACCGTTCGCACGTGGACAATGTACTGAAAACTTGCACAAAATAGTCTCAATATCGATTTTTGAGTTGTCCGAAATCAGAAAAGATAGTATAAGACATTGAATTTGAATGGAAGCTGGGTGAGAGTCGAATGGGAGTCGAATCGGAGTGGGATGGGAGTGGAGGCATTCTGAGTGATGAATGGGCGGCCGACAGCAGCCGTCCATCCATCATACGAGAGAACCTATTACGTTCGCCATGTGAAAAATGCCGACTCGAGAACATCGAGCACAATGTGCCCGAACATCCGTTTGCCACAACTGGCAACACTCTTGCTGATCAGAGAAACTCTAGAGGAAATCTCAGAGTTTATGTTTTACTGATAAGTGTTTAAGGGCCGGTTTTATCACCGCTGGTTTGAGAATAAAACGAATTTAAATTACTCCAACTACGAGCTGTCTAAACAGTCGCTGAAAGATACAGACATACAACAATACTTGTATCCATCTATTTTCTTCAGATTTTGATAGATCATACTTGGAGGGATCGTGTGTAATTCAAATTCGTTTTATTTTCAAACCAGAGGTGATAATATCGTCCCTAAATCTATCTATATGGTTAAAGTTGGTGTCGTTAGTGTGTTTATGCTTATAGATTTGTGCGGCATCTATCGGTAGCCGGAGCTTCATTCTATATATCTCACCTGGTGTGAGTTATTTGGAGATATTATCGAGTTCTGTCAACTTCATTCTTATGCCATTTATTGCTAATATAAGATTAGTGTAGGAACTAACCACTCCTAACAAAAAAGAACCAATGATTCTTATATTTACATATCGACCACTTAATTTTTCACGTTTTTCTTATTTACAAACTACAAATTAATATGAACACATGCTGAAATATCAATAGATTCGATATTGATCAATCATGAATGATGAATACTCAAAAGAAAGTAAAAGCATAATTAGAATTTCAAGGCTACCAATTGATTCAAGTTCGCCAATTCGACTCAACAATCATTCTAAGAAATAAGCACATTATATGCGCGTTGAATCATCGCCAAATTCTTGCCAATTAACAAACAAAACCCATCAATCAATAACTCATCAAGTGCTGCTTTAAAATGCAACGAATTCAAACGCTATTCTGGCACATCACTATTATAATTCACTAATAACGGTAGCCGTCACTATCTTTTCGAGTACACGTGTTGTTTGAAGTGTTTTCGAAAAGCTAGATTATAAAATATAATCGATTATGTCGAAAATCGGTAAACAGCCCTAGGGCCAAACACTCAATCATCCGATGCTATCGTGAATTTCAAAAATGTATAATTTTGGAACGAATCTCCCTAAATTTTAAGCAAATAAGACTATTTATCATCCACCATTAGTCTGTCAGTTTTATCGACAGGAAAATTTTACGATAATGAGATTAAAATCAACGAAATTAGTGCTAATAGATTTGGTAATAAAATTTCAGTATAACAAACCTCGTTAGAATGAGATAAAATAGTTAAGCAATCTTAAGTTTCAAAACAATTTAAGGTTAGTTGAGACTATATGCAGATACTGTATCAGCAGATAATTGGATATATGCACATATTGCATCTGTGCATAATTAGTTATAGCACACACTATATCTGTGGATATCTGAAAGTTTGAAGGAAAATATAGCATGAGTATAAAAATATACAAACATATAAATATATTTGTAACGTGAAGGGGTTAAAACGTTCTTAGTTTACATAGTCTGCGTTATAGGGATTTATAGTTTGTTGCTTATCGTGGACACGATAATCGCCAATCGATCAAACTCGAGTGTTGTTTGTAATGTTTATGTCGCATATGCGAGTATGTGTAAGAATTTAAGCTATTTCCAAACGATAAGGGCTATTTGTTCAATTTCACAGCGTAGTAGAATAGATCGATGAAAAAAAACTTCTGTATAAATTATAAAATTGTGACAATTCACAATTCATACGCGGAGATAATTAGTTGAACTAACTTAAAACAAAAAATGAGGTTCTGAGACGTCATAAAAGAAAGAAAGATGGTTTCGCCTTTATTCAACTTGTCTTAAAAAATACCAAAAAAAATAGATTTTTTTCAACACAAAGCAACCGACAATCAAAAATAATTTTATATCACAAATGATTTAACACCCACCGCTTCGATTCACAGGAATATTTTCATCTTTTATCCCCCGCCATATAAAGCGAGAACAACTCGGCTAATTGTATCTTAAATTAAGCGGCATCTCATTGATGCAATGAGCCATTTACCATTTACCATTTACCATTCACCATTTTGTGCGTTCGGTAGTTTACGGTCGCTTGATTGATGGCCGCCGACCGATGGTTTACGACCGCCTATTAAAACGCTGAAACGGTCGGATCTTAACGAATTAATTGCACGCCACTCACTGTTTGTACGCTGGAATAGCGATTGTTCGATTTTATCGAAGGATTAGTTAGTTAGTTAGTCTAGAAATGTTTGGTTGTGTTGGATCCGATCGATGGAATATGTGGGGTTTGAGTAAGAAATGTTTGATTTTTGGGTGATTAGTTGAAGATTGGTTGAGTTAAGTTAAGGATAGGCTAAGTCGAGGATAGGTTAAGATATGAATATGTTATCTTAAGGATAGTTAAGTTGAGTTAAATTCAGTTGTGGACAGTTAAGTTAAAGCTGGGTTTAGTTAAGGATAGTTTAAGTTAAAGTTTAAATGAGTGATAGGCTAATTGTGAGATTAGAATTATAAAGAGGAAAATTGTTGTAGATGAGTTGGATAGAAAATATGTAAAGTTAAAGATAAGTTAAGGAAAAATTGGAATAAACTTATATTGATTCAATATTTGAGTGGTGTCGAATAATATTCATGACAAAATATAGAAAATTTTAGGAAAAATATTTAAAATAGCTAATGTTTGGTTATTTAGATCATTGTCTATTTTTTCATAATATTAAATAGGAATATTAAAACAATTGAGTCATTAACTAAATTAGATTGAAAACAAAGACTATTTTCATCTGTATCGATAACGTATTTAAAAATTTTCATACAAAACCCATTTACCTACTAAATTGAAGTGTGCATAACTGTAAATACATCCATACCCAAAAAAATGATTTATTTAAGATATTATACGTATTTTTAAATCTTCAATAATACATAAATTACTTCGACATACAAAAAGCGACTTTTAGAAATTCATATAAATCTCATCTACTCCACAATTATCCATCAAGTCGACAATTTAGCTCAACACGAACTTGATAAACGTCCTATAAAATTATCAACCGAATCTACCGAACTTTCAACGACTCGAACCGAACCGAAATTTATGCATTTTCCACCAACAAAAACACCACATGACTGGAAAGGCCAAGGGGTACAAGTTACATTTTAGCCAAAATTGAGTTATGTACAGGAACCGCTTCGGTGTACGCTCATATATTTGGTGGAAAAAGGATATAAATGAACTTGGAACATGCACCGAGATATATCATCAAATCACTCGACCTCCTTCTAATACGTACTTAACTTAAAACGCGCTTTTCTCGAAATTTATTGTACCCCTTGGCCTTTTCTATAGTCACATAGACTCGAATCAATTCAATACATTTTAAATACACTTCTGAATTAAAAAGCGCCACATTAGAAAACGCGAGATTAATGTGTGCCCAAATTTAATTTATCGGCCGACGATAAAATCGCGCACGTAACATTCCAACAACCGAAATAATTGTAAATCATTCGAAATTTATGCGCGTCGATACTGTTTTATCAAAAACGAAACTCGACTTGTAAATATTTTTTTCGTCGAAACGATAAAAAAAAACCTGTGCAAAAATGGCTGCCAGTATTACGTGATTTGTGTGTCGGTGCCTTTACAATTTCGACAAAGACAACGACATACATCACTGCCTTGGGGGAAAACTGGTTCAGCTGTCTGTCATGACTTTTTCGATTAAGAATATGAGTTGTTTTTTTTTTAGGTTATTTTACATATTGTTGATTTATGTTGAGAGTCTATTAGGAGCAAATTCGTTTTTGAGTCGAAATTCTAAATAATTATTTTTAAGAAAATTTGATAATTCTTAATTTGATATATAAAATTAGATGATTGTCAGTGAAGTGATTTATATATGATGACTGAAAAGGCCAAGGGGTACAAATGATTTCGAAAAGAGTGCGCTCAAAGTTGACCATGTACCTACATTTATGTATAAGGAGGAGATTGAGTGATTTTATGATATATTTCAGTACACATTCGAGTTTGTTTATATCATATAAATATATGTGCGTACATAAAAGCGATTTTTATACATAACTCAATTTCAACAAAAATGTTACTTTTGTCTCTTGGCCTATTCAGTCTTCATATAATATATTATCATATGCTACTCCATATTCTATGTCATATTCCAATACTATTTCATTTCATTTCAATTACTATTTTCAAGTTTCCACCGAAACTCTTTCTAACTACAGTTCTTTTGATAATCTTCCAACTCATTAAAATTAATATTATTAAATACCTACCGAAACTACCGATCTTCCAATAACATTTCAACTCAAAATCTTCCAAAACTCCTCCGATCATTTGGACGACATTTCACTAGATTATAAATGCTCCAAGTGTGCTCTCACCATTAGAGTGCTCCGAGCATAAAATATGTATCAGTCATGCGAAAATCGCTTCCGTTTTCTGACTAGCAGATAAGGCATTATTATTAAGGCGAATGATTAATTAAGTCCGCCTGTCGACTGTTGTCGGCCAATGCTCAAACTGTGCCGATCCAGATGATTAATCGCTCCAATATGGCTACCTACTCTTATACATTCATTATGATTATATCTAATATTATAGATTGTACGAAGACTGTATAATATTGCATGTCTGTGCTAACGATTAGATAAGTGGAAAGATCGGGTTGAAATTTTACTAAGGATCGATACATTTTTATTTTTTCATATTGCGCAGTTTTTGTATCATATTGTACATAACAACTAACATAGAGGAAAAGCGACAAATATGGATCAATTTAATATGAACTTTATATTATCAAATTTTGCATAAAATGTATTAATTTAATGCTTAAACCAATTACTAATATATGAATCATTCAGAGGTTAAAATCTTCAATTTAAAAAAAAAAATATGTCAAAGCTCTTAGTAAAATTTTTATGATTTTCCATGTGTGAAATATCTTTCTTAAATATCATTAAATGACCAAATTTGTTCGATCATCGGATAATAAATCATTTAAATTCATTATGTACTCTAATTTGAACTGATTACATCCATAAGTTTATTAAAAACAATTTTTAATGTTTATAAAGTCTGATAAATGGAATAATTCAGGGAATTAAAAGAATTTCGAGAAACGCATTAAACATATTTGATAGTTTTTCTCGACATCTTGATTTATGGGTCTAAGTAATTTATAATCAGATACTCTTAGTTTATAACTATACAATCGATCGTATTATATACGAAATTCATTTATAAAAAAAAATCTACAATGAATGAGGTATTCTTAATTGATACGGAAACTATTGAAACGTTGAATGATTTGATTTTGAGCTCGCACAAGATGATAAGATTATATCTAAATTGATTGATTGTGTTCTAGATGAATAAATGGGGAGATTCTTTTACAATATAATATTGAGGTACTTGAAAATATTGCGATATGCATATGAGATTATATTTTTGGGAATCGTGTCTCAATTTGAATACAATGAAGTAATCAATTTGATGTTAACAAAGATATTATTATTCAAATTTGCTTTATTGTTGTTATTTTTTTTTTATATTTCAATTGAAAATGTAATACAGTCATTAATTTTGTTAAACCGCTTTGTCTATTTTATCATCAGTTTACATTTCATATTCAATTTCATAAATCTGTATATTCACCCCATTTATTTTTATTTGTACAAAAATATACCACACACGTTCAAAACCCATAAACTAACAAATCCCTACAACCATAAATTTCAAAAATAAGCACCAACAAGCAAAATATTAAAATCTGCAGACACCACACGAAGAAGCTTCACATAATCCCACTTCCTGACAAACCCTAATCCCACACAATCAATTTTTTCTTATCTACATATTTGTACATTTCCTTAATTTCAACAAAAATATTATTATACTTCATAAATATTGAAAAAAACTGAAAATTTTCAACATTTGTATTATTAAAAAATAATTAAAAAAAAAACACAAAATTTTAATGAATCGTGCTTTACAGCTATTTATTCTCGCGGTATAAATTGATTTGAGAATAATCGTATACGATTCATATCAAATCGAACATGAAAATAATATCGAAAATATATTTATATGAATACTATATAATGAATTCATCGAAAATATCGATTCAAAATGCGGTTTTTTGAGAAATTCTTGTTTGGACCGCGGGCCCTCGGTTTGTCGCCACTGCAATGATGGTATCGTATGCTCGTACCCTCTCATGACACATGATTGATCGCTCCATATGAAATAATTTCGCAGAAGTCGTAAACAAACGCGAATTAACGGCCCCAGATAAACCGACGTATGACTGATTGCCTACGGAAAAGCTACCGTTGCGATAACAACGGCCTAAAAAAATCAACGACTATTTTTTTTGCCGCCATTTTTTGTTTTATTGAGTTGTTTTAGATTTCGAAGGTTTTGCATTTTTTTAAATTCAATTCAAAGTTTATTCGAATCTATTAAAATATATATTTTGGATAATTCAAGTAGGTAGGTACATAATGAGTTCAGAAAAGCATAAAATTTATTCAATATCATAATTTTCTGAATGCACCATGAGTATTAATAGAAAAATGATCAAATGAAATTCAATATTTAATAGATATTTATACGGAGCAATTATAAGTTTATAACATATGAATTCTCATATAATTTTTTAAATGAAAATACGTGATGGATTTTTCAAATCTCGATAAGATTTGGTCATAGATATAAATTTTGTTCGTGGGATTATTTTGTAAAAAAATATGATATATTGTTTCGTAATTAATTATTGATTTATATCTTGGAAAGTCGCGTGTCTTGCACATTTTTTTTTCACTTGAAAGCAATTGTGATTTAATCGAAATATTTCAAGATGTAATTGAAAGATTTGTTTAGATTCTGAATTTAAATTATTTTTAACGTTTTCAATTTATTTTACAACAAACAATAAAAAGTTTAAAACTTGTGGTAAATATTTTACTAGCGGAATGTAAATAAAATAGTAACTTATTGCGGCAAGTAAATCATTCATGATTGCATATTCCAGAGATGCCAAGATGCAAAATTACTTTAAAATTCTTGTGTTGAATTTTCTTACATAAAAATTTATAAATAAATTATATAAAATGTATAAAAAAACGATTGTTTTAAAATTAGTACATATTTTCACTTCTAACCCTGATAGATATTACACTTTATTCGAAACGAATCGAAAGGAATTTAAATGTAAGTATTTTCATTAGAGAACAATGCAGACGACAAATAACACATAAACAACTAAAAGCAAGTCGTGCATCAAGCAGTCGTTTATTTTTCACTCGTCGGATTTTCCTGTGCCATAATTTTCCGAGCGGAAAACTCGAGAGCTTTTCTTTAAAGTTCACTCGAATCAAAGTCGACCGTAAATTCGCAGCAAGATCCAGATCTAAACACACACATCTAAAAATCTATTCTAAAGCCTCATTCACATCCGTATTTTATAAATTTGAACTATTTTGAAATATCAATCATCTAATAAAACAATAGAATGATTTAGATGAGTATAAACGAGCTATTAAAAAATCTTAGTAAACTGTAATTTAAGGAAATTATTGAATTCTGTGTAGCATTTATTTTCCATCAAAACTTGATAAAAATAATTACCATTTTCGATCTACTAGAAAAAGGTACTAACTAACAATTGACGACTGAAAAAGTCAAGGGGTACAAGTAACATTTTTGCCGAAATTGAGTTAAGTATTGGGATCGCTTCTATGTATGATCATATATTCGGTGACAAAAGGTTATAAACGAACTTGGAACGTGTACCGAGATATATCATCAAATTACTCGACCTCCTCCTAATACATACTCAACTTTGAGCGTGCTTTTCTCGAAGTCACTTGTATTCCTTGGCCTTTTCAATCGTCAATTAGTATATGTATGTGAGTATTTGAATCTATACAATCAGTATTAAGGACGCAACTTCGTTTGATCCTCATATCGACTTAACTAATAACCAATTTACTTTTTCATATGAAATATAGACTCAAGGTTCGTCTTCCGTGTGAACCACGCTCTACGTCCATAGATCGCAACGAAACACAAAGGCCAGGGCATTTTTTCCCGGTTTCGGAACACGATAATAAAATGAAATAAATCGCGTGTAACACAGCCGTAACCTTCGAGGTGAGCTTTGTCAACTCGGAATACAAATTGCCCGAAGGAAGTGAGAGCTTTGTTGCTAAAGATGCATCGGAGATCGTGAAGGTGACCCACAATGCCGAGATTCGACCAAAGATAAACCAAAGACACCAAAACTTTGTGGACGAACGGAAATTTAGATAATTTTTGACATTTATACTCACTAAACTGACTTTAGGGGCCTTTTCACTTATGCAACCTGCGATGAAACCTGCGATGTAATCTGCGATGCAACCTTCGATGCAATCTGTGATGCAATCTTCGATGCAACCTATTAAAAGAAGCAACTGATTGGTTACTCATGTCTAACTTTTCATAAGAAAAAAATCAATACGTAAAGTTATATAAGTAGAAACGTCCTTTTATAAAATTACATGAATATGTTTAATGATTAAAAACTCGCTGTGTTGCTCTGTTAGAATTGATCTATGTATTTGAGTATCATTCATTAAATTGATTGATGATTTTAAAATATTTTCAAAATTGTATTAAATTCATATTTCAGATTTGTTATATTAATATAGAAATCTTTGTAGATGCGTTCATAACAACTAAAAATTACAATCTTATGATTGGCTTACGAGTTAATAAATAACTGTTACATAAACATGCATTAATTTTTAAATGTATTAATATAAGTGTATTTAAAATAATATAATAACAATATATTTTCATTCGATAATATTGATTAAAAGTTAGATAAAAGTATTGATTTTAGTACACAATGTATTATTGATTTCTATTTTTTGTATGATTTGTTATTTGATCGAATAAATAAAGATAATATCACAGTAACATATCTTAATAACTTTTTAATAGAAACACACAAACATATCAAGATTCCGAGAATTTTCACATTAAGGAAAAACAGATCGACACTAACCAGTAATTCGATCAAAACGTCAATATTTTCAGATAAAAACATCAAAATCTAATCACATCAGATTTCACAGAAATTCCAACCGCTTTGACAAATTGTGGAATTCAGTCTGTCATCGAATCCGAAAATTGGTGGAATATTTGAGGACCACGGGTGCAATCCGCGGCTCAGTTGGAATGCATGGGGTGCCATCATTCCTGTAGCTAATTTGGATTCATATAAATCGCGGCACGTACTCGAAGAGTCACCAAACGCGCACAATAAACTAACGGATCACATTTCGAACGCAGAAACACCTATCGGAATTTTTTTCTGAACCAAACCAATAAAATTCATTTTTGATGAATTTTTAGACTCAAATTTTGGTTCTGAATTCATTTTTGATGGATTTTTAGAATCAATTTATGGTTCTGAATTCATTTTTGATGGATTTTTAGAATCAATTTATGGTTCTGAATTCATTTTTGATGAATTTTTAGAATCAATTTATGGTTCTGAATTCATTTTTATTCAAATTATTAAATTGGGTTAGAAAAGTGCATCTTTCTTTTTAAAGTAATGTGATCTAATACGGGAATTTATTATGAATCATATTGTTAAAAATCGGCAGTTTCTCTATTCGATTATCTATTTATTGTTTGAGTTAGAAAAAATAATCTTTTTTTTCAAATTAATTTATGTAATCTAAAACGGGAATTCATTAAGAATCATATTTTAAATACTAGCATTAGTTTTTCTAGACAATTTTCTATTCTTATTAGACAATCTTTTACAGAGAATTAATCAAATTTTAAATTTTCAAAATTGGTTAGAAAATTATATCTATTCGTGTTTTCAAAAGAACATCAGATGTAATATGTAGATATGGGAATTTATTGTGAATTATCATTTTTGGTGATTTTAAGGGTTAGTTAGTTTTGTTGTGAATTGTCCATTCTCAATAGTTGAACATTTATTGTTTGCTAATAGAATTTCAAATTGTCAGATTTCGAAAATGTGGCTTTTCTTTTTATCCAAGAGTTATTTGATAATAATAAAAAACAAACTAATGAATAAATGAATACGAGAATCAATTAAGAATATTTAATTCCTTAGATATATCAGAGCTCACGATTCTAGAAAATATTCTCTTGAATCGTATTGTAATAAAATTTCAAACAGTTAAATTTGATAAGAAAAGCAAGAACTTAATCTAAAATTTAAATCCACTGTGAATCGAAAACTCCTTTAAGTCAATAGTTATTCGATTACATTTGATTAACAGTCGATAGAAAATTTTGAGCTCATAATATTCAATCACCTATCACGAGTAATCAATTCCCAATTCACAACAGAACCTTATAACCACCGAATTCATACACATTGATTTATTCCAGTGGCAATATGGCGTTGATACTCAACGGGCTATATATGTACACACTCTCATATTTATACATTAAAGCGAATTGGTCGCATTGTTTGCGGCAAAAAAGTCCCGAAATACCATCGGCGGTTGGTCGCCCCATTGTTAGCGCTAAACTCGTGTTGTGTCAAACGCGTTGAATTATTGATTTCCGCGGTGGCAAAAAGTGCAACGGAAAATTGCCGAGGCCGAAATTGACAAAAAGCCAAATTGCCATCGAAATATGGTCAAAGCACCAAAACGTCCTTTGGGATACGTTTTTTCCCAGTGTCATATTTCGAAAACGCAGACGCAGGTCTCGGCAACCTATGACCCGCGGCTCTCTAACGAGAGAAACGTATAAACGATCTTTCTGAAAATTTGTAGAAATATAGTGTAAGTATAGACATGAAATGTCTTTGAACAATGAAAATGCAATTCTTAATAATTTTCCTGGAAAATCAGATGAAAGTATAGTGCATTGAAGAAATAAAGTTTTATATTGAATTTGTCGATACTTTGTTAATGGATAAAGATATTGAACAAAATATATGAAATACTTCATTTTAAAGGTTATTTTCTCTGAGTTTCTAACTAATTAGATACTAAATTTTGACATATGATTACTGAAAAGCTGGAATTGTGTATTCGTTTTTCATCATCATTGGTATGATTTTATACTTTCATTACATTTCTGCAAAATTTCTTTTAAGTCAGCAAGGACAAGTTCTTGTATTCTTTTGTGAATGAATCATATGATATCAGCCATTTATTGTTTTAAAAAATCTACATTTTAAAAATTATTATACTTGATAAAGAACTACAAACAAAGCACATGGGTTGTCAAAAAATATTCGAGGTACAACTGAATAGATTAAACTGCTTGAAGAAATGAATACTTAGCTGCATCGTGTTTTATAAAATTATTCACTGATCTGAATGGTCTCATATTTTTTGGTGAAAAAGGTTGACGAAATCTGTCGTAGAGTCTCATATAGCATCATATTGCCGATTGATTGATTGATCGGTTTATTGACGATGCGTGACGAAATGTCTGTCTTGTGGCTCTCGCTTATCGGCAACACCAATTGAACTTGTGTCGACTCCAATTTTCGTAATATCAGAGGCCATATATCACACGGTCTTATATTTGACAGATTTATTTATCGTCAGTCGATTCGAAAGAACCTTCAAAAACTTTAAAAAATCATTTGCAAGGTTAAAATTGGAATAGAAGTTCAAATCGTACTTCAATTCAGACTTCAATAGCTTTTGTCAGCTGCAGATTAAAAGTAATATGATTGTAGAACATGTTACTCGCGAGTCATAAATTCCCGAGACTAATGGTATTATTTTTTAATAAATATTTGCTGTATTGTGTTCAGCTTCCGATAAAATATGGAGCTTATGAGCTTAATATACAAATTATGCTGATCAATCGATGAATTAAACGATTAATCATTGAAAAGTCAAATTTTATCATGCATTATCTAATGAGCCGTGTTTAATGAATATTCCACAGATACTAATTTATAACAACTAAGCGCATCGAAAGCTATACTGGCTTTGAATTAAGCTTTTCATTTTTATCACTTCGAAATGCGACAAGAAATAAATCCTCATATTATAAGCGGACATATTTCTTGTACGCTTCATGTACGACAGGAATTGTCAAGCAGGGGTTTGAAGGCCAAATGTGATTTTAGAATTATTTGAAAAAAAAATTGAATTCGAATCTTTATGACGCTGTGAATGAATGATAGTGAAAATAATTCACCATGTACGCACTCATCGATAGTTTATTGCGTAAATATTCACTGTATAGTTAAATTCATTTTGTAATCAATTCATATTTGGATGAATTCATCAAATAGGTAAATATTTCAATTATATGATCATTCATGATTTAATTTATAGTTCATCTTATGATCAAAGCAAAAAATGAGCATTCACTGTACAATCAATTCATCTCATCTTGTATATAATTCATCTTCGATTGTTAAACTTTGACTTCAATTAATTGCCCTGAACATCATTCTTCGATTAGTTCACCGTATACTCAATTCATATTACAGTCAATTCATCCAAATTCTATGTTCAATTTACCTTTAAGTTAATTCAGCATACGGTCAATTCAATTTAAAGCCAATTCAGCATACAGTAAATCCATATTTTGGTCAATTCAGCTTACAGTCAATTCATATTAAAATCAATTCATCTTATGATCAATTCAACTTACAGTCGATTCAGTGTTCAGTCAATTCATCTTATGATTGATTCAACTTACAGTCGATTCAGTGTTCAGTCAATCCATCTTAAGATCGATTCAACTTACGGTCAATTCAGCTAATTGTAAGTCAATTTAGTTTACATTCAATTCATATTAAATTCAATTCATCTTATGATCGATTCAGCTTACGGTCAATTCAATATGAAGTCACTTCAGCTTCGTCAATTCAATTTAGTCAAATCAGCTAAGTCAATTTAGTTTACCATCAATTCATCTTATGATCAATTCAGCTTACAGTCGATTCAGTGCTTAGTCCATATATCTTATGATCGATTCAGCTTACGGTCAATTCAATATGAAGTCACTTCAGCTTCGTCAATTCAATTTAGTCAAATCAGCTAAGTCAATTTAGTTTACCATCAATTCATCTTACAGTCGATTCAGTGCTTAGTCCATATATCTTATGGTCGATTCAGCTTACGGTCAATTCAATATGAAGTCACTTCAGCTTCGTCAATTCAGTTTAGTCAAATCAGCTAAGTCAATTTAGTTTACCATCAATTCATCTTATGATCAATTCAGCTTACAGTCGATTCAGTGCTTAGTCCATATATCTTATGATCGATTCAGCTTACGGTCAATTCAATATGAAGTCAATTCAGCTTCGTCAATTCAGTTTAGTCAAATCAGCTAAGTCAATTTAGTTTACAATCAATTCATCTTATGATCAATTCAGCTTACACTCAATCCGTCTTACACTCAATTCATCTAACAGCCAATTCCACAAATTCAAAACAGAACCTCGAACCAGCCCTGACTATACTATGTATACACAGAGGGGTTTCCTCACATGCACAAGCGACTTGCTATCGGCGTCGACAGGCATCGGCGTCGCGTGACAATGGCGTCGCGGTAATCCTCGTGCGCACGCGAACAATACATTTGTTACAATTAGACGGCGACCTGTCGCCGGCTGACACCTCTTTGACATTTTAACACTTTGCGGACCGGCCACCGCGCCACCGCTGACCCTTTATTGTTCCGACGCGTGTTCGCTTTCTGCCCGCCAACACGTGACGTGTTCCACTTTCCAATTTCGTGTCCGATGGCATATCCATGTGAGGGTTTGCTTAATTGAGCGCTTAAAATTTTCATTGTTTCGGGTTGGGTTTGCGTTCATGCGGTCGAATTTGGGATTTTGAATTATTTTTTTTATGTTTGAATAAGTTCTATAACTTTTTTTGGTAGATAAAATAGATAAATGTATCAATTGGTGATAGAAGAACTTAACAAATAATCATATGTACAAAAAAAATTACACATGGGTTAGATCAATTTTTTTCATTTATATTATGAGTACGATATGGAATCAAATTCATAGATGTTGGAATATTTGATGATCAACAAGTTAAAAGAAACAAAATTGCTATAGAAGAACTTAATTCAATTTGTGCAATTTCAAGAATTCATAAAAATTCAATATATAGAACGTCAAAATATTTTTATTCATTACAATAAAAATTCAGTAAAAACAATTGAGCAAATTAATTACTTATGGAAGATGAATATTCTCGATGAATGAACTCTCGTTTTACACAGTGGATAGGGACCAGCAAAAACCGTGTAAAAAAAGTGACATTTTTTATTTCGCGATATTCATTATATAGTTCAAACAAACCGTGTTAAACCCAATAAATCGTGTAAAAAAAATATTTTTTCATTTTTTCAAACCGTGTAAAAAAATCCGTGTAAAACGAGAGTTGGGTATATTTTAATCTTAAGATCACAATACTAGCACTCATTTTCAACTCAATACAAAATTCATAAACGTTACAAATGAAATATGTAAAAAGTGTATGAATAATTCATATGCAGTGAATTGAATTATAGCTAAATTTATTACATATCTAAAACATAATACTTAAATCTAATAAAAAAAAAATAGAAAGCCCAATCAAAAATTCGAACCACAACCCAATAGATAGCCCAAATTCTTTTTGAGCCCGTTCCGAAAGCGATTGAAGCAACCGCGCTACGTCCCAGGAAACCAGTGGCGCACTCACATGAATATTAATTAATTACAAAAAATATATTTCACCCGAAAAAAAAATTTGAAAAATCGTCTTTCAACGAGCCGACTGTCACAGAGGCGACGCGTGCCGACAATATTTAATCATTTCACGATAAATAAACCGCGCTTTGAATCGACAAACGTTTCTATGGAATCGCTTTTGGCGCCGATTCGAATTTCAAATTTTGACAGGCGACAAAGTGTCGTCCACAAGTGCAATCGCAAACGTCATTTCAAGTCCAGTGAACTTCACAGACTTTTTTAATATTTTTTTTCGATACGACTGATCCCTTTATTTTTCTGAATTTTATAAAAATTTCGTACAAATAACGAAATTTTAATACAAATCCAATTAAAAATATAAACACTCATCCCTCGATATACGGGGTAGATACGTTCCTGGAGAAATCGCGTAAATCGAGACTCCTAGTTCATACAAAAATGGAAGATAGGTTCCAGGAAATAAAAATCCGCGTATATCGATACTTCAAGTTCAAATAAATTAGGGAGATAGGTTCCAGAAAATCGCGTAAAACGAGGTACGAAAAGAGTATTTTACTAAGATTTTTTATAGATTTAATAGCTCGACAAATTTATGACATGATTAAAGTTAAAAGTATTCATAATTACATAATTGTAATTTTATTACTTCGCCTTCTCACTTTCTAATTCTAATTAGTTGAATCTGATGCAACACACGCGTTTGTGTGACATTTGCCACAAAATATGTATGATTTTCTGAAAAAATGTAATTATTTACTGACCGCGTAAAATGGGTACCGCGTAAATCGAGGGTTGAATGTATAAAAATGATTAAAAACCCATGCGTAGACTCATCCCGAATAACCTGGTGTTGATATTCAAAATGCTATACGTTTCGTACACATTCACAATGCATTCGTTCGATCAAGATTAACGTTATTCGAGAATCCGCCTGTAAATTCAAACGTCATATTTTCCCGGCAATTTTGCGTAGGATGCATAAATTTAACACTTTATCTGCGGGACGAGTCGTTTGTCAATTGTTGGACGCCACCTGCTGTGCTAACTTCACTTAACTCGCCAACCGGGCAGATATTATACATAAGTCGTTCGTCAACTCGTTACTTTACACTCGATTCGAATGCAAACGGATAATCTAATGATCTCGTTTACTGATATGTTTATTATAAGATACATTGTAAAATTCAAATTCGAACCGGTTCATAATAAGATGAAATTCAATTGCATTGAATGTAAATTGTGCAGTTTTTTTTTCAATTGAGAACTTATGATCTAACTGTTAGCACTAATGATACTTTATCGAAAATGTAATGCATTTAATTCAATTTAGAAATCTGAATCAATGTTTGAGCTAAATATTTCGATTCTGCAAGTAGTTTAAATAATAATTAGGAAAGTGTGGGGCTGAAAGTTCCTAGGGTAAGTTGTTCTGAAGTTGTTTCATCACTCAACTGTCGTTGCCAGTGTAACTAAAATTGTCACAAATGTTGCACAATACCGAATGCTTTAATTATATTCCTCATGTGGCGTTACTATATGACGACTGAAGAGGCTAAGGAGTACAAGTGACTCTTTTGCCGAAATTGAGTTATATACAGGAATCGCTTCTATGTACGCACATATATTTGGTGGCAAAGGATATAAACTAACTTGAAATGTCTACAGAAGTATCATGTCATATCAAGTATCATATCATTTCATCAAATCACTTGACGTCCTCTTTTTAAATTTAGGTACATACATGCTAAACTTTGAGCGCGATTTTTTCGAAATCACTTGTTCCCCTTAGCCTTTTAAGTCGTCATACGTATTTTTCTTTCAAAATTATTTCTTTCGGAACAACTTACCCCTTGAACTTCCAGCACCAATCTTTTTATACGATCAAGATGCAAAAAAATGATTCCTACTCCAAATTCCTGGAATAGGTTAGATCAACTTTCATTTTAGATTAATTTGGGTCAACTCAAGCAAAATTATAATACAGTTATTGTAAGTAGGCACAACCTGAGTATCATCCTGATTATTTTCTCAACCCAATATTGACCTTTGAATCGTTCAGCCGAACTTAAATTTTAGCGTTCGAGAAAGTGGAAAGTGAGATTGGGCCTCGTTGTGTGCGGTCACGACTCGCACATAATGTTTAAATGGATGCACAAGATGCAAAGATGATGGACAAGAGTGGTTTCATCTGAAAACGTCAAGTCGCATATAAATTTTCAGGTTCGTGTTCGGTGGCGTCGCACGGTCGTATCTGATACGTGCGATCGCGAAGAGTGCTCTTCTGGTCTGTCTGTTCGTGCTCAGTGGTTTACAACTTTTTTTTTCGGGATGATGAGTGTTGAAATTGAATTTAGGATGAGTTCTGGTGTCGTCTGAAGCTATTTTTGGGTTTGTATGAAAATTTTGTGAGGAAATTGGGTGGGTTGATAGAGAGATTCTGGGTGTTTGTATGAAGTCATTAAATAAGTTGTGAGTGGTAGAGAAGATTAGAGAGATATGAATCTTTAGGGAAATTCATTTGTAGCACTGAAAATTTAGAGAATTAGGTCAAATTTTGGTTATAAAATAATGTATTAAGACGCTATAAATCGATTGGAAAAATCATAACACCTATAGCAGAATAAAAGAGTAAAAGAAAAGCGGAAGGAGAGGAAAATAAATTTTCTATTTAAACGATACACCAATCTTTTTTATATTCTAAAAATAAATTCTCTATTCTAATCCCATCTCTATAATTACAAGTTAGATTCAAAGAGTAAATTCGTTATAATTATAATTATGCCAGTGATTAACAAACATTAAGTACCAAATGGTTCTTCTGAAATCAAATTGAGACTGAGAATTTTCACTGATATATCTATTAGATTTTCTTTTTCATTATCATTGCGCCTCCTCTCTTTAAACTTAAGTTTGTATTTCAAAAACTGCAGCCTAAAGATCGCAATTCAGATTCCATACACCCAGTTTTAAAGAACCTTAATTCTTTTCCCTTCTTTCGATGGAAACCTTTCTTTTGCCTCCTTCCCACGAAAAACTTTCTTTTGCCTTCTTCCCATAAAAACCTAAATTTTGATCCCATACATCCAGTTTTAAAGAACCTTAAATCTTTTTCCTTCGTTCCATGAAAACCTTTCTTTTACCTCCTTCCCATAGAAAACACATTTAATTTGCCTTCATCTCATAAAAATCTCATTTCCTATTACCTTCCAAACACTTTCTACCGAACCACCAGACTCAACAACAAAATCTATCTCCAAAAAACTAAAAAAAATCCTTAAAAAAACCTATCAAAAACTGAAAAGTACGTCCAGTTAACAACCCCTGAGTCTCGATGCTTAACAGTAGAAGAAGTCGCAGTTGTTCACGTCTGTATGCTCGCGCTCGCCGTTAAGTTAAAAACGTTCATCTGATATACGACGCCCCTGACAATGGGCCATAAATCGTGTTATCATGCACGTACACATAACCGGCGCGCGTGCACACGGTTCCCGAGCGTCACCCACACGGACACACGCGGCAATAACTCGCGGCTTTCAGTAGTGAGCACGGTAGGTGAGTTGTAATGTAATGCGGCAAACGAGTCGCATTTATGGCCGTATTATATTTTAAAATCGTAACCGATAGGTGGCGGATGAGGTATGCGTGTGAGGACCGAGGAGACGGCCTACTGTTTAGTCGGGATGGGATTACATTCATATTTTAGATAGTATGTGAAAAGAAAATTCATTTTTGAATTGTAGTTGTATTTTAATTGGCGGGGCTTCGTGAGATAGAGCAGGGTAGATAGGTGAATAGAGGACACAAGACAGAGCACTATAGGTGGCGGATGAGGTATGCGTGTGAGGAGGCTGACTTTACATGGTGAAAATAATATTTTATTGATTGATTTATAATTGAATTTTCATTGGTGGAGCTTCGTGAAATAGATAGAATAGATAACACTAGACAGATAAAATTAGAGTGTCGATATGGACTTTTCAATTACTTGTGAATTTACCCCAATTCTGGTGGAATTGCAGTCATTTTGAATATAAAATTAAGATTTTTGTCGTTTCGGTTTGTAACAGGTTTTAACTCACTTTTAACTCTACAAGTTTTGAAAGTTCAAATTCGAATTTCTACAGTTTTTGTGCTTGATTCAAAATTCTTATCGACGATCTTTATAACACACTGATTGATTGATTTACTGACTCAAAAAAGTTATAGATTTCGATTCAAAAATTCTGGATTATGCTTTTGATCATCTACCATCTGGTGTGCGTCAAAGTTTAAGTTAATTCTGACTCACTGACTCAATTAATTCAAAACCAGATTAGTTCTCTTTCAACAATCATAAAGAAAGATTATTATTCAATTTGAACTCATCTCATCCAATAATTAACAATAAAAGCATCAAAATTTATTTAAAAACACATAAACAATCAAGAAAATTAAACCCAATTATCACACTTGACATTTAAACAGTCACAAATTCCAACTCAACTATCCAACAACAGTCGCTGAAAATACCGACTGCCTGAAAACCATCAGTTCAGCTCGTTACAGTCAACTCGTACAGCAGCTGCACTCGCTAAATCGAAACGCACTCCTGCGCATAATTATGCACTTTGACTCCGGATCGTTTGTCGAAAATAAAACCGTTTTCTCCCACGACGTGTTTACGGCGAAAATCTCGCTCGGCAATACGACCTGAGACTTTACGACTTTTGACTCGAGTTGCGAAAGTTATTCAGAGAGATTTATGCGGTTTTTGTTTCGAGAATTGCATTGTTTTTTGTTTTAATGAGGGTGTTGATCTCGAATTAATATAAAGGTGTGATAATTTTCGAACATTTGACAAGATTTCATAAATATATCTTCTGATTTCGATGGTAATTTGTAAAAATATAGCGTTAGTATGAACATGAAATGGTTTTTAAGAAGCAAGAATGAAGATAAAAGACGGAAAACGCAATTATTTTTCTACAAATCATCATCGAAATCGATGAGAACTATTATGAAGTCATGAAATGTACTCATTTGACTGCGCCAGTTATGAGTATGCCTATTTGATCACACATGATTTTCATCAGCACAATTCATAATTCCACACCCCATTTGCCCCAAAAGTGAGCCAATTGACTCATCACACTCCAATTTCACATTCAGCATAAAAAACGCTCTTATTACAAATTATTATACGATCGAGGTGTCGACACATTCAACAAAGAACCATTCGCTATGTGAGTGTGTGCACTGCGCTAGAACTCGTTACGTCCAATGCGGGTTTCATTGTCGGTGGCTTTGACCCCGTGTACTCACATAAACGTATCGTGTGTACACTGTACAAGCAATTGGCGAACAACGGTTTGACGACTAATTGGTCATAATATCATAGTCCCGGAGACGGTAGCGTTTGTCATGCAATCATGTCAATTGTGCTCCGTGTCAATAATATTTCTGAGTTGACGCTGTCACCGACCAAAAATCTCTATTATTCATTCGGATTTGAGGACTATATGACTTTTTTAGGGTCTACAAATCTATTGTGGATCAATCGACATACTTTTGATGTCAATAGATTAATTAACTATTGATTGGTATAACTGATTTGCCTTAGAACATATTGGGTTACAATTTTAAACTAACTTTTTCAAATATAAGTTAGCTTTTATCAAACTATGCGACCAAAATCTAAACTAAAACCTAGATCAAGATACAGGGACAGATCATTATACTCAAGTGAGAATGCTATGTAATCATTACACATACCTCTTATCTACCATTTATTCTAACTGTAAAATACTATCAATAAAAAAATATTGTCAATGTGAAGTATACTTATTTTTGAATTTATAAGTAACCTCAGGTTCATTTTATCAGTTTATAATAAAAAAAATGGATATTCATGAATTATTTTATTAATTGCTTAAATTGAAAAAAAAAACGTTGGTTAGTTTTAGGTGCATCCCTATTTTTATGAGTTTATCGATTCCATCGATGATTGGATCAATTGCAGTTATTATTTTAATTGAGTCAAGTGTGATTTAACGTTCGATTTAACAATCGGTTTCGTTGTAACTTGAATATTCATGATTCGATGACTTATTGAAGCTGTTTAATGAATAGACACTTCAAATTGGGGAATCGATAATTGAATATTTATTCAAATAACACACACATGATACATTGAATATAATTCGATACTTTATTACTGTGAATAAAACACATCGCATTATGAATATAACACTTTTCACAATGAATAAAAAACGTTGCGTAACCTTCATAAGTTCATATTTGTATTAAATCAACTTTAAAACTTCAGTTAAATGAAATTTATATTGAAACGATCAGTATCCGAAGGCTCGAAAGAAGCCCCCTGTGTTACATATCAAACAAAAATATCTCAATATGTCAGTAAAAAGGGTACCGCCCAATAATTGAGACTCCCCGGAGCGAAACGGCTCCGAAACGAGCCATTAATTTACACCGAGATAGACAGACATACACACACACATATATTTATACCATTAATAAATATTAAACTCGCATTCTAATTAATGGTTTTATTGATAAAGTTGTTGCGCTCCGATGAGAGAACCGATTGTAAATCCGGCCGACGTTAAGAGGTTGAAAACGTGATTTATCGATTCTGTCTGAATCGAACTTCTTGAATTTGTTACATTTTGATGTTTAAATCTTTTTTTTATAATAATGTAACAAAATATTAATTTGAAAATTTTCATTATTTTTATATTTAAAAGATATTGTAGAACGTGTAACGGGTGCTTTATATTATTTTCAGCTTTCGATTGTTATGAGATTTTCACTAAGTCAATAAAAAGGTTTAACGAATGCGTAATCGTGGTAGTTTATACGTTTTGTTATTGTGTCTTTTGAATGCAGAAATTTAAGGCTTTTATATCTAAGGGCCTCCCACGTTTGTATGGTGGTCGTTCGTTACGTTTTTTATTTTGGTATTTCATTTTGATATTCATTGTATGTTTTCATTATTGAAATGCAATTTTGTAATTTTACAAACATACGAATATGATAATGAACATTTCGAATCGTTCTAATATTTTTTAAAAAAATTAGTTCGATTATATTCGGTATCGGAATCAATTGAATGATGGGGAAATACAATTTGATAAATATTTATGATTTGGAATAATTCTATAAAATTAATTCTTACACATAAAATAATAAATTTAATTTCGGTTCATACGTTTCATATTCTAATAAATTATTGCCGCCGTGAGATTAAAGTAATATATGTATTTCGACGACGTAAAACATAACGAATCGAATTAATTGTCAGCGTTAAAAGTGAGTTATCATTAACACTAAAACGACCGAATTATTTTAAAATTAAAATTCAATTAAAACATTTAGAATATCAATTTTTACAATTGTATATAATAATTATGATTAATAATAATAATTGAATATAATTATGAATATGGTAGTGGCATATATAGAGGCGGAAACACACCGTTCTGAGACGTCATAAAATAATGAAAAAGAAGCAACTCATTTTTTTTGTAATCAGGAGGCTCGTAATTCTGTCGCATTCGCACACAAATTTAATGGTTTCATCTCAATCTTTTGACGTCTCAGAAAGGTGTATTTCCGCCTTAAAAGTACAAATATTAATATTTTCATATATTCAAATATTTGGTTTACTATTTGATCTATCATAATAAATTTTATCGCATAGAGAGAAATCGAACGTATCGTCGTACGGTTAAACCATTAAACCAAAAGGTCGTAAAAACATTACAAATATTAATATGAAGGTTGTCGACGGTATTAAATATACAAAGTGCTCAGATAAAAGCTCACGAGTATGATCGATGTAGACGCGATAAAAATAAATTAATCTGAACGCTTTATTTATGGCTCGGTATAAAACGGCATTACCTAAAGTATGTGTCCTTAATTATGACAACGGAGTAAGTCTACCTTCTTTCGTTCTGTCAAAAAGTACGCATATTAAGGTCTCTAATTGGTGATAATTTGTAGAAATATAGTATGAGTGTAGACGTAAAAATGTTGTAAAGAACTGTTGTCAAAATTTTATATATCTATTTGATAGGTTCTACAAAATTTCACAATAAGTATAATAATAAAATACAATATGAACTGATATTCGTTTTCTTCGATTTTTTGACTTAACCCATTATCGTAATGAAGGTAAAAAGTAACAGTCGAATGCTTTTTACACGTGACCGAATGTTGTACGTTCACATTATGACCATAACGTGTGTCGCCTTGGCTAATAACGATCACGAAATATAGTGATTATGTTATTAATCGAGAATTCGCTACACGTTTGATGCATAATTTTAATGCGGCAGATTAATGTTATGATAGTATTAAATGATTCGATGATTTATATAGAATTTACCGTTGCGAATGACGATTTTTTTCAATATAATAGTCCAACGGTATCCATATGTGTTGACGCATCAAATAGAGTCCTTGTTGCATTTATATTGAATCATCTGACATCTTTAGTTGTTTGCACTTGTCAATTGAGAGTCTAAAGATTGTAAAATATTGGATGTGGCTATATGAAGATTATATATGTATGTGTATATGCTGGGTTATATATACATGGACCGTATACGAATAGTGGACTATACGTACACGATCGTGTATTTATCAGTTTACGTGAACCTTATACGAGTGACCAACTAACGTCGTAGAGATTTGATGACATTATTCATTATTCGAGACTTTGAATGTTCATAAACATTTTTCATTTTGTTCTAAAATCATCTGCATCGAATGAGATTACACCTTAAGTATGATAATCTTTGGAATTAGTGTGCTTTGAACGAAAAGTGAAAAGAATTGGTGATGTTGATTTCCCTGTTCTGGGTAATTTTTTTTAATACATTTTGCTAACAACCTGGTTGTGGTTTTTGAAGTGTGAACTAGTGCTTAGTCTTTGTCCGATTATATAGCATTTTTAAAATCCGAAAGAAATAAAAAATGTCTAGAAAATCCGTCATTTTTTCGATACACCCTATACACGGACCAATCAGTCAATCGGACGTGCGTTTATTGACGCGCGTCAAGCGTCCACGCGGCGATCGACAGGCTGCAAAAATAACCGCTCAAATTCAAACCGATTCAATTTCGCGCTCATTTCCAATCCGCCCGTGATTTATCGCCGACCCCACGCTCCGATTTTAATGAAAATAATAATGAAAAAAAAAAACGGTTCTCTTTTTCGCCGCCATTGTTCGCCGTCGTCTTTATTGAAAACGATGTCTTCATTCATCATAGGATATTGACAGCTAGAACGTCACTCGTTAGCGCTGCGTGGGTCTGACGGCTCCATTGTGGCCGAACGTGTGCCATAATATGTGATATCGTGTTCACATATGAGCCGATCTTTGAGAATCGTCTATAGACTAGACTAGGTATCGATACTTTAAAGCAAGAGTAAGTTGTAGCGATCCGCGCGAATTTGAATGCAAACATATGTAAGTGACTCTATTTCAATTGTAGTTTGTATGTTGTAAAGTATAGCAACGTTAATTGTTCTGTCAGGTGCATTATTTTTTAATAGTTGCTTGCATCAGTCACCGGTGACTGACATGGTGACGAACATGTTAGACAATCGATTTGTCTATAAGGTAAAGGGACACAACACAACTTTTTCAGGTTACATTATTTTCTGATAGTTGCTTGTATCAGTCACCGGTGACTGAAGCGGTAATTAATGTGTTAAACAATCGATTTATCTATAAAATACAAATTCGTCAGGTTAATTTTGTGGATATAAGTCCTTTAGCAATACCACAATGTTTTTTTTTTTCGCTTAAAATGTCAGTCAAAAGTATTTGAATTGTTTGATATCGAGAAACATGGTCAACATATGTAGGATTACTCTATTTAAATTTTGGAAAGCCTGACAAAGTTATAGCCATTTAACATAGTTTAACACAGTCTTTTATGTATTTTATTAAAGTTTCATCTACAATGTTGAAAAAACTTGCTGAACATACTTAAATTAAAAAACTTGACAACTTAAACTAAATTAGTTAACTAAAATAAAATAAAAAAGAACTTGCTAAAACGTAACTTAAAGTCAGCTTAATCAACTAGACACGTGTCAAATATTAATTCAAGTGACAAAAATTTGGACCTAGTGTGAACTCTACTTTACATATGACTGCACACGTAGACTACACTCGACTCCCGTTTATCTCGACCGTATCTAAATAGTTCATTACGCTCTCTAAGTGAGTTCTGTTATCAAGCTGTACATTTTCGTGGGCGTTCTAGGGTTAATTCTGGCCGCTATATTGAACTATCTCGAATCGACGTCCAGTCGACACGATTGACACGTGTGAAATGTGAAATGCTGTGATTTATTTACTCACTTGTGCCCACTCAGTGATGATTGATCCGATGAGTCGTTTGAATTTTATTTGAAGTTATATTTTGAGATGATACAAAGTATGATGTTACGATTTATGCGAAGTATCATCGAGTGCAATAAAAGAATTGGATGAAATGAATTTGAGACATTTGCGAGTTAGAAGTTAGCTGGAATTATAAAAGTTTTTCCATTAATCACTCATTTTGTAAAGAGGATGCAGCAGCAACAAAATGAGGAACTCTAAACAGTAATCAATGTACGAAAGATGGTGCTAAAAATCAATCGATTTTAACTGACATAGAATAGGAAATCCATTTTTAGGAACCGTTTTCATGAGTCATCAAATCACATCTTTCGAATTAAATATTCCATCACATTAAAAAGATATGTGACTCTTGCTAAGATTCAATGGAATTAGAACCCAGCATCATTAGGATATTGCTTTTGATATTGCTGCTGTTATTACTGATGATATTGCTACTATTGCTTGAATATAATACATATTGTGCCAGCATTAAAACCTAACGTCCACTGCCGAGCAGAACGGAACGGACTAGGAACACAGCTACAAGAAAGAGAAAGAGCCTATATGACGACTGAAAAGACTAAGGGGTACAAGTGACATTTTTGAGGAAATAGAGTTTCGCTTCTATGTAAGCTCATATATTTGGTGGCAAAAGAATATATGTAAATGAACTTGAAACGTATACCGAGATATATCATCAAATCATTCGACCTCCTCCTAATACATGTAGGTACATGCTTAACTTTTAGCGCACTTTTCTCGAAATCACTTGTACTCTTTGGTCTTTTCAGTAGTCAAATGGTTACTCTTCTATTTTGTATAGCCATCTATATTATAAATACGCTAACGATGCTCGAAATTTTCAGCCACAGCCGTGCCTCGAACCCGGGCGCTCAATTTATTAGCCCGTCGCCTTAGCTACGAGCTACGCGTTGTAATTACGAAATTGCAACTTTTAACGTATTAATGGGATATTTTTTTCGTTATTTTTTTATTTCACACATAGATGTCAATAAACACATCCGTGGCAATACGAATTTGATTAATTCCGAACTATTTTGATACACATGCGCCTACTGCTAGTGTATCTAGTAAATTTCTTCCGCTCGACATTGGCTTAACTTAAAACTAAGATAGAAAATTGTGATTTTTTTCTTCAAATTTATATTTCAAATTCAAAATTCAACGTTGATAACTAGTTCAGGATTATCTGGGGACATTCGAATTCAGCAGAATCATTCCGAGAGTGTAGATAAGCGGATATATTCCGGTCTGCGAGCGTCGAACCGGATAATCGAAGAGACATTGTCGACATATCGGATTGACGTTTCGCAAAACCGCCCACCGAGTCACACGTCGCTTTCGCTTATCGACATTTATCAAAACGTTTCATACACGCTTTATAACGAGACACGGCGAATAAATAACGCATAATATGCGCACAATCAAAGTCAGTTGAATAACGGTGTTGAAAATATTGAGCGCGAAGAAATTCTGGCATCAGGACATTCAGATTACCTGACGAGAACTCTGTGTCGTTGAAAGAGACTTTGAAGAAATCTAAAGGAGGAGAAGAAGATAAAATATATTTCAATCGATAGATATTAGAAATCTCACGAATTTTCATTAAAATTGCATTCATCGTAGATTTAGGGTAAAATCGATTTGAAATCATTTAATTTTCGTTCACAGGTGAATGAAACGGTCGTGCGAAAAAATATCCAAACGAAATAATATCCACGATAAAATATCAACGAAACAATATCCATAGAAAAAATGTCCAGGCGAAAAAATATCCAATCTAATTGGCGAAATATTCAATCCATTTATAAAACTCATCTCAAAAACAAACAAATCTCATTCAGGGGCCGATTAGGGGTCTATTCAGGTGATTATAGCAATATTTTAAGAACATAATGAGTTAATTATTATCTAATTCAAATGTGTTGAAGGAATGATCCACTCACCATAGACAGCTGAGCATTGTCCTTAGATAATGTTTTGTTCACTTAAGGCACATTCACATTGGATGCAACCTTTAAAGAGAAATGACTAATTAGTTATCAACATCTAATTTTCCAGATAAAAAATGCAAGGTATTGAATTGCACAAGTAAAAAGGTTATTTAAAACTTTTGATTCTCATTCGTGAAAGTGTTAATTGAAGAAGCAGATAATGTATTTAAGTGCATTATATAAACAGTGTAAACAAACGAAATGCACTTAGTTGCAATCTCGTCTTTCTTCGCGGCCGCGCAATTAAATTGCATAGTTGAAATGTGTGACGGCTTTTGGCACTCGTTTGACATTTCGTGACAGTTCGATTTGCTTACTCTGACACGGTTCAATTAAAATATTTTTGATGTTAACTGTCGAATTTGTATTGGCTCACGTATCTATTATGATACAGAGATCGTATTTATAAATTAAACTCAATAAAATGTAATAATATTGTTTCAATTCGATCTATATCAGTTATGACATTCATTTTGAGTTGATAGAACTAAGAGTATCGACAAATCTGAGTATCTTAAGCAAATTAATGAAAAATTAATATTAAGCTCGTTAAGGATCATATTGTAATGTATTTAACGCACATTAAGGATCATTTTGACAGACACAGAAAAAGATGTCAAAAATAATCACATGTCGAATAATTCAATTTCCCCTTGACACGTATTCTGTTCAGAATTTGTCAATGACATCATAACTACAGCTGTCCGTTTTTGAAACAGGAAATGTCAAATAGTGGCTGAAAATACATATACACGCGAGAGACCAACGCAAAGCTCGTTTTCAAACGAAAAGTTAAGAAAAAAAAAGTAAAACAAGTTTAAAAAAAGTGAAAACGCATTTTTTTTCTCTAGCATAGATGATAATGACTATGATGGCGTCGATGACAGTAGCTGGAGACGCTTTTTTTCGACGGTTGTCGTTTTTGATTGACATTAGACGTAATTGGTTTTCGTTTGATGCTCACAAGCATTAAAAAAAATCTTCAACTTGACTTGACTTTTGTATTTTTTTTTAATTTTGAAATTTCATTAACCCTTTGGCACTCTAGTATAGAATATAGCTTCGGTGTTGAATTGTTCTTCACATATCGCTCAATATTTAAAAAAAAATTATATTCATTCATTCATCTAATTATAAGACGGCCTATTTTAGACAAACTTGAAAAATCAATATAAG
Source organism: Cheumatopsyche charites (assembly GCA_024721215.1). Lineage (NCBI taxonomy): Eukaryota > Metazoa > Arthropoda > Insecta > Trichoptera > Hydropsychidae > Cheumatopsyche > Cheumatopsyche charites. Next base: position 598,106 of record CM045577.1, on the reverse strand, counting down.
TAGGGTTATTCCGGTATAGATGGCCATATGGAAAACAATGGTCAACGGACATTTTTTTTCAAAAATTGGCATCAATTATTATATTTTTATATTATTGGATGTTCTGTGATCACTAAATATCCAACTTGAGTGTAGAAAATATCAATTATTGACAATTTTCATAAAAATATGACCCATATGGCCATCTTTGCCGGAATTACCATACGTAAGTAATGCGCACTCATCATCGCATCGCGAAACTGTCCACGATCATCTCAATTCGAATGATCGCATGTACGTGACACAAGTCAACCCTACCGCCTCTGTTATATTACAATATAACAATGACACATCGCAGCACGACAATGACACTGTCATCGAGTGCACTTGCGAGACGGGCTGTCAAGCAAATGAAGAATAGTGAGCAAACAACGGCGTGTGAAGGGATGCCCGGTGTCGTTCCCTCGTTTGACGTTTGTATCATGCTCATCGGTTTGAAGTGGTTAAATATTGTAAAAAGCTATAGTGAGGTAATTAGAGTTGATTTAGATGAGATATTTTGACTGAAAAGGCCAAGGGGTTCAAGTGATTACGAGTAAAGCACGCTCAAAGTTGAGTACGTATTGGGAGAAGGTCGAGTGATTTGATGATATTTCTCGGTACACGTTTCAAATTCGTTTATATCCTTTTGCCACCAAATATATGAACGTATATAGAAGCGATTCCTGTAGGTAACTTAATTTCGACAAAAATATCAATATGAAGGATTACAGTAGTCTAATCGGTTATAGTGTGCTAATCGGTTGAAGTGGTTATAGATCGTAAAAAGCTATGGTGAGGTAATAAGAGTTACTTTAGATAAGATATGGTCTAATTTTTAATGAATGATTGCTGTATTTATATCCAAAATCTAGCTTAGCAGGAACATTGAAAACGAACTTGACATGCACGAACGAATCATACTATCGAAAAGCTTTTATGACTATAACAATCACTTTATAGATTCTATAGGAAGATGATCATTGCTCCAAAACTAACATATTAGAAACTTTATTATTTTAAGATGACGCGATAAGTTCGATACGATCTCAATTCTATTCAGCGCAGAGCCAAATTTAAACTTCGTACAACGGTTCGAATTAAAAAATCGAAGGCGTCAAAGCGTCTTCTATTACAGCACAGAGTGAATTGTCAGTGTTAATTTATTAACGCAGCCGCGACACGGAGGCCGCGATCCCGCAACACAACGATAAATTATCGTCGAACATGCCATATACGCCAGTTTAAGTCACTTAAATACCAATTCTTGCCGCGACAATGACGCACACACACGTATTGATTATTATGACGATGGTATAAGTCTAAAAGTTGATAAAAAAATCTTCATATACTGATAGACAGGCATAAGCGTCTTTAATAAAAAGCTTTAAATGAAATACAAAACAAACCAATTCAGGAGCCAAGAATATGCGAGAGAGAGGAGTTGATAATTTGAGTCAACGGCATTTGATAACTGAAAAGGCCGAAGGATACAAGTGACAAGTGAATGTGAAAAAGAAAATTTACTAAGAGGAGGTCGAGTGATTCGATGATGTATCTCGGTACACATTCCAAGTTCGTTTATATCCTTTTGCCACCAAATATATAAGCGCACATAGAAGTGATTCCTATATATGACTCAATTTCGGCAAAAATGCCACTTGTACCTCTTGGCCTTTTCAGTCGTCATTTGTCATTCACATAAGATTGCTTAGATCACGAAACAGACGTAAGACCTTTGCTTGTGCAGTTTATAAACTATAGATAAAAAACATCTAAGAGCTCTATGAAAACGTCTGAGAACTCTAAGAAAACGTCTGAGAGCTTTGAGACATTTTTTTTATCTATTGTTTAAAAGCAAACGTCTTACGTCTGTTTCGTGCTTAATTGTTCACTACGACTCGGCGCACAAAAGACACTATTAAACATTGAACATTCGAAACCCTTTCGACTTCGAAATGTAATTGCAATGATGCAAAAATCTTCCCAGATGTACACACGATAACTCTGAAAATTTTCATCGTGATCGAATAAACCATTAAAGAACAAATGAATACACAATAATATATTCATCATTATTCACACCCTCTTCTTCATCTTCTCTTTAAAGTCAATCTAGGGTCGATTATCTCTTTATTTTTTCATGAATTTTAATTTTTTTAGACTTAGACCATTTTCATAATTAAAAACACGTATATACGTAGTACATTTGTGTGTCTGATCGGCGACGAAGCGATAAATCGTGCGATTCGGCAACGGCGATCAATCAACTGCGATCGGATATTCATCATAGTCAATTTGGTAGTCGCTCGTGGGATTCTCAACTGTCGGTACATTGTATTGATTGGGTTATAACCAGGGATGGCTATAATGTGACGTCACAATGAATTCTCGAATCTGATATAGCCTAAAAATTAATCTTACTGCAGATCCATGAACCATCAGTAATTCATATTCTATTCTTCCTATCAACAAATTTGTTATAATACGAAACCTAATCCTATGTTTTAGGAAGATTATAAGTACCTCGTTCATTTATTAATGTGATAATATTGAGTTATTATTGTTAGTTGGATTTTTTATTAAAATAATTTTGATGGGATGTTCGATGATGAGTGGTAGGTCAGTATGAAAAGAACTAGAATGTAAGAGTTTGTTAATTTTTGATAAAATATTAAATTTTGAGATGTGGTATCGATTGATTTTATAAAAAAGGGAAGTTGCACAGTTTGGGAATCGAAGCTAAAAGGAATTCACAAGAGCAAAGTGAGAGGAACGATTCGAGCTTGTACTTTCTCTTGAACTTTTCAGCGCAATCAATCACGGCGCGAACTTCATTAATTCAATTCGGAAACTTTGAATTTGCACACACACATATACGAACATACATATAGGTAATACATATTCCACAGTTTTAATTGCACTATCGTATTGCGCAATTTTCTTATCTAATTTGATGAATTTTTATATTTTAAGACCTTTGAATGAAAAGGCTTTTAATTGTATAGACTACCTTTATTCCTAAATAATCTAGATAATCGATATTCTAATGGATGAATTAAATATGACGACTGAAAAGGCCAAAAGATACAAGTAACTTTGCGGTGATATCGAGAAAAGTGCTCAAAATTGAGCATGTACATATTAGAAGGTCGAATGATTTGATGACATATCTAGGCACACGTTCCAAATTAGTTTATATCCTTTTGCCACCAAATATATGAGATAAAATCAACTCAATTATGAGATAAATGTCACTTGTACCCCTTGGCGTTTTCAGTCGTCAAATATAATCAAGATCTTACTGCATGAATCAAATATAATATTTATGTTTAACTGCTTCTGAACGTTCATGAAAATATTAATGATGGATATTCTGAAATGTTTTTTAACACACAGGAGCGGATTTAGGTCAATACGGCCTACAAACAATTTCAAATAAGAATTTATTCTAAATCTAATTTTAAATTATTGACAATATTGATGAACAGTGTCATCATGTCTACACTTTTACCCCCAAAACTCATCAAACCCACAGACAAATCCGGTCCTGCGAATCCAGAATTAACGCGGAACTACCATTATGCATTCCTCGACGCATTTCAATCCAAAAACATATACAAAACTATTTATTTATTTAACTTTTCCGACGATTTATGCGCGTCGTTTAGGAGCAGACGTACGGCCCACGCGCGCGGATTTTGGCAACCAGAAATTATGAGTTATTACGCTCTAGACGCTGTATTTTTTTTACACAAGCTTTTTACATAGATATACAGCATCGTGTGTTTTTTCAGCTTTGACGAGATAAGACGTCGCTACAAAGTGACAAGTTGCGAGTTCATCATCGTCAAGTCTTCAAAAGTCATCAGCTTCGTTAGCGTCGGTCTCGACTTTCCGACGCGATGACGCCATCTTTCATACGAAAGATGGAACTGATGATAAAGATATCATTTTTTTTTTCAAATCTAGTTTTTTTTGTAATTTTAATATAGGCTAGAAACATATTTCAATTGTATGTCTCAAAAAATTGGAAAATTTCAGTAAATAAAATGAATTTGGGGTAAGGTGTTTGATTGTAAATTGTGCCCTACAAGTAAAACTTTGCATGAAATTGAAGTGTTATCAAATGAACAGGAATTATATGAGCTTAAAATTGAAATTAAAACTATTTCATTTGTTATATGAAAATTATGAAAAACTCAAATGCTGGTAAAGGTGCAATATAAGAAATATTTAATATTACAGAAAGATCAATACTTTCAATGTTTGAATGGTAAGACTTTAGCTATATATATTTATTTGCAATTATATATCTCATTTCTTTGTTTTAAATGAAAAAAAGCCATTATCCATATCTGAATACAAATAAAAGAAATTATTTTTATTATGAGATCTTTAATAAGATTTAATGCAGTTATCCTTAGACTATTATCTAACTACTGTTATGTAACAGAATAATAATTTACTTAAGATCTTAAAATCTGTCTCTATTTCTAGGATTTTGACAGTTCGTAACTGGAGAACTAACTGTAATTCTATAGTTAGTAAACTTAGTAAGAGACGAAACCAATTATATACACGTAATCATACACAAGATACAGCAATTGTAATGGATTTTCACAATAGCGTAAACTATACCTTGATTAAATTTTCATGAAAATACAAGTACATTGAACTCATATTAAAACAAATACTTATTTCACATTCATCTAATATGAAATAGAATAAATTTCAGTTTATACACAGTGAAAAATATCGACACTCCACCTTATAAAAATCCCTAAACGACACGTCGACATTATTTATAGAGCACATTTTCATGTAAGCGAGGAAAAATCTCACAAAGCATACCTCGTTTCAGCACATCGACGACACATTAAAGCGATATAAATTTTCAGAGCATAATAAATACTAGCAGATATGAAAGGAGCATATTTCGCCAGAGTGGCGGGAAGACATTTTTCATGTCTTCGGCTTGTCACAACAATTATTTCGGAAAACTGCTAACAATCTCACGGAAAAGCTCTAAATAATAATAACAGAGTTAAATCGACTTTTTTTTAATAATTAAAAGATTTTTTTATTTTTTTTTTCTAATCTTAATTAGATCCCCAATACGTCATTCTAATTTTATAAAATAAGTATTTGAACCATTGAAGGTCTTTTAACCTCTGGTTTGAAAATAAAACGATTTTAAACTACACGAGGTCCTTCCAATTACAATTAGATATCAAAACAACCGCAGACAGAGACAGAAATACTACAGAACATTAATTTGTCTCTTTCCCTCATATTTTGACAGTTAGTTGTCGGAGGATCATGTGTAGTTTAAATTCGTTTTATTTTCAAACCAGACGTGAAAAGATCAGCCCTTAATTATTGATGTCTTTCAATTCATTTTTTGAAAAAAAAAATGAATCAAAATCTCCGAAAAAGATTATCTTTTGAGAACAATGTAAGGAACATGTTCCCTTGTCAATAATTATGAATAAATTCTACACTGAAAATCAAATCCATTAAAAGAAATCTTCCATAAAATGACAAAAATAAAACAAATTCAAAAAAATTAAGCAGAATCTCTGTACTTTTACTTTTCACAATGAAAAACCGTTGATACTCAACGTGCTGAATACTAGTACTTAATATTATCAAATTACACCAACATTGAATATAATTAATGTAAAATATAACAGAAAACATTCTCATTGTAAAAGGAAAATTTTCCGCTTATAACGATCGAGCAACACTTGAAAAAGCATTGTTCCGTTTTCCAGTCGCTGAAAGCTGAAAAATTTTCCTCGACACGACAATGGAAAACGCGAATCGGCCATAATTACCGATTTTATTATTTTCCCGCGCAATTTTATTTATCACGTGATGATTCTCTCGGCTCGCGTGCCGTTTATCGCGTTTCGAGAATTTTCCAATCTGCGGAAAAACGAGCTTTTCTTTCTTTCTTTCCATTGGAGCGTGGAAAACTCGACGCCGATTAAGCGGTAAATGAGCTTTTCAATTGATGTATCTTTGAATTTAAATCAAAATGTTTTTCGCATTATATTATACATTTTTATATATGTAATAAATTACCACTATCATCATTGATTCTCATTTTTTTATGTATAGGTATTATAATTATTTAGGTATTTATTTTGTCATATGTATAATACTTTCATACAAAAGAATCTTTAAAACTGCTAACAGGGCACACCTAGTACATTTTTAATAAAAAAATAAATAAGCTCAAACAACAAATAAGCATTTCAGAAGCACAAACGAAACGATCCGCTTCAACATTTTCCATTCTTTTTTTCCCTTCCATCATTTCTGAAATGCGAAAAGAGCTTATTTGTCACAGCGTTAAATTTACTTACATTATTTTTTACATTTCCAGACATACGATAAATTATTTACATTATTGCGCTTGATTTACTACCTTTGACCGCCGCGTGCGATAAATATCAAAAAACATTTTGACAACATTCTCGCATATAAATTACTCAAAAAACGCTATTTCTATCCGCACAGAAGGGGGATGCCATATTTATATTTTCATATTATTATATACTAAAAAAAAAGAAAATGAATAGTAAAAAACAACCAATATTTATGGTCGTTCGCGATGCGGTATAATTCAATATGATAAATCTGGAGGCATTCAAATGTGAAAACTACCAATAAAACACTGTGACATAATGTTATACGATTCGGAGAATGTTTCTTTATTTTATTTTGCTTTTTATAATTTTCAAATGAGATATGTAAGAATGCGAGTGATTTATAATTATTATTGTTTAATTTACTTAGTGAAGATGTTTCGTTTGACTTGGGATTATAATTTACCGTTTGAATCAACGATGCGGCATAGTTTGTTATTTATTGTTTTATGCCGTGTTATGTAATAAGAAAAAAATTTTTTAATGATTTTAATATAATTTTGATTTATTTTTTTAACTTAGAAATCTCTTTGAAGTACGATTTTCATTCGCAGTTGAAATTTCGAGTTGAATGTTTCAAATTGGATTTTTTATTTGTTATTCAAGTGATGGATCGTGTGACTCGTATGAATGATGCACAAATTGTATCGTGCTTTATTCGTGACAAGGAGTGATGAATTCATTTTGTTATAAGAGTGATTAATCGATTTATATGTAAAGTGATCTAGAATCTAATCTACATTTATCATGCGCACTACGAAAGATAAAACGGTAACTATTTCACCATAATACAACGGAAATTCAATTAAATAACTAAACTAATCATATCTATTATATAGATAATAATATAATGAAATTAATCATCGTTTCGAATTATTAATATAGCACAATCGACAAACACAACTGCCGGTTAAATTCCATTCAAATGATCGTACACTAATTAAACATTTACACAGTTTGCTCACAAGATACTTGCATATCGTCTAAATGATATATTAACGCAAACATTGCTCTTTTCAAAATGTCATTGTTGAAACATTGAAAAAAAATTTACAACACACCTGATACGACTAGTGTAATTTTTTCCTAAAAATACACACCGCGTCGAACGAATGTTTGCACAAAGCGACTCAATCAATTTTCGAACGGGAAAAAAACGCATTTCCAATATTTTGACGAATGTGCAAGATCAAACAAATCGACGTCATTGAAAAATTCGATCTTTTCGCATTCGGAAAAGTCTGAAAAGTCTGAAAAACGTCCGTCAATCAGAGCCGCTTTTGTTCTACGACAATGTGATTTATCGTATCCGCATAGATTTTGCCACCGCGAAAAATTCGACTCGTACATCAAAAATTCAAAAAGAACGCGTCTAACTAATGTTCCATATATTTTACACGTACAGTGTGAGCCAGAAATGTATGAACGTTTTGATTGACGATTTTGACATCGAACGTAATCATAGGTATATATACCTTAATATCTGCACAGTGAATGTTTTTCGGCAAGAGGTTTATAATGAATGTTTTGGTGTAACTACATATTTCAGTATAAATTGACAATAGTAAATATTCTTTAATTAAATCTCTCTAGTAAAAACTTTATAACGAAAGCTCTAAAGTGAAAGCTCTATAGTAAAAGCTCTTTACTAAAAGTTTTACAGTATAAGCTCTATAGTAAAAGCTCTATAGTAAAAGCTCTATAGTAAAAGCTCTTTAGTAAAAGCTCTTTTGTAAAAGCTTTATATTAAAAGCTCTATAGTGAAAGCTCTATAGTAAAAGCTCTACAGTAAAAGCTCTATAGTAAAAGCTCTATAGTAAAAGCTCTATAGTGAAAGCTCCATAGTAAAAGCTCTATAGTAAAAGTTCTATGGTATAAGCTCTATAGAACAAGCTTAATAGTAAAAACTATACAATGAAAGCTCCATATTGAAATCTATAATGAAACTTTCTGGATAAATCTTTTTAGCAGAAGATCTTTAGTGAAACCATGAAACTTTCAATCAAAAAACTAAAAACTATTAAATTATAATAGGTGAAAATTATAATACATTTCTGTAGTTAAAGTTTACTTTTAGTATTGATACTTAAAACTCTAATAAAAGTTATAGAAATAAATCAAAGCTTTATATAAGAAAATCGATAGAAAAGCTCATAACTGAAAAATTTTGGGACCTTTTAGTATTAACGATACAAGTATCATTGTTAAAAAAATTAAAAAAAAAATGTTAGAAAGTAAAAGTTCTTCATTGAATGTTCTATGGTAAATGTTTATATTATAAAAGCTCTTATGTCAAAACTTCACAACTCGATCTTTATAGTCTAAGCCTTTTAATAAAACCCCAATTTTCAAAATCACTAAAATCGCCAAATCTAATCTCTACAACATCCCAACTTGACATAAACCAACACAAAACAAATTTCACAAAAAAAAACCTAAAAACCTCACATCGAACTTTCTAGCGCACCCCGCACACGCTCATAATAAATCATCTAACGCGCATAGAACTATACGTAGCACATAAACCGTTTTTTTTCCACCGCGTCTTCTTTTTCTTCTCGTCTTCTTTTTTTCATCTCGTCTTCTTTTTTTCATCTCGTCGAAGGATGTTATAGAAAAACGTCGGCGTGTTTTCCACAACGGTCGGCAATCAATCAGCGTTCGCGAAAGACTCGACAGCCGAAAGGAGAATAATGATATTTCAATCAACGTTCGAGTGAAAATATTTTCGGCAGATCGTATAAATAAACGCGCCGCAGCGATTGAGAAGCGTTATTAATGTACGTGTCGATGAAAAGTCGGGAAGATTCGCGGAAGATTGAGGGAAAATCGTTCGAGAGAAGGTCGATTGGATTGATTTCGATACAGATCTTTATTCTATTAATTGTATTGATATGTTTTGATGTTAAGGTCGGGAAAATTTGTGAAAGATCGAGAGAAGTAGTTTGGATTGATTTTGATACAGATCTTTGTTAAATGTATTGATGCATGTGTTGATGAAATGACGGGAAGATTCGGTGAAGATTTTGGGAAAATCTTGCTCGGAAAGATTGAATCTGATACTAATCATAGTAAAGAGAGCTTGATTGTTGTTTGGTTTGTCAAAGTAGCACAATATTTGAAGCTATTATTGTGCTTTTCATTAATTGTTATATTTCTATATGTTTTTCTCACAAAATTATTCTTATTGAAACAATTTATCCAAATTCTTCTACATAACGATTAAAAAGTCAGGAAGATTTAGGAAAAATTGCGGAAAAATCTCGTGTGCAATGTTCGATTATCCTGATTTTAATACAGAGTATAAATTTAATAGATAAATCTATACGTATTATCAAATTATAGATACGCTTTTCAATGAAAAATCAAGAAAAATTAAGGAAAATCCCAAGTTTTCTTGCAGGATCTAGTTATTTGATAATACAGCAGCTATTCTATGTATAATAATTACTTTCATTGAAAAAACTGATAGTACAGATGAACTACCCTCTACTGAAAACTAAACTACCAGTATTGCACAGCTCACTACCTTTTCAACACGGTTACCTATCAAACAAAATCCTCCACTCAAGAAACATTCCTTAAAACACAATTCCACAACCAAAACTCAAAAACGCATTAACAACGCTAATCAATCCGAATTTTCTGCATCCTTCACCAAAACCGTACAAAGCAAAAATACCTATATTACAGATTGATATAGGGTCTAGAATGGCGTGTCGGCAGCCGGTTAATTTTCCCCTTTGTGCGTCCCGCCATAAATTCAAATTAAAGCGGCGGTTATGGTCGACGGGTCGGCCATCGCCGACAGGTTAAATTGGCCCAAATTAATATTTACGGCTCGACGGCAACAAGACGCCCCATCTTTGCACTTGTGATCGTTTTATTTCGGTCGTGCGAATTTCTCGACACCTGCCCCTCTCCGGAGAAAAGTCGCCGGGGAAAACTGCTCTTAATTCGCTTGTTTATGGCTGCACTTTTTGGCTTATTAAATTACTGCTAGCTCCTCTATTGCATGGGTTTGTTCACAAAGTGTTGTATAATAGCTTTTGTTACTCGAGGTTGCTCGGAGGTCTGTGGAATTTGAGCTGATTGAGACTTTTGTATAGTATTTAAATATTTGTAAAATTATGTCGTGTGTGTAGGTCGCGCATAACGTTTGTTGCGAATTAGCTACAATAAAGACTCTGCGACATGTCGAACTTTCTGTAGATTCTAGAGGTTAGTTCACATGCATGCATTTAGTTCAAAGACCAACGAGACAGATCTATAGCTATTATGCTCACGTATATAGGTCTGTCTCGTTGATATCTGAACTAGACTAATGCATCTAAACTACCCCAAAAATGTTAAATGTAATGTGTTAACTATATTGATGCAAAAACTTTCCCAGAATTTGCAGTTAAATAGTCTAAAAAACATTCATACAAACTGACATATATTAATTTTTAATTGCTCATAGGTATTGCAATGAAATTATGACAGCTGTAGAATCATAATTTCATATCGAATTCACTAGTAAATTTATGTCATTTGACAGTCATCATATCAATCAATCGAACTACCGAAAAACGACACCGCATCAAAAATAAACGCAAACCTATTTATCACACTTTCGATTGAGCGAAATTTTCACATCTCGTCAATTTTCCACATGCATCGGAAAATTTTCAGCTGAAATTCCATACGCGCGCTAGATTTACGACAAAAACGTCAACGTATTAATTAAAACTGAAACGGCGAACAAATTGGGGGATCACAGTTGACAGTTTCGAATAACTTTAATCCGAGTCACAATAAATTTCGTCGCCGAAACGTCAACGTGTGAATTTGACATTGTTATTTCGGTGTCGAGTGCCGAATTAACGGCACACAACTTCGCTATACACTGACGTTTGCCGAATTGACGCTAAATTTGACGTTATTTTATAGGTTACGTTGCTAAACTAAAGTGAGAATTCAGTTTTATGACATCTATAATAGGTCTCTAAAATTAATTCAATTCGATTTATATTTGACGACTTGAAAGGCCAAAGGTTACAAGTCATTTTGAGAAAAGGACGCTCAAAGTTGAGCATGTATCTACATATTTTAGGAGGAGATCGAGTGATTTGTGGATAAGTATATCAGTATTTGTAGTTACATCACAATTACATTGCCTTCATTTTAGTATTTGCAATCGTATCAACTTCATTTAACCCAATATTTGCTGTCAAATCGACTTTATATAACCCAGTATTTGCAGTCGAATTGACTTCATATAACCCAGTATTTGCAGTTTCACAGACTTCGAATAGTTGATGAAAATGAAACTTTCTGAAGCTCTTAAATGCACATAGAAAATTTTTGCATAATTTTCCAATCGACATGATTATAAATGTTCGACGAGTATCTTTCAGTCACCACTCACATATAAAGCTCGACCTACAAACGCGATGACTATTTTAGATTATTTTGCATACAACAGTTCACAATCAGCTCAAAATCAATAGAGTCCCGAGCAAAGTCGAGTCACATCAGCGAGTCAATTTACAAAATCCGAACGATTACGACGCAATAACGTCTGAAGGGGGCGAAATGTAAGGGTCCGTAGGTATGATCGATCGGTGTTGCCATTGTGTGAGTCGGCGATTAATGCGAAACGACGTGATTTATTGTCGACACACGATTGTGTGTTGCCATCGATTGTGTCGTGTCCTCGGGTTCGTGGATCTCTTTGTTCTCGGCGTTGGTCTTCGGATGTTTGACGTTGTCGTGGGTTGCTTTTGTGCCCTCAATGGATGATTGACGACTCGAATGATTGATCAGTGTGGATTTTTAATCGATTTCGAGTGATAATTGAGCGTAATGTCGTGTTTTGTTGAATTTGGTACAAGTTTGTTCAGAGTGACAAAATAATAAATAAAATATATTCTTATAACTAGCGCAAAGAATGCTCGTGTGATAGCAATCGATTCAACTACATATACCCAATATTCGCAATCACAACGACTACATACATCCCAATATTTGCAGTTGCGTCGAATGCATATAACCAAGTATTTGTAGTCGCGCCGACTGTATACAATATTAACACCCAATATTCTACTTATAAGATTAATATTTATTAACTTAAATGTTTCTAATTATATTCGAATATTTTTATTCTATTCTATATCTACTTTTGCTATTTTTAATATTTAAATAAGATGACAAATTGTTGATACAAAAAATTCTTGTAAAAATGAATATTTTTCGAAATAGCGATAAGTTTATTTGCAAACCGGTTAATGATACACATTAACGTTTCATACGAGATTGATTTATCGTGTTTGCAGACGAATGCTAATTTGATGTATTATTGAAAGTATCTGTGTTTGAACTCGATGTGTTTACGAACAAATTGGATGTTGGTCATTTTTCATATCGTCGCAACTGATCACACACGCACATAAGACACATGTCCAAACAAATAATGCAACGTGGAAAATAACAAAAATAGAAATGACACCATTTTCCACATCGCATACGACAGAAACAATAATTCAGCGAAAACTATCACATTTCATTTACGATACGGTTCGTTTAGATAAAGTTTAATCTTTATATAGTTAATCCAGGAATTGAACGTACAAGATACTCTTATAAATTCGATTCGCATTGTAGGTGAACAGAAACTGACGACTATAGGTGGAAACAGATCGTTCTGAGAAAGTCTGAGACGTCATAAAAAAAAGAGAAGCAATGGATTGAATGGTTGTTCATCTTTTTATTTTATGACGTCTCAGACTAGTCTGTTTCCACTTTATATTATAATATGAAATGATACATTTTCCTTAAGATATTCAAAATCGTCTCATAAAAAGCTTACGAATCAATAAGTATAAGCTCGGCGGCGATAAATCAAAACGGCAAGAGCACAGTTTGGGGCAAAGTTGTCGTGTTCGTTTTTATCACGTTCTCGTTGTGTATTATATTAAATATTTATCGTCGTACGGTGGTTTATTGGCCGGCAGTAAATCTCCGTTCTTCTGGGCGTAAACCCGCTCATTTTCAGTCATAACGATAATATTATTGCCGATAATAATTATGGCGAAAGTGAGCGGAGCCCGACACGATAAGGGCCCGACCCCGTTTCCCTCACACGACTCCTCCGCATTATTATATTTTGTATGACGACCGAACAGGCCGAGGGGCGCAAGTGACTTTGTGGTAATTTCGAAAAAAAGCGAGCTCAAAGTTGAGCATGTATTATATTAGAAGGAGGTCGAGTGATTTGATGATGTATCGAGGCACACGTTCCGAGTTCGTTTGTATCCTTTTGCCACCAAATATATGAGCGGTACATAGAAGCGATTCATGTACATATTTAAATTTCGGCAAAAATTTTATTTGGTATTTTCAATCGTCATATATTATTTGACGACTGACAATACCAAGGGGTATAAACGAACTCGGAACGTGTACCGAGATTTATTATCAAATCATTCGACCTCCTCCTAATACATGTTTGACTTTGAAGGCGCTTTTCTCCAAATCACTTATACCCCTTGGCCTTTTCTGTCGTCATTTATAGTGTGGTGTGTATAGACGCCCTTCGTGCTTTTTGTGTGTTTGGAAAAGTTTTCGGTTCGAAATTATTGGGATATTTTTGCATACATACATATGTTGGTTTTGCGCTTGATTGATGTGGAAATTTTCAATTGTTTCGTCGCTTTTTATAGATCTTAATTGGGTTATGTTGAGTTTACATTGATCTATATATCGTATGATGAATCTTTTATGGCCATATTTGTAATTAAATATGATTTGTTATTACTAAAAGTTGAGTCGAATTTGCAAATATTTGAATTAACTCGATCGATGAAGACATTTATAACGAATTATATTGATTTATTATTAAATGTTTCAATGATTGTTTCATAAATATTTATTCTTAATAATTTATGAATTAAATTTTATCAATTTTGAACTAAAATCTTTAAAGGTTGCTAAGGTACAATCTAATTCGTTTATTAATCAAAATTTTTGCGTAATACTTATTAGGCAACATTCATTTTCCAAAAAAAAACTTTTACATGGGAAAAGAATATATATAAAATGTATTTAGTGGTCAATTATGATCAAACATACAGATGTTGTGGAAAGCTTTTTTCGTGAGTATCAATTATTATTATGGGTCTCACGATCAATCTTAAATCACTTTTTCATAACTAAAATTTGATGATAAACAATAAAGTTTTCCAAATCCCGATCTACAAAATTGATTTTCCAATTAGGTTGTCTATTCGGTAACAAATTTCTTATACAAAAAATAAATAAATAAAAAAGCGAAAATTTGCAAATTTTCAATCTGGGCATTTTCCGAGTTTTCCGATGGCATTAGTCCAGTGGTTTATTTCGGGCGTCGAAAGCAAATTCGCCATGGGAGTGTGTGCAGGCATTAATCACATTTGGACCGATTTATGGCCCAATTCAAATTGGATTGCAGCGCGGAAAGACTTGTGCGCTTCTGCGTGATTTACTACCGACTTGTGCGCACAGAGCATTGCGCAATGTGTACGCTATTTCCGACGGAAATAGATCACTTTCATGTGAGCTGCTTCTTTTTTTATGGACCTCGATATTTGCAGTCGGGGCCATTGGGAAAACTCGGCTATGTAGAGTCGCAACGATTGCTATTGACGAATTTGATCATTTCGAAGCTATTTGCTTTAAAAAGTGAAAATTTGACGGTTCCTATAAATGGATCACCTGCTTTGTGTCTATTGATTTTAGTATCACATATCGAGCACTGATATTACTTCAAGAAGTTTGTAGGCTAAGAGTTGAGTCTTCAGTTTAGAGTGAATAATTAACTAAGAAATTAAAAATAATCGGGCAGCAATTCTCATAACAATAAAAAATGAATTGATTGCTCATTGCATCGCTTAATTAATATACATCTACTTCATATGACGACTGAAAAGGCCAAGGGTTACATGTGATATTTTGCCGAAATTGAGTTAAGTACAGGAATCTCTTCTATGTATGTTCATATATTTGGTGGCAAAAGGATATAAACGAACTTTAAACGTACACCGAGATATATCATCAAATCACTCGACCTCTTTCTAATACATACATGTAGGTACATGCCCAACTTTAAGCTTGCTTTTCGCGAATTCACAGCAAAGTCACTTGTATCTCTTGGCCTTTTCAGTCGTCATATATCCCAATATTTATTTTCAAATCGACTGCATACAACCCAGTATTTGCAGTCAGGTCGATTACATTTTGCCTAATTTTCGCAGTTGCACAACTGCATTCAGTAACATTATTTTTTTTATAATTTTGAGAATCTGCGATTTATTGTATCAAGATGTAAAAGAGAAAAATCTTTGAATTGATGAAAAAATTGCTGTTTTGTATCTGAATCGTTCTAGAAATATCTTCTTGTTTTGAAATTTATTGATGTGTTTGCGTTGAAGAGTTTTGTTGAAACAATTGTTGAGTTTCTTTTGTGTCGGTTGAATTGTTAGGATTATAAAGTTTGTATTTGCTTTTTTTTCGAGAAAGAAAAGTGTTTATTTTGATTTACTTAAATATTTTTTAAAGATACTACAATTTTTGATATAATTTGACTTCACATATTTGACTTAAGTATGCTTAACTATCACATTAATATTATAGTCACATAAAATTCTCATCTATTCATCGATTTGACTTTACTTTCTATTTCCTTTGTATTAGATAATCTAAATACAAATGAATAGAAGTATTAATTGAAACGTATAATAGACAGGATAGACTTTTAAACATTTCACAAAAGGATCACTCTAATTAAAAAGATTAATTCTATTGCACAATAAAAAGATCGAATCTATTCACAAACGACATTACGGATCTATTCAACTATTACAGACTAAACTATTCAGAGTTCGTCAACTATCAAATTGAAAAAGCTACGATAAATTAAACTAATTAATTGTCAGATCCGTCTAAATGACAAATCTTATAAAAAACAGTCTTAATACAGAACAATAAACAATCTGTTTATTTATTAGAAGATTTTTAAAAGATTTATGAAATAGCAATTAAAGTTTTTTTAATAAAATATGTAAATATTATTGAATAAATGATAGTAGATATATGATTATTTATACTGTGTAGGGATTAATGTAATGCGAATCTAAATCTTATCAGATTCTGATGAGTTACATTTTAATTTTTACAAATCATTTCCTCTAAAAGAATCTTCAGCTTTTAAAAATCACAATCAATTAATTTACAGTGACATCTATGTTCAACTGGGTTCCTTTCGATCCAATTTTTTTTCATCAAATCGTAAGTAATTATTGATCAATTTTTTTGATGAAAATATACTTTGACGCGTCTTTTTGGCAAGTTTTGATTGTGTCAAAGCCTCCGTCGATCAATCTTTAGACGGAATTTGTCGTCACGAATCTGTGTAGCGGATGTTCGGACGTTTCTCGGCATAATGAGCTTAATTGCGGCTCATCAATCATTCTGCGTGGAGCAAGTGACGAACTGTGCAGTCAAAGAAGATATTCATCCCTCGACTTTTCCAGAAGCGAATTTATCATAAAAGCTGTGACGTCATCGCAGTCAGCGCCTTTCAAACTATTCGGCGCCATTTTGAACACTCCGATTGTGAAAAAAAATAAGATATTTCTGATTATTTTTACCGGAATCATTATATTTTTGATTGTTTAGAGTCGACGCAATTGAATTACTTTTGAATTAAGTACTGATTGTATAAAAATACGACGTGAATTACATCTACTTTAAACTTTTGTTCTACTTATATAAAACTAATCACACTATTATAAAAATTTTCCGGCAAGATTTCCATTATAAAAATTTCCAGGAAAATTCTGATGTAAGTATGTTTGAAAAGGTTTGATTTTTTTAAATCTTAACTTGGACTAGAAATTAATTGATTAATTGATCTGTATGCATACTGGTATGTATTATGTGTCAATATATCTGTGACGATTGTGATGACTAATTATATCACTAAGAGAACAAATGTTAAGGAAAATATATGTAGATAGAAATGATATGCCTAATTTTATGCAATAGAAATTATATAATAGGTACTATTCATTGATTCTCAATATTAATAACGTGATGATGTGAATATTAAGTGAAAAAAATTTGAACTGCTATTGAAATTAAACGAAAAAAATAGTTTTTTCTCACATTTTGAAAATCTGGGAAAACTCTCGACAAAGGCCTGGTAATTTACGATGTGATTTGTCGTGGACTTAATTGAAAGCGACAGACAGATACGTTTTCTCCGAACCGAACGAACTTTCCGAAGAGTGTCTCAGAACGTTCTTGAAGAACAACCCCCCTTTTTACCTCCCTATTACACCCCTGCACCGTTCAAATTGCTTTTGTTTTAATTAAAAAGATTGAAAACCCAACCCCGTATTCCCTATGCGTTTCTGTAAAGCTGCATTCACATTTGAACCTATGTAAAACTGTAAAATCATTTTCATACTATATCATGATTGAATGTTAAAAATACTGATAAAAATGGATAATCAATTGTTTTGCACTACGCACAGTGTGTAAACATACATTATTGTGTGGGACGAAAAATTTATTTTTGTGAAAAAAAATTAAGATTTTTTTAAAATAAAATAATAAGATTTGTCGTTCGATTCGATTGTGAACACTGCTTTGAAACTTTATAGTTGATGAACGAAACTTTCACCCCGTCAATTCAAATCGCAATATTAGAAAATTATTTAGGTATTACATTACGGAAAATTTAATAATTATGAATATAAAAAAAGAAAATTGTCGTGATTTATCGAGCGGGTCGCTAATCGCCGCTTTAGGAAAGCGATAAATTTTTAATTAAATTCAATTCGATGATTGATGTCGCTTTTTTCTTTAACGGCACGATAACGATCGCGTTCCACCGGATGATGTATGGTGATGATATATCAAACGTAATGTCGTTTCCTTTGTGTGTGCGATGATTCAAACGTTATACTGCTTCATCATCAATAATTTTTAATGCGATTTTTTTTTATTTTCATTGACTTTCACTGATCGTCGCTTTTCGAATACATCTAGGTCGGTTATGATGAAGAATGGCGACGACTTTTTGATTTTTTTTTTGGTACCGAAATATTATGCGTTGATTTTTTAGTCGTTGTTCTGAGTGAATGAAAAAAAATGTTATATTTTTTCTATTCAGGTAATTTAATTAAAATCATTCAAATTGAAGTGAAGAAAATAGCCTTAAAGCAAGACTCCAAAAAGTAAGTTAGTGTCACTAAATAGTTCGAATTTAATCGAAACATATGAAATATGTGGGTGATGATCATTTGCGGATCCGTTTCTTTAAGCGTTTAAGTAACTTTTTTTTAAACAAATGAATCCGATCATTCAAAAGAAACGACCGAGTATTCATATCAATTTAAGAAAAACAATATGCGACTCTCGCCAAGATAGGACTCGAATTCACGCATCCTAAGTATGCTGAATCGACATGGCATGCACAAATGTTTTATACTGCTGCACTATCGGCTGACTAATTGTATATGCTTATAGTAGGCATGTATTACTTTTCAAATACGTTCTAAATTATGATAACGATTCTATATGATGACTGAAAATACCAAGAGGTACAAGTGATTTTGAGAAAATCGAGCTCAAAGTTGATCATGTATTAGGAGTAGGTCAAGTGATTTGATGATATCTTGGTACGCGTTCCAAGTTCGTTTATATCCTTTTGCCACCAAATATAGAAGCGATTTTTGTACGTAATTAAATTTCAACAAAAATGTCACTTGTACCCCTCGGCCATTCGAGTCGTCATATCGGAAATATAATAATACAATAGGTCGGAAAAGTCGGTCGGTTTTGATAATGACGTTCGCATGAAAGAGAGTCGCTTCACACTAGGCGGCGAGGCGCATTCACACACGGAGACTTGACACATGTCAAATACGCCCATTGTCCTTTGACAGGCGAACGCGGTAGTTTTAAAATATTTATACGCGTTGTCATCGCCCCGTGTACACGTATATAATAATAATAATGTGTTCCACGGAGGGCCGCACACCGGTGGGTCTAGTTCAGGTGTTGTCAACTCATGACACCAATTTTTATATCAAGATAACTTCTGTTTATGAGTGTGGACATTTCTTATGAATTTTATATTTGTTGTATTTTTTTGCAAATTTTTCGAAAACTTCATTGGATCAAATTGGACTATAGTTTCTTTTATAATTGAAGACTGATCGAGTACGGTTTTTAATATTGCATTCGACATTGACATTTGGAATGATTTCCTTGGAAAAATCCTATTAAACGAAAACATTGCGCGGAAAATATTATTCTCTTGGTGTATAAAATTAATATTTTATTGTAAAACACTTATTTTTATACATTGCTTTGATTTTTTAGTAGGTATATTGAGTTTACAATATACTATTATTACAACAACTCTTGCATAATAAAAATATATCTTCTGAGTAATATTTTCGTTTAATAGAATTTTTACATGAAATTGTTGATTTCAAATTCAATTTAAATAACTGTAATTGATTACCTTTTAAATTATAAAATAAACTATAAGCCTATTCAATAGAAATTTCATGAAAAAATGCAACATATCTGAAATTCGTAAAGAAAAGTATCTAGAATTAAAATCATAAATGTGTATAGGATTAAAAATGTGTAAGATGAAACGTTTTATAGCCTCTCAGAATAGATTACATCTTTCAAAATCGAAAGAGTTTTATTAATTTTGGAAAAATACAAAAGTTATTCAATTTCTGGATATAATTTTTTGTAGAAAAAGTTTTATATAAATATAAATGGATAGAATTATACCATCATAATAATATAAAGATAAGATTTTAATTCGAAAGATTGAATCTTATTGACTCAATATAATTTTCTTTCCTAATAAAGTTTTCCAAATTATTAAGAACAATCGATAAACTAAAAATGTATAAAATAATTACTACTATTACTATTATTATTATTATTATTATCATTACTACTTCTACTTACATTCAGATACGATTAAATAAATTTTAAGTTGCTAACCCCTTAACCTAGTCGTGTCCCGGAGAGAGGTACAAGCCTAAAAGGTCGTACGAGTTGAGGAACGACAAAATGAAAATGAAAATAAAAAAAGGCACGAACCACACGATTTATCACCGCTTTATTAACATATAATATCCGAGCGGACAATTATGCGGACTCGGACATTTATCAGCACTGTCGCATTATTTTTCGTGCGCATTAATTGAGGGTTTAGTGCTGTCGAAATGTCACGTGAAATATACGTCTACTGTGCTTCGTTTGTTTTTCTTCTTTTTAATTTTTTTTAAGTAAGAGTCATAAGCGATTCATCCTCTTGAGTGAGTGAGTGCTCTAATTATATATACTCTATTCTAGAAATGCGACAGCCATAAATGTTAAGACTGCATGCGTACAAATTGTGATCTTTTCGTATTAGACGAAATTAATTTTAATTTTTATTGCATTAACACTTTGATGGCCGGGTGTGTTTTGGGGTTTTTGTTTCAATGGTAGTTAAAGTATTATTTTTTTAGTTTAGAATTTAAGGTTTTTTTATATTATTCTATCCAAACTGAATCTCAATAAGTTTGATTATGTCAGATTGGGCTAAATGTTATTTTCATGTAAGGAAAGATTAAGCCATGTTTTAGGTAGAATTGAAAGTCTTACTGAAAAGATGGACAAGTATTATTTTTTTATTTTTTTAATAAGTTTATTATGCTCTATTTATCCTCAATTTCATAAAAGTTTATAAAAATATTCTTCAATACTTTACGAGGGAATCTCACCACCAACTCTTTGTCAGCTTGTTAGGCCGGCCTAGTTGGGTACCAGAAAAACTAGGCGAAATTACGGGAGCCACATTTACGTTTACAGGAAACTCTACATTCTTCAATACTGAAAAAACTAATATAATACAACCCATCGATTTCATAAGCATCAAAATGAAACTCCATTCATATTTTTCAACAAATTTCATTCAGACATCAACTAATTAGTATATATCTCAATCAAACATCCAATTTTTTCAATAGACAATGGACTCTGAACTTAAAAAAAACCTCACATCCCACACGGCAGTGCCGTATCGAGCGTCCGCCGATAAATCAGTTGGGCCCCCGATAAGTTACAACCAATTTAAAAGTTGTTCAAATGAGGCTCGATATATTACGATCGTATAACAACTCTCATGCCCGGGATATAATGGCGCTGAAATATAAATGTAAGCCGCCGCCGACGACGAGATATTTATGCCGACGTCTCTCGGTCGGGGTTATAAAGTGAGGCTGCGGGCATAAATAAAGATCTCTTCTCTTTCTCGCCTCCTGATCGTTAATATATTGTATAAGACGACTCAAAAGGCCAAAGGGTGCAAGTGATCTCGAGAAAAGCAAGCTCAAAGTTGGGCATGTAAAGGATATAGATGAACTCGGAACGTGTACCGAGATATATCATCAAATCACTTGACCTCCTCCTAATACACGCATCCCTCGATTTACGCGGTACTCATTTTACGCGGTTAGTGAAAATTCCATTTTTTTGAAAAATCATACATATTTTGTGGCACGCGTCACACAAACGCGTGTGTTGCATCAGATTCAACAAATTAGAATTAGAATATAGCAGTAAGAATGCGAAATAATGCAACTAAAATTATGTAATTATGTATACTTTTAACTTTAAACATGTTATAAATTTGTCGAGCTATTAAATCTATAAAATTTCTTAATAAAATTCTGTTTTCGTACCTTGTTTTAGGCGATTTTCTGGAACCTATCCCCCTAATTTATATGAACTTGAAGTATCGATTTAGGCAGATTTTTATTTCCTGGAACCTATCTTCCGTTTTTGTATAAAATCGGAATCTCGATTTACGCGATTTCTCTAGGAAATCAATTAATATCTGCCAATTCTAATGAATTAGAAATTTCATTTGAAGAAACATTCAATAAAAGATTAAATGATTATATTTTATATTAAATTGAATAAATATTCGTACGAAATTATTCAGTAGGTACACAAATAACACATGAATCTGAAGTAAATTCAAGCCCAGCTTCATATCACTGTACCAAACACTATCATTGCTGATGACTAATTTTTTGAACATCCTGAAAATCTCAACATATAAAACTCATACTATAAACTATCCAATAAACCTATAAAACAAATCTATCGAAAAAAATTAAAATCGCATCTAACTAAACGACGTCTGAATCTTATCGCGCTTTGATTAAAGCGTTTTCTCACGTCCCATTCGTTATAACGCGAAACGACGAAATCCAATATGCGAATAGAATGTTATTTTTATAATTTAACACTTCCTTTGATCGTCCAGTCGAGTCGTCATAATAAACTCATAAACGCCTTTTGAAGTCGGCGTCCGGTTCAAATGCGAACAACATCCGGACATCTCGATGGCCATAAAGTTCACAAATAAATTATTACTCTAGCCCTCAAGGATTTTCTAATTCTAGATTCGACTGTAATCATTTTTCTGACTTTGATGACTTGATTTATCAATGTTTTCGGCGAGCTTCGTCGAATTTGAGCGAGGTTCATGAAATAATAACAGCTTTCAATAGGTTTCAGTAAGTATGTACATATATTGGTAATTTAAGAAAGATTTTATAATTTTCAGTAAATTTTAGTAAAATCTAGTAAGTTCAGATAAGCTCCAAAAATCTCTATAAAGCTTCTGAATGTTATAATAATTTGCACAAAATGTGTTGACTTTTAGTAAGATCCACCAAATTCAAACAAATTTCAATAGGTTTTAGTTCAATAAAGTCAAATAATTTTCGGCGAGCATAAATAAGATACAGCAAACTCAAGTAAGTTACATCAGTTCCACAAATCCCTTCAAGATACAGAAAATTCTAATAACATATTGAATCCTAAAAACTAACTTAATCTCAACAACTCTCAATAAATCTCAAATAAATTTACTGAATTCCAACGAGTTTCACTGAATTTCAATGAATTTTCCTTGATTCTAATAACATTTCCTAAATCCCAATGACTCTCTGAATTTCAATGACTTTTACTGAAATCCAATAATTTTTACTGAATCCCAATAATTTTTACTGAATCCCAATGACATATTGAATCCTTAAAACTAGCTGAATCCCAACAACTTTCAATAAATCCCAAATAAATTTACTGTATTCCTACAAGTTTCACTGAATTTCAATGACTTTTCCTAGATTCTAATGACTTTTCCTGAATTATAATGAATTTTCCTAAATTTGAATGACTTTAACTTAATCCTAATGATTTTTTCTGAATCTAAATGACTTACTGAATCCTAAAAACTCGCAAAATCCCAAAAACATTCTATGAATCCCAACAAATCTCATCACTTGCCAACGAATCACAATAAATTTTCCTAAATTCTATTGACTTTTACTTAATCCCAATGACTTTTCCTGAATCTAAATGACTTACTGAATTCTGAAAACTTTCTGAATCTTAAAAACATTCAACTTATCCCAACAACTTCCAACAAATCTCATCATCTGTCATCGAATCCCGATAACTTTCGACGAACCAAACCAAATCCCAATCTCAAAAAAAACTTCCACAATCCCAAATTTCCAGACATGACCAGAGTTCCATAAGGAACATCACACAAACGAAGTCAGAGTGCATATTTATTCGATACACATCCGAGAATAACAATAAAGCTAACGGGGTGAGGTCTAAGCCGAGGATTTATGGCGGTTTTCGCGAGGATCTCACTACCCCCCGCCCACAGAGGGCCTAAGCTGCGGTATCCTGAAGTCTTTAGGATAATGGATTCGCTGGCTGTCTTCGGCCACCTGTTGAGCCCAGCCAAACGAATTTGCTACGAAACATAGGGCGTAAGAGGAGCAAATTTATTATCCCGGCCACACACACGAGAGATTGAGGTGAAAGCTTTCGCAATTATCGGGATGCCGCTTGTTTCGAGTCGGTATCTATAATTATATATGTATAGAAACTAGCGATCAACCCGTTGAATATATCAACGCAGTTTTTTTTTCTCGCAACAGACCTAGGCCCAATTCGATAAACATCATCGATCGATATCGTTCACCATACAGTGAAGAAAATTTGCCATTATGGCAAACTACTCAGAAGAGTAAATTAGTGTACATAGATGTCACTAAATAGTTCAAATTTAATCGAAACATATGAAAGATTTAGGTGGTTTTGGAGCGTTACACGAACACGCACACACAGAATAGCGCTATTATATGGTTAGATAATTTGAAGATCATAAATATGTATTTTCATCGAAAATATTTCAGGGAATAGATGAGAAAAATCAAAAATTAGGTAATAAAATCATATATGACGACAGAAAAGGCCAAGGGGTACATTTGACTTTGCGGTGATTTCGAGAAAAGCGCATTCAAAGTTAACCATATGTATTAGGAAGAGGTCGAGTGATTTGATGATATATTGAGGCACACGTTCCGAATTCGTTTATATCCTTTTGCCATCAAATAAATGAGCGTGCATAGAAAAGAATACTGTGTATAACTCAATTTCGGCTAAAATATCACTTGTACCCCTTGGCCTTTTTAGTCGAATACTCGAATAATATTTTAAATAATAAGGAAACAAGAAACTTATTATTAAATTGAGGAAGTAAATCGTCGAATTTTAATCTGAAAATAAAAAATGATGCAAAACAAACAAAATTGAATATCAAAACATCATCGAACCGCACATAAATACGATTTTATTGAAAATTTGTCAAAAATTACACGCGTTTATATCACAATAAAATGTACGTTTTCGAAAAGGAAAATGCTAAAAAAAAAAACGAAACCTCCATAAATTCAAAACGACGCCTTTTCAACGCCGCTTTCGTTTATTTTTTCAAAAATTTATATTTATTTATTTTATTTTATGTATTTTTTCGAAAGACATTCTTTGCGCGTATAATAAATATGATAATAACGCTTACACACACGCCCATTACAATCGTCATTATCGTTATTATAAAAATGTAAATATTAACGGCTAATGGCGACATTTGTATACAAATAAACTACGGATTTTTTTTTCATTTTCGAGCTTAAATTTATGTATTTTTCGTAGATTTTTATCGTCGCCGCCGTAACGCTAATTCATTACGAAATAGTCCATAATTTTTCCGAAGCCGATTTTTTAGATTTTTATTGACGCCCGAAGCTAATTTAGTTTCGATCTTATCCACTTTGTTTAGATCTTCGAGATTGTTTGATTCATTTTATAATGTGCGCATATTTTATTGACATTGGACTTGAGTTTCTAATTTTAAAATTGATTGAATTTTACAAAATTACCAGTCGTTAATTTCAATGTGACCTAAATCGAGTGTCTATTTGTGAATTGACCATTCGTTTATTATTGGATCATCGAAAACAGATCTATTACACTTTGTATAGGAAAAACTCGGAAAATTCGTAACACTGATACTTTTTAGCAAAGAAAATTTTATTATACATATAAGATCATATACATATCGTTAAGAATAAATGGAATGAAAAGAAAATTATTCCATAAATAATTTTTCAATAAAATTTCATAATAAGCGCTTTTAACACATCGATTGCTGCAAAGTTTAAAAAAAAATCTCAGAAATGAATTTTCACAACTTACACAACTAAAAGTCATAAATTTTTCATTCACTTTCCAAATTTTCTTATAATATTTAAAAACCATATGTTGCTAAATTGTAAATCGAATATCCAAATCACTTTCGAGAAAACTGTGTATCCAAGGCTATCAAAGATAAAACTTGGAAGAAATATATTTAACAATGAACCATATTTTATTTTTTTAAGTAGAATATAATTGAGAAAACGTGAAACTCATCAAATACATAGGAAAAACTGCTTCAATCGTAGAATCACGTATCCGAATTTTCCGGAAACCAAAATGAGCACCAAGGGATTCATAACCAAGAACATCCCCAAGCAACAAACCGACTCGACAAATCCTTTTATCGCTAAAAAAAAGAACAAGCTGACATAGACCTAAAAAAAAAACCAACCAAGCTAAGAAAATAAGTAAGAATCGATCAAAATATTTATCGGCCGACATTTTAACTCGGACATTGGTGAAAAATATCGACCGCTCTTACGTTATCGGATAAAATATCACCTATAAAACATAATAACTTTAAATCATTCTAATGGCCACCGTTCGCATTGTCCTTTTCTGCGCACGCTCTCGAAACACATAAATAAATCCGTTCCACCATAGTGTTAAAAAAAAGGAGTTTGTCCGCAAAAATTTATACATATGTCCGTAAAAGGCCGGAGTCGTAAATAACGCAAATCTTTTCAGACCGACAATTTATGCGGGTCCGATTTTTGGCTTTTGGACCGGTTTTTGGTCCGAGGATTTTCGGCCTGTGATAATTTTTGGCACTAGTGTCAAAGTCGATTGGTAATTGTTGTTAATGTGCTTGTCAGTTTTGTCGTGTTCGGTGATTTTGGTTTGGATCGAATCGATTGAATGTGTGGACACCTTTATGCCTTTACAAATTATTCAAGAATTTATGTTTGAGTGAGTTATAAAACGATAAGTCGATTCTTAGAAAGCTTGGTATTAGGAATAATCTAATGGCAGCATTATGATTGAAATTTAATTTTAATTATAATTTATCGCATATTTCTATAACTCAATTTTAGTTTAGAAATGTCATTTTCGATTTGAAGAAATTACTTATTCTTGAATTAGAGTTTCTTGTTTGTATAGCATGGAAAATAATTATGTCAGCGTTATATGAGGTATGACTGAATAAATAGTTATGATTAAGCAGGTTGATTCGTATAATGTGACTTCAAATATATTACTTCGGTTTAAGTGTGGAAGCAATCGTAAATCTGCAAGTAAAGTGTATTAAATTTTCTTGTGTAAGCTTATGTTGAAATTATTTTATAGTTATATAAAAATTTGCTAATGTTTTGAAATTTTTTTTCGCATATCATAATGCGTAATTAACGTCAAAGTTTCATTTTGAAGCTGTTCACACAACATATAAAGATAAATATTCATTTAATGCGATACACTTTAGATAAGAAAAGTATGCATTTTTTTATCACGACCATATATTTTCTTGTAGGATTTCGTTAGATTTAATAAATTTTTAACGTTCTTCGAAAAGCTAAATTACACAATATTAATTTACGAACTTTATACTTTTGTGAAAATGAAAAAAATACCATGATATTGATTTAATTGGAAAATCATTGAACTTTACTAGGCCTCACATTACGGATCTGGGCCTATAACCTATCAAATACAATGAAAGTCTCTAAAAAAGTTCTGCATACACAAGTACGCTTGAAACTCAACTATGCCATGATAATGTAACGACTTAAATCGAGTCTGAATTTCAATAGAACGAGTATCAAAATTTCAATTCAAAACTCATCAATATCAATTCGAATCGACTTGAAAAAAAAACTGAACAGCCAAACAAATTGAAACGTCTTGTCCCTGGCCCGCATTATCACGATTTGCCTAATGCACTATTCCCGGGGTTGTTATTAAAATTTATCACTGATTGTAATCCCAGTCGCACGTTATAAAGTAATAAAATAAATAGATTCAGCGCCATAAATCTTGTTGCGCACGTAATCCGCTCGGAACAACCTCGCATTATAATAATAAAGCGTTCCGAACAACACCCATTCGAAATATGAAAGAGTGATTTATCTGCCGAGTAAAGACCAGAAAAGATAAATTCGAAATTTACCGCGCGTTCTCAGAAACGCGTTTCGATTCCGGTCTCGAATGGTGCTCGTGTGAACGCGCCTTTATGTTAACACCTTGGTGGCCGGTGGCGCATTTATATGTTTCCGAATAAGGTCCGAAAAAGTAAATTATGGTTTTAATTGATTACAATTCGATTGATTTTAATTTATGACGTTATTGAAGTGATAAAAAATGATCGGTAGTTCAGTTAAGTTAGTTTTCGGTCGATATTTTTTTTAATTTAATTTGAAGTTTTTAACTGATATCAGTAGTGATACTCATTTTGTTTAATATTTATTATTTTTAACATACTTATACCTTAGCTTAAGTTTAGTTGCACCCAATGAATTGAAGTAAAGTTAATGTACAACTAAAAAACGATCGATAATTTAGTTAAGTTAGTTTTCAGTTGATATTTTTTTTAATTTAATCTGAAGTTTTTAACTGCTTTCAGTAGTGATACTCATTTTGTTTAATATTTATTATTTTTTACATAGTTATACCTTAGCTTAAGTTAAGTTGCACCTAATGAATTGAAGTAAAGTTAATGTACAACTAAAAATCAAGTAAATGTAAGAAATTTAAATTATTATAAAATATCAATTTGATACGATAAATGATTCCAATGATTTATCTTTCATAAGCAGGTCTAGCTTAATCGTGACGTCATATTAAAAATAAGAAATTGAATACACATTTAGACTAAGTTAAGTAAACTTATGTTCAAGAGGATCAATTATTCGTTTAATGACCAAATTATCATTTATATGACGTCACGAGTAGTTGACCCTTTTGAACTCCAAAATAATTTCATACGAAAGCGATTGAAATTTTCACATTTCCGATTTGATTTATGTCGAGTGTTCTCCAGAAATCCGCCGCAAATAATAAATCAGACGAAATCCACGTGTGTCTCTAAACAGTTTGAGAGTACAAGCCCCGTCATAAAATCCGATATATCTATTCAAATTGAGATTAACTTACGGCGTAGCGCTTTTGTTGCACGAAATTTATGGCGGTTTAAGTAGCGCGAGAATACCCGGTAGGGACCTGGCCGTATTGTGTGGCGTTTATTTCGAAAAGGACGCGGGTTTGATTATTAAAAATTTATATATGTGTAAAACACATTAAATCCGAATTTACGATTTTGTTGTGTCGCGTAATAAAACTGCGATAAAAATCGGAGAAACCGACGACTATCGAGGCTGTTCGTCTATAAATGCGATTCTCAATGGATTTTTTTATATTATTTGGAAAATTGTCTGAAATATTAAGTCAATCCATATGTATTGACGCATAATTAGCAAGTAGTTCTAGTAAATTTGTTTAATTGAATAAAAATATCCATTTTAATTTGATGCAATTTCTCTGAAAATGTGGTTCTAGTCAAAAATTATTTCTCTATGTAGCCATAATAGTGTTAAAAATCAATATGAAAAAAAAAATAATGGCTTTTAATTAACAGATAGGCTAGAGTTGAACAGTTTGAGAATCGCCGGTCAATAAAATTATTATATTTCGACGTGAACGTAAAAAGCTTTCTCGTTTATATTATGCTGTAAATATTGTGCTTTATAATTTACGATTGCCTAATTCGGTTTTTATTGTGCGGTGGAGTGGCTTTGAATTGTTTTTCGTTCAAATGTATTTATACAATGTAGCGTTTGCCGACTTTGATTCCGTACAAATTTTCACATGAACTTTGATGGCCAATAATGCTAAATAAACATAAAATTTAAATGAACATGTTATCTACCATGGGATTATAAAAAAATCAAACTCATGAATAATTTACAATAAAAACATAAAAATTGAAATTTATGAAATACGATTTTTATTTTCAAACCGCGTATTATATTGCAACAATTTATATTGAAACGTTTCGAGATAACTCTCAGAGTCGATCAATAAATTTCCATTCTGAGATAAAATAAACGAACGACCCGTCGAAACGTCACACAGTTTGAGAAATACCGGTCGCATTGAGCGACGGCAACAAGAAGCCGAGCTCAGACTTTAAGAAGAAGACGTAATGATTAATGTTAGCCGCCTTGCACTAATGACTTTTGTCCTTCAAAGCGTATCCACCTAGTGACAGATAGTGTGGACGAAAAAGTGAAAATTGCCTGCGATAATATATAAACTTCGGAAAATTCGAGGAAACTCGATAAAAAAAAATTGAAAATTTATTCAGCGTAACCGGCCTTTAATGTGTTATTTTGAATATGACCTTCGATTTGGTTTCATGTTTCCAAAAGGGTTAATTTGAATAGAGTTTGATATATATTTTCATGAAAACCTTGAAATTGTAGTTTTTCCAGAGATATTTGAATGTTTTTAAGCAAAACAACGTTTTTCCGATGTACGAGTATAAAATATTTTTTCCGAAGATAACTAGATAAATGTTAGAAATATAATAATTTATACAGTTTATAGAAATATCATTAGGTGCACAAATGTTTGATTAACGTTGCTAAATAAAAAGCTTTGTAAAAGGAAATCTGCCTTCGAAAATTTCAAAGCCTTGGAAAAACTATTTAGTGCATGTACATGTATCTTCAAAAGGTTTCCATTTTAAAGTGTAAACAATTTCTATTTATAGTAGAATAATTTCTATATTAAATTAAAGATTTTCTATTCCAAGTTAAAAAAGAAAATTATAATATGTTAAGCCATTTCACACACACCATTCATAATCCAAATCATCCATATTCAGCTTACACACTTTTCAAAATATCTAACTTGAAATGGAATATATTCAACATAAAATGAAAACTATCGAACTCAAAATGAAAATTATTAAATAACCTGCATTAGAAAAACCAAATAACTATGAAATCCATATAAAGAAAATTTTAACACATTGAAGACAGGGTCCCCTCGAAAAAAATATTAATAAAAATTTCTCAAATCGAGCATCAAGTTTCCAGATCCTCGAATACACTTAAACCTTATAATATATAATATAAGATAATACACAGGCATAAAGGTTAAGCGTCCCCGCGAGCGTTAATCGGTTAAGTGGAGCCGGTCTGACCGCGGAGGCGCATAATGGCTCATTGTGTGCCACGTCGTGATTTATGTTCGGTCTCACCTTCCATGCTCCGTCATCAGCGCCGACTTCCTCGGAGCAGCCACCCCCTCATCAATCATGCGCGCCCGACAATGGGGCGCACTCACTGCGGACCGATTGTTGCCGGCGCGCTCTCAATTTGTCCGAGGAGCTTGCCATTTTGTACAGTTTGACGATTTTTTTTTAAATTTGATTTTTTTTTTTTGGAAAATTTATAGTTGGTTATGAGAAGAATGTTTTTCGATCAGAAACTAGTGCTTTTTTCAGCTATAGAGCTTTGTTTTTATGGAAGGAAAAACCATTAGATTTGTTGCTAGAATGAAAAGCTTTAGGTGTCTTTACTCATAATCCGTTCCTGTGCATAATTATGGTCGCTTTTCTTTTATATGACTAAATACTATTCTTTTTTGCTCTAGAAGAGAGCACTAAATCTTAGAAATCTTAGAGCATCTTAGAAATGATTATGCAGTAACTAATTTTTCCCCCAAAAGTGGACACCGAAAAATTTTCCTCATTTTCTAGGCAATATATGTATATTCAAGAAAACGCATGCTATTGTTAATTTACTTCGTGAATTAGAAAGTTTTAATGGAATCAGCAATTTTTTTGAGGTTTAAAAAAATTAAATGAGCATGGCAACCTGAAAAATCTCATTATATTAAAAATTCTTAATATTTCACATATACAAAACAATTTTTTTAAATCAAATCATCAAAATCAACACTTGTGCCTTACGAAAAATAAATTTTTAGTGATTCAAAATTATCTCAAAAATGAATACCAATACCAAAATTGTACCGCAGCATAAAAAAACCTATCCAATTGTGAAAAAATGGAAAATTTCTGAATCTTTCAGAAACAAATGTCCAAGCCATCTTAAAAGCATACCTACACTTCAAAATCGTTCTTACTGTCACATTATCTAAACACGATTACGATCGAAGAATTAATTTATCACCCAACACGCGAATAAACATACAGCTCCTTGGCCTTAAATGCAAATCGCTACAAAAGTCCTAACGCGAAACCCACGCCGCGCCGATTTGATTAACGACTCTTTATTACGGCCATAACCGCCGATTTATTCCCATCGAGACGAATGAATCTTTGTCACCAGCCTCGTAACCGATTCCGACGACTACCGGACCTACAGGTGCAACCGAAAATTTATTTATTACACCCATTCGGACTCAACAGCGCGATTTACGACCAGCAAAGCCGACTAATGAATAACGCTTATGAAATATGCGACGTCTTTGAAGCGACTGGTTTCACTCTCGGCGAGCTCAAAGGGGAAAATATTATAATTGTACATGGCATTGAATTATATATAGATTTATTTTTTTCGGTAAAATATTGACACATTTCTGTGACCAAAATCTGATGAATTTAAGGCAAAATAATGATACATAACTCTTACAAGATATAACGTTTATGATACATAATGCTCATGAGACATAATGTTAACATAACGCAATGATAGCAAACAACCTATTTACTGGAAATGGAAAAATTCACTCAAATGGAAATTCAATAATTACAAATAATGTGAGTTATTTTCATAATAAGATTTGTATCCAATCTATTCGTTAGAATTTAATTTCGATTGCATACATATCAGGCATATTTATTTTATATATCAAGCATATTATAAGAGATATCTTAAGCTTTTATTTTTTTATGCCAGATTTTTCTACTGTAAGTTAGCAATCAACGATATCAGCTGTCAAATTCTATTATCAATGAAAAAAAAAAACATAACATGTTGTTAAGTAGCTTGGCAAAAGGATTGAAATATCGACCTTAAACATTGAAAAATACCCAGGATTGATAATCATAGACAAATAAATACATATTCGAGTATTTAAAAAGATTATTGCTAAAAAAGTTCAGTAATTTATAAATTTAGAATTTCATCGAACTGATTTCACATTCAAGAATTTTCATCAAATGTTTTCCGAATGTTTTCCATACTTCTGCACATCTATCTTCTAAAATTAATTTGATTTACTTATATAAAGTCATATCATTAGAATAATTAAATCACAAATAAAATAACCTATCATAACTAAACCACCAGTTTTGGAAAGGACACATTTTGTATGAAACATGTGTCCTTTTCAAAATCGGTGATTCAATTACGATACAATTTATATTTGCATTTGAATTCCATTGTCGAACACTCTCCTCTGCATGTAACGCATAAAGTGCACACGTTCAGTATACAAAAGGTGTATAAATTTACGACAAGTCGCTTTCGCGCTGTTATTCAGCCTGATCGTCATAAAACTGCATTTAAATCCATATGAAATTAACGCGAGCAATAACTCAAACGATCTATAGATACGGTGATCATGCGTCCTTTATTTAAAAGGACAGTCCTTTATTAAATGCTATGATCTTTAATATTATTAATTTTCCAAAATTGATATATTCTAATGTCGATTACAATTGCATCATTAGTTGTCAGTCATAATTGGAAGGTAGTCCAGGTTCTTAATCAATTTCAGTTTCATTTAACAGAAAGCATAAGATTTAAAATATATATAGTTTTTAATCGTGCAATTTGATCTAGAAAGGGAAAAATGTTAGGGAGTGAGTTTGAACGAATTAATTAATGTCAAAAATTGTGAAGTTTTTTTAAATATTATAATATGGTCACTGTAACTATAGATCTCATGACGGATATTTCGATTCGGTTAGTTAGCGCTTTTATCGCTTATTGAATTATCGCACAGCGAACGGTGATTTATCGCCCTTTGTAATTCGAAACCAGATTGAATCGATTACTGAATCGCGAGCTGTTAACCTTTAAACTGCACAAGCTTGAAATATTCGACGCTTTCAGCGATTACTCTTTTTTTTTCATAAAATTATAACAATGCGATGCGGAGGCGTATTTTGATATCTTAACATCGGTAAATTATTGCGTATAAACATGGTATATTCAGTATGATGCAATATATAATCGATTCTAAGAAAAAATAATGACTACCGAATGATTATAATAAGGTTTTAGGTTAGGTTAGGTTATGGGCCTTTCACACTATGTAATTGGTAAGATTTTTAGATTCAAATTTTTGATTCCCTTTCTAGCAGATTCTTGATTCAATTTGATTCAAACTGAAAAATCTTTCTGATTTTTATCAGATTCTGTGTAAGGACTCAATAACTCGATTCAACGATGTTTGTTCTTCACATAGAGAGAATTACATAAAGGCGCATCTAGACACTTTGCATCTCATATTCGACGCGTGTTTGAATGCATTTTGATCCAATCAAAGCGATCAAAATTCAATAAGAACTTCAAATACGTCATCAATTGTGGGTTTATTTGATAATTGGATCAAAATTTTCAAATGGATCACCGAAAAAATATAAAAATTTAAAACAAAATAATAATACTGGCAGTAAGGGCAATAAATAATGGCGTATCCACACGATACGTATGTGAGAAAAGGTGGTTGTGGGTGTCGAGTCGAGGCGTCACGGGGTCAAGTCGTGTATCGTTTCGTGGAAGTTGAAACGAATCGTTGTCAGGGGCCACCTTGTACAAGGGGACTACCGTGTCAAGCAAAGCGGCGACCCGTTTAAATAAAACTACTCGTGTTCGAAACTCCCCGTCTCTCTTATGTTATGTATGTACCAAGTCACCCTTACGTGTGTGATGTATAAGTGGCTCACCTTATTGAAAGTGATTTATGAGATGTGCCTATTTTCAGTGTACTGTAATCTTGGGAATTTGATAAGGATAGTGCAAATGTGTCGCAATCTAATTCGTATAATTTAATTGAGGCTGTCTTTTCAAACTACCTTACAACATAACTGCATATTTGATGAAATACCTATCCTTATTAAATCTGTTTTGAGAGCAAACTTTTAAAAGTGCTGTACCGTTAAAGAGAACAACTGAAAGTATTCAACACACCTTTAACACTAAAACCTTTTCCAGGTGTCCCTCTCACTGTGGGGTCACGAGGCGGCGATTTATCGCATTGTTGTCCCTCGTGCCAAAGGAGTTCCTCCAGTCTGGACATCCACAGTGAATTTGGAATGTCCTCCATACACTATGATCAGATGCTTTCAACCTTTTTACAACCGAAATCCACTTAAAATTGGCTCAAAACTCATAGAATCTTTAAGTTCCTTTAAGTCATCTCTCATTTCTCTCAAGACACAAACTAAATGTATGGAGTTGAATGGAGTGATTCACATTTGGTGTCGACTAACCAGACACCATCAGCACGAACTTATACAACATTTTTCAATGTTGCACCATGATTGCGGTATTTGAGCATGAACTAGCTTTATTTCGGAGTTGAGGACCACTTGCACTATATGCCTATACTAGGTATGTACCACACCACGAGTCGGATGCCCAAAAGATGTCCCAAGTCGATATGGCGAACTGGAGACCCGACCCAACTCTGTGTTTACAACCGTCGTAGGAATGCGTGAATCCGAAACGACGCAAAGGGGGTCCCGAATTCTCCAAATAATGTTCGAATTACTTGTATGTGATTCCTACTGGAGTATGTCGAAGTATTTCGGTTTTTCGATTCAATTCGTGAGATTGCCTTATGCTATGGAAAATATTCAAATACGTTAAAAGAATCGACTGTGATTAAGTGCCTTTAGAAATTTTTAGAACTCACAGAAAGCTGTTCTTTATATGAGTCTAGAATTCTTTCCTGATTAGGCTAGAAGAGTATTGATTTGCCTACCCAACTAGGCAGATCTGAAAAAGCTCTCATTTGTACAAGCAATATAACATTATTGAGTACCACTTTCTCAAGCAAGATGGACTCGACACGAAATCCATTATTTGGCATTCGAGCAACAAGAGATTGACAATGTAATCGACCTCACACGATACACCACCGAAAGCCAGAGAAGGAGCCAAAGTTTACGAGTGGGTCCAGCGTCCAAATTTATCGACGCACCGACAATAAACACGACGAAGACAACCCATAAAGAAGATAAGTAAAATAAACGCCGGCCATTAACGGTCGCTTCGAACACATTCGAGCCATTCGCTCATTTATCGACTTTAGGCTGGGTTCACACGGTACTGTCCAACCTTTCCTTTCATCCTACTCCAATTCTTCCTTTCTATTCCTTCTTTCTTTCTTTTCTTTCTAACTTTCCTTCACACTTCTCTTCCATCATTTTTTTTCTTCCTTAATTTTCTTGATTCATCCCTTTCATCTTCCCTTCTTTCTTTCCTTTCATTCTTCTTCTACTCCTTTCTCCTTTTCCTACATTATTATCTTATTTCCTTTCTTTCTTCATTTTCTTCTATTCATTTCCTCTCATACTCCATTCTATCATTCATCTCATTTTTCATTTCTACCTTCCATCTCACCTATCTTCATACCTTTCTTCTTACCACCCTTTCTATCTTCCTCCATTCCTTTCTACAATTCCTTTCTACTTCTTTTGCTACATTATTTTCTCATTTCCATCCATCTTTCCTTTCCTTTCCTTTCTTTTTCCCTTCTATCATTCATCCCATCTTTCCTTCCATTCTTTTCCTCATTTCTTCTTACCGTTCATTCCTACCTTTCTTCCTATCTATCTTTATACCATCCTCCCCACCTTCCTTTCTATCTTCTTTTCTGCCTTCCTTCATACTTTTCTTCCACCCTTTCCTACATCCCTTTTTAAGTTAATCAAACCAAGATCCACATATACCAATCACATAAACTTTTGTAGGCATGGCTTAATGAGACAGATCCTGTGTGAATAAAGCCTTAATTCCAGGATTTTTACGACGTCATTGGTGTGGTTAATTGTTGCGAAGACACGGAGTCGAAAGGACCACTCCGAAGCAGGAGTTTGAAGGTTCTCCAGAGTGCCGCGGAGGCTGATAGATGGCGGCCGGGACTGAGTTATTGACGCCCCGGGGGGCATTTGTCTTGTTGAGTGGGCGGACGAATTATAACCGAGCTTTTTCGGCGTAAATCTTCTCTACTTCTTCGGATTTGGTTATATACATACAAATGCAGCGGATCTCAACATTTTCGTAACGGGCTACGTCTATATTTCACTCGAGTACATAAGGTACGACTTAATTCACAGTTAAACTCGATTCAGTTAAATGAACCTAAATATTGAATAG
This sequence comes from Cheumatopsyche charites, assembly GCA_024721215.1. Classification (NCBI taxonomy): domain Eukaryota; kingdom Metazoa; phylum Arthropoda; class Insecta; order Trichoptera; family Hydropsychidae; genus Cheumatopsyche; species Cheumatopsyche charites. The sequence goes on along the minus strand of CM045577.1, from coordinate 560,680 downwards.
ATCCACTCGGCTCGACTACAAATTGAATTCCTACTTATTCGACTGAGCTTAACTTCTAAGTGAGGTTGAAACTATTAACTAAACTTCATAATTAAATTAAATCAGTTAACTAAACTTCAAATCGAATTGTCATATTAGTAAAATTAAACTTTAAGTTGACTTCTCGATTAAATCGATTAAGTTTTTAATAAAAATCATTTTTGAATTTCCCACGAATGAAAACACATCTTTAAGGTACACGACTCTTCAGTTAAGAACTTCTGTATCTTTAGTGTTATTTTTATTATACAAAGTTTGACCGAAGCGCGCTTCCTTCGAAATTAATTGAATCTGCATATTGATACGGTTTTTAAAGTGGCACGTTCGACGCCCATACGCTGTGATTTATTTGACTTTTTTATTATTTTTAATAGAGTATCGCCTCTTAAATTTTATAAGACATAGATTGACGCACGATTCTGAGAACAAATTTCTTCAAACAGAATATTTTTGCTCGACATATTGAAACTTCAAAGTTACACTGGATTCTTGCTGTGAACACTTTTATAGTTGTCTCACTTTTCAGTAACATATGAATGAATACAGTATTTTTTGAGAAAGAAACAATATTACTGCTTAAAGTCTTAATGTATTTACATGTATGTACATAAATACATAGTGTGGAAAATGTTATATAGTGTGAAGACGATTTAATAAGCATATACCTATTGACAATTTAGGGCCGGTCTTTTCACCTCTGGTTTGAAAATAAAACGAATTTAAACTACATGCAATCTCTGCAACTATGAGCTGTCAAAATCTGGGTGAAAAATATGGATGTATGTATTGTTGTATGAACAGTATTATGTCTGTCTCTTTCAGCGGCTTTTTCGACAGCTCATAGTTGGAGTAGTTTAAATTCGTTTTATTCTCAAACCAGAGGTGAAAAGACGGATCCTTAGTAGTAAGTAGCCAATTTTTCATTTGAAATGTTCGTTAAGATAGGTAATTTCTATAATAGTTTCCGATGCAGGAGTCGACAACCCTTCTTGAAACAATGGCGCTAATGACGGCCGACCGCAAATCATCGTCTCCGAGTTGTTCTCAACAGTCGAGAGCCATCTTCGTTGCCGTGTCAAAGCTACCGGTGATTGATGACGCCTTTCCCGCTAATGACGCAAACTTGCTTTATTGACAGCTTTTCCCGCCAAAACTCCACGCCTCTCACTCCAAAGGAGAAAGAGCCTGCGTTCCATCCAAGTCTGCGTCCACACTTGGACATTTCAAATTCGATTCCAAAAATCTTTTAAAATCAATATTACTCGGATGCAAATTGTTTAGGTATAATTTGGCTGTGTTTGGATTTTCCGGATGTGAATTATATGGGAATTAATTGTCTGACTGTGAGTTCTTATTGTTATACTTAGGAACTAGAAGACTTAAAGACTAACGATTGAAAAAATGACCCTATGTCATTAATGTAACTTAAGTACATTCATCCCTCGATTTACGCGGTACCCATTTTACGCGGTTAGTAAAAATTACATTTTTTTAAAAAATCATACATATTTTGTGGAACGCTTCACACATACGCGTGTGTTGCATCAGATTCAACAAATTAGAATTAGAATATAGCAGAAAGAAGGCGATATAATAATATTACAATTATGTAATTATGTATACTTTTAACTTTAAACATGTTATAAATTTGTCGAGCTATTAAATCTATAAATTTTCTTAATAAAATTCTCTTTTTGTTCCTCGTTTTACGCGGTTTTCTGGAAGCTATCCCCCTAATTTATATGAACTTGAAGAATCGATTTACGCGGATTTTTATTTCCTGGAACCTATCTTCCGTTTTTGTGTGAACTCGGAGCCTCGATTTGCGCGGTTTTGATTTACCCGATTTCTCCAGAAACGTATCTACCGCGTAAATCGAGGGATGAGTGTAAATGGGAATGAATTGTCTGTGAGTTCTTATTACTTAGGAACTAGAAGACTTGAAGACTGATAACTAACGATTGAAAAAATCATGAATGTAACTTAAGTATTGGTTCAAATTGAAAGATTTTTGATTGGTTTCTTAGAAAATGGCTCAAGTGTGAACATCCCTTGGGCCAGTGAGCCTTTTTTGCCTTATTCCACTCGTCGGTTATTTCGCTCGAGCGCGTGATAAATTGAGAGCAAGAGACGTCTAACCCGAAGCGATGATTTCTTTTGACTTCGCGGCTGAAAGACGATGATAGATTCGGCGTCTTCTCGAACCGAGCTCGTTGGGAAAATTAAAAATATATATTCCGGTCGTTAGGCGAATGGTTTGTGTTAATGAGTCAAGCGCTTGTTTATTTGCAACGTGCATGGGATACTCTTTCCATTGATGTTTCGCTCTCGTTTATTGGACGAGTTTCTAGAGCGGGGTCTTTCTGGGCTAGTGCCTGAAATGTGCGTTGAAAGACTATCAAAGTGTGATATGATGACTGAAAAGGCCATGAGGTACAAGTGATTTTGAGAAAAACGCGCTCAAAGTCTGTTATGACGTCTGGAAAGGGCATGGGGTTCAAGTGATTTCGCGAAAAGTGCGTTCAAAGTCGATGCATGTAATAGGAGGAGGTTGAGTGATTTGATGATGTATCTTGGTTCACGTTCCAAGTTCGTCTATATCCTTTTGCCACCAAATATATGTAGAAGCGATTTCTGTACATAAATCAATTTTGGAAAAAATATCAATTGTATCCCTTGGAATTTTCAGTCGTCATATATAAGTTTAGTAGCTTCAATGATATAACAGGGTGCAGCTGAACAGATTGAACTGTGTTTGAGATATTTTTTTCTGTTAATGTTCAGTTAGTGTCGATTGATTGAGTTTCTAGTTAGTCTAAATTTTCTTAAACATAAGTTGAAATTGCTTAAGATTAATTTATGAAATTAAATATTATCATATGGTGCGGCTAAACAAAATGAGCAGTTGAATGGAACACTCTTGTTATTGATGTTAGATGTGGATCTTTTCGGGCTAGTCTCAAATATGCACTAAAAGTCAATCAAACTGCTTGAGAGTATTTTATTTAAGTCATTTCAATAAAATTATAAGGCGTGAATGAATAGATTGAGCTATTTTGAGAAAAAATAAATTGCCTTCATAATCGATATCATCGGTTCGATAAATTTTATTTCTATAAATAGATTTAAAAGATATACAATATCAATAAACTACAAATGAAAAAAAAAACGAAATTTACTAAAATATCTTTGAAATATCTTTACATTTTGAAATGTAAGAATTGACTTCAAAAGCCATCTTAACTCCAAATTTCACCTAAACGAAACTAACAGAAAAACGTAATTGAACCAAAAACTCCTTCGATTCCAACCACCATTCAAGTATTTACTCTCACAAATTGCTCAATCTGTTCTACCGCACCTTACACTAACATATCTCACACACACGAAACGTAAATTCGCTCCGTTGAAAAACAAGCTCCAAATTCTCTCATCGAGCCAAAAAGCATGTCATCTCCAATATTCGAAACGATGTGTCAGATTACACACTCTCATTCGCGTTCAAACTTATCATGAATCTCTCTAAATTTAACCCTTTTAAGAGGCATGTTTACGACCCGCACTTTTAACGCCCCTGACGTCGCTACACTAAATCAAACTCGCTCAACGAAAGCTCTATATCAAAAGAAACGTATTAAAAATCGCTTATTTATCATTGAGATGTATGCGAGTGTTATTTTTTAGAAAATTCGATGTGTGTACGCACCTTTAGTCTATTTGCGGTTTCTGACTAATGAGCTTTTCACGGTAGATAAAGTTTGATGAATTTGACAGTTTCATGCGCAATTTGATATAATCTTCATTTGGATGGAAAAAGATTCGATGAAATATGTGCGCAATTTGAAACTGTCAAGTCAATTAAATTTATTTTATAATAATAAACCAGAATTGCTACCCGGCTTTGCTCAGTGTATCTATATTATAAATACGCGAACGATGCTCGAAATTTTCAGCCGTGCCTCGAACTCGGCACGTTCACTTTATTGGCCCGCCGTCTTACGCTCCGAGCTACGCGTCGTAATTACGAAATTGCACCGTTTAACTTATATAAGACGTAAAATCCAAATGTGGGATATTTTTTTATTTCACACATAGATGGCAATAAAAAATATTATCGAATAAAACACATCCGTGGCAATACGAAGTTTGATTAATTTCGAACAATTTTGATACACATCCGTGGCGCTACTATTAAACATAAATTGAGGATGAAAAAGTTACCTTTTTCGTACCAAATTTTATTTTAAATGTTGTTTTTATTGTTTTTCGATTTAACAGAAGGCGTATTGTGTTTGATACACGGTGTGTGTCGATATTTATGGGACATTGAATAGAGTCGGCGGCAGATATGAAATGTTAGTGCACGATTCCGCCGTTGCTTATCTCCGGTCGCTACCGGCGTCGTCCGTGAACCTCAGGTGTGCCACTACCCATTTTCCATTTTTCCAAAAATATTTCCAACATCAATACTTCCAATAACGCTCAAAAACCCAAAAATTATACAATACTTCTAGTCAATAAAGTGTTTTACAAAAATAAGACCTATCATGATTTTGGAGAATTGTTTCAATACAAGACCTGCTTCAAAAATATGATCTAGCAAAATGGAAAAAAATCTTGTCATTTAGTGAATATTGATAAAAGAACATGCTTCGTGTGCAAATACTGGGATACGTATACACGGACCATGTATGAATAATAGGTTATGTATACTTGAATCCATAGAATCGGTTTACATAAACACGATACGAGTAACCAACTAACTTTTAATACATAATATGATAACATGTCTGTCATCTGGGACTAGTATGTCGAATGTTTAGTAAAAATATTTCAACAATTAATAAGATTGAACTTTAAAGGAGATAATCTTTGAAATTATTATACTATTTGAACAATACGTAACATGAAAAGAATCAGTAAAGGTCCGTTTTGAGTAAAGCGACAGGCAGCAAGAGGCATGCAGCACGCAGCAAGATCAACAACGGGAACAATTGAGTCTTGTTTTTTACGTTATTCCTACTATTATTGTGCTTTAAATATAAAACAGGGTAGCCAACATCGAAAAAGGGCAACCCTGGTAGTCTCGCATGCATGTACAGGGTCGGATCCCGGGGCGACGAGCCGGCCCGGGCCCCTCCGTTATCTCGTGGCGAATAAATCACATTTCGTTAGTTTCCTGCTGGAAACGAGCAATGGATGCCTCTCGGAGCACAGGCAACCCTTCATCGGCAGATAGAGCGGAATGTTCGCCGGGTATCGCGAGTCGTTAACGTCTCCATTTGCCGCCAACTGCTGTCGACGATGTGTCGATGCTTCGCTTAACGATTGTGAATTAGCGGACATAGAAAAGTCTTCCATTATTTGCTTTTATGTTGGATTTCTATGTGTGTTGGAAGTGCGAGTGCGAATATCTGGATGTATGTAGTAGGTGCGAGTGCGAATATCGGGATGTTTGTAGTAGGTGCAACTGCGAATAGTGGAGTTTTTATAAGCGATGTGACTGCGTATACTGGGTTGTTTATAGACAATGAGACTGATAGATGACGACTGAAAAGGTCAAAGGATTACAAGTGACTTCGTGGAGATTTCGAGAAAAGCGCAATCAAAGTTGAGCATGTATTAGGAGGAGGTCGAATGATTTGATGATATATCTCGGTACACGTTCCATGTTCGTTTATATCCTTTTGTCACCAAATATATGAGGGTACATAGAAGTGATTCATGTATAAATGTAACTCAATTACGGCAAAAATGTTACTTGTAGCTCTTGGCTTTTTCAGTTGTCAAATATGAACATGTATTTATATGTAGATATTATATGTAGTTATATTACATCACAAATACATTGTAGTCACATTACAATCACAATACATTTTCGTAATTATCTCGCTAATTTCACTCACACCAAATGCAAATATCCTACTATTTGCACTCGCATGTCTGTAAATTTCCCACTATTTGCACTCGCATGTCTATAAATATCCCACTATTTGCACTCACACCAACCTAAATATATCCAAATCCTTAAAAAAATATAAGAACACGGACATATTTTTGTTTTGATGTTTGGCCGAAGTTTAAGGCGTTTGATGAGCGCCGCCTGGCGAATTAACGACGCGTCTCAATCGGCAAAGGCTTTGCGAAACTTTGCCGTGTGATAAAATGCAGTCGAACGTAAAATGGCGTTATTAAAAGGCGAAAAATAACGTCGATGGGTCAACGCGCCGATTATGTGCGAATTCTCACAGAGCGCAGGGCAATTTTCGACGAAACTGTTCGCTTATGCAAAACGACGATCGGAATCGATTCGACATGCAAACTCGGTTAGGGATTCGCCTCTTTCAACCGTTAATTGAGCCTGTAATTTGAATAACAATTATCGGAATTATATTAAAATTTGATGTTGAATTTTATTTTCATGTGAGCTTTAATAAGATTTGTATGAAATTGTCACGATTTTATTTAAAGATCATGATAGTTCTTTTTAATGGTATTGTAAAAAAGCTGATGATTGTGCAAAAATATATGGCGAATGAACCTATCCAAGAACACAAGTAAATTTATTGATAATTAACTCAATATGACCCTATAAAAAGGTAACTTTCATTTTCAATACTAAAAGTATTAAAATTCACTTAATAAATCGCTCTATGGATCATTAAAATCGCCGAATGAACAATTTTCATTCGTCATTTTCTCACGAACTACTTTGACTTTGGAATTGGAAATAATTATTATCATTTTTTAATCACAAGTTGATCGAAAAAAAATTATCAGTATTGAGTCTAGGTGCAGGATAATTTCACATAATTCATACGATTTTCCCATACTACTACTGACCATGAAAAATTATGCATTTTCTTCGACATACAATCACTTTTTTCTAACCAGACATATGTCCGGTTTTTTCATTGCTTTCAACTAACAAGAGAGTTACAGTCAGTCCTTCCTTTATGAACTGTCTAAAATCTGTCTTTTCTACAGATTCTAATCAGTTCATAGTGGAAGAACTGACTAACTTTCTAATCAGTTAACTAAACCAATGAAAATATCGACTTTTAATTCCTCGAATCTATAATAAAGTGGAACTTCCACACGTCCAAAAGCGGCTCCCGCACAAAAATACAAATTACAACCGTTCGATCGAATCAATCTTGTCTTAGCACACAACACACACAACCTTTTCCCGGCCGCGGCATAATTTATGGTCTTTGGATGGTATCGGTCTCGGACTCGGACTCGGACGCGGGAAGGTGATCAAGATATACGAGTCCGAGTCAATAAATCGGAGTCGGTATCGCGACATCTTTTATGCTCGCCGGAGCATGTTAACTCGCCGATCCGCAGATACGGCCGTTAACGTGTTAACCTGAAACGAGCCGATGCCGCCCAACTGATTTCTGCTCTCCCTTTAGACTATGTATGCCGGCTGAGGTCGAGGACAGACTCCTTTCAATAAAGATGCTCATGTACTGTCTTTTGATTTCTATTTTGTACTAGCAATCGACCCGTTGAATATATGAACGCAGTTTTGGAGTGTTACATGGACACACAGACACACAGACAAAGACACACAGACATACAGACACACAGATAGACAGACATACAGACACACAGATAGACAGACAGACAGACACACACACACAGATTCATGCTATTATACATATATTAAAATTACAGGTAGCCTTGAAAGAACAGTTCAATTAATTGTACAGGCCAAATTACAATAGGTGGATTGAACTACCTATTTTGTACGAAAATGTAGTTGTGAAAAGATGCAACATCAATGCAATATCGTCTCCTTCGTACTCATAAACTATACTGTGCGTGAAAAAGGCAGGCGAACGTATCACGATGCTTTTGTAGTGTGACGTAATGATACAAGTTTATTCACAGATGCTACACAATTGTTTGTTCTTTCTAACTCTCGTGATTTCACTTATATCTAGTTTCATATTTTACATAAGAGAGTTAAAATTAAGCTAAAAATAAAATTATAACTGATGAAATTATAAACATATAAATTATAACATCTTAATTTTCTAAAAAAAAAAATATTAATATTAAAATAGGTTAATTATGATTTGATTACATACACAGTCGATCTCAATTTAGTACTATGATGGGTCTTAAAATAAATTGATTGATTGATATTCTGTGTGACTGTACCTTTACTAAAACTACAATGTTTCACTCGAGATCGAGTTAATTGTTTGCGTACTGTATGAATATAGTGAGTGTCGACTGGTTGTTTATTTCTGCATTTGAGTTGCACAATTAATTTCTTCTAGCTTTCGTGACGATTGAAAAGATAAGCTTAATTAATTGATAGAATCGAATCGATAAAAACGAGTTGACACTTGTTGATATATCTTATGATAAGTCGGAATAATTTTCAAATTTACTGATTGATCAAATCGTTTGAATTTTGCATATAAGCAATTATGAAGTGCAAATAAATATTAGACGATTTTTTAGAGTATATTTTTTTAAAGATTTCAGTTTGACTATGATCCAAAAGAAAAGTCATAAGAATTTTCAACCCCAAGAAACTGAATCCCGACTCAGCATGCACAAACACTTTACACTATTCTATCAGCCGGTTGAAATATTCAAATGAAAAACTGAAACGGTGCAAATTTATCAATTGGGAAAAGTCTTTGCGACGTCCGCATCAATATGGGCGTCTCTTGCATTATCTCTCGCGTCAGGGGCGCTCAACATTTTTCCGGGGACGATGCGAAAACCATCGACGTGAAAAATACACGCCATCCGACTCCAAGATTCATCCGCATTGTCGGCGAGATGGCCGCACACCCGACACCGCGATTTACGACCGCCATTTGTAAGACGCCATACTGCCAGGGGTGGCGATGTTCGCCTTTATTTTGAAAAAGTACAGTCGGGTATCAATGTCGAATCATGCTTGAAAAATTTTGAATACTGCCTTGAAAAATCAGCGCCAAAACGCAATCGAAATTTATCTTCATAAGTGCATAATACGTTTATCAATACAATTTATCAATTAAATCAATTATAATATACAATTAAAATTTCATTTTATTTGGATAAGATTAAAAAAATCGGATTTTATGTATATGAAGATTTATTTTTCTGCATATTGTGTTATGCCGCTGGAAGCCGCCGGCTTAGATGTGGATGTTGCTTAACGGCTTTGCAAACGATTGAAAGACCAGGCTTTATATTAGTTTTGTTCTTTCAGCAGTCAGTAGATAATTATTATGATTAATAGTAAATAAATTATATATTTTTTTCAATTCAAGTTCAATAGATATCTTAGCTCAGTATCTCAATCCCTACATGCTCAAAATAAGAAACACCTCCCTCTATTTCGTATATTGTAAACGTTTTCCCCTTAGGGAGGACATAAAACTGTTGGCGAACATATTACGGCGTTTATTTAATACAAACTGCACCATTTGATTTACAGACGACCATTATTGTCCTTAAACAGAAAAGTAACGTGTATTTCGAGTAACTAGCAATAAAGGAGTCTTTCCACTTATACAACATGCGATGAATCCTTAGATGTTTCTAATTTTCCACGAAAGAAAATGCATCGTTTCGATTTGAATGTGAGGGAAATTCTATTTAGATGAATCTCTTGAAGAATGACTCTAGGAGATTTAGTAACAAGTTACTCTGGGAGACTTGGTAACGAGAGAGTGCAATAGGTAACTGTGGTTTTGTCGATAGTGTTAATTATGAGGATGTCGAAATAATTAAGGGTTAGGTGCAAACAAAGGGCTCCTGCGTGTTGAGAGCATTCTTGAAATGTACGAGCTCGCGGAAGGTTTATAATGGTGTCGTAAGTCACGCGGTACGAAGTCCAGTTTATAATGGGAGTTAGTATATAGCCTGTTGAGTATCAACAGTATGAAAAACGATTCTATAGCTTGCAGAGTATTGTTCTCAATAATAAAGCGTGAATGTAATAATCTTGAAAATGATGTAAATTAGAGCTCATTTAGTGCGCATCTCTGTTCGATTTGTGTGCTTTTGATGATAAAAAGCTTGAATGTGATAAGATATTTAGTTCAAAGGATTTAGTCGAGATTTATTTTTAAATTTATAATTGCATTTTTACGTCGAACTGAGTTAAAAAATAAATTGAAAACAAAATTTCATCCCCTACATGCATCTATTCGAGTGCATCTCCTGACAAGTACGGATCGGCCATATTGCGCGATACGTCACTCTGACAAAATAACGACACTAGCGGAGAGCTATACGTAAAGCCTCTCAAACACACCGAAAAGGCTTTCATTGACGTAAAACTACACCAAAATGCGCTATCCATTGAGACAATGGTGTAAGTCCACAAATTGACATAGGCATCTCTACCCAATTGTTTTAAATCTTTCCAAAAATGTAAAGCAGCCACTAGGTTGAAAATTTTTGAAAGTAATTAGCAATCAAAAAAAGTTACTAAATGACGACTGAAAAGGCCAAAGGGTACAAGTGACATTTTTTCTGAAATTGAAATGTGTTCAGAAATTGCTTCTTTGTATGTATACTCATATATTTGGTGGTAAAAGGATATAAACGAGCTAGAAACGTGTACCGAGATATATCATCCAATCACTCGACATCCTTCTACTGCATGTAGATCTCAAATTTGAGCTTGTTTTCTCAAAATTACTTATATCCCTTGGCTTTTTCAGTCGTCAAATGGATCTTTAGTTTTTTTTTCAAATCAATTATTTGAAGGAAACGATCGACCCATTATATCAATTGAAAAAAAAAATGACATGACTCTCACTAGAACATGACAAATCTCGAACCAGCATCACGAGGACGCTGAAGCCCAACACGGAATGTACAAACGCTTTACACTATCAGCTGACTTAATTAACTCAACACTTAAGATTTTTTCTTATGTGTAAAATTATTCACATATTTTCATATATTGCATCGCAAGTTTCATCGCAGCTTGCATAAATTGAAAATTCCTCTACAGGCTCATCCATACGATGTAAACGACAAATGCCGCCGACTCAAGTCGACGACTTGCATAATGTGGACGACCCACAAGTCAAACGCAAAATACGTCAAAACGAAACAAGGCGGACTTACACAAGATAAAACATACCTAAACAAAACAAGGCGGACTTACACCATCATCACAATTAAGCTATCGAATTTTTTTTTTTCAGAAAGGAGACGTCCGTCGCATATATCACCGGGCCGAAACGAACGACACAATCTCGGCGAATAAATCGAACCCGATCGCCATTTGTCAGGTGTCTGTCGGCCGAGACCGAGAGGCCGAAATACGCGGCCATATATCGCACCAACATGGCCGCCGGGGCATATTTCACGCGGGGGCCCCGATGTTTTATTCGCCCTGGCCGCGGCCCTGGTATGATTTACGTCCGGGAGCTTTACGACCGAGCGCCATTCCGACTTTTTATCGCCCGGGCCCCCCCCTCGAGCCGCCCCTTTTTAATATAATACACCGCGGTTTTATGGGCGGCCGGGAGGACCGGTCGTAGGGGCTAATGCGAGATTTGCGGTGTGCAAATTAAATTTTTTATTCGAGCCGAGTGTGCATGAGGCTTTACAATTTTTCCTTTTTTTTGTATATGCGGAAATTCATCGATTTTTTTTGTATGGAGTGAATTAAGTTATATTTTTTTGTAAAATTTTTAGAAGAAAAATATCTCATTGGTAGATTTGATCAAATTTTATCTTTTTTCCTTAAAACTGCACTGATGAAATTATTTCGTATCAAATTGAAGTCATATTAAAATAATTCCATATTTTTTAATGAATAATTTCATTGTCATATTCAACAAAAAAATTAATTATGAAAATTATGACCATTTTATCGTGACATTTTTAGTAATTCTATTTTGTTATTTGGGACTAATTTTGTTGTGAAATTTGTGACAAATTCATCACGTTATCTGTGACCATTTTCATCATGTAATTTCTGTAACCTATTATCAATTTCTATGTGAAATTTATAACCAATGCATCAACACTATTTTATAGTGACCTGTTCATGACAGCATATTTTTGATATTTTATTTTAATTAATAATTTCAACATCTTCAGTGTACCACACTTTCATTGAGTCACAGATTCACTAAATCACATTTTCCTTTCATCCAATAAAATATTAATCGTTTCTCAAAGTGAAAAAAACTCAAATAAACAAATCAATCGAACTCGAAAATCAATCAAAGTTGAAAAAAGCGAAAATAAAAATAAAACAATCAGATGATGAAAATCACGAAAGACAAACGGCGCAGGAAATCGCCGCTAGGCGTCGCTCGTAAATAACGGGAGCACATTGCGGTTTCTCGGTCGGCGAAAGAGAGGCGCCCCCGGTTGACAACCCCTGGCCAGACTGCGGGGGTCGGAGAGATTTACTAGCGCCGACCCGCGGCGCGGCTTCCGGCCAGGGGTCGTCAAGCGCCGTCCGTCTTGTAAGTTTCGACCGCGCCCGCACTACGTTAACCCCTGGCCCCTGGATGCGACCCTGGAAGCGGGGGCCGTCTGTCTCTCGCTACTTTTTCCAATGCCCTTTTTATTTTTTACCAATCCGGTATTTTCACTTCTTTAGTTAACTAACCATAGAAGTAGTCTGTCCTTTCACTATGAATTGTCAAAAATCTACGGAAAACTGACGGATTTATGACAGTTCATAGAGAAAGGACTGGGTGTAACTCTTTAGTTAGTTAACCATGGGAGTAGTCTGTCCTTCCACTGTGAATTGTCAAAATTCTACGGAACACAACCGGATTTTTGACAGTTCATAGAGAAAAGACTGACTTTAACTCTTTAGTTAGTTGACTAGAGTAGTGAAAAGACCAACTTTAAATTTTATAAATGACTTAAATGAAGATAAATGAGCCATTTATTATTCATAAAGCGATTAAGGCCCTATTCACATGACAGACGTTTTATTCTTAATAAGAAATTATCCATTTGAGACATTTTAATTAATTCTGTACTCTGATGTGAACTGATCATGTCCATAGCTTTTAATCAATGAGAATAAATTAATAATTTCTAAAACAATAAAGGGGATTGAGTCAATCAAAGGAATTTCGAAAAATGTACACCCAACTCTCGTTTTACACGGTGGATAGGGAACAGCAAAAACCGTATAAAAATAGTGACATTTTTTATTTTGCGATATTCATTGTATATCGTGTTAGACCAAATAAATCATGTAAAAAAAATATTTTTTTTCTTTTTTTCTAATCGTGTTATTTTGAAACCGTGTAAAACGAGAGTTAGGTGTATAATAAAGTGTATTTCAAAAATTTTCTCGATTTTTTGTTTTACGGAGTTAATAACTATATATCTATACTAAACGACTCATATAGAGTCTGAAAATTTTAAATGTGTCAATCTATACTTAATCTAGTCAAAGTATACACTAACGCATCTAATAATATACACATACGAAACCGATCATTCACAACAACATCGCAGATAAACGATCAGACACAACAAGATAATTCGAAAAGTCGCTCAATATGCGCGAATTAACGACTCCCGACCGTCGGCCATATTTCATCGGTAAAGTTACATCTCGGTTATATGGGCGTTTTTCTTCCCCGTCGCGCCGGAGGTGCCATATATCTTTTCCGGGAATTATCTTCCGGTTCCGAGCCATCGCCTCTAGGATTCTTCATAACTCAGAAGAGCCTTTATTAATCTCGCGAGGGAAATCTCTCGCGGGATGCGCCCCTGCGTTCCAGGGCCGGCTGTTTTTCTCCCCCGCCGTTTACGATATGCCGAAGTTTGACGAACGATAACAGCAATTATTATTTATTATTTCCGCTTCGATATTTTATTTCTTATTCGGGTTTTTTGAATAAATATTGGATGAAGTGTCTTTTAAAAGGGTTGTATATCAAAATATTTCATAAACATATAGTATGGTCAGAACTGAGTGGATTTTTTTTATAAAATGCATACCTTGATGAAATTTTCAATATATTTTTTATTCAAATTATCTAGAACTTTTGATATGCAACAAGTTCTAAGTGTTCTACTCTAACATTTTCTTAATTCTGAAATAGAATCGAGTGTAATTGTCATAAAAAGACAGATTAATGCTATTTTTTACTTACTACATATTAATAGATTATAATATGTATTGGATGTGATATCAAATATATTTAACTAGATCGAGTCACAACTAGTCACATGTTTTTCTCAATTAATATGGAAATTCAATCGTTTATTCCATTTGACGACTGAAAAGGCCAAGAGGTACAAGTAACATTTTTGCCGAATTTAATTAAATACAGGAATTACTTCTATATACGCTCATATATTTGGTAGCAAAAGGATATAAGCGAACTTGGAACGTGTACCAAAATATATCATCAAATCACTCGACCTCCCCTAATACATGTAGGTACACACTCAACTTTGAACGCGCTTTTCTCGAAATCACCAGTTACTTGTACCCATAGGACTTTTCAGTTGTCGTTTATCAATTTACTTAAGAAAAAATATCAATCATCAATAGCCAGAATGAGTTTTTACACTCTACAAGAACGCGATAAGTTACTCTACATATCTATTAATTCAGCAATCGCACTTATGACGTTCGCATAATCACTTCAAAGTCATTTGTACCCTCGCCCTTTTTAGTCGTAATTTATAATTTTTCTTAAATATCAGTCATCGATGGCCAGAGCAAATTATTGCACTCTACAAGATCGCGATATGTTACTCTACATACCCATTAATTCATCCGCATCATCAACAACAATAACTCTTTTATTTCCAACGACCAAATCATCTTCCAGAAGCAATTTTAAAATACAAATCTAAATCAACACCCTGTACTTAAAGCACAAATTTAAAACATCACCCTGGACTTGGAGCACAACAGCTTCAAGTCAAAGTCCGGTAAGCATCGCATCGGTGGCCGGTTCATTAGCGTCCCTCCCGCGGCCATCGTCGGTTGATTTACGCGCTTAACTAGCCGTTAACTCGCAATTAGCTGAACGGACAGCGGTCGCCAACCTTTTTCCTTCCTTCCGTCACTCGTACGAACCGTGGAATAGAATTCGGGAAGCAGATTTATGGTTGGCGCGTATGTGCGCCGCAATCTCGCGCGATTTATGTTGCCGCAGTGCAAAAATGTGAATCTATTGCGCGGATTTGTTTTCGGCCTCTTTCGCAGAATATATGATTTTTAGAATGGGTCGTTATTTACAAGAATGGATTTTATTAAAAATATTTCGAAAATAATGATCCATGAGTTGATTTTATATCATCGAAATTCAATTAACATAATGTTTATTTCATGCTGGTACGTCTATCTTATCGTAAAGTATCGTTAGGTTAGGTTTAGAAAGGAGAAACGATTTTTATTTTAATTTTTAGGTTAGGTTAAGTAAGGTTAGGTTAGGTTAAGGAAGATTTATAGATACAGATATATATTTATGTATATATACATATTTTTAAGATACAAGATTACATTACGCGATTTTTTTCAATATGCGTACGATATTTAAAAAAACGCATTGACATGATGAATCTTATTACTAGTAATCACGTTTATGCCTTTTTTCGAAAAAGTATCGTTCGAATATTGAAAAAAAAAGTGTAAATTAATCGCGTTAAACGGGGTATAACTGTACAATATCAATTAGTTGTATGTGCATAGTACAGAAATGTTTAAATAATGCGTCAATTTGTATTAATTGTGCAGTTAATTTGAAATTGCAATCCAAGACAAAAGTTCTTGCTATCTTTATGTGGACATGAATGTGTTGACTTATGTCAAGAGATTAATCTTATGTTAAATTAATATGGAGGTTGAACAGAGCTAGAATCTAGATTTTGATAATTTAAATTATTGTAAATATTTATTTAAATACCATGTATTCAAAAATGCTGACCAAATAGATTTCAATACTGACAGTATGGATCCGAATTCTGACAATTTCTATTTAAATAATAAATGCACAGATTCAAACTCTAACCAAATCTGAATACCAAAAAGACACTAACCAATAAATTCCAAAATAATATCACATTCATTACATCAAGCATGAAATCACCGCACATAACACTTACAAAAATAAATCCTCCATCATAATAAACTCGTGCCAATTTTCCGACACCCACAACTAGATGACTAACCGACAACAATTTCCACCTCGACCATAAAACCCCATTGTTATCGACGGCCAATTAAATACTTTCGACGATACCTAATAGTGTAGACACGCTTAACAATTCGCTGCATATGTACGGCGGCAGTCCGACGATTTCTGCAGACCGCAAAAGTTAGCGACGCTATCTCGATTTAATGAATCATCTTAATGGACCATAAAGTCGTTGCGGATTCGTTAATTTTCAGAGCAGGGGGGAGGAGTGCGGGGATGGTGGTGGTCTTAAATCAAAATTTCGCCGGCCATAATGAAATCGTAAATTTAACGGTTGCGAATAACTCACGCGCTTATCGACACCATCTTGTGCTGCCCGATTCGCCATTAAATTGAGGAAAAATGGTTTTTCGAATGTATGATGCATGAATGCGAAAAATTTGTCTAATGTATTGAAAAAACTCACTAAAACGTATTTAATTCAAACTAGTAGTGCCACAGTTCGGAATTAATTAAATGTATAAATAATATTATTCGGAATTTTATAAAACTTCGTATTGCCATCTATATATGTGTGAAATAAAAAAATATCCCACATTTGGATTTTACACCTTATATACGTTAAACGGTGCAATTTCGTAATTACGACGCGTAGCTCAGAGCGCAAGGCGGCGGGCCAATAAACTGCACGCCCGGGTTCGAGGCACGTCTGAAAATTTCGAGCATCGTTAGCGTATTTATAATATAGATTTAAATTTGTTTATTAATCGTTGCAAGTACTGATATTCGATTATTTTTAATTTTTCTAATGAATCATTCAATGCAAAGTGAAGAAGAATTGTCTATGGTTAGGATTTTCAAAAAATTATAAGTGCATGAAAAATAGCACTAAAATTGATAAAATTTCACAGTCAGACAACTTCGGAGGATTCATTTTTAGGAATCTATTAATCTGTCTAATTAATAAATTATTCGAAAGAAACGACAGAATCATCACATGGATAAAGAAAAATGAAATTCGACTCTCGCCAGAATTTGACAAATCTCAAATCCAGCATCACAAGGCTATTGAAGCTCAATATGGTATGCACAAACACTTTATACCACCACACTATTATATTATTTACAAGCATATTTGCTTTACGAGCCATATAAAACAACAGTGCAGTACATTCATCATAATTATTCGCTAATGCTGAACCACTTGAACTCAGCCTCCCCTCGAGTAGCAAAAGCGTCTCCTTTGTTTCTCCTTTGTGTAACTATTGTAAAATTCGTTCGCGAGGGGCTAAACCCCTGCCAACACGTACTAAATCATGGTCAGAACACAAATAAAAACAATCCGACCACATTAATGGTGGATAAATAATGCGAACTGAACTGTGGGGCCCCCGGAGCTCAGCGGGACACCCTGCAGCCGCTACTGGCGACTGCTTCAACGGAAAATGTGTGGATTTATGATTATATGGTATTTAATAAAATAATTGAATGTTAAAAGTACCAAAATTCACTAATTGTACATAAGTAGCAAGTATCACTCGAGAAGAATCGTAGTACTACCACACATGACGCCAACATCTCGCATTAAGATTCAATATAGCGACATATTTTGATGAAAATTATTCAAAACATCAAGTTCAAAGCAACTTAAGTTTTGAATGAGGATGTCCTTCATACATTTTAGCCCATTATTCTTTTTCATATGATAAATCTACGTGATGAACATCACGCACATACAATAATATATTCCGACATCGTTTTATGATTGCTCGTTATTCACGTGTGCAAATTTAAATTACATGAATATAGAATAGCAATTCGATAAATCTATACAGTCAGACAATGAATAATAAACGTCTAATAAATGAGGTCCAAAATTTATATTCGATTGCACATTATCATTATCGTTAATTTATCAATGCACAATTAGAAAAGTGACATCACATTTTATTGAATAGCCACATTAATAAGAAGATAATTTTCGACATCAACTCAAAATAGGCAACGTTTGGTAGTAATTCGTTGAATGATCGTCACATCTTATAGTCCAGAAAATTGGTTATATGTACTTGATTGATTCATAAGTTTGAACCTTATTAAGATAGATTTGGATGAGCAAAAATTTTAAAATGGGCACATGTTCCTTAGAATTTTCTAGATTTTATGAAAATAGATATAACGAGTCAAAATTCCACAGTTTTAACGAGAAATCTTTGAGAAAAGCGACCCAATCAAAATCCAAACATTTCACCCTGACAGTGCAGTAGATCATAAAACTTTTATCAGCACAAACACCTGATAAAACGATAACAGAAGCCACCTCATGTTGGATACACACACCCACGAATAATTTATTGCCGCAGACGTCGCGCATTCCCCTTCGACTTCAACCCCGAACAGAAAAGGTCTCCTAAGCTACATCTCCATTCAGAATAACGAACGACAAATATTGCAAAAATGTACATAATACTTCCCTATAACTCAATTGAAATTAAATGTGTTTTAAAAATATGCTTAAACCATATTAAGATCAAGAAACTCATTTCGATACTTGAGTCTTTCAGTGGAAACGTGATTAGCACCATTAAACGAAAAGTTATTTAATATGGCTAAGAAAAGATTTTTCACACATACAAAGCTATGACTGTACTAATTACTTTGATATTTAAATCTCTTAAAAGTGGAATTTCACTTTATACAGTCAAAGGCTAAAAGGCATATTTCCTATGAAGAACGTGAATGAACATGCACCTTCTCTAAAAGTCATAAAATTTTCATTATACTTATTCAGTAATAATTTCGTAGTAGATTATTCAGTTCTACGTGCAAAAACTTTTATTTGATGTGAAAAATGCTCAATTTGGTGTGCAAAGTACTCATATTTTAGTACAAAATGGCTAAAATGAAGTATTATACTAAATCTGCAACAAGAGTGTATAAACTCAAATATGAGAATTGTTTTTCAATCAATCTGTTCTATGTGCATGATTTTGCAAATATAAACGAAAAAAAAAACGATGTTTCATATTTAAGAAGTTATAATCATTCATTGTATGTGAAGTTTACGCAATGCATGAATATTGCAGTTGCATATACAGTATGTTGATATTTGTCAATGCATTCGACATTATATGACGAGTGAATTTCATAAAGGACACAAGTGACCTATTTTATCGACATCGAGTTAAGTTCAGAAAATGGTTCTGTATCATGTATGGAACCATTTTCTGTACTTAACTCAATATCGATAAAAAAAGGCCACTTTTGCCCTTTGTGAAGTTCAGTCATCATATGTGACTTATTTACGTATTGAACTATTGATTTGAATATGAATTTTTGAATAAATACATTGACTGAATTGACAAATATTCATGAAACTGCAATTTTCATGCATAATATGAACTGCGTATTACACTTTTGAGAAAATTGCACATTTCAACGCCAAAACTTTGTCATCGTCATCCTCTATGGGGACAGTCCTCTTACATACAACACTCCTATGCGTGCTCCGTACAAAATAAAATCCTGAAAAAAAAGAAGCATAGAGGAGCCGGGAATAAAATAAAACACGACCGCCATGATTTACGGCGTCCGTGTGTTTTCGCTCTCTCGGATATATGGCCCAATAAATTATGCGCATCTCCACTCGGCGTCATGCGAGTGTGGTACGCGCTTAAGACGACGAAGAAGAAGTGGAAATTAAGAATAAGAAGAAGAAATGAAGCCGACGACTTCAAAGCAATTAACGGCAGCGCGTCATTAGCGACGGCCCTTGTGTGCCATGTCGTAAAATTCGTTCGCATGTCGTCGCCGCTTTTATTTATCTGCACGTTTATTCCTTTCGAGCTTATTTGACGACAGAAAAGGCCAAGAGGCACAAGTGAGTTCGAGAAAAGCGCGCTCAAAGTTGAGCGTTTACCTACTTGTATTAGGAGGAGGTCGAGTGATTTGATGATATAGATATCTCGGCACACGTTCCAAATTCGTTTATATATCCTTTTGCCACCGAATATATGAGCGTACATAGAAGCGATTCCTGTACTCAATATCGACATAAATGTCACTTGTATCCCTTGGTCTTTTCAGTTGTAATTTATCGCGTTGTGCGGGGGTCGATCTAGAAGAAGAGTGCGCACGTGTCGTTCCATACGAAGATTTATGTCTAAAGTGAGGAGCTGAGGATGGGATGGTTTGTCGTTTAGATGTCTTTTAGGGTTGAGAGTTTTGTTCTAGTGTTGATTGATTTTGGTTGGTTTTGAAATTTATGCGGTAGTTAGTCTGCTTGAAACAAATGTTTCATTGTAGGTATTGCTTTGGGGGACACAATATGGGTGTTAGAGATCGTACAAAATCTTTGAAACGTTGATATTTGAACAAAATTTGTTCCAGAAATCTGTACAAATAACTAATCATTTTTCCACATAAGATATAATATAGATTGAATTAATCTGTTCAATATACACAAATAATTGCTTATTTGAATCTGAAAAAACAAATAGATACATAGGATTATAACTACATGAAGTTTTATTCATGCCATATTTAATTGCCAAGTCAGTGGCACAAATTCCACATTAAAACTTTGCAAAAAGTTATTTTTTAATTTCGAATGTTGTTCTAACCACTTTTCTTTTAAGTTTGCTCTAATTATCAACCTAAGTTTATGTACCATATATCTGCATTGTTTTAATTAAAAATATTCACCATGAAGCTGTAAACATACTATAGGTATCTGATGAGTCATCTACACGATGTAAACGACAAAAGCCGCCGACTCTCCTTCATGCCGCAGATTCTCGACTCTGCCGAATTTAAGCCGATCACAAACAGAGATTTCTTTCATAATATTATTGACATTAGGATTTCGTTTTCATTTATCCAACATCAATTTTAAAAACGCATCTCACATTTGTTATCAGCGCTTGCACAACGCACTAGTCGGGGGTCGTTAAATGGGGTTTCACATTCGTAGTCGTACGTGACCGATCACATGGGAAGGAGATTCGTAACGCGTAATCCAACGGCTCGAATTAATTCCAGCTCAACATCAATTTGGCTGTCAGCGAGCCGAGGACAGAAGACAGTACACACCGACTCCTTTTATTAATATTTATGCTCATTGCACTGAACGGTCGTACATCATTCTATTTGCGACGCATCCACGATACATAGGTGCTAATTGAAAAATTGGGAAAACGCGAAACTGCTCTAACTAGGTCACGTTATTCATGCAATAGCTGGTGAATCAGGATTCTATACTTGAATTTGGACGTGACTAGTTTTGATGATGTAGTTAACTAGTTAAGTGGATGTGCACTAATTTTATGGCTAGATTTAATTTTCGAATAAATTGATTATGATTTTGTCGATTTTCAGAGAGATGAATGGATAATATTTTTCAATAATCTTGAGTCGATGACATTAATATATCGAATCTACAATGTGGACGACCCATAGCAATAAAATTCATTGAAAATTCGATTTAAACATACAATAATGGTCACAATCAGATGAGTAGTGCTAACATAAAAGGAACGCTCATCATAGCAAGTAATCTATATTATAAATACGCTAATGATGCTCGAAATTTTCAGCCGTGCCTCGAACTCGGATCGTCAAGTATTCGGATCGTGACACACGCGTGTTAACCGCTCGGCTACCGTCCTGATTACAAAATTGCAACTTTTAACGTATATAAGGCGTAAAATAGATGGCAATAAACACATCCGTGGCAATTAGAAATTTGATTGATTCCGAACAATTTTGATACACATCCGTGGCACTACTAGTTGTCTCTAAATGCGAGTGCTAGAACAAGAAAGGTGACGATTTCTAGTCGAAACAAATAACAAGCGTTCTCCCTGGCACTACATGACAATCGAGAGTGCCATCTCGTGAAAACGATCACATTTACAGAATCCGTTCGCAGCTGTCAGTTGGGCTGAATTATGTCCTCCGGAACAGTAAATTGTCGCGAGACGACGGCAATTACACGTGAAACTAAAAGCTCGGACAAATTAGAAACGTCCTGAAATACCTACTCGAAACGATAAAACTGTGTTTATGCGTGTTCCACACCAGAAGATTCTGACTTTTGTCATTGCTGCTGCTTTTCTTTCATGTTAATTATACGATTTACGGAACGTTTCGATTCGAGATGAAAACGGGCCTCACATGTCGCTTTGATCCAATTAAAATTACAGAATATTTGCGATTCTTTGTGGGTGCATTTTTTTTTCATATTAATGCTACTCAATTATTTTTATCTCTGAATTAATGATTAAGAAGCAGAAGAAATACCAAAGATTATTCAACACACGATTGGTTGTTATAATATCGATCTAATTTAATCGATACAGACAAGGCGATTGATCCATTTTCAGGAAATGTTTAATTAAACATTAAATTAACACTTTTTTCGAATCAAATCGAAAGAAATTACATATGACTTTCGTCAGAATCTGATGGAACTCGAACCTGCATCATTAGGATACTGAATCTTAATGTGGCATGCACATTTTTTTTTATATCTCTATTGGCTGAATAAATTATAATATATGATGACTGAAAAAGCCAAAGGGTACAAGTGATTTCGAGAAAAACGCGCTCAAAGTTGAGCTTGTACATACATTTATTAGAAGGAGGTAGAGTGATTTGATGATATATTTAGATACACATTTCAAGTTCGTTAATATCCTTTTGCTACCAAATATATGAGCGTACATAGAAGCAATTCCTGACCATAACTGAATTTCGGCTAAAATGTCACTTGTGCATACATTTATTAGGAGGAGGTCGAGTGATTTGATGATATATTTAGATACACGTTTTAAATTCGTTTATATCTTTTTGCTACCAAATATTTGAGCGTACATAGAAGCGATTTATATACATAACTCAATTTCGGCAAAAATATCACTTGTGCCCTTCGGTCGTCATATATGTTTACGATATAATTCCAATCAAATTCACAACCGTCACAACAAATAAGCATCGAATTACACCGACTCCCGTCAATACACAACTCGATACGTTCGATCCACAGTGCGTTCTCACACGCCTGGCAGACGGATATATATCGGAATGATTAATCTTCGGCTAATCTGCCCGACAGAGCGACAGAATATGAAGGACCCCCGCATACGTTTTTCGACGTTGAACGATGACGAAGACCGGTCGGACACGTGTTAAGACACATGATGATTGATCGACGCACATGTTGAAACGACTAAAATTACTCGCGTATCGTAAAAAGAGTGGCTTTTTTCATACCGACGTAAATTCGATCCGAGTTAATCGCGTCAAATTGTGACGTTTCGCTGGGTGTTTTGAATTTATGTTGGGTAATTTAGAAATGTAGTGCAATTGAGAATGATTATAATTTGTCTGACTAGGAATTAATAGCGTTCTCCCTTGTACTACATATCTCTGTTGTGTATGTACATTTATTATAATGAATTTTTGATTTATTAATTTGTCTATTTGAGTATCTATATTATTATATTATAAATCTATATTATAAATACGCTAACGATGCTCGAAATTTTCAGACGTCCATGCCTCGAACCCGCGCATGCAGTTCATTGGCCCACCGTCTTACGCTCCGAGCTACGCGTCGTAATCACAAAATTGCAACTTTTAACGTATATATGGGATATTTTTCCTTATTTTTTTATTTCACACATATATGGTAATAGGCAATACGAAATTTGATTTATTCCGAACGATTTTGATACACATCCGTGGCACTACTAGTCTGAATTAAAATCTCCTTCTAATTAAAGTATTGGAAGTAAATAGAATGTTGATACTCCTAAAATACAATTTATGGATCATAATTTTCCCAGAAGTATCCTGATTACTACACTTTCATTCAAATGTCAAAGCGACGATTTTATCTATAAAGTATAGTGAAATCTTAATTTTGTTCACAAAATCGTAACTGATCATAGAATCGCCAAAACATCTTAAAATCTTATTTTAGCTAAACCCATAATTTCACTCTAATATCCATACTTAGGTTTAATTCACACAAACGAATCAAAACTAAATCCAAACGACAGAGAATGGCTTATGTACGTACATAAGACTTTTCTGTTCCTTGATCTAAGTTTTGGTTTAATCGTTGACATTAGAACTAACTTTTTCAATCATTTTTACCAAACTTCAACAAAATCGGTGATTTAGGATGAAATGATCTTATTGTCAGGATTATTTTGAATGGTCTATTATGTCGTGCATATATCAAATGCATGTCAACTCTCTGTGGGGATGCAACGCGTTGGTTTCGACAATTCGTCCTCGCTGAAGGATTGACAAGACAAAGCGATTAGTGCTCGTTTTATTTATGTTGGCAAGTGCATCGTTATTACTGTTTAGTCTCAAAATAAACAATACGGTCTCTATGTGTCACAGCGTCGCTGTTTAGTTTCAACTGAAAAATGGTCCACATGCTATTTCTTCGAGTCGTAACCACTTCAAATCTCGCGGAACGAATCATAAAGTTTTTTATAGATTTTCAAGAATATAAACTTGGGTTTCAGTCATATAGAATCCAACTTAAACCTTCCTATGCGAATATATAAATATATAGACACAAAAATATATTTATCAAAATCTAATCAAACCAAATGTTTGTGATTTACAGCAAATACATAGTATACTCCTAAACAGATTCATATTACATTTAGGGATGGTCTTTTTACATCGGTTTGAAAATAAAACGAATTTAAACTACACATGGTTCTCCAACTACCAACTGCTAATATCTGGAGGAAAGAGATGGATGTATGTATTATTGTACCAATTGAAGGATATCTGTTTCTTTCAGCGGCTGTTTTGAAAGCTCATAGTTGGAGAGAGTGGGTGATGAAAAAGAGATGAAAAGATCGGCCCTTAATTGTTTTCTGGGTCCATAACCTATCAAAAGCGCACATACCTCGAAAAAAGCTCCAAATGCGCCCAATAAAAATTCAAAACAGATTCAAACGATCATATCGTAAATAATAACGCGACCCGAGTTCCTCATCCCGGCAAGACAAAGTTTTAAAACGTATGTCGAAACGTTCACCATAAGTCACACCAACCCTCCCCCATACACATAACATAAAAGTGCACCCCTTCCTTCGCAATACCCTCAACGTAATAACCGCAATAAAGAGAGCTGGATGGCGCAAACATCCATAAAGCTTTTATTTACGACGCGCCGCACGAAAGAGACATTCGCCATATTTGTAACATGGCCGAACGCGGTAAAACGTTACGACGATTTCACAGAAATGCACATCTCTATATTATATTATATTATATTATATGATGGAGGAGTGGAAAAAGCGTTGACGAGTGCTGAAACTGAGGGCTAATTGCGCCGCTTTTGCAGCTTTATTGCGGCCATTAGCTCGCCGCCTTTCGATTGAGGTGAATTAAAATGCGGTTGATTTTGTTTTGTTTTATTCTTTCTGAACGGTAAGTTTGACTTTGTAAGATGTTTATAGTCAGTTGGATGTAAGCGTTTGATTATTTTTGGGTACTTAAAGCTAAGTTTACTTTACAGGAATCAAACCAAAACCAAAATCAAAATCAAGAGACTGACTGCAAATATTTAATTATTTATTACCACACCGACTGTAAATATTCTAATCTTTTTATAAAGGACGTGCGCATAAATGTATCTACTGATTTTGATGAAATTTTGTAGAAATATGATGTAAGTATAGACTTGAAATAGTTGTGAAGAACGAAAAGACGACTCTTAATAGTTTTTTGGTTATTTCAGGTCAAAGTGTAATATATTTATTAGATGAACTTACATAATAATGTTTTACATGAAATATTTAACCAGTTTGTTTAACGTATAGCGAAATTATTATAACCTTTGATTTTTGAAAACCTATCAAAAAGCATCATACAAAATATTATTTTGTTAGTTTACCTAACATATACACCAAACTTTAACCAGCAATGACAAAATAACTACCAAGAGTAGCATTTTCACATTTCATTTCATGTCCACACTAAAGGCCCGTTTTGCATACCGCGACAGGCAGCAAAATCCACGCGACACACATCATAGTCAACATTAAGAACCCCAAAAATCAAACTCCATTGCTCCCATCGTTCTCCACACTTAATACCGCATGCCTATCGCGACAAGCAGCAAAAGCCACGCGACACACAGCATGGTTAACATTTGGGCACCCTAAAAAACAGACTCCATTGCTCTCAACGTTCTCCACACTGCGTGCTGCATGCCTCTTGCTGCTTACCGCTTCATGCAAAACGGACCTTCACACTACAAAATCAGTGTCGGACTCGATCATATTAATATGCACACCTATCATCAAAACATCTGATCTCTAGGCGCAATTTTCTCCATTTTCGATCAGCGTCAAGTCAACAGCCACACATATCCAAAAGGCGAAATAGGCATCGGCGTAATTAATGATGGCCGATTCGGACGCCATTAGCGCTCGAGATAAAGCATCTACCACTTTATTTATTGACCCGTATTGCCGATAATGTTTATGGCCGTACCAGGTGCCAGCTGCCCGCACACTGATTTATGAACGACCGCCTAATTTACACGCCGATCTCATTGACAGTTATTTATTTATTTATATACATCTGACTGGCGATGAGCGACTCGATTTCGGTACACCCAATACTCGCCTAGTGTTTGTTGGACGTGATTTGTACGTGTGCGAGGTATCAGAGACGCATTTTAAAATTGGGTATAACTAGTAAATAATAGATGAATGGTGGTTATGTAAGGTGTTAGTGCATGCCGTGTTGAGATTCGGTGTCTTTGTGATGCTGAGTTTGAGTTTTGTTGGACCTTGGCGAGAGTTACAAATCGTTTTTTTCAATTGATATGATAGTTGTATATTTTCTTTTGAATGTATTATTAACAAAAAACTATTAGTTTGAAGTTTAACGAAACGCTCCCTAAAAATAGATCGAACTCTGTGTCTGTATCGCTTAAATTTGGTTGATTTTAGTGCCAATTTTCTTTCCGTCAACTAACAAGATAAATATTCTTAAATGAAATTTACATGCAGATCGGATCCACACCCTTTCTCAATAATTGTAATTTCTTCAATCTCGTAGTTCATATTCCATATAATTTCAAAGTTATTAAAATCACCCGTTCTGCGTCTAAATTCAAGCTCTTTCCAAAATTATTAACAATTAATAAGATATTAGTGCTCCTGAAAACCATAGACAAGGTAATTTTCTATTAATTATTAATATCTGATTTCTTTTTGTATTTCAATTACTTATGAAAACTACAACGTATCAATAAAATCAATAGAACTTTTATTCCCAGAATCAAAATGTTTTTTCGTTGCGATTCTAGCGATATCTTTACAAAAACTTGCACAAAATAGAGCTATTAAATATAAGATAAATTAAGATTTTGTATATGCAATGAAATTATACTATATTTATACCAATTTTCATTTGACAGTTTTCATGTTATTAATCGATAGGATATTCATACTTAAACATAAGTCTCATAAGTTGCCTAAGTTTTACATTCATACATAAGTTTGACCCGAGCTATCAAATATTTTAATAAATATTTTTACAGTTTTTTTTACACAGTAATATTTAAATTATGTTATTGAATACAAAATCTGAGTTCGTCTCTGATAAGTGAATGTGAATCACTAGTAAGACGCTTTTACAAAGCATGTGTCAAATAAAAGTTGTCGATGTTGCTGTGAAACGAGGCAAACGTGTTGCTTTTGATGTCGATTTGGTTTTTATGTCTTTACCAGTGTATCGATAAGTCAAATGTCAACAAATATTATAAATAATGATTACCATCGAATTGAAAAATCGATTAGAATGAAAAATGAACAAACATTTTCTAATATTATCATTTGAAATGATAATTCAATCTTTCCACATTTCGAAAACCTAATCCATTTGTAACAGCCATCAAAGTGGTAATTAACGCTTTAAAACATATTTTTTCCGAAATGCCAACATTTTAAAATGTTTAAAAACTTGAAAAATATTTAAAAAATAAAATTTATTAATTAAAAATTCCAATAATTCATAGAAACAATCGAAAAGGCGCTCGCGTTGTCAGTGCAACAAATTAATTTTCCTCTACAATGATTTAAACCGCTCACTATAAATCACAGCGTTTCTCAATCTTCTAATATTTCATTATCGCTTTTCTATTCTTCATTTTTTTGTTTACAAGTTTCGAACTTCCCACAACTTCCCGCCTCCTTTTTATTTCGTATGATATACGACCTTTGCGTGCCTCGGGGTCTAACGTGTTAATTAACCTTGTTTTAAAAATGAGTAAATCAAAACGCTCGTTTCCTAAACATTTTCGAATGGAAAACTAAATTCGAATTTCTAATTTTGCGAAAAATAGAAACTCCAGCGATCAATATTCATCGATGCGACACTTTTGAATACATGAACTTTCGTGTCGTTCGAAAATTTTTGAACTGTCAAGGTGTTATTTTTTTTTCGATTTGTGATTTTGAATTTTAAATTTAGCGATAGGTGTATAATTATAAGATTTTTCTTTCTCGCGACTGACAGGATTAATAAATTACGTTCGAATGAATTATGATTTGATTATGGTTTCGATGCATTTGAATAACAAATATATGCGTTTAGTGAATTCGTATATTTTTTTTCAATGATGATGATTATCTTACGTAATGATATATTTTATGATGATTTCTTAATGTTATTTATGGTTATTTTCGAAATTTATGACAATATTTGAACATAATATTGAGAAAATTTCATCAAGAATTAACTAGTGATTTTTTTTAATATTATAATTGCAATGAAATGTCACTTAAATTATACTTTTACTAGATGCAAATGAAAACTTTTAATTAGACACAATTTCACTGAAGCTGTGAAAAAACCAATTATGCAACATATAGAAATTTAGGAATAGTGCATAATGAAAAACTCTGTCCTCGAAGCAATGTTGGTACGAAAAGTAAGCGAGTAACATTAGATTCACTCATAAAAGTCCAACAATTAATTAGATACGATTTCACAAAAACTAAAATTTTAGCAAATTATAATTTCACAGCTGTCAAAATATCCCTACAACATATAGATATTAAAGAAAAGTCCAAAATGAAAAAAAAAACCCTTCGAAACAACGTTGGTACGAAAAGTGCGCGAGTAACATTTGACTCATTGGTACAAATAAAATGCCAATAATTAAATTTCACTGAAACTAAATTTTCAGTGAAATTATAATTTTACCGCTGTCAAAATATCCCTACAACATAAAGACATTTAAGTCCAAAATGAAAAAAAAATCCCCCCTCGAAGCAACGTTTGGTAAGAAAAGTACTGTAGTAACATTTGACCCGTTGGCCATAAATAAAAGGCGAACTATTAATTACGGCCGTGGGGCGTTTGACAGGCGAAATATTGACTCGTATAAATCACCGTTTAATAACATAACAAAGTATTAATTATCCTTGGCCATATTAGTATGTTAAGTCCGCTTCGCGCGCCCAAAGACAAACGATAATCTCACTACTAGAGATAAATCGCCGCCTTTCCTCCCCATCGACAGATAAGAAAGATATTATACACAATGCGGCTAATAAATACACTCAAATGCCGATTTATAAAAAAATATTAGGATCGAATAATCTTTCATTCATAATTTGAGTTTTTTGTAGAATGATCATTTTTAAAAAATGACTAGGATGAAAAAAGGCTTTAAATTTGCTTTTCATTAAAGTCAATATATTGCAATTAAAATTTATTAACATAATATTCGAGAGCTTTAATTAAAGTATCGCTTTGAAAGGAGTTTTTCAGGAGCATGTCAATTTAAAAGCCATAATGTTTTTTATTAGAGTTCGAAAACCATTATATTGGCTTTCAATTCGAAAGAAATAATGAATTTTAAAATTCAAAGACAATTATGGTGCAATTTAATAAAAAAAAATCAAAATAATAGCTTTCAGTTTATAGGTAATAATATTGACTTTTGGTTCAAAAGTCATAATATTAGCTATTAGAATTTGAAAACTTCAATATTATATTCGATTGCATGAAAAAATTGGCAATATTGGTTGATTAGATGGAAAACCATAATGTCGCCTTTAAATTAAAATTCCTTAATATTGGTTTTCAGAATTCAAATGGCATAAAGTTGACTTATAAAATTTGAAAGCCACATTATTGCATTTCAGAGCTTGAAAGCCATATTATTAACATTTACAAATTTAATAATATCATTACTAAACATAGCTGAAATCGAATTCTTATATTTTTTAATAACGTCAAATTATTTAAAATCTGATAAATATTACGTATGACGAATTTTAGTCAACAAAAATCGATCAAAAATACTTTCTATAAAATTGTTATACATACATCTAAATCTACTGCAGTTTGATTTAATTGATTTTTTTTAAATACGAAGAGCTTGAATCGAGACTATAGTGTATGAGCGTTTATATGAGAACAAATGGCGTCCGTGTAAAATGTGAAACGTGTACCGGCGCCGTTACACAATAACGCATTAACGGCCGCGCCGAACGGAGAACGGGCCGTTATAAATCAAAACGGCCCCGATACTATAACGACTCGTTTCTGCGGAATGATGGAGAGCTCACGATTTCGCACCAAGACACACCATCCAATTTACATGCTTTTTTTCCATACCTCATTTGCGATTTTCAAACAAAAACTTTACATAATTTACTAACCACCCCTATCTGAAAAGATCTGTGGTTGCGAAACCAAATAGCATAGTAATGGAGAGCTCTCGAAATCGTATGAAGACTCTGAATCTGATTTTTTGAGAAAAACTTGACAATTTATAAGCTCATTCATATAATTTCCAAATTTAGATACTAATCACCCGTATCTGAAAAGATCTGTGGTTGCAAAACCGCTGAAAACTGATTTTGACAGTAACAGAGTAATGGTAAGATTACGAAAACGTATGATAGCTCTGTATCCAATTTTCATTTGCAATTTTTAGAGAAAAACTCGACACTTTTCATACTATTCACTCACGCGATTTTCAATTCAAATCGAATAATTTCTAGGTTTAGACACTAACCACCCATATCTAAAAAGATCTGTGATTACAAAACCGCTGAAAACTGATTTTGACAGAATAGTGTGGAAAACTCTGCATCAATTTTTTTTTGAGAAAAACTTGACACTTTACGTGCTCATTCATATAATTTTCAATTGAAGTTAAATCATTTCCAGGTTTAGGTACTAAGAGCCCTTAACAGAAAATAATCATGATTATGAAACCCCTAAAAAGCAGAGGCCCATGTCCGATTTTCTCAACTTAATAGCGTTTATATAAATTCGAAAATTAATCATTTTTAATTTATATTAATGTTTTGCTAACAGAGCATGATTTACAATTAGTCAAAACTGAAATTTAATTTCCTACAAAACTGACCCAACAAAGTAAACGCAGTATCAGCGTTGAATTAATACTTAACTCGAGAACTAATTAACTTTTAAGTAGATCTATATTCAAATGAGTGCGTGTAAAAATATAATACGTTCTAACACGGCGAACTTTAAAATAATCATATTATAAATTAGCGTGAAAATGTTGCAAAGTAGACGAATAAATTACGGAACTAATGGCGTCGCGTCGCGGTTTTCTTGTACCGAAAAAATAATGGCTTAATTAAAATTTGATATATTATATACGAACATATAGCTCCAATTAAATGCTCGGAATAATATTTTTTTGTTTGTACGTATATTATTTATGTCCGCGTCGTAAATAAATTCTGTACAAACGATTCGGCCGTAATTAATGAAAACGCTAAAGTTGGAACTTCATTAATTCCATAACATCAAACATTCCGTTAACAAACGGATGCGGTAATTAAGAGGGAAGCATAAAATCTTTTATGCGCCTGTCAAAGCGAACGTTTCAAACGCCGTTTGATTGTAGCCATTTTGAATTCGTATCTTGTGTATCTTATTGTTAGTTGTGCTAATCAGTGTGTTTGCCTGTCCAGGATCGTGCTCCTGTATATTTTTGAATTGAGAGAATAAGAATTCGATTGAGTTGTAAATTTCAATATGTAAATGTATACTTAGTTTTTAAACGTTTATTCTAGAGAGAGAGGGATTCATAGGAGGTGAGTTTTCACTTCTATCACCCTCCCTTAAATGATCGATCAGAGTTTTTCAGATATTTACTAAAAATCTGTTATACAAGAAAATTGAAAAAAAAACTGTTAGATTTTCTTCGATATACTTTCAATTTATATGATATATATGATATTTATACGATATATTTCAAAAATAAACTGACAACATCTATCTCTTTTCCTCTTATTTTGACAGTACATAGTTGTAGAATTAACTGTAACTAAGGGCCGATCTTTTCACTGCATATAGTTTACTAACTATAGAGTTACAATCATTCTTTCCACTAACAATTGTCAAATTTTCTATTGTTGACAGTGCACAGTGAAAGAACTGACTGCACTCTCTAATAAGTTGATTAAGGGCCAATCTTTTCACCTCTGGTTTGAAAATAAAACGAATTTAAACTACACACGATCCTCCAACTACCAACTGACAAAATCTGGGGAAAAGAGATGGACGTATCATGTATGTATTATTGTACAAACTGCAGTATGTCTGCCTCTTTCAGCGGCTGTTTTGACTGTTCATACTTAGAGAGAATGCGTGTAGTTTAAATTCATTTTATTCTCAAACCAAAGGTAAAAAGACAATTCCTAAATCAGTAAAAAGATCGACCCTAAGTATTTATATCAGAATTTAAACTTCACGTGATCCTCCATCTACCAACTGACGAAATCCGGGGAAACGAGATGGATGTATCATGTATGTATTATTGTACAAATCGCAGTATGTCTGTCACTTTCAGCGGCTGTTTTGACAGCTCATAGTTGGTGTAGTTTAAATTCGTTTTATTTTCAACCCAGAGGTAAAAAGACAAATCCTAAATCAGTAAAAAATTGAACCTAAGTATTTATATCAATATCCAAACAACTCAAAACTCGAAACGACCCAATCACTTGGACTTTTTAAAAACTCAACACCCTCGAGTTGGCCACCGCTGGCAACTGGTCCTCGCAACTTGATCCGTGACGGGCTTCGGCAGATCAAAGCGTCACGCCGCCCGGTCGTCATCATCAAACAAACTGTCAGTTCCCATAAACACATCGCCCACTGACAAACGGCGAACAGCAGAAACCCGTCGACGGCCGCAGACGTCCGAGCCGTCCGAACGTCTTAAGCGCCGTCCGAGCCGACGTCGTTTAAGACCTTCCATATTATGGTTTAAGATCTCTCTCGTGTGCGGGCATAAATCAATTCGGTAATATCCGTCAGCGGTCTTACAGATAACCCCTTCGCCTCGGCACGACTCCGATTCGTAATTGTCGGCGAGGCGCTGCTCGAAAAGGAACGAGACGCGGTGCATGATTGAAGCTTGTATGAATGGGTTGAGCTTTTTGTGTGACTTCTTATGAGATGAGGTTTCGCGAAGGTTCTTATCGATTTTGATGAAACTTTGTAGGAATGTATGCAGCCTCTAGACAGAATCGAGACATCCATTCGACTCGTGTGTGGCGTGCTTAAGTGTAGGTGTGATTTTTTTTATGAATATGGAAGACTTAAGGCGGAAACAAATCGGTTTAAGAAGTTCTGAGACGTCATAAAAGAAAGAGACAGAATCGAGACATCCATTTGACTCGTGTGTGATGTGCTTAACTATAGGCGAGAAATTTTTAAGAAGATGGAAGACTTAAGGCGAAAACAAACCGGTTTAAAAAGTTCTGAGACGTCATAAAAGAAAGTGACAGAATCGTGACATCCATTTGACTCATATGAGGCGTGCTTAAGTGTAAGTGTGAATTTTTTATGAAGATGGAAGACTTAAGGCGAAAACAAATCGGTTTAAAAAGTTCTGAGACGTCATAAAAGAAAGAAATAGAGGCTACACATTCATTTTGCGAGTGAGAGAGCCACATAGATTTTCTTTTTAGGGAAAAGGGGGTATGTAACCATGCATTAACGCTCTCTCATTCGCACACAAAGAATTTAATGATTGTCTGTTTCTTTCTTTTATGACGTCTCAGATCTTTTCAGTTTGTTTTTGTCTTTAATTTTTGGTAATTCTTCAGTTATATTAGGTCACTACATTTCTGCAAAGTTTTGTCGAAATCGGTGAAGGGCTTTTATGAAGCCTCTGGGTGCATTTATCGCAACAGTTTGTGTACATACAATGTCGTTTTAAACGTTTCCGCGAATGCACAAGTTGACGTAAATGCACTCGTTAAAACTTGTATTCATATCTTTCAATAACGAAAATAACAGATTCTGCAATTAAATCATTAAAATTTTAATTGAGCAGAATCAGTTAATCGCTAAACGGTTCATACATATGTATATGTCGACTGAAATGGCCAAGGGGTACAAGTGACTTCACAGTGATTTCGAAAATAGCACGTTCAAAGTTGAGCATGTACCTATATGTATTAGGAGGAGGTCGAATGATTTGATGATACGTCTCAATCCACGTTCCAAGTTTGTTTAAATCCTTTTACCTCCAAATATATGAGCGTACATAGAAGCGATTCCTATACATAATTCAATTTCGGCAAAAATGTCACTTGTACAATTGTCAATTTTTATATTAACACCCTTACATCAAATAACAATACAGACCAAAATATCAAAATACAATTCCAACACGAGCATCACTACTCCACAGGCTCATAAACTGTGTCGAACATAATAAATAAATAATGCGTTAATATTAAACATCGCAGTGAATAGATATGCCGACTGAAAAAGCCAAGGGGTACAAATGACATTTTCGCCGAAATTGGATTATGCACAGGAATCGCTTCAATATACGCCCACATATTTAGTGGCGAAAGGATATAAACGAACTTGGAACGTACACCTCGATATATCATCAAATCATTCAACCTCCTCCTAATACATGCTCAACTTAGAACACTCATTTCTCGAAATCACTTGTACCCTCTGTCCTTTTCAATTGTCGAATAAATAATGTTTTGATATTAAACTCGTATGTGAATAGATTTAGTGTTTACGACATGGCGAATATGTCCGCGAAGGGGTGTAGTCGTCTTTTGTGCGCTGGATAAATTTACGGCATGTTCTGACTTCCGTTCGCGGGTCGTAAACGCAACGAACCGTGCGAATTTATCGCGAACGCCATTATGCCATAACTATATTTTTCAATATCTCAATATTCTATCTCGGGGCTATTAAAATAAACATTATAGCCCGAGTGCGTGTCGTAAACGGACTGAAATTTCAGTGCCGTCTTACGAATTTATTTTGAGTTTTTTTTATCGCCGTCGAACGGTTTTACAGTGCTGAATACATTAATTGAAACTAATTTAATAAAATTACTCGCATTTACAGAAAAAAACAAATGAATTTTGAGATCCAAATCGATGAACATACGGATGAACAGTCACACATAATGTCCTAAAATCTTAAATCGTTTTTCAAATATTTCTAACTCAAAATTACAACTGAATTTTCTTCAAAATATTTTGCAGTCACTCAAAGAAATTTTAAGATGCAATGCTTACTAAATTTTCATTTAATCCATCATTCCAATATGATTATTTGACTCTTTGTGAAAAATTTAGGATATATTTATCGAAATACAAACAATATCTAGCTTCTGGTTTCAATTAATTTGTTCATCACATTATACTCTTATTGATAGCTATAATGATTATTTATGTATATTTTTATTTTATTTCCGATTAAATTCGACAAAAGCTTTTAGTATAATCAACAATTAACATCAAAATAAAATTTTATTCCCCGAAAAAAGTCAATTATGTGACATCCGTTCAATTTTCCAGTTTATCTTCGAGTTTGATGAAAATTCTGCATGACGTTTTAAATAATTATCTCAAATTTTTATCTATTATCGATAAACAAATTTATATTCAAGAACGATCTGAAAGATGAATAATTCTTATATTGTATTTCATTTTTTTCGACTATGTTAAAAGCGATGATATTTATTGAGATTGACGCACCCTTGGATATAGGATACAAAAATGTATTCTCAAGAGAACAAAATAATCTATTCAATTTAATAATTTGAACGAAACACAATATGTCCTTTTAAAAAATAATAAATTCGCAAAAAAAACACATCTGACAGAAAATTTGATCGAATTTGAAACATTTTACTTTATCTAGAGTCAAACTTTATTTTTTATTGGTTTTTATTTGATAATCGTGTTAATCTATCTGTGTAAGAAGATCAAGTACTGATATTATTCCATTTAACTCTTTTATCGAAAGTACTTAAATAAACTGTGCACACATAGATTCAATAAATATCGCATTTTTTTCGAAAATCGATTAATAATGTCTGTGTAAAGTTAAATTTTGAGAATCTTTCTGATTTATTCAACAAAATATATAAAATTGAGAAAATTTTACTAAAAAATGGAAATGATCAAATTTATGAAAAGTGTCCACGATTAATACCATTAGCGTTAATTTCAATTTTAACAAATTATTTCATTGACTTCACATATGTCTCATTTATTGTTGCAATATGCGTTATTAAAATGATAAGATTTCAATTAAATATCGAATTTTATAACAAAAATTTAACTTTTTAACTTCGACTTCACTGTTGATCACATCCAAAACAAAATATTAAGATCAATTTCCGATAACAGAGACTTCCAATCTTTTCAGCGCACATAAAAAAAAACCATTAAAGTAATAAATGTAAAATTAAAAATACGTACATCTTAATGACTGTATCAAGAGAATACATGAAAGAAACAACAGTATTTTTTTTTTCCACCATTATAACAATATTCCACAACAGTATACATTATCGAGCGATATAATGAGCAATTACGGCGTCGTAAAACGTTAACACTTTACACGCGTTCGCGATTTTCCTAGAACGCCCGGTTCGATTGTTTCATTGATTTTAATTGCGCGCTTATAAATTTATTGCGATTCGCATTCCGTTTCGTTATTTATGTTTTTATTGGAAAGAACAATGCGATACGAACAACGAACGAACGATGTTTATATTGCGGACGGAAAGCGCATAATTTATCGCCCGGCGATATTTTTGATTAATTCAAGTTTCGCATCACGCGCTGCTGTTGGCATTATGTTGATTTTATGCGCCGATAAAAAATATATTAATAATAACAACCGCGGTAGTAAATCTGTTATTGCCGGTGTCGCATATAAAAGTGTGTTCACATCCTTTCAAGTGTGCTGAGAATTGATTTCGCGATAGTTGCCTTTTGAATGTTCGCGAGAGTCGATTCTCAATTTTATCGTGTAATATCGTAAAAATTATTTGATTGGCGATGTGTGCTGAAAATTTTTGATTAAAGTCGATGAATTTGAATTTAATATGAGGTTAGGTGACGTGTTATGGAAAGTACGTGCTAAATATGTGATAAGGAGATCCATACAAATTTTTGAGAAAGGTAAATTTTCAAAGCAACCTGCGATGCAATCATTGAAGGAACATGATTCTTTTTATAAGTATTAAAAATGCAATGTTTTTAGTTGCATAAGGAAAATTTTTCTTCGAATGAGAAACATATTTCTTATTGAAAATATTGCAACCTGCGAGGAAATCTACCGTGCAACAATTGAAGGGACATGACTATTTTTCCATATAAGAAATACAACTTGTTCAATTGCATCGCAGATTTTTTAAGTGATTTTTTTATTTGAAAAGTTTAACAAGCAACATCTTTCTTATTGAAAATATTTTTACTCTTACGAAAAATAATTATGATGACAATATTTCACATAAGTTTCAGAATGAAAGAAATAAAACTCACTGCATTGTTTTGTCATTATGATTGTCAGTCAGATCTTTTAATCACATATTGTCATTCATGACTGACAGTCTACATGCGGCATAAAGGTTTTATTTGTCAATTTATTCTTGAATATGCATTTTTTTTTAAATAAATGAAAAATTCAAGAAAAACGATTGAAAGCTCACATCACTCATAAAACTTTCCATGTGAATTCTAAAAGGAGATTAAATTCAGCATTATAACAACACTGAGTCGACGCGGCATGCATAAACATTACATATAAAAGACACAAAATAAAATCAACCCTCAACATTTCTAAAAAAAAAATCCTCAACCATCACGAACCACCATCACGCTCAACATGCACGACTCCGTACAACCGACACACAATCGTGCAAAACCGAAAACTCGAAACCCCCTAAACTTTTTGAAAATTCATCGGCCGAACGAATATAAAAATTTTAATCGCCTCGGCCGCAGTTTGAGAAGCACGTCCGCAATAATGACGTCGTAAGCGCGGTCGTAAATAATAAAAGGCGGCCGCGCGTTTTTACGACGCCCCGTGTGCACGCTAATAAACGATCTTCTGCTCTCCGCGCTGTGTGCCTTTGTCGGCGCGAACGTATTATGATATTGTGACGTTTGAACGTATTATACTTGTGTATGTATGTACTGGGGGGTGGCTGGGGTGGAAATTTATGTTTTAATTGCGTCCGACATGATGGTTGACTATTAAGGGCCGGTCTTTTCAACTCTGGTTTGAGAATTAAACGAATTTAAACTACGCGAGTTCTTTCCGACTAAGCTGTCAAAACAGCCGTTGAATTAGACAGACATACTACAATACATACATCCATCTCTTTCCCCCAGATTTTGACAGCTCATGGTTGAAAGGAGCACATGTAGTTTAAATTCGTTCAATTCTCAAACCAGAGGTGAAAAAACTGGCCCTAAATGTGCAATTTCTCATTGCGAGTATAGTGATACTTTGATGCAATGCTTGACTCCTACTGTATGCGTGATTACGGTTGTTTGAAGTTCTGTTTTGCATACCGCGACAAGCAGTGAGAGGCACGCAACGTGGTCATTGATGGAAACAATGGGACCTCACGAAATAAACTCATTGTTTTTACTGTTGATCACGCTGCTTACGGCTTGCCTCTTGCTGCTTGTCGCGGTACGCAAAAAGAGTCTTTGCTTGCCTGAGGTAATTCTAAACATTAACTTAATTAATTTGAGAAATATTGTGTTTTTTTTTCCCGGAAAGTTTGCACAAAATGAGTATACAGTTTTTTTTATAATTTGAAAAGAGATAATTTACTTATTAGTCATACCAATATATAATATAATAATAACTACAAAAATAAATGTCGATATTAAAAAGGTTTGAAGTACATTACTAAACAGTCGTAAATTACAACTCTGTACATCCGAAACACATAAAATACAAAATCAATAAAACAAAAGTAAGAACAGCTCAGCATTTTTATACTCCTTAATGTCGATATAAAAACGTTTATTAAACGCTTCAAAGCATATCATTATTCAATATTCATATAACAACTACATATTCAGCCCATTGAATTTCAATACAAAATAATTTCCGTAATATTTCGGAATGTAAAATATAATTTACAGTTCATCAATTTTTCATTTTTTCATGTAATAACTTAGGCGATAGGATAAGCAATGAAGTAGCCCATATTTTTTTTTAGTTTAAGATTAACAATCAATCAAATTCGAATAGAAATGACATTAGAGCAAAACGGAAAAATATTTTTACATCAAAATGTAAAATCCAATGCAAACTGCGCTCACACGTCACGTCCGTTCCGCAATCACGCTTTTTGCCGCCCTCATTAATTCGTTTTTAAACACCGTGTACCATTGTTAGAACGAAGGCATGCACGGGAAAATAAAACACATACGAATGGCAAAAAAGGCAAAAAAAAAACAGAAAACACGCTGGTAAATAAAATCATAATAAAGCAGACGCGATTGAGTCATAGTCGCTGACAGCGTAATTGCTAGGCGATTGTTGCGCTTTTTCTGGCTCGTCTTGTACCCATTATACGCCGTTTTCATTAACTCGTGTGCATATATTTCGAAATTAACATCTGGATTGCATCCGCGACTTAATTGAAAAAAAAAATGTTGGCAATCGCTGATTGTGAAGGCGCTAGCATGCTATGCCGATCCGGACGCACGGATTTGAATTTTTCATGTAAAACTCACATTCAACGCATTTCTCTTTCTAGATCGAATCGAAGTTTATGCCAAATCTTATGCTTAATTTTGTCGAGAAATTGATTGAGGAGCTATACTAATAAATAAGTGATATTTAAATTTTAATTATTTCCTATCTGTATACTGATTCAATATAAGTTCTAAATGAAAATTGGATGTATGAATGTGCTATTTGCTTTATCGAGGTTTTTCGTGTTCTAGACTAATGCATCAAAAGTTAACCGATTGTCTACATTTCCATTGTCTTCGTGAGAGATCTACAAATCATTCGATCGAAGATTTATTTGACTTTAATGCGAAGATTGCTCTCGATGGCGTGATTCGACGATAAAAATGTAATTGCGGTTTGAGAATCGATGAGAATTTCAATGAGAATCGTCGAAGATCGAATCTGAAATTCACGATATCTCAATTATCTCTGTCAACGATAAAACAAAGAACCCTTACTAAGAAGCGAGTCCCGAAGGAGAGCCGACAAACTAGTGCAAAAATTTTTATACCTTTAAGCAATAATGTATCTCATTATTATTTCGTACATTTAACTATTATTCGACAGAAATAAATTTCGTTTCGGGACATTTCATCTTGTCGAAAATTCGAATTCAAGCGAAGCCTTATGAGCGAAATTTTGCCTCGTAAAATTTGCATATGTGGGACGCGTAAGAATTTTCCCCGGTGAACTTTCTGATTTATCGCGAGCCACAGTTTGAAAGTTGCACATTTTCCGCGAAACCGCGATAACTTCACTTTTGTGCAGTTTCCGAGACGTAAATCAAGATTTCAACTCGGCCGAAGAAATTGAAAGTTGATGCGAGAAACGGTTGCCGAATTTGTGAAATAAAAATATTATAAATTTAATAATTTTATATCCCTTTGAGGGATCTAATTTCAAGATAGAATTGAAATAAATTTTAAGAAAAATATAAATTTTATTTTATATAAATCTTATTTGTAACACAAGAAACGAGCTTTTCTCGATTCGGTGGCAGTTTGCAATTTTTTTTCCGCATCATGTCTATATTCGCTTTTAATTTTTATGCGAGACTGCTTCTGAACGGTGATATTTCGCTTTTGATTTCTTCATATATCAAACGACATAAAGGCGCATAAATGTCACAGAACTGACAGCTTTTATCCTTATATAGTTATCGTGTGAAATGCGACTTTTATAACCGCGCTGATGATGCGCAACCCTCCGAGCAACGAACAATCGAGCGCACATGACAATTAAATTTTCAATAAAATTGTCAATTTTTTTTTTGATATAATTTAATTAATAAATATAAGAATATATAATATTTAATGAATTTGAAAAATATTTTATGAGTTCAAAAATTTTTTTTGAATGTTCAATAGATGTCTCTAAATAGGTCATATATCACGTTTGAATCGTTTAATTTTAAAAAGCTTTCTTTTTGCTTATACAGAATGAAAAATTCCCGCATTAGCAGGGTTAACCGACGGAGGCCCTCATGACTACAAATCGCGGCCATAACTCACCTCGGCTACCGCATATGTGCGTGCACGTGGAAATTTTCCACGTCCGTTGTCGCGCACTTTTTGCACCAGCCTGTACTCACGCACACACACACCACTAAAAGTTTAATATGATATGTGCACAATACTCATATGATTTCTACAGTATGTTCAGACGATTGTGTGAACAGAGACGAATTTCGATTGATTAATAATGACAGTAAAATGGATTGAATTTGTGTGGAAATAATTTGTACAATTGTGGATTTATAATGCTTTTATGGTGAGAGATTTTTTTTTGATTGCAAAAATTCGTACTTACTTAAAATTTTATTATACATGCTTATAATCATGCGACCAAGAAATCGATCAGGTTTTGAAATTGTTTAAGGAGGCCTTTCTACTTATGCAACCTGCGATGAAACTTACAACGCAACCTATGATGAGGCTCGACTAATGAGTAATCCATGACTAATCTTTTATATAAAAATATGTAGTGAATTGAATTGCATAAATGAAAAAAATCCTTATTTACAATTAATTGAAATTCAAACAAGCTTGTTTTAAATAAGTTGCAAATGATTTTATGCAACTAATTGTTAAAGGTTTTCTTTTTTCATCAGTATATGAAATGTTCGATGTGTAGTTTATCTAGCATTTATTTTTATCTGTGGCTATTTTAGAGAATATTATCTTATATGCAACCTGCGATACAAATCAAGTCATTGCATTTTTTTATGGCTAATCAAACGGATTAAACCAAATAGTCATGTCTCTTCAAAGGTTGCGTCACAAGTGTCA
Organism: Cheumatopsyche charites; assembly: GCA_024721215.1. NCBI lineage: Eukaryota > Metazoa > Arthropoda > Insecta > Trichoptera > Hydropsychidae > Cheumatopsyche > Cheumatopsyche charites. Next base: position 518,151 of record CM045577.1, on the reverse strand, counting down.
TCACAGGTTTCATTGCAGATTGCATAAGTAGAAAGGTCTTTATATACATTCACTTTTTGTAGTTCTAAAAAAATACGTGGAAAATTAAGATAAAATATGAAATGTTTAAAGTGTAGTGCATCTACCATCGCTCACCACCTCTGGCGAGCTTACACAATACAAAATAACACAAATCCGATCAGATCTTCTGCAGTACTTATCCAAAGTAAAATCCGACCCTGCTGGCACAACATGCGCCATATCTCGGGCAAAGTCGGCACAACGTCCAATAAACAACTCCACATAATAAAGCCGTAATGGTTGTAATTTATCGCACTCGCATTCGTATGTACATTACGTGCTAATCGAGCTTCGCGATCTGTCATGCCACGTTTTTATTACTTATTATGTATTGTTTCGCGGAAAGGAGCCGACGAGGGGTCAACGCACATGTGGGGGCTTTCGGCGACCTATCTGTCAAGTGTTGGGTGTTAATTTTCATCTAGATCGATTGATATGTTCGTATTTAAGTAATGTATAGTTGAGTTATGTTGTGACTTCATTTCATTGAAAGAACGGTCACGTTTTTAGAGCACGATTTAATTTGACAAAAAATAACTTAATGTATTGATATAAATATTGTATTTGTTTTATGGTTAGAAAAAGGATATAAATTGATTTTATTGTACTTAAAATTTAGAAAAAGTTGATATGCTTTGGAAAAAACTTTAATGGTTTCAGAAAAAGTACCTATATTAGGCTTTGAAGAAACGAAGAAATTTTAAATACTCACATTTTTAAGTTTTTCTGCTTCAAACTAATGCGTAGAGCTTAAATCAAGCATAGTATTAATTGTATAAAATTATCAATTAAATTATTTAGAGTACCTATTTAAGTACAAATAAAAAATTACTTAAAAAAAATCTCTTGATCTAGAAAGAGAAACGCGTTGAGTGGTGAATTTTTACTTTCTGATCCTGATCCACTCATTGATGCAATAATTAAATTAAAACTACACATATGCCAAATCTTCTCTCTACCAGCTAAAATCGTGAATCCTTTTTTGAGACTAGAATCAAACAATCGATTAGAGAAAATCTGACCGAAACAATGCTTTGTATGCGGCAACCATAAACAACAAGTTCAATTTTTCGAACGATAAATCGGTCGTTGCGCACGATGCTTCTGACACAACGAGTGCAACAAAGTTGCGCAAGAAATTGTGCAGAACTTATGCAGAAGACGCAAAACGGCCATAAAGGCGATCTTCGCAGCCATGAACCGCATTCGACTGTTGCGATAATTCATCGGTAGGCTTCGGGACCCGGATGCCGCTAATGTCCGACGTGTACGACTCGGCAATTTGGCACACATTTTCGTGCCCCCTTATCGTAAACATGGCTCGATAGTGTCTGGATGCGAAACCAGAAGGCAAAAAGAGCCTAGATGGCGCAAGCGACGCAAATTGAAGGTTTTCGAGCCAAGGATTTTCAATTTCCGACAAATATTTTTTCTTTAATAAGCAGAATTCATATACAAACACAGATAATTATTTTATTCATGTATTAGTTGAATTATCATGCATTTATAACCAACTAGCAGTAGGCGCATGTGTATCAAAATAGTTCGGAATTAATCAAATTTCGTATTGCCATCTATGTGTGAAATAAAAAAAGATTTTGCGCCTTATATACATTAAGCGGTGCAGTTTCGTAATTACGACGCGTAGTTCGGATTGTAAGGCGCGGGCTAATAAATTGAACGCCCGGGTTCGAGGCACGGCTGTGGCTGAAAATTTCGAGCATCGTTAGCGTATTTATAATATAGATAGATAGACGCTTTTTTATTTGAATAAACCTATGTAGATAATAATAGATATGTGCATGTTCCTTTGGCTGAGTTCACACGCAACTGGTGCAACCGCAACCACAACTTGAAAAAAAGATAGACCTATAAAACATAAAAGAAATGAGTATACACACAAATAATGGCTATTTTAGCTATCTCTTTTGTATTGTATAGGTCAATCCTTTTTTTCAAGTTGTGGTTGTGGTTGCTCCACTTGCGTGTGAACTCTTCCTTTGGGAAACTTTAATGTTTTTATAAATTAAAATCGTTTTGTAATTATATACTTAAACAACCACATAGCTTATTAAATATTAACATATTTCACGAGTTTCGCGAGATTTAGAATCATCGTCACAAACTAACACACAAATCATTAAAATCACTGATAAGAATATAAACCAAAAAGCATATAAAAGTTTGAACATATCTGCATTTAACCCATAAAACCCCACAAGCTAGATTTATTTATTCCGTGTGCACTTCGGTAAATGTGTCGTCGGCATCGCATGTCGTTGTTTCCAGTTATTGTTCATTTCATATTAAGATTGCGATGATATGTCTGCGTTTTTACGATTGTTTAATGTTGCAGTTCCTTTAATTTTCCGTCTCTTATCGGAATTCCGTGCGATTACCGTTGGCATTTCGTTAAGGACTTCGTGATATGTCCGAACTAGCCTGAAACTCAATTGTCGAGATCGTATCTTTATTAGCGAGGCATGGAACGAATGGTCTTTCTGTTGTAATTTTAAAAATATTAATAAACTCATTGAGTATCAACGCACAAATTGTGAAAGTATATTTTTCATAATAAATCATGTAATGTGATGTCCACACTATGAAAATTACAAACGTCGTCTACTCGAGTTATTGATTCCCCAACAGATTCAAGTTGATTGCAATCAGCGAGTTTTTCCGACAAATTCGGGTTGTTATTATAAAAACAAAATCGTTAGAATTCGAAAACACAATAATCTGACATAATAAAGCTTGACCACGAATCACCTTCAACCATCGAAATTCGATCGTTTTAAAAGAAGCATCCCGAAAACGATCTGCAGCAACGACCGACGATAAATAACGACGTCGTTAAGACGGCCATTACACGCAGTCGTAACGACAAAGCCGCGTTAACACCTGGACCAATCATTCACCCACAATCCAACGACTCAAATGAAAATTTTCAATGATTTTTCATATTTTCGAACATTTCAAAGTGTCGATGATTTAAAAAATACTTAGAAGATTTGTTAGTGGTTTGGTCCAGGTGTGAATGCGGCTTTAAAGATTTAAGATCTCGAAGATAGGTGAGACGGGGATGCGGCTAAATGCTCATAAAACACGGAACGACCATAAATATCGATCTTGAATGTATCTTGGGGTGGCACCCCGTGGTCTCTGTGTCCAATAAACGTGAGCGATACGTAAATAATCGAGGACCCGCGCTGCGTGGGTTAAAAGTGCAGACTTATGATGATTTGTTGCAATTGCATTATTTTTTTATTGAATATGAACATTTGTATGTAATGAATGAAATGACATACAAGCGACCCTCCAATAGCACGATTTTTTATATAATTTGTCGCACTTCTTCATTAAGCATGATTTTGATATGTACCTATTATATTTTTTTATCAATATTAACTATTGATAAAAAAAAAATTTCATGAAAATAAGCGAAAAAACGAACTTTTCAATTTTTATGCAAAATAACTCCATTTATAATACTGTTATTGCGCGAAGCTTACATAATATCCGTGTTATAGAAGGATCACCTACATATTAATTTTCAAAAGAAATCTAAAAAAATACATTTTATTATTTCGTTGTATTAAGAATAGTTACTTTTGGCTAAAAATAGATTAAGAAGGGGAACGCTTTTTGTTCTAGCTAGAATTTCAATTGCCTTTTTCACTCTAAAATCAAGCACTAGATCAATAAAGGTAATAGATTTACAATAAAACGAATTTCAACTACACGCGATCCCTCCAACTAAGAGCTGTCAAAATCTGTGGGAGAAAGTTGAACGTATGTATTGTTGTATGAACTGTATTATATATGTCTATCTCTTTCAGAGGCTGTTTTGACAGCTCAGTCATTGCGTGTAATTTAAATTCATTTTATAGTCAAACCAGAGGTGTAAAGACAGACTTTAAATCATCCCAACTAAAAAAGCGCCAACCATCCACAACAGTAGCCCAAACGATAAACAATAACAAAAAACGCCACACACCCCCCATCTCGAAAAATAGACGGTCCGACAGAAAAAAAGACAAACGGACAGACAGACAGAGAGACGGACAGACAGGTTAATCATGTTCCCTCAGGATCGTATCCCCGTTGACGGATCGTTATGTCCCCGGAGCAGCAGAAGCCGCTAACCTCATCTGACACATTGTTGGCAAACGCGATTTCTCGTCTCTTTGCCCTCCTCTTGCTTTTGTCTCCTCTTTTTTCTGTTGTCCGTGTCTTGTGAGAGTTCTTTTTGGCTCAGGTTCTTGGGCAGTGTTCAGATTTTACTAATTATTTTTGTTGATTTGTCCTCTTTTTTGATTTTCAGATGTATGAGATTTGGTAATGTTTGTTGATGATTCATTGTGAAGATTTAAATGAAACCTTTCAATTTATTTCGATTTACTTTTTGACTTAAAATTGAAGATGAAGGATCGTGAAATTGAAGAAGATTCACCATAAAAACAATTATTTTTAAAGATTTAGAAAATAATTCATATTGATGACTATTCATCACAAAAACATTTCTTTTTAGAGATTAGAAGACAATTCATATCGAAGATTTGAACATTTCAAAAATATCAATCAATAATTTAGAGCAAATATAAAGACACTATAAATATTTGAAAATGAATAACTTTGAATTGTTAAAAGTTTGTTGAAGTGAACTGAACTAGTTCACTGTGAAGAATAATCACCTTGAATTTGAAGACGATTCTTCATGAATAACCGAAGACATTTCACAACGAAGTCAAAAATTGAATAAATTCATATTAAAGATCATCAATAGTGAAATAGTTCAATGTCAAAACATAATTAAGACATTTTTTCTAGAATATGTACATTTCATTGTCAAGTCAAATTAAATACAATTCTATTTCTAACTTTAAAATTCATCGTGGATACTGTAAATTAATAGATTTTATATCAAACACTAGAAGATTGTAAGTATTTGTGTTAAAATAATATTTTTATATTTTTATGAAATTTTCATGGTATGAAGGCGGCCTTATCCGTCCCTTTGAGAAACGAGATTGATCGCGCGTTAAATGAAACAAGACGTTTCTTTGCCGGAACGCGTTCCTTATCCATTTGAATTAACGTTTTGAGGAGGTAACGATCGGAATATTTGTTGGGTGTGTTCTTTCAGGAATTAGTTCTGATTTTATTTTTAAAAATTCACGTTTCACAATCGGAATTCTATTGTATTTTATATTGAATTAAATTTTATTTTATTTAAATGTTATGAAAAAAAAATCATACATATCTATCAATCATTCATATAATATATTTTTTTCATTTCAAATTGAAACATCTAACAATAGGCTAAAGAGTGACAAGTCACATTACAACCTCAGATCGAAAACACGAACCGCACTCACATCAAAAACACACCTTTTCTATATAAAGAGTTCTATTCTTCAAATAATTCTAAAGAATCATCCCCATCACGTACACCTGAAGCCAAAATTGTTAATATGAAAAAATCATAATGATAGTAGAAATTTATAGTATATCAATTCGAACATTAAACAAGTTAGTATCAAAAGTTATGAATGAAATTCGTAAGTTTTTAATTTTAGGTTATGAATTTTGAAAAACGCATCATGTTATATAATTTTTCTCAACTTTTTGTTATGTAAAGTTAATCACGTTGTGCATTGAACGACTCAATTATCGAACTTTTACTATGAACTAGGCACAACATTATGCATCATCCACACACTTATTTAACTTATAAATAAAATTTTCAACCAAACAAAAAAAAAATCAACATTCGCAACGTCAACACAACATTATGCATCATCCACACACTTATTTAACTTATAAATAAAATTTTCAACCAAACAAAAATAATCATCATTCGCAACATCAACACACCTTTACATCGCATCAAATAAATAAATAAATGAAAAAAAAAGGGTGAAACCCAAATTAGCGCCGTCACCCAATTTACCCTCGTATCAAGGGGGGCCCAGGTGGGGCCTTTTTTGGGCCCCAGAAGAGCACAATGGCCCACTTTTCATTGTGCTCGGTTTATTAAGTGTCGAGCGGCCACTGTGACGCGAGTGTGTGGCCACCTCGACGTTTGACTGACACTCGGGGCCGTTGCGATGACACCTCGCGTCACGGTTGACATCTGGTTTTGTGTGATCCGATTCGATCGACGTCATAAAAGGGCGTTTGTTATATTGAGGATCTTTTATTGAGATCGAGTTTTATTCGATTGTGCTGTTTTTGTATGGAGTATCCGAAATAAAAATGGTTGGAAATTCGATCTGGTTAATTTATGTGATCTTATCAATCAATCTAGATAGCATTAGATACAATGAAATGTATATTAGGTTATACTAAATAATTTCCATTTATTTATTACATTAAAAAAATAAAATCAAAATCAGAAATGTAAGGTGATGTATGATCTGCATCAGTCGATATCTAATACTCTTAAGTTGATACAATCAAGTAGACTCACAAAAATTTAGAGTCAATAAACATGATTTTAAAAAGTTCTAAATATGTTGTCACCTAATGTGTGGAATTATTTTATTTTATAATATAATTTTTGTTGTATCTTATCTAAAAATTAGCAAAAATTCTACTCATTGTCAGTTAAACTTTTTATAATTATTTTTAAAGTTTTTCTTTCACAAAATTGATAAACGATTTGGCAAAAAAAAAGTAATTTTTGAGGTGGCAATAAGAAAAAAACATTTTGTGTAACACTCAGACGAGTCTTTTTGGTGCTCGATTTTCATTTCGCTAAAGCTCTCGTTCGCAGTCGAGTGTCCTCGTTAAAATTTCGAATCAAATCTACATTTTCAAAGTGTCTCCTCAGTCGTCGATTTTTCGACGTAACGAACAGCCTCCTCGTAATATTTTGATTCGTTAAACTCCGAGTGGCGCGAAAATCAAAGGACTACAAAAAAATGACGTCAGTCAAATGTACTTATAATATATTTTATTTAATGATAAAGGTATCGATACATATGTCTTTTTTTCAATTAATTATTCTATTTAAAAATTATAAAGCAATAGTTTAGGTAAAGAATTTTGAGAAGAAGTTGGCGCATCAAAAATGAATTTAAAATCGAACGAATTTATTCGAGCAAGGGATCCATTTAACAGCATGCCTACATTTATGCCATTAACTTACAGATACAAAACACATTATACTGTCTTGCCACTGAAAGTCGCCGGCATGCCGCGGCATACATGTGGACACGTCATTGGCGATAAATCAATACTTTTTTCGAATACTCGATTGAAACATACTTATCAATTAAATAAAAATGACATGTGACTCTCCCTAAAATGAGACAAGATTCAAATTTATCGTTAGCATCACCAGAACACTAAAGCTTGACTTGCCATGCACAAACACATCATACCGTTATTAATTTAATGAAAATCGAGCTTCATAACGAGAATGGGCGGATCCCATCCGCGATAAAGGATAAAGGCTTCACATGCTATTAAAATTACAATATACAATGGTATCAAATAAAGGATTGTATAATAAAAAAGGCACATAAATATCACGAGGCGAAAATGATGAATGACGCAGCTGTGAAGTGTGGGGTTGTTAAGATTTACATTAATTATTTAGGGCCGGTTAGACACGCCCGAAAAAGTCGTTCCGTTGCGGATCAAAATTTTATTTATGTGCCTTGGATGGATTTTTTTTTCAAATTTAATAGTAACTAGATTAATAAACCTTTTTTTAATATCTAGTGCCATTTTTTTAGATAGGTAAATCCATCATGTTAAACGTCATTGCGACTGATCAAGTTTTTTTGTTTGTTTGAACGGAATAATAATCAAGTATCGGGTGTAAAAATATATTTTGACTATTGTAAGTGGCAATTTTAATTTCATGATATTTCGTAATGTACCTTAATATCAATTTGCATCAGTGTTATTTAACATTTTTTTTCTAATACATCAAAAGTAGGTGCACCTGATATTTGAATATCGTTCAAACTAAAAAACCTTACAAATGAAATCAGGAAGAATATTATTGTTATGAAAAGTTATCACGATTTATTTTTATTACATTTTTATTAAGAATTGTTTATATTGGTAAATATTTATATCCTATGATCAGTATCCTTGGTAAGCATTATCATAATTTTGAGTATTTTGACTGGTATTTAAAACCAATCTCTAAGTTAGTATTCAATTTTAGCATTGATTGATCATCATTATTCAATGGTTTGCATTGAAATCCAATGTTCTGAATCTTATGATAGGCATTTTAGACCAATTCTGATCAGCATTAAAATCCTAATAAATCCAACTAAAATACAAAATTAAATTATAACCCTCAATTTTTCAATCTTTTTATTAATTTTCAATGGGTTTTATTCATCGGAATTTCTGGATTTCAGCACATGCTATAACAACGCAATTGAATTCAATCCCATCAACACATCAAATTGGCACTTTGGCTATATTTTATACATTCCCATATACATTAATTCAACAAAATCAAACATACTAAACGGAATTGTCAAATGACAAAAACGACAATGGCCTGGGCGTGTCTCGGCATCCACTAGTCATCATCAATCCCCGACTTTGAGGACCTCCTTCGAAGCACGTCCCAGAAATTCGCATCCCACCCCAATTCCAACCCACTTGTACTAAACGGAAAGACGAGGGGCAAAAAATGTATGATATTTTACATCAGCGAGTACGTATAGCCGCCCCCTTGTCGTCGATAATTGGACGCCAACTCGATGGCCGTTGAGCGATCCTCTCGATGCGACGACGCCTTATTCGACGGTAATTTGGGGAAGAAAGTCCTTATTTTGTGTTGGATGCGATTATTGGGGTTCGTACTGATGTAGGAGTTCGATGAGAGAAGAGTTGATACTCGTGTGTTATCTTGTTATTGAGATATTTAGCTTAAAGGTGCCTAAAACGCAGTCTAATCTAATCGATTTTAATCTATCATAAAAAAAGAAGCAAGTAGATTAATATAATTTGGGATGAATTAATCTAAAATCTAACCTAAACTAACTTCAAGATTCTATGTTGATAAGGTAATAGAAAAGAATCGAATAATTTATTGAATTAATCGGAAAAGTAGTTAATGCTTAAATACTTAGAGTTATCTATTATTTTAAAACTAGGTAGAAATATAGTGTAAGTATAGATATGATGCTAGTATTATACGAAGATCGAGATATCGCAATAATTACATAGAAAAAATGCCAGTTTAAGGTAATTGAAATTTTGAACCATTTTCTCAGAAAATCAGATCAGAAAGTTTTAAGATTTTTCATTACAGTATTGATTGGAGATGAAGATTATTATTATTTAAGAATATGTTGAATAATTATAGCTGAAATTATTTTTTATTTACTTGAAATGAATGCTTATATGCGTATACACCATCAATATAAGAGCAGACAGTTCGTTTCGATGCAAATTAAATTTAGAATGAAAAATAATGAAAATATCAAGTGTGGGCGGAGTGCGAAGCTTTTGACAATTGAAGGGTAAGAACTCGATTCGATTTTCTTATATTTTTTATGTATAAGTACGAAATATTGATTGATTTTCAATTAAAAAATATATTTTTTTGAAATACCATCAATTTTAATGCATGAACTAGACAAAAATCACGATTGAATAGGATTAGAAATAAGATAAGTACGTATCTATATAATTCATGGAGATTAAATCAATCAGGTCAATGATATGTATCAGGTTATTTTGAAAGCATATTTAAAAAAATTACACGTGCAATATTTTTCAATATCGTTATCTTCATTTCGATTCAAATAACTAATAATACAAAATACGCATTATGAACTAGTACTGTTTGTTTTCAAATTTCGGTTTTGTTATACACTTTCTTATCGATTCTTAAATATCTGGAAAAAATAACATCCGATAAATCAGTGATTGTTCTAATTAATCACCATGTATTTTATCGATTTAATCAGAATCGAAGAGACTTTTCTTGAGTGAGAACGTTTTTCTAATCACTTCCTTAAAAGTTAATTAGAACGAATCCTTTTCCAAGTACGTATATTATATTCATGCACATATTATAAATTTTAATTATAATTTATTCTCAAACAAAATAAAATATTAGATTTATTGCAAAATCGATCAAAATAACAGTTTGGATTCGGTAATCAAATAAATTGGTCGTGTTTACGAGTCGATAATTGTTCTATCCAAAATGCAACAATTACGATTCGCACTTATTACATTTAGTGCAATTTTAAATCAAATGTGACGATGATGATTATCATCAATATAATCGTGTAAAAAATATAAATTTAAGTGAAATTCAATTAAAAAAAACTTTAGAACAATACTATGAACTGGACGCGGCCATTGTCCATCAAATATCCTCAAGTTTGGCATAAATTCGAAAAAGTCAGCAAAGATGGTAAAATTATCAAATTCAAAGTTCAAGATCTTACAAAAGATTATCATGATGATCTTTTTGAGATGATTAAGAATTATTATGTCAAAGAAGAAGCATGGGTTGCTAACACAAGTAAGTTTTTAAACTTAATTCATAATGATCATTGATTCGTTTCATGTCAAAATCGTGATTCATGCGTGAATTAAATTTAATCGAATCAAAATTTTCATAGAACATTATTGAATTTTGTTTCCAGAAATCGGTGAAGAAGCTTCGTCGTTGAAAGTTTTGATAGAATTTTACAAAAACCACGTTTTGTCTCAAAATATATCTGTGGTTTGTACTTTGGACGATGATACAGAAAATCGAAAAGTAATTGTTGGATTCAACTTGTTGAGAGTCACATTGAAGAGTAAAGGAGAAGATTTTAGCGAATTCGTAATATAATTCAATTTATATCGACTTATATAAAATTGTAAGTTTAAGTATTTCTTTTTTTTCAGAGTAAATCGAAAAATACTGAAAAATATTTGACCATGTACAAAATGTTCGTCCAACTTTGCCCAAACATTTTTGAAAAATTTGACACAGATACATATTTGGGAAGCAATGCATTGTTTGTCAGTAAAGATTTCAGAAATATGAGTATTGGTGCTGAAATATTGAAAGCCAGGTATATATTCGAAATAAATATTTTTTTATAGTACTTATCTGTTAGATGTATGCCATTATCATGACATTATATGAATCCTAACCTATTTTTGAACAATGCGTAGTCAGAGAATGATTGCAATTGGCATTTAATTGATAGATAAGTGACATTTTATTAAATATATAATGAATAGTTTATTAAATTATGTTAAATATTTTTAAGGATACCCATTTGTAAAGCCCTGGGAATCAAGATATCGACTTCAAAATTTACAATGCCGGCTTCACAGAATTGTGCAAAAAAGGCTGGCTTCAAAGAAATTGCTGCTGTATCTTATGAATTATTTCGCGAAGAATTAGGACTAGAATTTAAAAACTGCATAGATTGCAAATTGATGACATTAGTAATTGAATGAATTAATAATTGTATTTTAATTAATCGACAGATATATAATTTTTAATTAATTTTCGAATCGAATAATGAATTATAGCTTTTTTATCAATAAATTGATTATTATACACAATTTCTAAATTTTATTTTAAAGTACCTCATACACGATCAATAATATGTATTTCGCTTCAATACTAAGAATATAGAGGACACATTAGATTAATTTAACATTATTTATTTCAAATGTGCAAATTATACTGAGTTGTTTTAAAAAACGATCACATCCAACACAAAACCGCTTAATTTACAAGCAGATCCATAAACAAAGCGTCACAGTCGTACGAGTGTTTCCACATACAAACGACATTTAAAAATTTCAATTATACCGATATATTACAAAATGAACATCGTCGATTTTGTGGCCCACCCGGTACGACGAATTTGCATACATTACACATATTTTTTGGCGAACGTGTATCCAACGACAAATCGGCTTACGGAACTATAAACATGCATGTATTATGTGTAAATGTCGAAAATTTTATGCATTGTATATTTTAATTTGACTATAAGTATGTGTGCGAAGGCCTTTATGTCGTTCTAAGTACACATCGACAGTCTTATTGTTAGAATGACTAAATATTTAAATGTTTTTTTGTACTTGAATCATATCCAATTATGAATTCGCTAGTTAATTCCTTTTACAATTGAATGATATGTAGCAGTAAATTGATTTATTAAAAATTCTGTCATAATGGCATAATTTAATTAATAGGTTTGGTCAGGTTATTTTTTTTATCAGATTAATTGTGAAATTTATTGCAAGTTGAAAAAAAGGTTTTACAAAGCTAGAATCTATTTGAATAATACCAACATGTTTTGTTATTCATGCTTACAATTCGATTTGGTTAAATAATAATTTCACCATAATTAATAAATCTGAGGATTATATAATACAATTTCAAAATCATTTAAACATTTAAAACACTTATCCAACTGAAATCATTTTTTTTGCTCTCTCCAACACATAACTTAAGCTTGACTTAAGTCATCCTTAACTTGACTAACATTTAACTCACATAACTTCTAAGATTTAACCTAATAAAAAAGCATCTTTTTACGATTAAATGAAAAATATCTTAATCTAACCTAACCTTATTTTCGTACTGTAGATCTAATGTACAATCGAGCAAACAACATTGGCATGCATATACCGGACAAACACCAAAACCAACCAAGCAGATAATGCACAAAGCAACACTATAACCTTTCCAAAAGCAAAATTCGAAAACAACAAAGCGCAATAAACAATTCGAAATGGCTATGAAGCCATTAAAAGCGCGTACGGCACACTTTTGACACAAGTCGCGATAAATCGCGCGGACATTACAGCGATCGTCCGTTTCGTTCGACTGTAATAAATGTTGATGAAAATTTATGCGACTTTGCTGATTTATGTGTCGAACGCCGTTTTTACAGTTCGACGATTCGATCGTAAATAATCGGCGATTGTAAAGCGACGCCTTCGCCGCGACTTTGCGCTCGATCGGGGAGACTGCGATTATTTCGTGATTTTTTTTTTGTAAATAATAATCATTTAGTGCTATTTCACATTATAAGTAGCAAATCAGCTTGAATATGATAGTATTGAGAAGCTTCGGTGAGAAGTCGACAACTTGAGTCGGCGACTTTGTCATTTGCATAATGTGGATGAGCCACAACAAAAGTGACACTAGCATCAAAAATGTTTTCTATATAAATTTTGTTAAAAGGTACATTTCCAAAACAATAATAGTTGACGACTGAAAAGGGCAAGGGGTGCAAGTGATTTCGAGAAAAGTGCGCTCAAAGTTGAGAATGTATCTACATTTATTAGGAGGAGGTAGAGTGATTTGATGATATCTCGGTACACGTTCCAAGTTTGTTCATATTCTTTTGCTATCAAATATATGATCATAAATACATAGAAGCAATTCCTGTACATAACTCAATTTCGACAAAAATGTCACTTGTACCTCTTGGTCTATTCAGTCGTTAATTTGAATCAATATCCTTTTGATCCTTTGATGAAATTGATCCTTTGTCAATACTCAAATGTAAAATTGACAGTATTATTGAATGTTAAGGAAGTGTTACTGAAAGTTATAATCAAATAAAAATGATTTTGACTCGTTCAAAAAAGTTCATGATCAAATTAATACTAAATATATCGAAATGAAGCGATTATCCCCTGCGATATTTCACTGTTGCTGTTTCAATTCGCCATCCGACATTCGCCGATACGATAAAATATTATACGGTAATTAGGGAACGTTAAAATGATAAAATATACGTCCGTTCCGAATCATACGGGCGTAATAAGTTGTAATTTCGACTTTGAGACTTCGAAATGTTTATAATTTATTTCGTCGACGAGTATAAAAAAAAAATGATTTCTGTTGGCTCAAAGTTGACGTGCGTGAAAAACGACAAAGACGAACGTTTTCTTTGAATTGATTTATTTCGTCGTAAAGCATGTTCAAATTATCAACCCTCAAATGCACACGCACACGTTACCATTTACAAGCAGTAATTACCGTCTTCATTTTACCCATCAAATCGACCCAGAGATGGATTAGAGGCTATATTTCAAACTGGAAGAATTTGTTGAAAACATTAATTAACTAAGCAGATAAGAATATATAAACAAATCTTCAATACATACTCAGGAATCTATGAACCACAGATAACCGATTGACCGATTTCTTGACTTCAAGTGACCCATTAGTTGACTTCAAATGACCCATTTTTTGACCTCTAGTGACCCATTTGTTGACCTCGAGTGACCCATTTGTTAACTTTGACCTTAAACTAGACTATTAAATGACCTTTGAGTAGATTATTTGTTAAAATTCCATTAACTTCAAATCACCTAGTTGCTGACTTCAAATTGTTCAAAATAGAATCATGCTTTATGAATATTGCAGATTATTTCATTAGAATTTATGAGATGTAAAAATGTATGGAGGTTGTTCATATTTGCGAATACATGTTGCAATGACTTTGATATTCTCATTATGATCCAAAAATATAATTATTTTTAATTCAAAAATGAACAATATAGTATCTATATGAAACGATTTGACTGATCAAAAGTTCAATTATCGATGAATGTTGCCATAGTGTAAAATTATCGATATGTATCAATCGGGATACATTCAAAATCTGTCCAATTGGATTTCACTATGAATTGAGACATTTTTACTCATTCGCTTTAAGTGTAACTGAACAAAAACCCAAACCAATCCTCAACGAGTCAGCGATCACAATCTACCCAAATAAAAACGATTCAAGACGCAATCGAAAACCACAAAGGGCCAATAGAATTCTGCTAATCCCTGGATGCGGCCCTGGTCAGTTGGCGTGTGAAGGCACCACTGTTTACATTATGGCCTGCCGGGCAATTTGGTCAGCTTCCTCGCCATGGGCCCACCCGAAATTTCAGTCTCATCATCTCGTCACACGAGCTTATAAATAAGCCCTACCCACCATATAATTATGGGTCGTTAGCTCGCACAACGAAATAATGAAGATGCCCAGACGAGCCGAACTGTTCGTTGCTCGGATGTGAAAGTGCATTTGGTTCTTTTGTGTCGACGAATCGAATTCAAAATGATACCAGAAAAATACATATTTGTAATTTAGTGGCTAACCACCCCTAACTGAAAAAACATGTGGTTACGAAACCGCTGAAAAATGGATACGGATTACGGACCCCCATTATTGAAACACCATTGTATCATCAATTAAAAAAAAGTATATGTTTGTGTATAATTTATAGGGCTTATTGTTATTTATTATTGTAGTAATGCTGAATTTGAATCAAGTCAGATTCTGGAGAATCATATGACATTATTCAGAACTTGAAAAACAGATTATTGACATGATACTTAGAAAGTATAACCTAACCTAACATGAATAAAAATCTGACTTAAACAAGTTGAATATCATGTAAATGTCTTGCTCTTCAATTCCATTATTCATTTTCTGATCATAAGCTCCTTAGAACTTTTCTTTTGATGTTTAACTTTTGCGGTTTATTCTTTATTTATATTATTGTATAGTGTGTATTTTTTTATATTATTGACTCTAATCTCTAGCTAATCAATAGATATGAATGCGTATAAAACTTTGACTACAAATATAAATAATATAAGCATAAATGATTCTAAAACTGTATTGTTCAATATTTCATAAAACGAGTTTTCATCGTTAGTTCGAAAGAAAATGACTGTGCAATCACCTAAATCGATCGTCCCACGTTTCCCCTCAACATCAAAATAAATCGTATGATTCATTACTTATCCATTTTAATAAAACAACAATCAATCATTCGATCCTCGACTCGGAAAAACTTTCGCAATCTTCAGACTCGGATTAAATCAATATCTTCAAACTGCGACACTTCCACGAAGCATAAACAAGGCGATCGAGACAAAGTCCGATTTATAAGGAAAAGTCGCAGATTCATTCGGAATGTAATGAAGCACTGTCGAAAAAGAGAGTTCGCCCATAAAAAGGGCGCTTAATGGCCTAGGTATATTATAATGATTTATAAGTGACGTAATAAAACGGGTCCCTGTCCACCGCAGACCATAAAAATAATATTCAAAAGGAGAAAGAGGGACCATAAAGCGACGACTGTGCTAAGGGATGTTCCCGGAGTACATTAGGGACAATACAGTGAAGTTGTGCTATATCGATCTTTCAAAAAATAGACAGGTTGATTTGTCAAACGATCAAAATTTGAATAGAAAGATCAAAAATGTCAGAAAAGATTTATGAACGAAGAATGGTAAGACTAATTGAGTTTTAAAAATATTTAACATGAGATGATATGGAAGCTATAGATGAAGTTTTTGATCATTTTTTTTTTACAGTCCATTGTTTCGAACTATCGATATTCTAGTGTGTTCAGCATGTGGATAAAATCAGTGGGTTGGGCGGCAGAATGGTCCATAAAGCGGACCATTGTCGTTGTCAATATATTCGTGGAATTGCGCCATTTTTGCGCGTCGTTTTCCACGTCCAAATCGTTCGAATGTGTCCCCTTGAGCCTCGGTTGAGCCTCTCTTTCAGATCCCACCATTCGATATTCATCGATTATTTAGACAAACACCACTAAAGATGTGTTACTTATGTAACAGGACACTTTACATAGACCCTAATAACTAGATTACCCATGTTCGATAAAAATGATGTTTGTTGCTTCATACACCGCGAAAGTATGATCTTAAATTCAGCATCAATAGGTTGTTTAAAACCAGCTGATTATGAGATAGATTTGAGACTGCTTTGATTTAATTTAAATATTATAACCAGACTAGTTCCCTGTTTGAAATTTAAACTTAAATTTAGTCATGTTGATTTTAAAACTAATTAATTTTCTTATGATGGATCTCATGATCCCAATATTGATATCCTATACCGCTTTAGAGAGCCTAATTTCGGAATATGCTCATATTACAGCCTTTAACCCCCTACCTAACCAAATTACATACCATCATTAATGCTTTATAAATTATTTAGACAAACGTCACTAAAGATGTGTTCCTTATGTGGAAGAATTCTTTACATAGACTCAAATTACTAGATAATCCATGTTCAATAAAAAATATGTGTTTTGCTTCATAAGAACTGCGGAAGGGTAATCTTAAATTCTGTCTCGATAGGCTGTTTAGAACCAGCTGTGATAGTTTTAAGACTGATTTAATTTAATTTAATATTAATATAGGATTCCGTGTTTGAATTTTAAACTAGGCTTAATTTAGGGCTGGTCTTTTCACCTATGGTTTGAAAACTAAACAAATTTAAACGACACGTGGTTCTCCAACTACCAACTGTCAAAATATAAGGAATAGAGATGGATGTATGAATTGTATGAACTGTAGTATGTCTATTTCTTTCAGCGGCTGTATTGACAGCTCATAGTTTAAATTCGTTTTATTTTCTAACCAGAGGTGAAAATACCGGCTCTAAATAGACCCAAATTACAAGATAGCCTACGCTCGATAAAAATAGTATTGTGATCCCAGTCCGGATATCCTATCCCACTTTGGAGAGCGTCATCTTGAATCTAACCCATTCCACACCCTTCAACCCCCAACCAGACCACATTTACATCCCCCCAAGGCAATATATCATTCGAAATATACATACGTGGCGAACGGCTAGCGACATATCGGATCGGAAGCGAATTCGTATGACGCGGTGGACGTAGGTGGGTTTCGCCTATCGCCCAGTCGCATGATTTACGGCCGCCGGGGTGTGATTTATCTTCCCAACGCCGACGGGACATTCTGAGGGTGGATACTGCCCTGGCAGGGGGTGTAGGTCCAAAATTAGTCTTAATATTAGAGGGAAAATAAAATTTTGGTACAGGGAGATAGGTAAGATCAGATAAGGGGTGGTTCCTTTTAGGTGGACTAGTAGTGACACGGATGTGTATCAAAATTGTTCGGAATGAATCAAATTCGTATTGCCACGGATGTGTTTATTGCCATATATGTGTGAAATAAAAAAGTCGAACCCTGGATTTTACGCCTTATATACGTTGTAAGTTGCAGTTTCGTAATTAGGACGGTAGCCGAGAGGTCAACACGCGTGTGTTATTCAGTACGAATATTAGTTATCGTATTTATAATATAGATTGGAATGTTTTTGAATTGATGCTGATTAAACGATTTTCAAAGTGCAAAGAAAGTTGCAGGAGAATTGAAAATAGCTAGAAGTTAATTCTATAATGATAATTGGCAATGAGAGAAAAGTTCAGATCTTCAAAAATATGAAAAATATTTATTATTCTAGAGCTTTTATGGATACAAGTTCTTCAATGGCTCTTAGCATCCTTTAAGAATTGACTTAACTCGATTCTCCAGGTCGCTATGTTGGACCAACCTCAAGCTACTGATCTTGTACAATCTTTGTCGTTTTGTGAGATGACTTTGTTTTTGATGTCTGAGACATCAGTATGATTGATATGATAAATTAATATGATTCTGAAAACTCTCTCGTCTTTAATTTAAATTAAAATGCACAACGATTTATACAAGATCGTATTGGATACTTGAAGCTGATCCAATTAGCATGAGACTCGATGAGTCCGCTTGAATTAGGTCAAGTTATGTTTTAAGCTCAATTAAGTAAGGTCAAGTATTTTCCATCTGTTATTGTTAGCAGATTACTTAAAGCTAAAACATGTCGGTCTGAGAAGTTCTGAGACGTCATAAAATGAAGAAATAAACAATCATTCAATTTTTTATGTGCGAATGAGACTATCTCTGGATTTCTCACTCATACTAAAAAAATGAACAGATTGCTTCTCTTTCTTTCTTTTATGACGTCTCAGAACGTTTCAGACCGGTATATTTCTGACCTCTGATTTCTGACCCGACCTGTAAATATTTTTTAATCCTTAGAAATTGGCATGAATGTGAATTTTGGAACTGCAACCCTTACAAGGCATGATATAGGGGATGGGAATGGGGTTGGATGTCCCGGTATTGAATCCGTGGCAGCATCACAAATCATCCGGAGCCCGCGTCGGCGCTTCCATACGCTGTCCACATAAATTTCAACCGAGGGCATCCGCACCCCACGCCACCCCCTGTACATATGTGTCTATGGGAGGTGTGAGCTTTCGCCTCTCGCTCTTATGTGGCACAATTGACGTGCGATTTTTTAGTCGAAGGCAACTTTAATCGCTCAATAACTCGAGTCTCGGTCGTAGGTGTTTCGACGGGTGGCCCCGAAAAAGCCTCGGCGGACAATAAATGAAGAAATTTACGATCGGTGCTCGTCCCACGATAAAATCTCGCATCGTCGATTGTTCGAATCGTCGTTTGTAACATAATATAATAATGTAACGATAATGCGAGGCATTATTGAGCTTTAAAACACCGCATAAAGTATCGCTTATAAGGCGCAATGTGCCCATTACGCTGCTAATGAATGCTCCGAAGATTTCGTTTTTCCTCTCGGATGATTTATCGCCGTCTATTGTTTCGTTAGATTACAAATATATTTTTTATCGAATATGTATGTTTATGACGGATTCGATGTGAAAACGTCAAATTAGTAGTGATTTGTGCATAATGTGTTGATTCCAATGTCGTCATTATAGTGCCGAGTTCAATTAATTTAAAGTTTTACAAATAAGAATACATATCTAGACCTTGCGGTTACTTTTCCACTCAAGTGATTATTATAAGTTTTCTAGACTTTGACCGATCTATAATTCATTAAAATGATCTACAAACAAAAAAAAGCTTATGGGTGATCCACATTACGTCGTCGACTCGAGTCGACGACTTTTGTCATCGGCATAGTGTGGATGACCCATCAGATAAATCAGAAGTGTTTAATGCAAAAGACCAATTGAGCCAATCTCTAGAATAGATAGTTGACCGTTTCAAATTTGCATAGGTAAATAATGACTTTTCAACAATACAAATTCAAACGACACCATTTATGAGTGGGTCGTTGACGAATCACTCTCCATATGTGGGCAAAGAGAGGGGATGATGTCAAAAGGGGCGGAGTGAATTACAGTTTTGGCATACGTGTGACAGCCACCACAAAGGGGGCCCCACTTCAAAACAAAATGTATTGAAATTCGTTCGCACAAAGCTCTCGTCGCTCTTTTGATCGATTCGCGGTCTGACAGAGTGTGTGCACACCGCGTGATTCGCACGAATCGCGTATAAATTGCGGTTTGTTTTGTCAACGGGATTGAATCGATTTGAAACACGCTCGATTTGTTTTGGAGTTAATATACCTTGGGTTTTAATGGATTTGGAATAGGTTGTCCTTTATGCGACCCATTTACATGCTGCTATTGCGACTCGAATATGTGAGAAAAAGACTAGATATTAACTGAGGATAGATATGTATGTATGTGATACTAGGATCAGTGATAGAGCAAGAAAGGCAATGATAAAATAAAATTAGTGGCATTATGTGAACGAATCTATAACAGAAGTAGCAACAACAACAGAAATTTCATTAAGGGTTGGTAGATCAATTGGTTCTCAATAAAAATACGTATTACATTTATATTTTCATTTCTAATTGGATCTAATTAAAAATGGAAGGATAAGCAGAGTATATACTGCCGTCAAGTCAATTGTTCTACTGGCCTTAAACAACATGATAATTTATACTAGAAATTGATCTTTCTAGAAATGAATACTGTGAAAAAAGATATCATTTGTCTAGCTAAAAACTGTCACCTTTCTCGCTTTGATGCTTGCTTTTATCATTTTATCGCTTTTGTAAGAATAGACTAGATGCGAGTATTAAAGCAGAAAAGATAACAATTTTCGGCTAGACAAACGAAAACGTTCCCCCATAATAGCAAGCAGTATTAGAATGGCAACATGTAATGAATCTAGCAGAAGTAGCAATAACGACAGATTATTTTTTAGGCAACAAAAGAACCAGGAATTGAGCTCCAGCATCAACTGTCGCTTCACATCGATCCTTCTAACATTAAATCCAAAAATTCCGCAAAGCCCCTACACCTCAGTACACAAACTGAAAAGCGATTGGCACATATCGTCCTCCCAACATCCACCGGCGTTTCTGCTTTGACATGTTTTTATGTCGGATCGATTGTGTGTGGGGTTCCCGTTTTTAATCTTCGCCTCCATTATGCGGCGCGAGCCCTTTGTGAGCCTTTTAATGGTCTCCGGCCGATCTGGTCTGACAGAAGTGATTGACTCCATTCATGGAGACGCCAGCTGGCTCCGAAGCCACCTCGACGTCCTCGCATTATGGACTGCCTACATAAGCACATTCCCGGCGATTTCACGGACCGACGACTCCTTCGTACAAAGCCTCCCAAATCTCTTGTGTTCTTTTTTATTCCAGAGGGGAGTGTCGCCCAACTGGGTCGCCTTCCACAAAATATTCGAGTATTGGGTTAGGAATAAGTCTGATCGAACATTGATATGTTTTTGTTTTTGTTCACTAGAGCAAAAAAGCTAACAAACGAAAAATACTCTCGCGTAGAGTGTTGATGCTCAAGATGCGACTGCGCCAGTTATGGTGACTTCATATAAATTATATTTCGGGTGATTTTTTTGACATACATTTTTTAAAGGTGGTTCTATTTCACAAACATCTCCCATTTTCCGTGTCCCTTTCTAACTTTTTCTCTCGCTCACCTAACCCCAGTTCGAGGTCTGGGTGGGGTCGAGTGTTTATTGTCCATTGTTGGCGCGTTATTATCGCGGCGTAGGTCCGGGTCTATTCGGGGATTTTCCGTGGAGATTATTGTTTAGTGTCCCGCTCGCTCGTTCTCATTGTGCTCCGTGAAATGGTAATTTCTTCTTGGCGCGTTGTTTATTTGTTGCCGCTCAAGACCGGTAGAGGCAGCGCCTTTTGTTGTCCCGACAATTTTATGATGTCGGTCATATTACGGCGGTTCCACGATTAACCGAGCAAGATGTAACCGTGTCGTTTAAAACGAGTAACCGGCAACAAAGGGAACGGGTTTGGAGACCGATGACGGCACGAATATTTGACATCTCATCGTGGACAACAATGCGCACAGCTAATCCCCGTCGAGCTTTTTGTACACAAGCACAATTTCAATATCCTTTTCAATGTGAGTTTATTCAGCGAAAAAAAATTCAATATAATGAACCTAATCAACGCTGTGCTGTCGTGCGAAAAATGCACATTATCCGCGTGCGGTTGTAATATTTTTCAACCCTTGAACACTTCAATCCGCAAGGGTTTTCAGCTCAGCAGGATACGAAGCTACCCCTAATTAAACCGACGTGATACTTCACAAACATAACATGCATGAATTTAAAAATATTATTTACTAATCACAATCGACTTGCTTTACATTTACAACAGAAGATTTCTCATATTATCATGCACAAAATTGAAAATATTATTGATCAAAATTATAAAATGTATGATATAGATTACTTTGAAAGAAGAAAATTTCGATTAAAAACTTCAATGTCGATTTTAGGAGGATGAGATGGCTTCATGCTCACGACATCTCATTAGCGCTGCGGAGATTAGCAACGCGGCATGCTGTGTACCGCACAATGGACTCAATCATTCGGTTCGATGATGAATGTTTGTTCGCATGTATCGTTCACGGCTTGCTGCCCTGAAAGCAACGGGATGCCGTGAATTGATTTCAAGCCCCCCCATCATACCATCCATCCCCGGACAATGGATGCGCTTCATAATACGCATAATAAATGCACACGTCAGGGATGACAAATAGAAAAGCGCCCGAAATCGTGGGCACGTCCAAAACCATCGAGATGAATTATTGCGATTCTATGTACCCTCCCGTAATCTGTGACCCACTGATCAGCGCATTTTTGACGTCGATACCAATCTAGTTTCGTGTCGAGTCACATTAATTGTATCTCTTTATGCGGGACACAATGGGGCATCGTCGACAAATGGGTCGATTCTTCTCCTCCTATACGGAGGTGCATCTTTCTTTGTGTCCCCCCTCAAGTCTGAGTCCTGTGGGAGATTTGCGCAAAAACGAAACGCATTAATCAAGGTGGCGTCGGCGCGTAACGCGTTTTCCCAACCCTTGTATCATTACTCTTTTCAGAGCTAGAAAAGTGCTTAGTCAGCGACGCTACAAAGCTTCGGCTAGAAGTCGAAGGGATGAAAGTCATCGACGTTTTATTATTTTCTACAAAAAAATACTCCAGGATATTTCTACAAAAGATCTCGAGTGCAAGTAGTACTTGAGCAACTAGAATTTTCGTATATTTATACTGAGTTGATACAATATAGATACGGATCGAAGGAACCAACCCTCGTGACTCGAGGCAATTAGACAGAACGCATTTCGACTAAACAGGATCATTACTCGCCATTGTCGAAGATGTCCCATGGGACATTCGAGGCCGATAAATTCGCCAGAGCTGGAGGCCGTTTAATAAGCAGCGGCTACAAACACGGAGCATTACCGTTGCAATCGGGTTAGGTGTGCAATAGAGGAAAACGACCGCTGGGACCTCGTATCGCCGATTCGACCGCAACCCGCAGATTGGCGACCACTTCTGGGAATTAAAAGGTGACCATCTCACCCCGATTGTAAAGGCAGCATCACATCCGGAAATTGTGAATGGAAAATCTGAATAATTATCGATTTCCATTAGTGCCTATTGAGTAGAGTATAAATCAGTGGTAGTCGATAGAAGAGAGGTATGAATCGTTTGTGTCTGCTACTTTGGGCTCAACGTTCTTTTGATGGTGGAATCGAGTCTAATCGAGTAAATATTTTAAATAATATGTATGTGAAAAAAATGAGAAAAGGTTTTGTTTGTGTTTGCAGCGTTTTCTCGCTGTGATAGTACCTCAATGAAAACAAAGATAGCTGGGTTATGGTAAACGCGCGGGATGCAGAAATTCCGCATCGT
Source organism: Cheumatopsyche charites (assembly GCA_024721215.1). Lineage (NCBI taxonomy): Eukaryota > Metazoa > Arthropoda > Insecta > Trichoptera > Hydropsychidae > Cheumatopsyche > Cheumatopsyche charites. The sequence continues at coordinate 494,210 of CM045577.1, read as the reverse complement.
CTGAAGTTTCAGGCGGCCATGAATAAATTTGTTTACAGTCAGTGGAAAAAAAGCGATGATAAAGCGAATCGTTTTAATATGTATGAGGGTGCGGCGCTGGGGTGACACCGGCTGGTAATTTATTATTTTTACCAACACCATAACCCAGCTCGACTGTTAGAACTTAATCGCGACACATCTCGCAATGCTCGTTTCGCGCTAAAAAGTAAATTGACTCATTAAATTTTCATTTGCTTCCACGGCGGTAAATTCGCCTCGTTGCGATGTGTACTTCGCTTTAGTATCTAATATTGGTACCTCATTACGATACTTGCTCACTTTGGAACATCTCATTTTAGTACATTGCTATGGCACCCAACATTGGTACACTCTCTCCTCTAATCATTAGACAGTTTATAAAAAAAAGGAATGAGTTTAACTTTACTTTGGTACCTCGAATTGATCTTTCACTTTGGTACTGAATTTCGACTCATCTCAATGAGATGTTCTACTTTAGTACCTCATTTTAGTGTCTCACTTCGATTCCACACTCGATACCCCACTTCAACACCTCACTTTAGTACCATAAATTGGCAACTCACTTTGGTTCTAAGGCGTACCGTAGACGTATATTTTTTGGATCCAAAAAATGTACGTCTACGGCGCGCCTAAGAGTATCTTACTCTTGGTTTTGGTCCTTCACCATTTTACTACCTACATTGTATCATCTCACTGCACTACCTCAGTAGGTCAACTCCTTCTGATTCTAATTGAAATCCACTGCTGTCTTACAGACAAAAATTGATTCTGCGGATATGACAGATTTATCCACACATTTGGAGCACTTGTCTCTTTGGTGCGTAGGAGAAACCTCAATTTTGCGGATTTTCTGGCAGCAAGGAACCGGCGACATCCTCCTCGGCAACGATAAATCACCGGGTAACAAATGGCCGGTGTCTCGCGCTAGAGAGCGCCACCGCCGAGACGAACAAATTGACTGCCTACAACCCCCGCCCAAAACATCCCCGCCCAAAAACCACCCTGTCCCGTCTGCCACCCACCGCCCAACTCTCCCCGACCAGTTTGCGAAGGTTCGCTTCGACGGGGCGCTAATGGAGCCTTTTTTCCACGGACATCAATCTAGATTGTGCGAATCGGTCGAGGCGATAAGATTTATTAACTCACACTTATATGTATGCAGCAATTCGAGATATAAATCGTTTGTGAATGACGCGTCGGGTTCGATGTATTCGTAATGCTAGGTTCGAGTAAGTAGTGTTGAATCTTGGCGAGTTTCACTTATTGTATTTCTTAATTGATACGATTGATTCTTTCGAATATTTGATTAGAAAAAAGTATTGATTCAACAATTCCTATAAAATGAATCCTTCCCTTTATCTATGTTGATTGAATTTGATAGATTTTAGTGCTATCTTTCATATGCTAATTATATTTATTCCGGAGTTTCTAGCCCTAGTAGCTATTCTTTCACTTAAAGTAAATTATTTATTGAGAAATCTACAAAATAATATTATTAGTGTCTCTAACAATCTAATTTAACAACAGCCCATATTCTGTATAACGTTCAGATTGCGATTGACTCAACACTGCTGTTATAAAATTTGCATAAAATAACATCCATTTGACAGACGTTTTACACGAATTTCGACCTTCGATAGTTTGACAACTACCGATTGTCCATAATATGTACTAAGTTCCCTATCAAAACACGCGTAAAACACCTGTCATGCGGACAGAACCTAATTCAAACCAGTCATGCATCATTTATTTAAATGAGTAATCATAGATGTATCAAAACTATTTGAATTTACAGCGAATTCGACCAGATTTAGAACGTCTGAAATGGGAAAAACAAGAGCATGGCCGAAAACATTAGTCTGTCTGAGGATTTCCTCGTTTTTTAGCCTTTCGGAGAAAAACTACCATTGTCTGTCGGCGCATCGGGAAATAATGCGATCGTAAATAGCGAAGAGCTCTCCGCCCCACGAGTAATTGATGAATCGAAGAAAAAAGGCCCTTCCGGGTCCAAATAAACGGCCCGGATGCGGAAGGGCCAATTTCGAAGGGCTATATGGGCCCCCGACTTGACTGATGCCGGCCCTTAATTTGTGGATTCGATTTCGTGGGTGTTTAATGTGTTCTGCTCCGTTTTGTGCAAGCACTTGATGGATATAAACAGCTTTTTTTGTAATAATTCAAGTGAAACTTTTTATGCAACCTGCGAAGCAATTCAATGCTTAAATCATCTCAGTGAAATTAATTAAACACACCACAAGTTGCGTTGCAGGTTTCATCGCAAATTTCTTAAGTGGAATGATCTCTTTAGACTCTCTATGTGTTTTTGATATATTATAATTTACTAAGGGCTGGTCTTTTCACTTCTGGTTTGAGAATAAAACGATTTTAAACTACACACGATTTCCTAACTACGAACTGCCAAAATCTTCGGAAAAGAGAAGGATGTACGAGTATGTATTGCTATACGAACTGTAGTGTATCTGTCTCTTTTACAATTAGTCTGTTTTGTCAGCTAATAGATAGAGAAAGTGCATGTAGTTTAAATTCGCTTTATTCTCTAACCAGAGGTGAAAAAACTGGCCCTAAGAGTCTTAATGATTATGATAATTAAGAATTCTTAAAAAACAATATTTTTTAAATCGTAAGACCAATTAATTAGCGGCATTCTTCATCGCCGATGAGATGCGTGATCTCGAAGAGACAAGATAAAATGAAATTGTCGAATGGAATCGGAAAAAAAATATCGAATTGTACTCCATACAAGGAAAGTTGAACGCTTTTGGAACTTGAAAATGAGCGACGTCGTTAAAAATTTCACTGTCGCGCATTTTAACGATAACGACGTGTGCAATCTTTATTGTTTCCTATAAAAATGTCTTCTCGAGTTTTTTCTATAGTCGAGTATGTAAATGTTATATTATATTTTCGTGCGAATTTCGAACGAGTCCGAAATTATGCGAAAATTTTGCATCGAGCCTATAAACTGCATGCTTATGATAATTAATTTTGCATTTTAAGTCATATGAGTGTTTTATTATATATTTTTTTCCATTTCAATATCGTTAACCTACATTAAGTTACTTGGAAAAGTCTCATGACCATAATTATTATTTATTAATTGTAACTGTTTACTTTTATAGTAGTTATCAGATGAATACGACCTAAAAAAACATTTATCTATAATAATTAATTTGAAAAAATATTTACTTTATAATTAACTATAATGATAATGATGAAAGATATTTTCATCTATTTAAATCAAGAATCAGTTGTATTATAATTAGTAGTAGATTGAAAAAGCATCTCAAAGGTAAGTGAGCTATAAAAATTTCTCTCGTATGTGTGATACGTTCTTTTATTGTAAGATTCTTTACATATTTGATTCAAAAATAATCTTAAATTGCCTAATTTGTAAAAAAAATAACTTTTCTTTAAAATTTGTACAATTTTTCTAATCCCAATAGCAAAAAAACTATAGAATTTAACAACATTTAGATCAAAAATTTATGGTACATTGACAATTGGATCAAGCGATATATTATTGAATTGTAAGCAAATATTTGCATTGAATTCTTTCTACTTATAAAACTTGTGATGCAACCCAATATAAAACTAATTTAATAATGACAATAAAAAATTTTGTAATAATTAGTCACATCTCTTCACAAGTTAAATCGCAGATCACTTTAGTGAAAAGATTCCTTCATTAAATAACATGCAACCCAATTCCTAGTCACAGAATTACCTGTACTGAAAAAAGTAATAATTTCAATGCCCGATCATTTAAAACATGATATAATCATCACGAAACAAGCTTAGCACTTGATAACATGAGAAAAGCTCTGTTTCCGATCGATTAATCGCCAAATCGGACCCAACAACCGCGAAACGCGGAAAATTAACCGCGCTTTGAATTCGAGCAAAGCCTTAAGGCCTTCACTTTGAGCCTCGAATCCAGGTGTCGGATGCAGAGGAGGCTTTTCCGGACGACCGGTCCCGGATTACCGGAGTCCCGGACTCCCGGAGTCTACTGAATCTTCCCAAAAGTCTCCGGGTACTATCACGTAAACGACGGACGGAAGTGTAGTGGAACTTTTTCCGAAATTATTTTTTTTCACTGACCCAGTACCAGTGAAAGTGTGAGGTTAACTCAGGAATAGAATTTGAATAGAATATCAGATTCCTAAAAATCATTATTGAGGTTCTTATTCAGATTGACGATCGAATGGTTGGTATGGTGTGTGTAATTTGGATTAGCGTCAGGTGAACGTACCCTCAGAAGATTTCGGAATTAGCTGGGGAGTCAAAATAGTCAAAGGGAGTTTTCTTCCGAGCGATTAATCGCGCGATTTGAGCGACTCACCGGTCAAAAGGTTCTGATGAGGGATGTGTTTATGGACTTAATCAAGTTGGTGTGCTTTCAGTTGTGGTTGATTGTTGTACAGCTTTTTTCATTGTTATCAATTGAAATTTCATTAATAATTAATATTATATTTTTTATACCGTACTATATTGATCATTTGATATGATGATATACATATGAATATAATGTAGAAATTTATAAAAAAATAATGGAACAAAAATTTTGAAAAAAAATGAAAAAAAACAATTTTAAAATAAATTTAAAATTAAAATTATAGATAATTTACATTTTCAATAAAATTAAAATTCGACAATTTCATAAATTCACAGTGACAATTTGTAAAATTTTGTATAGACATCTATTCAAATAAAATATAACTAACATCAATATTGATCAGAAGTTATACAAAATTATTTAGAGATGCCTGCGAAAAATATTATAGAATAAATCATGTAGATGTCACTAATATGAATTTCATTGTAAATTATTTATTTCATGTGAATATTTTATCATTTTTGAGATAATTCACACCGTTTTCTGTTTAAAAAAAAATCAGAAAAACTTTCGAGTGTGTCTTTCAATTACTTTTCAATAGAATTGTGACATATAAGCTATATCTATTCTTACTGGAAATTTGATAACATTCATTAATTGTCAGATGAATAAATCATTTTATGATTATCACCGAATGTGATTCAAATAATAACACAGTGATAATAGATATAATAATACACTTATCGTTAAATTGTATTGAAGGACGTTTGCAATCAAATTGATATATGTATTTAATATTTTGAAAAATATTTATAAGAATCATTAAATTAATTTTAGGAACAGTAAAAGTTATTAAAAGCTTTTGGAAAATAAATACCCACACATTCTCAGAAAGAGCAATTCGCCCTAAATTCCCTTTGTTAAAAAGCGATGAATCTTCGTTTGCTTTTCAGATTTTGTCTTATTTATTTTTAATCGGATCAAGACATAATTCGAACCGAACAAATAATAGAAAGCAGATCATTAAGCCTCCGCCGAAAAAAAAAACCATATAAAGGTGGAAACACACCATGGCGTCGCATCGTTGAGATATTTCTTTGTATGAAATCATCTCCGAAAACAATTAATTTAATCACATTCCAATCAAAAATGATGTAGTGCATTTTGCAATCAATTAAATATAAATACAATTGGACGTTAGATATGAAATAAAATGGCACTAGTAAAATATTGTTCAAAATTTTCTTTATTTTCAAACATATATTTTGTTCCACAGAAAAAAAATAGTATTCTTCTGGACTACACACTTATTTGACTCTACATTTATAAATTATGACATTATCGTCTTAAAGTTCATTCCTAATTCAGATAAGACCTAAATTATAATCCTGTATCGAATCAAATAAGATTAATATTTCAATATTAAACGAAGTATCACACGAAGATTTATTTATTATCAATTATTGTAAGAATTCTGATCTATTTTGATGAATCAACAATTGTCATAGTTATTCAATTGATTCTAATCTAACACATGTGTTTTCTATCGCTGATTTATCACGATAAAAAATTATAAACTCATTCGTAAAATTTGCGGGGTTCAAAGATATTGATCTATAATTGTTATAGAGTACAAGCGAACTTTGTATTTATTTATTTATAGAGCATGAAATATATGAAACATGATGCCTAGTAAAATTAAGTTCATATAATTCTTAATTTTCTCACTTCTTTAATATCCTTAAAAAATGTGATCGAGAAAGTATTTCTTTCAAAAGAAGAATTAATATGGAAAATTTTATATTTTGTATCGTTTTATATTTGTATGTACGTGTTTGTTCTAAATCTCTAAATAAATATGCGATTCGTCTTTTCACTCAATGGAATAATAGAAATCCAGCTTCGAAAGTGTCTTCGAACTTCGAGAAAGGGTTAACTTAATCCTAAGCCAGCTCTCGTCAAAGTTGAAATGAAATCCTTCGGTATATTATACATATGAAAAACTTCGTTTTGAGATAGTTTAAAATTTTCATGAGAAAATTTTCATAATTTTCCCCGCATATAGTACAAAAATGTTCCGAAAGTTCATAAGCACTCGCATAGTTCAGATTATCTTTTCCGAAAATTCCAATAGATTGTATATAACAATAATACTAGTAATATGTATAGATACAATGTACTAATAAAGGAGAATCGATATATAGATTATTTATCTCCCCAAAGACGTAGAAATAATTAGTTTGATCTAAGTTCGTTTCAGGTTTGCACGAACTGAAATAAACGATTCTTTTATTAATAAAATCTACGTAGAAAAACATAAATAGGAAATTCGAAGCGTGAAATGAATTTGAATCACTAAAAATTTGAATATCTATTATTTTTTATCCAAGTATAGACTTTGTGTTAAAGAAAAAAAGTAATGAAAATATCGGTTATGTTCTTACAATGAAACGTAAACTTTATCATATGTTCAAATTATTTTTTCATTTCCAATATCATTCAAGATACTGCAAATCTCAACTCACAATCAAAATAATGAAAATAAAAAAACCAGCTGACTCCTCATATAAAATAAACGCTCATCAGATAACATATTCATTTTTCACTCGGATACATAATAAATAAGTAGATTTAAGGTGAATATAAAATTTGTATTAAAATATTTTTAAGCATTTATATATCGGTTTTTCTGTTGTGCATCGTTCCATTGTGAATTTTCCGAGGAAAGTGCGTTATTTCCTCAAACCCCTAATTGTGGAATCGCGTGATTTTCCGAATTTACGCACATAATTCCACAACGAATTTTCACATAATGACCTTTATTATGACAATGGTGTAAGTCCACCTTGTTGAAAATAATTAACAGTTTAACTAAACATTCTTTCAATTCCATAACATTTTTAGTTTGATTTATGCTAGTGGAATTAATTCTGAATACTTTTCTTTCATTATTTTCGTAAAATCTCCCTTTGATGGGATCTTATTTTCTTTAATATTTTGATGAGTGATCTAGCAATATGATAGTTTGAAACAATGTAAACCTGAAAAAAGGTTTTTATTAATTTGTGGACTTACACCATAGTCATAATAAAGGTCAAACATTTAATATACGTATTTATATCGATTCGAATCGTGTAATTTTCACGTTTATAAAAGAAATGTTTATGTTTTTCGTAGATTTTCTCAAAATGGTCGCCGGTCGCAAATCGAAAACCGGCGATTCCAATGGGAAAAAAGTTTCAAAAATTAGGAAATCCAAAATTAGCGAGTCTGAAGAAGAACTGTCATTTTTCAAAAGGCTCATGATGAATCCCATGACAGAAGGTGTCAGATGGACAGAAAAATACAGTGACAGTATTGACAAGTTTTGGGTGAAACTACCTAATTTTGTAACCACTACTATAGCAACATTAGCCGTTTTCACATTCGGATCTACATTAAGAGGTATTTATTGTAATTACGACATTTTTTTAAAGACTTCTTAATACTTGTATTTTATACGTATTCTTACAATCGAAAATAACGAGTTAAGAAATTGTGGAGTTTATTACAACAAATAACTTCATAATATAGAAACACAGAATCTAATTTTGTAATAAAATACTAATTTATATATTGCAATTTTTGAGCTTATCGTGAATTATTTTCGGAAAATCGTTAGACTGTTTCGAACGTCAGTGATGTTACAGTTCAATTAAACAGGTGTTCGCTTATCTATTATTGTTTCAGAAAATATTTTCATTCGAATGAAAACTCGTTTACTTTGTTTCATTTTCAATGAGTTTTTTTTTCGATTTCAACTCGAGATATACATTTATAGATTTCATTTGTTTCCATAGGAGAATGGGTGATGATTTTAGTGACAGCCATGAGACAATGGAGTGGAAAATATAACGAGACAGCACATTCAAATTTGACATTTTCCGATATGTTTTCCGGGGAAAATCTCAAAATGGAACACTTTCCTCAGTTTTGGATAGGAGCAGTAGGCATATCGTACATAATTTATTTCTCAATCGGCGGATTTCTTCATGTAATTGAAACGTTCAAATACAAAATATTTTCTTTAAACAAATATTAATGTATTTTTTTTTCAAAATCAGTGGTATTGGTATGTGAAAAGAAGGCATTTGGCCCATGAATGGAAACTGCAACCAAAAAAATGGTTATCACCTGAATTAGAAAGACACGAAATTATCTATGGATCGTTAGCTTTGTTGATCGTAGGAACATATACAGCGATATTAGCTTGTTACATATACAACGGAAATCCTTCTACTATTTATTACAAATTTGACGAATATGGATGGACCTGGTTTTTCTTGCAGTTCATAGTCATATTCATATATCAAGTGAGTTTCGATCGACTTAAATAATTTTATTGATAAATTTCATTAATTAATTTTGAATTTTATAGGATTACAGCACATATATAATGCACAGAATGTATCACACTCCGTTCTTGTATAAAAATTTCCACAAATTACACCACAAATACAAGCAACCAACGGCATTTTCAGTTACTGCTATTCATCCAGTTGAAATACTGCACATTCAATTAACTTTGTGTCTACCACTTTTTACTATTCCAGTACATTGGCGTAAGTAAATCAAATATTAATTAAACGTATATGTTTCGAAGTATCAATTATTTGATTAATAAATCAATTTGCTAAATCATATGAAATTCATGCGTCAGCATCTAGCAATATTTGCTAATTTTCGCGTCAATACATACAGATCTACTTAATAACAATTTGATCAAATCAATTTTTCAATATTTTGAATTTATAAATTCGTTAAGTCTTTCAAATTCACGATCTAAAGTAAATTTGTCATAAGTACGAGGCATGTTTGTAAATAAGTTCTGTTCGGGAAAAAAACGAAATTTTTATTTTCACATCAAATCTTATTATAGGGATATGGAAAATTTGTTTTTCTTCCATAATTTTTGTTCAAATAATTTTGATTACTATAGTTAGGGAAAAATATTTTGAGAAACTTTCCTGATATAAAATTGTTATTTGAATTAAAAATAATGCTTTATTTTTGAAACGGAACTTAATTATGAACACGCCTCGTATTATGCATATCGAAAGAAATCGCAAAACTTTCCATTGTATCTTTGTCGATAATCCCCGGTGTGCTTCGAATTTGAAAATTTGAATAAATAAATAATTTATACTTCGGTTTTAAGTAGAGTTTTGTTTCTTCGCTTCATTATGCGATTTCGTTTAAAAACGAAAGTTCGCAGGTGAAAATTCCACCATGAAAACATCGTCGTATTTTCGCTCCCTTATTTATTTGCATTTTTTTCTTCACTTTTATATCTCTCTGGTTCTTATATCTGATCTTTTTCGCGAAATTTTCCGAGTTCGACTCGAATTAAATTTAATTCGGCCAAGTTGAAATTCGGAAAATCCCTAATGCGCGTTGTTGAATATTTTCAATAAATTTTCCGACGCCAACTTTTTTCATTACGCAGATACGAATCTAGAGCTGACTTTACTTTAGTTATCATAAGCGATTTTTTGATTCGTATGAAGCTATTTTCTACGTATACAATACAGGTATCATATAAACTGGGTTTAATTTAATTTTTCAATACCGTGAATACGAAAATTTGAACAATTAAATCACCTTTTATGAATTCTAATTCGAACAAATGACTAAAAAAACTTATCCTCGACTTTTGAACGCCTTCCTTGATTTTTACAGCGCGTTTTCGTACAACACGAACCTAGCCCTCCGTGCAATAAGAGGGTTGAATATACACGCATGTGTTTCATGCATTATGTATCGTTTCTCTTTAGTTTTCTGGTGCGAAACGCTTTTGGCCCAAGTTTCTCGAATGATTTAAGTATGAGTATGTAAATGTTGCTCATATCTTTTTTTATTCTTTTCGGAAAATTTTTACGGACGATAAAACGTTTCTTGACCTTCGAAGAGCTGAAACTCTGGTCACTGAAAATGTGCTATGTGTCCTATAATAAAAATTTTATATGCACCCTCTGCTTAATTTATCTACAGTTTTGTTGGCTACCGTCTCATTGCACTCCATTTCTCCATATTAAAAATACACATGCGTGAAAGCCTTAAAGTGCCTATTTTTGAATTTATGTAATTTTTATACTCATGTTCAACTTGGACTAGATATTTTTTATGCATACTTTTAGTAACTGTTCTAATAAGGGAACGCACGAAGTTGTTATCATCGATTTTGATAAAACTTTATAGAAATGCAATATTGAATAACAGCGAAAATAGTTTTATTGTTCGATGACGCGTTAAAAATTTCATATAAAACATTATTTAATTAATAAACCTAATAAAATACTTTGATTTGATTTCTGTGAAAACTGTAGAATTGCAACTTCGTACGTCACAACTATTTACACAGTATTTCTATAATGTTTCATCCAAATTACATATTTGTGCGTATTTCTCGATAAGACATAATATCTATTCGTTATTCAGAATTACACATGTCGATTGACGACCCCTGGAATTAGTCGGATCCGCGGCCAATTCTTTCTTAGAAGAAGACTTAAGGTCGTAAAGGGAAGTTTGTGCATTAGGCCTCCGATAGGCACTAGCCTTCCCTTATTTCCGAATCGAATAATAAATTCAACCCCCCGAATTGATCTTAGGGGATGCAAACAGGGTGAGAAACAACAAAAACTTCGATTCGATCTGTTACGACGTATGTATAAGCCGAAATTGCGCGAACTTCCCCGATTTTTCAAAGAAGCTACAGACTGAATTATATTTTTTTTTACAAAATTTTGATTTCAAATCAATATAAAGTCGATTAGAATTGACAATTGAAAAGGGTGCAAGTGATTTCGAAAAAAGTGCACTTAATTGAGCATGTTTTAGGAGGAGGTCCAGAGATTTGATGATATATCTTGGTACACGTTCCAAATTCGTTTAGATCCTTTTGCCACCAAATATATGAGTGTGCATAGAAGCGATTTCTTCAATTTGGGTTAAATGACACTTGTACTCCTATGCCTTTTCAGTCGTCAATTAACATGTATCGATTCAGATATAAACTAATACTAGGTATACAATTTAATTCCGAACTTATAATAACGTATAACATTTTAAAAATTACACTCCAAAAATATTTTTCGGAAATAACGAAAATTGCAATTGCCCCATAATTTTCGTATGGCGATGCGTTTTTGCACTTAAGCCAAATCTGATTACACTCAATCCGTTGTTTATGGGTTATTTTTCGTTTCAGTTCCATTTTACGTTGTGGCTCTTTACACATATTACCACGGAATCATAGATCATTCTGGAATTAATTTCAAAGCACAATGGTGGCAACCCTGGCAACCTGATGCAGAATTTCACGATAAGCATCATGAGTTTTTCCACATCAACTTCGGTTTCAACATCAAATATTGGGATAAGGTATATTTTGCATGAAGGAGGATGTTTTGACTAGAAACATTTATCTTTTTTGCTCTAGAGTGAGATAGAACGAAAAGTTTTGCTATTTTTTTCAAAGAATTTATTTTTTATTATTGGGTTATTTTTGTTATAGCTTCACGGTACGGATATGAAGAAAAACAAAGTTTATAACGAAGAAACATTTTTCGAAACGAGTATTGCTGGACTTTCTAGTGGCGAAACTTCTAAGACTGAATCACAAAAAAATAAGTAGAATTAGTTTGTGTTATTGTATTTTTTTAATTATAATTAAGTTATCTACACTATTTTACATTGTTATATGTAATTAGGATTAAAATATAATAAAAATTCAAAATAAACGATTGAAATTTTAATCGAATAATTCATATAATATTCAAACCGTAAACTAGTTTAATAATTTGTTTCATATTAAATTTCATTTTAAGAATTATCAATAAACAAAAATAAAAGATTACAATAGTATGATTGTTTAAATTAGGTTCATCACAATGAACCTAAACAATTTTTATCACATATTTTAATCTACACTCATATAACAAGTATGATATTAAAGATATAGTGATTTAGCTCTCAGCAACCTTTTCTCTGAATATCTCATAAGAAACGAAATATATCTATCAAAATGACATACATATTTGGGTAAGTGTATATTCTAAAATAATTCAAATAATATATTAAACTAATAACTGATTTTATTAAACCATTACCTTAATTGCAAAAATTGTACAGGTATGAATTTTCATGAAACAAAAGCAATTTAATTGTACAATTTGAAATTGTCTAAAAGTCACATGGCAATCATTGGGTCATAGGTTGCCGATACCTGAACTAGTTTATCATAATTTATGATATAAACATTGATTAAATATCTGAAACGAAAACTATTTATAAATAAACGTCCTCAAGATAAAACGTTCATTTTTAACAAAGAATCGATGTACAAAGGCAGTCTAAGGTGAGTGCTATATTAATTTTTTTATCGAAACATTGAAAAATTTCAAATTCGAAAAAATATTATACCAACTCTTTATTTTGAATTTAATTAACATCTATCATTTATTATTTTGAATTTTAAATTTTAGATATTCCCGAAAACGATGAGCGCACACAGATTAAAACCAAACCACAAAAATAGTTTAAAAATTAAACAAAATGGAATCAAAAAATTAGAAGAAGAACCCTCTTTTCTTAAAAGATTGTTAATGAATCCAATGACTGAAGGTGTTAGATGGACAGAAAAATATAGTGATAGTATTGAAAAGTTTTGGTTAAAATTACCTAATTTTCTCACTACTATTTTTGCTACATTAGCTGTTTTCACGTTCGGATCTACACTGAGAGGTATTTTTTTATTTAACTTAGTTTTACGTTCTTATCATCAAAATTAGACACCAATAATTCTTATGCTCACGATTATGATAGTGACCTACGTCAAGAAATTCAATAAAAAAGTTTATCTTTGATATCGGTATAACTGTTGGCCGTAAAATAACATGAAATTCATATTTAATTAAAAAAATAATAGCAAGAGAATCGAACGAAATACAGTGTATTGTTTTAGTTTTCACAGTCACTTAAACAAGAAAAAATTGACTTAATCCACTGTCTTAATACTGAACAAAAAATATCTAATTTATTTCAAGTACGAGATTGTGTAATATTACAGATGTCAATTAATCGGTCAATCGTTAGTTTTTTTTACATCTTTATATTCGGTGATTCGTTATCTATGATTTGAACTTAAATTTTATTATTTAATAGAAATAATATAGACTTTTTTTTCTCGGTAGGAGAATGGGTGATGATTTTAGTAACGGCGATGAAACAATGGAGTGGAAACTATGACAAAAGTGAAAATTCAAATGTGACGTTTTCTGAATTATTTTCATCAAAAAATCTCAAAATGGAATCTTTCTTCGATTTTTGGATTGGATCGGTTATAGTATCATATGCAATATATTTCGCTATGGGAGGATTTCTTCATGTAAATATAAAAATAATATTTTTTGTGAATAAATTTTTTATTCAGTTCTAATTCATTCTCTGGATTTAGACCACTATTATAATCATGAACACAAATAAATACATTATTTTTTAAATTTCAGTGGTATTTTTATGTGCGAAGACGTCATTTAGCCAAAGAATGGAAACTACAACCTAACAAATGGTTATCTCCTGAATTAGAAAGACACGAACTCATTTATGGATCATTAGCGTTATTATTTACAGGGACGTATTCTGCAATTTTATCCTGTTACATATACAATGGAAATCCTTCGACAATTTATTACAAATATGACGAATATGGATGGACTTGGTTTTTCTTACAGTTTATAGTCATATTCATATATCAAGTAAGTTTAAAATTGAGTTGTATAATTTTGATTCAGAATATTATTATTTATTATTGAATATTTTTAGGATTATAGTGCTTACTTATTACACAGAATGTATCATACTCCATTCTTTTATAAAAATTTCCACAAATTACACCACAAATATAAGCAACCTACTGCTTTCTCAGTAACTGCTATTCATCCAGTTGAAATTTTACACGTGCAAATGACTATGTGTCTACCACTTTTTACTATTCCAGTACATTGGCGTGAGTTATATTTTTATAAATATCGTTTAGTACATAAATAAAAATAAGCCAATTAATATTACTTTCAAAAATACTTTGTGACACAAGGCCTAGTAAAAAAATGTGATGCTATAATACGATATAGCTACATGTGATTAGTCATAAGTATTGTCACTGTACTTACTTCAATGTAATTTTTTTCATATAAATTTTAAAATTATTTATTCAAGGAATTTGCTTTTTCATATATTATTTTATAAGTTCAATATCTGATATGAAAATTGATATAATATCGGCCTTTATTTTCGGAAAATTCAATTTGACCATAACTTTTCTCAATATAAGGTTTGAAAAGATCATGATTTATATCTTATTGAGTTTTAATTTGTATTTATTTGAAATTTTCAGTTCCATTCTACGTCGTGGCTCTTTACACGTATTACCATGGAGTTATAGATCATTCTGGAATTAATTTTAAAGCACAATGGTGGCAACCCTGGCAACCTGATGCTGTATTTCACGATAAGCATCATGAGCTTTTCCATATCAATTTCGGATTTAATATCAAATATTGGGATAAAGTATGTATTTTTTATTTTATTTTCAATTGAGATGGTTTAGTAAAATTTTCAACATATTTATTTTGCAGCTTCATGGAACTGATGCAAAGAAAAACAAAGTTTACAACGAGGAAACATTTTTTGAAAACAATATTGCTGGATTTTCAAATGAAGAATCTTCTAAAATAAATAAATAATATCATATTGTTCTAGTATAAAATTGTTGAATAGTATTATATTTTATATTTAGGATCGAATTAATAATTATTTAAAATATATAATAGACTTTTTGATCAGTGAATAATTTAGAATCTGTCAAATGCAAACTAATTGTAAGCATTCGATTATTTGAATCGACTATTTTGTATTTACGTAGATAGTTAGGAAATTTCAGCAGACTATTTTAATTAAATGTGATTTGATGTTTATATTTATACACAGTAAATGAATTTTAATTAAAATTTATATTTATCAAAATTGAAAATCCAAACTGCAAATTCAAAGCGTAGATTTAATATAATATCGTAATCTATAGTCGAAATATCAAACTATGTTTTGATTAAATAAATAAAGTGATTTATCGATAGATTGATAAAAAGTAACACATTAAGTAAACAGTAAGTTTAATTTGAATAATTGGTGACATTTTTTATTGAAATCTAATTATATAATTAAAATGAATACTTGTAGAGCTCGAGAAAAATAACTTTTTTAAAAATAATCAGATTGAATTTTATGAAAAATGCACATTGCGCGAAAAATTCGAATTCCCCGCAATATGACGTATAAAAATACAAACGTAAAGAAAACGATGATTTAGTCTTGAAAATGCGCCGCAATGCAACCGTAAATAACGAAAGTGCATTTTTACTTTACTTTACTTGAGATTTTAAAAATTTACACGAAATTTTCAAAAGTTATGCACCGCTTGGGACAAAGTTGATTGCCCCACAGTGCCGTATCGGGAATACGCTCGTTAAGTTCACATTCTACTAGAATTTAATATAAAAATATATTTTTAATATTACATGCGACATCTTGTTTTTTTTTTATACAGGTACGAGTACCCAATTAATTTATTTTTTATACATAACAGCCAGAGGCCGAGATTTTAGACATAAACGAGATACAATCTCAAGTACATTTTTTTATTAGATCGAGACTGAAACTTTTAACAATTCACGTATAATTATAAATTTTCATCCAAAATATTAGATTAACAATTTTAATTGAATCAAAATCTTACCAAAAAAAAAAAAATTAATCACTTCTAAATTACAACCCTATGTTACGTACGCAATCTGCGTACTTAATTGAATACCATGCAATCTACCAATCGAATGATTTACGTTTGTTTTTGTCGGATCTTTGATATAACGGATAAAGGATAGAACCGTGACTTTGGGCAATCTGAACATGAATTATGTTCGTTTTCATGAATTTTGATATATTCTTGATTGCGTACGTGCTGCAAGTTTGTCAGGGATGAAAAAAATACAAAGATATTGAGAAAATTATATGTGAATACACTATGTAAACCAGATCAGATTCTTTTGTAAAACGAGTCATTTTTTATTGTGAAGGTTAAAGTTTGAGTCGCAGTTTTATACCGAATTGTAGTCAGAGTCGGAGTTTTATTATTTATCAGCGATTTTCCAGCCCTAGAGAAAAATCGAGAGGCTTTTCCGAGTCGGCCGTTATCGTCCATCTGTCGGATCGTTCGCAAACTTTCACATAATGGCGCGAATTGTTTATGAACGCGATTTTTTCTTATTTGTGTGCCAGAGGTTTTAAACTACGCGAATCTCACTTTATTTTTACACTCTTTTAAAAATTCATACATAAAAATAATATAATATAGTACTATAAAGCGTTTGAGATGGATGCTTCAGACTTAACTTTTAAATACTGGCGAGAGTCACACGCCATTTTATTTGATTGATATAATGATGAATATTTGATTTAAAAAAGTTAAATTTAACACGTTCAAAAAAAAATTCCTTATTCGTCTGTATCGATTGAATTAGATTATTTTTCTTTGGGATCTTCATGAATTCATCATAAAGTTGAGTTGATGTGTTGATTTAAGAGAAAGTTCAAAAATGTTTTCCTTTGACTGTTAATATGCTCCGATATATAACAACTGAAAAGGCCAAAGGGTGCAAGTTACATTTTTGGTGAAACCGTTTCTATGAACACTCATATATTTGGTGGGAAAAGGATATAAACGAATTCGGAACGTGTGCCTTAATATATCATCAAATCACTCAACCTCCTCCTAATACATGTAGATACATGCTAAACTTTTTTCGAAATCACTTATACCCTTGGCCTTTTGAGTCGTCACATAGTTTTTTTACTTCTCTGAAAAGCATTTCTTATGAATTTAGATTGCATTGCAGAAATTGGTCCATTTATAAAACAGCCTGTATACGAGGAGCAACAATTTAGTCGGATAGGCTTTAGCGGTGACGCCATTAGTGCTCGGATTACTTCTGCGGCTCTCGCTAATTCTCGAATTGCTAAAGCGAATCGTGTGCTTTCGAATCGTCTTCTTTTAATCGTTTAATGGTTCGAAAGTGCTAAAGCGAGCGCCACATTCGAATTCCTCGAATGATTCGATTCTGTGGTGTGTAAGGGTAGGTTCACACTCGAGCCGAATATTCGAAGCGAGTTTGAAAAGTGTGAAACTTTTTTTTTATTTTTACAAGTATTGATATCATTTTTTTTCCACATTTGTCATTCAATATCATAAAAAGTGAATTTCTAGGTTAGAAAATCTGAAGAATAATGATAATGCACACAATAGACGGCACTAAATCAATCGATTTTATCTATCTAATGTATACTTTTCAGTTAATAAAGAATACACTTATGCATCTTAACTCTTATATAGTAATTAATAAATATAATAATATCAAATATTGGTTCAAGTGTGATTTTAGATTCAAACGGACTTATTTCGTTTTTAATTTAATAGAAAGTCACGATGGTCTATTGAAATTTTCATATCTTCAATCATTTTAGATGCTTATCAGTTAAAGCCGACAAATAGATAATATACGAACATCAATCATACATTTTATTAACCGATGGCATTAATTAAGCTGCTGAATATAAAATACAGTAAAAATATTGATTTAATAATGCATTTTTAATATTATTATAATACAATACAACTCGTATACGAAAAAAATGCTCAAGTATCATAAATTATTTTTGAAAATTATGTCGGTATTCATTATCTGAAACTAATACAAATATATTTTTAATAATCAGATACTGATAAAGTAAGTCACATTATTATAAAACATAGATAAGATTTTTTAGTAAATGAATTATTTCGTTATTTATCGACACTCGAAATTTGAAGTGGAGTGAAACATTTAACAGCATTCACACGAGCTAATTTCTCTCGTTATAAGGTATTCTAAAACCATTATATATCAGATATTATCATAGTGTAAATAAACTTTAAAATTATTTCAGAAAATGAACGAAATTAATCTGAATGATAGTTATCTAATAAATCAATTCGCGAAAATCAATTTTGATTTCAATAAGTATTTTCATTTGAAATTCATTGTGTTTTTTATGATTCAAAATATAATTTTTGTTTCAGTTTATTAAATCATGTTCGATATGAAATGTATTTAAAATTAAAATCTGCTTCTGGGAAAGTACTATTTTTGTCTGAATTTGAATATGAAAAAAACAAATCAGATCCTTATGAAATATTCGAAAATTGTGGTATAAAATATTTAGCTGAACATGCAAATGATCATGGTTTTAATGAAGAAAACGAAACAGGAGAAGAATGTTTCGGTTGTTGTGACAGTTCGGATAATGAAAGTGTAAAGAATGAACCAGAACCAAATGAAGCACCAATAACTGTAGTTCCTGGTAAGAAATCTGTTGAAAAAGATGATGAAAGTTCTGATGAAGATGAAGATGATGAAATTAACATAGAAACTGATTTATTACGTATCACTTTCGATCCAATTGATGTAAGCAAATTAATTATGAATTGTGAGTATTTTTGGTTTTATGCTAGCAATAAATTATTTCAATTATGATTTTTAGGAAAAATCTTCTATAGAATTATACGACAAGAAAGAAAATGTGTACAAAAAACTTTTCCAAGATATTGTGAAATATCAAATGCATTTTTCGATCGCTTCAATGGAAAAATCTTTAATTGTCATGGGAGGAATTTCAAATTGCATTGTTACAAATAGAGTAAATATTTCATATATGTACTAGTATCTCTAGTATTGAAAAATCTTTTAATAATGAAAAAAATATTTCAGGCACATAAAATTGATATATTGAATAAACAAACAATTATTATGTACAAAATGAATGAAAAACGATGCTTTTTCGAATGTGCTGTAGTTTATGGTAAACTTTTTGCATTCGGAGGAATAAATGACAAGAACCGTGCACTAAAATCGGTTGAATGGTACATTATAATAAAATATTATTTTGATCGATTAATTAATTGTCAAATTAACATTTTAGTTGGAATCCATTAACGGGCGAATGGGAGATCAAATCAGAAATGTGCATAGAACGTTGCTTTCATTCTGCAGTCATTTACAAGAAAAAGATTTTCGTATTTGGAGGCTTCAATCAAAATAATCAATATCTAAAAAGATCTTTCGAAATATACGATCCTAAAAGCGACAAATGGCAATTGAACGAAACAAGCGAACGATTCGAAAAAATTGAACACATCGAACAAATTGATCGAATCGAACAAATCAAACAAACCAAAGAAGAACTTGAAAAGGTATTAAAGTGAAATGAAAGTGTACCATCAGCTACTAACCATTTATTTTTGTATGACACACATATGTGTTTAAAGTTTTTATAACAATATCGGATTTTTTAATATATTTTTAATTAATTACAGCTCAGAATGCGCTCATACACTTTTGCCACAGTTTATCAGAAACATATTTACGTATATGAACCTTATTCAGGTTTTAAAGAAGTGCATCAGATAAGTAGATTCGATCCACATTCTAGAGAATGGACCGTTTTGCCAAAAATTCCAATAAGACAATGGTGCCATAATCTAGTGACGTTCGATGATAAGTTGATTTTTTTTGGTATTTTTTTTTTAATATCAAATATAAATGTTAATATCATATTATTTTTTTTCATAGTGGTTTTTCTTTTATTCGTAGGAAAATTTGAAAATTTTGAATACAATTTTAAATCACAAAAATGGTCCTTATTTCAAAATAGTGAAAAAACTAGAGAAAAGGGTATTTTGTGCGTCCCAAAAATTTGTTTAGAAAATTAATTTTTACTATTATTGATTTGATCTATTTATATTATTTTGTGCAATATTTATTATACAAAAATATAATCCATTAATAATATAAATGTGTTTCAGCTATTTTTTAATCACATCTACTCACCATAGACTATTTATCAAAATAAAATTCGATCAACAAATTAATAATAAAAAATATTCGATACAGATGTCTCTTTATATCGACAAATTATTTTTTATGATTTCCGTATTATTTCATATTCATTGAATAGGTAATTTTATTATTAATCAATACATGTTGCTTATATTTTAGTATTTAGTCTTTAATTTTACCTAATTCAAATAAATTATTCACTACATATATGAATATATTGAGATGATGAGTTTAATCATAAGAAAATTAAAAAATTCAAACAATAAGATTATTTTTTACAAAAAATATTTTTTTCGAATATAGATAAATACTAAATACTGAATATACTCATACAAATAAATACTGAATTACTATACATTATCGATAGGATATACATAATCAATCGCCGAAAACACAAAAAGATCAAAACCTCAAAAGAAAAGCTAATTTCCGCCCAAGAGATGCGAATCCTTTGTCCTTTGCTTAGTTTCGGAAAAGTGCGTCAATCAAAACGAGGTAACCTCAAATTCGACAAAGGATGAAAATACACCCAATTTATATCAAATACAATATCCCAATATCAAATCTCTCAATTTGGATACATTAAAAACGTCTAATTTTTTTTTCAAATTATTTTTTTTCAATATTTTTTTTAATTTTTCCTAAATCCTAAGCATAAATCGAGGGTCTAGTGTTTTGTGTGTATGATGATAATTCAATATCGATCAGTTGGGCACTACTGACCACCGAGCAAACTATAAACCCACTTACCGCTCGGTTTTCCACTTACTTGACTCGATGTTATTGTGCGCAACTTGGCACAGAGCCTCCAACTGTGGCCAGGGGTACTCAATCGCTAATTCTCATTTTTAATTAATGAAAAAATCATATTAAAGCCATTTCATTAGTCGCTTTTATTATAAAACAGATTTATTCGATGTACGTATGGAAAATACTTAAGATAAGTATTGATATAATATGATTATATGTCTAAATTAAGGGAGTATTGTGAGTTGTGAGGTGTTGTAATATGAATGAAATGGTGAGTGGTTATTTTTGGATATTTTTTAATTTAAATGTTGATGTTTTCTGAATAAAATTCAACTCTTTGTAGCGTTTCGTTACATTTAATTTAAAGGCGAGACATTTAGCACAGCGTTTCTCAAGCAGTGCGACCCGGCTGCACGTTAATGTTTCGCCTCAGACAATACTTCACTAAGACTTGAATTATTTCAAGAAATAAAATCAAAAAATATAATTTCAGATAAAAATTAATGAAAAAATTGAAAATATCTCAAGATAATTAATTTGAAACACAATTTCGTTAGTGCACTTAGAAAATATATCAAACTTTGATCTCCAATAACAAAGAAACTATTGAAAGATGCATTTTTATTCATCACAACTATTTCATGTGTGTACTGACATTACATTTCTACAATTTTTTATCGAAATCGGTAGATACTCGAATAATACTTTAAATAAAATAATCAACTAAATATTATAAGTCACATACACATGCATGTGACTACTCATTTCTTATCGCAATTGATTATTAAAAAAAAAAGCGGAAACAATTAAATATTGATACTCAATAGAATACCTACACATTGAAAAATATTATTCATATCAAAAAAAATCTTTTCATCCGTCATGAATAATTATAATATTTTACACATGTACATTTTTACTACACCCCATTTACGAAAACAATAACGCATAATTATTCAACCGCACCCGTCCTCAGTCCTCAAAAAAACTGTAAAAATGATATTTTTTTACAACCTTTTCCTTCGTCCTTCGTAAAGCGATTAGCCACGGGGACAGATGGAACGAAGGATACGCACATGGCATTATTAACTGAAAGGGGTGCCACCCCTAACGACGAATTAATACGATAATTTTACGGGGTTAATAAAGTGAAAAATACGTTTTAATGACCTCTCGTACGGAAATTCTGTAAAAAAAAAAACGTGTGGTTTATGCGAGAGGATTTGTTCGGCTGATAAAATTTTTCCGCCTTTATTATTTTTCGATGTATTATGGAAATTTTCCGGCTTTTCCTACTCGTTTCGGGAAAAGCGCTTGTGCCTTTTTTTATTTGTGTTTCAAATGTATGCTAATGTTATCGATGGTCAGATTTGATAGTGATGCGTCAAAATGACGCTTTTTCACATTACAGTGTTATTTTGACAAGCTCGGTGCATAATATTTAATTCGAATTACAATAATGTAGGGTGACTATAATACAAAATTAGTATTTTTAATATTTCCTTTTCAAACAATATGTTTCATTATATTCAACTTTTTATTTTATATTCAGTGCATCCGTTTATAATACTAGTATAATATAATCAATGTCAATTTTACTTTCAATATATAGACAAAAAATTCGGTTAATACAACTTAAGTTAAGAGATTTTTTATTGTCAACTACTTTATTTTATTTTTAGAATCAATAATTTATTTGAAATTAATACGTATTCGTACTGACAGCCAAAGGAATCGAAATTATAATTTTACTAATGAAATCATGTATAATTTCACTAATATCAATAATATAAATATTATAACATATGTAAAAACACAAAATTAACTTTCATTTTCTATTAAAAAAATATTTGAAATACTAAAAAATTCTGAACCTTGCCACTTTAATATTATAATTATATCCGATACCTTGAAAAGTCATCTTTAACTATCCTAAACTAACAATAACAAACTATAACAATTGCATAGATTCTCAAACCTAATAAAACTTATGATATTTTAAATATAAAATAAATCATTTTGAAATATATCCAAACATATTTCGAAGAGAATTTATATACAAATAGAAAAACTTAAAAATCGCACAACACAAGAGAAAATCTGGCTTCCCCAGCAACGGAACGAAAAGCGAAATCAAAGGCATCGTTCATAATGGAACAGAGGTGAACCATAATGCAATGTATATGTATATAATAATATTTGGCAAAGGGGAAGTTGATGAATGGTCCCCTTCGTGGGATTTGGTCCACCTGATGTCCCATGGCCTGGAGCCAAAGCACTTAGGTCCAACCTTAATGTACACTTGCTTGTCATTGACACAAAATTGACACAACTGATTAGAGAGGTTAGAATGCAGTCGATTTTGGCTCAAAACTCTTATATAAGAGATTCATTTTTATATATATATTTTTTTAATCAATTAATATGCTCAATGACTTTTCCATACACACTCAAATTCAATATAATCACAGATACACATAAATTTGGCGCACAATAAATGCGTTATTAAATGTTTACAAATATTATTAAATGTATAATGTTTTCCTAAATATGTGGGTATAAAATAAATCGAGATCGGATAAGCTATAAAAGCTACATTCACACATGAATTATTTATGTATGATAGTCAACGTTAACTTTTTGTCGTCCATTCATCACCGAAGTATCATATTTTATCTCCGTGTCTTATTTTTGGGGAAAATTAATTAGATAAAGAAGTGGCTTAAGTTGTCTCAAGTATTCCGGATTATCGGACGTCACACAATAGTCGAAGAATTTTTATATGGAGTCTGATGAAGATAAATTACGAGAAAAAGTGAAATCCGCCGCAAAAATTAATTGCTGATCGTTTCGAAATACAATTGACCGTTAAGTTAATTAGCGGATCTCAAAATGAGTGCAGAGTGCCACTTAAAAATAATTTAAAATTCATTCGATTTTATTGCAGGAAAACGGTTGAAAATGTCTACGAGTGAAAAGCTTTAGAAATGCCATTTAGACGAGCTTTTTCCAAGATGCCGTACTGCTAATTATAAGCGAAAAGTGTAGAGATTGTAGAAGAAACTGTTGTGTTTTTATTTTTATTTCACTATGTAATTTAAAATGTGAAATTTTAATAGAATCAAGCTATAATTTAAGACTTCACGTATAGATAAAACACAGAAACTATAGATAATAAGTGTACCTAATCAAAACAACGTGAAAATTTTAAACGCATCAAAGTAATAAGCATGCATAAATAAAATAAGAAAAACTCACTCGAAACAGCTTCAAATCTGCAAAACCCCACGTTGAATACACCTGCAATTTTACACCAACAGAATTACACTAACACCAATATTTTTATGCGCATCGAATATGTTAATTATTATTGTGTTCGATTTTTAATCAGTAGTTAAAAGAAACTTGTCGCGACTGGTTGTTTGACAACAATAATCGAAATGGTAAAACACACACATAATTGCTTTCTTATCGATAATGCATTTTATGTACGCGTTAAATTAATTAATAATATGTATTTTTTACGCATCAAAATATCGTTTCAGAGCAGCGGTTCTAAACATTTACAGACTAAAAACATATTTAGAATCGTCATATTTGTACATTCAAAAATAACTTTTATATAATATGTACTTTTTTTCAATTCGCAACACGTATTTCTACTTTGTCGTGTAAATAAATACCGTAATGGTGTATAACGTTTTTTCGACTTGAAATGTATATTTATGTGCGGACATTGAATATTTCACATTCGAAAGGGTATCGTATGATAGACACACGTCTACAAAATGGAATATACGAAATATTTTGAAATTAAAGGACATTTTCTCATAACACAGTGGGAAGAAATGTGCAAATGCTCCATTAGTGTATCACCGCAAAGTTCGTTATGTATAAAATGTTCGTATGCGCTTTCTAATTGTGACTTATGAAACAAGCAAAGTGTGTTTTATTCATTTAATATATGAATAAAAATTAAATGTGATTTTTTACTGTTTATTGGATCTCGATGAAACATTTTAGAGTTATTATTAAGTGAAAATTATTGAAATATTGAATGTTAGAAAATACTCGAAGTTGTAAAACAATATGAATCACTGTTCCACAATACGTACAACTTATGCGTTATGCTTATAAAAAGTTTCTTTAACTGAATTTATTTCAAGAAAACAACAAACAAGCAAATAAAATATGAGAAAAATGGCAACAGCCTTTCCGCAGATTTTCCACAAATTATCAACATTTTTTTCAAATATTCAGCATGATTCATATTACTTTTGGCCGAATCGAAGTTTTCTTGAATTTTCCGAATATTTTATCGAATTTTCCTCACTTTTTTTTATATAGTTTAATTTGTAGCTTATACTGCAATATGTTAATTGTCGTTTCGATTATGCACCGGTTGCGGATGTTTAATTGCATATTCGATAAAACGCGTAATGCGCATTTCAATCGTAATGCAATTTTAATGACAAACTTTTGTTTGGCAACGAGTCTGATTTTGATTTGCCTATTTAAATTTAAATGACGATTGATTGCTTTCATATTTAACCGAAATATTGACAAACGATTCCGCGAACTGTTGAACGCTAAAATCTCATTAATTTAATATTACATGTGAATTTTTAATATATGATGGGTCATCCATATTATCAATAACTCGACGTTCACCATTTACATAGTGTGGATGAAGCATAACATTTACGTAATTATCTATCGATTTCTATTAATTCATGATGTGAATTTTTCAAAAGTTATGATTTAAATATCAATCTATTGACAGCTAATAGTGTGGTGGTATGAATTGTTTGTGCATGCCGTGTCGATTCAGTATACTTTCGGATGCGTGAATTTGAATCCTATCTTGATGAGAGTCACGTGTCGGTTTATAATGATATTAATTAATGATAATCGTGTAAAATTGGGTAGAAATTATTATCTTCTATCAAACGCATTGTGACACATTCTCATTATAAACGCCCAAATTTTCGCAAACTTTATCGACTTTTCCTAGATGCATTTCTCTTATGCACTAGAGGCTCTTATGCAAATGCACTGCCAAAACCGAGGAGGGATTCTAGGGGAGGTTTCACACAAATCTCGCAGACACCGGAAGGCACCAAGTCTCCACAGGAGGTCCAAGTCGTCTGTGAGTCGTCTTATTTATTTGGCGCTGTTACCAGTTCCCGCCTCTCGGCCGATTTCCGATTAATTCGAATATTCGAACCGCACGAAATGGGGTTTGTCCAATTTTATGCCTTTCAAATAATGTCTAGAGTGTATTTTTTTAAATAAATTTTCATATTTTGATCGAAATTCGGATTAAAAATACACCCAACTCTCGTTTTACACGGAGGATAGGGACCAGTAAAAAAAGTGATATTTTTAAATTCGCGAAAATCATTATATTCAAACAAACCGTGTTAGACCAAATAAATCGTGTAAAAAAAATATTTTTTCATTTTTTCAAACCGTGTTATTTTGAAAACGTGTAAAACGAGAGTTGGGTGTAATTCAAATTAAAACGATTTGGACACGGTGTGCATGATTAAGGTAAATTTCTTGTCATAACTTGTTGAAACTTGCTACGCTATTAGAAAACATGTCTAATTCGTTTATTGATTATGTTGTATTGATTAATTTATAAATTTCTAACGTGTCTAAATTACCTATGTCTAGTTATCTATAAAAAAAAAATAATCATGTTAAGATGTATAAATAGAAATACCTCTTATGCTAGTTACTTTTGAAACCTCGTGAAATTATTATTTGAAATAATTCACTGTACTTACTGCTTTTTTATGATTATTATAAAATCGTCTAATTCGGTGCATTAATTGTTATTATACCTATACAATAAAACAATTCTATAGTACCGAGTTTTTTATGAGTCTAGCGAGTGTTATCGAGTTAAATAGTGGGTAGTTACATTTTTAATTGTCTTCAATATATTCAAAAGAAGCATATTATATTTTCTATAACTATTTTGACAAAAAAATGTATTAGTGTCGCATTTGAATATCGATGTGCGAAATTATACAAATATTGTAATATTGTAAAAAAATAATGAATGTCTTATTTTTATACGATTGCTTCTATAGAATCTTTGTTAATAGAAATCGATTAAAAAAATTGAACCGTTAAGAAAAATTCGAATCCTATTAGGTTAATGATTCCATGTATCGGATTCAGAATGTGCGCAAAAAAATATAGAAAATCGGTAAAATAATAATTGAACGAATCAAAACGTATGATAACGGCTTACATGTCGGTCGAAAGTTTCGCATTGGAAAATTTGTGCCCATCGCTAATTAAAAATAAGCTTCTCATTAGGGACGAGGATTAGTGGCTGTGGTACACTCCTCGGACTTTTAAATCTGCCTATTTTTAATTCGAGATTACTTCGGTCTGGACAGGGATTCTGAAACTTCTTTCTTGATTAATTTCAGCGCTAATAATTTTTCATTGCTCTCGCTGAAAGGAGCCTAATCGTTCGTTTATATTCAGAGCCGAACGCTAAATCCTCTCTGTTTTTAAAATACTCGGTGCGATATTTCGTTTGGAACAAAAGCCGATTTTTATTGTAGACACAGCGTTTTGTATATGATTCTAGTTCAAATTTATGAATAGCGAAACGTTTTCCATTTAACCTATTCACTGCGATTGCTGTTCGTTTATAGATAAAGCATGTTCGAACAGCGGTCGTCATTTATTTATGACGAGAAAGTTTCGTATGGAAAAAATACAAAATGAAATTGCAAATGCGTCCATAATATTTATCGAACGATTCAGGATTGTGAAATCGAAACAAATCTGAATAAAATGAGTGCTATTCCATTTTTCTATGTATGTAATTAATTTGTCAGTTCATGTGCCAATAAGTGTGTTATGGATTTCACATTTCGAGTTAGGAAAAGCTAAAATTTTGGCAGGTATTTGACAAATATGTATCGTAATTAATGATTGAACTTATTTATGTGACCATTTATGAAGACCATGTAAACTAAAGCATGTATTTTCCGTTCCGTTGCGAGTGTAGATCAACATAATATTTTCTATGGCTGCTCTACAAAAAATACGCCCTGAGAACTGTCAAACCATAGAAATTTTTCATTTGCAAAATGCAATAATCCAGAAACCTTTACAGACGTACATAAAAATTCATCGCCAAAGAATCAGCCGTTAAGAAGTCTATAAATGACATACGTACGAGTACATTAAATTTTACTTATATTGGAAAGATTACGTTCTTTACATATTTATATTGAAAATCTCAACTTTTTTCATCTGAAATACAATTTTTCAAAACATTTTCATTTCAATGCGAATATTTACGACCCGCACATGGAACTATCGACCCTCAAGTTCGATACGTCTGCTCCTATAGCACTTTTCAAGTTTCACTAAGTCTATCCGTGTTTTTCTTGTTCGAACTTAGACTTTGTTGTATCGAGTGGAAAATGGAAGCTCTAACGATCACGTATCGATACGGAACAATACAAAAACGCCGTTACGGTTTAATCTGAGCTAGAATTGGCCCGAATAACAATTGTACATGTATGCGAAAGTGTTTAATTTTAATTTTATTAAAGCCATTCAGTTGTTCGCTGTCTACGGAGTTGATAAGCGGTTAAATTTAACCGCTAACTGTAGTGTTCTTCGCGTCGTTATGAACGAGTCGATGTTGCGCCGTTCGCTGCGATTTTGAATGTGTGTATGATAAAGTGAAATCGTAACTGAAGTGAAATCATAATTTAATTGATATTTCAGTAGGTATGTTTTGAAAAAAAATTACGTAAATCTATAATTAGCCGATTATGCTGAACTGAAATGCGTTGTCTATATCAATATCGTGTCAAATTATATTCGAATTTAATTTGTATCTGTATTTCAAGGATTTTTTTAAATATTTCTATGACTTTATATCCAATTATAATAAGTGAATGCCGCGTCGGGCTTCAGTATCTTCGTAATGCTGACAATGAGTTCGAATCTCATTGGATCCTTGTGAAAGTCTTATGTCGTTTTTCTCAATCGATATGAAGATTCGAGTATTTTTTTCAAATATTTGATTTGAAAAATATGTTAATTCAATGTTTTATGAAACGGTTCTTATAAATGGATCTTTTCTAACCCATTTTGATAAAATTCAATCGATTTTAGCTCCATCAATAATGCACTCTTTAAAGTTTTTAATCTAGAAGTAAATAATTAATTGAAAAAAAAAATAAATACATTTTTTCTTCATCGATATCAGATCATTTCATTTGAATATTTTATCAATTTGTCACAAAAATTGTTAATTAATCAGTTCCAAAAAAAAAAAAAACTTCCATGTGTTGTATTTATCAAATTCGATTGATTTATCAACACATATTGTGTACTCTTATTTTCTCTTCGGAACTTAAAATCTATCAGCTATACTTCTTAAAATCAAAACGAATTATTAATTGAAAGAAAAAATAGTTAATAATTAATATGATTGATACATTAATATCAAAAACCGGCATAAATCGACATTCAACTGCATCCAGAACCACAATCGACATTTGTCCCCTCCAGACCACACGAGATGTTCATTACGGAATCGCACCACAGTCATCATCATCACCAAAATCGAGTCCCGTACCATGGGAACTAAACTGGCACATGGCTGCACTGATCCCGGGATCCGGGATCCGTCCCGGGATACGGAAGTCCGCTATAATTGAGGTCGATTACGCGGGATTTCGAGTTAACCCCCTTGTCGATGAGTTGCATTTCGGTGCTCGATCGATTTTGCTTCGTAGTCAACCGTTATGAAGCGTTTGTGTGTGCCGCGTTGGGGTTCAGTGTCTTTGTGATGCTGGCTTCGAGTTTTGTCAGATCCGTGCGAGAGACGCATGCCATTTTCCTATATCGATATAATGATTTGAACGTCTCTTTTCAATATTTGATTGGAAAAATGTGGTGATTTAAAGCTTTACTCAAATCTCAAAAACGAATCATTTGCTTTGTCTGTAAATATTAATATCGATTGATTTTAACGCTAAATTTAGTGCATTGAATTTACTATTAAAAATTCCTAAGCTAAAGAATCTGCTTCTTTACTTTGAAGTGAAAAATTCATAGAAAATCTTTAAAATATTTTTGGATAAATTGGGTAGCTTCTCTTAAGTGTCATTCCGGAAACATATTAGTAATTTAATAAAATGTACTGAAAAACCTTTAAAATAAGTCCTTAAGATGTAAGAGAGCCTCAGAACTATAATGTAAATATATTTTTACATGTCGTATTACTAGAAAAAATATAAATATAGCTTAGGGTTTACATTTATCTAAATCTAGGTCTTTGAATATTTGCTTCGATCATATATTGTGAAATATTGCAATGTAAATTACACTCGATTACTTTTATAATAGCCTGTAGTACAATATTCGAAGCATATGTAAAATTAATTAAACTGGATTTGTAAACTCTCCATAATGCATTTCTCATATGCACTAGAGTAGTTCTTCTCAAACTAAGTACGGCAATCTCATGAGAATTTTTATTTTATTAAAGACTGGTCTGGAAAATTAAACGTAGAATCATATGGAACATGTGCCTTTTCAATTTATTATTTTAAAGCGCAGTTAACTTAAAATATCGCCACTCGTTTCAATCTCAGCGTGTTTGATGTTGATAAAACAAAAAAGTGTTTCAACAAGTTTATAAATGAAAATAGAGCAAGTCGATAGATTTCGAACAAAATACTCAAAGTTTTTCCTCGGGGATTTTTCAATTGGATTTTTATTGTTTTTTAACTTTCAGCACACTCAGTACGAAATTTAGTGCCAACACGAATTCGTTAAAGTCCGACTGAATAATTGAAACCAACACACATGCTACACTTTAACGTATTATATAAACTTTATTTTCGATTCAATTTTCATTAAAATATATACTAAATACAAAATAACGCGTTGCAATTTCATAACAAATTTTAAACAACTCGAAACGAAGAAAGTTTCTTCGTGAAAAAATTCGATACAACACAATCGAGAAAAAAAAGTTCGGCAAAAGTCATATTCTTATCTGTGGCGAACGAGTTCAAAATTTAATAAAATTTCACATGAACATTTGCCTGTTGCCAGTCACAATCTCTACAATATTACATTTTTACGTCATTCAAAATATTCAAAATTTCCACCCGCAACACAATAACTCGTTCACGCCTCACTGAAAAAGAAACGCCACTTTTATTTTACGTTAGAACATCAAGAGAAAAGCGAAAATTTACAGAAACATACCGATTTTCTAAAAATTTCAATTGAACATAGAAATTTTAAACTTTCATTTGTTTCGTAAAACCTGATTAATTTATAAACGCAATAGTTTATTAGTGAAAAAATATTTTTCTTTCTCCACTATCACCAAAGTACTTATGCTGAAAACTAACCCTAGTATCTTCACAATGTATGTGTGTATACACATACTATGTAGTGCTAGGGTTCGATTAGTGCACTTGGACTTTGGCGAGAGTGGATTTTATTCAAATAGATACAATAAGCAAGTTGACTAATTACACTTTGTATTCGAAACTAGAACGAATCGGCGGTCGACTGCACCGCAAAAGCCTTACACTCGACCGCGAATTAAACGTATCTAGTAGAAGTCGGACGCAATCTGCGACTTCGATCTAGGGGGTGGTTTCGGGGGTCGTTTTGTCGTCTGAGGGTCGTTTCAACCCCTAATGCATCCGAGGCGTAATAATGACGGCGCTAATGTCACCAGCCACAAACCACTGTGCACCAGAAATGGCCAACTCTCACTAATATTGCGGTCGTATCGAGCTCTAATCTGACCGATATATTGAATTAATACGCCGATTATCCGGCGACGATTCGCTCTAATGTAACGCTGATGATGTTCGAGATTGATTTGCATTTATGTTTGACGATTGAAAAGGCCGAGGGGTACAAGTGATTTTGAGAAATGCGCGCTCAATGTTGAGCATGTATTAGGAGGAGGTCGAGTGATTTTATGGTATGTCTCAGTACACGTTCCGAGTTCGTTTATATCCTTTTGCCACTAAGTATGTGAGTGTACATACATAGAAGCAAGTCCTATACGTAACTTAGCTTCGGCAAAAATGTTATTTGTACCCTTAGGTCTTTTCGATCGTCATATAGCAGTTGAAAATGTGTTAGATTCAAACGTAATTGTTTGTCTACACGTAAATGACCATCATTTTTGATCTGGGTTCTCGACTCTATCGAATTTAAGTTGGTTGCAATCAGTGACTTATTTCATTCAAAATTTCAATTTGGCTTCCAACAGAGTCATATATTATATAATTTTCTACAAATATCCTTCACTATTGATGAAAGCAAACTATGTGCTCATAAATAATTAATATAATATTTCATTTGCGACTCTAATGTATTTTCTCATATTCTCGTTGAAAATTTCAATATTTAAATTTATATCAATACTTCTAGCTAGAAACTATTTCATTTCTCTCTTAAAATGCGATTGCAAGAAAGCTATAATTTAATATATCATGATTGCCACTCTTAGTAATACATTATTCAGAAATAATTCAATTTCGATACAGAATTAGTTATATAAATACAAATATTATAAAATCATGACGCTATTAAAATCACTCCAGCAATTTCCTATCTAATAAAACCTCTCGATTAAAATCTATACATAAAAGAGCTACAGCACTCAATAACGAATCGGACAAAAACAACCAGATTTTATTGTTATGAACAATTTTACGATCGATTCTATTCCACTATCGGTCACATCTACAATAATAACGTGTACCGAACCGATAAAAACTGACCAGGCTTTTATGAAGAGGTTTGCAATAACACTTAATGCTGTAACCACGTCGTATTATTCCGTCGACGCAATATCATATCTCGATGCTGAAAATAAGGAAAAAACAAGAATCTTGTGCCAACCCTCGATTATTTTTATCTCGAGAAGGAAACCGATGCATTTTCCCATACACAACAACCTCAAATCGTATATGAGGGTAAAATTTTCCAGCTTCTCTAAAAGATGCGACCCGAAAAGACCTTCGACAGAGATGGTTAACCTTTTCTATTAATTTTCAATATTAATATAAAATATTATATACCTTCGAAAATTCAATTATCCGAACTATTTATTGAAGATGGATGTAGTATAAATAATCAAAAAAATATATAATTGTGAAAGATTAAGAATTAAATTCAACATTGTGTTTTTCTTTGAGTTTTTAATCATTTTGAATTTTAATATAATACGTATATCGACATGTTTTATTTTTAGAATACACCTACATATAGTACTCTCAATAACATTTTTGACTACTGATAGATGAATATATTGACAGATATACCTACAGATCTTTCAGACGCTTATCGAAATTTTGTATTAATACAGATGGATATTTATATGAAATTATATTAAATTTCGATACTTAAAAAAATGATTGAAAGTATAAAATTATTGATAATTTTTTTAATATCTTCATTTATTCAGCATGAATATTAATGCATTTTGAAGCTATTGAAGAATATCTTCAAAATAATGGGCCAATATCGAAGCATTATATTGACAATATCATTATTCAGGTACATTTTATAATATCAGTAATCTATTTTTCTTATTTGTATATTATATACACATTTTAATTTTTCTCATGTAATATGTTTGCGATCAATGATCTACACATTGGCCCCGAGCCAGATGTTTCAATATTTTCCGATACTGTATGCATCTCTCGACCAACCCTTTTCGGTCTTTTAGGGTTGAAAGTAAAAAAATAAGCCTCCACACACTAAATATAATAATGTTTTGACCCTAAGATTCTATAGGGAAAAACTCGCTCGTACAAGGGGTTGAAATTTTCCACGCTTTCGATTCGCTTTATATTCGTATATATCATTTCCGATGGACGTATGTGGGCCGAAGGCTTTAGAGGAAAATCTGCTGACTTTTCTTCGTGTGAAAAACACAAAATAAAATCTGATATATATTTTTTTCAATTTAACGTAACGTAACGTAAAAATTTAACGTACACCTGTGACAAAAATATCATCACTTTTCAAATGAAAAATGCATTAATATTCATGAGTGCCATACAAAAATCAAATTTTTAAATATGTAAGTATATTTTAAATTGTTTTATAAATAATATTTTTTTAATAATAAAGTAATTCACTTCTTGCATGTAGTCGAGTTTTAAGTACAATCATAAACACGCACATTTTATTGTCTTTTAAATTTCCTCCACAAGTGAGATCGTAAAACCGCATAGAGTTGTTCAAGTTTTCTTGTACATCGTGTAGAAAGCACTGTCTTGAATTTAACACCTTCACTGCTAGTATATGCAATATAATATGATATATACCCAACTAGAAAATTTAAAACGCCACATAAATTTGAAAACTCTAGAATTTTTCAGCTGAATATTAATTTTTTTCAACTGCAGATAATAAATTGTACATATTATATTCCTCATGTTGAACGAAATTGTGATTAGAAAAAAATAAGAGATTGAAATTAATTAGCCATAAATTTCTGAAAAGAGTTTTCGTTTGAACATTTTCAGTTATTCAAATTGGGGTTATATTAAGATTTAAGACTCAAAACGGATTCGTAACGTGTTTAAGGCTCGCATTATGAAAAAAAATCTGAATTTTTAATTAATCTTAAATTGAATGTAAATTCCCTCAGGTGAACTCGCTTTTAATTCAATGGAATTTTAATAATTCAGCATTTTTGTAAAGCGTTCGACGGATACTAAATTAATTTGCCTGTCTTTCGTGATTTATTTATCAGATGATCAAGTTTTTCCTCTTGAAGACTTAAATTTTATATATTTTGTTATTATACGGTATATTACTTGTCGAGCGGGTTCTCCTAGCGATTTTGATATGACATCTTATTAGTTAGAAACGAAGATTTCCTCTCTAAAGTGGAAGCGGCTTTTAAAATCATAACTGACGTTCGCAATGAGAATTTATTCAGAACTAGCGAGAAAAGCTGAATTTTCTTATATTATTATATTATTATAGATACGTATTTTGCTCTGTGATACGTGCGAAATGAAAACACAACTGTAAAAGTGCAATTTTTCCGCGGATTAACTGCACTCAGGGTAGGAAAAACTTCTGGCAAACATTGCAAACACGTGAAAATACACATTTCGCGGAAAAAATAACGACACACACGGTTAAAACTATTTTCGTTAAAGTTTTCAGTTCCGTTAAAGCGAACGTGTTTGCACGACCGAGCTTTTCACTGTGGAAACTCGCTCTATTTTATTTCAGTTTAAAAAATCGGTACGAAATATTTCCAACGCGAACTTCTTCCGAGCGGGAAATTAGGTAATTTCTCATCTATATAACTCTATAACAATATTCAATTTTAGTTTTCAATTAACCGATAGCATAATGATATAGTCGCCTTCCGTTTAACGCAATCATTATACACGTTTTTTTTTAAATATGCATGTGAAGTAATCGCGTTAAACGGGGAACGACTGTATGTTACATGCAGAGATTTAGTACTAGGGATCATAATTACATTATTTTGTTAGAGATTATTGCTTTTCTTACACTAGTGCTTGAATTTAAAATGAAAAAGTAAATGAATGTAAAACAAATGGTATAATATGTAATGAAAATATCTGTACTAGACACTGTGGAAGTTTCTTTCGTTTATATAATAATTGCCTCGTGAAAGGGTCGCAGAACAAAATTAATAAATTTTTCAAGCCCCTAGACAATGAGCACAATCCCGTAAATCTCTACTAATCACTTTCACGCGAAAAAGTTTAGTCGTTTCTATACACCTTTATACATTTCACGCGGTAGGTCTACACCAATCTCCGATAACGCGAACCTAAAGGCGAAACGATCTAGTTTAATGCTTACACACATCACACATACATATATGTGCCTTTTATTATGAAAATGGTGTAAGTTCACAAATTGTTATAAATTAATTAATCGATTTTTTAGTTTATGTTGTTGTAAACTGTCATAAAACATTCCGAATTAAAAAAAACTTCGAATGTAAGAATTATTGCAGTTCGATATCGATTGTTTTTTAAGCGCTAAATATTAATATATCTCGGAATAAATGATGTTGGACTTACACCACTGTCGAAATGGAGTACATACACTATATTATCGTATGGGTATGTGAATTTAGCAAGTCCGGGCGCCATTGTATCGAACTTTTCGAGTCGAAAAGTTGGCAAACACAGGGCGATCAGAAAGTTTCGTACTCATATATCACGAGCGACGAGATCGCTCATGCGCTGATATTGACAACGTGTGCCACTTCATATAACCTTCATAAATCACTTGTATGAAAATTCAATAATATATTTAAAAAAAAATGATATAGAGGAGACTGTTGTATCTGGGATTTACTTTTGCATTTTATTTTTATAATTATTTCATTGATTGTAATCGATTTATTATTATAGCTAACTCTAAGTAGGTACGATACATAATTGAGACTTAACATTTGAAAGTTTTCATCAAACAGACTCGAAAAGTTTACCATCATTGTCTATGAGTTTAGAGTTGGCATTATTGTGATACGACACACATATATTAACTAAAAAGTAAGTTGAAATAAAAGTGTTTCACTATTCAAATCATTGTTGGATAATCTGCCTCGTTTTTTAGCAGATTGGAAAACCTGCCTCACACACTGAAGTATTTTCGAACTCGATATGATCTGACTGATTATGATCATTCAATCATTCAATACTGAAAACTATAATTAATTAAAAAGAAATAATTATTCCAGTAAATAAATAAAGGTATAAGTAATACAAAGATATACTATTTATATTAAAATATATAAAAAAAGTGAGAAAAGTTACAAAACATGCCCCATTCTCTTGCAGGAAGTACACCAGGCTCTCGATACAACATCCTCCCTTGCCTTTTACTTAAAATTAATGATCAATCATACTTTAAAGTGTACAACTATTTCTAAAAAAATCTTTCAATAATGCATTCACCATAGTGCATCATAAAACACACCATGAATCATTCAACACCATCGTATATAGGAAGCTTCAACACCACACACTCACTTTCCAATCCGAAAAAAGTGCGCTGTAAAAATACTTTTACACTCGATGGGGGATAGGCTCCATCATATGAGATTTCAATTGGGGGGAATATCGGCGAATATCGGATGCCGCTTTTTATCTCGTGCCATAAACTCGCATAGTCGAAATAGAAAGGGTTCGCAGTAAAATAAAGGCTGGGCCAACTTCGCAGCACGATTTTCGACAGTGTATAACTCTTGCTTAACCCGCTGTTTGATCCTGTGCGTATGAATAAAATGTTTAATAAGTCTTAAGACTGGGCTTCACTCGGGATATGGAAAGATCCGACGAGTTTCGAGAGGATTTATGTGTAGGTATTTTTACAGCGGATTTATTGAGGTGCGATATGGAGTTTTCTTTGTATTGTAATGAATTCGATTTTGTATTAAGGAGAATTATATCTAATCAATATACGAATATATTTGGGCATCATATAACAAATTGCTTAAAATGAAAATTTTTGTTGTGTGAATTTTCTCTATATTCAAAACCATGTCGATTTAAACCATTTTGCCTAAAATTATATGATTAAAGTGTGTTAACTTGAATTGTGTTACGTAAAATTGAGTCAACTAAAAGCATTAACACGAGACTCAAATGTATTTATATCTATTCAGAATTTAACATCAATTTATCGAAAATAAAATTGGCACATTTCTTTTATACTTTCAAACTTGATAGATCTAGTTAGGATAATTGGGTTAGTTTCAAATTGAGTTGAATTCGTTTAGTTTAGGCAACATTTTAAGAGTATTTAAGCCCAGTAAAATATCTTGCTAAAAGGATTACAGACAAATTAAAAAATCAATATTAATTGAAATAGTTTGAAATTTAAATAAAACCTCCCTTTTCCGATCAACTCAAATCAACCGAGTGAAGAGCCAGCTTAAAAGTATCGGCTCGAATAAACGCTGAACTCTCCGTGCGATGTTTGGTTTATTTATAACCCCACACACTGTAGGGTGGCATTTCTACAGGGTGGTGTTCAGCTACAGGGTGGATGATAAATCTTCCGCTGGATCAATTATCTATCGGGCTCAGTCGGGATAAGAACTAGGCCGTAAATAAACCACCGGTTGTTGCGGGATTTTGACCTTTCGCCGAAAATTATTTAGACGTTTCGAGTCTTCGAAGGTTATGTATAGAGTGACCAAATTTTATTTTCAAAAAATAAAAAAAAAATGTCATTATAATTATTAAATTCAAATTTTTTAATCAAAAAAATCGGACACTTAACCAAAAAACCGACTTAGATTGATTGCATCCTAACGCCAAATTAAAGATTTTTTTTTTCAAATCACCAATAATTTTAAAAGTTTTGTTTGATTGTCTTTTAAATATAGAACGTGTGGTAAGCTTACATGTGTTTTAATATCGGCAAAATAATTGACGAAGATGTTCCATCTGGGACTGTTTTACGCTCTGTTTTATTGCGATAGTTCGTCGATCGTAAATTATAAGTTTTATTATATCATTCGTAGTGGCGTTTTATAAAATTTCATAGCCTGTTTTGAGATATGTGAATATGTTTCCGAACGCATGAAAAATAATCTAAATTTTACGAAAACGATCTTCGAAGTGAAAAAGTGACGCATTAATTCAAATTGTGTTTTGATTCATTAAAAATATGTACGTAGAATTTACACTTATTTCGCTGAAATTCTATATTTTACTATTTATATTTTTGTATATTTTAACAGATTCTGAAAATAGGCTTAATTTGCGTTATATTTTGACTGTATTTAATACAATTAAATCGAGATCGATTCACGTGGGCGCGAATTCGTTTTAACCCGAAGGTATTCGCTCGCGTTAATAATACATCGGTCGTATTAATTTTTATACGGTTTCCCGAGCAATTTCCTAAATGTGGAATCGATGTTTATAAATAAAATAATACCATCGTACGAATCACAGATGAGCGAATCAATTCTTTATACGATACGATAAATAAGTTAAATAGGCTCAATTACGAATCCTTTTCAAAATTTCCCTGTATTTATTTGCTTTATTCATATTAATTGGTTTTCCGTATAAAATAAAATATATGACGTGAACATACTTCAAAAGTTATTTTTGAACCATGTTGTGTGATATATATGTATAATTAGATTTTGCATGTATTTAGGTAGTATTTTGTGAAATTCTTTCTAGTTTATATTTAAATTAATGAAAATAATAGAGAACTTTCTTAAAATATAAGACATATTATATTAATTCATCATAAAATAATATCGAAATTTGATGCGAAATTAAAATGTCGACTTATTCTCATCAATGATTTTACGGGAAGCAAACAAAGTCTAGTAATTTTCTATATCGTTAATATTATGTAATTTTTTATTTATAATAATAATAAGATATTTATTTTAGTATAAGGTTTTTCAATATTCTACGAACACAACAAACTATTATTGAAATATGTCATTTTCTTATTATTTATCCCATTCAATACCCAATCACAATCGCTTAACTGACTCGAACGAACAATTTCAAAATCGATTTTCAACATCGCTGATATTATGTTTTACTTATTTACTATAACAACAACATTATTTGAGTTTATCATGCTTTTATATTATACCGAGAAATTATAATTGAAGCACACAGTTTCCCATCTATACAATATTAATTTCAAACAAATCTATTATTTTATGTATCGAGCTATTTTCAATGTTTTATGTATTTGATACGACAAGAATATTTTAATGCATGATCTATAATTGAAATAGATAATTTTATTCCATTTAATGACTGAAAAGACCAAGGGATACATTTGACATTTTCGCCGAAACTGATCGTGAGTTACGTATGTATAGGAATTGCTTCTATGTACCTTTACATATTTGTTTGAAAAAGAATATAAACGAACTTTGTACGAGTTCCGAGATATATCATCGATTCACTAGACCTCCTCTTAACACATGCTCGACTTCGAGCGCACTTATCTCGAAATCACTTGTACCCATTGCCCTTTTCAGTCGTCATTTATCACGTCCATCACCCAATTGCAACAATTTCAAAACCGATAATCTCCCTTCAAATTAAATAGCGACCGAAATGCCTCAACGGACGGAATCGACACGAGAATGTTTCTATTTTCGCAGACAGCGCGGGAATTGCACAGATTGAAATTCCCCGATGGAATTCCCCATGAAAATACCGACAACAGGTGAAACACGAAAAGGTTCCACTGCATTCGATTTTTCCTTCTGAACGTTGCGTGGTCACGTAATGGAAAAGTTTCGCGCTTTCCTTTTTTCCTCGTCACGACTGTTATTGCATTAAGCAGTCTTATTAATAAGAGGAAAGTTAAGGGAGTGTCGAGTTTTCCCCGAACGAGTCGTGATGAAACGTAAATATACGAAAATTAGAGTTATCGTCGAGAATTGAAGCGTTCGGTATATAAAATTTATTGTTTACTCGTTGATATTTTGTTGCGCATAATTAAAATGTAATGTCTTTTATGTCTGTTATTGTTGCATTTGTACGATATACGCGCAAAAAACGAAACTATCAACTGTAATGTATTTGTTCGTAAGGTGGATTTTTATTCAAAATTTTTTTTTCAAACATATTTCGAATTAATTATTCAATTTAATCGATCGATGCTTATCAGTGCCAGACAGTTTCGTCACTTGAAAAGTGCTCGATAATTTCTCATAAAATAACACACATAAAACATTAAAATGCATGGATGGATAGATGCTCATTAATATATTTATATTATTGATGTAGGTTATATTCACATCTAATACGAATGATTGATCAATGAAAAATAAGAATGTCGATATTAAGGGCCGGATTTTCACCTATGATTTGAGAATAAAACGAATTTAAACTCCAAACTAACTAAGCTCCAACTATGAGCTATCAAAACAACCGCTGAAAGAAACAAACATACTTCATTTCTTATAATAATACATACATCCATCTTTTTTTCCAGATTTTTACAGTTCGTAGTTGAAGAATCGAGTGTAGTTTAAAATAGTTTTATTCTCAAACCAGAGATAAAAAGACCAGCCCTAAGAAACGCCAAAACATTCTGAACATTTCGAAAATACCACAGAAACAATTTAGATTGATAACTCAACATCTTGAATCTATTATAGTATTAAATACCGATCGATAAATATTTCATACATAAACAGAACATTCCCATCATCCGAAAACTCGAAGCATTCATCTCGTCTTCAAGACAGAGCGCGATGATGAAAGACCGCGACGATTCTCGAACAAGACACCCATACCAACTTGAAAAACTTTGACAAAACCGCATATATCATATTCCGAAATGGATAAGCCGACTTTCAACCCTTCGCAGGTCCTCTAGGGGGATCGTGATAAACGAGATCCGGCCGCTATAATTTGTTAAGACCTCACCGTGTTATTTTATTATTCGCGAGAGTCGTGACGGAGGAGAGACTCCCTAAAACCCTTTCAGATCCGCATTTTTATTAATAGCTTAAAAATAAATTTTATTAATCATTAAATAATGACCTAACTAAATTATTACCCTTAAGAGTGTTTTTCGAATATATGTATAGTATAGTGAAGAGAGTTACCCCTAAGGCAAGACTCTGAAGAGTAAGTCAGTGACATAGGTGTCACTAAATATGTAGTTTGAATTTTATCGAAATATATGAAAGGTATAGGTGATGATTAAATGCAAACTGGTTCTGAATGAGTTGAGGATGGGTTTGGAAAGTGTTAAGGGTGGGTTTGAAAAGTGTTAAGGGTGGGTCAGGGGTCAGTTGGCGCCCTTGCCCTTCCGAGATTGATGGTCGCCTGTTTGTTTTTGCGGGCAGACTGTATCTCTTTATCGCGTTATTATCTCTGTGAAATATGTACTATTTGCGCTTTGAGGCTATTTATCTTTTTTTTTTACACGTTGAAATTGGGGCAATTTGTGAATTTTAAAGTTGAATTCAAATTTGAGTTGATAGATGATGATTACGTATCGAATACAGGCTATCGATTAGTAATACGTAGTTAGGTTTTGTGTTATGAATAAATATGTTATAGAAATGATAAAACTCATAATGATTGCGTGAAAATCATTAAATAGTTTCATCATAGATATACTTTGATATAATTCGAATATTCACAGTCGCAGTGAGTATAAATATCTAATCTTTTCCAGTAGTAATGACTGCATATAGTCACATACTTAAAAAAAAAAGTTTATTTTGATAACACGAAATATTCAGACATACATTTGTATATGTTAGTTGATATAAATCTCAATTTTTTGCACAGACAATCTAATGAATAGATTTAGACACGTGTTATAAAAGTGATGTTACACATTTTATAGAAAGAGTAAATGTAATTTCATCATATTATTATCGTTATGTCTATCGTAATGATTCAATGATATCAGATTTATTTCAATTCATACCGTACGCATAATATCGACATATTTTCCGAGTAAAAGACACATTATTCTCATATTGCTCTATAAAAATGATTTACTGCACAATTTCTTCGATTTATGAAATGCAGATTGAGAAACATCACAAATAAAAAGAAACTTTATTGATATTTCAATTTCACATCAATAAAAACGAAACAATTCATAAATCAGCCGAAAAAATTGAATTTTATTTTCGTCACTTAAGAAGAATATTTTTTTTAAGAATTCTCTTTCATTTTATATTTACAACGTTTCGTATGAATTTAATTCAATTTTAGTCCTGTCATCAATTCAAAGGGGAACCTTTCATATTTTTCGTTTGTGGCCATTACGATTCAAAACGTTGCCGCTCGTAGGAATTGAAAAACAATCAATTTTTCCAAACATACGCGACGCCACATGTGTACAAGCGATAAAATTTAATAAAATTTTCCGACTTTCCCGCGATTTTTCCTCGAAACGTCTTTTGTTAGCGGAGAATACGCGTCTGTTGATGTTATTCAATCGCGTCCAATTTTCTGGTTCTCTTTTGGTATTTTGCGAAATTTCGACATACTCTTGCACATGAACATTCACTGTTTGAAATATTCTAAATATACATAAATATGTATCTATAA
This sequence comes from Cheumatopsyche charites, assembly GCA_024721215.1. Classification (NCBI taxonomy): domain Eukaryota; kingdom Metazoa; phylum Arthropoda; class Insecta; order Trichoptera; family Hydropsychidae; genus Cheumatopsyche; species Cheumatopsyche charites. The sequence continues at coordinate 450,927 of CM045577.1, read as the reverse complement.
ACAAAATATTTCATATTTTTTGAAAATATAATATAAGTAAACATTCACAAAATTGCAAATAAAAAAATTCACTTACTAGTCAGTCATTTTACTCCTATTACTAAAAATTTAATATAATATAATATAAATTTAATTATTTATCAGTCTTTAATTTTTAATTCTAAAAATATTTACAAAATTTGTACAATTTCAGTCAAATGTTAGCCTATTTAAATTATTTATTCTAAAAATACAAAGTATAATAATTTTTAATTCTATTTACATCGTAATTATTATGATCTACAATTTTTCTTTTCAATATAGTGAGTCTAACTCTTGTCAGTGTATCTTCTTTGATCTTCTTTTGCAGTAGACGATCTCCTTCGATGACAGCTTCCCAATATGGGAGAACTTTTTTGGCAGCTTTCAGCGAGTCAGCATCCAGCATTCTGAAACAAAAAAAAGATAGTTAGTAAAAAAAAGTACTAGTGAATAAAATTATTCAAAAGATAAAAAAATATACCTGAAGACAATGCAAGCAATTTCGACTGGAAGGCTATGTATAATATCCTTTCCGTCTAGTTGCATGATGCAAACAGCAGATACTGATCCCAAAAATTCCATTTTGTTCAAGATTAGTATATACGAGAACTTTGAATGGTGTTGGATGTAAATCAGAGAAAAAACTAAGACCTCCGTTGACTTCAAGTGTAGCTCGTCGAAAACATTACCATATGTGCCTTTCGGTGAGCTACATCACTTATCGAAGGCTATTTTCACCTTCACTTTCGGCGAGCTACACTTGAATTTAACGGAGGTCTAAGTTTTTTCCTTGATTTACATCCAACACCATTAAAAGTTCTCGTATAAACTTATCTTGAACAAAATGGAATTTTTGGGATCAGTATCTGCTGTTTGCATTATGCAACTAGGCGAGAAGGATATTATTCATAGCCTTCCAGTCGAAATTGCTTGCATCGTCTTCAGGTACATTTTTTTATCTTTTGAATAATTTTATTCATTAGTACTTTTTTTTACTAATTATCTTTTTTGTTTCAGAATGCTGGATGCCGACTCACTGAAAGCTGCCGAAAAAGTTCTCCCATATTGGGAAGCTGTAATCGATGGAGATCGTCTACTGCAAAAGAAGATCAAAGAAGATACACTGACAAGAGTTAGACTCACTATATTGAAAAGAAAAATTGTAGATCATAATAATTACGATGCAAATAGAATTAAAAATTATTATACTTTGTATTTTTAAAATAAATAATTTAAATAGGCTAACATTTGACTGAAATTGTACAAATTTTATGAATATTTTTGGAATCGACATCTATTTTTATGTAAATAGGATTGGAAATTGTACTTTTACTGTTATATTTTATCAATATGAATGCAAATGAGCTGTGACTAAGGTTGTGAAAATTTTTCATAATACATTTTTGAATATAAAAATTTAAATGACTAATAAATTTTTAAAATGTCTTGTTATAAAATAAATTATTATATTTTACAATACATCTATATTATAATTTTAATTACGTGTATTTGAAGGTTTGTACAAATTGTGAATTTCTCTTAAAATTAATAATTTTCGAATTTTCGAAATTGTGAGAGAGGGTAGATATAGATCGCCTCACAAATTATAATCTTAGGTACTACTGCTAGCACATATGATAATCATTCCGAATTAAAAATCGGAAATGGTATAGATATGAATAATTGTGAACTGAGAAAACGCAACTCTCAATGGTTTTGTCGAAATATCGGATCGAATATTAAATATTATTTTAAGTTACAATTATAAATTATGTTTTAAATGAAGTACTCTTATATGACGACTGAATTTCACAAAGGATACAAATGACCTTTTTTTATCGATATTGAATTAAGTTCAAAAAATAGCTCTATATTTGATACAGTACTGTTTTCTGTACTTAACTCAATATCGATAAAAAGGCCACTTGTACCCTTTATGAAATTCAGTCGTCATATGTTGTGTTCAACGTATGGCAATATTATTTTTATTACTTTTATGTATTCGATGATATATAAAAACACTTCGTTTTATTAGTGCCCCTAACAAATATATTGAATTATGATCTAATGTCTAAACTTATAAATCGGTAGGAACCTGTAAAAAGATTCGTCTTGTCAAAATAAATATAAAATTTTGTAATCTATAAAATGATTTTGATCGCGTGTATATTTACATTCGTACATATGCATTATCAGTAAACGAAGCAATAACGTTTTTTTACCGATTCGATTATTGTTGTGATTTTTTCAAAACAACAATTCAGTATCGGTCATAGACTTATCGTGTAAAGACGTGATCGAAACATAATTCGTAATTCGGTTATTTGAGTATTTCGCATCTTTCAATATACGTAAAAAATAATTTCGTAATCGGAGTGAATCTCATAACAAAAAAATGTGTTCTCAGTGAATAATTGAGTGTTAGAAAATTATATAAAAACCAACCTTGAACGCCGAGCTGAACAGCCGTTTCGTTCTTGATGCACCAGCACTCGCGTAATTAAAAAAAATCAATTAAAAATCGGTATATTTGATCGATATTTTCGTTAAAATTACGGCAGCTAATAAGTAGACGACCGATCGCGACGAATGTCTCTTATCAGCTGATTGAAAACCGGACACAATAATAATAATCAATCGACGCGTCGCGACTTTTGTAACAATTATCATCAATATAATAATTTTGCTAATTGTAAGCGTATTTGTACGTTGGTAAGTTTGTACGGACTTTTTGTATGAAAATCGCGTGCACATTTGTTCGAGCATAAATTTCAGACGATGCAAAACGTAGCAACTTTGCATCTTTGCACCGCATTTGATTTGAAACGAAAAAATAATAATATGTTAATGTGGATCTTACGGCTTATGCAATAAGATCTATATTCGTGTGTCATTTGGATGTTTCGGAAAAATCTGTATATACCTTCATACAAATCCAACCCTTAACGCCGATTATCGATAGGTAGCATTTTCGAATATCAAGGTCAATGTCGGCTGCGGCGCTCGCTTTGTTTATTTTTTCAAATATAATAATTAATTTTTGAAAACAATTAATTTTCGGCCATTTTGTTTTTTCGTCGCGTCTCGAAGTACGAATTCAATAAGTAGACGACCGGAAGTTCGTTTTTAACACTTCAACGGCTGATCAACAATTAACGTGTTTGGAACCGATATATTTTTAATATATTTTTTTTAATTACATTACAAAATTTGAATGGCTTTTTTTTTACAAACGAAACATAATTTTAATCCAAATTTTTAATTGCATATATACAATTAATTAGCCATAAAATATTGTCAAATTCTATAGTTTTTAGATCTTTAAATCATTTCAGTGTTCAAATATAGACGTGAAAACATATTTTAATTACTAACAAAACTTTAAATTAATCATATAAATTGAATAGTTTGTTTCAAAATATAATACATATTTAGTTTTGCAGTTCAATGGACTAAAAGCCGTTCCAGGTATTTATTTGATTTTTACTTTTTCAGTGCATTTCTTTTTATATATCAATAAAACAACTTTCTTAAATATTTTTTTTCAATGATGTATTAAATCAGTACTTAACTATTATAAACAAAAGATATTCAAATTATTTTCAATATATTAGGTACGTGGATTTCTCTTAATATTAATAATTTTCGAATTTTCGAAATTGTGAGCGAGGGTAGATATAGATCGCCTCAAAAATTATAATCTTAGGTACTACTGCTAGTTGTGATAAAAATAATATAAGTATAGGTATTTGTATATAAAATACGAATCATTTTGATATTAGTTAATTAATATTATAAGTGAAAGATTTATTTACACGTGTTATTCACAATCATTAAAATAAAAATGTTTTAAAAATTTCATAAAATAAATTAATTCCATAAAATTCTATAAAACTATTTAAGTATATCTGGGAATAAGAAAGTAGAAATCACATTCCTTACTCGGTTGAATGAAAAATGTCAATATTAAAATATATTTAGTCGTGTATGTATAATCATCCATACACCATAGAAGAATTTTTTTTTATTTTAATGCATTTTTGACTAACTCACAATTCTATACAGATTGAAAATCACTAAAAACCATTTTTTGCACTAATAAAACGGTAATTTCGTCGGCGCTATGGAAAAGCGGGACAGGTGCGTCGAAGGGCCCTTATGGAAATCAAAGGGGCTCGCAATAGGAAAAACTCCGTAATGTTCCGATACGACGCAGGCAATTTCATATTTATACGATACACTATGGGACGAATGAAAAAAAAGTGTCCTTCGGCAAAAGGACATCGCCGAACGGGTTTCAGTCATGCGAAATGTATGCGGTGACAGCTGACGGTTCCTAGGATTAAAAAGGCTGTATCGGGAAAAGGGATGCTGAAAAATCTCTGAGGAATCGGGAAAAAGTTTATGAAAAAATCTAATAATGTCTCAAAACGGAAGGCGGACCTAAGAAAAATGCGGGATTTTTGCGTAGATTTGCATTTCGGTGTCGCGCTTCGATTTTTCTTTGATTTTTATATAGGCTTAATTGATTAAAATATTCAATTGGTATATTTTTATATGTTTTTACCATAATCTGATACAAAGTTATTTACTCACATACTTCTAGAGTTAATATTATAAATGAGTGACTCGGAAATCAATTCATTGTGAATAGCAATTGTAAATATTGGCACCACATTTTTAAATTCATAAAAATGTTTTGGTCATTAAAATAATCTCATGTCTAGTTAACTGCTTCTTCTTTCATATAATTACTTGAGCTCAATCTTATAACATATATGTATGTAGTTATCTGTTACTTAGCAAAGTATTATCATTTTTTCCCCAATAGAATTTGAAATTGTAGCGTTAAAAAACATCAACATATTGCTACGTATCATATGATTGAAATAGTTCCTTAATATGAGATACTCGTTCTTATACTATCAATTCCATTCGATGATTAATCTGAACCTACAAAACAGTGTTGTATAACATGTCAAATAAAAAAAAGATAGATAGATAAATAGATCGATTTAGAAAGAAATTCACACGTGGCACATTACGAATGCATCTCACACAAGACAACCGAACCTTCGGATGACAAGAAAACCCACTTCGGTGTAAATGTTTTCATTTGAGTAATGCCCTCCGCTCTCGGGGAAAAGCGTTCGCCGTTCTTTCATCATTAATTCAACACGTATTAACCGCTCTCGATTGTCAGACTTCCACCACCTCAAAAAACCACCCCAAAACCACCCAAAACCACCCCAAAAACCACCCTCATCCAGAGAGGGGAGGTTTCTCTAACTTTTCCACCCCTCGCCGTTTTCTTTTCGGAAAGTGAGCGCTCTTTTGTCGGTGCGTGAAAAATGGCGCGTGATTTTGTCACTGTTTGAAAATGTACCTATGCGTACCTTTGACTGATGGAAGTTATGGCCGAAGTTCGGTTTGTAGAGTTGTTTTGTTGTTATTAACCCTTTGTCGGTTTTGAATTCGACCCCTCAGATAACAAAAGTGTCATAGAAGTGATTTATTTTTGAGTGCCACTTTTCAATACAGTGCTAGGTTGAAGTGTGTGTGAATATTTTTTATTAGTTTGTGAATTTATACAAATATGTATGTTTAATTAATATAAGGATATATGATGATTAAATGGCACAAAGGGTGCAAGTGAGCTCTTTTATTGAAATTGAGCTATTTACAGAAAATGGTTCTGTATAGAACCTATAGAACCAATTTCTGTAAACTCAATTTCGATACGAAAGGTTACTTGTATCTTTTTTGCTATTCAGTCGTTTTATTTAATTTGTTCTAGATGAATTTCAATAGAATTGATAAAATACAAGCATAATTTATACATTGAATTTGTAATTTATTTCATAGATAGAAAACTATCGATGATAATTTAATCAAAATAATACTCAACAAGTTGTGTGTAGATGTAATAATCGTCTTTTTTTTTCATTGATAGAAAAGAGCAAACAAATATAAAAATTGACCAATGATCTGAATTTGGTGGTGTAAAAGTTCATGGTGGTCTATAATGAAACGATGTTTCATATTCGTCGTCTTCCTCTAACTATAATAGTAAGGGAAGGAATTTGAAAAAAATATAAAATGTATTATTAAGTAATATTGAAAATATCATTTAAGCTAAAAAATATCGTCATGCACATACTAAGTTTACAAAACTATCATAGCCCCATACAACATATAATAAGATTAATTTTCAAATACATCCGTATAAGATATCGATGGGGACAACAAAGGGACTTATTTTTAACGGTCGTCGCAAATGAATTTTGACGACGTGTCCATTAATCTCTTTGACGATGGCCAAATTCGATTCGGTCGCCAATATTTGTCCATTAAGAGATGCTGCCATTAGGCCAAATGACAATCCACTTTCGATACTCGAACGATCCGCCCATTTTTTCCCCGAATATAAAATTTGATCGAATTAATTACGAGTAGATGTGCCAAAGTGTATCGAGTTTCGGTACTGCCGATGAATTTTCCCGTATACATTGGGGATTTGTAATTAACGTGCAGCTATATGATATTAAGAAAGACAATTATGATTCATAAATATTCTTAAAACTATAAATATCAGTTTCATTGTCTTCAGTCTTTGTTAAAACCAGCTCAGTTATTCAATTATTGTGGTATTCTGTAAAAGATTAACTTGATGCAAGCATCAGATTGTATCGAATTCGGAGCAACTGAAATCATGTTAGTGAAAGTAGAAGGGTTTCATTTAATTTAAAAATTATCTTATTTTCGTCTTCTTTTTCTCTTTCTATAATCAATATATACAGATTTATTAGTTAAGTTATCAAAAATAATCAAATATAAGAATACTGAAACTTATGAAGATGTGTACACAAAAATTCTTGAATATTCATTGTATTAGAATAAGCGTAAAAGTGCTTATAAAAAACATACAAACCACAGAAATTTATTTTTATTAACATAGATAGCATTTAATATGTGAAAATATTTATAGCTGAAATATTGCATGTTGAGAAGCATTGCTTCGTACACAACGAAATACGAGTCTTGTATGTTTTCCGCGTTATAAAAAAAGCGAGTGCATCCCGCAAGTGGTAAGTATATATTGAATTTCGAACTGAAGTCCAAATATTTGAGTTTGTATTCGAATTACGTATTCATTTTGAATTTAATGGATCGTTTCTAAAAACGTTTTTAATTGAAATGCATCGCGTCGGGGCAAATATTTGCGCGAGTTCATATTTATCGAGAAGCTTTTAAATTATATAAAAAAGCTTAGACATAGACGAAGTAATTTTATAAAGCTACATTTACAAACGCATTAACTTCACATTTTTTCCACTTGCGCAGATTTTCAACAGTGGCAATTTCAATTATGCGAAGATCTTCTACATTTACAACTGAACGCAAAATTGAGGTTGCTGAAATACATACACATAGATATATAAGTTTTTCAGTCATTCTCCGAATCATGAATTTTCAAACTTTCACTTTAATAACATTAAATGGAAAATGGTTATCAGTTGAAAATATATTTGAAAATTTACAATCGATACTTTGTAATTTCAAATATATATTTAACAGCAGAAAAACTGCTAAAGAAACATCAATAATCATAACTATTTTTTGTGATATAGAGAGAGCTGCAACCCTGCAGCCCTTTAGTACGAATCACTAACAAAGTTAACATATGAATAGTAGGTACATCATACATCATAATAATTAAAAAATAGATATGAGGAATTATTAAATAATCTAATTTAGAATAGTTCAGGAATATTCAGCTCAACTCGTTTTCTTAATTCTTTAAAAAAGTACTTGAGGCTTCAAAATTGGAAACCCCTGATCAAGACTAATGCTCACCTCGCAAGAGACGATTCCTATCGCCAATTTCGGGGGAAATTAACATTATTCTCGGTCGGAAAAGCGTCGGGAATTTTCCTTTAATGTACTACTATTATTTATTTGTTCTACTTTATCGGCTGTTCACGAACCGGCCGCTCGTAATTCAATAATTCGACAATGCGGGGACATCTCGAACGAAAAAAATATATAAATAGTCCCATACACACAAATATTATATATTTCGATATATATAAATTATTTCCGTTATCAAGTTTGGCGGTAATTTAATTCGGGGCCTTTGTGCGGTCGCGTTTTTCCGATCGGACCGAATTATTTCGGAAATGTATCAAATTGTTTTGAGTTCTGCACTCGATACGCTGATTGAATTATTCATTAAGGAATATTTTGGAATTTATTCAAAGTTATCGCTGAACATAAACAGCTTATAGTGAAGTGGTATTTAGTACGTCAAGTTTTCGCATATTTTTGAATAATGTACGTATGGTGCAGTTAAAGTCTTAATCTCACAAATATAGCAGTACACGTAATCTCCATAAATATTTTTAACCAGGCTTAATTGCTTCATTCGTATGCCGACCACTCTTAAAACTAGAGGCCTAATCGCAGTACAATCTGTCGTTTTCTCTGAAAAGGAAAACGTTATGTTTTTCTAGCAGACCTCGGCAACTGATGACCCTCGTATCATTAAGTGACCTAAATAATCTTTTTATTCAATCGAAACTGTATTATCGGGTAATAAATTGATGAGAATATATGCTGTATGATCGAAAGTATTGAGACATTTGACAAGTAGAATATTTTCCATTTGGACATATACTTAATTTCATGTTTATTTATGTGTTTGTTAATGCATAAATTTTATCAATGTTTTCGAAAAAGGTTGGCCAGGCATGTTCTATCGTATATGTTTCACCCTGAATGATGCAATGCCGAGAAAGCAGGGGTCGAACATCTGTCTTCTTGAAGAAAGTGCTGTTTCGGTTGAAATTAATATTGGCCCCGATGGAAGAGCCACGTTGAATTTTAATGCACAAAACAATGGTCGTTCGAACGTGAATCTCATTCCATTATGTGCTGTAATAAACAAAGGTCCATATGAAATAAATTGGAATGGAAAATAATGTTTATTGGTTCGATGCGAATAATACACGTTTAATTTTCATGAAATTCGAGTAAAAATTATGTATTGGATGCGTTAGTAAAATTATCGTTTATATCCGAAATGTGGAGGCGTTAAATTATCTCTCAATTTGTATACAGACAAGTAAATGCGTATCGTGCAAAATAAACAAAACTTTCGCGTATGTAGACGATGATCCTCAGTTAAATTAAACAACGCGGTTAAACAGCTTAAGATCGAAGCATGGAAATGCACATAACACAGTTCCGCGAATAGTGCTAAAGTTTTAACAAAGGATCACCGACGCAAAACCGATTTCTGATAAGAAAATTTACAACGCCTTCTTAGCTAATTCTGATAACCGCAAGTTCCCAACACGACATGAGTTGTGTTGTTAATGAGAAAATTGCGTTTAAATTGAATTTTATTTATAGAAAACATGTAATATGTATTATTTAAGACTGATATTTCGAGTCAATGTTGAGTTCGAATTTCTCGTTAAAATTGATTCGTTAAACTTGAATTTATATGATTGCTAGATTAATTGGTATTTCTACTTATGAAACATTCGATTCAATTTACAAGAGAAGTTAATAATTGGTTATCTGTATTTAATTTTCCATATAAAAAATAATCAGTGGAAAGTGCATTAATTGAAAATGCCCCTTTATAAGAATTACTTGATATCGATCGATTTATCTATGTTCGGCTGGTATTAATTTTTCGTCAGTTCTAATTTTATGCATTTTTTGATGTTTCGTTCTCACACCATTGTTTTTAGACTATGAAGCTTATAACCTACAAAATTAAATATAAAAAAATATGATTCTGAAAATACAATTTATTGAAATTGGACTGCAAATCAAATGAGTTTGAGAACCTGTGCCAGACATAAACGGATGCTTATTTTAACATCGGATGATTGATATTCCGAGATGGTCTCATTGAGGATTCCGTAAGCGAAAATGTCCATTTGTATCAGTTTCTGGCGCGGTCTTTCCACCGAAAAAAAAACCGTAATTAATCATTCGAAGTAAGGTATAATTGAAGTTATACGCTTTTATGTGATGAATGTTTTTTTCTAGCGAAGAAATGCGATATTCGAAACGCTATTAGTTTATTCTAACCGCACGTGGATGTTCAATAAAGTTTCTCTTTCAAGAAACACGATTCCTTCGCGTTAAGTTTGTTTATTATTAGTTAAAGTTAAGCTTCTGAGTATTTTTCATATAAGAACATTCCGAGAAAATGATATGTTTTTCTTTTGGTAGAAAATAAATATTTTCTTTCCTCAAACGGATCGTAATATTAAATTAGGTACATAAATTAAGTTATTTTTTAAATAATAAATGCACAAAAAGTTATTTGTGAAGTATAAATTAATTTATTAAAGACCGATCTAATCAGTTCTGGTTTGACAATAAAACGAATTTAAACTACACGCAGTCCTCTAACTACTAACTGTCGAAATCTGGGAAAATGAAAATAATTGTGAGAAATCACTTAATATTGATCGATTTATTATGTCATCTATATTAAGCTGAATTCCTTGATTTTTTCATGCTTTCATAAGAACTAGCTGCATTTTCACTAAGGTGATAATTTTGTATTGATTTTTTTAGCGCATTTGATTTGATAGCGCAAAAACTAAAACTCGCCTAGACTTCTAGAGTTCAAATCCAAAATTCAAACGCAATTGAATTGAAACGAAACAGAACACACTGCACACATCGAAATCGCATTTGACAGCCGGATCTTTGACACAGAAAGAGCCTGATGCATTTATAAATTGAAAAGCAAGAATGAATTAGTGTTGTCGCACACAAAACCCCACTTGATGAATGTATTGCATCCATTGTTTGCCAAGGTGCAACTCCATACCATACATAGGCTATAGGGGGATTTCCCAGGGAAAACCCCGAAGCTTTTCCTTCGACCTGACACCGGTATGAAGTCGAGATTAGGACCAGGTAATTTATGACGTCCCACCCAAACTCACCCACTTTTCCTCGGGCCGATTCTTTACGTCATTAGCATAAAAATGCTCGCGGAAAATCCCTTACTTACTTCGCTCGGAAAAACTACGCTCTTTTTTCGCGATTTCATTTTCCGTCACGACCGCTTAATTCAGACGCGGTTCTGATTTATTTTCAATATGGAAAATCGCTCGGGAAAGTTTCGCCGAAGCGTAAATTTTCAGATGAGGCTCTGAAAAAATAGAGAGAGATCCAGTTTTAAATTAGTTTTCGAGTCGCGTTCGTGTGATGCGATTTCGAATTATTGCTTATGATGTTGTTTTTCATCAACATTTAATATTATTATTGATATTAATTCCAGTTATACTAAGCACAAATGAAGGTACATATTTATTCACAATTTTATCAATTAATATAATCTTTATTAAAATGAAGACGTGAGTCAGTGGGTATCGCTAAAAATACATAGGGTGATTCCGATATAGATGGCCATATTGGAAACGATAGGCAACGGTTTTTTTTTCCATAATATTGGCAATAATTATTATTTTTTGCACTCGAGTTACATGCCTAGTGATTACAGGACAAAAAAATATTGCCAATTTTTGCAAAAAAAATAGCGCTGACAATTGCTCCTATATGGCCATCTATACCGAAATTACCGTATACATAAACGAAATTTGTATATTTTTAACATCGAATGAATTGAATAATGAATTTTTAAGATTTTTTTGTTTTATTGAGATAATCGAGCTATGCATTGAACTGCTCATATATGAATATAATTTGATTTGTTTGTAGACTGATTCAAAGGTCAAAGTTAGACGTATTAATCTTCCTAGAGAATTTGTTTCCTTTTTGAGTCTCTTTCGACTCTATCCGATAAAGCGATCGTTCTTCTTCCATCGATACGATTTCAACAGCTCTCTCGTATACGCGAAAGCTTAATTTATTTTCAATTTTGACGTTTTATTTCCTCACTCGCCAAGTTCGCCAGGTGAGCGAGAATTTCACAGTACGTTTAGCAGCTTCGAGACGTTCGAAATCAATCTCGCGATAGCTTTTTCTCTCCTTTGGCGAATTAGCCTCTCTCGAATAAAGTTTCGCTTTTGGAAAGTGCCAACTTCTCAGACGTGAAAGGCACCCGAGGAAAAAAGCGGCTAAACGAGATAGGTACGTATAATTTATAGTCGATGGTGTCTGATGGAGCGGAACGAAGTTCGATTCTGTTTCGCAGTAAAGATAAAAACGATTCTGTGATTACATTATTTGAGTAACACAAACACGTATATGTCGAGTATCGGAAGCACAAAGGCTTCGTCGATCGATGGGAAACGCTATAAAATAACTCATAAACTATTTCATTCCCAATGGGCGGATGAGATTAAAGAAGGTTTCGTATAAACAAGTTTGAAAGGCTTCGGCAACAACTAACTCTATTCAATATTTCGGATTGAAACTCGTAACTGCATTTCGACGGAAACGCGAAATAAAATATGCATGCGAATATAAAGTATTTTTTCGTACTACGTAATATTTTCGAGATTATATGAATCTGTGCAAAGAGCGCAGCTTAAAGGAACGCGACATACTAGTGCGATTTCAATTTTAGCATAAATCTTCCAACATTTGTACCTTTTCGATACCAATATTATATTATATCTATAATATTTTAAGAATATTTCTTTTAATATTAAATAAAATAAAATGTTAAGCTCATCGTAAACATTGTTAAAATGTCTGTTTTTTTTTTTTAATTTCAAGCATAATTTAATTATAAGGCATTAGAAAAAGGTTATACAAATAGAAAATATACCCAAAAAGCATCTGAAATAATTTGAATATTTTTTTCATATAGTTGGCAATTTAATACATATTGAAATGTTTTACTTGAAAACCTAGAAACCAAATAGGTAAGTGTCAAATTCCAATAATTTGAATTTACTACCCTATTTTTTTGTTATGCAATTAACTATAAATATGAGCAATTTTCTCTCGTTCCTCATAATTCTCGCACTTTTTTTTTCGCTGCACACCATATTAGCGCTCCTTTAGACCGCACTCATTTGTCGCATCACCACTTTATACTTATTTAAAGTTTACCACATGAAAAACTATCACATTCTTATATTCGCCAGATCGGAACATATTTCCCGACGTATATAGGTGTAACGTTAATCGCGTCATGGGATACAAACTTTGATAAGTTCCCAAGTTATAATGGCCGTTCACACACATACATGTACATTAATACATTCACATACTCACATATAATATATAAATCAGATACACACAAGCGAAAGATACAAAGGAAAAAGTTGCAGATGTATCGGAGGCTGCACAAAGGCCGACCCGAAGTTTATTCTTTGTTTCAGATTTCGCTCGATACTTAATTGTGGGAAAACTGACCGATGGACTTTGAAAAAGGGGGTTTCTCGTGTCACGGAAAAACGCTTTATTTTCCATTGTGCGAACAAAAAGCGACCGCCAGGTTTTTCTCGTTTGCGAAAAGCGATTTTCTTGCGCCCCTTCCGTCAAATGACTTGAGTACACACGCCCTTTGAATAAGATCATTTTTCAAGCTGTTGAAAATATTCATCATTACGCCGGTTTATAATCGAAACTATTTGTTTCTATGAACCCCATTTTTTTCGTTTAAACGACGCAATTTTTAAAGTAAAATTATTTTTTACAAATTCTAAAAACAAATGATATTAAATATTTTTCAAATAGAGGTAATTTCTAACCAATTATCATTAATAAATATCACTCATATGCAGTGATAAGAATCAGCCCTAAGGCAAGACTCCGAAGAATAAGCTAGTGCACATATGTGTCACTAAATAGTTATTATAGAATTAATTCGAAACATATTAATGATGTAGATGATGATTATAATTTATATATAATGATATATAATTTTTTATATACACACCGTGTATTTTTTAATCGGTCACAAGTGACACAGATAACCCTGAATAGTTAGTATCATTCACTTTATATAGTGAAGACGAGACTCTTAAGAGTAGAGAAGTGCACACATAGGTGTCACTAAATAGTTCGAATTAATCGAACATATGAAAGGTGTAGGTGATGTGATCATTTGCTAATCGATTTCGTAAAACGCTAAATTAACATTTTTTTTCGAATCAAATGAATCCAAACATTCGAAAGAAACGACCGTGTCTCCATATCAATTTTTATCAATTAAGAAAAACGACATTTTGACACTCGCCAAGATAGGACTCGAACTCTCGCATCCCAAGTACGCTGAATCGACACGGCACGCACAAACGCCTTATACAGCTGAACTATCGTCTGTTATATATATACGTGAATATATTAAGTTTATCGATAGTTTTCGCCGTAGCCAAAAAGTCCCCAACAACGGTACGTTGACAAATATTAATTTATCGCTTCGCGGGGGTCGTAAACCTCTTAGCTATTAATTCGCGAGCGATTACGACATGACTTATCGAGCTATTAATTTTTGAGAGCGTTTAGCGCGCTTCCACCGAACCGCACACTAAACGGCCCCTAATTGCGAGCGATTCGAATCTGAACATTTACACAGGCTTCACTAAACCGCCATACTTGAGCGATTAAGGCGTGTTTACACTATCCGGCCGCATCGACTCGTTTCCCAAACGATAACATTCACGTCTCATTGATCTCTGATCATTCGAATTCAATTAATTTGCTAACCATCAATTAAACTAGACAAATGAAAGTATCAAAAAATGTATCATATTTATATACATATATAGGAAACTGGGTAAAAATGTACATATCTAGTGATTCTTCTTACAAAGGATGGATTATGAAGAATACTTTTCATTCCAATTGGACTCTAACTGGATACTCTATTGACTTCTTAGATGTAAGAATTAGAGCAAGAGAGGCAATAAATTTTAGTGAAAGCCCGTTTTACGAACTGCAACAAGCAGCAAGAGGCACGTGGCTCGCTGCATGGTCAACAATGGGAACGATGGAGTCTTTTTCTTGGCGATCTCTTTGCTCTCATTGTTGACCACGATGCGTGCAGCGTGAATCTTGCTACTTGTCGCGGTACGCAAAACCAGCCTTAAGACAAACATAAAAAGTTCTTTTTCTTGATCTATTCTTTCTTTTCATCGATGCACAAATTTCAAATGCATCTCAATTAAAACACATTGGAACTTAAATTTTTTTTTTCATCTGTCAAATTGATCCAATTGCATTTTCATTTAATACTGTTTCAATTTCGGCATTGAGTATCAATATTGCTTTTCTTTTGAATCACTATGAAAATATATTCAAAATCAATTACAAATATACCACATGTGGGACATTTTTGAAATACAGTTTCACCCAAGTTCTTTCCAAGTAATGTATGAATGCGACTTTGGGTCGAATGGTTAATTTTACAAAAACCCAAACGCGTTTCTTCGTAAATCCTTAGTCGATTTAGATACGGATCGAGAAACTAAATGTTGCATACGTTAACGACAGTCGGAAACTGCTGTACGTTTTCTGGGACCAAAGTTGGTCCTAGGTTGGTCCTGTCCCGTATATTCAATTAACGCTCGAGGATCGGGACAAAAACAGGTAGGTTGACCCGACTCAAGTCTGGCGTCAAAAAAATTCGAAGTTCGACTCTCGAATATCCCGACGAATGTTAATGCAGATATCCCAGTCTATTCACATGGATATAGGTATTTTCGAAATTAAGGATAACTCGGATATTGCCTATAATAGAGTCTTTAGAGAGTTTATATTGTCTAATTTTGGTTTGTGGTTATGTGTATTCGTATCGAGTCCAAATATTGTGTTATTTGTACTCAGCTCAAAGTCAATGTGAGTGCAAATACTTGACTCTACATACGCATTGCCTGGAACTGAATGGAATACTGACCCTAAAAAAATATGCACATTTTTATAAAAACGAATTTATTTGATTAACAACCGATAAGTTTATTGTTCAGATCGAACAGCTCAGTTCAGCGGTGCAACACAAACAGCAAATCGAATAAACTTTAGAGTTTCTATACGTTTGCGGCTGAAACTCTCCGCGCCCCAATTTATCTATGGATAAAGCCACTGCATCTACTGAAAATCCAGAATTTCTCAATAAATCATTCGGACAGGCAATGTGTGTGTGTGTGTATGAACGAGTTTGTCTGCAACCCACAAAGTCTGAAACGTCTTTTTTCATTCGAAATTCGATCCAGACTTTTCGCGAAATTGAATTAAAATATATGCATACATCCGCTCGAACTTCAAATGTCAATTTGAGAAAGAAACCAATTTCAAATACTTTAGAATTCTATGAGTTTCAGTCACTATCTAAACATACATTTTTTAATCGAATTACAGCATCTTAATTTCATTTCGAGTGAAATTTTGAAGAGTGTTTCTTTTTTTTGAAAAGTCGTATATTTTTTTCAACGAGTGTCTCGTAATTATGTTATCGAATTAAAAATTTAACTTCGTCTGCTGAATTCTATTACGTTACTGTCGAACTACTAGCATTGCAGAATTTTTGCTGAAATATTAAGCGAAAAATCAAACTGAACTGAAATTTTATGAAATAGTAATATTGCTAATTGACTTTGCTCGAATTGTGTATTATCTAAAAAAATGAGAAAATTGAATCAAATATTAATTTAAAGTTTTTAGGTAGTTAACTGACAATATTTTATGAAAAAGTAATTGTCATTATATCATTGTATGCAGGTTCTGTATTTGAAAGTTATAAGCTACTTTTAGATACTCTGTCTGCAGATAATTGATGATCTACAGATATAATAATGTAATTTAATGAAAATTTATATTTTTAAATATTTGATATTATGGAATTTAAGAATTTAGTTAAGTGTTAAAAAAAAACAAATCACTTAAATCTTATTTAGAGGAAAAACTTGATTTCTAGATTCAAGGACAGATGTAAATTCAGCAACAACCCCATTTTATATTCATGATTTAAGTGCTGTAACGAAAATAAACGGCTGAAAACCGACTCGTATAAAATATACACATCCACGAGAGTCAATCGAAGTCGACACGCTTTAAAAGCGGTTTTAGGTTCAGAATCCGAAAAGTGTGGGCGATTCGGAAAATTCGTTCGGTTTTTCCCGATACGTCGCTCACTAATGAAAACGGACACGTTTCAGTCCGGAAAAAGGAGGAAAACTCACTCGGAAAAACTAAGAGCTGGCCGCACACGTACGTGGCCTCGATACTGCGTTAGGAAATTTTCGATTGAAATTTAATTTGCGACTTTCGCTGCTCTTAAATGCTGTCTAATATATATAAGACAGTAGTTTCATCCTTAGAGGCTGCAACCCTGCAGCACTTTTCATTGTAAAAATAGTTACGATTATATGTAGATAATTCCTCAAATTTTTTTCTGTTTTAAAGTATGTTTGTGAAATTTCGAAGCAGTTTGTTTTTGTTATTAAGTTTTCAATAAATTTTTAATTTCAAAGCTGAAGCCCCCTAATCTCTCTAAATAATTTCATCAACCGCTACTGGTATAAAGTGATTTAATAGTTTAGGTTGCTAAGTTTCAAAGATTGATTCAATTTTCGAATTGAATAATTTCATGTATGAGAATTTAATCGATGCCATATCAGTTCCAAATTAGGCTTTTAAGCAATGAAAAACCATTTTATATAAAAATTTTCTATAGTACCCTATATACTTATTCGATTGAATCGTGCTGTAATATTCGTCTAGAAAAAGACACATTGTAAATAATGAAAAAAAAATCATAATAATTTATATAAACTTTCTAACATTCAGAACAAACACAAACCAGATTTATCACCGAACATATTCGGGAAATAAAAAATAAAAATTTATCTACAAACACGCGACAAAGCAACATCAATTTGTCTACTCTGCGGCGACTTTCGATCGAATCCCTCATACATTATGCTAGAACATCGTGGGTTATATTCACACGTGGACTGATCCCCAAGTCAAACACTAAAAAGCTATAAAATGTTTCAGAACGAGTTACAACCGATTTTCATCATATTTTGTTAGAAATTTGTGTGCAAGCGAGATAAATATGACACAATAATGTTGCCTTTCGTGAGAAATTCAGATTTTTTACATTTTTGACTTTTGCTATCTAAAGTCTTTAAATATTCAAAGTTTTGCTTAATGGCTTTATGAGTGAGGCGAAAATTAAGCAAATTCTAGCTCAGTGACTTTTAAATGTTGTTGATTTTGATTTAGTTAGTCAGGAAATTAAGGTACTAATCAAGTTAGTCATAAATTTTTAAAGTTTTAACTTAATAAGTCAGAAATTCTAGAAATTCCAACTTGGTGAGTTAGAAAATCTAATAACTCTGGATTTGTAATATAAATAAGAAACTTAGAAGTTTCTAGCTAAATAAATAAAAAACTTTAAAAATTCTTCATCAGTGAGTTGGAAATCCTATACATTTTCTGTCAATTATAATGTTTTAAAGCTGTAAGCAAGAATTTTCGGATTTTTAACTTAATTGCACCAGAACTTACGTCTTTTCTAATTCAGCAAACCACAACCTGCTTAATTTTTAATTTTCTGACGATGCAATTCAGTGACTTTGCACGAAAATTCTCGATTTTTAAACTTTTTAAAATAAGAAACAAATAAAGACATCCACATTGAAAATACACAAGGATGCCTCGATTCGCTCACAAAGCACATTTCAACCATTCAACCAAACAATCGGCCCAAATCTGAACTAACCTCTACCCAGAAAAAACCGAAAAAACACAAGAACACTCTTCCAATATGCAAAATCACTTTTTCCCTCCAAAAAAAAAAACAGTCCCCGGAATCAAAAGGGTCCGACGTGTAACGGCGCAACTTCGCCTTTCATATTTTCGTCGTTCGCCTCTTCCTCGATTATTTACGTAGCGTTTTACCGCTTTCATAAATTTCGTTTACGGCTCCGTTTGATAAAATTGCTCGCGTCTGTCTGTCTGTCTGTCTGTCTCTGTCTGTTCGTATATATCCATGTATGTTTGTGTGTATCGAACGTGTGTAGGTCGCATATTGTGCGCGGCCAAATTACACTGTCGTGCGGATTCATTGCATAATCGAGGAATACATTTGGAACGTGTTCGGAAGCTAGCAAAAAGCGTCTCGAATATAATATTGCAAATGTATATTGGGTTCTTATGCTTTTGTGTTATCGTGCGTTTTCGTTTTGCATCGTTTTTTTTCTATTTTGATCCATATTAGGTCTTTTTGTTAAAAAAATCGATACAATAAAATGTGGGCCCAAATCTATTAACGCGTCATCGTCATCGGCATATTTTTGCCAATTTGTGAATCAAAATTTTCTAACAATAAGACTCAAAGTTTATTCTAAAACAATCAATACTTTAGATCCGATCTTTCAATTGTATATGACGACTGAAAAGACCAAATGGTACAAGTTACATTTTCGCCGAAATTGAGTTATGTACAGAAATCGAATCTATGTATTCTCAAATATTTGATCGCAAAAGGATATTTACGAATTTGGAACGTGTACCGAGATATGATCAAATCACTCGATCTCCTCCTAATAAATGTAGGTACATACTCAACTTTAAACACGCTTTTCTCGAAATCACTGCAAAGTCGCTTGTACCCCTTGGCCTTTTTAGTCGGCACATCTAATGTCAAGTAATTTCGTGACTATTAAGAACATTTCCTGTCATAGTTTTGTCAACTCTATTACTAACATACGATTGAAAGATTCGTTCTTAATATGTCAAAGGTTATTATCCATTTTCATTTGCTTCAAGCTTAGGCATATTTTATTACAAAGATCAATTTTATTTCATATGAATTAACGTGTCAATGTAAATGAAGGTCTATATAATAATTATGAAATTTATAATCATTGGTATTGATCGGTCATTATTTACGATGAATTTTCGATCGTGTATGCTGTCATTTAGGTTGTCGAAACTTGAAACTTAGTATAGTTTTGAAATTCAAAACGTCGAAACTTCACCTTTAGTATCCGATGCAATATCAATAAGAGTCTATTTAAATATTAAAACTGAAAACGAGATGCATTTTATACAAAAGTAAAACTTCGGTTACTTTGAATATTCAGTTCTTCACTGAAAGTTCATTTCTATAGAATTAAAAATATATTCATGATCAATTAAATGTAAATCACATTTATATGGATTGAATCAAATTAACGCTGAGATATAGACATAAACATAAATGTACTAAAAAAATGATATTGTGCGAAATTATGGATGCTTTTGATAAATTTCATGGAAAAGTGTCCGAAACTAATATCAATAGTGTAAATGATTTCAGGAAAATTTATCATTGATTTGAAAGGCAAATTCAACTAATCATAATTTGATCCAAATTCAAAATTATTATACAATATGCTCGACAACAATATATTTAGAATAACGATATTTTGGAAAGTGCTTTGTTTTGAATATCAGATCATTTATATGAAACGTACGTGAGCTTTTCCGTTCCGCCAGAAGCGAACAATTGAAAACGAGGCTTTGATAAAATGCTCTTTTTAAACGTCGGACTTGTTGTTGTTTTGAAACGAGGATACTTAAACGTCAAGTAACTTGAAACCTTGATGCACTTTGTGCTTCCCCTTGTTCCGAACCTCCCCATAGTCGTAGTTAAAACTTTTCATTTTTCCCGTGAGCTTTGAGCCCCATCAATACGTACAGCACGTAATATCATATATTGATACTTTAAAGGAAAGTTCTCGAATTACATCCGAAAAGTTTTCGTATTGTGCCTACGAAAGGACAATACTTGACCTTGCCAAATGTCCAAAATAAAAGCGGACCCTAAACTAGAAAATGGCAAAATTTCTACGTAGTCAAAGTAGTGTTCATTCTCGAGAATTAACTTTAATATAATATTTTTCGAGAATTTTTCAAGAAATTTACAAAATCCAGAATCCACATATATCGAAAAATTTTGTATGATATGTACTTAACGAATTTTTTTTATGAAAAATCGTGATTTTAATAGAAGTTTAAGCATAGAGAGATGAAACATTTATCATTTAACACTTAAAGGGACGTGCCAAAGTATATGTATTTTCTCGAAAGGTCTGTTTCGATTATAAAGTATTTCGATTATGGGAAAATTCCTGAATCCATCTCTGGTAAATGTCGATCGATGCGAATTTGTTTGAAATCTAACCGGTTGTATTTATTACGCGATAATTCAGCATTAGACCGGGTTAATTTGAAACCGTAAATTATGTTGGAGATCGGTTTTTAAGCTGTACGTTTATCTTTTTTATATGGAAAACGGTCGTATGGGAGCCGTTGTAGATTTTTAAGAGTTTTTTTTTCATTCAATAAATGAGGATTTTAATTTATTTTATATAAGTCGATAGAAACAATGCGATTTGTATTTCAGTGATATTTCAAAAACAAGCATTATTATTTAACATCATGTTCAAAATTTATAATGAGGAAAGTTATGAAAAAGCTTTTCAGTTATCGCATTGTCGATATGTTATTTTCACACGTATGAAAAACTTATACTTGTGCTTTTTATGATTTAAAGTTTTCAACATTGCCAACTTTTCATATGTTTGTTAACGTCAATTCAAAAGTTTTTATACAACTGTTTAGATATGTTATTGAACTCGATTCTATTTCACATCACAATTTAAATCGAAACACTAGTGAAATACAAAAAAGTACGCATATAAGAAAGGGTTAAGTTGAGCAGTTTTTATTATAGCAATATGTGACCACAATATACGTGTTCACTTAAGCTTAACGGTCAACTCGTTTTGGGTTAGTTTAGAAAAATTATATTTTTGGTTAAAATTTTTGCCGTTAATAAAGTACAAGAGTATTTTAATTCAATATTTAAAAGAGAGTAGTTAAATAATCGCTAGATCGATCGACCATCTTTATTTGGCTTCGGATTGATATCATTCAAATATGATTAAAAAACTATATGAGATGAATTTTTTCAATACAATATACAAATTAACACATTAATGACCTCATAGAAAAATAACTTTTGTCTATTTGATAAGTTTAATTTAATATTTTCTTCAATATTTTTGTATCACACATGGCTCATAAATGTGTCAGTATTCACGATTGAAATATTCGTTGATACGATAACTTAACTCTAAATGTACATCAAATCTAAACATTATAAAAATCAGTCTAACTCAAAACACATAATTCGCATAATTCTTACGATTCCCCCACAACCATCAACCTAACGACCTCCGGGTCACAGGTTGCCGAGCTCCAGACCATCACAACTCCATCGAAAATCTTCCTCAATCGAACCGACTTCGACTCATTTGCAATAATGGCTCATCCGACCCCGAAGAGTCGATTCGGAGCACGTCGTCGGTATATAAAAGTGTTTACCAGTTGGAATCATCCAGGATTAAGCCAACTTGTCCAGGATCAAACTTTGAACGGGTCACACGTGTCGAATTAACCGCCGGCCGATAATCCGAAGCTAACCACCCCCTAACTAACCACCCCTTAACTAACCACCCTTTAACTCCTAGAAGGAGAAAAAGCCTTCGACAAAGGCTATCGGAAAAAATTGTAACGGCCCCAACTTTGTTTCTATGCGCCAAGTTCGCGACGACTAGGGGCCCTAAAGCATCCCTCGCATGAGACTTTTGGGGATGATTGTTGCGAAAAAGGGGTGCGTTTTGTTACTTCGGGAAATTTTAGTTTTTGTGTAATTGATCGAGTTTAGTTTCGTTTTATTTTTTTTCGGTTGAAGTCGGGTTTTGTTTCGTTTTTGTAGCTCGAGTTCGCTTTAAGATACAATGTCTTATATTTATTTATTGTTATAGATACTGCTACCCAATTATTTTATGAATTGCTTAATTAATAATTTTCTTTGAATTTATGAATCATAATGCTAGAAATATTGAATAGAAATATCAGCGTAAAAAAGACGGCACTGAAATATTCGAATTTAATCGATAAATATAAGTTGATTGATATACACCCAGCTCTCGTTTTACACGGTGGATAGGGACCAGCAAAAACCGCGTAAAAAAAACCGTGTAAGAAAAAATACATTTTTTATGGCGCGATATTCATTATATAGTTCAAACAAACCGTGTTAAACCAAATAAATCGTGTAAAAAAATTTTTTTTTCATATTATCAAACCGTGTTATTTTGAAACCGTGTAAAAAAAATCCGTGTAAAACGAGAGTTGGGTGTATTTCTAGGAACCGTTTCGTAAAATTTCAAATCAACCCTTTTCATGGATCGTATGAGTGAAATATTCAAAAACATAGTGTAGCAGCTTAAATCGTTTGTGCGTGCAGTGTCGAGGTTCAGTGTTCTTTTGATGCTAGGTTCAAGTTTTGTTAGATTATGGCGAGAGTCACATATCGTTTTTCCTAATTAATATGATGGTTTTTTTGTTTTTTTTTCTTCAAATATTTAATCAATTTAATTAAAAATGTGTTAATTTAACGCTTTACGTAAGGGTTCTTAAAATTGGATCACCTGCCTTGTCTCTATTATTGATATTCGTATATTTTATCTATCGTAAAATTGAAAATGTTGCGGAACTTAAATAGTTCTGGTTTGTGTGTAATGTAATAGAATGATTATGGTTTTTCATTTAGACGACATAGAAACACTTCACAAGGTGTGCGTTAACCTTATATGAGTAAATTATTCGTAATTAATTAAAGCCACGAAAATTATGAAATTTTCAAAATTTTTTCATAAAAAATGTATTATAATTTGATAATAGCTCTAGTTTATCTGTATATCAATCTGTTACAATGACACCCTAGTAGCAACCTTTTTAAAAATATTGCATAAAATAGACAGAGATAATATAGTTTGTATAATAAATTTAACAAACGCATTCTAACCAAGCACGCGTTGATATTTTCAATCGGAAATAACGACAAAACGCATAGAAAACTAGCATCGATTTTACAAATCCACTCTAACCAAGCATGCGTTGATATTTTCAATGGGAAATAATGTCAAAACGCATAGAAAACTTGCATCTAGTACAAATAAGAGCGCGCATTCGAAAACCAGGGCCGGACGAAGGGCGGGGGGCGTTCGCAGATGGGCTTCGAAAGCTCTCCGGCATTCAGTGGGCCTCGGTCTGCCGAAGCGGCGCCATCTCGCCGCCACGCCTGCCAACTCACAAAAGCGCGCCAACGTTCAAATGACAACGAAACGCGGGGCCCCCACGAGGGCCTTAAGGACACCCTGAGCTTTGAGGACACATCTATACGAACTCATCTCGAAAATTTTTCAATTCTGAATTTTCATCAGACTCTAATTAAAAAAAATCTCAAATTTTAATGTATCATATTTGACTCGTTAATTATTTGAAAAAAAGGTGCCCGGGCATCAATGTGTTAAATTTTTTTTTTTTTGGATTTCAACTAGGAGTGTCCTCTTTAATGATTGGATTGAATGGGTTTTTTTCCGATTTGAGGCTTTAGTCGGTTTTGAGCTGTGGCACTTTTTTTTTGGGATTCGTTTTTAAAATATTGTAAGATGTGTCGCACGTGTGCAGCTAAGTACGGTGTGTCATTTTCGGTGTTCGTCATCTTTCTACAGCTCATTTTTGCTGTTGGTGAAGTTATCGGTGAGTCCTTTTTTATTTGTAGGTGTCCTTAATTATGACAGTGGTGTAAGTCTATCGTTTTTCTTTTCAAAATATACATATATTTACACATTCAATGTATTGCTTTTGTCAAGCATGCATCTTGAAGCTAGAAAACAATTTAAAAATTTCAATTTTGGACTTCCACCATTGTCATAATTAAGGACACAATTGTATGTTTTTTTTTGTACGGCTGTAATATGAATTCGATATTTGTTTTCGTCGAATGAAACTTTCGAGGTTAATGTGTTGTTGTTTTGATGAAAAATAAAACTATCCGAAAGTCATAATTTGTTTTTCATCACAATCATAATATCATAATTTGTTTGATCATTTTATAATACGAATTTGGGTTTAATCGGGCTTAATTTTTTTTTTAATTAGGATTTTTTTTAAATCGAGTAAGATTCATATATGAAAATAAATACCGTTAAGAAAAGGATATACTTAAAGTCATTATTTGCAATAAAGATGTAAAATATAGTTTTTGATTAAAAAATTATATTAACTGTAATAAATTTGAAAATTTTCATCGGATAAATTGGCATCTCGAAATAGAACGTTATCCAATCGTATTCATATTATTTAAATTTATATAAAAGCGTTTCTAGGGATTCGCATAAAGCGTAATAACTCATAATTTACATACGATTCGTATTAAATGAAAAATTAATGCCTACAATCTGCTTTGAAAAATTCGGCGAAAGCCAATATGCTTCGTATTGGAAAATTTCGTACGGTATATTAAGTAATAGCTCACGCATGGAAAAAATTGAATATATTCGAATTATATTACGTACGTATATTGATTTTTTTTCCAAATCGTATTTCACGTGATCTTATAATCATGTGTGCTAAATTAAATTTATTATATACACAGTGGATTCGACAAAGTTTGAACGAAGCTCGTTTTGTGATTTTTGCAAATTCTCATCATAAGCTTATTAACGAAAATATTTATATTCAAATTGATTGTAATCATAATTTTGTTGAACAAAATTTCAAAATTTTAATCGGTATCGAAGCTATATAAAGTTTTGACAAAATTTCTCGTTTGTACTGTTGAAAGCTTTAAAAACTTTTCATTCACTTATCTCCGACACAAACAAACATTTCACTTATAACTCTCTCCTCAACTTTTAATATGATCATCAAAAATATTCGAAACAATCTAAATAAAATATACATATCTACACTATTCATAATTTTAATTTCGTTCAAAATTCAACGAAAGAAAATTCTTCGAATTTTATATTTTGCTTATTTGAATAGTTTTCATATGTATGAATATCAATTTCAAGTAATATTTTGAATAAACTGATTTAAATTTATGATATGAATATTAAAATTAATTCATATCTATGATATAGATATGAGCCATTTAGTATCTATACACCTTGATTAATTCCATAAAATAAAATTTCGAGAAAAACGATGAAACATGAATAATGGTTACTCAAAATTCCCCTCATTATTCTATGCACCGTGTTCTTTAAATTTATTTATTATTTCGATAAATTGGAATTAATTTCTTTATGCATTGCATGGCTCATATGACTAAACTTTAATTCCATCAAAATCCAAATATCGCTATAAGCTATCTTAAACGAATTGTCATTTAAATTGAACGAAAATTAATTAAAAAGACACATAAAAAGCATTCATATTATATCTCTCTAACATCTCTATTTTCACATTTTCCCTTGCGGTGAGAATAAAGCACTGTTTCCACTTATGCGAAATAGTGAAGAGCGGGCTTTATCGGTCAGTTTGCGACTTCAATCGCCAGTTAATTCGAAAAAGACAAAATACCCAAGGGTGCACACATATTCCATCTCCATTTGAATACTCGTTTCATATTTATTCTCGATTCATAGCTCGTTTTTATTGCGAGATTTTGTTGAAATGTTTTATGTCTTATGTCGGTCCGTAAACAGAGTTTATCTAGCGACGAGATAACACAATAATATTGTATACGTACATAAGTTTTCGCTGGAAATTTGAGGAATTGCAAGAAATCTTCTCGGTGAACGCTAACAAGATGTGCGAAATGTATGCAAATGTTGCACTCGTGTTTCGAGAAAATTCGCATGCAGATTCGTAATAAATTCGCGTCGTGAAAATGTGTCGTTTCAATATTGAAAATATTGAGAGTTTTCTTTCAGAATTCCAAAAAGGCGATTTGAGGCAATTAATTTAATTCAAAATTTTACTTTGAAATAAATAATTGTATATCATAACTTTTCCAAATATTGAGTGATTTAAATTTACTTTTGCACGACATTTGAATTTATACAGAAACTATTTTCGTTTAGAGATTAAGTCTGATTTAATCCTTTTGTCAAATTTTATATTGTTTTTGTTTTATGCAGTTCTCATTTATTAAATGAATGTGCATACTTATGTATATTTCTCGATCAAATCGGAATAAAACCAATTTATTTTCACCAAGAATGAAATGCATTGTCAAAAATGACTTTTGATACTTTTACGAAAGCTGCAAATTTTCCCAAAAGTTTTTAAGAAATTTTGCAGCAACAATTGCAATAAGATTAGATATTTATCAAAGGCCGATCTTTTCTCCCCTGGTTTGAATATAAAACGAATTTAAACTACACAAGGTCCTCCAACTATCAACTGTTAAAATCAAGGAGAATGAGATGGATCTACAATTTTTTTTTATAAACTGTAGAATATCTGTCTCTTTCAGCGGCTGTTTTAACAGCTCATAGTTGGAATAGTTTAAATTCATTTCATTCTCAAACCAGAGGTGAAAAGACCGGCCCTAAATTAAGATACGGCGTTTAAAGTTACGATAATGGAACATCGCTTTTCAGATAGTATCCGAGATTAATTCGCGCTTCGACTGCCATATTTCAGCGAAAAATTAAACCTGAGAATTTTCTCATTTCGTCGAGTCGCACGTTCAGAGAACGACGACGTGCGAAAAATATTTTCACTGTGAAAATTCAAAAAATAAATATCACCCTGATACATACAAAAAAATACAAGATTTGAATGCCACGTAGCTTGTAGCCATGAATTATGCATTCGAGGCGTACACAAATTACAAAGGTAAAAAATTCGCCGGACAAAATCGACCTTTTCTATGTACTAGGTTAGCAAGTGCAGCTTGGTGCTTTTTTTTGTCGTTTTACTTTTTATACATACAAAGTTCGTTCGGGATATTGAGCAGGTTTTGTAATTAACCTTTTGCGATTCTATCGATTTTTCAGGAAAAGTTTCCGGCGACTTTTATGTTTTTTTTCCTATTGTAGATGTTATGGTGAAAACCTAAATATTTTAAAAATTAGTATTCATTTTAATTTTTGCGTTTGATTTTCGTTAAAATTTTCAGCAATTTCAATCAGAAGAAAAAAATCGAGCGAAAATATTTTTGATGTTATTTTAATGAGTTGTATTTAAAATCATGAATATCGTAATGTCGAATGTAAATGATGTATGTATCTGAGATGCATTTTGTAACTTTTTAGAATATTAAAAATTCGGAAAAAAATAAAGCTATATTCAATATTTTATTTTACTCACTGGAAATAATATAATTTTATCCGTTATTTTACTCACATACAGATTTTTTTTAAAATAATGAAGTATGACACTTACGCATTAGAAGTAAAATTTAACAAGCCCTCCCTTCTTCTATGCCAATAAAAACTATTTGATTATTTTACCAAGCTTAAAAACAATTCACTTTAAAATGCATCTAATTCAGCGTTTACATATTGCCGATTTCTATAGCCGTTGCTTTTCTCGCATTAATGTTTGCATATACCCCTCTCTAGCATATTCAAGAAAAAATGATAAAGGTGAGAAAGACAACGGTAAAAGCCACATGTAAACGCCATATAAAAAAAAACGAACCCAATTGAAAGACATGCAAAAGTATTAGGCATATACAAGAAGCGCTTGCGCTCAAACAAAACACTCTAGAAAATTTTCAATAATACCACCGTATCGATAACATAAGCCTTTGCGCCGATGGGGTAATTTATGATAAAACAAAGCCGAAACCCGATCCCGAGATGGACTTGAGAGAAAAGCCGAAAGGGGGTGGATTTTCGACACCTCCTTCGATAAACGCCGAAAGGATATCGGGCCTCGAAATATGTAATATGTAAAACCTCCGCAGAACAAATTGGATGCAAATTGTGCGGGATGTGTGCGAGAATTCCTCCGGAATAAATTCTAGACGTATCTAGTATGAATTTAGGGCTTGTAGTTATCCGTTACGATGTGATGAGAGTGATTAGATATTTATCGAGTTTGGTATAGTTCGATATGGGTTTTATTTATGTGGATTGGATTGGAAACTTTTCATTGTATTGTTCGTATTGTGACTTTAATAATAAAAATTTTCAGAAAATAGTTAAGAATCGAAAATGAATTTGATTGGTTTCAAATCGATTTTATTCTGTTGTTTGAAATTGTTGAATGTCAATACGGCGTGTTAACAAAAACATTCGAATACGAAACTCTCATTGTTCGACGGTCTGCGTTGAGCATTGAATGACACAATTTTGTTAAAAATAAAAGCCTTGCACGCCAAATTTTTCTACTTTTTGTGCCAGAAAGTTGTGCAATGTGCAGCATAAGCACAAAGTATAATACATATGCGAAAACGAGCAGAAGTTTCCATCAATACCAGATGTGCTATTTGATACATTTTTTTCGAAACCATTCAAAACATTTATATTCATATAATAAAATTTAGATAATTATTTTTTAATTTCATTTGTATTTTTAGGAGAAAAAATATGCAGGTCGTTGAGTGAGAAAGTCTAAACTAATAGAGCAACACTGCGTAACATACAAAAATAGATGTGTTTAAATGCAGTTGGTGTGACTACAAATACAGGAATATTTGCACACACATAGCAAATATTGCAGTGACATATTACAAATATCGAAAAATTTGCACTCGTATCGTCTGAATTAAGCCACATCCAATAAAAATACGTCTCATTCATTAAAAATTCGAGTACATAACGTGCAGTTATACCGAATCGATCACGTTTTCTAATATGACTTGCAGTCACATCCGATGCTCCAATTCCGCAAAATTCCACATCGAAACGACAAGACGGAACGTTTTAATTTATAACCCACGAACCGAAGGCATCGAATAATTAAATAGTGGCAAAGTACGAGTAAGGTGGCTGTCGGAATTGCGGGGCTCGGCTCGTAATTGAAATATGTAACCGCGCGGGATTAAACTTTCATTAGCCCCCAGTTCTAGAAATGCGAACGCAATTATTTATTTTGCCAAGTATCACCCGTGTATATATCTCTGTCTCTGTGTGTACGTTCACTATTGTGGGCTGGGGTGCGTGAGACCGCAGAGCTTGCATCCCGTGCTTCGGCTCAGACGTAATGGCACATTGATGGGTGTTATCGCGTTTATCACACTTCGGCGATTGTGTCGTAATTTAATTTAATATGTATCATTTCTGATTTGTGCGTTTGTCAGTTGGTCTATATAGGGATTTTCAATAAGTATGCTCGAACTTTGACGGTTTAAATACGGCCATATTTGCGAATCAACGACTGAACTGTATTAAAACCGTATTAATTGCTTAATCTCACTTTGACTATTCCATATTTGACGACTGAAAAGCCCATGTGGTACTAGTGATTTTTCAGTGATTTCGAGAAAAACGTGTTCAAAGTTGACCATATACCTACATTTATTAGAAGGTCGAGTGTTTTAATGATAAATGTATCTCGGCACACGTTCCGAATTCGTTTATATCCTTTTGCCACCAAATAAGTGAGCGTGCATAAAAGCGATTCCTGTGCATAACCCAATTTCATCAAAAATGTCACTTGTACCCTTTGGCCTTTTCGATCGCCATACAATGATTCATATTTGTCGACCTTACTCTACCTTTATCGGAAAATTAATTATTTATTTAGCGATTCACGTTAATTTTCTTCTCTCTTTCCTTACACAGAACAAAAACACTTTTCGTTCTTATTAAGAATCTAATGAGCTTTATAGGTTTACTAAGAAGATTTCTCAAAAGAGACTCGCAAAATCAACATTAAATAAACTTCAGCTATTTTTATATAAATTACATAATGCGATCGTAAATAACGATAAACATAAACTTGTACAAACTATATTATTGTATACGTGTATATTGGTGCATTACGGAAACGATGCATGAAAAACTTTCTGAACGACAATGCGGAAAATTTTCCTTGAAAATTTTTCAAAATTATGTCAGAAACGCCATATCCGTAAAGCAAAAGCATTTTCGAAATGCATAAAGATGGTTATAGCGGCGTGCATCCGAGAGCCAGGGAAAAGTGCACACCTCCGACAACCGAAAAATAAGAGAAAAGACTCACGGGAATAAGACGCGGGAATAAGACACCTCCACTCATCGGATCCTTAAGGAAAATAAAGACGGTGCTGGAGGACATTTAAACAAAGTCTACGAAAACGAAACGATTCGAATCCCGAACGTCTGGTAGAAAGACGCTGAAATCGTAACCGGATCGAAAGCAAATATTTGTATGGGGAACCGGAGAGAGAATTTTATACTAGACCTGGACGTATAGGATGGTTAGAAAAGTCGTCGTTGAAAAATAAATTTGCCATAGAAAAGCCTTGTAAACTATAATACATAACACAACTATTTTTTTTTTCAGCAAAAGTAGACAATCGAAATTCACTTTTAACTCGTACATTCAAATACAATAGAAAACTACAGAACTTTCGCTGTAGATGAAAAAAAAATGTATCTTTCAAAAATCGTAAATTTTGCTATTTAAAAGCATTCTATGAGGACAAACGGACGAAATTCTTCTTAAATAAACTGTCTACTTAAAAAATAGATGTACGGTCACTATAGTAAAAGATAAATTCATTAATTAAAATAAATGCTCGATAATTATCATTTTTATGTCAATTTCTCACTAAATTACACACGTGATACTCAAAAATAAGCGACTCGTGGCCATTGGCATAACATATGTATCATAAATGCAACAAATTATTTCATTTGAAAACATGCTTTATTTTTCAAGTTTATCTCGATTATTACATACCTGCTTCAATATTCATCGTAAAAATGCGTCATTTGAATAACTGCACCAATCTTTCATAATATTGCGCGAAATTTAGGGAATTTTTTTACGATATTTTGCAAAGTGTCAATATAATGAGTAGGTTTTGACCCATCCTGTACTCTAAGATAGATTCGTCGGTCTTTTCAAAGAAAGAAATGGTGAAATTTCACTCGGAACGATTGTGTTTTGTTTCGTTTTGTTGGTCCGAGTGCGAAAAGGGTGTTTGCGCACGAAAAATACGCCATGTTTGCACCAACGACTAATTAATTTAATGTGCCATCCCTAAAGATGTATAATGGCTGAAATCTTTTATCTTGTACCTATTTTCTGTAGAAGAAGAAAAAAGACGAATCGGCTAGGAAGTTTTTCAAAGAGGATTTGTGTCCATTAACATTTTATACAGTGATCAAAGTCTAGAAATTGTAATATGTATCTATTCCTGTCAAAGTCAAATATAAAATATTCCAGAAAACAACATGACTTAGAATTTTGAATCACTGAAACAATGATGTAAAAGCAAATTGCAACTTTCATGTCTAATATTTCAATGGCTGAGTTGAGCAACTAGTTGATGTTTTTTTTCCTAAATCTTCAATCTAAAATCAATCCCCAATCAAAAGTTAATCTATGTATATTTTGACAACTTTTCTGCCAAAATATCAAGCTACTATATATTTTCTCATCAAATAATTACCATAATGATAAGAACATTCATTCGATCGGCCTTCATTCGAATCGAATTCACATCAGATCGATTCTGATCATTCTTAACTGAATTGAAGCTCCATTCTAAAATACTTTCAGACTCGTGTGGCGCTTCTAAAATTCCTCACGACATATTCTAAAACACACACATAATAATATTCCCAAATTCGTCTGTAAAGTATGCCGAAATAACCATTAATCACACGTCGGTCAACAGCTTATGATTTATGCAGCCTGTGCGTACGTACCTTGTTTTGCCCCGAAGGGTAGTTTGCTTTCGGTTATTAGGGGTATGTTTTTTATGGGGGGTGTAATGAAGTTAGTCGTCGATCGAAATTCAATTAAAAGATTACATCGCCGTCTTTTTTAAAGTGCTAATTTTACGCGTAAATGTCGCAGCGTTTCGAGATTGTTCAGGGTTTAATCAGATTCGGTTGTAATTTTGATAGTTCGGGTCGTTTGATTCGGGTAACGATGAATTATAAATGATTTGTATGTATATATAACAAGAAACCAAGTGATATAAGTAACGAAAACGTGATTCGATTAATATGATCGCAAAGTTTAAAGTGTTTTATTATTGTATGAATCATTTCGTCGAATGCATAGTAATATTAAAAAAATATTAACCGATGCATGTTGAAATCGTTTAAAGTTTATTTATTTTTTATTTGAAAAGTTAATAAGTGTAATACGACAATTATTTCAGTCACTCTTTATACTTGCACCTGTTGGCTTTCGACTGATATAGTAGTGAATCAATTTTGTAGCAGTTACAAGTGAAAAAACAGAAAGATTTCTGCTCCCAATTGTTATTTTTAAATTAAATTTAACACATTTTCTTAAAAACAAATTTTTCATTAAACTTCCTTTCAAAAAATTTGTCACTTGTACTTTAGTATTTCGGATCATCATATAAATTTTCTTCAAATATTTTAAAAATATTTTTTCCTTATAAAAACAAAATTAAATACAATATGAAGGATTCCTACAAAAATATTTCGATATATAAAAATTCTCATATTTTTTTGCAAAATATAATTAAAATTGTGATCATCTTTCATTTTATATTATATCCACAGCCTGTTTGCCAAATTTAATATACATAATACACACGGGCACAGTGTTCGACTTTGTCAAATTGTCGGACGAATTTTGTCCGGCGAACTCGTATTAATCATCGCCTCTCAATAAGCGGTGTGTCGACATGCGAAATATATCAATGTCACTCCCAAATATTTCATATTTTAATTTTTCGATTTTTGAATTTTCCCGCGCATCGAAGAGTGATTGAAAAAAAATCAAGTTAAAATCGGAACGCCACATGATTAAAAATCGCAAAAACCTCGTGATGATTGTCGACATATCTACATAAATATGCATATACACTATTGATATTAATTCTGAACAAAACTAAATTATATTATAGTGAAGTTTTTATGTTCATAAATATGAATCACTGTATAGTATGTAGAACATATGAAATTTGATAATGTTCCGTGACGCATGTAAGAGGGTTCACATAAATAGTGGTTCAGGTGTTTTGCGGTACATTTTAAATGGGTTGTGTGTGCGCTGAATGGCGAATGAGGACGCCAATGAATTAAATTGATCAATTAATAGATAAATTTAATTGGGCGAGTCGATTAATTAATTAGATAGTTCGATTTGGCGATGCTAACATACGTCTTGTTCGCCCGAGCAATAACACTTTGGTGACCGAGAAATTTCCATGAAAATGCTGACGAAATTAAGTTAACTTTTTTCAATTGATTTGATCTTCCTGCAAATTTTTTTGGCATTCGTAACTAAATATAGAATATAAAAATGCTTTCAATAAATAGAAATAAAAAAAAATAGCTGTTTTAAACAAAAAAAAATGTGCTAGCGGTCATCTAATATTTATTTTTATATGACACAAATAATATCCAACAGCCAACGAAGTGTTAAATCGTTTTATACATACAATATGTATTATGCTTCAGATTTGTATGCTTCTGTACGTAAATAACTAGGCCTCTATGTGTGATATATTCGCATGCAAATCTAGTCTGGTTATGTTATTATTGAATATACACTGATTATGTTGTTCGAGTATATTCACATCCACAAATATGTTTCTAAGAATAATGATAAAAGCAATAATTGACATAATAAAATTATAAATATCATTAGATATAAGTGCCACTATTAAGATATTATACCTACGGTTGGTTATTAGTTTATGGTCCCATAATAAACCATATATTGTTGGCTAATAATATAAAGGACCCATGTTGCGTGAGGATCTTTCAGCTTGTTTATTACTCAATGTTTAAGGTCAAATAAATCTAATCTGGCTCATGACGACAGCACATTGAATATAATAATTATATTAAATTACTCAACCTTGATTTTCGAAGCACACCACACACCTATTCAACTACAGAAATTTCAATTAATATTAATGGAAACTTTTCTTAATTAGAACCAACATTGAAAATTGTAGAAATATTTTATATCCAATCTGTATAAAAGTTATTTCTATATTTGTCGATTTGTCCCTTGTTTGTACTTGAACTACACGAATCACATTTAAGCTAGTCTTGAATAATTATTACTGAAATCAAAACACCACATTTTCATTAACTCTCAGTTACGATATATTAAAAATTCACGATCACTAAAAAGGCTTCTCTGTCTCAAATAAGTAATCAAACGCCAAATTAATCCATTTTCAAAAATAGGCATCAAAGGCCTCAGCAGCCAATTACTCAACGTAAATTCGCACCTAGCCGAAAATGTACAGACGCACGTAAATAAATTGATCATTTAACAGCCTTTGTGCGCACGTTAACCCTTTGAGGACGTGTGGACGCATCGACACTAAAAACCCCTAATATACTCACAAAAGAGCTACCCTTTCTCCCATTTAACCTAAGCTTCTCAATCTGGATTTATCCGAAATTACAATGTAAATATTTTTTTATTTCGGAAATATTTTATAAATGAGAACCACTGGAGGTGTCTATGTGAAAATTGCCGTTTTCACGGATTTAACTCCCACGGGTATTAATCCACGATCTCTCACTGTATGATATTGCTATTTCTCTATAGATATTATGTGCATTCACCTTTTCATATATTAGGTAGCCTGAAAAGTGTATCAAATTCGAATTTCTATTTTTTTTTCGAATGAAATTGACAACTTCATTTGTCTTTTACAGACTTTTAGATTAAATAGAAATATATTGACGTGAAAATAATAGACAATTGATATTGTTAAAATGTGTTGAATTTGATCCACATATAATAGTTTCTAAGTTATATCTATCTAGATAAGATGTTTATTGTCTTTGTAATGTCAACGTTTGAAATTAAATTCAGCAAACCCAATGGGTCACCCCATATGTATGTGTAATATTAACCCTGTATGTATCCATTTACAAAATTTGAATATGCTTTTAATGCTTTACACGAGTTAAATTAGCTTGTAGGGATTTTTTTATTAAAATAAATTCTTATGTACCCAACACGATCAATAATATAGTCAAAATTGACGAAAAATCGTTTTGATGAAAATGTTAGTTTTCTTGAAACAAATGTCGATGAATTTTGAATCAATTTTGAGAGCCAATATTGAAATCATGCTTCGATAGCAATAATAATTAATATATTATGTATTAAAGAATGAAATTTTATATAAATTAAAGAAAATTATTGATGATAGAATACAGAATCTAAATTCGAATATACATATCTTTGAATTAAAAGACGTCTTGTATCATCAGCGCGATTCTTATTCCATCTCCGCTCCGTGCAATTAAACACACGCACAAAATTTAAATCCTAGAAAATTTAGCATAACAAATTCTAAAGAACGTAAGCCACCTCGGTCGTAATTTAGCTTCGGCTTCCACACACGCGAATCATACAATTACGAAATCCCCACGGAATAACGGAATTCCCGTCTCTCTAATGGGAAACTTCTCTCGATTCCGAAATCGCACGCGAGGAAAAGCCGGGAAAATCTCGCGCGATATTAGAGGAGACCGGGGCAGGTTTAACAACTTTTTACAATTGTATCATTTTTTAAATATATTGATGCAAATAGATCATTGTATTACTTATACATTCATATTCAAACCGACATGATTATTTTTTGAAAAGCTAAATAATTTTCTCAGAAAAGAATTATTGTATTGAATCACATTGGGTTTGAAAATGTATAAGGGTCAGTCTTTTCACCTCTGGTTTAAGAATAAGACGAATTTTAACTACACTCGCTCCCTCCAACTACTATAATATTAGCTGTCAAAAAAGCAGCTGAAAGAGACTGACAGATAGTTCATACAACAATACATATGACCATCTCTTTCTCCTAGATTTTGACAGTTAGGATTTGGAGGATTGAATGTTGTTTAAATTCGTTTTATTCTCAAACCAGAGGATGAAAGACCGGTTCTAAGTTATTTGTGAATTAAATACACATAAAGAGAAGAATGAAACCAATTTTAGTTATAAAATTTATGACGTTAATAAGTTACGTACAAGAATCACTTTTATGTACGCTCATACATATATTTGATGGTAAAAGGATATAAACGAACTCGGAAGTGTACCGAGATATAATATATCATCAAATCACTCGACCTCCTACTAATGATTAACTTTGAGCGCGCTTTTCTCGAAATCACCACAAAGTCACATGTACTCCTTGGCCTTTTCAGTCGTCATATACAATATTTAAATTCAATAAAAACCCAAAAATTCCATCATAATTGAAAATTATGAAATAACGAGAAAATGACAACGAGTACTGAACTGAAAAAATTTTGATTAGTGTCTGGTGTATTGCTGCTTCAATCAATACCATTTTCGGCGCTGTACATCACATTGAATCAAATTGGAAAACGCGCCCCGGTCTCCCCTTTTATATTATTTGTATCGTGCGTTTTTGCCGGAAGCGAAATCCCGCATTTATCGGGGAAAATCGAACTAATTTATACGATAGCACTCTCAAACAACAAAACCCCGTCAGTGAACCGACGAATAATGACGTCGTTCGTGGCAGTTAAGCCTTTATTGGCGAATCTATCGAACATTTTTCACGTCCGACGAAACTAACATTCCCGAAAAAAATATGTAGAGATCGCTAGTTACATGTGTAACGTCCTTCGGCTCTAGTGTATATTGATTTTTCAGCGAGATTTGTTTCGGCGATTAATTGCGCTGTTATTCTTCCGATATGAGCAGGATGATATTATTGTTGCTGAAATCGTTTTTCAATTCGTCGATTATCTTCTTTGTTATGTGTCTGTTTATTATTTTCGTTGAAAGTTAAAGAAAAAGGTCGTGTACTAAAAAGAAAATCAGGTTTTTATTAAGGCCATGTGATTCGTATATTGTTCACTTTTAAAAAGTTAAGGTTCAATTAATGTTTCAGAAAAAAATAATCGTTTTTTATCTTATGTGAATGTTAATATATTAAAAAAAATACAAATTTACATCAAATACATACGTCAGGAAATATTTTTTATATTTATCTTTTACAAGTTCACTCTATTTTTTTCATATGCAATTTTTGATGCATTCGATTTGAAAAAATTGTTAATTTAACATTTTAAGAAACGGTTTTTTAATAAGAATCCTCATCTTGTCTGTATCGATTAATTTTAACACCATTTTTCGTGTGCTTTACTTTCATATGTTCCTAGATCTTAAAACCACTTCTCCTATTTAAAGTAAGCGATTAAAAACAATGTTTCATACACCGCTTGGATTCTAGAGTCCTCACATATTGTAAAATATGATCATTCACAAAATTGCTAAAAATAAAGTCATAAGATTTATACGTTATATTACTTACGCCTATTTTATGAAATCTTCATAACAGCAGTGTAGAGTAGATAACAGCTCAAACATCATTGTGACAAACACACAAACAGATACAGAGTTAGGTTATTAATATATTAGACTCATAGAATTTTCGAATATATATGACGACTGAAAAGGCCAAGGGATACAAGTGACATATTTGCCGAAATTGAGTCATGTACAGGAATCGTTTCTATATATTTGATGGCAAAAGGATATAAACGAACTTGGAACGTGTACCGAGATACATCATCAAATCATTCGACCTCCTCCTAATACACGCTTGATTTTGAGCACGCTTTTCTCTAAATCACTTGTACCCTTTGGCCTTTCCAGTCATCATCGCTTAGACGTGTCGACGTTTTGTCGTGTCTAATGACATTCGACATTGTGTCACGTTCGGTGCATCTGTCACAAGCTGGATCGCGGTGCACTTCGTCTATGTCGAATAGATCTGGATCTTGTGATGTATCGTTGTATGAACTGTTGTGGTTTGTGCCAGTTTCTATCGGGGTTAGTAGAGTTGCTAATATTATATGGGTCATGTGAGATTTCGGAGATGTAAGGGGTGAATGTAATATGTGTCATATTTATTTATGGGGGATGAAATTTTGTGTATAACTGAAAAGATTAAGCCATCATATTAATTTAAAAAAATGATATGTCATTTCACCAATGGCGTGTCCACACATAGGTCAACCGCTACTTGTAGCAAAAAAAATGTATCTACAAACATTATTCACTTTATCTTAATCTAATCCAAATCAAAAAGCTTTAGATTGAAATAGATTAAGATATATCTAGTCTATAAGTAGATCCCTTAGATTCGAAAGAATTCGAACCCAGCATCACGAATGCACTAAAACCCAACGCGGCATGTACAAACGTTTTAAAATCAGCTTAAAATATTTTACATACATATTTATTTTGAAATAATAAATTCTAATGAATATCGATTGACTATAAAATCACTTATAAAAATTCAACATTTCTTTAATATTAATTGACTTTCAAATTCGAATAAAGCTTTCAATTTTTTTTCAATTTGTACCCATTGGTTTCTCGGGTTCTCATATGTTAGAAAGCGATTTATTTGTGGGGTGGGGTATTTAAAGTTTTAATTTATAACTTGGAAAGTTTAAAGTCGGTTGACAAAACATGGAAAATGATTTAGACCGGTCGCCAATTAGAAGTTCGGTCGCACTAGCGGTCAAAGCTTCAACCTTTAACTTCTACAGGTTCTCAAACTTGTATTTGTTAGTTTTTATACAATTTTCTAAATTATTTATGTATGTGCCATATGTTAGTATGAAATTTTTGCTTTTAGCAAACTCGCCAACGTCAGTAAATTCGCAATTTAATTTGTGATATTACTATTTAATAAAATTACATTGAGTAAGTATGGATGTTTCTAATGATTTTTCTAAGCAAAATTTCAATTTGTTTTTAAAAAATAACTTACCCGACGCACATTAAATAGAAACTGAATAAATAAGTATCTAATGATTTAATTTCACAAGAAGATTCGTAATATGATACGAAAAAACTAAAAGTCATAACTATGATTTCATGCAACATATACAAATGTTTGCTGTTAGAT
This sequence comes from Cheumatopsyche charites, assembly GCA_024721215.1. NCBI lineage: Eukaryota > Metazoa > Arthropoda > Insecta > Trichoptera > Hydropsychidae > Cheumatopsyche > Cheumatopsyche charites. Next base: position 411,074 of record CM045577.1, on the reverse strand, counting down.
TTAATATATTTGGTATTCAAAACTCATTTTTCATAAAATTTAAAAGCTGAACATTCATTAAAAAGCGTTTTATATCAAAAGCGATATTTCACTTAAACAAAAATTCAATTCGCTCCTCGAATCAAAGCACATCAAATTTTCATTTCAATAAAAGGCTTCTATCGAATTTGTCTAGCCCTTTGTAGTTTTATTCTCTTTATCAAAACTTTATTTATCAAACATAATTTTGAATCGTAGAATTTTCATTACGATTCGCGTAATACGATACGAACGAAATAAATTCATGGAAAAAAAAAACGTTATTTTTTCATCATACACAACTCTATATACGAAATCGTACGAAAATACATTTAAGAAGACTTGACGATCATCCTTGAATATCGAAAAAAGCATCACTTAATATAATCAAAATACGACAACAAACTCAATCAAAATAAACGGCGCTCTATAGAAATTGAATTCCGCGCGTATATTCGAAGTAATATTTTTCTTAGAATCGTCCGAAGTCCTTCTGCGAAAGTGACTTTTCTCTTTTTTTCTATATCATCTTAGAAAGCGACGTCTGTTTGGTTCGACAATGATGATTTTTTTTCCTTCAGAGCGTTACATTGTGCCAGAAATTCACAACCTTTCACGCGAAATGAAAATCTTTAATATTTCTAACGTATTATTGAAATTTTTTATTCGAAATGAAGCTTTTAGACGTTTGTTATCCTTGATATATTTTATATTTATGATATTATGTATGCGCTTCTTTGTCGGTACTCTTTCGAGTAACGCTCATTTGACTTCACGCCATTAAGCATTCAAGGAATTATAAAAAACAATAGTTTTTCAATCGCTGGTTTTTCATATTCAATTATTTATTATAACGATACAAATACGCATCGTCAATCCGAAAATAACTATTCGATCGAATTTTAATTTTTTATTTGATACATCGATTTCGTTAGAGTCCTTTCAGCGAAATATAATCAAATAATATTGTAAAAAAATATGTGTGTATCGAAAATTGAATAAAATGTTCGATTTCCAATCGAAAGCTTTCATGGTAGAATATAACGATATATTTAATCGAATTGTCCCAACTGACGAAGCCATTTGTTTCAATTATGTAGTTGATATATTATTGTATGTCACAGGTATCCAAAGTGTGGAAATACACTGTTTTATCCTACATTTCAGTAAAATATTATTTTTCCATTATTCGAAAATGAAACTTTACTAGCTGAACAATGTTTATAAAACATTTCAAATACTTTCAATTATTTCATTTGAATTAAGTTAATTTTCAAACGCTTATTTAAATTGCCGTTATTCACTTAATTCATTAAGAAACTTTAGTTATTTAATAATGTTATATTAGATAAGCTCTAAAAGCGTTAGAATTCAACGTTGAAGATTTATCTTTCTTAATTACGATATTATGTTGACATACTTAAGCTTAGTTTCAGCGAGTGCAAAAGCCTTTTTTTCTTCATTCAACTTGTTACTCTTACATAAACTCGGACTATACTTATAGGATATTCGTATATCAGATTTCGTCCAAGGGAATTTTAAGAGCGCACGTATCGAGAGATAAAAAGGAAACTAAATAGGGCAAAGGAAATTTTTAAGCATCGAATTTCCTATACAGGAAAAACCTGGGATATATTTTCTCCACAAAGTATTTATTTCTTCCCTTTTTTTATTTGTTTTCGCTACCTTTTGCTAACATATCTCATTATGAGCCTTTTTTGTATGTTTCTTTTTTTTACTTTCGAAATGTTTGAAGAAAGATTACGTGTAAATTCCGAATCTATGCAAATACCGACGCTTAAAAGTTTCGCAATTAAATTCGCATCGAAAAGCCGCATTGTTAAAAGTGAAGCGATCTTTCGTTTATACATGGAAAAAGGCAAAATCGACTTTCATACAGAAATCTGCTTATTCATCATGAGAACATTCTTTCATTATTAAAAAATCTGAATTTTCATAACAACATTTGTATAAATATAACATGTATTAAAGTACATATCATTTTGTTCATCATAGAATGCAACTATACATTTTTGAGAATATTCCAAACATGTTCAAGACTATAATAATACAAAATAGAACACAAAAAGCAGATGTGTTTCGTCATCTTAAATGTACTCATGTGTCACTGTGTCACCGGGCGAGAGCTATCTTAAACTGTTCTCTTAAAGAAATAGTATGTAAAAAATATTCTCTTCCTTTTGATATAAATATATTTACAAGGAAAAATGTATAAATTTAGTTTTTTGTTGAATATAATATTAAAAAAAAATTGTTTTAGATATGAGTAAATAGTTGAATGAAATTAATCAACAAATTATTATGTCAAATAATAAATAGATGAATCGTTAAATTAAAATTTTATATTTCAGCAGTGAAATTATACGATTATTACGGCAAATTCATTGCGAATTTGCTCAATCATCGAAAAATTCATCGAAAGTCGACAAAATGAGAAAGAAACCACGAAAACGACAATAATTCACACAAATAAACGATCAGAAGCCAATCTTTCGCACCGAACTCCCTCTAGCATCCAATCTCATTTCGATTCCGCAATTTTCCTTTTCACATTTTCCGATCGAACTGAAAACTCTTTTATTTCGCCCTCGACAAACTTTAATTCACTCCCCGCATCGATTTTTTCCGAAACAAAGCGCGTTGCGAAAATTCACCTAATAACTCGACAGTGAAACCTCTATTAGTGGTTGCAATTTTCCCCTAATCTTATAATATAACATATAATAAGATATTTTCACATAATTAAAATTACATTTAAATAAAAATTTAGCAAGGTATTCTGCTTCGTACTCGTACTTCGAATACCTCGGTCTTTAATTGTGTTTAGAATTGAGTATTCGTACCTGTATAAAATTTTTTTTAATCAAATTTAATAAGTAAATTTCATCAGATATAACGAATTAAAAGCCCAAGGGACACTAGTGATATTTTTGCCAAAATCAAGTTATGTACATAAATCACTTAAATGTACACTTATATTTTTGGTGGTCAAAGGATATAAACGAACTTCGAGCGTGTACACTCATCCCTCGATTTATGCGATAGATACATTCCTGGAGAAATCGCGTAAATCGAAACCACGTAAATTGATACTCCGAGTTCATACAAAAACGGAAGATTGGTTCCAGGAAATAAAAATCCGCGTAAATCGATACTTCAAGTTCATATAAATTAGGGGGATAGGTGCCAGAAAACCGTGTAAAAAGAAGTACGAAAAGATAATTTTATTAAAAAATTTTAAAGTTTAATAGCTCGACAAATTTATAACATGTTTAAAGTTAGAATTATACATAATTGTAATTTTTTTGTTTCGCCTTCTCATTGCTATATTCTAATTCTAATTTGTTGAATCTGATGCAACACACGCGTTTGTGTGACGCGTACCATAAAATATGTATGACTTTTTTTTTAAATCTAATTTTTTACTGACCGCGTAAAAGTGAAACAGGGTAAAATGGGTAACGCTTAAATCGAGGGATGAGTGTACTGAGATACATAATCAAATAACTCAACCTCATGTAGGTACATGCTCAACTTTGAGCGCGCTTTTTTTGAAATCTCCGCAAATTCACTTGCACCCTTTGGCATTTTCACTCGTAATATAGTATATTTTGAGAAAATTTCTCCGATCTTCACACTCGCGTGCATTCGTTCGTGCCAAATTGGCCAGTAATGGGACATGGTGTATCGTTGCGCACCCTGCACATCGAATTACGTAGGGTTTTGAAAACTTCTGCTCTAAATAATAAATGGCGCTTCCTACCCGATTCCGCCATATTAATATAACCCGTGCACGTTATATTATTATACCGTACAATATACACGAGCGAATTTCGGGCGCGCCATTATAAATTAATGTACTTGTGTAATTATCGACGCGTTCGCTTATCCGCCGTTAACTTTTTGTCGAACCGAATATTAATTTCGACCGTATTAAGTTACGGTCGAATACTTCCGGTTTACCGATTTGAACCAAATATTTGCTCTGTTTTATATACATCTACATGGTGAAAGTTGGGCACGAATTTTCCCTAGAGCGATTCAAGGACGATTTCTATCGAAATGGTTCGGTTAAATGTATGAGCGCTTATTAAATGTCGCATATTTGTATGTTTGGGTAATTTTATCTGTCCAATTAAATCAAAGTTATATTTATAGTTCTTGATTAGTGAACTGAAATATATATAAATAAAAATAAATGTACGTCTATTCGCTAGTCTAGAGACTAACCGACCCTAAACAAAAGAACTTTTAGTAAAAAGCAAAAGCTTAGGTCCGATTCGGAGTATTAAAAAAAAAGAACAGCTCTGTCTATTTATTTACTATATTATAAACTCAATAATCGCTTATATAATGACATTGAAACTTTTTAGAGACATCGCGTAGATATCTGGAAAAGTTTTTGCATAATTGTATTCAAAAATTTTCAATCGATAGGGTACTAAACGTTAAATATTTGAAGTAGTATTTTTCGTGCACCAAAATGTAACAAGCATATTAAGCATGACCTACAAATATAACATAATCGAAAACGTTTTGACAGATATTTTGCATTTAGTTTGTTTTTGTATTATAAATATTATATTATAGAACGGTTCACAATCAACTTAAAGTTTATAAAGTATCGTGCAACGCCGTGTCACTAGTATGAAATGAACTGTACTTAAAAAAATGTTTTGATAAAAAATTAAATGTGAAAATCGTATCAGTAAATTAAATTCGTACACATTTTCACATGTAAGCCGCAAAACAAATGCTTTTTTTTACGTCCAACTCAATTTTGGCTTTGAATCCACATGCGCCATTATCGAACGAGAGTAGTTGACCGAAAATTGCCAATTCGAATACATAGACTAATTAATGCGCAACTGAAATGTAAAATTGTGCTTTTTTTTCGGAAAAAAAAGTTGGAAACGCCCAAATGATAGACGAACGTAATTCCAAACTCATTCCCATATGAATAAACCTCTCGTTAAGCCGGAAATTTCGAGAATTCGAATCAACAAAAATGCATGATTTTGAAATTTTCAATAACTTCGAGCTCTCGTTATTTGAAAATATAATATTTGCATTCATTTACCCAATAGTGTTTCACATTTAAATTACTTTAATTAAGTTTTCAAACAAATAAGAACTCGATTCAGTTATATAATCATGTTACTTACAATTCTTGGCTTCTAAATTCATCAAATAGAATACGTGGTACATTGATATCGAGAGACATAGTGATATTTGTGTTTGACTGGATTTATTTTCTGTTCTGAAACTTTCAAAAAGTTTTATTTTTTTCGGTAGATTTTTTTAAATTTAACTTGCAATGCTTTAGGTATGTCTGTTCGGATTTTTCAACGTATGTATATAAATAAATTTTCACATAAATTAGCGCTCAATTTTCGACGTGCGATTATTGATGAGCGCAATTGCCAGGATACCAATGATTATTTATTTCATGCTTTACCTTATTTAACCTACCTATGCCACTTGTAGCTATTGAATTTGATGAAAAAGAAACCAATAACGAAAAATTTTCTTAATGAATGAACACGATATAATTAAATGAATGAGCGTAAATTCCCACAATTCGATTCTCAATTCACAAAACGAATGAAAAACTCAAGTTTGAAGTGCGCCCCCTTCGTATAAATATTATTTTCCATATTATTTTCCCGGCTACGGAAACAATTCGGCGCCGCCTCGGAAATAGACTTTTCATCATAGCACTTTTTCCCTCATCCCCTGATTTATGGCCGACAGGTCTCCTTTTCAAAAAAAAATTCCTTTATGAACCAAAATTTAGATATATATTATCGGATTATACGCCCAAGGCGCAGACGTGCATGCGAATAATATAACAATATGAAAAACACATCGGCCTTATTTATGAGTGAGTTTTTTATGTTTTGTAAAATTCGCCAGGAGGGTCTTTGTTCGCGAGAGAGTTTTTCCTTTGGGCGAAGAGCCTTTCAATTATATTAATCAACCAACTTTTCAGCCTCGTTTGCTCTCGAACTGAACAACGATTTCAGCTTGTAAGAGTTATTTAATAAATTCCTACGTTTATAAATATTAGGCTTAAAATCTGGTTCAAGTGTGAATAGAACTTTGGGAAAACTGTTCGAGATTTCCCCTCCTCGATACATACTAATGAACTGGATAAAAATAATCCAGTCCCTTTGTACGTATGTCGTGTTGAAAACTTTTCGTATATCGCATTCAAGTTGTATCATTTATTCATAATTCGGATAACTTTTTCGATTAAAGTTGCAAATCCGACGAACGCATGTGTTTCCTAGCATTATTATTGCCCGAACATCGATCTTGCGAAATTAAGATTTCACAGTTTAAAACAGTCACAACTTAACATTGTCTGAAAATGCTTACATTTTTTTAAATAAAACTCTAATGGCCGCTATTAACGTGCGTTTCATAAAAAAAAAATAAGTGGCCGATGGTACAACTTATACAACTATTTCCTATTTTTAAATTGAATTTCTAACATTTTCATCAAGTATCATAATGCATGCTTAAAACTTAGAATCGATCACGTAAATATTCGACTCACATTCGTATAAATCAGATCGTCTTATCTAAGGCCTCAATACCCTTTGTCTATTGTTCGAATTATAACCCGTGGCCAAAAAGTGTTCGAAAGAAAAATAGTCCAGCACACACATAACACACATTGTATAAATCATGTTCTCATACATCCATACACTGATTTGGGGTCCAGCTGACCGCTCGAGCGTTAAACCATTCGAGAAAGCACCGTTTCAGGGTTGAGTGATTGTGGCCGAGATTGTGTCGCCGATATGAATACAAAGATATAGCACTTCGAATGCCGGATTGGGTTAGAGCCGGTTGCATTCGGCCAAAAATGTGGATTTCATTCTTATACCTTCGAATATTTTATTTATTTGTTTGCTTGCTTATTTTTGTTGTCAAATGTGATGATGCAGAAATATTTCTATGTGTGTATACAATTACTCTGAAAAATTTCATCTTGATCGGACGAACGGTAAAAGATTGTATAAATCAAACACATTCATTCATTTCCGTTTATACTTATCAATCAATTAAATAATTTTTTTATCTGATAATTGTCTTTACTTAATTTCACATTGATTTTTCAATTATTTTCTAACAACAGTACTGCCTATTTTTTTGAAATTGAACACCGGCCATCATTGTGTTGAGGATTAGTTCATTAATTCATTATTTAAATATTGACTATATTGATCTATAGATTGTTTTAAATAAAATAAATACCGAATACGTAATGAAATTTTCATTTTTATACATATAAATTTGATAATTTATTAAATTGCTTTGTAATATTTCAAATGAAACTTTCAGTTGAAAAATATTAAAAACTACTAACACAAACTTTTCAAAGATTATATAAATTAATAACTCATACTTTGAAGCTGTGCAAAATTACAATAAAGGGAAAAATAATATAAAAAATATACATAAAAAATAGGTAAAAAAACTTTTTAAGTTAAACGGTTTTATGTTAAACATACATTGCAATGTTTAAGATAAATGTACTAAAAACCAAAAAATAATAAAATAGATACAGTCGTAGGAATTATAAACATATGCATAGACTAGACTAAAATTAAACCGTGGGGCACGTCGAATTTAACGACGAATTAAACGATTCTTCTATCGCACATTAAGTCGATAATTTGTAGACAATTGACTTGCCCCACGGTTTAATTTTAGTCTAGTCTATGCATATGTTTATAATTCCTACGACTGTATCTATTTTATTATTTTTTGGTTTTTAGTACATTTATCTTAAACATTGCAATGTATGTTTAACATAAAACCGTTTAACTTAAAAAGTTTTTTTACCTATTTTTTTTTATTTTCTAGTTTTTAGTTTTTTATAGTATATTGTATTCTGCTTATTGAGTCCTTTCATTTGATACGCATGTTGATTGGATTGATAAAACCTACGTTATCCGCCATTTTATAGCGGCCGCCATCTTGGATTTCAATTTTTTATACTATATTGTATTCTGCTTGTTGAGCCCTTTCATTTGGTACCCATATTGATAGGATTAATAAAACATATATCATCCGCCATTTTGTAGCGGCGGCCATCTTGAATTTATAATGATAGTGAATAAACATAATTGTATTGTCACCAAAATCCAAAGTGTATACAAAATTTCAGATTAATCGGTTGACAGGAAGTGGGTGAAATTTGAATTACTAAATTTGATCCAAGAAAGAAAAAAGAATAAAGAAAAAAACAAACGGGCTGAGCTAATTAAAACCGTTTAAAAAACATTTAATACAATCGTACATGTGTTTTTAAAGTAAAACCGACGATAAAATTTTTCATGAAGTTTTTCCAACTTAATAAAAATGATAAAAACAAAAATGTTTCCAAGTCGGAAAATATTCCTTTCACGTACATACATACTTTTTTTCCACGAGCAACACTCGTATTTTCGTCAGAAAGTATTTCGAAATTAAAAATAATGAATATAGAGCATTGTTATTTATGCTGTTACGAGGCTCGCTTTTTAGCTCATTTCACTTCCCACAGTCGTAACTTTTCGATTTAATTTCGAAGGCTTTAGTGCAAAAGCTGCTCTACGATTTTCATGAAATTTTCACTCACGTGTGCCGATTTTCCGGAAAACGAATTCAAACAGAGGACGCTTTTCCTTTTTCATTTCTTCGCACTTTTATTTTCATCGTATATTCTTGCATCATTTTCACCTATATTACATACATATATTAATATTCACGTGTGCTTTGCATCAGTTTGTGTTTAATAATGACACTTCAATAGCATATGAAACTTTAGCTTCGATATTAGCTACATGAAGTGGTTATAGGTATACGATCTCGATAAATTTCCTGAATATTGCCAACGTGAGATTAAGTGTACAACACACTATGCAACTCTATTGAAATTGGGTGACATATTATATATCTATAAAATACAAAATTTAAAAAAAATACATTTAAGAAATAACTTAATATGTACGCATAATCAAATTCAGAGAACCAATATTTTAAGCATCATTATAAGTTGTGTTATTATTAAGTTGTTAAGCGTTGAAACTATCTAGTAGCACACCTGTATTATCATATACATTTTTTTCAATTTAATGTTTACATAATTTTCAATATTAAGATATAAAATGTATGTGTGTCTTTTGGTTTCTCTGTGATTTATTTTCTCTCAAGCTTTTAATTCAATTGAAATCAAACTTTTCGGAATCATTGTATCATGGAAAGATTCTTCATTATTACATTATTTTTCTTTCACAAAATCAAATTGATAGTCCATTATAAATACGCATTTTCTATAACAAAAATATATTTGGTCACTTCTTTAGCATTTTTAGTTTTTAGTTGGCTAAGGAAAGTTTCGGTAAAACGATTTTGATAATTTATTTTAATAATCTAGATAAAACTGAAGCCAAAGTTGAAAATTGTGCACGGAAAACCTTGGCGTAAGCATGTAATATATACTTTAACTAGAAAAAGTTCATATTAACTCTTGAATTGTAACCAAAATTTAAATCTTTAATTTCTTAAGAAAAACAACTTTGATATATATTTTTTTCAAATACATATAAAGTAACCAACCTAAAAACAACACACGCACACAACAAACGAGTCATAAAACCCGTTGATACCCGTCGAAAGCACCTTTCCGCGTCTAATCCGACAAATGGGCGTCGAACGACACCGACGCGGCCCACAGTTTCAGCTTCGCCGGATATAAATCAGCGAGTTTTATATCGCGATGCATAAATCATGGCGTCGCGACGCCACGAAACAATATCGCGGCCCCACGGGACGCCGCGCCTTTAATTATGACAACGGTCTAAGTCCGTTTACACTATTGTCAGGATTTCTGGACACTTTTGATAAATTCTATAAATGTATTTTTTGAAAAATAATTCAGTAAATTGGTTTGTTTTTGCTTTTATAATATGAAAATTGATCAATTACAGTTCTTGATGTTGTATTTGATACCAAAATTTGGAACGATTTCTATGTATGTTAAAATTTGAATTAATAAAAATATCATTTTGAAGATATTATTATATGATGACTGAATAACACGAAGGGTACAAGTGACCTTTTTTATAAAAATTGAATTAATTAGGTACGAAAAATGGTTCTGTTTCATATATAGAACCTTTTTCTTTACTTACAATTAGCTCAATTTCGATAAAAAAAGGTTTATCATTTGTGCTATTCAATCGTAATACATATAAGAGTGCAAAATTAATATTTTATTGAATAAGTCCTGTTTTTATGAATTACCTCGTTTCTTCGAGTTTACAAAAAAAAAAATATATTTATATTCTCCATCAACTGATACATAGTAATTTCTTAAAAATAATCTTTTCGTTCAATAATTTTCGAAAAATATTCCAAATACTAGTGCCAAATACAATTCTAAAAAATGTACTTGAATACTTTTTAAATTAGAAAAGAAATCATAAGCCTAATAAAGACTGATCTTTTCATTGCCCTAATTAACTAACTCCAGTTAGAGTCAGTCTATTAACTGCATTCTGTCAATTTTTTCTAAATTTTTAAACAGTTTTTAGTTGAAGAACTGACTGTTACTATAATAGTTAACTAAGGCAGCAAAAAGACCGACCTTTAGTATAAAATTTACAAAGAAATGCTACATTTCTCAAATTTGTTAAAAAAGTGTCCTGAATTAAAATCAACAGTGTACATTGGTTTCAAAATATACATAGAACCGTCTTCTGCACTTAACTCAATCTCGATAAAAAAAGGTCACTTGTATCATTTGTGCTATTCTATCGTCATATAATACAATGTGATTTAGGTAAAAAATATTGATTCATATTTTATCAATGGACTTTTACCATTTTCATAATAATGAGCACATTTTATCGTGCGTAATTCGCATTCAACAATTAAACCGCGCGACACGTACCGGGGTCGTCAAAGAGACTTGGATTGTCGCTCCTTGGGGACGAAATGACGATTGTCGCAAAAGCAGCAGGTCGTTGAGGCTATGTCTACTTTAGGTTATATTGTGGAATGGGATTGGGTTTATTATTGTTTTTCATGAGAGCTTGCTCATTATGCGGAACTAGATAGTGTTTTCTATACGTACCTTTGTATGATATTAAAGATAATTGAACGTGAAGATATTTCTTTAATGATTTCTATATTCAAAAATATTTTCAACGAAGAATTTTTTAATTAAAACCTTTGAAAAGTATTTGTCGTAGCGTTCGTTTGTTGGCGCTCTTTAGGTAGCGTCTCTTTGTCGACGCTCATTTGATTCTGCACTTTGAGATTCAATTGATTTAAGTTTATTTGTACCTAACAGTGTTAATATGTATTTTCATGACTGGTCACACTTACAATAAATACAAATTACCTTACCTTGCTTTTAACATAACATAATTTCTATCAAATAAGTACATATTAGAAGCATTCCGATTATTAGTTTTTATTTCAGGCATAATTTTCCATAAAAATTTTAATTCAAACATAAAATCAATGGTTAATTATAAAACAACACAAAATTCTTCAATACTTATAATGAGTATGGTTTTATTAAAAATTCTATTGTATTGTGTATTTTTAATCTTATTGTTAGACTTCACGGAACGTAATATATTCCTCTGTACAAATGTTATTTAATAACATAATGTACTTCATTTTTAAATTACGTGCTTGAACATTCATTTCGACTTTTCCTTTACAGAAATATTTATAAAATTAAATTAAACAAATTCTCCGTATATATTAAAAGAAACACGATATTCAATTATGCCATGTCGTATAAGAATATTATAATATTAATACGAAATACAAACGCACCACATCCGAGATACAATATTTAGATCTGGTAATACCGTAATAAAAAGCATTTGTTTGATTAAAAATCATTTCGAAAAATAATTCCGATCGCATTGTTTCATAAAAAAAATATATATTCTATTATGCGCCGCCCCACAGCAGTTTCAGAACCTAACAAACGCCGTATAAAGTTCCTCCGCAAAAGCGCCTTTTCAGACATAACGAAAATATATACGAAGGCACAGAAAAAAATGTATACACAAACGAAAGGGGGACACATCGAAAAAAATATTTATTTCGACACGCGCATAATAATATTTTCGCTGCTTTTTTCCCTCGGCTCGAAACGATCTCAATATCCATCGGTTGCAGCGGCCTTATAGTCGCACACCGTAAATATGGAAGATTAAACTTTCTGCGAATGTTTTTTGTTGATATAAACGTGATATAACTTGTAAGCCTTTGTTCGTGAAACTGGGAATAACCTGGATTAATATTTTTTTGAAAAAAATATAAATAAATTTGACCCTTAGTGGTAGTGAAATGCGTATGATTGAAAATTGTATTGAAAAAAAAATTTGAGAATTTCTGAAAATATTGATGTTCACTTTATTTTGCGATTAATTAGGATCGTTATTTGAGCATAAGTTTAATTTCATTTGAAGCAATAATTTGAAAAAATAGGTTGTAATAAAACTTATGGAAAAACTATTATACCATTATGGATGATATTTGTCGACTGAAAAGGTGTACAAGTGATAGGTGTATATTAGTGACGAGTGAACAAAAGGGGTACAAGTGATATTTTTTTCCGAAATTGAGTTATGTACAGGAATCGCTTCAATGTACTCTCATATATTTGGTAGCTAAAGGATATAAACGATGATGCTCAAGACTCTATAGACTTATTAAAGTAAAGGGGGTCAAAAGGTACAAAAGAATACGCATACGTCGATTTTTATTTATATGCACAGATGTGACTTATTTTCATCAATATAAAATATCCAAATAATAATACATTCCATAAAAAAATCGTATTTCTCAATGAAAACTTATACCACGCATAAGGTTCATTCGCTTGTACCATAGTCCACTTATCATTTATTTTTCTCAACACACATTTCTTCAGTGATCAACAAAGTATTAAAAACTTAATTAAACCGATTTCGAATAATAATCATATAAACAAAGTCCCACCTTTTCCCACCTGCAGAGCCTTTGTGTTCGTGTAACAATGATCATGTTTGTACGACTACGTATCGCACCCCCAGGGGTGTCCAACACGTGTTGTTCGTGCGGAACGAGTATATGTGAAAACCATTATCTTTTCGCTAATCTACACCCTCCGGTCATGTTCTGGATGCGACTGTTTTTTTTCCAACGTCCCTTGCAACCGTATATCAGCCAATTATCGGTCTTTTGTAATTGTGCTGCGTAATGAACTTTCGGATTAAAATACGTGATTTTTTTCATCTGAAAATAATTCTTCTTAAATATCAGATTTGAAAATATAAAATTGTAGAAAAAACTGCTCGTAGATGCTTTGAAGTACTTATGTTGGCAGTATTCATAAATAACAATGGAATGTGGCTATATGAAGTCATTGTGACAGCAGATATCTCAGTATTTACAGTCGATTCGTCATTAAATCTTATCATTTTTAAATTCATTGCAATATGAATACTGCAAATATGATTATTTCCAAGCTTCAGGGCCAGTATTTTTGCCTTTGGTTTGAGAATAAAACGTATTTAAACTACACGCGGTCTTTTAACTATGAGATATCAAAATCTCGGGGAAAGATATAGATGAATGTATTGTTGTACGTACTGTAGTATATCTGTCTTTTTCGATGGCTTTTTTGACAGCTCATAGTTGAAAGGACTGCGTGTAGTTTAAATTCATTTTATTCTCAAACCAGACGTGAAAAGACTGGTCCTAAATTGTTAGATTATGATTATCGTATTTTCATAATAGTTTTTATTTTGTAGCTGTCAAAACCAATCTACTCAACCTTCTATTTCAAATATCAAACCAAGAAACTTAGCTCTAAAACATTCAAATTAAAGATTCTAATTTGAATTTTAGCACTCATCATAAAAGAAATATTATGATATCTGTAGATTGTAAATAGTAAGATAATACAAATAGAATATTCAAGTTGAAAGTTTCGGCTACCCATTGCCGAAACTCGAGTGCAAAGGGCCAAAATAGCACAGTAGGGTTTAAAAAATGATACTTTTCAAGAAGCAAACTTTTATTAATAAAACAATGCGATTTTTCACGACTAGAGTGGACAAGCGGAAAAACCTCGGCAACATCCTAGAGAGACTAATGTCGCCTCTTTTATTCGACGAAAGCTCTATCGCTTTTTCCGCAAAAGCACACCGAGCTTTTAATACAATGAACGCACAGCGAAATTTATGTCTAGCTCGTATGACACATACTAATATGTACACGAGAAAAATAACCCCCAGGATGGAGGAAAAAACGAATCAAAGGCCGAGTTAAAAGCTTACGTTTCTTCGGCACAATGGACGTCGCAATCTATTATATTTCGTATTATAATAACGCGATTTGTGTGTAATTTTTTTTTCAGAAAAGATTTGATGTACGATTGGGTGAATCTCGTCACTTTTTCCGTTTTTCGCTTCGCATTAGTGTAATGGTTTGTCGTTTCGATGTTTCTCGAACTTGTCGTGGAAAAGGGACGTGCAAAGAAAGTCGTTTTGGTTAATCTATGAGTCAGTTTTGTTGGGGTCTCATTTTGGGACGATGACCCCTAAGCTCTATTACGATCTGTATTGTGTTTTGTGAGTGTATGAAGCAAAATTAACGATGTATTCATAACATTATGAAAATAATATACTTAGTAGATCGATATTTTCGTTTTTAAAGAGTTAAATTTTTCACATACCAGTTTCGAACATAGCTCAACATATTCATCAAAATGTCGATAATTAATCGTAATTTTTCAAAAATTTTGATAAAACTTATGTTAAGAGTAAAAGGCTAGTGTTTTTTCAATTTTTTATTTCAAAATGAATAAAAAAATATTTCGTATCAAATACTATATTAGAGAGTTTAGTTCTCAGTTATCTACGAGATAAGAGTACTTTCACAACAAAGAACACAGAATGAAATAAAGTTTCTCACCGGCACAGTTTATGTTTCAAATTTGAAAAAAACCCGAAATGCACGTCGTGAAAAATTTAATTTTCTCACCAGCAATAGAAAAGCACCGTGAGTTTTCCGCCTTTAAAAATCCTTCGTGCGCAATTTGCTTCTGTAAAACTAAAATAAAACACGTTTAAAATTTTGTATCTGTTGAATGAGTAAAATCCTAGTTTAAATCAATCGTGTTAAAAACAATTGAAACTCTTAAAACGAAAAAAAAAGAACGATTTTACACATTGTTAATATTTCATTTTTACGAATCACCTTTTTTTAAAAATTGTTTGTGTGTTTTCGCGACGAATTCGACGCTATGAAAATACATTTTGTATTCGTTTTATTCATAGTCACGGAAAATTCAGTGTTAGATAAAATTTTCCGAGGATACAAAAATATTTTATTGGATTTTACGGTTGTGAATTTCTGTACGTGTGCCTTTTCATTTGTTGAAGAATCCCATTAGATGTCGCGGAATTAAATATCGTATGTTCTACATTTTCTTTCAAATATGATTGAAATGTTTAAAAATATTCACACGCACGTATGAAATAATTTTATTGAAATGATCGTATGTAGAAAAATATTTATAAATTATTCAGATATATATTTTTTATTTATTGAAAAGTATAAATAAACTGACTATTATTATTGTAGTGAAAATGTGATACGACGTCAGGAAATTGACAGATATCAGATATTTTATAATAAAAATATATGACACGATTCTCGTCTGTCGCTTTACACATGACAATATTGCATTTCCTCGCTGTTCGTTCGGAAAATCTGCGAAAAATAAAAGGAAATCTCACATAACATACGCATAAACATTTTTCCAGTAACATTCATCTTTTATAAATTGCGAAACTCATCTTCATATATGACATAATTTACTTCTCATTTTGAGAAAAAACAAATCAAATATACTTTAAATTTATTTCAATATCTAAAAAATAAAAGAATTTTGAATGTCATTGAATGATACAAAATACGCGTTTAAGATTCATCTGTATGCGGAAATCCCGAAAAGCCCGCGAAGACATGTTCGAAATGAAATGTACTAATTATATTGCGTGAAATTTTCCGCGGGTGAATTTTCCAGCCTTTGCCATGGAAAACGAAGAAAATTCTTTCCGCAGGGAAAGCGAATTAAGTCCTACCACAAATGGCACCCTTATATCACCGGGCATAATTAGCAGCTTATCAGTGTTTACTCACGTATATTTTATACTCGCAATTCTCACTCTTATAAATAAATGAATATGCAGCCCGTTGAATATCAACTCGTATCAAAAATGAAAAATCTTACGAATTGGAAAATGCCAGAAAAAGTGTTTCTTTGTTATTGTATCTTCAACATTGTCTGATTCATTATAATTGTCTTTTAATGAATATATTGTGAAATATCTGTATTTAATAAATATCCAGCCGATAACTTAGTGATATAAAGCACAAGTGCATGCCGTGTCGAGCTTCAATATCCCTGTGTTGCTAGGTTTGAGTCCTGTTAGAACCTTGCGAGTCACTTATCGCTTTTATTAATTTAACTTGATAAACTATTTCTTTTGAATATTTAATTCTTTTGATTATTAAAATGATAATTTGATCCTTTACGAAATGGATCCTAAAAATGAATTATTTGTTTCGTCTGTGTTGATTGAAATATGATAGATTTTTACTACCATCTATCGTGAGCTGATATTATTTTTGAAAATTTCTAATCTAACTGTTGCTTTTTCATATCGAGTTAACCATTAATCTAGTTTAAAATAATAAGCAGTAAATAAATATTATATAGATGTATTAATTTTGAAAAAAATATGGCAAAAATTCCATTAAATATGAACGCGGGTCATAATTAACAGTACGAAAACCCGCCTCCATTATCGAGGAAAAGTCGAGCCCCATATATGCACGAAACGGAGGAGTTTTCCAAGGGGTTTTCACTTTTGCCATCTTTATGGCTGGTCGCTACCCATCGGCCATAAAGAGTCGGACCGTTCAATAAATAATATTCTCTTGAATATTTTAATGCCGGCTCTAGGCGTTGTGCATGTAAATTTTTTTTCGACGGCGATTTTTCTCGAGGCGCATATAAAAATTGTATACGAGACAATGTATGGATTTTATGAGCGGTCGTTGCCAACTGTGTCCATTTTTGTGATCTCGTATAAACTTTCGGAAGACGGCAATATTTTTTAAATAATATCGTTCTTAGATGCAGCGCTTTATTGCTCCGCTGGCCGAATTTTATAATGTTGCATTGCGAATGAGAATTTTTCAACTCTTGTACGTATTTCATTATAATTTACAACTAGATGCTTTATTCTGGTGTTTCTTCGTGCTATGAAAGTAGACTTTATATAAATAGATTTTGGACTGATTACATAAAGTCAAAAATATAGTGCTAGGGGGGTACTCTAACTAGAAATTATTTCTGAAATACAAGTATTAGAACAAGAAATGCAATATTTTTTTAATAGAACGCTCATTATTAGTCTGATTAAAAATTATTGCCTTTGTTCGCGCATGAGTAAGAAATCAAATAATTTCTAGCTAGAAAATATAAGCAATCTTCCTATAACTACATCTCGACATAACATATGAAAATTTTAAATAAATAAATCGAATTTTAAATCGATGGCACCATATTCACATCTATTCTTCCAATCACATTATTTTTTTCAATATTTTATATTAAAATAACTACAAATCGTAACATACATGTAAAAAAACAGTAAATTGTGTAAAGATTCACCAGGTATTTTGGAAAATTCAGTAAAGATTCATGAAGTCATATAAGAACCTATCAAATACATAAATATAAAGTATACCACTTTCCATACTTAGCAGTAGGGAAAATCGCGTCATTTTCATATTCAGGTATACATTTACAGGTACACATTCACATATAATACATTTAAATACTGAAATTGATCGAGTTTTATATAAAAGTAAAATTATTTCACATGGAGTGTTGATCGCCTCAACCTAAAGATCAGATTTATTTATATTTTACAATAGAACAGAATAAAAGTTTTCGTTTTCCGAAAGGCCGGAAAAACCTGTGAAAAATCTGAAGATCGGTCGCCGGATAAGCCCGTAACGTTTAAGTTACATGCTTTTTTATCTGTAGGTCTCTCGATCCTTTTCTGTAGTAAATTGTCTAAGATTAAAGGATTTACGAATTAGATTGCTTTTCGCTCGAAAGGGTCCTACAAGTTTTTTTCTTCGCTCGCATGTATCGGACGATTCAATATGCAATTCAGTCAAAGAAATGGAAAAGTATGCAAATGTTATGTGAACGAGTGCATTTGAGTTTATAAAATGGTATAATCAAAATAAGCTTTTTTTATATTATAAAGCTTCTCGTTTTATATGTGATACTAGCTTTTTAAATGGAATATTAGTCTGTGTGCAAATACTAGTATATATAAACATGAATTGTGTATGGTAAGAGTGTATGTATTGATTTACACGAACAAGATACGAATGACCAACTATCGTCGAATAAGTTCAATAATACAGGTATGATATTACTAAACATTCGACATACATACATATGTATTTGTCTAAGATAACAAACATGTAATTTAATATATCTACATATTGTATTGTGTTTACGTGAAACAATTCAAGAACACCTATCATATACGATGCAAGTACATATAGTTAAGTATTCATACACGATCTATATATAAATATACTAGTATTTTCACTCGGAGCATGTTTATAAAATCACGTTATTTGAAATAAGGGTTTCTAAAGAGCAAAAATAAATACAATATTGAATAAATTTAATTGTAATATGTACATATAATTTGGTTAAAATAACAGGTGAGCTTACGTGAAAACGTATTGGGGCATAAAAGATTCAAACGTGAAAAATATGCAAATGCTCACTGAAAATGCGAGAAAAGGCTTGATTTAAACGGATCATGCATAATGGGATATATAAAGTTGTGGCGTGCATATAAAATTCGCGAAAATGAAATTTTTCAGCTGACTATGGCGCATATTAATAAAATTCACACAATCGAGCCAAGACTGAATTTCAATTTTGCACTTCTGTGGAAAATTTTCATTAGTCAAATTTTTATCGCGATCGAAATAAACTCGATCGAAGCTGACGAAGCCTTACTTTATACACTCTCTATTTGTTTTGGTCGAGTGAGGGTTAAATCACGGACAAAGGAAAGTTTCAAATATCACGAGGCGAGCAGTTAATCCGATTTATTTAAATAGTTTAGTGTTATCAACGGAAATGTTCCATTTAATTTACATAATTCTCTTAATGTAGTATTTGGATTTGATTGTAGATTAACTTGTACTTGTAGGTGCTTGTGCTTGTGTTTTGACTATAATTTAATTAAAGTATCTTGCGATATCAAAATTTAAAATGAACATTTCTGTAAAAATATTGATATTTTATAACATGTTATTAGTATGTTATATAAATCGGCTTGATCTTAATATGATGAATACGATTTGAATATAATAAAAGACGACAAAATAAAACAATGAGTATAAGTGATCTTTTTTATCGAAATTGAGTTATGTACAGAATATGTACAGAATGTTCAATATATGATACAAAAACTTTTTCTGTACTTAACTCAAGTTCGATGAAAGAGGTCACTTGTACCCTTTGTGCTATTCAATCATCAAATAGATGGTCAAATAATTATATAAAAAAAATATAATGAAATCTTCTATGACCTGGGATAATATGAGACTTTGCAGACTTTAAGCTAACTGCATATCAAGAAAATACGCGTATATTCATTTTTGTTTAGAGGAAGGGCGACAAATATGGACCAGCTCTTTATTATAGACCACTATGAACTTCATACCATGAATGATTTACTTCACTCTTGTCTATATTGAAGCACTAGACCATATTTATCACCCTTTCTATACATATCTAGATATAAATAAAACAACCGGATAACACTAAAAAAATAAAATAACACAATAATATCGTATCAGACATGAAAAAATCGACAATCGAACACCACTCGACATTAAACCGCACCTGTACGAACGAGTCCCCCATAGATTCGCCAATACAATAATGTCACCTGGGGGAGGTCGACCCCCATAAAACGTTTACGCTCATTTTTATACGCGGTCTAAGGGTCGGACGTATATCACGAGCACGATTTCGGACATGCTCATCCATCTCCGCAGGTTGTTTACGACCCTCGACCCACATTTTGAAAGCCCACCCCATTATGGAGTCGTACTTTTTTACACGGGAATTTTCCATGTTAACGTTCAACGTTCGATGGATGCACTCGAGCGGATGCAGAACTGTCCATACGACGAGTTTCTCGAACTGTTAAGCCAAAACTACAAAATTTGTTCGATTAATATTCGTGATGAAGTTTACTTATTCACGACAATGTTTTGAATCTTTACTTCAAACTAGACTGTAAGAATCACGCTCCTTTTGCGCTCTCAAAATACGTTTCTAGTCGGCTATTTTCGAATGTTCTCAATGACAGCCTCACAAATATCGGATGAAATGAAAACATTAGTTTTTGCAATCCTGAGACCTAAAAATTCCCAAAAATATGTACATAGTTTTACTTGTCTACAACAATTTTAAAACGTCACATTTCGAATCCGACTTTTTTAAATAAAACTGTACCTACGTTGAAATAATAACCTTCTCAAAGTACAACTAGAAAAAAAGACTAAAATTATGAATTCCATTAAAATAGAATTATTAGTATTTAAAATACAGTTCAGCAAAAGTTGAGGATCTCTGGTCTATGGGATATTTTCATATTTTTTCCCGATCTCGATGTTCCATGTCAATTTCACCACTTAGAGCTGGAACGTTCGTAATTTAATTGGTGGTCGCTTCGTTCAATAGTTCGAAAAATAAAAATTGTACTTTTGATGTAAAATCAATAGTTATTGCTATTTCACATGGGTATAGTGTACCTGCAAAGAATAAATTTGAATTAACATATTTTCTGTAGGTAAAGAAAGCATTTTCTATTCTTTCACATTTAATTTTGATCGGTTATTACGAAACTGCTAACAATTTATAACACATTTCCTATAAAAAATATTAATTTTTCTCGAATATGCTTTTACTATAATATTCAAGCTTTAAAACTCGCAGACAATCTATTAACGAAATGAACCTATTTTTTATACACTCACTAATACAAAATTTAATCACGATAAAATTCCAGAACGTAAAAACTCAATTAGAGAAGAGTTATTCAAAGAAAAATAATTAACCGTATCAAAAACTTAATTGAATGTGTTAATTTCAACTTTCTCATTACATCTCGGTGATTTTTATGAAATTTATTTCGGTTTTCGAATGAAAAAGCACAACTTTCAAAGCAGTCGCTCGATGAAGGAGGAAACACTTTTGTGCAACTTTCTCGTTAGAATATTACGAACTCAATTTAAGTTTCTGCAGAGATCTGAAAAAAATCTGAATTTTTTTCAACTCCAACCACCTTCGTTCCCCCTTTGATTTAATTTTCATGAGCTTTTCGAATCGCATCGTAAATTTTTCACACGCACTCTCGATACGAAATTCGATGCTTGTGAAGAATTTTTACGCTCGCATTTTCAACGACCGTTTTATGTTTATATGGAATTTCAAAAGAATATATATTTTTCGGAATATTAGAAAAATTTAGCATACCGTGTGAAATTTCCATGAATTTTAAACATTTTTACAGGATCCATTGTTCCGTCGCTGAAAATGATTGATCGGTGTCGTTAGTGTTCTTCTCAGGGATGGCCGAAAATATACTCAAAAAAGGACATAATTTAAGGCTTTTTTTAAATATCTCGATTTCATTAAAGCCCTATTGTCATCGCGAAGCGCGAAGCTTACGAAGCAAAGCTTCTTGTCAAGTATGCGGAATAAAAGCTGGAAATTTTCATTTTATATGTATCTATTATATTATATGTATATCGAAATTGCATCAAAAGGAACGAGACTCTCGCGTAAAAACGTAGTATGAATGAATGCCGACTAAGAAGTGTTAGAAAAGGAGTGCTGTGACAAAAGAGCGCGATCTTAACAAACCATGATACTGTCTATATTTCTATTGTTAGGTACATTTGAATTAAATCTATGTAAAATATTATATACGCCAATTGTAGATTGCATTACTTCTATTTTTTTTCGTTGTAAATTTAATAAATTTCTTGCAAGTCACCGCTATCCATTTCTACACCAGAACATTTGATTATGCACAAAATGAATTATAATCTATACTTTTATAGAATTCTAGATTATATCGCATATATCAAAACGTGATTGAGAATTGTACTGCTATTGCGCTACTTTGCGTGGCACTTCTTTAGACCACGCTTATTTGACTGCACATCAAACAAAAATACGATATCAACGATATGTGACATTCATCGAACCCGAAACGTAATAATACAATCGCGTAGCATTCAGAAAGGAAATTCGCTCGAAAGCCCACACAAAACAATTATAAATAGCTTATCGGAAAACGTTAAACAAGTCTCGAAATGAATGACGAAAGAGGAGGCCGCAAAAAGGGGACGTTTTTGAAGCAAATTTCAAAGTGTTCCCGGAGATGTTATCGAGATATATGGGTTTAAAAGGGCGCCGAAAAGAAAGAGTTTTCCTTCGCTGGAATGGAAAAGAGACGATCTCTTCCATGAGAGAGTAAAACCCGAAAGAGAAGGGAGAGAAAGAAAGTATACGAGCCGGTAAGAAAAGAGAAACTCTGTTATTGACGTATATATGTATTTTTTTATTCTATTTTTCCGAAGCGACCCCTTTATGCTTGAAAAGCGGGTTTGTAATCCGCCAATTGGCAAACTGTTATAAAGAAAAATAAAATGAGGCAAACTCGAACGACGCATCTGCGTGCTTAGGTAGATACTTTCGAGAGAATATACACAATAAAAATTGGTTCAATTTTCGCGAATAAGTTTCGTGAGAGCAATTCATACCATTTTTCACTGAAGTAATTTAATTTGGATCAAAATTTAAATTATATACTTACACAATATGAGTGTAACTTTGCATATTTTGACGTATGTAGCAGATGCTCTTAGAAAAGTTACTCTTTGTGTATACATCATATTTCACATGAGAGCAAATCGTACTTGTGAACTAGTTAATAAGAAGAAAATTCATAGTAGCAAACTTTCATAAATTATTACAATTTTCAATTTCAACGAATATATTCATTCAAAGTACAAAATGACAAATTCTTAGAATTCGACTTTAAAGAATCTTGGCGATTCGAAACCAATTTCTGTGGCTTTCGTCTAATTTGATTTGAACGGTTCGATGCGGCAAATTGTGGACTTCTCTCGTTTTCTTGCAGACCAAGTTTCTTAAGTAGCGATGCAACGGTTGCACTTCAGATTACGTATATAAGCGGATCAAAGAGATGAAGAGCTTTTGCTAACAACGTTCAGGGAAATGGACGACCAATACAACAATGGCTTTTCCATTGTAAGTTCCAATGCTGTGCGTCAAAATCCCATAAATCGCATATAACAAACATTTGTATTTGTATACAACCGATGTTTGCCTTTAGACTTCATTCGAATCTAAGATATATATTTCATGCTTTGATAAAATATGTAATTCATTATATTATTTTGTTGATGTTTTCAGAAGAACTACATGAAAAATTAGTGGGTTTCAATCTAATTCTTTTGATACGCGTTAAAGTCTCCAAAAAAATCTGAAGGATATGTAAAAATTATTGCATTTAATAATAAAACTGTATCGAAATATATTATTTGATGTATCATTATGTTCATATTTTGAAAATAATGCATCGATGTAAAATGTAATGATGAAATTAGGCGAGTGCGAAGTTCGCCTGAAGAATGTTCACGGTCGTCGGAAATGTGATGTTAAAGAGTGAACTTTCTTTATGTCTCGCGAATTGTACAACTTGTAAACGACCGTGGCACTTTTTAACGCAACTTTGAAATATTCAAGCCAAAGAGTTCGGTAGACTCATGTTGAAAGCTAAACAACTGCTATACAGTAATTTTTTTGCCGCTTTTAAAAGAATAAACTCGAGCGAGCAACCTTTTTTATGTATCTCGACATAATAAAACGAAACGTTCAACCCTTATTTTAATATTTTATTTAAGCATTTTTTTAATCGAGTTAAAATGTTTTTATCCTTCTTGAGATCACAGCAGATTAAATATTATACTTTACAATATTATTATTTTTTAAATTCTCAGAAAGGTACATTGTATTAAAATTTAAAAGGTACTTGAATATTAATAATTATATTTTCAATCTCAAAAGATAATTAGTTTTTTTTTTCATTTTGTAAAGAATTAAATTGCACAATTTTTTTAAATCAATACTGAATGAACTTTTATATTTATTTCGCCAAGCATTTAATCGTGCGAATTTTGTCAAATTGCCGTAAAAATTTGCTTACAAGTTACGTAAAATTATAATCAAATTTAAAAAGCGTCATAAAAGTCCAAAGTGAAACGCCAACGACCACTTCTCGGACGGTAAAGTCGCATTTTACGACCAATAAAACAAATATGTCCCAACGTCAATATCTCTAGCTAAACAGACAAACAGAATACGAATAAAAACCTACACTTGAGTTGAGTTCATATTACACGATAGAAACTTATCGAACTGAGCAGCTTGAAAAAAATCATAAAAGAGCGGATATTGTAAAATTTAAAAATAACCAGTGTAATCGTAGATTCTGAATATTTAAAAAAAAAATTATTAGAAATATTATCATACCAAAATATAATATAAGAGAGAATGTTGTATCTAGAGCATTGAAATCTTAGTGTTACTTCAATTTTTTAGATAATATTATCGTCTAATAAGTTTTTGATTAACTTCATTTGTTATTATGATATAATCGTCCTTATATTTTTAGCAAATCTAATGTATGTGTGATATGCTTAAGAAATAGCGATTGAATGTATTTTTTTTATTAGTCACAGTGAAATTGATTCATCGAGCATCAGTTTCAATTCATAATACAAAAATGTTGTAGAAACGTTAATGATATGCAAAACGGTTTAAAATAAAGCTGGAAATAATTAAAATTTCAAATTTGAATTTTAATAAAAAAATAAATTAAAAAACGACACTATGCACATCAGTCTCCCCTACATATAAATAAGCACAGTTATTCAGACACGCTATATTATTCTATCCGAGGAAATGTTCGAGTTTGATATGAGCCTCCTCAAAACGCACACACACACATAGAACTTTCTTCAGTTTTACACACACATACACATACAAAAGCCAGTATAAAAGTAATGAATGCGAACAAGTAAACAAATTTAAGGGTGAAACTTTACGCCGAATGTGTCCCCCTGTACTTTGTCCCGCGCTGCGAAGAAAAGTCCCGTTTTAAGGGAAAGCCTCTATATTTTTATCGCACAATTCCTCCTTATTTTCCGGGGGCGCTTTAATTGTGTGTATTTTTTTTAGAGTTTCTCAGTAGTATTTTATATTCTTTATTCACCGGCGACATTAGAAAAGGAGCCGTGAAAAAAATAAAAGGATTCGCGAAGAAAAATCGCGCTAAGTGGCCGTCGACTATTGTTTCAGCGACGGTGGCGGGATTTTAGCGAAACTTGAGAAATGCTAATTAAAAAATATACTTTCAAACTTATTCAATTACATGATGAATGTTTCGAGTGATATATTAAATTTTGTCATGAACAGAATACTCTTATTTCGCTTGAAAATCTTGAATTTTCTCATATTTTTTCATCAAAACTTGATACTCTTTCATTCTAATTTTAGCTCTATAGTGTCTTTCTTTGATTTTGCGAGATAGAAGATTATTTTATTTAATTTCTAACAATGTATTTCATTGAATATTGAAAAAGTGATTCTTTGTTTTAAACTTCATCCAATGAAACATAAAATTTAATTATGTTGTTCATATTTGGTATCATTTATATTAGCACTATTAACTGAACAAGATTTTGCATTATTTCTTTATTATTATGCTGTTGTTTTTGTAGTGTGACATAGCATTGAAAAAATATGTAATATGTGAAAATTCATTTCAATCAACAATTGAAGGGTTAAATTCCGTTGTTGAATATAAAAGTGGAGTTCGCAAATAAATCACTGATACATCGGATGGATTTGTTACACAAGGGCGCAAATAGAATGAACCGCTGAAAATCTCAATCGCTTAAAAATAGGAGCGGACTGAAAAATCGGAGCTGAAAAAAAAGCACAAATGAAAACTTATGGCGTTATAAATCTTTTAGAAACGGTCGGTTGCCTGTCGAGTTAGTTCCGTTTTCCCATGTTCAGAAACAATAAATGTTCAGAGCTCACCTGAAACCGGATGAAAAGTGCCTGAAAGAGGACATTAAATCTGCACGCATAATCAAGCCTTCCGAGAATCAAATGAAAAAATAATCAAGGTTTTCGTTTATAATAGAGCTAATTTAAATGTCTGTAAATACGTCAAACGTGCTTATATTAAAAAAATATATGTAAATGTATATTAATATGTTTTCTTTTATACTTTTTAATAAGCGAGCTTGAACTTCGATGGCTATTACGGCTATATTATTGAATCAAAGATTGAGTGCTCTTAATGAAAATCCCTATATTTAATTTAATTCTAATTCTAATTTTCGAATATCTTATAAAAATATGTAACTACGGTTGATTTACTTAATTATTTTGACATTTTACCATTGATTCAAATGGCATTTGTACTATCATTTGAAATTTCAATGTTTGAATTTATTCTAATGCTAACAACCAAAATATTTGTTTTTACATTTGTTACTTTTGTAACAAATGTATAAAACCAGACCACACCAGTCTTTATATAAAATAAATTTTCAGCTAAAATTAATACACACTATGAAAAACTACTCTAGGGTCTACAATTTCAATATTATGTTAATCGTATGATATCATTTTCACATTGATATTCAACGGGCCATACACTCATTTTATATATTCGAAATTTTCCCGGTGAAATACAGATTGATAAGATTATATAAAATTAATTTCGTAGCCCGTTTCCTTCGCCGTTATGATTTGTTTTATCGTTGTATAATATTAACGGCGGCGCGTTATAAAGTCGAAAGTCAATATTTTCTCGAAGATAAATTCGATTCTCCTCGATACACAGCGAAATGTTTATGTTTGAATAAAGCAGATTAATTCGTATCAATTTTTTCTCCCCCGTAAAATATAATATATAAAGGAAAATCTCAAAATCTCATTACAATTTAAAGGAATTTTATCGGAAAATGAGATATTTCCGAACACAAAGGCGCGTCAAAATGAAAATATTCCTATGATTTCTTTCGGTGAATTTTTTTTTTCAAAAATGCGGCGGCTTTGATACAAGGAAAAATTGGAAAAATGTAATGACAAAAAACTTATTTAGAAAAGAAGAAAGAAAAATATACTTAAATAACATTATCCGTATCATATCCTTGTTATTTAATGAAAATAAATATAATGCATAAAACTTAGATAACTTTTTTTTTCCATGAAATTTATAGATAATAATACATAATATATAAGCTTTTATATCACTTAATTTACATATGAAGATCAAAAAAGTGCATAAGTGTTAAACGAATATTGATAAACAAGGATTTGAATTAATTGACTTTAAACTCATTTTCTACAGATCTGATTGGACAAAGAGCTATAGAATTGCAGCCCTTTCTGTGTCATAAAATTAGTTACGGTTATTTATCTTTCTTCAGCAATTTTTCCATTTAGAAATATATTAATGATATTATAAAATATTTTTTAATATATTTAAATGAATAACTATTTTCCATTTCAACTACATATATACATACATAGCTCAAACTCCCCTATAAAAAAAAACATCGAAACAACATCCCTATCGATAAATCTACTTCAAACGAAAAAAAACCACCCCAACCCTGTACTAGGAAGACGCGGAGATGTAATAAGTGCGAGATCGTCCCCATTAAACGGGAATCAATTTGTTGAGAAAGATTCGGCTGTAATGGGGCACGTAAATCAGTGGCCCCTTGCATTTGTACACCTGGCGTGTAAAATATTTGCCAGACACCCTGTGATAAGTTGGCCTCGATCAAGTTGTGTCCTCCGATTTAAACGATCGCCATTCGACGATTGAACGCTTCGGTTTCGGCGCCGCCATTTTGAACTGCCTCGGGACATATTGGGGTGATTATGTCGAAATTTCGTTTCCGAAATTGTGCTGGTTTTGTTATATGACTGAAAAGACCAAAGGATACAACTGATTTCGAAAAAATCAAGCTCAAAGTTGATTATGTACTTATATGTATTAAGAGGAGGTCGAGTGATTTGATGATATATGTGTTTCGGTTAGCTTATATCCTTTCATCGCCAAATATATGAGCAAACATAGAAGCGATTCTTGTATATAACTCAATTTCGGTTAAAATGAAACTTGTACCCCTTGGTCTTTTAAGTCGTTATATCGTATGTATGTTCATTTCGATGTAACGTAAAGACTCAGTTGAGAAAGGGGAAGTCGGTTGAGTCAGAAGAAAAACTGTTCCAATAAAAAAATTATTTCTTGATTCATTATTTATATCTATAGTTTTAATTTTTGAATTGTTTTTTTTTTATCTTTGATACAAGTATTTTTAATAGTCATTGTATTAAAAAATAATTTGATTGACTAAATCTTAAGATAAAGTATTGTTCCGAAGCCGCCATTTTGAATTGTCTCGCGACATATTGGAGAGATTATAGAAAAAATCGTTTGGAATATTACGTTGGATTAAATGTATCGTTAAGACTCGATTAAAATTTAATTAATAAATTAATAGAGTAACTTAATACCTTATTAAATTTCACAATCGACGTTATGATAATTTCAATTCGGTAAAATTAAATTAAAGCATCGTTAACATCTAACACAAATGGTTAACTTATAAAAAAATGATGTTTTCAACAGAAAAAATACAAAGTATTATATTTATACATATCGATTAGTCTAAATTGTCCCATAATTAATCAATTAATTGTCAGAAGCAATTTGACGTTGATATCTAATGGGCTGTATATTAATAGGTGGAATATAATTACATAATAGATACTAACACTCGTAAGCATCATCATTTGATGTACCATGTAGAAACGCATATAAATCTAACAATTACGACAACACTATAGAAATTAAAAATAAGTTTTCTATTAATAATGAAATATAAAATAAAATATTTTTCTCACATAAAAATTCAAATGAGGCCATATTTACAATTGTGGCATTCGAGGGTTTGCCCTTTTAAAAGGATGAGCTTGTAAAACGTATGCGACCTTTTATTCAACTTTTAATACCGAATTAACGTCGTGCAACTCTCGCCATGAAAGAAGTATAAATAACATTTACACCATTGCGAAAGTTCATCGTTATCTCGTAACCATGAAAAAGGGTTGAGTTTTCAGACAAGAAAACAATGAGTTATCTTTCGCCCCCGACATAATAAGTCCACATTGTATGAGCCTTTCTCATATTTTCAGCAACATATCGAATCGTGAAAAAAACCACTACCGATAGACAATGTATAAGATCGTTTTCAGCTGAAGGATATCGAGTTGGCCCTCGTAAAAAGTTTACGTTTCTTGATTAACATACGAACACAAATTCTTTCTTATGAGATTCCGATGTATTAGGAAAACTTGAACTGTTTTGTTTTGCTCATTTTCGATAGAAGAAAAGATCAATTAATCATAAATATTTTCATATCAATTTTCTTTCAAAAATGTTTATTACAATTATTAAAATTATGAATTGCAGTCGATGAGTTTCTTTTAAAAAATGCGTTAAGAATTTATCATTTAGGGATAGCGATAAAGTTATATAGTACAGTTAAAATTTTACCCTTTTAATGGCTAAAAATATATTTACATTAATTCCGTTGTCGCAATGTTGCAATTCTTAAATTGCTTCATAGAATTTTTAATGTTTGTAGTTTAACTACGTTAAGATATTTTTATTGAAGTTTCCTTTAATTCTCTATTTAATTAAATAAACTAGAAAGTAGCTAACAAAGCGTATTTGTATGCTGATTTCAGTGACCTTATAATGCTGGGTTCGGTCTTTTTAGTTCCTGGCGAGAATCACATGTCGTTTGTCTTAATTAATATGACTTGATCGTTTTTGACATGACTATAAAAAGTCTCTCCTTCATTCAATCAAACCTAAACTTAACCCAACTCAAATCCAATCCAATTCAAAACTGCAAAGTACAATTTGAGCACCGCTGCGACACAAAACACAAACATAATAGAAACACAACTGTGTTGAAATTTTCATACACGACGTCGACATGTTTTCATTTAGCTCTCGGCACGAAGCAGTCGTCTAAGCAAGGTTTAATTGAAGCTGTTACCTACCCCCAGATTACAACCCCTGGATAATATATGCTAACACCTTTTCGGTATCCCGGTGTCGTCGTCGTTCGACGAGAATCCTTCAAGGGTGACTCCATTATCGGGCTTTCGTTTTAAGGACGTTTCGATTCGGAGCACGATCTTCCAATACTCCTTTTTGCGGTTTGGGGATTCTCTTTAAATTTTTCACAGTTTCAATATTGAAAAAAATAGTTAGCATGGAGACGCGTTCGATGTGATCGAATTTAATTAAATTGTATCGATTGTGAAAATGTTATGGACGCGTATACAGTTGAATATCAATATTAAAATTTCTCATCGCTAATATCTTGCCCAAATATTTTTAGTTATGATCATATTCTAGCATCATACCAAATATACAAATACAAAATTAACGCTACTATATCAAAAGATATCATCGTTCGAATTCAATGACATGAAAACGATTAACAATTCATCGAACGAAACCAAAACATTGAAAAGTTAACCGGCGTTCGAAACGAATAGAGGATTCGCGTTATTTATTCGATAGCCGTAGCGAAACTCGATAATTGCGATTCATGACAAAGTTAATTCCGTCAATTATAAAGAAACACAATTTTTAGCGAGTAAACTCCTCGAGAATAAACACAAACAAAGCGAATACTCCGGGACAAAGGAGATGCTGGAAAAAAGATAACCGGGAAAAGGAGAGAGAGAAAAATACTCGTCTTGAATAAATCCAATTTGAGTCGTTCCCTCCGAGGTGGAGTCAATTTTGCATGTAAAAAAATTAAGTCCCTATTCCTACAGAGATAGGGTTGAATCGCATGGAAAATCGTATTCCTGAAAAAAAATACTGCTCCGGTAAATACCGACAATGATAATCTTTTACTGCCGAGAGGACTTTTGAGGCTTTTGACTTTTGCAGATAATACGAGGGGTCGTAAATCGGACCGAATGGGCCATTCGGGGTTACAAAAAGTACACCCCTTTGCCAACGCAAATTGTCCCCTCGATTTCGACACTGGTATAAGTCTACCTTCTTTCGTATTTCGTTTGAATCCGTTAGGCATACTGTTGAAAATGATCTACGTCTCACTAAAATAATCCTTTCAATTCTTTAAAAAAAATATTTTTTAATTTTTCAGTTTTTAAACTTGAACCATTGTCATAAGAATGGGCACAATTGTGTAATCTCTCATGCGTACTTGAATTTTATTTAATTCTGTAATATAGTAATCGTTTAAAATGAAAAAAGAAAGTGTTATTTTCATAACATTTCTAACAATTCTAATAAACAAATTTTTGATACATACGATGTGTCAACGGATACCAACTATTTATTTGAAAACACTCAGCAAATCGTAAAGCATTCAAGCTTTTCTACAAAGTTAAATGTTTTTTTATTAAAATTTTGAACTGAAAATCTGATTAGACCGGAACTCGTTGAGTTTCCTCCAGTTACATTTTCATTTGAAGAGAGTCGACTTTATCTTCGGGTTGTGTTGTGCTCTGCGAGAGTTTTGCCTAGATAAATTGGCGGAATTTGGTTTATCTGATCAGACACTATTTATTTGGCAAAGGTCGTTAATCTTCTCTCATACCCCAATGTCAACGATGAATTTGTATTTTCGGCTACTGCCGAGATCAAAAGATTTTTTTTTCATAATAATATACATCTTTTTCAGACCCAGATTTTTTAATCTGGAACAAAATTAAACTTGAAATAATGAAAATTCTATAAAAGACTTTTTTTTCGAGGGCGAAATTTCAAATTTAATTTCAATTACATGGTCGTATTCAATTCTCTTTTGAAGTTTGATGGCTTATATCTACAATTTTATGTCAATTTCTGGAAAATTTGTGTTTTAACAAAATAAATATTATATTGAAAGCATGCATAATATTACACGATATTAATAAATAAACAGGCTGTGTAATAACGAAGGCTAAACAGTTAAGTCCTAGGGTCGGTTATGACGGATGGTGTCGCGCGGTTAATCTTGCGGTTAAGTCCTTTCCTGGAGTTAAATTAGAACCGGGCCCGAATGAATTAATAGCCGGTCGAATATTGAATGATCCGGCCCTGCATTATGTAAACTTAACATATCAAAATCGTAAATAAAATTTGAAACGATACGCAAGAATATTTGTGCAGAATCAAATGAGCGTGATGCAAAGGAGCGCCAACAGAGTTACACAATTCTCGGCGATGAAAAAATTGAAAAAATTAATAAAATATATGTTAGATATCAATTTTTTACATATGGTTCAATTGTTTTAATGATAAAGAATATGATTTTAAGTATTTTCAACAGTGTATTTTTCTAAGTATCAATATTCAATTTTATGTTGCTTTTCTTTATTAAGATATTGAATTTAGTGTTAATATTTAATTAATTAATTTAGGTAATTGTTCCTGTAAAGTTATTATAACCGAAATGTAAATGCTTATTTGGGAGAAGTCAAGATATTGAAGCGAACTTTGCATCAACATAATCAACTTTTCAAAATCAATAATAGGTATAATATAGTTATTATTTTGAATTTAATTTAGTATTTGTACCTCTGGTTTGAGAATAAAACGATTTTAAGCTACACGCAGTTTCAAACAATCAACTTTCAAAATCTGGAGGAAAGAGATGGATTTTTATATTGTAATACAAACTGGAGTATGTTTGTCTCTTTCAGCGACAGTTTTGACAGCTCACAGTTGGAAGGAGCGCGTGTAATTTGAATTCGTTTTATTCTTAAACAGAGGCGAAAAGATCGGTACTTACTCTGTATATGAAAATAATTGTGAAAAATCGATTTATAATGACATCTATATTTGGCCGGATTTCTTCATTTTTTCATACTTTGATAAATTCTACCATTTATGACTGCATTTTCACTTAGGTCATAATTTCCGCGTGTACTTTAAAATCGTTTCATTCTCAAAACAGAGGTGAAAATTCCTAAGAGCCTCAAAAATAAAAAGGATGATTCAAATAAACTGCCAATTTATATAAAAAAATAAAAATCAAACAACACAACGACATTTTAGCCAGACATGCAAAACGCAAAGCGTCCATTCCGATACACTCGACACAGAGCGAATCTTCATTGAAGCCCTATTGTTTTAACGCGGCCATTGTTCGCGCCCTACAACATTAAAGCGCCCTAAAAAAAATCAAAATCAAAAACGAAAAATCCCTTTTCGAAACGGCTTTGTGTGAACGTCGAAAAATTCGACACAACAACGACGCGACCGCGCAACAACGCAACGGAGCAGACTTCAATTAACGTTTTCCACTGCGCCAGTGGTATTCAACCTTTTTTTTATTTTACTCGTCTGAAACGAGTGAATTATATCTTCTATAGATGTAAATAATTAGCTTTTCGTATATAAAATAAGCTTTAAGATGTATACTTTGTCTAGTTAAAATTTACGTTGGATGTCTATGCGCCCATTTTGTATGAATATTTTTCATGTTTTCTACTATAGTATCGCAAGACTATTCTGTTATAGGATTTAAGTGAAAATAATGCTAAAAAAAGCGCAGATATATTTTTATTATGTATACATACAAGTATGTCTTTAGAATTATTAGTCTTTATAGTTACCGAAGAAAAAATTTGGAGGTAACATTGATAAGTTATTTTGATGATTTTGTAAAAAAATGTGCATGAAAAACAAGGAATATTCATAGAATATACCTATACTTTAATTAGAAAAATTATGAATTTACGCATAATAATGCTTTTATCGTAACAAACACTGATATGCAAAGGGGTATGGGTGAAAATTTGTGAAAGCTTTATGTATGAGGCTTTAGGTTTTTTATTCTCATAATGATTCAAACGAAAACTAGTACTCATTTTTCAATCTGAACTCATTGGAATTTGTGAAAACATAACAATAATGAATTTAAAACGAATTGTGTGATGTAAAAAATATTTTTCCAATAAAATGTAAAGCCCATAATAAATATCATCAGAATGAAAAATCATCATATGTATCAATTGAATACATTTGAATTCAATAGGGTTTTTAAGGTTATGGTCTCTCGTTCAACCCAATCGATTTCTTAGATTCTTAATTTGAGAACTCCTGCCTCCCACAACGAAAATGGCTTCAAAAGTACACGGGACTAACACGAGAAATCGAGAACGAGAGTGACTTTGGATCCTTTGTGACTTTGGCGAAATCAACGTGCCGTACACGACGTTTGTTATGCGCCAGTATAAATTCAAGGGTGGTTAGAATACGGGATTTTCCATATAGAGGAAAACTCGGATTTTTTTTCCCCCCACCGACCTTTTGTGTGTATAATACGAACGTGCATGTGTGCTTTTTTCATATTTCTCGCACAATTTGAAAACAAATATTGTGTTTTATTAGATTAGGTCGTATTATATTGTACCTATGTACGTATGCAGGGTTGTTTTGGTTTTCCAACCGCACGTTCGAATATTTTATTTGTTTTATCAACAGTCTCCTTCACTCGATTTATAAGATCTCTTTTGTAAACTGACGTTTATAGAGGATCGTAAGTTTTTTTTTTACGAAAAAACGTGAAAAATATAGCAAAAACACAATATTTACATAGAGAGTATTTTTTTTAATTTAAAACTTTTCACCGCTTTGCACGTTCAGAACAGTTTACATTAGTATATCAAAACCTATATATTGTGTCGCGAAACTTGTTAATATGAATATTCAAGTTCATGTAAATTACAACTTAGTTAAATATGATTATAAAGTTTTGATCACTCTATGATTTTCAACATGAAATATCATATTTATCCAAGAGCTTAACACATAATTCCCAGATTTATGTTCGAAGTTCAATCCTAATCAAATATAAAATTTTTAATCGATCAATTGAGAATATTTAGTATTGAAATTTATTCTATGTATTCAAACAGTACAAACTAATTTTGATAAAAAAATACAATATTCAAAAAAATCATCGAAAGTGTCCAGAATTTCTCACAATAATAGCCGATTACATACGAAAATGGAAATCCACCACGAAACTTTCGCTTTTTCCGATTACCTGATATTTGGAGGATGAAAAATAAAAACAACACCACATCAAAGGCCATAAGATAAGAAACAAAGAGCGATACAATATCGGATAAAGGCGATAGTGCGCGAAAGTAGCAGCAGTAATCCGGACGAAAGTTTCAATATCACGTTACCGCAAACGAAATATGTTATTCGCGTCGGCCAAATGATCGCCATTATCATTTCCGACATGCGGTTGTTTTTCTTCGCCTGTATTATTTTCCATCGCCGGAAAAACTCCCTATTTTTCGCCCTTTGTTTTCCCCTTTGCGATGCCCAAGCGCATATTTTAGACGCCCGCTTTCTCGCGGCCAGTTGGGCTAGTCTAAGGACTGCTTTTCACTATTCACTTCCGAAATTTCATATATTTTTTAAATACTAAACCACACATATATTCAGTGAAATGTTTTCAAGAAATGCGGCATTTATCAAAAGTGTCTAGATTTCATCAAAGGCTGAATACTCCAAAAATATGCTGACGAAAAAACGACACTATTTTTGATACTTGACAGTTGTTTAATCGTTATGTGTTGATTGCAAAAACCTCAAAAAATTGTCAAATAAAAATATTTTTCAAATAACCGTTCAATCAACTTTCATATTTTTATTTGAATTTGAACTTGTTCTTTTATTTTTCAGTTAAATTTTTCTCCCGTTCAATACTGTCATATTAATTTTTCTTCACCATTCAATTACTCTTCATTTGATTTTCTTTTCATAAACTTAAGACATTCCAAAAACAATATAAAATTAATTAATGTAATTATTAAAAAAATCATTAAATCATTTTATTTGGTTTCACTTTGTACTACTTTAAATAGCGCTCATTCAACTCCTAAACATACTAATGACACTTAATAACATTTGAATTGTTAATAAATTATAGAATTGGTTCCAAATACGACAATTTATTTGAAAATCTTATAAAACAAATTAATTTTCAACATTTTGAAGAGATTTAGAGATTAGATTGTTTATTGAAATGTGAGATCGTATGAATGAAGCCTAGGGGTTGTATTCCAGGCAAAAATATGCTGATCCCAAACTGGACGTATTCCTTCATATATATTCCGTTTAAGAGGAAAAACAAGGAAATATTGATGACGCCTATGCTTTGATATGATTCGATATGAAAAATCGCTTAATCGATCGGAAAATTTGCACTTTTACGACACCAACGAGCCTCCTTTTGATTGATCGATTCGTTAAATGATATTTAATCGAGTAATGTTAAAGTCAAATTATGTTTTTTTTATATCTACATAGGCATATAAAAATATAGTAATAAGTAGCACTATGAAAAATAGTAATATCTATGTATTATCAAAAATAGTGTTAGAGAATAATATAAAGGATTGTGTCAGGGTGTAAAACGTTAGTGCATGTCACATAGGACTTCAATATCCTTATGATGGTGGATTTGAGTTCGCTCAAAGTTGATCGAAGTTTTTATTTCTAACTGCTACTTCTTTACTTTAAAATGAATGATATATTATGGAATTAAAAAAATGGATACTATTATCTATAAAACCTAGTTTACATGCCCGTATCAAGTCCAAACCTATATACGTGTATGAAATGATCACAGCCACCTCGCTCCGTATTGTCAATCTTTTGACTGAAATAATTCGTGTGAACTAGCCTTAATAGTAAATGATCAATTGAAAAAAATAGTTTTATACATCTGAATATGAAATCTTCGTTCATTCAGAATAATCGCAATGGGAAAACCGAGACATTTCCGTCCAATACGTTTGCGCGTCCGATGCGCATGCATCCGCTTTTCCGGAATTTTCCGGCGACCAAATAAATCCGGACGACGGAAGGGATTTCTACGGGAAACGGAAATACTCCTTATGGCGCGTTTTCCATTTCCTTTGTAGCTCGAAGTCCGGCTCTTGCGAACATCGAGTAACCAGATATTTTACTTTTCCACTCTCTAATCTAGAGTATTGGACTAAGTACAAATATCGAGGCTCTTTGCTCAAATGCATTTGATTAAATCGTTTGTGAGTTGATCTTGTTTTCGTTCAAAGCCAAACGAATTTATACGAATGTTTTGTATTTATGAGTCTGCATATTCAGTATCTATATTTTTTACGAAAACAAATTTATTGATAAAAGTATCCAGAATTCTTCGCAATAGTGAATACAATCAATTCATAGTTTTTAATAATAATATTGTAGAATTTTATTGAAAGTTCTTTTAATTGAATGAAATGTTTATGAAAAAGCATATTCGATATCTCTTTTAACAAATGAATGATAGAATGAAAATTTTCGTTTGAAAATCATAAGAATGATTTATTTCAACGTTTGTACTCCAGTGTATAGTACGTTTTCATTTTTATTCTGAATTATTGAAGCGGAAATGAACGTAGATTTTTTAATCGCCTGAAAGCTTTTACTGCTTCATTAAAACAATCTTTTTCGGGACGGAATGAATTTTTTATTTCGTGTAACATGTATTTGTGTTTCTTTATCAAATAGAAAAACTCAAAATGTCTTCTTCAACTTCACTTCGTTTCTTCTATTCGGAATTCTCCATTGTGATAAATTTCTTGCAGATAATGAACGCGGATCCTTTAAATGTTTGCACAACCATGCAATCTATGCCAAAACTTGAAATTTTTATAAGAACGCTTTAGGCGCTTTTCATAAAATGTTTCCAAAAGGACGTTGAAAATTCTCAGCGCTTTTATAACCTTAAGAAAACGAAATTTTCGCAGACAGCGTACATTGTTCTTAGTGAAAAAATTAAGTTTAATTCCAAACCCGAAATACTCGAAAGTATAAATTTAAACAGTTCCTCTTATCGCCACCTTCGAACCGCGAAATTAAGTATTAATTAAAATGCGCAAAACGTACAGAAATGTTTACCAAGTTCGCACTCAGAACGATTTAATTGCTCATACAAATATTAGAAGTTACTCAAATATTGAACATTGATTTTTTTTTCAATAATTATGAAATTACATGAAAATATTAGAAGCTTGGAAGTCCACACTAAATCGATAAATCGATTTATTCATAATTTATGAATTGTATCAACAGAATTATTTCATATGGTACATATGCTGCATCAACGACCACTAAGCGTAGTGAGAGCAAAAAAGTTTCAACAAAAAAAATCTTTTAGATTTATCAAGTCTTTTGCAGAGTATTCAATACAAAATCCAACTGCTTCTCGACGATTCTCAAAAAGCCACCTCCTCGATAAATAATTAATTCGTAAACAGCTATTTATTAAGGGTTTCCCGAGATCCGATCGGCACTCGCTTTCTACATTTTCTCTCTCGGTGCAAACGAACCGAGATTTGCATATTGATGGAAGTCGCCGTAGAAATTAGCATCTATACTCGTTTTCGGTTTCGCCATTTCCCAAAAAGAAAAATCTCTCCGCGGCAGCCTCTCGATTTACACTCGAATATAATGACGACTCGCTTCTGAATAAACAAGTTTTATTTTTTTATATTGAATAAGCTCATTAATCTGAAACGTGCTCCGCCTACTTTAAAAGGGTGAATCGAGAGACGGGGGAAGGCTTTTTTTCATTCAATGAGCATTTCTCAAATGGCGATAAGAAAAAATATAAAATATATACAGAGAAATATGTTTTATCTACTATTCTATTTTAAAATTAAGCAGAATTTATGATTTTAAACAAACTATAGAAAATATATCTGTCAAAACATTTAATTATGTCATGTGTATAAATCGTACTTAATATATTTACTACGTTTCGATGCGCAAAATCTATTCTATTGAATGTCAATAGTTTGAAACTCAGTAGTTTGTAAATGTGATGATGTAATTTTTCCCCAAATGTGTACATTTTAACTCTGCAATGTTTCATTGTAATTGAATAAAAAATAAAAGATCATAAAATGAGTAAAAATACATACATTGAAACACATTTATATAAGATGAAGAAAAACATATTACGCTCAATACAAATGCAACATATTTTCTTACGCCAAATTCGAAACGCATTATTATCCAAAATGAAAAAAAAGGAAGTGCAGAGAATAAAATTCAAAGTTGATAGTTTTCCGATATAAAAGTGTTTCAAAGTGGAAACCCCGAAAAAAAAATGTATTCGTAAGTGATCAGCGTTGCTAGTATAAAGAATTCAAAACGAACCCGAGAGCACCAATGGTTTTCCGATTTTCCACCCCGAATTTTCCGATTCGGTTCTTATTTAAAAACACACTTGTACCCTCCGCTAATTTATTTTAAACATATACGAGACATTAAATCGTCTGATTTTCCACATTTTCCGGAGTGGCTTTTTCGCGCGTTCGCAAAACGTATCCGGATGGTGAAAATCGCTTGTTTTTCCGAACGATTTTCCGGAAAAAAGGATTTGCCAAGGGATCAGGACGGTGATTCTATTAATTGTTGTATGTAACAAAGCTTTTCGCGATTGGATGGAAATTCAATTGGGTTGAAAAAATGTACCAGTGAAAACGTCGAGTTTGTCGAAAACTAAATGCTATTCGATCGAAATGAAATTAAAATTTATACGATGTTAAAAAATCTATTTTTAACATTAGAAATCGATTTATTTTGATATATTTTATTCATAATGTCGTATATTTTCGACACTCATTGAAATTCCTATTTAAGTTGAAAATACGAGGTTTATGAAAAACAAACATGATCCATCCACCCAATATTAAGTAAATATGTACTTACATTCAATATTTTTAGATATTTCTCAGCAAAAATAATAAACAAATTTCATAAAAAATATTTTATACCTAAAAATATTGTATATTTTTTTAACCGTCAATGTTTTATATTGACTAATATAATATTCTTTTCGAACGATTTTTTTCTTTGAATCGTCATAAATTTTTGATCACCGATTCTTTTTAAATCTGCCAATTTCAATTAAGCCATATTATTATTATTATATTCGTCATTTGGCTGAATTTTCGCTTATTTTGAGCAACTTCTGAATAATTAAAACCGCCCACTGCGAAGGTATACATTTCCGAGAGCATCCTTCAAAACGTCATGACTTTTTCAGAACGCTTTGATTCCACTCTCACAAACGTTCTCAAATTAATCGTCGATGTTTTTTTTTACTCTTTCACTGGATAAACCAGATTAAGGAAAGACGCTTTCGCGTTTTATCAAGGATAACCCTTAACTCGTTTTCGTCGAGAAAGCTCTCGTACCCTTCTGAATAAAAAAACTCCCCTTACCCCAAAGTCTGAAAAATGTATAAAAAATAAAATTGAGATCTTCTCTGCTAACGCGATTTCAATTTACTTCAACTCACATCCTAGGATTTACTCATAAACATTTCGATCGAAGCGTGTGTGAAAATGTGAGGGGAAGCACGTCTCTTTAGTACCATCTTTGTTTTCTTTATGTGAAGGAAATATAATATTATATTCAAATGTATAGGAGCGATCGTAGGAAGCATCTGTCGTCCGTCGCCTGGAAGAATATGAATTTTAAAATGCAATTCGAACAGAGAAAGCCAATATTGCACTCGAGGTGCATTTTGCTCGAAACGCGTACAAATACTCCTAGGAGATTTATTTCGACTCAAGTCTCGAATTTATTTAGCTTTTTTCCTTAAATCTTTCGAAATTTACGTGCATCGAACAACAACATTGAATAAATTTAACTATCATCATTTTCCTTTCACAATTTATATTACATAGACAAAGCACAAAATTTCTTTTAGTACACTTAAATTTTGACCGATTGTTCACTATTACTTTTTATCTATATCCACTTTAAGTATATTTATTCAAAATCGATGGAAACAAATTCATGCACTATCCTTGTACTTAATTCATCAATACATACAGCTTATGCGTTCATCCATACTTCGCATGTGTATGAAAATCGGTATACTTAAGTACAAGAATTTTGGATAGAACCAATGAAAACGCTGTTTTATTAAGTTGATCCCGTTATAAAAATCCAATATTTATTCGACATTGAGGTTTTCGTTATTTCTAAGTGTTCCGCGTCGATTGGCAGCAAGAAAATCCTTTGCGAGGGAAAAGACGAAAGCTCACGGCTAAGCTTTCGAAAGCCCACATGGCGTAGCGAAAGATCATAAATCAAATTGAACGGCCCGTGTGTACACACATTGCTGT
This sequence comes from Cheumatopsyche charites, assembly GCA_024721215.1. Taxonomy (NCBI): domain Eukaryota; kingdom Metazoa; phylum Arthropoda; class Insecta; order Trichoptera; family Hydropsychidae; genus Cheumatopsyche; species Cheumatopsyche charites. The sequence continues at coordinate 369,478 of CM045577.1, read as the reverse complement.
CAACTGTAATTTACAGTATGTAAATATGCGCTTAAAGGCGATGTCCTTATTAGCGATAATGTAAAGCCGGCTCGTCAAGCGAGACGGAATTAATATTTGGCGTGAATTTTTGAAGAATCGGCTCGGCTCTCGTATTAATCTTATTAAAAATTAAAAATTTTCGGGGTCGAAAGTTTAGAGGTTCTCGAGCAATTTTCGCCGACGAATACAATATTCACGCTAAAATAAGGGTTCGGCTCAACCTTGGATAATGTATTTTGCGAAATTATGCGAGCGTATAATACATGTGAGAATGCCGGATAATTAACATTTGCGAACAATTAAAACCAAAAATTAATTGAAACCGTAAATGATTGCGCTTCTCGCAGAATTGCAAAATACCTTAAAGTACATTCATATCTTTAACATAAATGTGTAAAATGCGCGTGCGTATTTTACTTGGGGGTTCAACATATTTTTCATCAACACTTTCATAGAAATGATAGATTTGAATAAGACTTTTCAATTTCTTATTTTTCATTTTAATTTCATTACTCTAATAACGTATCTTTACTTATCAGTATACACTATTGTAAGATATTTTATTCATTAAAATAAAAAGCAACCTTTCTCAAATTTACTATGAAAAATGTCCAACATTAAATTCAATATTATACAAATAATATAAATATTCAATTAAACCTTTGAAATATCTACTATATAGAGCTCTTTAAGCCCATGTCTAAATCTTAAACACAAACAGACATGTTATTCATACACTGAAAGATATACTGAAACAGTTAAACGAAATAGTGAATCTCTCATCCTTGCAGATTGCGAACTTTATCCTCGTTTTACAAACTCTTGTTAGAACGGCCTGCTGAAAACGTACGAATAAACTCGAAATCCGTTTTTATATTATATATTACACATTCAAAACGAGACGCATTCACACAAACATACATCATCGTCTTAATCGCGCGGAAAATTTCGCGAAAAGCCTTCAACACACACGAGCATTTTCCCGCGGGCTTCAACTCTGTTTTTCCAACTCTGAATTGCACGAAATCCGTAGATATTCATATAAAAAAATAATCAGATTAACTTCTCCAGTCTTTGCGTACATTTAGGAGTTGATCTTTTCACCTCTGGTTTGAGAATAAAACGAAATTAAACTACACAAGGTCCTTCCAACTATAAGCTGTCAAAACTGTCGCTGAAAATACAGACATACGACAGTTCGTATAATAATACATACACGCATATCTTTCTCTCAAATTTAGACAGTTCATAGTTGGGGGGATCACGTGTAGTTTAAATTCGTTTAATTTTCAAACCAAAAATGAAAAGACCGGCACTAAAACGTACATATGATTGTGCACTTTTTTATAATTATTATGATTTAATTTAAAATTATAAAATGTACATATTTTTTACTTCTTTGTCAATCTAAATTATAAATATTTGAAAAAAAATATTTAAAAGATAAAAATTTAAGAATGACGAGTTTAATTTTCTACGTATGTTCGAATATATAGAACATACGAATGTATAGCATGGAAAAGCTTTCTGCGGAAAACAGATAGCTTCGCGTTAAAGGGTCAGCTGTAAATATCGGATCGAATTTAGTAAGGATTCGATCCTTAATTTTCAGCATCTAAATTGGCGCTATTTTAGTGGAGCCGAGTCCGAAAAAGGAGGCTCGATCGCATAAAACTTTATGGGGGTACCCGACTAACAAAGAAATAGTTCTCTCTAGAAGAGCACCAGTGTTCTATAGTGCTTGTAATGTTCACGGGAACTTTGCCGAAATGAAAATATTTCCGAAAGTTGACGGTAAACAGGCAGATTGTGCTATAATGACCCGCTGCAACGCGAATAAGTAAAGTTGGACCGAATGTGGAACGCTTCTGTGTCCCGCTTTATATCTTTGAGCAAAAGAAAATTGAATAATAAAGTTTATGTTTCGAGGACGTTTCGATGTTGCGAAGATACCGATGCTCTTTATGCTACATGAGGACGCTCTTGAATTATGCAATTTTTAGTGTACACTCATAACATACAAGGTACACGTTCACAACGTTATAAAACCTCGATACAAAATGTTTCTATAAATCTTCACATACAAATCAAATTGAATTTGTTTCTGTATGTTATTTATAAAATCCTCAATGACTAATCTTTAACAATACAATTTATCAGAGTTATTACATGCACATCAGCATTATAAAATTTATCAGTTTACATTCAAAATTTTGCAAAAGAGAGAATTTTTAACGTTTGGGGGTTCCTAGAAAGCCTTTTTCGTAGCTCAGCTATAATAAATGTTATGCTCAACCTATAAACGTTACAGGATTTATTTAGGAAAATGAGAAGTACTCAACAGTTCACAATTAACTTAAATTCTAAAGAGTTTCGAACAATGATGTGTCTCAGAAACTAATAAGTATTACATTAATATATCAACATCTTTCATGATATATTATATATATGTATTATCTATAACTCCTTTCATACTAGACTTGAATTTATATTTAAGGTGTTAATTACTCGTATTTTATATATCAAACATTTAGAATTGATAGAGATTCATACAAATACAATAGAATTTCTCATTCGCGCCGAGTTTTTATCTATGGAAAGGTAATTCAGCGTGTATTGCCGTTTTGTATCGAAGCTTCCAATACGCGGATACAACATGAAATATAATCCGAAGCAAACTATCGAGTTTACCGTTGAATAATTCTCATATTTCGCGCTGAAACTGGAAGCTAATACTAGAGCAGGTGCAACTTTGATTGGTTGCGCTTAACTGCATACTCGTTCCGTACATTCGCAGAACTTGGTACATTATAAACGAAAATATCATCCATCTACATATATTGTATATTCATGCATTAAAAGTACGAAAATGTGTGTGTTCGTATATTCTGAAATGTATTTTAGTCGAATCGGTGTATGTATAGAAAAATGACAAGCTTTTGACGTTGTTGTCTAAAAACGACGCTTCGATCATCGACAGCGTGAATATTTCAATGCGTTTGACATTCACAATTTTTCTTTCACGAGAGAGATTTTCACATAATATATTTAAAAACGGTGACGTGAAATCTATAAAAAATATTAATATTTAAAAATTTTCAATGTTCACTTTTAAAAAAATCATTTAGATGTTTATAATTATAACTTTTGTCGTTAATGTGTGTTAATTTTTTACTACTAATAGCACAAAATGAATATTTAACGCATTTAAAAAAAGCTTTGAACTCATCCTTAAGTGTTGAGAACAAAAATACAAAAAAAAGAACACCTTTTGATAATGCATAACACGACGAAGGAAAAGTCACTCTTTATTTGCGAAACGCTCGACTTTGCTACGCATACATTTTTAATTACGCGCATAATCAACGTCGACTTTTCCTTTTGTCTTTTTCTTCCGTCGATGATTTTTCCTTTCTCTTTTTTTTCGAAATTTTTCTCGACTGCCTCTTTTTATCGTTCGCAATTTATGTATGAAATAAAATTTTACGATCTCGCAAAACGTGTGGCGACATCGTTTTATGGCGCGTCATCGATAAGCCGGCGATCATTTCGACTGCAAGAAAATTCAACAAAAAAACGCTTAAACATCTCAATATTCGGTGCTAAATATTATTAAATGTATATAAATATATAAAATAGAAAAGACACGAGATTTTTATTATTCAATGATTGTCAGATCTTCAAGTATGGAGCTTAGTAGTAAAATAAGATCAGTTATAGAAAAAAGGTATCAATACGAGTTTTATTTGCATTTATATAAAAGAACATTTCTCAAATTATTATTTTAATAAGTTGATATTTTTTTATAGATGTAAATTAACTTTTTTTGTTTTCTTCATTATAAGTTGCTAACGTTGTTTTTTACATCAAATCATCAAAGTTAATTTTAAATTTTATGAAAACTTTACGCGATCATTGTCATTGCATACTGCCTATTTTTACTAATTTTTTATTCATCTTTTTAACCAAATTATGTATCATTGATAAAAGAAAACTACTCATGTCCGTTAATATTCAGCAACGGTTTCACAGTCAGCAACTTTCCACAAGAAGAGTATAGAAAAGTTAATTTTCTATGTATGATTTTTCCATCTAATGAATTTTGGCAACTACATGAAATAGTTATTTAAGGAATGTACTTTCAATTGAAAATAAAAATTGGTTCAGATTATTTTCCCAAATGGAACATATTTTACAAAAACGCCTCGAATTTTAAATTATTTGAAATTTTCATCTACCATGTATCTAAAATTTGAAATATTAGACTAGTATGAATTGAAATTTTCTAAAAAATCGATACTATATCCATGAAAGTTTTCGACTCGTATCGAAAGCGCGGTCCGATCGTCGTTTCACGTACGTTTGATTAATGTCCGTAGACTTTGCGCGAATTTTCCGAATAAACACAGGCATTTTTGTGTCTGTCTACGGTGGCTGTTGTTTCTTTCCCTTCCAGCCAAAAACACGTGATGAGAACACGTCTGTACAATTTGTTACCGAAACAAACGGAATAGAAAGAAAAAAGACGTGCCCGAGTCTATCTTCATATTTTCGTACGCACGAAAAATAAACGTACGCTTTACGCACCGAGTCGCGCCAAAATAGAAAAATTGCTTTTCTAAGGAAAACTATAGAAAACCCATTAATTCGGTTCGAATACAGATCGGTTTTCTTCGATTTTTTGATATTTGAACCTTTTTGAAGATTCAATGGAGTTTTTGCACATATTGGTTGATAAATACGGTGTATAAACCACCTTTCATTTGAAGAGAATATAATTTCGATCATAATTAAGATAACTTTTGATACAAAGTCGATGAATAGAATGAATAACAAACAAATTTAAACCGAAAACCGATCACTTTTCAAAATTTTATCATAGAAAAACAGATCGTAGCGAAACTTTGTCGATATCTAGAATTTGCATACAAAAGCGTTTTCTTTCGACCGGACAAACTTTAGAACACTTCTAAACAAATTTCCATACTAAACGCGAATTCGTTCGACGGATCAACAGCCGTCAACGAAACGCTCCTGACTCGGACATCGTTCGAAAGTTTCGAAAGACCGTTTCTGATCGGATTGCAGGTTAATCTTAACCGTAACAGTTTGACAGGCGAAATTGAACCTGGTCAGCGGCTCGCCTATCGAGAATTTGTATAGCATCGTACTCATTAGAACGTTCGATGCCGAAATAATACGAGAAATATCCATATTAAGGCGAAAAAATGGATGCCTCACCTTCTCTGTATCAAAATTTCAGAACCATTATTCATGCGATTGAAAACACGTTGATTTGAAATGAAATTCAGTATTTCATATTTGTCACTATTTGACTATTTCATATTAAAAAACCACTTATTATTTCTTCCTTTTACTATAATTAACACGTAACTTAGTGTATTTGCCACAATCTATTTCTCAGTGTTGAATATTAATATTTTCTATTATCGTATGAAATTTCTTATTGTTGGTTAAATGCAGCTAGTGTTGAATGATCATATGAGTAGAAATCATCAACAGTTCGTGTTAAAATTAAACTGAAACTCTCTTACCCTTTCCCCTAAGGATGCTCAGTGGCTTCGGTTAACTGGAAACAATCGTGCCAAGTTTCGACTGCTCGAGGTTTGACTGTTGTTGCACGTAGTGGTAGTTATTTATAGGATGTTTCGTGATTATTTCGAATTTTGAAGTTTTAAAGTTAAAATTTTTTCTAACATCGTATATCTAATTTATATACATTGAACGAAACAATATATAGAAAAGTAGCCGAAGAAGTATCTTTGTAATGATAGCGAATTGTGACCAACACAATTGCGCCTAACAAAAAAGATAAAGTAAAAAGTTACAACGAACACATATGACAGCCTTCGGGCGACAATCGAAAAGGTTAAACTTTCCGCACTTATATATTTTTTTCTATTATTTCTTTTCAGAATCGCCCAGATTCGGAGAACCAATAGGAAACGTAACGGCACCGCTGGGACGAGAAGCAATATTGACGTGCATCGTCGACAACCTACAGACCTTCAAGGTATTTATTTCATTTTTATCTGTAAGTGACTATATGACAACTGGAAAAGCCAAGGGGTCCAAGTAACTTCGAAAAAAGCACACTCAAAGTCGAGCATTTTCCTACATGTATATGAAGGAGGTCGAGTGATTTGATGACATATCTCGGTACACGTTCCAAGTTCGTTTATAGCCTTTTACCGCCAAATATATTATATAAGCGTACATAGAAGAAATTCCTGTACGTAACTCAATTTCGGCAAATATATCTTATGTATCTCTTGGCCTTTTCTTTCGTCATATGTATTTATATACCGATTGCAAATACTAGACTAAGTAAATCTGCAACGACTGCAAATAACACGCGCTTACGACTTCATATATTCCAGTAATTGTAGTCAATGCGACTTCAAACAACCCAGTATTTGCAATCGATGCGACTTCACTGTTTATTTTTACAATTTTCCGAACAACAATGAATGCGTCAGCGTTTAAATAAATTCGTCGGAAAAAATTCGCACGCGAAAGTTTCAACCGCGAATCAAATATGGACGTTGCGAGCCTCGCACAAAGGGCACAAATAAAATAAAAATAAAATGAAAAAAGCGCGTTGAAAAATTCAAAAGGACGTTCGGTTCGAAAAGGGTTAAGCGTAAATAAAAGCAGAAAGCGACTTAAACAAGAGTCCGGTTCGCGCGCTGAAGAGCTAAGAGCTTTCTAGAGTTAAATCTTCTGTGTGCAAGGAACTCGATTTCTTATTTTTAGACCAAATTGATTTGTTTTCACTCTAGAATCACTAGAATCATATAAAGTTTCAATCAATACTATTAATAAAAGGATTCTTAAATAAAATTTAATACGAAATAAAATACGCTCCATTATCTAACGAGCATTTGTCACATTTAATCGTTAATTCCTAACAAGTTTTCCCGCGTTAAAAGCGCCCCGAGCGAGACGCACCTTAAGTGTCCCCCTTAACGATTAAACTGGGACATCCTTATCAATTGCTCTCATTTTCGAGTTTGAAAACAGAGATGCTGAAGAAAAAAAATACTCGCTCATACAAATCGGCTTATTCGACCGAGGGATTAAACTCGCCTTAACGAGCGAACTTTCGCCCTCGATTACTATGATACAACTATAGGCACCGGGGGTTTATAACGCGAAACAGCCTCGAAACTGAGATTTTGCAACCCATCCCAAAAAAAAACCTAATTCGGAGATACTCATCTTTATTTTATCGAGTTTAAAAACGCCCCAACGCGAGCCGGAAAAGCTATCACGACAAAGGAAAATTAATGAAAATTTTTCTGCATAGATGTATACTAGGGCTTCTGATTCAGAGGTATTTAGTAGAAATCGAATTGTGATGCTGAGAATGTTATATTCCTAGATTCGGATTCTGATTTCTCGGGATTCTAATTGGGATCCCGGGATTTTCATTCTTGAAATTCAGAGATTGGATGCCCTAATGCAGTATTTTCACTTATGTGACAGAAGTGGACAATGAATATGTCACGAGCCTAATTAATTAGTTCTTGCGTCTATTTCTACGTATGAGAAAAAAGTCCGAGTTTGCATAGTTCATATAAAGACGTTTAAGTGGAAATTTTCATTAATTTACAATGAATTGTTATAATTTTCAGGTTGCGTGGCTTCGAGTAGACACCCAGACTATTCTCACAATAGCTGGTCATGTTATAACTAAAAATCATCGAATCAGTCTAACCCAAGCCGATAGAAGAGCCTGGAGGCTACATGTACGAGAATTGCGAGAAGCAGATCGCGGTTGGTACATGTGCCAAATCAATACAGAACCGATGCTAAGCCAATTAGCATATTTGCAGGTCGTGGGTGAGTCCATAATCATTATTTTGCTAATTTTTTAATCATAATTTTAATGTGAATAATCAATAGTTTACGTTAGAAACTCTGAATTGTATCAGTGCACAAAAATCGAACGAACTCAATCGACACAGGTAAGGTGAGGAATCCATTTTAAAATCGTTAAATTAAAGAATATTCGAACGGAACATCATATCATTTGTGTCTTTCGCCAGGATTCAATACTGAATACATAAAAGAATACTGAAACTTGACACAAACGCTTTATATGCTAGACTAATAATTTGTTTGAAATATTTCAATGGCACTTATTCGGTGTCGTTTTCTCGGCCGAGTCAGCCTTTTATGAAAATAAATGCTTAGAACCTTTCTTAATAAAAGGCCCACCGGTAAGGGATCGAAGGGAAATATGCAGTGGTAAATAGGAAAAGTCGCGCAGTTTTTCCTCACATTTGGGTCACGTATACTTCGAACGACTCGTGTACACAAACATTATAAGCGTAATGTTCGTTTCAATAAAGTAGTTTCTGGCTCATGGCACTTTTGACAAATATTAAACGCTATAAGAGATTTCGTGACGAAATTTGAATATGCAAAGCGCCTAAGGCTTTAACACACCACGACTAAGGGATAAGGGAAAGTACAAGAGACTAAATGAGAAAGATCCCGCTTTGACGCTATCGAAGACACAAACTATCTGCTTAATTAAAGAAGCAATTACGATTTCGAATATTTCTGTGCTCTTGATTATGACATTGGTGTAAGTTCTCCTCTATATGAGTTGAAATAAACGATTAATTCATTTTATTTTTAAATTCAAATCGTTGTCATAATAAAGGGCAAGTTTGATTTTGAATAAATGAAAAACTTTCTAAGAAAATGAAGTTTCTCCAATTTAGGTTCGAAAAGAAAATTTAATTGCGAAATTTAGCTGTATTTTATAGTTTCAAAGCGAAAACTCTACTACCTGCATTTTCCGACCAGTTTTCCGGACACCCGTGCAAAGCATATTCAAATAGAATTAAAATCCAACGGTCGAGTTGTACGTCGAAAGTTTCCTTGCAATTAAAGCGATTCTTCAAATGAACTGAGTCGAAATTGATACTTTTTATATTTGAAATTTTCTACTAGTTAAATATTTCAACTTTATCCTTCATTAAAATACTCAATGATTAAATTGGTACCGCTACATAGCAACGCGATCCAAAGGAGTGCGCTTAAAACCCCGATTTGCACTACTGTGTCGGCGTTTTTAACATATATTTTGATTATTACACATATATATTATGATTATTTTTCTAAAACTTTTACAGTCCCACCGGACATAGTGGATGAAGCCACCAGTTCAGATGTGGTAGTTCGAGAAGGTGGTTCTGTCACATTGTCTTGCAGTGCACAAGGTTCACCAAAACCAAGTATAACCTGGAGAAGAGAGAATAGCCGTCCTCTTCCTCTTCCCAATGGAACGGAAGGTGAGTCTGAAAAAAAAAGCTAGATTATTTTTGACGATTATCATTATGTTAATGGCGGAGGGAAACGAAACATTTTTTCATATTAAAATTCGCAACGGCATCGGAAGCGCAATAAATAAACGAACGAATCGTGATCGAAATGCCGAAACAAATATTAGGCAAAGAACGAATTATTTTTTTTTTATAAAATTTGATTTAACAAGAATCCTTTTAATAGTTTATTTTCGTTCGGTGACTTTTTACAGAGTTGTGTCGGATTTTTTCATTAGGCTTTATTGAAAGATGACTAATGATCCGTCAACTCGTACAGCGTTGACGTCTTAAGGTTCTTTTCACGACAAGAATTTTGTTTGTGTACCTATGTATTGAAAGTATATGACGACTGAAAAGTCCAAGGGGTACAAATGACATTTTTTTCCGAAATTGAGTTGCATACAAGAATCGCTTCTATGTACTCTCATGTGAATACGAATTAGGAACTTGTACCAAGATAGATTCATAAAATCTTACATTTTTAAATTAATTATGAAAAAGAAAACCACGTGATATACTTAAATAAACGAAAAGTCTGAATGATTCACATGCGACATGGCAAACGACTTGGGAAAAGGCAGTTTCGCGCTTCGGACAATGTGCCCAAATTTCAATTAACGACTGTCAGGACACTTAAGCGGCCACGTGGCATACTTAAGCCAACTATCTCCTAATCGGGACATGTCTCACGTGACTTCCGATCGTCATCGGGACAGGGACAGGGTTGTCCCAAGGCGGCGGTCCCTTCGCACACAATGGTGTCCCGAAAATGGAGGTACACCGCGAAAGGTCGAAGGGCCCGAATTTGGATACCCTCAGGATTTAATTTAGGCATTGAATAAAAGATTATCTCTCGACTGTGCCAAAACGACCCGAACGCATTTTCTTTCATTTCCATGAATAACGAATTCGTTTGTGGTCGAGGCGCACTGTTGCGACTTCTAGTAGTTTAGTTTCCAGTACAAAGTGCGGCTGAATGAATTGAGTAGTTTGAAAATAAGGCAGAATACTTTCAATTTATCTATCTGCTACATGTTGAAACTCCAACTCTAATACTCGCATCTACAGCGTAAAAAATAATAGAATTTCTGGAATAGAATCGTTCACTTTAAAGTGAAGAAAAGTAAGGCAATAGTTTGAATTTAATCGAAACATATAAACGGTATAGATGATCATTTTCAGAGCAGTTTCATAAATCATTAAATTAACACTTTTTTGGAATCAAATAAATCCAAAAATTCGGAAGAAACGACCAAGTCTTCATATCAATTTTTCGATAAAAAAACGACGTTTGGCTTAGCCTCTTAGACTCTAACTCAGCATCCCAAGTATACTGAATCGACACGGCATACACAAAAGCTTTATACTCCTACACTTTCGGTCGGCTTAACGAAATGTATTCCCAATTCTATTCATAGACATATAAAAATATCCCTATATTCACCAGCCTACTCCTCAAAAGCTCAATCAGTTCAGCCGCACAGTGTATTAAACATCGCTGATTCATCTAGTGAAAAATCAAGCGATTCATTCCGTTCAGATTCTGATAGGTTTTCAATATAAATCCTTTCAGCGTCTCTCGCTAATTTAACGTTCCGCTTCTTCGGAATCCTTAATACTTTCTCTCATGTAAGCAGAGTGTTAAAAGAAAATTCCGACGTTTTATATTGAACGATACTCACGCGAGCTGTCCGTCCGTCTGTCCGATAAATTTCACCGCTCAGTTGGGCAGACTTTGTAAAATCGACAGCATTCGAATATTTGAGAATCTCTGGTATTTTTTCCTCGTTTTGTTCGTCTTTCGGTCCGTTAATAAAAATACCTTAACGCTCCGTCGAACGCGTCTCTACGCGATGGCTAATCGGCGAAATAAACGCTCTTCGACTTATACCTTGACTGAGATTTTCATTTTAGACTATTTTTTATTAAATTGAGATTTATTTCATACTGAAAATGTGTAATTAAAACTTCATCAAAAATTATTGAGCTTGCCCAAAAAATGCCTCATCGTTGTGTGCAATTTGATTTGACAAGAAGGTTTTGATAGTGTTATCTTCTTCACTTTAATTTGAAATATAAATTGTATGTAAACGATTATATATATTTTTTTCGAAATTTAACCAAACAAACAGTACCATAAAACGAAGATTTATTTGTCTCCATATGAATTTCTCTATGCGACTTAGAAATATTCGATATTCTTCGAGGAAACGTTGTAAAATAAAATAAAACTTTATATGCTCACAGAACGTATTCCATCAGCGAAAACAGCGAACAAAGCTAGATCGAAAATTTCCAATAAATCTGAAACTAGAAATTTCCAAGCAAACCTTTCCGATGAAAAAAACCAAAGTGCGAAATCATTCGAAAAAACTTATTAAAGTTAAAAATTTATATGAATATTAAAAAATTTTCTTTAGTGACAAAATTTTCCGGACTTGATTCGAATAATATTTTTTTCATACTTGAGCGAATTTTCTCGCGTAGCACACACGTAACATTCCTGCAAATAAACGCGTGGAAATTTTAAGCATAATCCAATAAAACATTTCATATTTCATTTGCGGAGATTGCTCGAAAGTTTTTCCCTCGCAGTACGTAGAATAATTCGATTTCACGGCGACAAAGTTGCTCCGAATTTATAACTCTTTTTATTGACACAATTAACTTGCTTCTTTCCGTCAAAAGTTTATCCCGAAATATGTTTGTATCAGATCTTTCCGAAAGAGCGCACCTTTTCTGTCCATCATATTGTGACGTAGAGTGCTTAATTCCAAATTTTATATTGTATATTTACATGTCGTACTTAAATTGTCTCGTGTTTTTCATTCGATAATAAAAATTGTTCATTTTTTAGTGCTTTGTATTGCTCGGATTTAAAAGGGGTGGATTTTCAGTGAATTAGGGTTGATTGTTCTTCGTGCAATGTTTGAATCACAGCTGCGAGTTTTATTACAATAAATTTAATTTGAATTAATAAAGGTATTAAAACTTTTTTATATGACTAAATTATCAAGGAATTTTCATTTTATAAAAAAGGTGACACTTTTTATGGTGGTAATTTCTTCTAGTGCACGTACGAAAATGTGATTTATCATTTTGACTATATCGGAAAATATCGAATTGAAATTGTACGCGAATTTCGCTTCAATTAAGTTTTCATATTTTAATATCAAATATGCAAATGTACGATGAATATACTGTACGTATGACGGTACATGTATAGACTTCTGAGTAAAGTTTTCCCAGTAGATTTGATAAAAGTGTTCGTGGTCACACAAATGACACGTCCACATTTATCTCAGTTTATTTTCAAATAAAAATACAACGTTATAGAACTACCATTGTAATCCACTCACATAAGTACGAAAATTTAATACGTGCAAAAAAATCGATAGGAGACAAACAAAAAAGTCCTCATTCAAAATATTCTTCAAAGGGACGACCCTTCGCAGAGTTTGTACATCTTTTTCGCCTTTTTCCCAACTTTTCCCTGTTCCGGCACGTGTCATTTCTTCGGAAAATTCGATACGTATAAATCCCCGTTTATTTTCATTAGGCGGACAGCGAGTTTGCCCATCGCTAACAATGAGAGCGTCGTTGTTTTTCGCACACTTTTCCACATAGAACCTTTGGCCCTTTGTTGTTTCCCTTCGATAAACGCCATTCATCGTTACGGTGCATTCGATTGTTTATTTATGCGAGTTTCGAATGTGGTATCGGTTCATTGTTTGTACCTTTGATTCTTAGAAATAATTTATTTTATAAAAAAAATCATAGATTTAATGGAATATTATCGAAAAAAAATCTTGTGATGAGATTTAGTGCTAAGATGAAATGTCTAGTTTGATATTATTTTCTTTTTTACTCTAGTGCTCGTATTAAGAATGAAAATGAAAATAATTTCTAGCTTGTGTCTAGTTATAAAATATGAGCGTTTCTTTTTGCTGTGTATAATCTTCATCTTTGATGTGATAAACTGCATATATGATGTTTTAAATACTTTCATATTTGATAAGCACATGAAAAATAAGTGTAAAAATAATTATCTGTAGTTATATGCGAATGAAAGTCGATGTAGGTGTATGTTCTTTATATGCGGTTTTACGGCTTATCTGTTTTGTATTTCTTATAAATATTATACAACAGTTGTTTTTCGATTCAAGTCTACAGTCTCAAGCAACAACAAAATATATAATTTAATAGTTTTTGCATAAATTAATGAAAAACAACATTTTAATTTAACTTGAAATTTATTTTTGATAAAATACGATTCAAATTAACATCGCAATAACGCCTCCACAATAAGCGTCTGCTTAAAGACTAGAAACATAGCAGCGTTCCAGCGGAAGCGAGTTATTCGAAAAGTTCGAAACTCGCTCGAAATATTTACAATTTATATCAATTGGGGATAAAAATTATAGAGCGAAACTTTCCTCAAAAGTCTCACACAAGTCTGCTTTATGTAAGGGGAGCTAATTACGCGCTCGGAACGCAATTAGCTTTCTTCCCTCTCGCTATATACATATGTAAGGAGTCTCTCTCTCTGCGAAAGGATAAGGAAAGTGTTTTGAAATATTCAACCGGGACGCACATTTAAAAGTTAGATGAGCCGACCGAATGAGGTGGGTTCTTCTCTTTGCGAGAGAAATTCGGAAATTCGTACGCGAGACCGATATCAATTTCAGATACAAAAAAAATATTATTGCCACTATATAATCCGATATAAAGATTTTTTCATAAAAAAAAATCTAGGTGGATAAAACTTTTGTGCATGCCACGTCGGGCTCAGTGTCCTCTTAATGCTAGATTCGACTTCTATCAAATGCAGGTGAGATGTAAATATCATTTTTCTCTATTTCTGTGATGGCTTAATATTTTTTTTCAAATGTTTTATTTGACAAAGGTTTCTAATCAGATCTAGAAAATGAATCATATGCTTGTTTGTATTGATTGAATTCGATCTATTTTAACGCCATATTTCTTCACCGATTCCTCTTTGAAATTTCTTGAACTAAAGGTTGATGTTTTATTTTAAAATAAATGATTAATTGAAATTGAACTCCACAACCTATACCTATCAATAAATTAATATCATAAAAGGTGCTGCTAAACAGATTGGAGAAGTGAATATTTAAGCTTAAAGACATGTGTGGTTTTATAAATTATTTTATATAAAATTAATAAGCTATCGTTTTCAAATCAAATCTATGTAAAATATGTGGTCAGCTTAATTACAATCTAATAAACGACTCAAGGATGAGGCACGCTCGAGATCTTCGAGAATATCTAATTCGGCATTTCAACGTCAGGTGTTTGTTCCTGAACGTTCAACAATGTAGAGATTGAAATTCGAATCCTTGTAGCGAAACGGAATGTACTACATTCACATACCGACTAGGAATAATAACGAATATAGGATGAAAATTAACACGACCGGTAATTCGATTCGAATTCTCGATTCCGGTCTCGGGGATTGTTTTCCGCTCCGAGGAAAATTCAAAAGAACAATGGAGCCTGCCTTCGATTATGTCCCGGTCTTGCTTCGAAACAGTAGTTCTTAACTTTTCTCTTAAAATAATATAATTATATTGATTAACATTTCCTTTTAGTATTAAACGTGATTTTAATCAAATTCGTTTAAAAATCAGACGATTTTCTTACTTGAAGGTATGGATTTCAATAAAACTTCTGACTCTTAAGTTGAGAATCTCCGTTTTGAACTAAAATGCGATTAATTAAAATTTCTCACGGGCGTCATCGTTCAGAGTAAACAAGAAAAGGATCTTCCGTGGAATTTCCCGAATAGAATTTCTCTTCAATCGAAGAAACAAAACCTGAATTGTCTCATAAACAATTAGCGAGACAATTCAAATTTCGAGATTGCACCGATATAACGCGCATATTCTTCGCTCCCTTCTTTCGCTTTTCCATTTTTTATAATCCGATGACAAATTGTGAATCAAAGGGGAGGATTTTCCTCATAAATCGGGCTTTTCCGATTGAATGAATGTCAAAGATGACGCTAGAAACGCGTGCGGGTCACTTCTTTTCGGTGTAAACATCGCGCCGCTTTCTTCACTAGGAAAAATCTCTTTTGTGCCAAAGTACGTAGAGATATGGGAGCAAAAGCGGTCGGAAAAGTCCCCGGAAAATCGCTTTTCGTAGAATATTTTATATCTGAACGATGTTAGTTTCATGTCGAAAGAAAAACATTGAATTTGCAAAAGTGGCGTTACTTCAAAACGCTCATAAACTGACTGTAATATTCAATTTGAATGTTAATTTTTAAATGTTCATATCACATATTTTGCTTATACTCCAACTAAAATACATTTGTATAAACAATATAAAATTCTTCGACTCATTCTATATTTACTTTGAAAAATATCATGTAATAACATCGCTAAATAAATATGATATAATATTTCAATAATTTTCAGATTAACAAACATAACATGATATTTTTTCTTTTTTACTTTGAAACATATCCTTCTCATTCAAAGAAACATATTTACCGTATAAAATTACAACGACAAATATATTTTATCAAGGGAATTTCTACAAGAAATTCCAACCTTCTTACATATCTATCATCCGTCATTTGAAAGCAGAACCATACGAAATACAAATCTCATATAAAACGTCGACGAAAGCAAAACAATATTCTCGAAATTTAAGAATCTCACTCAACAATACAATAATCAATGTATAATTACACTCGAATCGAACTCCCTTTGTTCCGAAGTTCCAAAATCGAAATCAGCAATTCATTTAAAGTCGGCCGCAGATCAATCGACACTCGTCAAACTCTTCAAACCACTTTAATTAACGTCGATGGAAGAATGACGAAAGAAACGAGCCTCTGCCATCAAATCCTTCTTCCACGATCCATTGTCGCCTGGATAATTATATCGATTAGGCCTAAACCACAATGGAGGCTCGAATTCTAATTTCGATTTGATTGTCGCTTTGTCTCCACCATCAAGAGGGCGAATAGGACCACCCTCCTGTGATTCTATAATGTGGGTCGTAATATTTCATATTTTATATTAAAATTTGGAATAAGTCCACTAAAAGTGCACCAAAATCATGGTGCAGTGTGACAATAAAAATTAAAGTGGTTTAAAATAGATAGTCTTGACATTTAAGTGGTTCGACTGTCCCGGAAGGAATGTCGGCACCTTTGGGGGTTCGCGCACCACATGTTGGAAATCACTGGTCGAGAGAAGTCTCCTTTTGGCTTTTCGTCCCCTGGGAATGTGAGGTTCGAGATTTATCTGAGGTTTTTGGAGGAAAACCGCGATCGTCCGACCTTCCGCGTTCGGCAGGTCCCTTTGGTGGAAATTCGGTGCTAACGAAAAATTGTGGTGCTGTATCGATTCTGGGAAATCCACTCAGATATTTCGATTTGAAAATTATTGAAAAATCAGCGAAAATATATATAGTGGAACCGTTCGAATATAATACATCGATTCGTTCAAAGGAATTGTTGTAAATTGTTTTGAATGAAAATATTTCTACCATCGATAACGAGCGACGTTTAGCCTATGCCTTTACATGTACGATTCTTATAATTAAGCCGCTTTGCACGAGCAATCATTATTCCGCCAATTACGACGGTATAAAATATAAAGCTTTCGACGAGAACCGATTAAAATTTTTGAAAAAAAAAACCTTCATTACGAGTCGTCTGGAGTAGTTTGAATAAATCGAAACCGCGTCACCTATACGGGAATTCCAAGCCCGAGTCCCAAACAAATTCAAATGAATGAATAAATAAGCGAAACGCTTCCGAGAACGTTTTTCTGCTTTCCAGCGACGAAAAGGTTAAATTTAAATAAGAAATTATCCACGATTTGAATACGGAGAACGTTGCTAATTCAACGGCGAACGATCGCTTCAATTATTCCGTATTGCGAACGCTAAACAAAACACTTATAAAAATATTTTTTTCTTTGAACTCTAGTCGCTTTTATATACTACTCGAACAATCTTCGCTTTAAACGAACTAAATCCAATTTCTTTTAAAGAAAAATTGCACCGGCGGACATAATAGATACAGCCAACACATAATAGACACAGTCCATTAACCGAAATTCAATATAAGGCGACCCTAAGTAAAATCTCGTCCGACAATAAAGCGACGAGACCGGCTTAATCGACGATTCGCTGCACGGATACAAAGGAGTGCACGTAGACGCCAAAAGGTTGGCGATCTCTGCCTCATTAGAACAATGCCCACGTAGGAAACTGTGCCACATATCTACACCAGACATAACAAAGTCTGAAATCGATTTCGCTTCATACGTTTCGGGTAGGGAACGCAATGACGCTTTAGCTAATACTGGAATTACTGATTTTTATATACCTCAAAATTTTATTCCATAAAAACCAGCTTCTTATCAAAAATCTCTAGAAATATCATTCATACTATAAATAAAAATTAATAAACTTATCGATAACTAAGTATTAACTCAGTAAGCTGAGTAAAAAAGTTAAATATTATGATCCTGTGAAAGCAAAATCCTCAGATAATAAATTAATCTATGTTTATTGATCCAATAGGTACATAGAATCAGTTATTGCATGACCACGATCGATATGATGAGTGAAAAGTCTAGGGGGTACAAGTGACTTCACGATGATTTCGATAAAAGTTGAGCATATAGTGTTAAAAGGAAGTCTAGTGATTTGATGATATATCTATCTCGGTTCATTTTCAGGAATAAATACATTTATTTAGTGTAGCAACCCTTATTTTCAGATGGGAGTTCGAATCGAAGTCGCGGTTGTTTTAAGCCTTAAGAATTCGGATACTGCTAGATAAGTTTTATGCAAATTCGAACCGAAGCAAGGTGAGTCGAGTGTCGAAAGATCCGGTATCGATATTTAAAGTGTCCACAGTATATTCGAAACTTTTCATAATGAACCGGCCGTTATTAAAAAGAGACTTTATTAGCGATTTGCATTAATAAATTTAATATCGTCGAGATGGAAAAAAAATCAATTATTCCTTTCGGTTACGATTTTATTAAATATTTAAAGAGCTTCGTATTAATTTATGGGTCGCTTTGGCGAACTCTAAACTAAGCGAACGAAACAGGGGTGGATTTCGAACAAACACTATAAATTTCTGTTCAGACCTCCGGTGAACATGTTTGTTTTAAACATTTTAATAAAATATGCGATTTATTTTATAAACTAATGAAATTAATACGCATTAATAGTCTTCACATGTTGAATACTAAAAATTTGGAACGAGAACTATTATTTTTTAATATGATTCTAGTTTGATTCGATGAAAAAATCTAATTCTGGTCTTTTATAAAAATAGTAAGAATATTGTTTATTATTTTTTTCAATAATAATAATATAATATATCTTGCAGTATTAAAGCCAATTACTTAAAAGTGTTCGGAACCTTGTTGATAGAAAAATGTAACTTACAAAATGTAATGGTACAAAAATATTTTTAGATATACACACAACTGTGAAAAGTTTAATAATGATCTAATACATCTAAGTTATTAATAAGCATATAGAAAACACACACATACAATATTTTTTATTCATATATGATGACTGTAAAGGCTAAGGGGTACAAGTGTCGCTTTTATCAAGTTTGCAAGCGCTTTTCTCGAAATCACCTCGAAGTCACATGAACCCTTGATCTTTTCAGTTGTCATATGTAGATAGAAAAATAACATTTTTCAAATTCCACATTAATTTTATATGTAAATCAATCAAAAAGTCATAATTTTTCAACTCAACATCAAAAAAAATGAAATTCCTCGACGTAACAAACGACACATCATCGCGACCCTCGGAGACCTCTTCCATCCCTTAATTTATCACATTCACCGCATTCGGAACATCCCCTAAAAACACACACACAGAACTCGCACAGAACGTATCATAAGCCGGGACAAAACAGTCCCGAAATTGCTGAAGCGGACCGCGGTCTCGGAATGCGGTTTTTCAGCAAACTGAAGGGCGGCGAATTAAACTTCCATGTCCCTTTTTAAAACAATTAGGCGAACCCCCTTCGGAAAGAATCAGAAAGGCATCAGGGGTGGATGGCGATTAGGGCCAAATCGACATTAGATACGTTTTCAGATGGCTGCGAAATGTTTTTGCGCTAACGATACCCCTATTTGCAGCATTAATTAACCGATTCTGAAGGATAAGCGAATCAACGGGTTCGCATAAGGGTCGAGGCATACTTTAAGCGAGATCGAGTACCGAATTGCATATAGTCCCCTTTCTCATAATTTTGAACTTTTTTTTTTTCAAAATTTCATAATTTTATATGTGAAGATAATTCATATATTATATAACTGAAATTCCAATCCAATAAAATATATTTCTCATATGAAATATATAATTATCTAATCTGGTGCAATACTTTATGAATTACTTATGTATAACCATAAAAAAAGTGTTTTTGTGTTATTTCTTGGCACTTATTATAGTAAATTTCTCCTATAACTATCAATACAATTAAAAAACTTATTGTTATTTGAAGAATATATGACGACTGAATTTCACAAAGGGCAAAAGTGACCATTTTTATCGATATTAAGTTAAATACTGAAAATTATTCAATATATGATACAGAACCATTTTCAGAACTTGAATTAATTTCGATAAAAAAGTTTACTTGTGCCTCTTGTGAAATTCAGTCATCATATTATCTTATACCTTCCACAAATAACAATATTCAAAAATTTTGCAGAAATTTCAGTTATGATAAAACATTATTGACCCAGCATTTTTTTTAATTCAAAGAAACAACGACTTTTTAAACAAAATGATACATTAAAATGGTTCATAACTCAATATCGTATAAAATATAGTTATCTTTTTAAATTAGGTTATTGGATGTCACCAAAAGTAAGTGTTAAATTTTATTCACCGTACTTTTTGATCACACCTCGCATTTGTGGTAAATAGATTGGATCTGTACGTTTGTATAGTATACGTGCCTTAAGGGTTTTGTACTTATATTGTCTGGGGTTGTATAAAATTAATAACTCGTTTCCGATTTAAATTCGCAGAACGTTAAGGGAGGGACATTTAGGCAATTAACGTTTCGGAATCGTCAGCATTTACGATTAAAATAAAACGATGTTTTCTCTTAATTATACGATGGAATTGTACAAATATAAAAGGCTCTGGCTAGGTAGTCGAAAAAATATATCTCCCTGTAAAATTTATGCATGGATTTATTTTTCATCGAAATGAATTTTCAACATCCTAAAGTGCACGATTTTGGTCTTAGAATAATGGTCTTAGACTATTGAACTCCATTAACCCTTACCTTGATTTGTTTAACATCTCCTTCTCCCAACTACGCTCCTTTCTCAGTTTTGGTGGGATTGATCGCGTGGGCTTGGCCAACTCCTTATTGTAGTATTATTATTATTATTATTATTATTATTATTACTATTATTATTATTATTCATGTTTATGTTGTTTTATGTTTCTGTATTTCCATTCTGCACAGTCGTCGCTATGGTTCTACTGTCAGGCGGCTGTGCAGGAAGTACAATGTGAAGATAGAAATAAAAATAAAATAAAATAATAACCGAAATATAAATATGTATTATTTAGTTTTGCAGCTCAATTGACTAAATACTGTTCCAGGGGTTTATTTCATTTTTACTTTTTGAGTTCATTTTAATTTTGTTTTTTATAATAATCAATTTTTCGTAAACAATTATTTTCGGCCTTTTTTTTCGCGTCTATAAATATGTAAATTGACCGGAAATTCGTTCTTACACATTAAAAACTGGACAATATTTTAACTCATTCAGACAAACAAAGCCCGAAAGTTAAAGTTGAAAATTTTCGCGGCAAACGGATCAGCTGTTTAAGAATTCTTTTCAATGATGTATTAAATCAGTACTTAACTATTATAAACAAAAGATATTCAAATTATTTTCAAAATATTAGGTACGTGAATTTCTCTTAATATTAATAATTTTCGAATTTTCGAAATTGTGAGCGAGGGT
This sequence comes from Cheumatopsyche charites, assembly GCA_024721215.1. Lineage (NCBI taxonomy): Eukaryota > Metazoa > Arthropoda > Insecta > Trichoptera > Hydropsychidae > Cheumatopsyche > Cheumatopsyche charites. Next base: position 348,078 of record CM045577.1, on the reverse strand, counting down.
AGATATAGATCGCCTCAAAAATTATAATCTTAGGTATTCGAATAAAAACATTAAAATTCAAACCCAAGTCGTATGAATCGACGCGAATTACATCGCATCGGTTGAATTCTTCACCAAAACCTCGAATTCTATTGAATTTTCGAAAAATATTTCGAAATGTTATTAGGAGCATATGTTGTAGCAAGAGTAGTCAAACCCAAGTTGTATGGAACGACGCGAATTAGATCGCTTCGATGCGTGTTTCGAACGAATTTTTCAGATACGTAGAATTCGAATAAAAACATCGAAATTCAAACCCAAGTCGTATGAATCGACGCGAATTACATCGCATCGGTTGAATTCTTCACCAAAACCTCGAATTCTATTGAATTTTCGAAAAATATTTCGAAATGTTATTAGGAGCATATGTTGTAGCAAGAGTAGTCAAACCCTAGTTGTATGAAACATCACGAATTAGATCGCTTCGATGCGTGTTTCGAACGAATTTTTCAGATACGTAGAATTCGAATAAAAACATCGAAAATCAAACCCAAGTCGTATGAATCGACGCGAATTACATCGCATCGGTTGAATTCTTCACCAAAACCTCGAATTCTATTGAATTTTCGAAAAATATTTCGAAAAGTTATTAGGAGCATATGTTGTAGCAAGAGTAGTCAAACCCAAGATGTATGGAACGACGCGAATTAGATCGCTTCGATGCGTGTTTCGAACGAATTTTTCTGATACGTAGAATTCGAATAAAAACATCGAAAATCAAACCCAAGTCGTATGAATCGACGCGAATTACATCGCATCGGTTGAATTCTTCACCAAAACCTCGAATTCTATTGAATTTTCGAAAAATATTTCGAAAAGTTATTAGGAGCATATGTTGTAGCAAGAGTAGTCAAACCCAAGTTGTATGGAACGACGCGAATTAGATCGCTTCGATGCGTGTTTCGAACGAATTTTTCAGATACGTAGAATTCGAATAAAAACATCGAAATTCAAACCCAAGTCGTATGAATCGACGCGAATTACATCGCATCGGTTGAATTCTTCACCAAAACCTCGAATTCTATTGAATTTTCGAAAAATATTTCGAAAAGTTATTAGGAGCATATGTTGTAGCAAGAGTAGTCAAACCCAAGTTGTATGAAACATCGCGAATTAGATCGCTTCGATGCGTGTTTCGAACGAATTTTTCAGATACGTAGAATTCGAATAAAAACATCGAAAATCAAACCCAAGTCGTATGAATCGACGCGAATTACATCGCATCGGTTGAATTCTTCACCAAAACCTCGAATTCTATTGAATTTTCGAAAAATATTTCGAAATGTTATTAGGAGCATATGTTGTGGCAAGAGTAGTCAAACCCAAGTTGTATGAAACATCGCGAATTAGATCGCTTCGATGCGTGTTTCGAACGAATTTTTCAGATACGTAGAATTCGAATAAAAACATCGAAAATCAAACCCAAGTCGTATGAATCGACGCGAATTACATCGCATCGGTTGAATTCTTCACCAAAACCTCGAATTCTATTGAATTTTCGATAAATATTTCGAAATGTTATTAGGAGCATATGTTGTGGCAAGAGTAGTCAAACCCAAGTTGTATGAAACATCGCGAATTAGATCGCTTCGAGGCGTGGTTCGAACGAATTTTTCAGATACGTAGAGTTCGAATAAAAACATCGAAAATCAAACCCAAGTCGTATGAATCGACGCGAATTACATCGCATCGGTTGAATTCTTCACCAAAACCTCGAATTCTATTGAATTTTCGAAAAATATTTCGAAATGTTATTAGGAGCATATGTTGTGGCAAGAGTAGTCAAACCCAAGTTGTATGAAACATCGCGAATTAGATCGCTTCGATGCGTGTTTCGAACGAATTTTTCAGATACGTAGAATTCGAATAAAAACATCGAAAATCAAACCCAAGTCGTATGAATCGACGCGAATTACATCGCATCGGTTGAATTCTTCACCAAAACCTCGAATTCTATTGAATTTTCGAAAAATATTTCGAAATGTTATTAGGAGCATATGTTGTGGCAAGAGTAGTCAAACCCAAGTTGTATGAAACATCGCGAATTAGATCGCTTCGATGCGTGTTTCGAACGAATTTTTCAGATACGTAGAATTCGAATAAAAACATCGAAAATCAAACCCAAGTCGTATGAATCGACGCGAATTACATCGCATCGGTTGAATTCTTCACCAAAACCTCGAATTCTATTGAATTTTCGAAAAATATTTCGAAAAGTTATTAGGAGCATATGTTGTGGCAAGAGTAGTCAAACCCAAGTTGTATGAAACATCGCGAATTAGATCGCTTCGATGCGTGTTTCGAACGAATTTTTCAGATACGTAGAATTCGAATAAAAACATCGAAAATCAAACCCAAGTCGTATGAATCGACGCGAATTACATCGCATCGGTTGAATTCTTCACCAAAACCTCGAATTCTATTGAATTTTCGAAAAATATTTCGAAATGTTATTAGGAGCATATGTTGTGGCAAGAGTAGTCAAACCCAAGTTGTATGAAACATCGCGAATTAGATCGCTTCGATGCGTGTTTCGAACGAATTTTTCAGATACGTAGAATTCGAATAAAAACATCGAAAATCAAACCCAAGTCGTATGAATCGACGCGAATTACATCGCATCGGTTGAATTCTTCACCAAAACCTCGAATTCTATTGAATTTTCGAAAAATATTTCGAAATGTTATTAGGAGCATATGTTGTAGCAAGAGTAGTCAAACCCAAGTTGTATGAAACATCGCGAATTAGATCGCTTCGATGCGTGTTTCGAACGAATTTTTCAGATACGTAGAATTCGAATAAAAACATCGAAAATCAAACCCAAGTCGTATGAATCGACGCGAATTACATCGCATCGGTTGAATTCTTCACCAAAACCTCGAATTCTATTGAATTTTCGAAAAATATTTCGAAATGTTATTAGGAGCATATGTTGTGGCAAGAGTAGTCAAACCCAAGTTGTATGAAACATCGCGAATTAGATCGCTTCGATGCGTGTTTCGAACGAATTTTTCAGATACGTAGAATTCGAATAAAAACATCGAAAATCAAACCCAAGTCGTATGAATCGACGCGAATTACATCGCATCGGTTGAATTCTTCACCAAAACCTCGAATTCTATTGAATTTTCGAAAAATATTTCGAAATGTTATTAGGAGCATATGTTGTGGCAAGAGTAGTCAAACCCAAGTTGTATGAAACATCGCGAATTAGATCGCTTCGAGGCGTGTTTCGAACGAATTTTTCAGATACGTAGAATTCGAATAAAAACATCGAAAATCAAACCCAAGTCGTATGAATCGACGCGAATTACATCGCATCGGTTGAATTCTTCACCAAAACCTCGAATTCTATTGAATTTTCGAAAAATATTTCGAAAAGTTATTAGGAGCATATGTTGTAGCAAGAGTAGTCAAACCCAAGTTGTATGAAACATCGCGAATTAGATCGCTTCGATGCGTGTTTCGAACGAATTTTTCAGATACGTAGAATTCGAATAAAAACATCGAAAATCAAACCCAAGTCGTATGAATCGACGCGAATTACATCGCATCGGTTGAATTCTTCACCAAAACCTCGAATTCTATTGAATTTTCGAAAAATATTTCGAAATGTTATTAGGAGCATATGTTGTAGCAAGAGTAGTCAAACCCAAGTTGTATGAAACATCGCGAATTAGATCGCTTCGATGCGTGTTTCGAACGAATTTTTCAGATACGTAGAATTCGAATAAAAACATCGAAAATCAAACCCAAGTCGTATGAATCGACGCGAATTACATCGCATCGGTTGAATTCTTCACCAAAACCTCGAATTCTATTGAATTTTCGAAAAATATTTCGAAATGTTATTAGGAGCATATGTTGTAGCAAGAGTAGTCAAACCCAAGTTGTATGAAACATCGCGAATTAGATCGCTTCGATGCGTGTTTCGAACGAATTTTTCAGATACGTAGAATTCGAATAAAAACATCGAAATTCAAACCCAAGTCGTATGAATCGACGCGAATTACATCGCATCGGTTGAATTCTTCACCAAAACCTCGAATTCTATTGAATTTTCGAAAAATATTTCGAAATGTTATTAGGAGCATATGTTGTAGCAAGAGTAGTCAAACCCAAGTTGTATGAAACATCGCGAATTAGATCGCTTCGATGCGTGTTTCGAACGAATTTTTCAGATACGTAGAATTCGAATAAAAACATCGAAATTCAAACCCAAGTCGTATGAATCGACGCGAATTACATCGCATCGGTTGAATTCTTCACCAAAACCTCGAATTCTATTGAATTTTCGAAAAATATTTCGAAATGTTATTAGGAGCATATGTTGTAGCAAGAGTAGTCAAACCCAAGTTGTATGAAACATCGCGAATTAGATCGCTTCGATGCGTGTTTCGAACGAATTTTTCTGATACGTAGAATTCGAATAAAAACATCGAAAATCAAACCCAAGTCGTATGAATCGACGCGAATTACATCGCATCGGTTGAATTCTTCACCAAAACCTCGAATTCTATTGAATTTTCGAAAAATATTTCGAAATGTTATTAGGAGCATATGTTGTAGCAAGAGTAGTCAAACCCAAGTTGTATGGAACGACGCGAATTAGATCGCTTCGATGCGTGTTTCGAACGAATTTTTCAGATACGTAGAATTCGAATAAAAACATCGAAATTCAAACCCAAGTCGTATGAATCGACGCGAATTACATCGCATCGGTTGAATTCTTCACCAAAACCTCGAATTCTATTGAATTTTCGAAAAATATTTCGAAATGTTATTAGGAGCATATGTTGTAGCAAGAGTAGTCAAACCCAAGTTGTATGAAACATCGCGAATTAGATCGCTTCGATGCGTGTTTCGAACGAATTTTTCAGATACGTAGAATTCGAATAAAAACATCGAAAATCAAACCCAAGTCGTATGAATCGACGCGAATTACATCGCATCGGTTGAATTCTTCACCAAAACCTCGAATTCTATTGAATTTTCGAAAAATATTTCGAAATGTTATTAGGAGCATATGTTGTGGCAAGAGTAGTCAAACCCAAGTTGTATGAAACATCGCGAATTAGATCGCTTCGAGGCGTGTTTCGAACGAATTTTTCAGATACGTAGAATTCGAATAAAAACATCGAAATTCAAACCCAAGTCGTATGAATCGACGCGAATTACATCGCATCGGTTGAATTCTTCACCAAAACCTCGAATTCTATTGAATTTTCGAAAAATATTTCGAAATGTTATTAGGAGCATATGTTGTGGCAAGAGTAGTCAAACCCAAGTTGTATGAAACATCGCGAATTAGATCGCTTCGATGCGTGTTTCGAACGAATTTTTCAGATACGTAGAATTCGAATAAAAACATCGAAAATCAAACCCAAGTCGTATGAATCGACGCGAATTACATCGCATCGGTTGAATTCTTCACCAAAACCTCGAATTCTATTGAATTTTCGAAAAATATTTCGAATTGTTATTAGGAGCATATGTTGTAGCAAGAGTAGTCAAACCCAAGTTGTATGAAACATCGCGAATTAGATCGCTTCGAGGCGTGTTTCGAGCGAATTCTTATTTTAATTTCGTTTTTTATAATAATTAATTTTTCAGAAACAATTATTTTCGAACCGGAAATTCGTTTTTACACATTAACAAATAGACAATATTTTTACTCATTCAGACTTGATTTTTTTTCAATATTTTTTATGTAAATTATGATTTTCGCGGCAAACTGATCAGCTGTTTCGGAGTCAATAGTTAACACACATACATTCGTTTTTATTTATATAGAAAATAGATAGATAGATATAAATATTATTTTATATAAAATTATAATGCTCGATAATAAGACCCGAACTTATATTAATTTTACATACAAAATTCCAATAATACATCTACATACTATGTATTAATGAAACAAATAAAAAAACTTTCTTAAAGAATTATTTTCAATGATGTATTAAATCAGTACTTAACTATTATAAACAAAAGATATTCAAATTATTTTCAATAAATTAGTACATGAATTTCTCTTAATATTAATAATTTTGGAATTTTCAAAATTGTGAGCGAGGGTAGATAAAGATCGCCTCAAAAATTATAATCTAAGGTACTACTGCTAGTTTATATTAATATCTACAAAGCGTTCTTAAGTGTTTTAAATGAGACGACTTAATTCCGACATTCAACAAAAAAAACACACCAAAAGGAAAAAAAGCTCCTTAAAATTTCCACACCCACCATCAATATTAGAAGACATAAAATAAACACTCCAAAAAGACATAAACTAAACCGAGCTTATCGCAACGCAGTGTGACACTTCGCTCACGCATCGAAAACGAAAATCCCGGAAAATCGCCGGAAAAATCGGACATCGGTCAAAGGTTAACAACAGACCGAAGGATGAAAAATAACGAGGCATTAGCGTCAAACGTTTCCCCGAATCTTTTTCCCGAATTTTCCCAGATTTTCCCGAGTTTTGTTTCCCATCGCGAGTTTTCCGTCCGCGGGGAAAAGTTATTAGCGCAATAGGTGCGCAAATAATTATGATAGATCGCTCTCGTATCGAATAAAGATTTCTTCCAATTACGGCATCGGGGATAAATGATATTTTTTTTCATTCGTAATATAAACGAAAATGTCAGATACGCTTATTTAACGCTATTCACATTTTCAGTTTTATTTATTGCCGTTTCGTTGGCTGGATATTTGAACTCGTTTTATTTTTATATCCTCCTGTGATCTTTATGGCAGACTGTCAGTATGTTAGGAAACGTGTGCACAATAAATGTATTCTCAAATGTTATGAATTTTATTAAGGTTTTCACTTAGGTAAAATGTTTCAATCGTACGTTAACGTTTTTCACTACAAAATTTGATTTATTTATAATTCGTTCCTTAATACGGATAAAATGACTTATGAATTACTTTCTATTATTAGAGCAATCGATTAAAATTTCATATTGATTCCCTATATTTTTGAAAACCAAGATTCGTAAGAATGTTTCTTGTATTTAAATTCAAATCCGGAAAATGAAGAAAATCGTTAGAGAGCGACTGGAGCGGTATAAAGTACGCACTCGTCCGGTCATTTTCGGAAAAGCCTTAAGGCGGTATCCGAATTTTCCACTAATTATGATGCTTTTGTCCCAACCTTAGTATATTGTATTTCGGGGAAAATTCTTTGTCCTGTCCGCGCAAAGATACGTTACCTTCGGAGCGTTATCGTTATCTCGGTGACAGCATCTGCCCACCAGCCTAATACTTGAAGAAGATTCCCTCCATCCGATGGAAGACGAAAGGGAACTCTTCGTCCACAGACCGAAAATAAACACGGCAACAAAAGATTTAATTATCCGAAGATGAAGGGAAGGAAGGAGGAAACTTTCGGTTATCCGATCGATGTGCGAACTCAACAGATGGTCGGGGCTTTAGTGCTTCGGTGAAAAAACAAGTTTTCCTCTTTTTACACATTCATTTTCGGATCCTTTTGGCATTAATCATATTGACAAACATTCGAATGTGTGCTATTTTGACAGATTTCATTATCTCGACGCCGCCGTTTTTGACAATGATCGGAAATCGATCGTCCGATGTAGGTTTTTTTTTGTTCCGAGAATTGAAATTTATTAATTTCGGAATTTTCTTTGACGGTCTGTGTTTATTTCGATGGATTTTAGATAGCGTTTTAATTAATTTCTTTGAATTTTAGCTTAAGGGTTCAAAAATAATGAGATTCGTGTATTTTCTATCAAAATCGGCTGACACGTGGAGCTAATTATACGATGCCGAATTATTGAACCGAAGAATTTTTATCCAAAATTATAATATTACACTGTCAATAAAATTAGGTTTTAAAAATATTTTTAAATTGTAGAAACATGATATAACGAATTTCTTAAATAAATATACGAGATACAGACTTTTTAGAAGACAAAACTAGGTATTTTTTCAATCTTTCTGTTGTGTAGTATAAAAATAGAGCTTTGTCTCTTTATTTGATCGTGTGATAATTTAAGTGCAATTTTCTATGTACTTCTGTTATGAAAATTATTTAAAATAGGCACAGATAATAAAGTGTATCGATCTTATAGTTTTTTTTTCTAACATTGATATTTTCAACGGGTTAATTTACTCTTTGTGTATGCTTGTCTCTCATTTTCTGTTAAAAAATTATAAAAAATATCGAATCACAAATACAAAATGCGATTTTCTCAGTGAAAAAAGTTGAAAAAGCAGCTTTTGCATAGACAGAGAGAGAAAAGCCTCGAGGGGAAGCCTCGAAATGCGAATAAATATAAATTATCGCACCAGAGCAAGTTTGACGCGCGCGAAACTCAACAATCAATTTGTTTTGGAAGCCAATAAAGTTATATTAAGAATAATAGAGCGATTCCCGGTGAAATGTTTTCCGGGAAGCGACTCCGGGACTCCGGAGTGTTCGGGAAGGCTCCGTTGATTGATGATTTCCATCGAGAGACTTTCGGTTTCGAATGTTTCGTATCAATGGAAATATTATATTATACAGAAGAGCGATCCATTAATTTAATTATATTTATTAATTATTATTGCGAGACCGCTCGGCTATTCGGAAATTTCTGGAGGGAAGTTGTTTGTCGGATTGTGCTCGTTTTCGATAGATACGAATGTTGACTTGGTTTGTTCCTTCTAATATGATAATTTCAATAATACTAATATATTTATTTCATTTAATGTGGTATTACAAATATCGTGTCTGATAAAAGAAAATATTATAAACACATATAACTAGTGGAACTTTGAAATTATTAAACATGGTTTTTGTAGTGCGCTCTTTCGATCGCACTTCTTTTGCTGTTATTGTCGGCAAAATTTTATTATTAATTAATTTCATTCTAATGCAATTAAATATGCATAGTTGCTTATGTTTAAAAAATTATGTAAAACAATTAGTCAAAACTCTTGAGTCATGTTTGAAATAGGTTAGGATAAGTTAATCAAAGTTTAACTTGAAAGTCATCATTATTATATTCATGGATATAAAAATTAATATGATGTCATAATGAAACTGACCAATGACTATACCTACATGACTGAAAACTCACCTTTTATATTTTCACAGTATTGATAAAAATATTTTTCAAATTACTTGTCCATTTTACTCAATACACTATCCTAACTTTTTCAAAGCATATCCTAACTCCACATAAGTCGTAACTTAATGAAAAAAGGTTTTTGTAAATAAAAAACACATTTATCCAATTCCAACTTTATCTTAAGTCAAGCAGTCGAGCCAAAAGAGCACCGACAAAGAAGCATCAAAAATCTTGTGCGATTTTATGATGGCACTTCTTAATTTGTGCCATTCGCATATTTTTTTTCAATTTTCAAACAAAGAATACAATATTCACATGCAAAAAAACCGACACTTACCCAAATCGAATCCGAAAAATAAAAAAGCCTTATAGGTCGACATTTCATCCGGAATCGCTTTACTTATGCTCAAGGTCCGCATAAAATCATAGTTCGTACGAAATCAATTGTGCACCAGGGCCGGGGTCAGGGGGTGTGGATTATCACGTTATTCGACCCTTCGGATGGGCGAATGTGCGAAGGGAAAACGAGCCGGCCCTGGAAAAGCTGTTTGGGAAATTTATCACGGTGCTAACTAGACGTGTTCATTCCGCTGTGAGGGTTTTAATTTAATTATTGTATTTTAAGTCAGATATATTTTTTTAATATTTTTTTTTATATTATTTTTATTTTTATCACTATCGACACTTATCAGATCTAGTCTTGTAAGAATAGATTAGGTTTTAAGCTATAACTTTTTTCACACAGTGATAATTGCTTTCCAATGACATGTGATTCGTTGTTATTTGTTTCTAGGGCCAATTTACACTCCTACTTTATAAAAATAACGTTATTTTCGCTTAAACGAAAACCGCAATGTAAAAAGTACCGGAACCATTTATAAAACCGGTAAAAATCTGTTGAAAATTCAACTTAAACGAAACCCAACCGATATGCATTTTCGCAACCGAAAAACTTTGAAGATTCTTCTAACAGACTAAATGAAATTCAAATTCAGCAATAGATGTCTCTAAAACAAAATATATGCTTTTCAGCCTGAAACCAATTAAATTTGACTGAAATTAAAAAAAATCGAAATTTTCATAATATTCATAAAGTTCAGACCTTAAAGACCCCAAATAAATTTGCAAAGGACGCCTTCAAAAATATATATTGATATTGAGGTCGTCGACACGCCCACGGACCCGGAAATGATCCCTTCGGGAAACACTGAAATTTTATCGCGCACTCTGCAAAATGGTTGGCGACGTCTGGTCTAACTCTTTTTACTGCTCCCAATGCTCATTCCGTCTTAAACAGAAAGTGACCTTAATTATTTGATTGGATATGTCCGATATTGTGGCCTTGTGTGATATATTTTCCTTTGGAAAACTTCCGGAAAACTCAATGATTAAGAACAATCGGTTTCTATGAGGGATCGCCAGATGTCAAAGGGAATTTGTAGAAATGAGTGAAAAAATCGAATGTTTTTTTCAACATGTTATTGTTAGTTTAATTCCTTTGAAATTATTTGATGAAAATTATAGAGTTACGTTTTTATTCTTCGTCATTTTTGCTAAAATCGGTGGAGAATATTATGTGCGTTCTCCTTCAGAGAAATATTGCTAATGATAAGCCAGGCAATAAATACTTCCGAATAATTTACTTTTTAATTACGTTTCTGTCCAATAAAATATCTAAGCATCTGGGGTGTGGTTAAAGTACAAATTTATTCTGTTTCGTGATTAAGCCGGACATTGTATCGATAAATTTCTGTTTCCGAAAATGATAAGTAAGCTTTAATAAATTCTAAAAATTTATAAAATTAAATTGAATACAACATGAAGAAAAATATACAGACTTTGCCATTGTTGAAAATTAACAACAAAACCATAATTTGATATATGAAATATTTTATGCAAATTCAACGAACTTCGCAACACAATAGATCACAAAAGAACATAATTTATATTCAAAAGCTTTTGAGCTGAAGATGTGATGAGCATAATAATGTATCTGAAAATATTACAATTTCATTTTTCCCTTTTTGAAAAGATACACTGTATTTCAAAAAAGCACTCTCGTCATTAAAAACCGCCTTTAATCATAATTTGAAGATTGTGCAAATTCTAACATTAAGCCAAATGAATTCCTCAAACTAAACTCTATAAAATATTTCATTTGTTTATCGTCTATTTAAAAAGTAGAATTTTATTATATAAAAATGTATTTTTTGAATAACATTTCAAAGGTTTTTAGAAACAATAAAAAATTACACCTACAGTGCTATTTTAAATGTTTACAAGCTACCTTTAAATATTCCAAATTGCTCTTTATTTTCTTATTGTTAGAAAAAATATGGTCACCGTAATCATACCTATACTTTGATTAATACATGTTGCCTAGGAACTGCACTCTGAATCAATGAAAAATAAAACGATATTTCTTTCAATTTCAGCACTATGGTATGATGGAGGACAGCTCACAATTTCCAAAACAAGCCGTTTGCATGCAGGAGCATATCTGTGCATAGCGTCCAACGGAATACCACCCTCAGTCAGCAAAAGGATCTCACTTAACGTACACTGTGAGTAGATTTCATAACATAATAAGATACATATGTATGTACTTAGCGTGCTTATCAATTTTATTGAATTGAATTTCAGTCCCACCCATGATATGGGTTCAGAATCAACTAGTCGGTGCAATATTCGGACAGGTCGCTACCTTAGAATGCACTTCTGAAGCATCGCCTAAGTCTATCAACTTTTGGACAAGAGAAAAAGGAGAAATGATTTCTAATAGTGAGATTGAATTTGGTTTTAATTATTTTGCTATTTATGTACTATTATAAATTGTTTCTTAATTCAGATTCAAAATATCAACCTTTACTTGTTGAAAATGGATATAAGATGACAATGAAATTACTTGTAAATAATATTGACCAAGATGATTTAGGGACATATAAATGTGTATCTAAAAATTCTTTAGGTGACACCGATGGGAGTATAAAAGTTTATGGTAAGTGAAAATATTAATTAATTATTATACATATGTTCGAAGTTTATATAAAAATTGGAATTTTTTAGGTATACCGATACCTACCACATTACCACCAACAACAACTTCCACAACAACGGTGGCTACCACGACAGTAACCAAAAGTATTTAATCTTGAATTTCTATTAATTCATAATTAGATTGAAGTTAGATCATCCTTTTGTAATCATTATCATTACAGGTACCAAAAAACCTGTTAAAAGTCGACACAACACAGTCGTACACAGGCCAACACCAATACCTGAATACAAAAACATTTCAACCAGTGATAGAAGTGTTAAAAAAGCTAAAGGTAAGAACACTTTTTTATTTTATTCGAATTGATTTTATTATTTATTATTATTCCAATTGCAGAAGTGAGCGGAACGGTCAGCTTAGTCGACTGGTCGCAACAGCATAACACAGTTTCATCAAACATATCATTACCAACGACATTTTGTGATATACCTGTTATAATATTTCATTTGATGTTGTATATTTTGCCATCCTCACTTAATCGGTTGTGATGCTTCGTCTGAGAAACTAATTTCATACTTATGTTAAGTGATTAAAATTGACGATGTAAAATATAATAGTTAAAATATGATAATTATAAATAAATAAATAAATAATTTATAAAACCTCAGACTTATTAAATTTTTTACAATATTTATTTATCAGTCAATGTGAACTAAAGGTGTATCTAAGATAAGAAACGTTTTGAAAAATAAACGTAGAAAACTTGAAAGGTCGTTGATTTCGAAGAATGGAGAATTATGAGAAAACTTCAGGAAAAGATTCGAATCCAATACACAAAATACGTATGACGTATAATTTAGATAATTTATTAGATGTTTCATATAAATATTATAAATTATACATTCACTAAATAACATGTGATACCAGATCAAATAAAAATATATATAGTTTAAAAAATAATTGTCTATGTTACAACATTAAATTTTGTATTAAATAATAATATTCAATGACTTATGATACATAATCATTATCATGACGTGTTTAAACATATTGTGGAGTGAATCACAAATGTTGCAGAAAATTATTTTTTTTGAAGCAAAATTTTAAATAAACCATTGATATATTTTATATACAGTACATACATGAATCTTTTTAATATATTTTTAAGCTTTTTTTTCAACATTTTCAGTAAAAGCTCAACGTACTTTATGTATAAGCAAGGCAACTTTGTCTGTGATATGTTGAGCACGGTACTATGCAGTATTTTTATATTTCATACAAAAATGTATTTCTTATTTAATTACATTCACAGAAAGTCATGACTTTTTTAAAATACAATATAATGTGTATGATTTATTTATGTACAGACATTAATACAATAAAAATGAAAGAATGAATATATAAAATAATAACAGAATACTAAATTTTATATCACAAATTCGAATGTTAAAATATACAATCAAAAAAATATTCTAAAATATAAAGCAAAGGACTATTCGTGAGTCGAAATGTTGAAGAAATGTGAAGTGAGTGTATTCTATGAACATAAACGTGCCCTTTATATTTTGACAATGGTCTAAATCATGTGTTTATCTTTTTGTGTTTGCCTTTGTTAGGATTGCCTCAATTACAATTAATGCAAAACACTGAATAAAATCTTTTCCTTTCTACGTGTTTCATAGTTTGGAATATATTACAATACCTCAATACAAAGTGAACCAAAATAAATGATACGTAGGTTGATCATATTCAATTTCTTGATATAGACCACTATCATAATTATGTCCATGAATATTTTATATACACATTGTGACTCAAAAAAATAATTGATAAGTGTATTATTAATTCACATAATATAAACAGATATTTAAGATGGGCGGCCAAAAGAGTACGACTTGGCAAGAACTTTCTGAAATATAATATACTCTTAAGTACTTTCCAAATACAGATTGCTTATTTATTCCTACTCATACTCTTAAGATTCCCAATCAAAGATGAACATTTCATAGATACATCTGACCTTAATCTAAGTAAATTGTAATCATTTCACAAACACGTGGCGTTTTAAAGCAATGGTTAAAATCACAATACGCTGTGTACAAGGCAATCACACATTTAAATCTGCCATCATTTTTCTGAAATCAGCTAACGTATTATAATCGGGATCATTATCTATATCCTCAAAGTCTCTATTCGTGTCGGTTTTTGCAAAACTAGGATTGTACCGCGACAATGAAAGTGGACACGGTAACAGTTCAGGCATCACACTGTGATGAGTAATGAGAGCAGTAAGTGAAGTGAATTCCTTTGTGAATCCCTAAAACGTTTAAAATAGATTAGACTAGTATTTTAAAAACAAAGAATAATATTACAGATCCATTTTCAAATCACCTTTATTTTATATCCTTTATTTGTATGCAGTATTAGATAATGTGCAATGCCACTTGGTTGAAAATCTCTTGGAACACGTAAAGATAATGCAAAGCAACCAGACTTTGTAGTACTTTCTCGAACCATAAAGGCACCAACTGGTTGACCGCCCAATACTTCCAATGCAATCTGAAACTCACACATTTTTATATTATTCATATCTCATATTTTACAATGAGTGTGTGAACAATTTAAGAGTATCACCTCTCTTGGTATACCAGCTTGGAACCACGGAGCCAACCTCAACTCGGCTTCCTCTCTGCTACTTAAAGAATCACTCCTGGCCGGAAGTAGGGGCGGAGATCCTCCTCCGCCACACGATGAGCTGCTGGAGCTCGGTATTCTTAATATCCTGGTGTAAGAGTTCACTCTTTTTAAACATAGATATTTACAATGCAATTCTCAGAATATTTCTAACGTATACATACCTATTATTATTTATTTTATTATTATTGTTCTTCTTCAACAATTCAACGTCAAAGTGTGAAGAATTTGTCTTATCAATACTGGGTATTGCATTATTTATATTTACATTGTCTATGTGGATATGTTTCATGGGAATTGATGCTTTTTGAATAGATTCTTCTGTTAGTGTATTCTTTGCATCAATCATTGCAGATTTGATATCATTTTCTGATATGGCCTCATTCACATATCCTCCGTTTAGTGTGATTGGTTTATGGGAAGGACTGAAATTATACGTCATATAATTAAAAACAAATAAATTAAAAAGTAGGTACTAAATCCTATGTAATAAAACAATGATCTTGTGATGCATATTTTAGTATTCTTTACCTCGTGGGAGTTTCTGGCACTAGCGGTGTACTATCATCAGCATGAGTCGCTTGAAGTAATAATGCTCCAGAAAGACCCAATGCCAATCTTTTCATCAAAGGTGGTTTGTCGACTAAACGTTTATAAGAATTCAATTCTGTAGGTGAATTTGATTCTTCAGAACTACTAGGACTAATCGATTCATTTATTTCTCCTTTCAAATTGTTGTTTTTCAAACTGAAAAAAAAATTTAAATGAATAATAGATGTTTTTCTCGTAAAATTGATTATATTCTTTATCTTACCTATGAGCTGTTGAAAAATTATGAGGGTAATGATGCCTGAGTCCAGGTATACTATTTGGTGCTCGGATCCCCATCGTGGAAATTTCACTTGTACGGTTATTAGTTACTTCCTTCTGTAAAAATATTATACATATATTCATTAATAAGTGACTCTTGTTATTTTATATATATACAATTTATTAACAATTAAAACTATTTTCCAAGCTAGCATTTTACTTCCTAATATTACTAACAATAAGAAGCTTTGCTTAGTATCTAGTGTACAGATGTATTGAAATAGAGGAGCATGGGGCAGGTTTTCCAACTCGATTTAATTTCAAAAGGAATGAACTATTAAATTAAAGAAACCTGCCTCGTGTTCCTCTAATTTTAAATATTATATCTATATGAATGTTTCACCATAGTAAAATATTCTAAAATTTAATAAATCTGCAATACTATGCCGCCGAAATATAAAAGTCGGATCGATAAACCATTACTTTTTTACACTTTTAATATCTTAAAGGTTCCGCGGATTGAAAGTCCCGAAGGCGTTCGGGAAATCCGCAATAAAAAAAATACAACACGAGTCGTAAAGCGTCGACACGGTAAGGAAAAGGTAGAAAAGCACGAAAGTGGCTTCCGGATAAGATTAGGTAGAAATAAACTGCGACCCTTCAGATATAAAGTTGCGGTAATAAACGTCGTTTAGTGAAGGTCTTCGCTGCTGAAAAAAAATCATCACCGACCGTAGTAACTACGGACCATAAACGAGCCTCTCGATTCGAAAGGTCAGAATAGTTGGCGTGAAAGCCTTCAAGTGTCATTACAGCGCGGAAACTCACCTGCGTTACATAGAAACGGAAATTGTCGTGTTTGGATTTCTTTGCTCGTTATACGATGTTAAAGTAAAAAGAGTTTTAAAACACTTTTACGTCCGCGATATTCTGCAAAAACCTTTCCCATATATGACAGGTTTTCGAATAAAATCGTCATACATTTTACAAAACTTTCAGAAAAAATTTATTAGAATGTATATAATATCTATTTTCAAATTATAGTCAGTGAAAATGAGATAAATAGACGACAAACTCATGTAACAAAAGTTATGCTAGCGGTCACCAACCGCTTATTTTCGAATAGCATACATTCTGAATCAACCGCCGCCAAAGCGTTAAGGTGCGCGTTTATTTTACAATTTGTCACACAGTTCAAAACTCGACCTTTAAATCTTACTTAACACACTTTGAGCGGGAAATGTCGAGAGCTCGAAAACACACAGCAAACACTGAAAAGCTAAGTGCGAACTGACAAAGTATACAAATATCGTCAGCCACAATCTCGATAAATTTATGTGCAGACATAATTTCCCACTCGCCAAAGTGACATTTAGAAGCTTTCCGCGGCGGGATTAATAAAGTTACGACACTCCAGAGTAAACGGCGCCAACTTCCAAACGACTATTTATAAATTTTCGTGAATTTGACACAAAATAATAATATAAAAAAAGCGTACACTGACCCAGTTGTGAGATGGTGTGTGAGCGGGATGAAGTTGGGTGGCGAACGCCATGCGAAACGCATTTCCCACTAACGCGTTCAACTCCTCAGCCTGAAAAAGAAGAAAAATAATCGAATTAAACACAATGTCCAAGTCAACGGTCTCTATTGGCCTTTTATGGTCTATCACGAACGCGATGAGAGCACAATACCAAAATCGGCATGAAATAAAACTGTGACACTTCATCACCCTGTTGTACAGTGCAATCGAAGAAGCAGATCGTTTTTCATTCAATTTAACTTATTTTTAGACGAAAAACTTTTTAGACGAAATATATTACTTTTCTCGACAAGAACAGTTATCACATTATGTCACTAACAGCTTCCACATTACGCCAGCGGCCATCAAAATGTTGATATGAAATTCATCAGACTCTTCAACACTGGACTCAAAGTTAACGACACAAAAGCCGCCTTTGATTCATAACGAATCGTTAAACTGCAAGAAGCTTTTCATCTGCGTATCTTCAGATGATAAAAGCTCACTTGTCCGGATGCAAATGCCCCTGGCATTTCGCATTCACGATCTTATACATTATATATTATATGCACATGAGCTTTCGAACGACTGTTATTATTCAGCAGTGGAATCTCGATGCATAAATCGGTATATCGGCGATACGAATTATCTGCGTGACAGTGTAACGATACTGAGCCATAATCGGGACGGGTTTGATTGTTTAATTTTATTCGAAAAGTTCGATAGTAAACATGCGAGTTTATATTATATTTATGTAATTGAGATTATGGATCTGAAACTGAAAATGTGAATACAAGCAACTCTTCTACAGCACAAGGGTAGGTTAAGTGCTGTGAAAAATATGAGCTATAGAAATAAGGGAATCTGATTCTTTTTTTTTAATATAATATCTAGATTTGTGTTGTGAAATAGACGTTACATGTGTTATAGGAATTCAATCTATTTATTGTCATTTCATTGTGAATTTATCACTTTTTTGGAATCGAGTATTCAAAATTAGCGATTAAGTCATCATATCAATCAAAAATACAAAATGTGACTCACGCTAGGATTCGATAGGATTTCAACTCAGTAACACGAAGAACTGAAGCCCAACGTGGCATACACAAACGATTTATAGCACTTCGATATCGATAAGTTTTCTTATACCTAGAGCGAATTTCTTACATAAGTATATACGAATTACGTTTGTATAAAAAATATATTAATTCCAATATCTTAGTCGCAAATCTCCATTTTTTTAATCAAAGTTTCAGCTCGGCCACCGTATATAGAGCAAGTCAAGAAACCTTTAGATTTTCCCATAGATATGACTATCTAATAAACGAGTATTTACGGACCAAATAAACGCCGAATCCCCATGGAATCGAGCCCTTTTCGGATAAAGGCAACGATACGACCATTGTTTTCACCCGCTATGATAAACCCCGAATATTTATTTACATATTCCGTTACACGCAAACTATACATAGGACTCTAAGAACTTGCTAACAAATATACAATAATGTGAGAAATTCTGTTCTAATTTGATAAATTTCACATTTCATCTGCAAAATTTTCGCCAAATGAGTTTGTAGTTTCTCTAATAATTTGAAAACTGGTAAACTAATCAAATCACTTTTCAAATTATTAAAGAAACTAAAACCTATTTAGTACATAGTATACGAAAAAATACTGCAGAAAGTGTCCAGAATTCCTTTCAATACAACGGATTGAACTTTTTCTACGACCCACGTAATCTCAATACCCACGTGAATATTCGTTGGGTCATTTGCTTGCGTTGAATAATCATGTGAGTATGAAGCGATTGTGTTTTAAATAATTCAGCACATACAAGCGAAAGGCAGTGCCTCGAAGCTTGTAATTATTACACTTTTTCATTTTATTTGTACAGTTTTCAACGTATGAATAATACGGAGGCTTCGAGGCTCGCGTGCGTTTCGATTACCATACAAGGTGTAATAAGGCTTTTAAGCATGTTTTTTTTACAGTGATGAAACATGAAGTATAGCATTTAGTATGTTTTACATTCCCATAAGTCACTGAAATTAATTTAAGTTTAATATACACGAATATAAAAACAATATCATAATACGTTAAGGCGTGTCCACACTATGCCAATGCTAATGCCAATGGCTATGCCGCCGGCTTGAGCCATTGGCATATCGATTGTCATAGTGATAATAAACATTAACGTTTCTACGATACTATTTTCAATTAAAATTCTATAATACAAACAAATCCATGTAAATCTAGCTTGTAGTATTAGGTCAGTTAACATTCGGTCGCGAAACCAATAAATACACGTGCGTTCCGAGTTACCCAAAAGGTCGTAATTGAGGACCTTTCCTTCGAAAGCGGTCCTTTCGATCCCACGGGACTCGGACCTCAAAAAATACCCATATAAAAAGGGGAAAAGACCGAAACGTTTGATTCGTGCCATAAAACGCGTGACGTACGGTCGCCCTACTGGACTGGCTTTACGAGCAGATTCGTATTCAACTATAAATAAAGGCGTTATCGCAAAATGATTTTTTCAATGCTTTATTGTTGGGGTAGTCATGGGATTTCGGGGGAAACTGGGTTAAAGCGATTAAATAGCGAAGTGAAGTTTCGCTTGTTGTGTCCGTAAATGCTTTCGAAAGTTTGACGCAGATTATATTTTGGTTTAATTAGCATGTTGATTTATAGGGATGAATAAACAATCAGAAAAGTAAATATTTTGACATAAAATAATTTTAATTGGATGTTCATCGACAGATAATTATAAATTAATAGTGTCTGCTTTTTAATAATAAATACCGGAAGCTGAACTAAATTGAAATCATTTAATACATTCTAATCCAATAATACCTTACTAAGCATAAAATTGAATACATCATCGTACAAAAATATTGCGAAATCGCAATGCAATCTCGATTCGATTCGTGTGAACCTTTCGGCAACGCCTTTTATTATTTTATCGTGATCTGAGGACAATCGGAATTCGCAATAATAAAATTCAATTCCACTTGGCGAAACTAAACAACCGCTACCAGATATTTACATATCGAGATAGTATCTCGTTTCTAATTACTATAGAGAAGTCTCGGTTACCAGACGCCACTAAATCCACTTGGACTACTACCGGACACATTAAAACGACTCGTGGAAAAACAAAGAACGGAATAATTGCATAATTGTAGTAGATTTGTTCTAACATGTCCACTAAAAATTAACGACCTCTTTTTATCCGGCGTGGCTTAAAATTAATAACTTAATTGCACGCAGTATGCATATCCTGTTTTCGACAAATGATTTTTTAATTGTATCCAATTTATTTACTGCTCTCGTGTATGCATTTGATACTTTACTGACTGCTAGTAAAATATGAGTACTATTCAAATTTAAGCGGTTAATATCCGTTGGCACAACATTTGTATCAAGTGTATAACATATTTTAATTTTTTTCTATGATTTTCACCAAAGTATTTATAATTGAAAATGGTATCACTATGTAATTTTGAATATATTGCAAAATACAACAAAGCTTTTACTCGCATTACGTTTAATAAAATTTCACTTTTACGAGTGTGTATGTCTTATTACAGAGGAAAACGTGAAACTAAACTCGAATAATGGTAAAATATGACACCTCAGTCCCAAGAGTTCGTATTAGACATGTGTCATACAACACCAAACGACTCCTTTGTTCTTCTGCAATACTTTCTTTACGTTTTTTCCTACCGTAGTTCTTTTTTCGACTAGTGCAAATACTGTATATATAACAGATAGATCCACTTTTGGCGAAATTACATCCCATTCATGTGCCAAGGCCCGAGGGAACACTCAAAGCGTGAACATTCTTCGCTTTCTGCAGTAAATTCATACTACGAGACTTTAGCTAGGTCTAACATCTATGTCTTTTAACACTTTGCTGACCGCATTACTACTTTTATCCACCAAAATATTTCTCCTGTACAACCATTTTTTATAAAATCATAATATACTATTGTATAATCATCATAATTATTCAATGTGGTTTTAATTTTAAATTTGGAAATGTTTGCCCTTTCGTTTTCATTTGAAAATTTAACGGGCTCGCGAAAAAAATCGTTGCGAAAATGCGCAAGAATGCTGAAATACGGGCAACCGTACTTTTCGGTATGAAAACGTTTGCGAAATATGAATAAGGTAAAAAGGGATATAAAAGGGAGGAAATATCAGATCATAAAGCGGCCAATAATAAAAGCTGCGTTTTATCTTACGTGAGCGTTTCAATACAAATTTGCGCTTCCGAACGAAGTTAACCTTTTCGGGCCCTTTCTAAAACCGGCATATTTTGAATATTTAACGTTATTCAAAAAGATTCTTGTTTGCCGTACGATAAAGCGGAAATATTTCACGAAAGAATAGATCCCATTTGCATTTATATATCTGCACACAAATAGACCGGCGAGTTTAAACACAGTCATTGAGCAAGCGCTCGAATAAAACGAAACATCGAAACTAATCTGAGAAACTCGAATGAGACTTTGGTTGGAAAAAAAACCGACAATTTGGTCTTGTCAAAGAATGCGACGAACCGAAGAAAAAATCGATGGCCAAAATCAGAGACGGTGGATTTACCAAAGTAACGGAGTTCCATTGTCGTTTCGGATAAAGAGTCGGATTCTCTAAATTCCAAAACATCGAGATGACGAAGCGATCGAAAAAAGCTATGGAAGTTGAAACTGCTACTGTATCAGAACAACAGTTTCTCTGACCCACAAATCTCGTGTTAATCGTATGCGTATTGGGTGTTCCACATCCATCATCTTGCTTCTGAATCGGAAATGATATGTATAATCGTGAGATTATTCCAAATTGGCTTTTCAAGATTTGATTGAAGCGTTTTATGATTAATGTTAATCGAAGTATAGTCTCTAATATTTATTGCTACATGTACTGGTACTAAAAATTTTAATTCATTATTTAAAGCGAAGAAGCAGCCGTTAGGGTTAGGAACTCTAAAATTTGATTTCAGTGCGAAAACATTAAGCTAAAATCAATCGAATTTAATCGACACAAATAAGGCATGAATCCATTTTTAGGAAAAATCTTTCTTTTTCGATCGAACTTTTCATATCAATTAAGAAAAAAAGACATGTGATTCTTATTAGAATCTAGTATTATGAAGAGTTTAAAGCCCAAAGCTACGATATCAACTGGTTAAATCATAATTACTTTCCAAGACATAAAGTCCAGTATTTGGGGATGAAAAAGGGAAACTCACATAAAATTTTCCAAGTAAAACTACCAAATTTCTGGACTAATGAGAATATAATAAGAAAACCAAACAAAATTTGAAGTTAGGTTCTTTTTAGTAATCTATTCAAATTAAACAAAATAAGAAAATCGCACTGTAGTAGAGCTTATATTTATAGAAATTCTGATAGTTTCAGAGTTTTATTTCATCCCACATCACTCAAAAGCCAAATCTGAGACTTCCACAAGACGCAAATGGAGCTTTTGAATTTATTCCGGTCCCCTTTGAAATGAAATGTGGTACTTGAAAGTGTGTGAGCTTTCTGTGACTCGAAACACGTGTAATAATAATTGAGACACTCCGGTCGTTCGCTTAATGGACTACTTGACAACTATTACGCTTTTTATGATCCACTTTTAGACAGTGGCTTTTACACATAAACCAGCCACACACGTACAAAGGTTAACGCATTTCAGTGTACGATGAAAGGATCTATGTATGTACTTTTCGTCGGTACTAATTCGTGGCTTGCGTTTCGATGGAGACGTTTGATTAGAGCTATAAATTCGTACGATACGTATCTGAGTTACATGTTTAATTTTTTTTAAGGGATAATAAATTTCGGCGAATGCGACAAAGCGAAATAAAATTGTATACATAATATTTATATTTAGATATAAATATAAAAATAAAATGTTTTAGTTTAATCGACTATTTCCATTGAAATTGTTCTAACGATAAGTGTCGGTGTCAAATTCTATATCGAGAACATGATCAGTTTTCAAATTATAAATATAAAAACCCATTTAGTGAAAATTCTGCAAAAAAAAAAAATGCAATGTCCAGAATTCCTTATAATAGATTTTTTTTTATATTGAAAAAGTGCCCTTAAATCCAGTAAAGTTTCACACACATCCAAAGGCAAAGGTCAAATTTTTTCGAGATCTTCGCACGACCTACCAAAATTCGTGTACCGTAAGACAATAATTGCGGAGCGATTTTTACCAGACGATGATATTATAATTAACATTCTTTCTCATAAGTCATAAGCCACGCTCGTCCATTAAATCCGAGAACAATGAATGATACAACCGAATTTTCATTCGGTCGAAAAAAATCACATTAAACTTCGACACGAAGTATGAAATACGCTCTCGAAATCTTTCGAAATCAGATCTTTTTGTTTTCCTCGAAATTGAGCTAATCAAAATTCACGTGTAAAACGCACAGGTTCTTTCAGCTGAAAAATTCAATTTTAGATCTGGCGTTTCTGGTAAGCAAGGCACGTTTCCTAATTTTGAAGATTGCGTTACGAAAGTATATATAGGGAAAAAGCTTTGTCGAAAAACCCAAGTAGGTCACTTTTATATCTCGAAAAGTCAAATCAAACCAACATTCCGATTATATTCAGCTGAAAAATCAACTCTTCACTGATTAAACGGAATTACAGCATGCTTTTCATTTATTAAAAAAATATACAACATCGCTGAATTTCTCTGATATTTTACAGCTCACATTCCGCGTGCGATAAACGCGTGAAATATTTCCATTTTCAGCTGAAATTTAATTAAAACAAAAAAGAGCACGAACGTGTCTCGACTTAACCCTTCAACGCCGAACTGCGCACGCATCTTAACTACACCTGGGAACTGGCGTTCTTTTGCCAAAATATGCTTTTTTTATATAAAAAATATATATAAACAGCGTGAAAGCCTCCTTTTGAAACGAGCATTATACGAATAATGCGTATAGGGAGGCCGAGCTATACTGCGGTTCTCAAACTAGGCCAGTACAGTCCCTGAGGTGATAAACTATTTTTTTTTATTAAAATATATTTATTTATAAAATTTTGAAGTTGAATTTCGTCTTGAATGTAGGAAAATGGAGCATTTTAAAGTCAACATAGAAGCTATGTATTTAAAAAGGTTCAGAAACACTAACTTGCACAGTTTGGAGTACTAAAGGATGTTCCGAGGAAATCCCTAGGGGCATATTTAGGCTGTTATGATACTGGTGAAAAGCATACGAGCACGCAAACGTGGACAAAGCATGAAATTGTCATGAAAGCTAAATTTATATTAAATATATTTTATTTTGAAACAATCCTCCCTTTGTATCTGAAGGTCGTTAGAAGCGATAATTCGCTAAAAACTTTCAAACGTTAAAATCTAAGCTTTTTAAAATTATAGTATAATTCGACAAAATCTTAACACGTAATCAAATAGCGGTTAGTAACGAAAAAATTGGCAAAGTTTAATTTGCAAATGTACAATGTGAAATAGTAAAAAAACTGCAAACAAAAGCTCCATTTAATTATTTCGCGAACTCGTTTAATTTTCGTCGCGCCTTTGTTGTCCGCACGAATCGCGATTATACCGAAATTAATTACAATAAAACGTAATTACATAGGCTACGTCTAGACATGGCAGTGTGCAGAATTTTTCAATAAATCATCGCAACGGAACAATCGCAAAGGAAAAAGGGAAGTTTTCCACGTGTATTCGCGTTTCCCTTTTAGTCGGGGCCGAAAAAAAAATAAAGAACATTAGCCGAGGCGTTATTGAAATAATTCTAACACAGATTACAATCTCGACAATAAATTACTTTTATCGTCGGTAGACACTCGCTTTTGCCGGGAAAACCGAGGGAGGCCGGAAAAAATTGCCGGGAAATCGGATGAGGAACGACCCGAACGAGAGTCCGAACAAAGGATGGACAACCATATTTCTGCAGAGGTGAAAACGGATTAGTTCTATCTGTTATGGTAGAAATAACGATGGTTTTATATAAGAGTGTTGAGCATCAACGGATTTTTGTTATAAAATAAATTTTATATCCCACTACGATTCGTTGAAACATTTAATATCTCTATCGTTTCTCTTTGTCTGTTAGTATTTTTATATTTGCATTCTTATGTTATATATCAATATGAATCAAGATTTCATAAAATATCAACTTAAAAGCAATTTCATGTGAGATATTTTCTGAAATTTTGCATATAATCTCAATAGTAAACTGTTTTATACGAGTAAATTAAATCGATTTATAAAATACATTTTCCGCCAAATAATTTACTTACCCTCATAATATATTGAATATTTAAGTATGCTGAACAATAACATATAATAAATTTTTAAAAAGAAGGCTTATAAAAATATACATTTTTATTACAATAGTTTCCGTTACTAAATTTTTCGTTTAATTTACATCTCGAAATTCATATTTCTTCTATTCTAATAATTATTTTCATGCATATTTTATTTCCCAACAGTTTACACTTTAGAGCTGATAAAATATTTCATCTTGTAATAAAAACGTATATATTTTTATTTATATTTGCGAATTTACATTATCGCTTTCAATTTGGCTTGTTTATAATATAATCAAGATTTATGTGAGTATATTGAAATTGTAACGATTTTTTGAAAGGCTATAATAAGCAATATCGATATTATCGAGACACGTTTGCATGTTTCGAAATTAAAAAGTTTCATATAATTAAATTTAATCAGAGTTTCGTGTATGGGACAAAAAATATGAGATTTTATTAACGGTGACACAATTGCTGCTTATTCGGAAATTTATATAGTTTTGCACGCTATTTTCTTTGACTTTTATACGTTTTTAAAAAATGAAATGGCTTCGATTAGAATAAAAGTCAATGCAAAATAAGCATTCTCACGAAATATTTATGATAAAGCGAAAAATTCGCATAAAATCTTTATAAAGACCTGAACGAACGTTAATCAAATTTTTATTACCCCCATTGTTTACGCACATTAAAGCTCCGAAATGTCACTTCAAAAATATTAAAAAACGAATTATTATTGAGATATTTTTCTTTATAAATTCGATAAAATCCAAATCTACAATTT
The DNA here is from genome assembly GCA_024721215.1 of Cheumatopsyche charites. Taxonomy (NCBI): domain Eukaryota; kingdom Metazoa; phylum Arthropoda; class Insecta; order Trichoptera; family Hydropsychidae; genus Cheumatopsyche; species Cheumatopsyche charites. The sequence continues at coordinate 321,839 of CM045577.1, read as the reverse complement.
TGATAAATCTAGCAATATTAATACTGATCTAAGTGCGGAAACAAATAAGCGCAACTAAAAGAAGCGCCGACAAACGAGTGCCGATAAAAAATAAAAATCGCAACAAATAGCTCATTGTCTATTTTATCATCTCATTTTGTTCAGCATACTTAAATATATTACGATGGAAGGTGAATTATTAAGCGATTTTTTTTTTATAAATCGATTTAATTTGATTGTAAAAATACACATTCTTAGTATTTTTTCAGATTTTTTTCGATTATTATTTCTATGTAGTGGCACCGTTCCTCAATACAAAAATCCTTTATACATTTCCGGCACCAAGCATTTTTACAATTGGAAAATTCTGGGAATTCAAACGCGAATTCCCAGCCACGAAAAAATGCGACACACGAGATCTATTTCGCGAAACGAACAAACGAACCGAAAAAGGGCCGATCGTATCAAAGGGTCACGAACGTTTAACGTGTACGGATTTTTTCGTCTGGCCTTATTGATTTAAGAATAAATATTAACGTACGCATTAACGGTTAATTTATTCCGGTGGCACGCAAAAGCACCGAATCGGTATCGAGGCAATAAAGCACGATATGAAATCTGAAAACGGGCCGCAATAAACACGAAAACTTTGGAAGCGTGTAGTTGAACAATGCACGTAAATAGAAAGTTTTATTGGTTCATGAAACTCGAGGAAAAATTGTATGGAGGGAAATTCGTGATAAAACCGATGAGTATGAACCCATGGGATGTAAATAGAAATAGTTTAGTTTTTATCTAAATATGTTGAGAGTTAAGATTTTATTCAATTAAGATACAATTTAAATTCAAAATAATTAATAAAAAAATATTCGGATAATATGCGTACTCCTTTACATAGACAGGAATAATGTTGAAAAAACGAGTCACTCAATTATAATAGGATTATGAATTTTCATCATTTTGTTAATATTGTTCTAGCATTGAAAATTTTTAGTAATTCATGATGAGGGATGTTTGATTTTGATATGACTCTTTATAAAATATAACTTTAGTGAAAGCATATTTTTTAATGAATTTGATTTTAATTATTTTTTTCATTTAAATATATAGCACACAGATTGAGAATTGTAATAATATAGCCGTGAAACTATGTCGACATGAAACCCACGACGGATATAGAAGCGATAAAAAAAAGTAGCTGAAAGTCTGCTGAAATCTCCCACTGTTTTTGTGAAAATGAAACTTTTCGGTTGAACGAAACCAAAACAAACACGTTCATATATTATTGTATAGGTATAATCTAAATATCGCTTATTTGCAGCTGTGCATGATGAATATACAAAATTCTCATAAATTATACAATGCTTCATATAAATTAATCATTAGCGAGAAGTCGTAACGTGTATGGTTCGAGTTTCGCACGAAGAATCGTCCATTCATTAAACTCGTCTCTTTCCAACTCATTCAAACATAAAATTGTACATCTCCTTCATTCTCAAGAATGAACCGATCCTAAAATGAAATTCGCAATACGAAATTCCTTTTTTATTCGGATGTAAATCGCGTCGTGCACGTTCCAAACGAACGCAAGACACTTTCTTTGCATTTTTATTTCACTTTACACAATATTGCGCGTGCGAAGTGAAAATTTCCATCTCCGTACGGGGTTATAATTTCGGCTGCGAAAATCGCATTTTCATATCGCGCATAAAAAATTAAGCGCGCGAAATTTTCGCAGAGGAATTCCTGCGAGGCGTGTTTTATTAAAAAGAGAAAAAATCGCTTCATCAAAACGCGAAGAGACGAAGAAAAGGCGGGAAATTCGAGGTGACGGCTCCGTCATCAGAATTCTGAAAACGGGAAGAGCTGCGCTACGAATCGCTAATAAATCAAACGTGACGCGGGAAAAATATTCGAAAATTGTATTAAATTAAAAATTACATCAGACTCCACTTATTCGAGACACGTGAGATTTATAATTTTGCCGAAATTGAAAACAAAATCTTAAAATTATACATGAATTGTTTCTTAATAAAGTGATTAAATGATGTTATATTGGAGGCTAACCACTTCTAACTGAATAAACCCATAGTTACGGAAATGCTGAAAAGGGAATGCTCAATTCCAAATCATTGTAAAACTAGCACTATTAAAGAAAAAATGAATAATGACATTAAATAGGGTACATAGTCCTCACATTGTTGAAAAAAAATGTACTCTTTTCATTTAGTCATTCTATTATCCATTTCATTCCTAAATTTTTCTTATGAACAGAAAATCAAAATTTATATGAATAAAGTAAAAGAAATGGGCAGATTTTTTTCATAAATCAAATCAAATCTACTCAACAGTAAAATTGAAAAAAAACTTTACACCAAAAAATGAAAAATTAATTAGGAAACTATCGCTTAATTCTATGTACATTGTAATGTACTTAACTATAAAAGGACTATAAAAATTAAAATTTGATTTGTATGTTTTATATTTAGATATTTTATTATATTGTATGAATAAATATGTCGACTCTATTTGTATAAATCCCCATTGACATTCCATTTAAGGAACAAAATCAATAGTCGCGCGAATGAAACATGACATGTGACACAAACGACAATTCTTATTATTCTTCTTAGGCGATTTTTATGTTTATTGTTATCTCGAATTAAAGAATGTCTCGAGGTTATCGCATCGAATAGAATTCGACGAGATAAAAACTATACGATGACATCATATTGGCAAAATGAAAACGATACAGCCTTTTATATGCGATAACTCGTGTTAATTGATATTACAAAGGAATGTCATGAAAAAAAAACTGAATGTTCATTGACTTTTCCATCGTGTCAGACTTTTTTTTCAAATTTGCGTGACGAATCTTCATTCGTAATGAATTATGATTTGAATAAAAAATAATTAACTCTTGATAGTATTAAATACACGAGTTGATCAAAATTTTAAAATCACTTTTTTTTAAATTGAAAATTAAACTTTATTGAAATGCGACAAAGACAAACTCGAGTAGATCTTCGAGATATCTCAGAATGGAAAATTTCAACATTCACAGTAGCAATCGCGATTTATCACACGTCGACAAGACGTACAGTTTGGCGTCAATGAGCAGCACAAAGACAAGAGATAGTCCGGATAGTCCGGATCTCACTTAAGGCCGGATGCCGGTAAACAGATTGATCTCTGTACCAATTAAAGCTCTGTACCTGTAAGTACATAATGCTCGTTACGGACGTGAGCGAGATTTGTCTTTCACGGCGTGGGAGTTCGTCTCTTGTATTTATATGCTAGAATATATTGTGAGCTTGTTCGTTTAACATTTGAGAACGCATGGAAATCACCCATTAGACTCTCCTACCACTCCTATGGACAGTTGCGAATTTAAATCTCATTTACATCTATTACCGAAAGCCTATTTGCCACGGTCGGTTTTGAATTTCGCGCGTTTAGGCGTGTCTAATATAATCGATCTTGAATATTCAAAATATTTCGAGATTGTGAAATTGGTGTAAATAAGATTCCACATTTAACGATCATAAGTTTAATCACTACAGATTTGATTTGAAGTGTAAAATCTGCCGACAAACATTCTGTTTGAGCTGATCTAAAGTTAGACTCGTGCATCCATCCACGCATCTATTGTTCACAGCTTCGATACGCACATAAATTTGAATAATTGTCGAGCCGAACCTACCCATCGACAAAGGGATAAAAATATCTGTCGAGCTCAAAGAAACGTGCGTGTAATTAAAGAAAGCAGGTATAGCTTTTTTCCATAGCCGAAGAATCCTGACCTCAGGCATGAAATACCTGCATAAGCGTGCACAAGACGACCTTGCACAGGTGAACGAAATTCCACACTTTTTCATTCCATTGTACTACCGAACGTTTGGTGGTCCTTATTATATACGTACAAAGAAGCCGAAGATTTATATTTTCCTCTATTCCTTTATATTCGAGGATATTTGCAGTCGATACGATTATGTGAGAGTATTTATACTTTGTGAATAATATGGGAATTCTGCCCAAATATGCGCTCTTGGATGGTGTATGAGCTTAGAATTTGGTTTGATTTTATAACGAATGTGAATTCTGTAGCATTTATTGTAGTTACCTAGCTTAAATCAAGTGTTTATTCAAAGGTTATAAATTGATGTGATCATATTTGACGCTGAAAAGGGCAAGAAGTATAAGTGACTTCGTAGTGATTTCGAGAAAAGGGTGCATAAAAGTTGAGCATGAACTTACATGTATTAGGAGGAGGTCAAGTGATTTGATGATCTATCTCGGTACACGTTCCAAGTTCGTTTATATTCTTTTGCCACCGAATATATGAGCGAACATAGAAACGATACCTGTAAATAACTCAATTTCGGCGAAAATGTCACTTATATACCTAGGCCTTTTCAGTCGTCATTTAAGCTCGGTTCGATTCAATCTTCATAGTCACTAATTGTGAAAAGAATCTGACAGAACAATCAAAACAAATTCTAAGCTCGCACACTTATACGTATTACGCAGATCACTCGTATTTGTCGCAGTGGATTGACTATTTGCAGTCGGTAGCCACATCCTTCCTTCATACGAGATGCATCGCCGAAACGTCGTATTGACAACTTTCTCGAACCGTCATTTCGACCACCGGTAGCCGTCGGAGGCTCCTTCGAAAGAAGCAGGACCGCGAGGAATCCAGTTGGACTGGTCGAGTGGTCTTCGGCTGGAGATCGGCGCCATCGTATCACACTTCAAAGTTCGCAATGACGTCGCCAGACTGGTCTCGGAAACCAGACGAAGATGGCAGATGAAGACCGTAATGACCGAGACCACTTTTGACGGATGGCCCCATCCGAACAAAGGAGACTCGATGACCTCAACAACCTGCGATGCTCTAGTTATAATGGGTTGTGTCCACATTGTGTCGATAGCTCGAGTCGACGACTTTATCGCTTACGCAGTGTGGATAACGCATTATATCTAACTTGACAAAGCAATATCAGCTCTACTATGAAGCGCCGATAAAGTAGAGTATATTGTCATTAAAAAAACATTTTTAATGTGGAAGTTAATACGCCGATAAATCACTGGTTCTCAAAGCAACATCAATTTTCGGAGAGCTGGCCGAAAAATGCAAAGCAGACGCATTTGAAACAATAGCAACAAAGCATAAATCATACCGAATCACGCCAAAGCATGGGAAACGAACTCAGAAGCAGTTAGCGAACCGGCAAACAGTCCGAATGAAAAATGAAACAACCGTCGCAATTTATAAATTAGATCCAGTTAATATTTAATGTGTCGTTGTGGAACCGGTACGTAATTGACTGATACGAAAATAATTGCCCGTCCTAGAGATGGAATCTCGCCACCAATTATTTCCTAGAAGTCGATGGCGAAACGGACTCGCTCCTGATCGATGGATCCATAGATCCGGATCGAGACTGGCTAGATCTAAAAAGCAGCTACTGTGTTGAACGATCTATGACCGAACTTCTAAAACTTCTTTTTATAAAATTGAAATAAATTTCAAGCAATTACTCGAGTGAACGGTTGGCTGGATTCCTATCTTGTAATTAATTCCATTAGGCGTCGTCGACAATCGGATCAGGCTTTAATGGATGGCCGATTCGATTTAGATCGAAAAAAAATTGATACGTCTAATGTGTCCGGAATTAATGCCCCCGTTTTGTCGGAAGGTATCGACTTCACAAAAAGCCCGAAAGATCTGATTGATAAAACGTTACGATTTGTAAGGCATTGATTCCGAAGAATTCTTTCACAAATTAAATCTAGTTGCTCCTACATGGTCAATGATACTTCCAATATATTGAAATATGCTTCGAAATGAATCAATATTGATATTCAATGCGCTTCTGGATGGTTAATATAGTCTTCCATCAATATCAAAATATCATATTTATAACACTATCAATCGTATAGATAAAATTTGACTCACTTGAGTGTGGTTATATGAACTCGTAACGAATGCAAATATTGAGTTATGAGCACTCGCACAGTGTGTAAAAACCTGACTATGTGTACATGTAGACTTACAGACAAAACGACGCAATTTTCCGTCTAAACTTCGCCTGGCGAATGCAAACGGCTTCGACACAAGCAGCGCTCCTCAAACGTTTCCGAGTCGTTTGGACTATTCCGAAACGCCATTTATATCGTTGGCATCTGAATGCGTATAAAAAGGCATTTTATCACGAGGGCTCCTCGTGCTTTTGTTCGCACTACCGAAACTTTCCGTCGTCGTGATTTATTCGCACACAACAAAGCGTAACGGCAACGATCCCCGAGGATTTTCGGAACCCCTGGAAAAAAATCGCGCCTTAAAATAAATAAGCGAATCGGTCTTAAGACGCTCTTAATCTTTATGCAAATAGTTGCGCAACGATAATTCAATCTGGCGCCTAATGCCGGACAGAGATTTACATTGTATAAATCATTCGGAAAGCCGAGCTCTAATCTAGATCGAAATGACGAAACTCAAATTACAGTTGGATCGAATCGTATGTATTATATGGCGACTGAAAAGACCGAGGGGTACAAGTGACTTCACGATGATTTCACTTCTAATCGTAAGTTGTGCATGCACCTACATGTATAAGAAGATCGAGTGATTTGATGATATATCTCGTTACACGTTTCAAGTGCGTTCATATCCTTTTGCCACCAAATATATGAGCATAAATAGAAATGATTTCTGTACATAATTCAATTTTGACAAAAATGTCACTTGTACACCTTGGCCTTTTCAGTCGTCATATGTATGTATGTGCTGAGAAATGCATTTCTCACGCAAGTCAAATTCAATGCGAACGCTACGATTCTTTGCTAGCATGAAATTGGTTCATACGTTTACAGTAAATTTATGCGAGATGAATACAAATCGATTAAATATTTCAATGCATATTTTTCAATTATAATTTTACAGTAATTAACTTCGAATCAAACTCTCTAACTGAATTTATTATAGCCAATGACATAAAAGTATTTGTGCATACCGTGTCGATTGAGAATACTTGGAATACCAAGATTCGATCCTATCGAAATTCAAATGTCATTTTCTTTAATCGATTAAATGATATAGAATCTCAATTGTTTTTTTCAAATATTTGATTAAAAAAAAACGTTATTATAAGTTGCTGCTTTTCCTAAAATATATCATAACCCGATTTGTCTTGAATAAATTAAATTCGATCGGTTTATCGACAGCTACTGTATGTTCTTATTTACTCTTCGGAATTTTTAGCCTAGAAAGCTTTACTTCACTTCTAAGCGAATAATATTGATTGATAAGTATAAAAAAATATTACTTTTCAGTCTTATAAACTCTTTGAGTATGATTTACAACTCTGCATAATTAGTTTCCGAAAAGGTGAAACGCTTTGAATTCTACTATGTCTTTAAAAGGCTTCGTCCCCGCGAAAATGTTTAATTCAAACCGCAGAAATGATACACACCCAATTTGCATTTCCTAGTTCCAACTAGAGCGGCATTTCTCCAACTGTCCTCGATTCATTTTAATTAAATCGTGTCCCTTTCCGAAAAGACACGTGTGTGAGTGTGTGCACTTCCCACATACAATGAAACATAACAATAAGTCACATTTTATGAGCCAAAGCGAATCTATTATATACAAATTTTATCGGTGTTATACAGCAGTTTTATAGGCTGTAAACGTATGAAGAACGACCACATATAACAAGCGTTTTTTACGCACAAGCGACAAAACTCTGTCTATAAATTTCTTAATAAGCACAAATTTGACGTGATTAATGCATTTCATTCAAATGCTACTTGTTTGTTCTGAATACGATTTTTTTTTACAGAATTCATTTATTACAAATGTTCTAGATACAGAAATATACATAAATCGATACTTCAGATACACACATAGATCTTTATCCTTAAGAAACACATATGTATGAGTGAATACTATTGGCCATAAATGGTACAAATCAACTTATATAACAGAAGGGTTGAATAGTGCACATTTAATGTGGATTGATGCATTTTTATTGAGTGATATTATATTTTGTTTCGAATCAAATATTCGAAAGAAACGATCGAACCTCTATATCAATTAAGAAAAACTACACGATACTCGAAAGAAATCAAACCCAGCATAACGAGCACACTAAATAGACGCGGCATGCACATGCTGCTGCACCATCGACCGACTTGATTTGAAAAATATGTATGTTTAAACAGATAAACGAGTGCAATTTTCGTGATATTTTCCCAGACGAATATCTTTCGTGGGGGATAATCGCACAGCACGACTTTAACAAATCTCGCCAGACTTAAAAGGGGATTTGTAGACGAAAACAAACGAAGATAGCATCGAAGGCTTTCCAGACGCTTTTTCTAGGAGGGAAACCTTCGTCCGAGTTGACTGCCCCATCCCATATGATTTATTGAGCTGGTCTTTTCCACGGAGAATGTGGACGAACACTATGATGACACCGCCCAGATATGCGATATAAAAAGAAAGTGTGGAGAAATCACATGGGCAAGACGAATGTGCGAGGCTAGAACCGAAAAAATGCCTCACCATGTAACAAAAACGGAATAAAACGCTCTACGGATGCTTAAAATTTGGGATCTCTTGTGGAATTTTGAGTTTGACATATTTTTTTATTCACTAGTACTGGTACCCAATTATTTAATTGAAGTGAAGAAGCAGTGCAAAGAATTAATCAGCGCATGAAAAATAGCACTAAAATTGATCGAATTCAATAGACACATACGAAGTGGGTGATTCTTTTTCAGGAAGCGTTTTGTATAGAGTTAAATTAACACTTTTTTTTAAATCAAGTACCAATTGAGAAAAACTACACATGATTTAACAAGTTTCGAACTCAGTATAACAAGGATACTGAAGTCCGAATCTACTGCACTAATGTTTTACAACGCTACGCAATCGACTGCCTAACATAATTCAACGCCTCAACGATTCTTTGTATGAAAATAATGAGAATTTCTAAAGACTCTAGTGCCATGTAACAGAAAACCAACGCAAGTTTTTTATCCGAAGTGCTATATGCACTGTGGGTTTATTTCTTTAATTTTTTTCAACTGATAAAAATTCCGCCACCCACGCTCAAAAAATACTGTAGGAATCCGACACGATCATTAAAGTTAGTTTTTACATCCGACACGTTACAATAAACGAACGATTTCATCATGGATACGATTCTTCTTCGTGTAATTTCGGATTGGCTTTTCGAAGAAAATTACACACATCGGCTAAGGGAAATATAATAAATGCGAACGAAAATATCGTTTCGCCATACGTACGAGTGATTGATGTCCCGTTCCGTAATATAAATATATGGATTCAATCTCGTTTCGAAAACGAAAGATACGCATATGGAAAAAATGAGATACGGATGTGGAAAAACGAACATCCCCGGGAAAAAATGACTCGGAAAGCGAAAGAGCGAAGTCATATTTAACGCTGAAAAAATCCCTGTCACGAATGCTCATATTGAAAAGTTGGAAAGTGTTTCAGAAACAATTTATTCTGCATAAAATATAAATGACAGAATCGCTTGAATCATTCTCGATATTGAAAATATACAAAACAATATTATCATAAAATAATTATTCAAACAAAAGGAATGCTTCGATCCTCAACCCACTCGAAGACCCATACAAACTCGATATCCTTATAAAAAGAGATCAATTTCAATAACAAGCACAAACAACCTGCAACCATTTGAATACAAACGACTCCCTTAGATCTTTTTTTCTCTCAACAACAACACATTCCTAGAATCGACAAAGCACAACAGATTACAAACCCACTCTTATTACTACACACTTCAATCAAACGCGATTGAGATGTACACACAAAATGGTCCCGAAAAAGGCTATACGCACTCGATGCGTCTGCGAATACTGAGATAAATGTAGTCACATTCGTAAAAAAAACTGAAACAACTGCATTCGGTAAATCGAATTAAGCTCATTACCATACAAGTATACCAGTTTTGCGATGGCCCTAGTCGGAATGTGTACAATGGTCTTTTTGCGGCTTAACCTGTTCCGGAACGTGCGGTTTAAAATTCTATTACACGACTAGAAACCAACCTGAATATGTTAATTGGCGTCGAGGCGAAGATTTTCTGCTCCACAACCTTTACATCTTGGGATGGTTAACCAGAAAAGGAGCTTTTTAAAGTTTTTAGTGTCGATCGATGTCGAAAAAGCGAACGTAAAAAGAACAGATTTGATCCTTAGCGAGGCAGATAAGAAACTGGTCTATAAACTTACCTCAATCTAGTAAAGATCCTTGTATAAGGATAAACGAGTTAAATATCAGATTACTACAGAGATTCTAAAATTAAATCAAAAAAACGAACCTTTTTTTACAATCAAAATTTGCATACGAAGATAAAATTATTTAATATTTTCGTTAGAAGAGTAAAAAAAGCTGTATGACTTTTTATTGCAACATTTGTATGAAATTCAAATGTCAAGTATAGAAAATGTATCTATAAATCTTAATTTAATTTAAAAAACAAATAGCAAATAAAAAAATGATTAAGTTGTATTATCATTAACCCTCTATTTTCTCACAAAAATCATATTAATTTTCATTAACAAACAATGGAAAATTATTTTTTTATAAATTGTATGGGTGTTTTTAATAGGATTTTCCAATAGATAGCAGGTCGCTTGTTTCGATTTTAATTCACCGAATCGAAACGGATATTTGTTATGAGGGCGAAGTGCGATAAACTCGAACATTTAATTTCCGAAGGCAGTAAACTGAGTTTATTACCGTTGCCAGTGAACATAAGTATAATATAAAACGGATCGAACTTAACCAGTTAGTTGTTCGGAATAGTCCGTTAATCGTGATTGACTATTTCGCGCCATTTACTTTATTTATAATTTAATGTCATAATTAAAAGCCTATGTATAAAATTTGATAGTGAAATATAACAGTATCACTTTAGAGGTCGATCGAATGGGAAATATTAATGAAATTCGCGTGATCATTAAGATTTTATGCTCGTTAAAAAAACGATCGAAATGATGATTTATAATCGGCGAATTTAGTTTCGTATTGATAATTTTAAAAGTGTTTCAATGTAAGTTGAATTTATGATTGAAAAAAATATTTTTTTAGATCACAAAAAATATTCTACTTATAGTAGAATCTCGATTATTTTAACTAATTAAAGATGAAGATGGTTAATCTAATCACCCCTTTTTTACGATTCTACTAAAGGATATATAAACCCATAGCTGTTAAATGCATTAAATGACTTCATTACAACGTTTGAACTTTAAAAGGCTTCAGAATTTTTAGAATTAGCAATAATTTTATGCATTTCATTTACGAATAGTGGTGATTTCTGATTATGATACCGGATCTTCAATATTATTAATTTCAATGGAAAATCATCAAATTCGTATCGCTTTTTATTAAGGACGCAATGCAAGCGATTTTTGATCGATCCCGATAATTAAAAATCTGGGTAATCGAGTCAAAATTGTATGCGTTTATAAGAGTATATTGAATTTTCGCAGAATCGAAAGCAATAAGAAGATACGTATAGGCATTTATTTCTCAAGCAGAAAACAGCAAAAGACGATTTCGTTCGTTGCGAAAGCTCGATCCATCGTCCCTGGGTAATTACCCACATTACCCATCTCCGATCCGAGAAAACATGCAAATGTCGTTATGCCTTGTAATGGATGTTTGCGAAGGCTGCGGTCATGAAACTTTCCATATTACGGACTAAACTATTTCCCATCGACCACACATCACGCGTTCAACGGAAGGCTTCGAAAACCGCAAAAGCCACTAATTTACACCGATGCAGATTTTTTCTCGTCTTCGAAACTGTACATCTTCGTGCAAAATGAAGACAACAGCTGTATAAATCGTCAGTGCGCGCCGTGTCTAGCTTCAGTGTTGTTGGTCGAGTCAGAATGCACTCCGTCACGTGTTTTCTTTGCTGGAGCGCGCTCCAGATAGAAAATTTTACATATCAAATAAGCGGCAAAGTTTTAAACGTTTGAATTCTATCTGATTTTATCCAGTAACTTTTTTCTCATATGACATAATTGTTTCTTTTAACTATTTGATTAGAAAAAAATGTTAATTAAACGGTTTCTAAAAATGAATCCCCCGCCTTGTCTATGACAATTTAGATCAATTGATTTTAAAACCAAAGTTCAAGTGGCAACTTCTTCACTTTACAGTGAACGGTTAATTTAAAATTAAAAAATTAGTACCCAGTAGCCGTATTAATAAATAAATAAATGAACAAAGACCGTTTATAATTCGCAAATCCGAGTCCATTGTGGTGACACAATGCGCCTAGGAGCTAATCCGTGTCCGAGATGAAAAAGTTTGACGTAATTAAAAGAATCGCTTTTCATGTTCGTTTTGTTCTTTGACGAAAAGGTTCTGCTCTACCTGAAGTTGGTTCGATTCGTTTTTTGTTGCGACAGGTGCTTTTGCTGCAACCAACATCTGTCTCGCGAGTTTCTCGACCTGCGAATATTTGCGCGAAACTTTCAATTGGCGCTTTCGACAAATTGTACCCCTTTGAGATTCGGTTTTAAAATCTTTCTACAATGTACCAAAATCATAAATTTTGAGACTTCTAAAGTCTGCGAAGTTCGACCGTCCCGTTCCTAGTAAAGCTCCCATTTACAAGAAGACCGTTAAGCGCGATAATTTATAAGCTTTCAGATTTATGGTGTCACAGAGGCTCATTCCATTCCTTTTAGTCACAGCACAATTTACGCCTACGACAATTATTCAAATGTACTTGTTGCACACTAACTTGTACATTTTCCATAAAAGTGTCAAGTGTGAACCGAGCCATGTGTGCAGTGTAACGCGCGTTTTTCCCGGGGCTAAGTGCAACCGCCAATTTCGTATTTACGATCGAACGACTTCCTGCGATCGCAACGTGCCATTTTGAAAATTAAAAATTACAAAAAATACACATATAAGCTCACGTACTTGAGAAAAAAATGAGAGTAAAAGAAAAAAGTTGCCCTGATTCAAGTGCTTTAATTCTATAGTAATTTCGGACGCGTTAATATATCGTTATGAGCATATTCTGTCAAAATGTTATTTTATACACGTTCAGATTTCATGCATGAAATGCTTGTTAAATGCAAATCGTGAAGAACTAAATTAAGTAGAAGTTTATCTAAAAGCTAGAATAGATCGTTGAATCAAGTCATAAAAACGGTTTGTATTCAAATCTCGTGTGATATGTAATTTAAATTGATCAATAAATTTTCCGAAGAAGGCATTTCCACTTGATATTTTCGTTACGACACTTGTCACTTCGAGCATTAGATATAATCTGAATTTTTCTTAACGGATTTCACTATGCCGAGAATAGTTTGATTTCCTCATTAAGTTGTGTCGTAAAAATGTTCTAAGTGAGCTGTTATACAAAGGCTTAACTGTTCTCGACACATTTTTCAAAGCGAAGAATTTCAAAAAAAAGATCTTAATACATTTTACATAGCTCGACGTATAAATTACATTATTTTTTCAATACTCTCGAAATATTACCGTAATCTATTTAGAGACTTAATGACCACAAAAAACACCTAAAAATAAAATTAAAATATTTATAACAAAAAAACTCACTGTAGGCAAGCGACTGGCGACCATCATTGTGATTCCATCTCGAGGCTGTTGCGGTCAAACACCAACCATAGAAAACACCATAGAATTCAAAAACACACATACACACAAACTCTGTGAAAATTTACTATAATTTCTTATTTATCCACACTTCGAGGCGCATAGATCTCGTCGTGTCCAACGGGGCGAAATTCGTCACGCGAAAATTGTGCAATCTTTGCAATATTGTTGCTATAAATCTGTAACTGTACCCGAGAATAATGGACGCAATTTATAAATTCGAACATCACGACGATGCGAAATTTTACAAATGCAACCTTACAGAGAGAACTTCATAAAAATCTCCACCGATTTCAATTAAAATTTATCGAATAAGTATAGTATTTCGAACGGTTAAGCGAAACACTTCTAGAATCGAGATAGTTATCGATTAAAGACTTAATCGATATCGTTGCACGAGAATGCCGTTCAAAATCATGTATTTAATAGTGGATCGTAATAAACGATGATGACAGTCCGACGCCGTAAATGAAACTGTTATTTGACGACCGTTCCGAGTATCGAAATCGTGATGAGACCATTTTGAATGCATTAGAAAATGTCGATTAAAATTTGCATTTGCTATAAATCATGCAAATAATGTAAAATTAAATGAAAATCTGATTTAGTTTTTGAGCCACCATCACTATTCTTATTGTTAGACTGTTTTAATACTGCGCTCCTTTGGTCGCGCTCATTTGACTACGCACGATCTTCCACGAGACAAACGATTCCAAACCAAAATTAATCGACAGCGATAATTAATTACACACATCGCTATGAAAATTGATTACAAACGACCGTCGTTTAATTTGAATATAAATAAATTTCCTCTAGAATGAAAAATAGTCCCGTACAACTTTCATAGCATGGGAGCGTTGCCGAACTGTCAAAACGAAAATAATGGTCTACGCCAGTTTCACACGCCAAAAGCAAACCACACATGCCACGTTCGAAAAACGAAAAAAACACATCATTCGTGTGCGTTTCATATCCGCTGGAAGTTAATTTGATATTATCTCGTCCACCCGTGACTGTCGGACATTAGTTACGTTGAAAAATGCGATGACACGATACAAACGACGGACGAAATATCGCCCCGGCTTATTTGTACTCGAATTTGAATACGAATTGTACTAAAAATACAAAAAAAAGTGACCCCAAGTGAGTTTGGAATGTGTTGAATTCCTCCGAAGAATCTTATTCGGTAATTGTCGGACGATTTGTGTCAATTGATGCGTGCACGCGATTCGACCGTTATGTGCAATGTCATTAATCGAATTGGGTTAATTGATAAAATATTTTTTTTTATATCATACGTTAGAATGATTTTGTTATCCATGGTTTAAAGTTGTAGGTATATAACTAACCTATCCAGTCGTGCTACCGTAAAATGACGTGCATGTGACAGGTGGAAAAGTTGATTATATGTTTGAAAGTAAAATTATTTACTATTACGATTATCTTGTGAAATAAAATAATATTTAATACATACACAAAAATAGATTTTTAATAATAAATTTAATCAGAAATATTCATTTTATAATAATTCACCTGTTGATATCGAAAATAATACATAAGTATAGGCACTTTCCTGTTACCCTTTCATAGAAACTTTACAGGAATTTTTAGGTTATGTCTGAAGTTAAGTTATGTGAGGTTAAATTCTTATGAAGTATCCGATAGAACAACATACAAGTACCAAAAATCACAATCGAATCAACGCATACAAAGAAAGCAAATGCACAAAGAATCGAAAAACAATCGAATCGAATCGGCCCCGAAGCACACGACTACCGACTTGAACTAACCCAAACACACTCCTGGCGCGAAAAACGTCTCGAATCCCTTCAAATGAAAGATTTTCGAATTGGAATAAGCACTATGGGTTTGGACAGCACGTCCAATTCGGTGTGGATCTGTGCAAACACTGGTGGATCTCACGGCGGCGAAGGAATGTGCCCCCACTCTGGTCGACAATCGTGGTTCGCCGGTTAACCTCTTCTCGTGGACCGAGGACCAGGTGTTGGGAACCTTTGGGTGGTTTCTGAAGAGTCGGTCTTTTTACCTCTGGTTTGAGAATTAAACGAATTTTAACTACGTGCAGTCTTCCGACTGCTAACTGTCGAAATCTGAGGGGAAAGAGATGGATGTTTGTAATGTTGTACGAACTATAGTATGTTTCTTTCGGCGGATATTTTGACAGAGGGAGCACGTGTAGTTTAAATTCGTTTTATTTTCAAACCAGAGGTGAAAAGACCGGCCCTAAATGCTTTATGAATCAGACTGGATTCGATGTGTTAAAGAATTCGAGTCTTAAAGGGTTATTTACATGCTGTTCTTACTACTAGCGTTGCTGTTGTCTTTATCACTATAGCATTTGCACTTTAACTTTTCTTGCATAGTTGCATATGAACTTAAGAACAAGAAAAACAACAGTAGCAAAAGTTGTAGTGGCAAAATATAAATGATCTTTAAAATTGTTAAATTTTTTATCAAGATGACAAGAAAAAATTATGTTATGGCGAAAGATGTGAGGCATGAAATAAATGTTTATTCTATTTTATCAAATAAGCTATTTTAGCCATTTTGTGGTTGAAAAAGTTTTAGGATTACTATATGGAAGAGTTTATTTTAAATTCAAAATAAAATCTTAGTGCATCTCACAATGCGTGTCCTGCAGTAATTCAAGCAATCACAAGTGCTTTCTTCACTAAGCTTTTTTTTAATTAATAAAATTTTTAGATATAATTAAAAACTTAATTAAACTCTCTCTAGAACTTATTTTCAAAATCTGTCTCTATTTTATAAGAACATGTTAAATCAGGGTCAGAATCACTAGATGTGACATCACCATATGATCATAGCTCAGCTGGTCCTTTTTCACTAGACTTGTACAATAGCTATTCTAACGAAAAAGTGTAATGTAAAAAGGTTCACCTCACCTGGTGTGACCGGTCGCATTTTATTCGATATTGTTATTATAGAACCGACCAACCATAGAGAGGTAAACTCGAATGTATTGGGGGTCCTTGGAATTTGTAAAACACACAATGGCATTCATAATGGAACTACCACACCGTAATTAAGGGGTGGATGTTTTATTCCGACTTCGTTGTCTTGATTCGTATTTTTTTCCACCTTCAGAATGTGCAGTAGCCCAAGTGGGGAAAAAATAAGATATATCAGCCACTAATTATAGCGCGACGGGATACTAGAAGCAATCTATGTTTCGATCAGTCATATTTTAATATAACAGAAAAAACTGGTAGCGATCGGATCGTTTATTTTTTAAATGTACTGAAATTGTTTAGGGCCGAAACATATTATCAGATGGACGGTTTATGTCGAAAATGTTTACATCTCTTTGTAAAGTGATTCGTAAAATGATTGATTATTTTATAAAATTTAAATAATTGCTTATGGTCCATGAAAAAATATAATCACTTTGAGTCAAGGAAAACTATTTCGTTATAGACTCTCGAAGAATCTATAGTATTAAATGAGATGAAAATAGTTATATTCATTATTTTTGAAATATCATTCTCAGATTTCAGATAATGTGTATTTTATTTGCCTTAATTCAAAATCGTATATAGAACATTTTTTCACTGATGGAAAGTGCATATTTTATCAATCATGATTGCTTGTAGAACTACATACTTAATATACATACATTCGAAATCTATCGAACCAATATTCAAATTCAAAAAAATGCAATAGATAATTTATAGTAGCCAGATATTCCATTAAAAACCGGATACACTATGAATTGATTTAATCTCACTAAATGTCAAATAGATTTATTGTCGTTTGAGTGAATTTTCATAAAAATAATATTACTCTTTAAAAATCAATTTAGAATCGCATCCATTCCGATTTAATAATATACATTTATAGATGATTAAGACTAAATAAATATCAATTTAAATAATTTAGAATTCGAATTTACAGTAGAGTCACGATATATGGTAATCGAATCTCGATATTTGTGAATTCTTGCACGATCTAAAATGGATCAATTCATTATTCAAATCGATCGCGATTATATCGGATCCGATCAGACCCACATTAAGCCTAATGATCAGTTAAGCGGATTTCAAATTGAATATGCATTAGTCAATTTGTTTACAACCTGAAATTTTAAAAAGAATACTGATCTCAGATCTTAACACTAGATTAAATATAACGATTCTCGGTAATTGAAACCATTTTTCGAACGGAAACCGCCCACATTTGAACACTACCAAAAAAAAATTTTTGTTTTACGAATATCATGAAAATATTTTCTTTATAGTTTTACGTGAATATGAGAGTTGTTTCATTTGTGCTCTAGGTTTACAGTATTTCTCAATTGAGTCATTATGCAGGAGCGGCCGTTAAAATAGCGATCGCGACAATTATCATCGTTAAATGTGTAAACATGAACGCTTTGTATAAACAATGTTAAACAGTAAGAGAATTCCGTAGGCGGAACGATAACGACCCAGAGGAATCTCGCGGTGAACGACTCCAAAGACTAGAAAAAAAAAATACTCCAATAAAATCAATTATTTGATCAGTAATTCAATCAAATTTTGTAAATACAACTTTATTTGGAAAGCTGGTCGTTTGTTTTATTTGCATACTTAAACAAGTCGTTCGAATAGAAAAAATATTGATATTAATTAAAACGATCGATATACTTTTGGGTTTTTATAATGGCGCGTCCACATGTGGACAAGCCTAAGCTGGCGGCTTCCGGCTGCATAGCACAAGATATTGCACAAAAATTATTTTCAATTTAATTTGATTAAAATCTTGTTTAATTTGGATTTAAATTAAGATGTATATTTTTTTTGCAATATTATGTTTTGTAGACTGAGGCTGACAGCCTAAATGTGAACATGTAATAAATACGACCGTATACTAACTTAGCTCAACTAGACCCTGCGGGTGCTTTAAGAATGCCTTCACATGGAACCTTATTATACATTATAACAGACGACAAAATAAATAGTAGATGACCAAATGATTATATGAATATTGTACAGTAAAAAAAAAATCAAATTCATCTAACTTTGCTATATGAGATTTGAATCTTTTATGAATACTGACCATTCATACGAAATTCGTTATTAATAGGCAATTTCTACGAAACGAATACTTTTCAAGATGAAACTGAATGGTGCATGAAATATTCGATTCCAGCCGCCATTTTAGCATTCGTTTCGATACGTGCGATTTAATTCGCACTTAATAACTTTCAATCGACTGAACTACCGTTTCCCGTCTCCGAGACGCTTTGCTCAAACGAGAGATAGCATCTTTAAAGGAGAATATAATTTATTTTGTTTTTCGTGCATGAAGAATAAAACGTTAGCGCCAGACTCGAATCGTTTAACTCGGTATGGCGATAGCGCAAATGCTTATTTATGTATGTTCCGCGGAATTCTTGTCGTTGAGGGTAAAGTAACGTGTCATTATGTACCGTATAATGTATTCATTCGCATTAACATGAAAAATAAAATGAAATAAAACGGGTTTTTCGTAAGGGATAGACAGAATACGCGGCGCATGCAAAGTGCTAAATATTTCATAAACGGTCCCGTTTTCTGCGTAAAAATTCCTGAATAAAAATCTGGAAAATGTGAATGCTATATTTACAACGCGATAAAATACACAATTAAAATTTTAATACGACATATTTACAGTCAAAAATCGCATTAAAAATATGTATTGTACATTCAGTTACATTTGAATAAATATCCAAATTATATACACACATCTTAATAAAACAATAGCAATAATGACAAAAGAAAAGCCCATCACGTCCACACGCTCGCAAAGTAATCTCGGAGCAAACACAACCAAGTTTCACTTCTGCCAAAGTTGGCCACTGTCTGCTTTAAGAGAAGCCTTCTCTACCCTTAGGGCGACCAAAACAACCCTCAGGAGGTGGATAATTAAAATTTACGAACTGCTGTTCAACGAAGGCCTTTTCATGGTGAGAACGCACTTAAACATTCAACTTCATCACATTGGAGTGAGATCCAAAAGAGCGCCTTATTTGGACTGCGCTCTTTTGGGTCTCATCCATTTTTTCCTATACCACTTTCGCAATTTCCGAAGATTCGATTTGGTTTTTTTGCTCGCAATGAACGCTCATATGTGTCCTCGTAATAAAGGATGAAAGCCTTAGCCCGATTTCGTGACTGACTTTCTTCACACGCGGTATCGTCTTACAACGATTACGTGTTTGTGTACATGCTTCGTTGGAGGTCGAAAATAACACTTTGATGGTAGTATTTTAAATATTCGGTCATCCGTGACTCTTGGATGTTACACACTCGATGAAAGTGTCGTTAAATTCAAAGGTATGCACTCAGATACTAAAATTATCCGGTTATATACTCAGAAGCTCAATGAATTATTTCACGACGAAAGAATCGATATATTCTCATTTGAACGAGAAAAATTATACTTATGTTAATATAGTTTTAGAATATCTCAATATATATATATACAAATATATACAAATTATATATACAAATACACACCTACGAACTGACAGGTGAAATCCGATATGAAAGAAATCAATACACGACGCTTCAATGTTTTCGATCGCTGTATGAGATTTTTAAATTAGTTCAATGAACTGTCACGGATGATTAATTTCATCGTATAATAAAAAAGATATCCGTCGAGAAAGTTAATACAACATTAATTCGTGCGAATAATTATTCCACACACCCACACATAATGTATCAGTACGCGATAATGACCTGCAATTATCCACGTACTACTGTGCTGCGATCAAATAGCCATTAATCTCTTTTACACTTTAATTGAGAAAGGGTAAAAAAAAACTTTGCACGAACACACGAGAAAACGTCCTCATGCTGCATTATCATATTGAACAATCGCAAAGTGGAGCAGCAGATGGCAATTGCTCCATCCTCTTCTCTTGAGGATATTTCGTTTTTAATCTCAGATCACTTAGCTACTGAAGATTTACCTCCCTTCGTTTGAAAAAGTCTATCATTAATCTGGCAGCTTAATAATGGCAGCCGCAATAAATTCGAGGGTATTAAATGAAAGGAAAAGCGAAGTATAAAGACAAACCCTATTCGGAAAACACATAGTGACTTATTTATTATATATTTTTAATAATCTGACCTGTTTGGCTGTATCTGTGGTGAATGAATGACAGTACTGAGAGTGAGCTGGTCCTCTTGGTTCTCTGGCCACGAACCCAAAAAGGGCTCTGGCTGGTTCACAAGTTGCATACGAAATGCGTCTTAACGCATGTGCCATTTGCACACTCTGTAATTAAAAAAAATATGTGTAAAAAAGATACTTGTTCATTTTAAGCACACTTTCTCCATTCACTCAATAATAGACTATAGATATTTTGTCATAAGCAAAAAAATAAATTCGCTTGAACTAATATCGATTTGAAAAAAGTTAAAGTAATGGCATATATAAAACAAAAAAGTACTAAAAAAACTTTAAATTTAAATCGATATTGATTTACCTGATCGCTTGGTCGACATACTTTCACACCAGCCAACGACACCACAATCAATACTGGAATAGCACGACCTAATTCCTGAAATTCAAAATTAACAAAAATTAACACATTATATATGAAAAATTATCTCATTTTCATAGAATTTTACGAGCGCATTATCCCGCATTATATTTCGCAAGGGTCATAAATTGAATCTCGAAAAAATCAGAAAATAACCTTATCACACTTTCTAAATCCAATATTGGGCCATACTCCGAGGGCCAGGGTCGTATTTAGGGGGTGCTCGTCGTTAAGTCACCCCCTGGGCACTCGTTAAGGCGTCGCCACCTGCTCTATACCAATGGACATTGTCCAAATCTACGATTTTCGAAAAATATACTAGAGAAATGGCACGAAAGAGCGAAAAATAAGGGACTGAAATATTTTAAGTTGACTTTAGTTTTCATTTTTTACTTTAGATATACCAAATATGTTTGGACATTATATTGGAAATATAATTCAATTTAGAACCATAATTATCATTCATTTTTTCACACTCATTTGGTCGCGCACCTAAAATGATTAACAGAAAAAAAATCAATGACATATTTTAAATTAACACTCGAATTTGAATTCTAAATCTAATATAGTACTAAATAAATTCTGCATACCTTATGTTAAAAATTAAATAAAAATATGAATAATAAAGTCAACTTATAACTCAGCGAACGTCGACAAATGAGCGCGGCTCTAATGAGCGTCGACAAATGAGCGCTAAACGCTGCGTCAAAGCATCCTAAATATTTCGATTAGATGTAATTCGGATTTTAAACATATTTTTTTATATTTCAGGCTCGAGTTAGAAAGTATACGGTCAAAAACTCTAAGGACAAAAAGTGTGGCCCTACTTCGACATTTCCTGTGAAAAAGCGGTCGACGGGCAACACGCCCAGAAATAAATTAAACGCACTCGAGGGCGTCCTTAATCCTGGACGATTTGTATCCGTACATAATGAACAACCCGTTGAGGGCGCGTTCAACCCCTTAAACCCCTTTTTACGCGTGGCGAACTTTCTCTATTTTTTTTCCTTATTTTCTCTCTTAGATTCCGGAAAATTTTCTTAGGTTTCTCATGTCACGGTAGTTTTTCACTCGTTCAAGTACCTAACCGATATCTAAATTCATCACTGTATATAATTTAACAAAAATTTATACGATAATTTGCCATAAAAATATTCAACTTTTCAAACTGGTACTAAATGGATTTCACGAGCCGTCAAAGTTTCAACTTTCCGAATTTTTCACCATCGACTTAAGATCGGCGAAAATTCGTCGCCGAAAAAATAAACGCATTATGCAAATGGGTCGCCAATTTATCTTTCGATATTTCACTGGTAAAAGTTTGTATTTCTCAGATTCTCCACGGAAAAGTGTTGCGGTTCGGTAATAAGGAAAATTTAGAAGGCCACTTGTGAAAATCGCTTCCTCGCTTTTGCTCATCGAATTTGTCTTCTGAACGAATTTATAAAATCGCTCAATTCGACGGTTGACATTTTTTTCCGGTTATTAAAAGTCGACAATTCAAAATGGCTCACAAAAGATGATTTCTTATATTCTTTTTAGCGAAGAAAATGCTTCAGCTCTCCCTCTTGTTCTGCATTCAATTATAATTGGCACTAGTGCCAGAAAGCGCAAAATATAAATTGTAAAAGGGTGCTTCAATTGAATTCGAGTGTTTTTACTAATGAGAGTGCAGAACTGAACTATGAAATATATTTGGAATTCATACACAAGGTGCAGCAGAACTAATTAATCAGTTTGGATAAGTGAGTACTTGAGCGAAGTCATCAAAACTGATTAATCTGTAAGTCATTTTAGTTTTGGATATGAGTTTTTGAACTATTTAACGCTTCAGATCATTACAAAACTTGAATTGGAAACTTATCTTCTAATAACTGAAGGTCAAGAGCGCGTACATCCTCATATTGTATGACAAACGGAAATCCTCAACAGGATACATTCGGTAATAAATACGTCGTTTCCGCTTTTCTCGCAACTGACTCGTCGTTATAAATCAAAAGCACCAACGCGAAATAAGAAAAAAGCAAGTTTCGTAGTAACGAGCGTCTAGTCTGTTCGTTCGCAACGCAAAGCGAAATACGACACAATATCACAGTTCGCCTTAAGAAATATAATATACTGGCTTCTGAGAACAGATATTGCTCGAGGCTCTATAGACTTTAAACTGATTGTGAATTGCGGTGTATTTAAAACATAAAAATAAACGAAATCAAAATATCTTTTGAGCAACTATCTAATTGAATTTTCAACGACTTCCAAACATATACGACAATTTGAGATGGAGAGTGATATAAAAAAAAATGCTAGAAAATTTTAATTAAATAGCGAATTTTGGTCTTTATATCCTACTTTTAAGGTCGAATTCATGCAAACTCGATACATTTCGAATTGATAGTTGAAATTGTAATAGTCTCAAAAGTAAACAACATGACTCTGGAAAGTTTCATCGTGATTGCACAAGCCGTAAAGGGTCTTATAATGCGCATACAATAAATTTATTTATATATAATTATATTAAGTCTGAAATAATGGTTTATTCGTGTTATGTACGATATGTCGCCCGTGGGTAGGAAGCTATGTATTGCACGAACGGATGGTGTCCTTCCGTTCGAAACGAGCTACATTGTTCCGGAACACACGGTGCTTCATTGGTCAGAGGTTGCCAACTTTTTACCGTACACTATGTTTCGTGTGAGAACCACTGTTTCGCTAGAGCATGTGTCTCATTTGACCGAAATTCGCTTAATTCCAACTTTGAATACGAATGCTCGAATAGAGCAAATTCGAGTTATCTAATGAATTCCGATTCATTAAAACGGTCAAAATACCAAACAGATTCGTTTTAATTAAATTTTTCATCGATTTTAAATTCAACTTCCTGTATTTTTAATAAGATCATAATAATGTAAGAAAAGAATACGATGATACAACGACTTTTAAAATTAACATAATATCTATATTAGCACACCAATCTTTATTAATCTCTTCCTGTTTGAATTTCGAACATCCACTTTATACTAAAACTAGAACAGATGTAGATTAAACGCTCCGACCGCCTGATAGAAAATCGATATTTTCAGTTACACCGATTGCATCATAAACTATACACATCTACATATAAACTCAAATCAATCTATAACAAACAAGTTTAAATATTCGAATCAAACTTTATAAGCATCCCCCGAAGCGTTTGCGTTAAAACTCTAACGAGATTCTAGTTCGGGACACGCATTCCCCTTTCGCACGAATTATCTCGTCTATCGCTCAAAAGTTCATCCAACCTATGTCTGTTAAGTTCGAAGGCTTCTAAGCAAAAGTGTTTTTCACCAGATTGAAATTTCAGATGCGAAACGATCGAACTTCTACTAGAGAAAGGAATATTCGAATATTCAGCTTCCGCTTAAGGTACAACACATTTGTATAGTAGGACGCACTCAGAATACGTTATCTTTAATGAAAATCTGTATTTTCCATTCATGTTATAAATACGGGTGATTTGTCAGATAATTTTAAATGGAATTTGCAACGACTAAAGTCACAAATGTGAAAGAAAAGGAATACTATTTAACTTGGAATTGTTGAGAAATTATTTTTTCTGATAAGACATTTCACATTAATACAGAAAGACTCAACTTAAATACATTATGCTGAATGGAAATCTATTAATTTTATTAATACCTGTGATTTGTCTAAAGATTTTATACAATAAATATAATTTTCATCGACTAAAGTCATGACAACGAAAGAATAATGTATCATTTGTCTCAGAATTGTTGTAAAAACCTTTTTCCTCTTCTCGAGCTTTTCAGCCATTACCGTTGAAATATACTATACATGTCCTATATTTTTGAACCACAAATTCGATTCAAAATCCAAAATCTGCGGAAAAATACCTTATGCGATATTTTAATATCGAATTCATTAAAAACATTCTGAATGCGTGCGTCCGGACGAACAAGCGCGTATCCTCATTCCGATCTGGAAGTGGAGGAAACCAGGCAAAATGTTTCCAAATAGCGAAAGTTTGGTCTGTGAGGGTCGTGGATTTAATACTGATAATGGAAGAGGAGGATGCGCGGTTAACCAAAAGATGGCTCCAATGATTAATGGTCGGACGTGGAGGAGTTCATGCGTTCGATACGTTCAACGGAAACTCGAATAAATCGTTGGGATGTTAAATCTTTTCATTGTGCCGATTCGATTGGGATATTGATGAGATGAGTTGCTGTTTTGTTAAAATTAAAATATTTTTTAAATGAGTCAAATTGTCAGTGGAAATTCTATTCTTTGAGTACCGAATGTACCTAAGTATTTCAATTGTATTTCGGTAGCATGATTTTGACTTTGACTTAAGATTTAGTTTTCTTTTAAATATTATTATGTGACAAAACGTTTCAAATGCTTTACAATCGATTATCATTTATCATTTTTTCATTAACTCAATTGATATTAAAGTTGAAATTGATCACTACCTTCAATTCACAATCAGATCAAATCTAAGTCACCTAGATTCGAGAGTAAAGACAGTTTTCATCCGCATTTATCCATGTTCTTTACTACAAAATTCTTAAAATATATCTAAAATTAACCCATTTCATACCATTCTCGAGCTTCAAAACAACACCAAGCTATTTATTTATAAATTCGACTTAATCCAACTCAAACGAAATTCCCAAACGTCCATCAACACAAGAAACAGAGAGAGAACAAAGACGCGCTACAAACAAACGCACCTATTAGAATTTCTTATTTTCAGCGTACACACGAAACGAGCAAAGGACGACAATACCAAAAATACAATCTTCCAAAGAACAAAGGTAAAATTTGGAGCCGAAGGTCGCGACCTTAGAGCGAGGTTTGCACTCCATCTTCAGCAGTCCCTTAAATTATTCGCACTGCGCCAACGTTTCCCTTTCTCGGCTTTCATCAAAGTGAAAATGAAACCGCTCCCGCAGGCAGATAAGTGTCACGACTTGAATTTTTCAGTTATTACGGTCTCTTTATTTTTCAGCGTTTTCAGCTGCAAGGAGAAGAAACAAAGGAGATGGAAGAAGAACCGGGTGGCGCACGGAACGTGGTTAATCTAATATGCGAACGTCGATTGGTGCGTTTTTATTGCGGCTCTTATCTGAAAATTTTTATTAGACGAGATATAAACACCTGAAAAGCAATCTTGTCGAGTTTCGTTTGTTTGCGTGCGAACAAAGGAGATGTGGCGGGAAAATTGCTGTTTATATGCATTGCGTTTGCATTGAGTGAAGTTTATTAATTTTTTATAAAAAAATATAAGTTGAATTGTGTAATTGATTCTAAATAAATATAATAATAATCAAATAAAATTCTAAAAATAAACAGAAATAATTCATGTATGGTTCATATGTTGTGCCAATGGATACCAATCATTTGTTTTTGTATGACGTACATAAGTCAATGACCACTAATGTGTAACTAAAAACATTTCTATTTTATATTTTCTTAAAACCCAACTTTTCAATCGTTATTTAGTCACTCAAAGTGAATTTAGTTTTTATCCCTTTATAGAATTCTGATCGCTAACACGTTCAAATTTTATCTAAAAAAAAACATCAACTAACTCATCTAAAGATACATATATCTCAATTATTGTAATCACTTTTAGACCCAATCTTTTAACTATATATTAAACATCAACAATTAATCAATTTCTATTGAAAAAAAATTAACACAATCGAATAACTTAAAGATTCAAATACCATTGCCTAGTCAAATACAATCAAAATTCTATTATCTCCTAACCGCACTCAAAACTAAATCTTTCATATTCTCTTAAAGAGCCAAAGCTCACCCTGGAATTTTATTACATTTTCAATTATTCAAGCCAAAGGAGGTAAGATTCAGTTTTAATATGCGCACAGCAGGTCACCTACCAAAATACTTGGACGAATATGAACGCTGCGTGGGCGACCTATGATTTACGTAGTTTAATAACGACGCCGGTCGCCGAAGGGTTATGACTCATTATCACACTTAATGACGTACTTTCACGAAATCGAAAACGAAAAAAAATACCAAAATTCGCCCAAACGATAATCGTATAATCCAATGTCAATTGGTTTCTATTTATCATTCATTTTAATTAAAAAAAAAATTTTTTTGGTCTAATGCAGAGTAAGCAAATTTAAAATTACGAAAGCGCAAACAAAACGCTTTCGAAACGATTAATCCGACGGACGATAATTAAGATTATTCAAATTAATATGCGAGGTGGCGCTTAACTGATGAATAATCGCGAACGATAAATTCAAAACTCGGTTTTAACGTCGCGTTTCGCGTTGCGTTGGATCTCTGCTGATTTTAACGACTTTATGTGCAAAAAAGTAAATAAAATAAAAAATTAAGCACCATCGTACAGTCGAATGAGGGTTATGATCGTGCACCACTTAATTGAGGGTTTCCAAAATATTTTTCAATGAATTAATTTCAAATATCTGATATTTTTTTCGGGACACATTTTCATAAGTTAAACTAATTTTTGAAGCTTTTTAACAGTTTCAATGATTTTTTTTACTGTTGAATTCGAATATAGCATAACAACTTGCGTCATGTTGGTATCAATGATACGAGAATAGGCCATTTTTCACATTTGTGACGTATTCCGAAAACAATAAAACGCCAAATTGAATACGTTATGCAAAACGGGACGTAGATGAGGGTTAGTCCAGGTAGCCGTTGAGCGTTCAATAAAATTGAAATACTGCTAACGATCCTCGACATACGAAAATTTTCCGAAAAACGGCCCAAAATGTTATATTTTCGGATCGCATGAATTTTTCACGGTTTTTCCGCTTTAATTAATACTAT
This sequence comes from Cheumatopsyche charites, assembly GCA_024721215.1. NCBI lineage: Eukaryota > Metazoa > Arthropoda > Insecta > Trichoptera > Hydropsychidae > Cheumatopsyche > Cheumatopsyche charites. The sequence continues at coordinate 293,754 of CM045577.1, read as the reverse complement.
ACGATCACGAACGAATTTCTACTTATTGGAACGGCACGTGAAGTCGCTAGATCATTAATCTCTGTTCAACGCATTTAACTACAGTTGAACCTAAATTAATATTTTTATTAAAAAAAATAAGATTTACATGCAATATTACAGTAAAATAAAACTCGCGTTCGATTCACCAATCATAAAAACCTCCATAAAATATATTCACGATCGACAAAATCTGTAAAACCTGAATATCTCTCGATAGAGAAACCCGAAAGATATGAAACGTTCACAGGTGACTATGAAACGAATCTAACAGAGATTTTATTTCTCAATTTTTCATCAGATAATACAAAAGATTCCAAAACTTTCATCCCGAAACTTAAACGCCGGATTAATTGCGGCACACTCAGTAATTATAGTAATTTATACGGTAGCTATTTAGCGCATTTCTGGTAAACTCGAACGTACGTTTATTGCCTACACTCCCGCATTAAACTCGCAAGAAGATAACGGCTAGATTTATGCGAAACTAAGATGAATGCTAATTGATGCCCCCAAGACCTTAAACTACACATGATAAGTCAGAAATAGAAATTCGCTTACTTCAACAACAACAGCCTTATCGGATAACACGACCAAAGATAGATAATGTCGGAAAAACGACTTCGGAACGGTCACGCTTGGAACATTAAAAAGTTTTCCCTTTCGTATATAAATCTATTCAAATTTCGGTGATTTATATCGCGTACGTACGAAAAACTTTGACGCTTTTGCGTTTTAAACCCAAGGATACGGTACATATGTCGCTTATTACAAATCGCTAAAAAAATCATAAAAATGTACTAAAAGTGTCATAAGTAACTGATTTAATAAAGAAAAATGAGTAAAACTGTTCCCACTCATATTGAAAATAATTTAAATATTAATTAATTGATGTAAATCGATAGCCTGACAAATTTTAATCACAATAAAATTTAAACAAAATTTTTCATCAGTCAAGTCGATTTATATTCTCTAGAGCCATTTTCATTTGTCATTTTCATACTTTTTATTTTGGGATTGAAAATTATTATATTTATGAGTATATTAATCGTAAATAAACCTACATTTGTAGGTAAGATTGGCTTTAAGGTATATATTTTTACTCATGATTTTTTTTTTAATTCACAAACAATATTTCCCTACATTAAACAAAGGAAAATCCTCATATCAAATATATGCCAAAAAGTTAAATTTAAAAGCTAAAAATAAATAAAAAATGTACTAATCATATAGTAGATGCTATAAAATGAATAAAAAATTAAATATTAAATGTATTTACGTGATCTGGAGTCGGAAAATGTTGGGAAACGCGAAAGTTTTTCCTCGAGCGTCGAACGCGGGAAAAACGCACGTTCGGCGTCGCGTCCCGAACACAACTGGCGTCTCTCTACACTTTTACTTGTGACGCGCATGTTTATTTCTCTCGCAAAATTTTATATATAACTCACTTATGATCTAAGCCTTTTTGCATTAAAATGATTAAATATTAATGAAATTACAATAAAAATACCATTTCAATAAATTTAATTAAGTATTAAATACTTTTCTCGTACAAAATATTATTGACTATCGAATTTAATGATGTCAATGCAATATAAAATATTATATATCTATCATTAAAAGAGTAATATTTATATCAAATTATATATATAATCGAATATTTTCAGTTCTAACAAATTTTGTGCACGAAAACCACTTAAGTTCAGCCGGCATCATGTCGTTAATACACAAAGTTATATCGGAGGCCGACTTAAAATCTTCAAGATTAAGGCCAAGGATAATCTTTCTGCCGACGAACTTTTGTCATTACGAATTAGATTAAAGATGAATTTCGTACGTCCCCTTGTAAAAAGTGAACCCCTCACACTAACAAGCCCTAATATTTTCTTTTGATTAACCCGCAGTCAAATTCCGTTCAATTCCTAATTCGGAAAACTTAATATTCTTTATGTGTGTTCTGTTCGTTCGCAACGAAGCCTGGGACCGTTTTCACGAGGGGTTTTCCCTCGTCGAAAGAAAAACAGTAATTAAACCTGAATAAAGAGGGAAAAACAATAGGCTTTGTGGAACGAAACGACGGGATCGGAGTTCGATTAAAAACAGAAAAAAGAAATCAAACGGAAAAAGCCTACAATAAAAGGAAAAAAATGTATAAACATAAATAGGGAAATGGTGAAAAATCTCCGTAATTAAAGGTTCTCCCATCAAAGCCTCTCGTTTGCCTAATTATTTCTCGGAAAACTCTCTTAAGCGAAAAAATGCAAAAACACAAAACATCATTTTAGGTGTTTTCCTTTTTTTTTCTTCTACATTTTCGTATTGTCTAAGGTTTCACTTAATTAAAATTCGATACAATTCCACTCGGTTTCGACATTGTTTTGATCCAAAATAAAATTGAAAAGAAAGAAAAAAACGCTATGGAAATTCAATCGGAGCGACATTTAAAATTTCATACGAAGCCATTATTCACGCGGAAAAACTCTCGGATATTTATCGCCAAAGTTTTCCACGAAAATATAAGGAAAAGCCTCGGTCACATTTACATTTCGGCCATACGCTGTAAGGCTTTCGGAAGGCTTTTCTCCTTCGGAAAAACAACATAAATATTTTGGTTTGAGGCCGAGTTAATTTCACCTCTGGAATAGGGAAGTTTAATAACTGCGAAACTTGCCTGAGCCGTTAAATAACTCATGAAAACTACACGGTTCTACGCTATTTGAGTATAGGGGAGACTATTGAACTCAGAGCATCGTTTACCTTTGAGTATTCTGATTTTGCAGACATCTAGAAAGATAGTCTATTATTATAATGTATTCATTTTTTTACAAATAATGTATTATATTAATAAAAACTTGATTTAAATGAAAATGATTGAATTTGCATAAAAATATAGATTTATTGAAATGTCATTTAAAATATTTTTCATAATGTGCCATTAGTTACTTTGAAAAAGAATATAATTTAGCTCATTAAGTAGAGTTTGTTGTTATAAATCTATAAATAAAAACACTCATAGTGTGCTTAAAGTTTCGAATAAGTACTAGAAAATTTCAGACTTTAAATAAAAAATAAATACCCCAGACACATAACTTTCCTCTTTATTGAATGCTTAGATTATTTCAGACATAATATTATATTTTATTTTAAGCACTTTTGAATGTGGAAATACGTAAAAGTAAAGGCTTTGTATCAATAAAGTCGTACGGCAGCCTTGGGACCATTTCCAACACTTCTTCTACATCCCCCAAAGGATTCGAACATCTGCAGCATATCCTGGCACTGTTTTACTTTTCATTTAAATTCGAAAACAAATTTCTCAATTTGTTTCGAAAACAAAATCGACATCATTATTAATTTTAAATACGTCGAAATTTTTAACAAAGAAAATTTTTACAGACGTACCGAGAAAATTCGTTTCGTGTAACGTTGATTTATACGAAACATCGTGACATTTATGAGTCGTTATTTTGTAAATAAATTATTTTGTCGTATTATCTGGCAGCACGCTATTCGTCAGTCGATATTTCGACTTCACAAAACACAATTACGCAAACGAAATTGAAAAGAAACACACGCCCCTGAATATACTCAGAAGGATCCATAATAAAATGAGATTTTTTTTCGCTAAACGGAAAATACTCAGGCCTGAAAAACTATCTGAAATCAATTTTAAGTCAAAACCTCGTCACGTGCAGCATTACGTAGATTGCTACTTCTTACAGGAAAACCATTTTCCATGTCTAAGAAAAGATAAGCTTTTCCTAGAAATATTTTTTTATAAAAAAGTTATTCATAAAAATCCTGCTATAGTATAGAAGTTCATGCGTTTTTTCCATTCTGTACTAGCTTCAGCGTTGAAATATTGAATTCAGAACCTGATAAAAATCATATATCGCTTTTCTTGAATGATACTAAATGAGCTTAATCGTTTTATTTTTAATATTTATTTTCTCATTAGAATAAAAAATATTTGACACATAATGAAATATTTTTTAAATAGAATCCCTGACTAGTCAAATTCACTTTAATTTAATTAACCAAAGATAAAATTTGAGAAATTGCATTCTGCACGAACGCGAATATAATCAAGCAAAAATCCACTCTATATTCGATCGCATGAAGTAAATAACTAATATATCACTTTTTTGCTAAATTATTGATTTTTATTTTCATTTAAGTAATATCTACCCAATTATACACAAGTTTATCAATTAATATCATTCACCTTAAATCGGAAAAGTTCGCCATTAGGCAGATACTTCAGAGAGTAAATTATAACTCACACATAAAATGTGTCGCTAAATAGATCAAATTTAACCGAATTGTATAGTAATAAATAGCTTATTAATTGACCTGTGATTCATCTACAATCCACTATATCTTCAACCTGATTAATATCAACCCACGTTCGACTAACAAAACCAGATTACATAAACTGAACATTCCTAAAACTTCAATCGGAACTGAACCGATTCGGTCGCTACTTCTTCCAAGGCAGTCGCCGGTGAGTCGCGAGTCACCGTTCGACTCGTCGGGTGACAAAGAGCTTATTAATTAACCTTCAATTCATCTACCATCCACTATATCTTCAACCTGACCAATATCAATCAGATCCATTCCACTTTCGACTAACAAAACCAGACTAGATAAACTGAACATCCCTAAAACTTCAATCGGAACGGAACCGATACGGTCGCGACTTCTTCCAAGGCAGTCACCGGTGAGTTGCGAGTCACGGTTCGACTTGCTGGGTGACAAAGAGCGGTGTTGTTTATATCGAGGGGGCGCTTCTCTCGATAACTTCATAAAATACATTCCGTGTTGGCGTGCGGTTTACGACGCCCGGCTTAAAAGCTCCGCACAAATTCGAAACACGGCAAAGCTTTCTGCACACATATCTGCTGTAGTACAAGGGGGGTCAGCGCGGCTACAATACGACTAAAGAAAACTATTTTCCGCGCTTCGATTTTCATTTTCTTTTCGGACGAAATTGCGGGTTTCGCGTCGAGACGGTTTTCTAGGAATTTCGGTTTTTTTTTTCGTAAATGTAAATGGATTCTTTTAGTGTAGATTGAAATCGTAGATTTTTAAAATATATCAAGGTATTATATTTCAAAGTAGATTATTATTTTATTTTTCTCTATTTAAATTATTCTTGAAATTTATAATACACATATAAAATTATTTTAATATTTCTATAAAAAAAAAGCATTCAACCTACGAATATTATTTTTTGCATGGTCATATTTTTTCATTTACATGTATATTTCGTAATCTACACTTCAAAGACGTATTTTCAACTAATATTACCTATATCTATATCGAGATTTATCAAGATATGAGTCAGCATTAATGCCACAATTTAAAAATCAATATTATATGAGAAAATTTTATGTAGTGGTTTATTATCTAAATGAGTTGTCACAATACAATAGCGTTGCTCCGGATATATAGAGAAACAGAAGAAAACTCTTGTAAATTAATAATATTATAAAACATGTGCGCACTTAATGACTTATGAATCAAAATTACTATATTTAATGATCATTCACATACTGTTACTTTAAATCTCTTTCCCTCTTGCATTTTCATCCTTTTTCACGCAAAGTCCGTCTCTTTAGCCTTTAAAAAATATTCACAATTTCAGCTGCCAAAAAGCATAATATTTGATAAATATATAGTTTTCAATCGTGCAATTCGATCTACAAACGAAAACATGTCGAAGGGGTGAGTTTTTACCTCTACTTAAATGCACCAGATCGATTTTTTTTAGATTTGTACAAAAACTATTAGAGATACAAGAAAACTGTTAAAGATAAAAATGTCTTCTATTAAATTTTCTATAATATACTATAATCACATACACTGATAGGACTTAAATTTTTTGAAACAGATCGATTTATGCTTCAAAATAAAATGATAAAAAAATCAATTTAGATCAAATATTAAAAAAAAATTCAATCACCCTACCCTAAATAGACCCATACAGCCAAAAGCAGACACCCATCATAGTTGAGACAGACAGCTCACGTACAAAAGTGGAGCAAGACGCGTCTACCTGTTCAAGCCCTAACTGACCGTTCCGAATAAGGGCGGGCTTATTACCCGCACAGGGGGCGGCCAAGTTATATTACTTTCTAAAGCACGACATTAAGGGGGTGGCAGCTTTTAGGCATAATCGTGATTATGTATGTGGGCTCCGAAGACCCAATATGCCGGAACGACCTGCCCCACCTTGCGTGCGCAACACTTAGCCGGTTATGAGAACTCGCAAAGTGCTCCTCGCTAGTTTCGAGAGACTTTTTAAAAAGTCGCCTTCAAACTGAACGCTTTGAATATTTTAAGTTTTAGTGGGCTCCGTTAGTGATTTTGGTGATGAGTTTTGTACTGCGATGTATTTTTTTGAGGAATTCTGGACACTTTTCTTGATTAATTTGAGAAAAGTTGCATTTTTTTGTGAAATTTGTACTAAATTACTTTATAATTTTCCTTATAATATAAAGAGCGATCAATAATAACTATTAATATTGTATTTGGTATCAAATTTTGGAATGATTTCTATCTATTGGAAATTTCAATTGAACGAAAATTTTCCTTGGAAAAATATTATGCAAATGCTGTGGGAGTGCATCAAAATATTTTTTTACTATGGAATCTATATTAGAAGAATGAATTAAATGCATAAAAATAAGAGCCATTCAATAAAATATTAATTTTATGCACCCTGACAATAATTTCTTACGAGTAATGATTTTTTTCAACCGAATTTTTCCATGGAAATCAATCTACATGTCGATATTAAATGCAATATTGAAAACTTTCATTGACTAGTTTTTAAATTATGAATGAAATTACTAGGCATTTTAGTAAAAATTACAAAAAAATAATATATACATGTGTATAAAATTCATCAAGCACCCTAAATTATTTACAATAGAGTACGATATTTACAGTTGAATCTACTATATCACGTACAATAAGTATCTCTTCTAAGACACGTTTCTAGAAATGGGTATTTGATAATCTACACCAAAATATCAAGAAAAAAATTACAAAATATAATCTATGATTTCTGATGGATACAAAAATATCCATAATATATAAATTCGCCAATAATTTCGTTTGACATTTACGAGAAATTCGATCCGGAAAAACGCCTCTCGAACACTTAATTCTCAGTCAACTTTCTTAGACGTATGGGTGACATTAATTTGAAAGTTGTTCTCGGGGAGGAAAAGTGGGAAAATGAGGGCAAAAGGGGGATTCGGCCGGTCCGTGATGGATCTCGAAGGAGGCTTTCCACAGTTATCCTAAATCCGTTTCTGTGCTAAGATACTTATTGAGGAAGCTTTGCGAGCTGATCGGAAAGCTTCCATCGGAATTATCGCTTTTCCGAATAAAACGAATAAATTAGTCAAATCGGATTTCCGCACTAAGAGATGGGATTTGATACATTAGAGGAGCTGCGGTTTGGTCGGCATTGAATTTTCTCGAATGTATTATATAGTTGGATAATATAAAATACACGTACACAGGAGGATTTGCGAATATCTCGAATGTGGCTTTTCCTCTCCGTTACTTTCACTAGAAGGTTTTGGCCGGTTTTCCTGTTTAAATCCGACGCAACTTATTGTTCTGATTATTCTAATACGCTTTATGAAGTTAATTAAACCTGCTCGCTTTAAACCTTTTTTATCCACGGCATAAAATACACATGCTTCCTTTTAATATTCTCGCCAAATATCACAAGAAACTTCCACGATAGTAACTAATATTTTACGTTAAAATTGAATATAAATATTCATGCGCTGAAAAAAAAAACAATTTTGAATCAAAGCGTTATGAAAGAGCTTTCGGTTTTGAATTTTTTCGGTTCGGAAAAACGAAAAGGCTCAACATAAATCTCAGCATGCGGTCTTTGCTTCCTTGGGGAAGGATCTTCTTTAAAAGTCCTCTCTTCTCTTACGTTACACGACTACGCCGAACTTTATTCATTAATAGTTTGCTCACCTGCTTTGGTTGAGCCCACGTTGAATTCCACGGTTAAAATACCCACAGAAAGTTGGACAATCGATTAAGAAATTTTTCACGAAAATTGACTTTTTTAATAGATATATTAAATTAAAAAGTTTAAAAATTTGTATTATTTTTTAATTAATATAAATTTCATATAAAAATGAGCACCACTTTTAATATCATTGACTGCAGAAATGCTAAACTTTCATATCTGCAGTTGTGCATAGTCATAAAGCATTAGATTAAGTTAAACTCAGTACGAGTACATCATATGTCTGAGATTCAAATAATTGTCGCCTTTTGGGATTAAATTGTGAGCATAAATTCAATTAATATAAAATATTCATAAATATCGATATATAATAAATAAATCAAAACCATATATTTTCTTTCGTGCGTTTTCCGTTCTGTTTCTGAAATAGAAGTTTTTTTCCTAATCAAAAGTAATAGGCTGGAAGAACACTCACGTTCCGGAACCACAAGTTTCCATCAATCAAAGAAGGACATGTTCAGCTTGTCGTACAAAAGAAAAAATCCTCCCCTACGTAACAAGGATACTAAAAAGACCCTCACGAATAAAAAAATGTGCGGCTAAAAAACAAAACAAGAAATACTCGATCTTATTAGAAAAAAAATAGCATTTTTCAAAATCCACGAGTAGCTAGATGCGGATCTAAAACACAAAACATAATATGTTTAAGATTATAAATAAATATGAAAAAACAGAAAATTTGATAATACATTAAAGATTTTTGACTCTCTCTAAAATCGTGTTCTGATTTGTCAAGAAATTTCAATTAATCCCATAAATATTCTCAAGAATTCTAAATAAATCTGTATCTCTATTTCTAAATGAGTTTTACCGATTCGTATCGAACACAAAATTTAAACTAAATCATCACATGTTAACTAGAAAAGGGTTTTTCAATCAAATACCTCTAACTAGACTTAAAAATCTAATTTAAATCAAATAAATACACAAATTTTAAATCAAAAATATTTTTTAAATTTCGAAATGGAACCATAATCCAATAAAAACTTTTAAACAGAGCACATTTTTTGCGACCAATGCAAGTAAAATACCGTTCATTGAAAGCTAAAGTAAGTAAATGAGTATTTTATCACCATCACGTTCGCAGTTATCGCGATAAACGACTCTATTTACTTATTGCATCAATAGATACTTAGAGTTGCTTATCATTGTCACATTCGAACTCGCTTAAAAACTTACTCCAACTTTTAAGTACCGATATACTCCATTCAAAAATCATGATCAATTTCAAATAAAATCTAAAAAACATTACAAAATCCATATCAAACTTAAAAAAGGTTGTTCATCTGCGAACCAAAGCATTCCTCGTTCTTTGATACAACCCCTTTAGCCGAGGTATCCGGATCCAATCTGACGTTACATCCCTCGGCCATGATTAAGGCCACGGCAAATGAATGATTAAACAGTTGCAGTGGTTAGAAGGGCCAAGACCTAGGGGGTGGTCGTTAAAGGGTTGCCGCCTTCTAATCAACGTACAAGTGGATCGCAATTGGGGTTGGATCGAACCATTATGTGCACCGTATCGTCGATGGGGATGCAAATGTTGATCTGGATGTGCAGTGTGGTTTTTATGGTCGAATCGCTTACACGAGCTTAATTGGTTTGTTGAATATGAATTTTGAGGCCTTCAGAGTGTTAAAAATTTCAGTTATGAATTTCGAGGCCTTCAGAGTGTGAAAAAAATCGTTCAGTGTTGATGAATTCAAGTGCTGATGAAAGGAAATATGTACAGATTATTATATGAAAAATATTGTGAATCACTAGGAGCGTTTTAATTTATTTTATTTAGGGTCGGTCTTTTCACCTCTGGTTTGAGAATAAAATGAATTAAATCTCCAACTATGAGCTGTTAAAACAGCTACTGAAAAAGACAGATATACTACAGTTCGTACAGCAATACATACATCCATCTTTTTTTTCCAGATTTTGACAGTTGGTAGCTGGAAAATTGCGTATACATAGTTTAAATTCATTTTATTCTCAAATCAGAGGTAAAAAGACTTTTCCTTAATAATTAATTAATATTACTAAAAAAAAGTAGCTCAAATATCATTTTCAAACATTCATAATGAAAATAATATAGAGTCTTAAACTTATATCAAGCATATGATAGTCTGTAACTTATTTGATGTCATAATAGTGCTAATATGTGTTTTGGTGTGACGCTATATTATTGTGACAACTCATTTTTAACAATTTTGACCGTTAGAACGTCATTGTACCTATATACTAATATAAAAAATAATACGCAATAAATGTGATATTATTTTTTTTAATAATTATCACATTATGGTCCATATACAATACCTACAGTCATCAATCATCAATTTAATACACACATACTTTACACTAACGCTCATTAAAAAGTTTCAAGTTAATTCGAACACCATTGACATTAAAAACCAATCAAATTAATAATAACCGCCAAAACTCCCCCTCGGAACAAATAATAATCATAAAATCGACTTCGGCTTAAGCACTCGACAAGAGAGAGAACTGATTTTAAAAGCTGTGCTTAAATCGCAGCCAATTAAGTGGATCGGATAGCGGCTTAATCGAAGCCGTTTCCCGATACCGTTAGACGCAAAATCTCGGGGGGTGGCAAATATCCACCCCCCGGGGGGCGCAGGCCGAGGGGCGATTAGTATTCCGTTGACGGGGGCCCCTTTGGCCGATTTATGACGGGGGGCAGAGCCCCTGGCTCGAGTGACCATTTATAACACGACGACGTTCAGCGGTGACCGAAAATGGAGACAGCTTTTTTTATGCCTGACCATTCATTAAAGGATTTATTTTTAGAATTAGAAAAGCTATGTGCGTATTTAAGTATTATCATATATTTTATATTTGGTCTAGAGCGAACCATTCATTACCGAAAGAATCATGGTTACGAAACCACTGAAAAAGTGGAAGCTTACTTAGATCTTATCTGGACTTGAGTGTCATTAAAAAAATGTAAGTTAACTAAATATCTTGCCAACTGATAGTATAAAGGTATAAAATGTTTGTGCATGCCACGTTGGATTTTAGTAACTTTGAAGTGCTAAGTTTAAGTCTATCGAGAGTCAAAATAATTTGATACTTTATAAAGCAGTTCCTGAAAATCCCTTGCCTTGTCTGAATTGATTAAATTGAATCCATTTTAACATCATCTTTAGTGCGCTGATTACTTTTCGGATTTCCTATCCTTAGCTTAATTAATCGTTCACTTTAAAGTGAATCAAATAATGAGTATCAGTACCTGTATCAATAGATAAATAAATATTATTTTTCTCGAATACATATAAAAATAAAATTTAATCTAACGTTCAGTCACCACTCCTGCACTGGGCAGTGGAAAATCTTGAGGTACCCTCTTATTGAGGCTACTCGAGAGACCCAATAAAAAAATCCTGAATGTCATCCGCAAACATCCACGTGCAATCTGTCAACACAGACCATTGATCAACCGCAGACCAGCTCGGAAAATCTGAGGAAAACTTTCCGGAAAACCTCACACGAGAGGGAAAACTCGAGGGACAACTTTGCCGCAGACTTCCACAGAATCGTCCGTTCGATTTCGATTTAACAGATTTGAGTTTTCACCATCGATTTTCAACCTTTTTACAATAAATAACGAAATTTATTGACTTACGCACTTTTGACTTACAAGTCGAGAATTGCCTGTACATATTTCGAACACAAAACTTCAGTTAGAAATAAAATTGAAACACGCTGCTAACTTTTGATTTATTTCGCATCCACTCTATAAATTAAAATCTATGCATTCTATAAGACATGTTTTATTCAAGACCAAGGTCAAATTTCGTTCGAATGTCAACGGCCACGCAAATGAATCACCGATTTATTCACTTGTACCCATGTGTATGTTAAACGCCTACATCGGAACGCGAATTCGCTTCGACGGTGACATCATCTCGTGTTATAAATTGAAAAATCCTATCATTAACAGGTAGTCTGGCAATAAATTTAAAAGTTATGCACGATAATATCGGGGTCGATTACGTCGAACCTGTTCGATTTCGTACCGGTGAAAAATTAATACCGAATCGTGTTTAAATTCGAGACGGCCATTAAGCGGAATATTTATTATGATAAATGACAGAGTGGATGTGATTTATATGAATTTCGATGTAAATTTAAAATCTTGAGATTTTCAAAAATTATTTTTGGCACTGTACACTGAACAATGAGCGAAAAACACAGCATGAAATATGAGAAGCACTCGGCGGTAAACTTAGATAATTTTCTCCATATGTATGCGCCTTTTGTTGTGATCTAACGATCACGTTGCAGGGAAGCTCTGGCTGCGCATTCTGTTGTTCGGGCAATATCAAGCCTCCCCCATTGTGTACAGCTTGCATACAAAGGACCGCACAAAAGGACATATTAATCCTTCGGAATTCGAAAAAAAACTCAAAATTAATACATCTGATTGTGAAAAGCATCGATTCCTCGCGTCAATATTCAAAATCGAAACAATACATCAAATTGATTTTTTTCGCATGAATTCTATGTGAAACACTTCTACATTCTATTACATTGATATTTATATAAACAACAGAGTACTTTTTCATTACATGAATTTGAATGCAATTCTTTCTGCATAAACTTAATACAATGCATGTCTAGCGTTATTATCGCAAACACACGGAATGATCCAAAAACAGATATATTTTTAAGTCAAACTGTGATATATCGTTTTTTGACTTTGATGCGAATATTTTCATTTATTCCTGCAATTCGTATACGAAAAAATATTCCCGTGTTAGAAGTCAGTGGTCGCACTGAATATCAAACAGTAGATTGTCTATCGTGCTCGATGTTCTCTAGCGCTTTTGCTGTTTATTGGAAACACTCACGTTTGAGCGATTCAAAGGAAACAATCAGTTTCGAACCGAATTCATGCTTGTGCACAGTATATAGAAAGTTTTCAGCGATATTAAAAATTGTTTCATTGAAAATATTTTTGTTTAAAAAAAAATCACCTTATGAACATTCAGAAAATAACTCAAATTCGTTTCGAAACATCAACTTTACAAAATTGTCACACGAGTGATATATGGAGATTTATTATGAGCGATAAATCAAAAATATAATTTCCACATTCAAATTATTCACCGTGGCAATCGATCAACTCAAATTAAAAAAGACTGCTAAATAAATACACATTGTTGAAAATGTGCGTCATTTTCCAAAAATATAAAAAGACTCCAACTCACACTGGACATATTTTCAGCTGAAAAGTCCCAGGGAAATAATTGAAATTTACACCGGCTCATCCCGGAAAATTCCCCTTTTCGACACACATATGGGTTATATTAAAGGACCTAGGTACAACACAGAAGCTCTTGCACCAGTATTGAACGCCAGGGCCGGATTCAGACATATCCTTTTAGCACAAAACCTTCACTATAACAGTTGATCTAATCGCCAAAAAATGGCATAGCCTCAGCGCACACAGCCCAAGCCCCAAAACTTCCAAAGTACACACATCCCTAAGCTTTCATAGCATGCTTGGGTCCTGCAAAATCTTAATCCGGTCCTGTCTTGCGTACTAGGAAGGGACCGGTTCGTAAACAAATCGCGTCATTATTCATCCGTTACGCGGCAGAAGGATAATGATGGTGAATGGGCCAACGTGTGGCCCACTTCTGACACCCTTCCACATCGTGTTTATGTTACATACAACGACTGAAAAGGCCAATGGTAACAAGTGACATTTCTATCGAATTAAATTCAAAAATTGCTTCTATGTACGCTCATATATTCGATGGCAAAAGGATATAAAAACGAACTCGGAACGTGTACCGATTCATACATATAATCAAATCACTCGACATCCTCCTAATATATGTAGGTAAATTCTAAGCTTTTATCTCGCTTTTCTCGAAGTCACTTGTACCCCTTTGCCTTTTCAGTCGTCATATAATATCATATGTGACTTCTGTGTACTGAGAGAGACATGTGCCATCTTCTGAGTGCGGTAGATTATGGTGGAGCATGAGAGACAGTGAGAGAAAAACGATGAAGACGTTCAAACTTGACGGGAATGTTTATAATAAGTGTAAATTGATCTGTATATATTTATCATTAAAGTCAAATAAATAATTTGATATACTGAGAGTATATTCAAAAGAAACAATTTAGCTGTCATATGAAATAAGGAATATTACATGTGACTCGCCAGGATATCACAAGACTAGACATCAGCATAACATCATCACAAATACTAAATCGATTTATTCCATTACTATGTTGGTTAACTAATGAGTAATATGACTATCTAATCTAGTGTGGATTTGTTGTGCAATATTGTAATCTTTCACTGGACGAAAGTTGAGATATTTTCCGGCGCAGCCTGAAACAAAAGGCACTTAAAAGAAAATTTGAAATTCTGCGCCGAGCTCCGACAAATCGGTCGCTAAAACGTAGCGAAAAAATATCGCAAGAGCTTTTAAAGTGTAATTGAAAAGTTCGGATCGGAGCTTGTTATAAAGTTTCGCAAACAACTGCGAATCGCTTCTGCAGATGTTTCCGTCTCGGATCGTTATAGTTTCAATCTCGGAACGATTTTCCCGTTTCGTAACGATTTCGAATCGCGACAATTGGAGCGACAACTGCATTTCAGCGATATGCAATTGTTCCAATTTCATTTTATACACTCTATCAAAACCACTTATTTAATACAAATTTAACGAAAAATGCAACATTGTTCAGATTAAAAATTTCTTACAACATATGAACAAATGGTACCTCGTTTTATCTCAAGATCGTCTCATGGCAACACGAGACATAAATAAAAATTCGATCGTCGCCAAAACGCATTGTCCACGCGGAAACGTATCTAATTAAGCGACCCTCGCTGATACCATCTTTCTGAGACCAGTCTCATCAATCTTCCCGTTCGACAATTGCTTCGAGGAGGACCTTTGATCGATTGTGCCGCTCTTTCTGTTGTTGTGTTGTGCATTGTGTATAATATAAGGAAAGCAGAGGAAGGACGTTTTATTGGCATCCGCTAAGAGCGAATTATGAGCGAAATCAACGGTAAATTGCCGATGCTTACATGCAACGATTTGTCTTCCATGTATAAAGTGCGGCAGATCATATTCGGAAAAGTGAATACTTCTATCATAACTTTCGATTAAATTCGAACTATTTAGTGACACATATGTGCACTAACATACTCTTTAAAGTCTTGCCTTAGAGCTAATTCTCTTCACTTTTTAGTGAACGATATTAATTAATGATAATTGTGTAGAAATTACCTAGATAAAAAAACTGCTAAATCTATTCTGACGCATCTTATATTCTCATAAATTTCCTTCGTCATTTTCAGTATGTCGAAAATTTCCGAACACGAATTCAATTAGTCGAAATTAGCGGTGCTGCTTTTCGTCAACTTCTGTTTAATTTATGCGAAGGGTTAAAAAAGCAGCTCCTTTCCCTTTGCCAGTGTATGTAGTACATTAACTAATTACAGGGTCCTTCGAAGAACAACTAAGCCTGCGGGTAAAAGTTTTATTTTCGACACAAAATTAAGAAAAATTCGTTATTCTCGCCTATGTTTCGTTTTTCCGTTAAAGCTTTAAGAGTATTCGTATGAAATTCGAGTCGAGCTTTCGCACTCGTTTTTCATTTTCTCGACGCGTCGTTTGAGTGCCCTTTGGAACGTGACGAGTAATACCAGCCCTTTAATTCAAAATATATAGAAAAAAATGAATATAAACATATTTTAATCTAATATTCATTAGATACAAATGAACTGACCCGACTATATCATCCAGTATCAATAAAAAATAAGCGAGTTGAAATCTTGCGAGTTCGAAAAGGGTAACAAAAGTAAGACACTATCTATTCTATTTTTGTCTACTATATCATAAAATAATATACACATATCTATAGATAGTGAAAATATGTCACTTTCAATATTATGTATGAGCATAAGGTTTGTCACAATTCGACAATTAAATTCAACAATTCGATTTTCAATTCACCTAAATCATTATGAAAATTTATTTCTATCTATTCAAATTGTTGAAATCACTAAAAATGTCCGAAAATTTATTCAGCAATAAAGCTAGAAGTATTCGGCGATAAAATGAATCTTGATGGAAACTAATAAAGGCGTCATTTGGTAGTGAGCCGTAAAGCTCATATTACGCGGACATTTCTTATGTAAACTTCATTTGGTTAGAAGCGCAGACTGAAAATATGATGAAAGCATTCCTGAAAGTCGTCCTTTGTAAACTTGCGCTCTTAATAAAAGAAAGAGACAAACTCTACGGAGCACAAGAGCGAAAAATAAGCCCGACAGAATGGACTTTCACATAAATTTCATCGAAACGACGCACGTAGCCGCGGAGCAACCGCAACGAAGTGAATTCACTCAAAACATACTTTTTTTAATATTTTAAAATTCACCAATAATAGATTTTTTATTGAAATACTTCGAGCCCTTATTATACTTGAGCCGTTTTTGGACTCTTACTTATATAGTAATATAAGAAATTAGCATCTGTCATTCGCTGTTGCTTAGGACGATGGACTTTAATCTATTGTGAACTGTTTTATAGTAATTATATACAATGAATTCAAATCATATGAAATGTAAAATATGTTAAATTAAGTTATGTTATAGTTCGATGTTCAAAAATCATTCAAAATGATCCAGAAAGCTTTCCAGATGTACTTGAAATAACTATAAAAAATTTCAATGTCAAAGAATCAGTCCTTAAAATTATTTAGGGCTCTTCTTTTCACCTCTGGTTTGAGAATAAAACGAATTTACACTACACACGGTTTATCCAACTATGAGCTGTCCAAATCTGAAGGAAATAGATGAATTTATATATCATTTTAAGAACTGTAGTATGTCTGTCTCTTTTAGTGAATGTTTTAACAGCTTATAGTTGGAGAAAGCGCGTGTAGTTTAAACTCGTTTTATTCTCAAGACCAGCCCTTAAATAAAATTCATTTTTATTTAAATAGAAGACATATTCAACATCTCAAATGACCATATATACCTATGTATAATAATGAAAAATTGAGCCATTTTCTGGACTGAATTGAAAAAAAATCTAAATTTGGCATAAAATTGATGAAAAAACGTTAGCCCGGAGCAAAATCGTTATCAGATCGAAGTGGAGGGCTTGAAAAGGCGGTGTTTGCCGGTTAAACAGGAGTCCTTCACAGGGCCCCATTAAGGCAGTGGCCTCGGGGTGAGCCCATTGTGTCGGCCCCTGTACTTTAGATGCCACCCCAACCATCCACTCGCTGATTGAAAACTTTATAACGACATAGTAGCGAAAGATCCCTTTGGAACGCATGGCAAACATTTCCTTCAACGGGGTGACTTTTCAATTCGACTAAATGCAAATCTATATATGACGACTGGAAAGGCCAAGGGGTGTAGGTGATATCGATAATGAGAATGTATTAGAAGGAGGTCGAGTGATTTGATGATGTATCTCGGTATACGTTACAAGTTCGTTTATATCCTTTTGCTGACAAAAAAAAGCAATTCTTGTACATAATTAAATAAAATGTCACTTGTACCCCTTGGTCTTTTCAGTCGTCATATGGGCTGTGTATTCTGATGTTTAGGGGTGGTTTAATTGTGTTTTCGAATAATTGATTGTGCGTTGAAGTTGTGATTTGGGTTGAAATTTGTTGATAGGTTCTGTTGTTATAGTTATAGATTGTTTCATAAGAAGATGTGAAGTTTACTTGAGATAAAAAAAATATGTAAATGACTACAAAATCAATTGGAATTTAATATATTTGTGGTATTTAAAATTTGTTTTTGAAGATTGTATATAACAATATATGTATTGGTCAAAAGTCTGTAAAATCTAGTTCACACTATATTAGAAATTTAGTCAATTCGAGAGTATTTTAGTAATTTATCGACTCAACTAATTCATTTAATATTCTACTCGACTTGATTTAAACTATCCTTTAAAATCAAAATGCAACGAAGTCATTGTGAAAATAAATCCATTTAAATATAAAATTTTTCGTTTAATTAAAATATGTTTAGCTTACTTTCAATTACGAAAAACATATTAAAATTATACGTAAATGTATATTTACAATATTCTATACATGTACACAAATATGTTTATATTGAACGAAACAATCAAAGCCCTCATGAAGCATTTCACGTTTGGAGAACACGAAAAATCACTCAGTACCGAAACACTAACCCACAATGCGAATTATCGAAATATTCGACGCACATGCATAGAAACCTTACGAATCAATACGTTTACGTACGTACTTTATTATGTTCGGAAGAATGGGCGATATATGCGCTATGTTCTGCGGGAAAACTGAATAAGTCCCGCGAGATTTTCAGCCCTCCTGAAAAAAGTTTCACGGGATAAAAAGACCTGAAAGGGCTTTCGCAATTTTGTTTCGCTTCAGCCGCCGGCCAAGGAACTTTCAAGCGGTGTTATGGGAAGGGTGAAAAAAATATGCGTCTTTTTCGCATACTACTTAAATCTTTTGTTTGCGAATTTATTTTTATTTATTTCAATACAAGTGCTAGTGACTGATTTTTAAAAATTTTCAATGAATCGTTCAATTTGAAGTGCAAAATTTGACATCAGACGTAGTAACTAATGAATATTTGATGCACCAAAGATGAAATCGATTCAATTCAATCGATAACGGCGAGATTTTCTAGATCCAATATTGGAAATGAAGTCGAAGTTGAAGATTTTAAATTTTGTTTCATTTTAAGGAACCTCTTTAAATGAATCAAATATTTGAATAAATCGATCGAATCATTGACAAAATAAGACAATACTTGAACTCAATATCACAAAGACACTGTATCCTGACTGACACAAAAGCCTTAAAATACTGCACCATCGACTAGCTTATTT
This sequence comes from Cheumatopsyche charites, assembly GCA_024721215.1. Lineage (NCBI taxonomy): Eukaryota > Metazoa > Arthropoda > Insecta > Trichoptera > Hydropsychidae > Cheumatopsyche > Cheumatopsyche charites. The sequence goes on along the minus strand of CM045577.1, from coordinate 274,773 downwards.
TGTTACTAAATTCTCACATAAATCTCATGAAAAAATATTACGATACGGATTCGCAAGACTGGGTCACTTGTTATCTTCTGCACCAGCAGCCGTCATATTTATTTCAACACTCAATATTTTCGATACATCGCATAAATTTTTATAACGGTTCGTTTATCGCCTTCGAGCTTCCAATCTCCGAAGATCCCTTTTTCCCTTTTTCAACCCTACGAGGTCCATCGAAGAAAACAAACAAAAAGCTGCAAACGATTGTTTGGCATTCGTCGGCATTATGAGCGAAACGCCAACTGCACTCATTCTGCCACAGCGTTCCGTCTAGACGAGCTTTAATTTCGCTTCGACCAAACAAAGGGCTTTTAAAGACCTATTGGAAAACCCCAGACGAAGGCTTTCACAGTAATCAATCAACGATTTCGAAATATTAAGATATGAATATATACAAAAAATAAATCTGAATTATAACATGTTTTAAAAAAGTATGTATTGTTTTTCAATGTGAAAACGGGTCGTTCGATTATCTTTCGAGCGCGAAACGCACCCTCTTGAATATATAAGGGTTGCGTTTCCTGCGTGCATTTGTAAAAGCACGCGACTGGAAAAAATGATCGTGTTTTACGCCTTGAGAGACAAACAAGCACTGTTCATTTCGAATAACCATGCACAAAAAAATCGTTAATTTTTCATTTCATGGTCGATTCACATTGCAATCAAACCGAACGGGACAGAAACTGACGAAGTAGACACACCTATACAGCCATTTTTTTCGCCCTTCAATGCCTAAAATGAAGGATAATCCCTATTATTATTATATTTTTACTAGAATATATTATCAACTTCACCCTTATATCATATATCAATACGAATCATTATCGCTTACATACTATACCTTTCATCCTTAAATCATATAAACTAATAAGAAAATCAACACTAAATTCTAAATGTTTCAAGAAATCATAATATATACAAATCAAAATGTCTTCGATGTATATCAATATTGAAATTTCTGACCGAAACACGAGTGTGGGTTGAATTTTAATATGTCTGCATAGTTGAGACCAGATTGGTATGCAGTGGACCACCCCCTTGCGATAAATGGAGTATATGGAAGGCCAATATCTCGGATGCATCGAGCGGAAGCTGTGAGAACATGAAACGGATATCCAGCCGATGGATAGATAGATAGACAGACATAGAAGATTGATTATATCGGCTTGAGCTGTCAAGCGGGCGAACAGACGTGAAATTCACCACACGTACCCATATATGCCACTCAAATGGCACTGGATTCTACCTAAAATATATAAAAATACAGGCAACCCTCCTACAACGAGAAGTGAGAAAAATGTTATAGATTATATAACTGTTCTCAATCTGTAAGAGATTTTTTTTCATTAATTAAAATTATTTTTCAGAAAAAAATTCAAATCAAAATGGTATATGAAAGAAAATTTCTTAAGGTTGGTTTTTTAATCTTTGGTTTGAGAATAAAACGATTTTAAACTATGCGCAATTTTTCAACTACCAACAGTCAAAATCTGAGGGAAAAAGGTGGATTTATGTATTTTTGAACAAACTATAATAGGTATCTCTCTTTCAGCGACTTTTTTGACAACTCATAGTTGGAAAGAGCGCAAGTAGTTTAAATTTATTTTATTATCAAACTAGAGGTGAAAAGACCGGCTCTTAAATATTTTTTTTGCATAGTTAACATAAATGTTCGGGTATTAGATGTAGCAGGAAAACAATTTTTCTATGCCTACTCATGGAAAGTTAGTTCAAATGAAGACTAGCAAATTAAATATAGATTTTACATCAAATTACTCAAATCAGATTTTGAAATTAATGATAATTTCACAAAACATTCTTATTGAAAACTATATGTTTTCACTAATTTTTATTCATATTTCTTACGAAATCATCATTGACAACAAAAGACCTATCAATGCTCCATAGCATTCATCATTGACAACTACCTGCAATGCATGTGCATATAGTCAAGTATTTCCACACAGTTCATGTTCATATAACCTACTATTTTCACACGACACGTTTTCAAATAACCAAATCCATAAAAAAATACCGCACGTAGTTTTTTTTGAAATTTAAAGTTCGCAAAGAACACTAACGTGCGTACGCCTCAACGGTCTAATGATGTCACAAATCGTGAGATTCCTAAACCGATACGCGAAACCCGGATTATCCAAGACTCGGATTTAGATCCGATCTTTCGAGAATGTTCTGTTAAACGTTTCAGATCACTGAAAAGATCTAACTGTCCGTTCTCTCATACACCGGTCGAACGACCAGTCGAACGGAATTCTTCGGATATCTACCGACGAAATCTTCACAAACGTCTCATGCGAGGAGTTTGTCTCGAAAAACAGACGTAAAAAACTGCATAATTAGAGTTGATGAAAAAAATGTAAATTCGAGTTGCGGAACAAAGCATAAATATGCCGTTACATAAAGATTCCCCACTTTTCTTCGCAACCCCAGGCTCGTATATTTCAATGCAAACTAAAACGCTTTCGCCCTTAATTCGACCGCAAACAAATAAATTTGTTAAAAAAGAATAGGCTCACACGTGAATTTGCGAAAAGTTACCAAAAAATAAAAACTCTGCAAATTCCGCAATAATAAATCACAATTAGAGTTATCGCATTATATAAAAGTCATTTAACCTAATAATATCAGTACATATACGACTAGCTATATAAAAACGCACTGTACAAATTTACACGTACACCATATAACCGATTCGTACATTTTATCACATCCTTAATATAATTACTTTAATTTTAAATATTTCCATGTTATTTATGATATTTTTCTATAAAGCTCTCGTAAAGTGGCTCGATTTAAAGCGACTATTCCGCACTGACGCAACGAAATTGGGGTGGACCGAAAGTAAGGGATGTTTTGCGTCTTTTCGCCCAAGGCTGGTTGTAGGGTGCATATTTTAGAACGACCACGGAACAGTCCCGTCGAGAATTTAATAAAAGGATAAATGTGTTCACCGAGTGAAACGGATGAGATTAGATTGCTTGGGAGTCAAGTTTTTCCAAGTCATTCTCACCAGAGTTATATCGAGTTGTGTTACGCACTTTCTGGTTCAGTTATACGATTTGATGAATCAAATCTTCTCAAAAATGGTTCAGAATAAATAAATTTTCATTTGAATCGTAATTACTTGTAAAAAGTATCGAATTCTATGCGCAGTTTTATGAAAAGTGGTACATATTTAAAAAAAATCCTAATTTATATTATATCATTAATCATAATCTATCAAAAAAAGAATACGAATTCTCTTTTAGAATGAAGTATGTTAGAAAATTCCGGAAAAGCGAAACACATTTACATGAAAGCTAAGTACTTGTACACAATACGCATGATACATTGATTTGAATTATACATTTTTTTCCCCTTTTCGATTTCACATTCAAATGCATTATTTATATATCCATTTCCATTCAAATAAATTATTTTCATACAAAAAAAATAAATACCTTCATTTGGTGCAGTTGAGTTGTAACTAATTCAGCTCTCGATGCTTGATCCGTGCCGTTCACTGGGAACGATCCCATATACTGAAAATTGAATAAAACAACATTATTATACTGTGCAAAACACATAAATATCATCAGTATCAATTCACATGTGATTATATTAGTCACTATGTCAAATAACGGTTAATTATGCGGAGGAGACGCCTACAAATTAAACCATTCAACCGAGAGCCAATATTTAACCGCGTCAAATATCGAGTGCCGGTTAAACGGTTAACGGGGCTTAAGAGCAAACACGTATCACCTAAAACCATAATGCGACACGTAGGCGTACAATAATGACTCAATTATACAAACAGCCTTAAAATGTATATATGCATTTTGAATCTGCAATTAAAAACCTTTTTTCAAGATGCATTCGTCGTTGTGGCGGTTCGATTCCGTCATTATTATGGTATCGTTGCGCACTTTTGTTTGGCGGACCATTAAAAAAATACAAAGGAGCATTGTTACCGTGATTTTCCATAGATTTTCCGAGGCTTTCCCGAGCGAGTGACCCATTTTCACGCGAAATGGATTCATCTCGGTACCATTGTACACATACTGCATAATCGGCGCACTCGACCATGATTTTCAACGAGTGAAACTCTGAAAAGCCTTCGACTATTCACTTCGAATGATGTGACTGTAAAGTTTGTGTTACATTCGAATAATATAATATTGATGTTGATGGAGATGAAAATTGAAAGAAATCGTTCAGTTCAGCTTTATACTGTTGAACTCGTCTTATTAAATACAGAATGTTTTATTGCCGAAAGGACGCTTCTCTCTACTAGTAAGAGTCTAGTTATATTCTTGCTATAAATTATTGCCTTTTTCAAGAAAAAATTAGTTTCTAATTGAACAAAAAAAAAATATTCCCAGTCAAGTCCGTTGATGTTTATTGCAATACACTTTGATTTAAAGTAACGATAAAAATCATGATAGTAAAAGAAAATGGATAGCTTATAACTAATACGAAATTCATTTTTCTTTTCATTCTTTACACCTCTTTCTTCTTCATCTCTATGCTTCCACTAAAATATGATTAACCTCCATTTACTTACCCATTCAAAATATGAGTATTTAATTTGTGAATTAAAGTTAATTGGAAACGTAATTTCTATTTAATGATAACAATAAAATCGTTCGATACGACAACATAAATAAAGACATAAGCATGTACGAAATTGCTGGAATCGCATCGTCTTCCCATCCAAGCAATAAAGCGGTAAAAGGTGCTAGCGAAATTGTCCTTTTGATTTACAACCCACCCCAACCGCCATTTTCAACCCCCTATTTCTGCCATAAAAACCGATATTAACTCGGCGCCCAATAAATAAATCAAAAGACTCGACAATAAATGCGTATCTGATACAATAATACATCCCCTTCGTACTTCTCCATGAGAACATGTAAAAAATTCAAATATTTTCAAGCTTAGGGAACAGGCTGTACATATGACAGTGAGGCTCCATCTCCGGTGCAGCCATTGTGCAATAACGTGCAGTCGTCCCACTTTCGTTCGACAATAGCCAACCGTGTAACGTTGTCGAAAAGACTCGGTTCAATGTTGAACAGAACTGACTTAGGTCTGTGGAAATATGAAAATTTCATATGTCCCCTGGGATGTTCAAGTGTCACAAACGCTTGTAAGAAATGCAACGAACACGCCCTGGATACCCATGAAAATTCACGTGACATGCCAAAGTGCATCTTCTACATTTGTATGTGCATGTGATATTCAAATTATATACTCGTATGTGCATATAATAGATTCTTGCATAATTTCATGATTTTTTATTTATTTAATGCATCAATTTATTTATTATTTCAGTTATATTATATATAACAATTTTATCTAATTTTTTACTTAAACAATCATTTTAATGTGAAGAAGCAACCTCCAGAGCTGTAAACTTTAATGAATAAATATTCAATTGATATAGATTAAAATAATTGGCGACTTAAAAAGCCAAGAGATACAAGTGACATTTTTGCCGAAATTGAGTTATGTACAAGAATCGCTTTTATTTACGCTCACATATTTGATGGCAAAAGAATATAAACGAACATAGATCGTGTAACAAGATATATAATCAAATCACTCGACTTACTCCTAATACATGCTCAACTTTAGCCTTCTTTTCTCGAAATCAACGTGAAGTCACTCGTACCTCTTGGCTTTTTCAGTCGTCAATATATATTATATATGAATATAAAAAAAATATACAATATTTGTGTGTTATGAGACACACTAAAATTCACAACTTATTGAATAATTTTCTGAATTTTATTACACAATATGAATAGCAACTTCGTTAATTCAATTTGTAACATCGAAGAACTTAGGTACGTATGTTTATACAAGACCTAGCACACGTGTTGAGATCCTTATCCTTAGATTTACCGTAACCCGAAGGACACATACGTTAATTACGTTCCGGTGACATTTATATTCATCACCGGAACATCCCGATTACCGAAAGCGTCACACGTGAAGTACGGGCGTGACTTAGTCGCGTTACGGTTAATTTGAATTAATAATAAATTATATAGTTACGTGGCTAATCACGAAGCTGTCGTCCAGGGCTTAAAGCGCAATTTGTTCTCGTGAAAAATTGCCCGAGAAAATTGCCGACCCAATGACCCTGAGAACGCGTTAACTTACCATTCAACTTAATTTATTATTAATACGATTTTCGCTCAAAATTCGCAAATGATTAATTAGCATGTCTTCTGCTCACTTCGGAATGGATTAAGAGTGAAAAATTAAACGAATCATACGAACCGAATTTCAAAATATACACTGATGCACGATTTTCGAATCTTAAAGTGCCAGTCTTTTCACATATGGTTTGAGAATAAAACAAATTTAAATTATAAGCAGTTCTTACAACTATGAGCTTTCAAAATCTAAGAAAAGGTGGATGTTGTATTGTTGTATGAACTGTATTATGTCAGTCTCTTTCAGCGGCTGTTTTGACAGCTCAAAGTCGGAGGGACTAAGTGTAATTTAAATTCATTTTATTATCAAATCAAATGTGAAAAGACTTAATTATATTAAATTCAGAATATCTTATATTAGTGTGAGAAAGTGTGAAATTTATTTATTGTAAATGACAGGTTTTTTGATGCAGTCTCCTGCTCGTGTCCGTTCAAAATTAAAGCGTGTTTCATCGAGAGGCTTTTCAATTTGAAACTCGCTCGAAAATTTAATTTCCTCGTGCCCAACTCTCCCATACTCCCACAATTTCCATGGGATCCCATGGGATGAAATACCGAAGCGTGGAAATGTTTCTCTAGAGTCTCACTTGGTCGATTGAGAACCTGCAGGTGTGTTTAGAGGCAAAAGTCAAATTCTAAGTTGGTTTCATGTTGTTGTTATTTTACGAAGTTAGTCAATTAATTTAGAATGAAATATGTTCGTAATTAATTTTGTATAAGTTAAATTCGACAGTTTAGAGAGTGATAGAGATAGGTTAATGCATTTAGTCTCATTGCGTTTACTATTATTTCCATTTTAATGATTAATATATTTGATCAAAATCATTTAAAATATTAAAAATATAAAATACTTATATTTCTTATTTAATAAAATATTTCGAAATAAAAGCACAATATGATACAAAAAGCTCAAAAGTAAATGGCTCATTTTCGCCGTATACGCGATTTTATCTCGCAAATACGCCATTTAACTTTTCGCTTTCTTTTTCGGTTATAGCCGTTTTATTTTCTTGTCATCAAAACGTCTCTCGGATACATCGTACGACGAGAACGAGATTGAATTAAGCGAACGAAAGATACAATCTAATTCGTTCTATTGCCATTAGACGACGAACCCTCGACAATCGCATCTCCGCGAACGATTTATTTCCGCAGAAATTGGACCGCAGACGATATTTTCATACACACTCAATTAAAATTTCATCCCATTTCGGTTTTCTTCCCTGAAAAAATATACGAAACACCCAAAATGACGTACTGTGCAGAGTTTTTCATTAAAACAAACTGCCCGCCGAACGACGGACACGCAGACGTTCCCAATCGTCCGTCCTTTCATCCAGACTATAAAACTTGATTAAAAGTACTAAAAAAATCCTACAAACCCCCCCATGTCTCTGTACACAAAATCCCCTTCCTTTTTTCGATGGCAAGTGTATCCAAACAGGGCTATACTCGTATAATCCACAGTTCGGAAGTCATATTCACTCGTTCCCCGCAGAGGCTAGACTTTTCAATTGTGCTCTCTTTCATTGAGTTTGTCCTCTGAACGAACCACCCTAGTCTGGATTGCTGTTTTTGATGTTTATTTTTTGTCGTCGAATGCTTTGTCATTAATTGATGACTGAGAGGAGGCTTTTGGAGCTTATTTGAAATTGTATTTTTTTTCGTTTTGTCGCTATTGTTTCGGAATTCTTTGTTTGGTTTGAATGGTTCAATTAAGATAATGGTTGTATGGTGAATAGGCTAAATTATTATAAATATGGTTCGACTGGAATATAGAATATTATATTTTCAGGATAAAATTTTAGTACTGCCATCTGTGAGCCATTTCCTACATTCGTTTATTCAAAAGGAAAATGTTTTTCCAACCGGTTTGCGTCCTAGATGAGAAAGGTTTTTCCATGAAACTGTAGGTGAATTTATGATTTCCAAAATGTTTTACCATTTATGATAACAAACAAAAATTGTTATTTTAAATTTCACAATATCTATATAAAACAAAACATTTAAATTGAAATAAAATTAAAATATTTGCTATAATTCTTCAATGGCAACGATAGTTTATTTTTTTATTATCATTATTATACCAACTTGAATAAAATAAAATTTTCACTGCAATAGTGATAATAAATAACAATAAAAAATGGACATAACATTTACCCGAAATACGATATTCTACTAAAGTACGCTCTTATGGATACTTTCAAAGACAAATGATAAGGTATAAATGTTACTTATGTATGAAAATGAGAGTAATACATCCTTCTACCGATGTAGGTGTAAAAATGCTTTCCTAGAAAGGTATTAGAATTTCTAAATATAATATTTATTATATAATATTATATTATATTAAAATTAGTAATAAAAAATATAGTCGTAAATCTTACTTACAACTATCGTCGTACATTTAAACGACTTAATTTCTTATTACATGAGTTTTCCATGAAATAGAAAATTGGTTTAATATACCTAAGCTAAGAACGATTCAACATACTAAGATATTCCATTTTCTTTATATTCAAGCACGGTTGAAACAGCAGCTTTGATGCTTAGACGGTTTCATTTTACGATATCTCTTACTTTCATAATGACATTCTTCGAAGACGGCTTAAAATTTTAAAGCACCTCCATATGAAAATTCATTTACGGCATCTATTTTAATAATGTCATCGTGCGAATTAAATTTTTAGAGAAAAAAATATATGTAAGTCAAAAACATTATACACATAGGATATAGCGATCGTTCATGAAAAATTCGCACAGATCGGATTTGCCAAAAGTGGAAAACTGAGGCGATAAGTGGACATCTTCCATATTCGATTCGACGAAAAAAAACTGAACCCAATCCCTTGGAGAAAAGGTGTTCAAAAACAAGCAAGACTGAAACTAGTTCGGGACAACGAGCATAAATTTTCATCTCCTTTTCGGATGTCTCCAAAAAGTGGTACCATATTCTTCCACACATACTTTCACACTGTTTTTCCACTTGAAATAATATCCTCTCGACCCAAATTTTGCGAATTTTCCACTTTATTTTCATACTAGATGCTTCTGTTTGTCGATAGACAAAAAACAATCGTGGACTGATTACATGTGCAATGTTTATAAATGAATATTTGAATAAAAATATTTTACTTGAAAATATGTAAATTATTTCAAAACGTAAAAACTTGATTGGATTCCATCATATTTTTCAATCACCTCTCACATAATTGAAAATTGAGTCTCTCGACGAGACTCTAGTTAGAAATTGCCTTCGAAATCTTGGATTAAAACTAAATATTCATTATACAGGTCTCTTTAAAGACCTCTTTCTCTCATTAAAACAAAAAAAAAGTCAAAAGCCTTAAGTCTTCGTGAGGGAAGCCACTCAAAGCGATCGAATCGAATTTATGCTGAACGAACCGTGACCTTTTGCATACATACACAAGATTCGATATTCAGGTCGTTTATAATATCGAAGGGACATTTTGAATTTTAGTCACAGACTTCCAGTTTATAGCAGAAATCTTTCGCTATTAAGAAAATATGATTAAAAAATCTATTAATAGAATTTAATCTCATTTCGCGGGGTGAAGATTTATTTTGTTGTGATCGAATCACTCCTCGGTGCTGGAAAATGTCTATGACTATATTTGGATCTTTGCAGATATTGCTTTCAATTATTCGACGTTAATAAATTTCACTTTGAAGTCGAGCCGTATTGTTTTTTGAAGCGGTTTCCTTTCGAATGCTTAGATGATTCATAACGCGCTTTCCTTTATTCGCATTGGATTAATGCAGGGACTGAATTATATTAATACAGATCTGGTTCAGATCAACGATGATTTATTAAATTAATAATGAAAAGAGGCGTCTAATTAATTATATTCATATTTTTTATGTGAAATATACAATTGAAAATATTCTTTCATTATAATCTGATATTTAATATTACATAGCATTCCATTATTTACATTGAAGGAATTTTAAGAAAATTTTGTAACCGAGATGATAAAAGCACAACAAAGTTTTCCATACACAAGATAGTGAAAAGAAAATGGCAGAGCTCTCGGTAAGTTTTAATGAAAGATAACACAAAGATTTTTCATCTAACGACTCTCGCCTATTGTTCAAACCGATCTTTTGAACAGTTAAAAAAAACATTCAAAGACGACACAATATTTTATATTAAATTTGAAATAAACTATTCAATATTCATAGATTAATTCATTCACAAATATCTTGCTAAGAGTTATTAAATTCCAAGAAAATTAAAAATATCGTATAAACATGGATCGAAACATGATATTTTCTCGGTGATTGGGTCAATTTAGAGTGCGCAAAATGGAGGTTGAGCCTTTCGTTAACGAGCGCCATTCACTTGTCTCTCGCTAGCATATAGTGGTGCTCCACTAATTATGAAAACTCTAGAGAGAGAAAAGCACGATGCCTAGACAAATTATAACTGCCATGTCGCCAACTTATGCCTGGAATATGTTAACGAGCCTGCGAAAACTTTAATCCCGAAAACATCAACGCTATCAGACCAAGGAGAACGTCTAAGGTTATTTAATTGCGATTAATAATAGTTCATATTCGTCGAATAATATTATGGATCTATTCTATATACGTGTATCGTTGTTTCTTTTTATTGGCATATCTATATTTAACTTAATAAGTAGTATTATGAAGAATTCTGAACAATTTTTTTGACGAATTTGAGAAATTGAATTAAAGAATGATCAAGTATGTTTCTTGATATTGCATTTTGTACAAATATTTTGAATAATTTTAATGGAAAAATTCGATTAAATCAAAACATTACTCGGAAGATATTTTATGCAGCAGTTGTTAGACTGTATAAAAATAATATTTTACTGTAAACTCTAATTGCAAGTCTCGAAGAATCGAGGTAATGCATGAAAACAAGACTTATCCAATAAAATATTACTTTTATACATCTTGAAAATGATCTTTTCCGTATAATGTTTCAGTTTAATAAAATTATCCCATGGAAATCGTTCAAGATATCGATGTTAAATGCAATATTAAGAACTATACTCGATCAATCTTCAAATCATAAATAAAATAACAAACCAATTCACGATTAAGCTATGATTAAGATATGATTTAAAAAAATGCAACATTTATCAAAATCATCCAGAATTTCTCACAACACTATACGTCTAAATTTTTCAAATGAGTCAATTCAACAGGCTGTATATAAAGAAATAAAACATCGACTTAATAACGTACACGTACCTTTCTAAACACATCCAAAAAAACGATCATACGTGGAATTTCCCTCGATTTTCTCAAGCGACGGAATCTTAAAAATTTATCGAGCAAATCTCTCGGCTCGTTATCTCGCGAATTATAAAGTCAACCACAATTCGTGTCCCGCGCGTGCAACAAACACGTAAAACGAGCCGAATTTCGTTTTATTTACATATGACAGAATATTCTAGGGTCGACAAGATTTAGAACGCCCCTAACGCGTATTTCCCGCCTTTTTTCATTTTTTCCCCGTTTCATTTTATTTTATTTTCCCGGAGTGTTTTTTTTTCCTCAGCATCCCCCCGTCTTTTCATATCTCTTCTTCTTCTTACTGAGGTCGCACATAAATTAGACGAAGGGTGGCTTAGACGCTTCGAATGCAAGATGCGTGTGTGCTTATTTTTACTGCCATTTTTTATTCGCGAGATTCAACGCTTATCCGATAAATTCGAATAAATCGAGAGATTACTGGCCGCATACGTTTCCTAGAAGCCGTAAGTTAAATAATACTGTATAACTTCAATTATCTTAAAGTTAATTGGGGTTGATAATATTTCAGTTTGGTTAATCGGATATCCAGATAATCAAGATACCAATGAGCGTTATATAGACTATTATAATTTTTCATATGTGTTTTCGTCTGACCACAATTTCGTTTTAGCACTTTTCATTTCTAACTTTCTTTTTTTTTATTTTCTATCTAATTATTTAAATATTAATTAATCATTCGATTTACTAAAAGCGAAACTTTCATTCGAAAACTAGACCACATACAGGGCTTTGCTATGCTTGAAAAGCTAGTTAATACAAAAGCAGAAACATACCGCTAATAATTCACTCTAAAATTACACAATGCTACATAAACATCGTGTTGAATGTTGTTTAATTTTTGATTAAAATAAATCTCTAGTTAGAATTGCAAAATACTTCACTTTGAAACTTTCAAGTTGAAAGCGAGTTATGAATATTAGATTTCCACACTAGAAAGTTTTGAATTCGTGGATATTTTTAAAAATTCATTGTCTCAACCGCACAAAATAATATTCTACCATAACACATAACATTTGAAAGCTTCCATAAAATTTTCACGGTCGCTTAAAATGGATCATTACGAACCGGATCTGCAAAAGCATCCAGATGCAGTAAAATATAAAATTAAACGACTTCTCGGAATAAAAGCATCTTAAACACTTGAAAAAGCGAATTTTGAAACTTGTAAACTACTCATATTTCTCATCAAAGTTGGCGCATTATTACCATCGCAAAATGCACCTCGATTTACATAGAATATTTTCAATTCGACGATCTGTGAAAATTTAATACAAAAGCTAAACTTGATTTTTTTTTCGAACGAGTCGTATATTTTTAGTCCGACATGAAAACGTTTACAGTTTCGGGTTCGATGTTATTTTTTGACAATAAATCTCAACAGTTGTCCCATTAATTAATTCTCTACAACTTGGACGAGTCTAAGGGTTGACTCGATTCGTAAGCAATGGGGCGAACATGATTTACACACTGTATCGGCAATAAAACAAATTGCTTATACTTCTCGGTTCGTAAGCAATTCTATTATTTTTTCTTTCTGTTCACTTAGCAAACTTGAAAAGGTACACTCTGAATATACAAAGTAATACATTATAAATCACTTCATTCTTTCGCTGATAAATGGCATAATTCCTCCCGACTCTAGTACGGTTTCGAGCTAAATATAATATAATTCGAGATTATCAATACGAGAGAGTTGAATTCGTCGAATATCGAAGTTTGTAAATATTTGATCAATCAGACTGATGTTTTCACATGGAAAAGCTTTCGCATCCGTATTTGTCTAAATTCGATATAATGAAGTTAATTGATGGATGATCGGTTGGAACTCGATAGTTCATAAAACTCAATGTTGTAATTAATTGAAAGGTTCATAAAACTTTTATTATATAATGAAAATATATAAGTACGCTTATGATATTTGATTTTTATATTAAATATACATTTTTTCCACGAATAATACTAGGAAAAATATAATGAAATCGGGATATGTTCCAGACGTCTCACAATAATTTTTTCATGGATTATTAAATTTCCATATAAATTTTTCTCTCACTTTGTAAGCAACTTCTCGCATTACTTTCAGACGCGCTTCATATACATAAATCGATATTTATTTCTTGACCGTGGAAAATAAAAATTAATGCCCCGCAATTATACCAATTTTCGGCGATAAATACGCGTATTATGTTAGATTTATTCTGAAAAAAAAATGAAATAAACCATTCTTTTGCATTAATCCGACAATGGGATCTCCCTCGTTTCAGAGGTTCTCAAACTTCACTCGAACAAACATCAATCACAGCGATGATCCCCAAACCCCCACAGCATTCTATGGAACGGGAGTTGATATTTAATTAGTTATTTTGACACCGATGACACGAGAAAGCCATTTTAAACAGAGTAGGTATTGAGCATTGTGGTTATTTACAAATATCGATATAAAGTATGATTAAATCACTTATTATAACAATATTCAGGCACATCGACACATGCTGAACCTTATAAAAATCGGAATTTATGACATTTATTACAACTAATAGAAAATTGAATTGATTTTTTCAAAAGATTGAATAAATATAGAGGAAGGGTATCAAATACGGAACAGTGCATTAATATTGTTCCAATGTGATTTTTTAAGATAAAATGTACTACGATAATTTGTAATCAAATTAAAAAGTAAAAATGGCACAGATTACCAATTTATATCAACCTTTCTGTAAGTATCTATCGATAATTCTTGACTTTTAAGTAGCATACTTGCATATTTTTAAAATAATTTTATTGAAAACAATTTTCCTTTTTAATAATAGGATTCATTCGTACTAGAAAAAAAATGATTTTTTATGAATTAATTTCCATTAATCGAAAATAAATACTAAAATTTAGTAAATCGATAAAAAAATACAGGCTTCAGACATAAATTTTCAAGAAATGAAAGCCGTGAAAGTGTTAATAGGTTCAATTTCAAGATTTTTTTTTCTATTTAGACTTAAATTAATATGAAATTAGAATTGAATAGAATTTACCCTTGCTGGTTTAGCGATGTCCATATCGAGGCTTTGGGGCCCCCAGACGCCATTTGGTTGAGGGTCCCTCTGATGTGTCACCGAGGGCCTTTTGGCCCCCTAGGCCTAACAGGGACACTTCCCGAAGGACCTTTTAGGGCCCCACCGAAACGCATCGCACTACACTCATATCAAACTGATAACAATGTATTATTCATCGTCACAACAGTTTTTTTTCTTCTATTTTTCAATATTCACTCATCATAAGCACCCAATTTAATTTAGCATCTATATAAATAAATATTTTGTATATGATTCATAACCACTTATTCGATAAACGAATGTATAGCTTTCGCTCACAAAAGCATAAAAAATATGTATATCAAGTGCGGCGTACACACGCAGCGTAATTTAATATATTTTATAATTCAATAGTTCAAGCAAAACATGTTAGAAAAGCTAGTATTAAATCGCATTGTAAATGTGCCCTTAGATATTTCAGAGATTATAAGCCTCATATTTCGAATCTGTGCACCACATATTTTCGCATTTATTGCACAATAAATAAAACGATTTTATTTTTTCGCGTATGTTCCACTTCGATTTTACGATCAAAATTAAAACGGACCGTTCGTTTCGCTAATACAAATTTTTAATATTTTACGACGGCCGTAAAAAAAGTCATACTCGTTCGCGTATTTATAATCATCAATAAAATTACATTTGAAGCTATGGCGAATTTCAATTTTCAAAACGCACCTTGTGTTATTCACCCTTAACGCAAATTTATATTATATATTTTCCCCAGAACTTCGCAGTTAAAATAACGATTACGATTTCCGCGTTTTTTTATAACTCGACAAATTTAATCGCAACGATTGCAGTCGATTCTCTGCGAATTTTCCTCGCTTTGCAAAAATCGAGAAACTTGCAAAATCCGAGCTAAACTTGGCGCAATTCACAATCGAGGCATCTCGTTTGGAAGCTATTCACTGCGAGCATTTAAAATGAAAATCCGAGAAAAATTCCACGAATTTTCATGCGAATGTTTTATCTAATGCGTCTATAGAGTAACATTTTTTTTTTTCAAAAAATAATTCACGTTCAATATCGTGAGAGTTTTTACGGCAGAGTTCAGAAACCCTATAAATGTCCGTGTACATTTTCGTTTTGATTTTTTTCGTTCGGCTTCGATGTCGACTTTGACAACCGAACCCCTTGCAACAGAACCGGTCTTAATTTAAGCCTTTTCTGAAACGCGAATGATTAACAGCGATGATTCACATTGTATGCAAATCTCTCCACGTACTACACATGCGATTAAAAACACTACGCTATTAACGATGCAAAATTCTCACACTTACAATGAAACTGATCATTTTTGATATCATAAATAATCGTTGAAATAAATCGTGAATAATTAATGTCAAGCTTAAATTATAATATGTGCCCTTTATTTTACCAGTGGTGTAAGCCGCAGACTTTCATATCGAGATATTGAAAAGTTTTGATGTGATTTTGTTAGTGTTTCTATATTAAAAAAGGTGTTTTAAAATTTATTTAATTTGATAGATTTAAAGTTAATTATGACATAAAAATTAATTTTGGATATAGGCAATAGGAAAATATGAAAATTTCAAAGATAAATATCATACAAGTTTTCAGGTGGAAGCATGAATTTTTACACTACATTTGCTTCATTTTTAAAAAATATTCAAATAAATTTTACAACTGCATTTTTCAAAAAATATTTTTTATGTATTTAATGATATAAATTTATATTTTAGAATGTTTTATTTTTGATCAAGTTTTTTTTTTTCAAGTCGAATAGCTTTCTTTCGGAGACTTGAATGCCTTACTACTGACGCTAATTGAAACTTTGTATATATGTATAACGTCTTGATTTATTTTTATCGATTTCGTATTTTTGTCAATTTTAAAATACATTATAAAAGTTCACATCAGTATGACCTGAAAATAACGACCGACTCCAATTCGAGGACTTGCACCACAGTTGAAATAAAGCAGGCATATAGATATTAAAAATTCAAATATGCTCATATCAAATTCAAATAACAATGTGGCTAAAATTACATCCTCATTGTCTATTCTTTACGACGCTATAAAATTAATAAGGAAAGTATTAAATTCGAAAACGCCCCGCTTATACAGCGATGAGATATCGGTGGGTTCGTTAGTTGAACTTCTAAAACGCTCCAACTTTGCTTTTGCAGTTGTAACTTAGTTCCAATAGCGTTTCGCAAGTGTGTAGAAACGTCGAGCAACACTCAAATGTTAAACTTCATTTTTGCATTTGAAATTTATGGCATATACGTTCATAGAACTTGTACGTAATAATAATATAGAAACTGTGCATATCCACAAGTCTATTTCAGTCCATTAAAGTGGCACACTTATCTATATCGGAATGTTCACAATTGCAATAAGTACGTATTGTGTGTACCTTTGTGTTTGGAGTACTTTGAATATTACATTCTAAATGTGGGTGTGAGTTTGCATATAACGATCCAATCATTAGAAAAAATATATAAATTATACATGTATTGCGTAATGAACGTATGTAAATTAGAGAATTTTAATACATAGGTACACCTGCTCGATATATTGCCTGTCATTACTATGCGAAATTTTTATATTATATAAAGCTTGTTTCTAAAAAAAATATACTAATACAAAAACGAAACTGATCATCGGCATCTGAACTTTCATTAAATGGCGTCACACGACCGAACTTTCAAATGTCAAACGAGCACAGAATAACATCCCACTGAAATGCGACTGTGCAAAGATCTATTCAGACCGTTAGAAAAAAATAACAAATGGCTTATATTATTTTTTCACACGAAATCTTCATATTCTGACATATGAGTTTCCCATAACAGTTTTAATTGTGTAAAACGACCTTTCCTTATTATTATGTACGCTAACACGACACAAAACACACCGTTAGGATACGTTCAAATCTAGCATATTTCATAAAAACAAATCAATTTATGGAATGCTAAATTCTTCATATTCGATATTCATAGTTTTAGTTGGTATTTGCGAATTATCCAGTTTGCACAACACTAAATAAGTCCAGTTAGGTTTTTGATTATTTTCCGTGTTGAGTAAGGTCAAGTATCTTCTTAACTGGATTATTTATTAATCAAATTAATCATTAAAACTTTTCGAATTTTAATGAAATATGCTAGATACGATTCTAAATACAACACAATTGACTGATAAACGAAACACGCGAATCAATTCCTATCGATTTAAACGAAACTTTATAGAAATGTAGTGTAAATTGATAGTGAATAACGAACTGCAACTCTCAATAGTTATTCAGTTCTCAAAGTTTAGCGAATTTAATGAGATCACTTATGACGACTGAATAACACAAAGAGTACAAGTAACTTTAAATTTTTTATCGAAATTGAGTTAAGTACAGAAAATTATTTCGTTTATATGATACATGATCATTTTCTGTACTTAATTCAATGTCGATAAAAACGATCACTTATACCCTTTGTACTATTCAGTCGTCATATAAAATATTTTAACACATCATCATCAATAAAAGCAACAACAATAACATGACCTTTATCTCAATCAAAGCGTTTCATTTAAAACGTTATTGTGTCAGCGCTACTTAAACACACTAAACTTTGTCTTGCGTTAACCGAAAATCTATCGAGAGTTACGACTTCATACTTCACTATTGTCACGTATTTACACTTCACACTACATTTCTACGAAATTTCTTCAAAATCAACTACACACACGAGTTTTCTTCAAAAGCGACCAACTTTAAAGCCTTTCGACCGCGTATATTGTATAGGCAACCGCCGATGTTGCCGTGTTGGCGTTCGCAAAAAGACTGAAAAGCGGTTTGTCTGGCTCGACCTTCCTCTCCATCGCCTCTGCCGTGTCCACTTGGCTTTATATCGTATGTCTGACGATCGGCAAAAGCAGTTTCGGCCTTGAGGAGAACGGGCAAAAACGCGACAGACCCACTGACGGAGACCCGGAGGACGAGCTCTCTATAAAATGCGGGACTACTGTTTTGGTTATTGTTTTTTTTCATTTATTTGTTTGCTTTTTGGGTTTTTCAATGATGCATTGTTAAATGGTGCGTTGAACTTGAGGATCGGGTCGTGAACTATGCGAAAGTTCGAAGACGTAACGTAAGCCATAAAAAAGTTCAGTGATTCGTCGATGTAAATGAAAATTTTATATATGAGTGAAAATTTGTGTATCTATATGTTTCTTTATCACTTATCGAATCAAAATACGAATTTAAAGAAATATTCTGTACAAATCTGGAAAAGTTTTTGTATTACTTTCAAAATAGTTTCGATCGTTTGACGTTTGAAATAATTGTTTTCGCACACAAGTCGAAGTAAATAAATTAAACTCAATGTAATTTAACATGCTTCGAAAAATTTTTGTATTTCATTTATTTAATAGTTCACAACTAGTTTGAAGTCCATAAAGTCTAAAACAACGCCAGGTCATAGCATAATAAATTTGACATGAATATAAACAAATCTTAATTTCGACTAGACAATAGAATCCCAAAGTGAAAATCCATTCGAATAATTTTTAAGTCAAACAAAATTGAAAACAATTTGTTTAGCACATTCACCGTTTGCTATGTCGAGAAATTCCAACGTGACATAAACATTTATGAATTTGATATTCTCTAGTTAATTAATGTCTCGCTAATTTCTGGAAAGGCACTGTGACTGTTTTCTTGATAATATATAGCTACAGGGTCGAAACCTCGCAAATTAATCAGAATGACACGTGAACTAGATACTAGATAATTAGAATAAACAGATTAGTCACAGGGTTACGAATTCAACTTTTCCAAATTAAAATCTGTTATTATTCGAATCTAGTTTACTTTAGAAAGCTTAACTTCTTTTTAAACAGTTCTCTTTAGCGTCTTAACGCGCCTAACTTAATCAGTTTTCGCTTTTTGCGCGAAAAGCGACTTTGATCCGTATAATTGCGACAAAATTTCTCGTCGAAAGAACAAGTTTGAATGGACGAATTTCTGATTAAATTTACAAATCGAGACGTGTCACGTGAAAATGTCAGATTCTAAAATAAACCCAAACGAATTCCACTTTAGAGATCCGTTCGGATGAATTTCAACGAGTGTTATTTTATACTTAAGGATAAATAAATCTGATGATTTACACGGTGAAAGTGCGGCTTTTTCCAATCATAAGTGCATAAAATATAGCGGCGAAGCTTTCAGTGTATATTTCTTTCGGTCGAGTATTAACCGGAGATTATAAAATACCGCAAACTGCACAATGCACAACGGTGCACTTATACGAATCGTTTTCATCGCACAGTAAATTTAATTTAATCTGGATTAAAAAATCGCACTGTTCGTATGTTTAACAATCCCATTGCTACCGAAATAATATTTCAGAATAAATCATTTAACGTCTACAGTCCCTACATTACAATGTACTTTCAACTATCGCTGGATATTCTTTAATCTAAAAATTTTCTACACATCTATACTTCATTCTAATTTCACATAACATTATTTAAAAATTGTATTAAATTTTCAATGTTCAACCAAATTACAAATCATCCCACAAACTTATTAACCGATGCGTTACGTACTGTGTTCAACAATCACATCGCTTTCGAGTAACATTTCTAAGCAATTAATTTAAAATTCTGTTTCGAAAGCCTCTCGGAGCTCACACACAATAATTATAAAGGACTCCAATAAAACATAGAGCCTTGTTAAAGTATGGGGCTAAACGATCGTTTAAAACGCATAGTGCGCAAATTCGGAGCGACGTCGACTTCAAAGCCCCGCTTTTCCGCGGAAAATTGCGACGAGGTCGTTCGAGAAGGGCAAAAAAATACAGAGAAAATCGCGAAAAAGGAAAAGAACACACACAAGAGTTTCCTCTCTCTAATATCACAGTTATTTCCTACGTTTCTCTACTCGCTCGTACATTTCGCTCCAACCGAACAAGCGTGACATTGATAGTGTCGAAGCTAGACGAGAATAAGAGTCGACATATGTGAACTTTCGGGTATTTCCCTATTTCACTATTCTAATCGACTATAAACTTAAACTTTTTCAAGATAAGAAATATATAAACTTCGTACTGTCTTACTTTTTTCATATCGATACACGATCAATCCATCTACACGTAAATACTCTATTGTCTATTTTCGTAACAAATCCAGGTGAATCAGCTAGTTACAAATAATTTCCAAAATGTCCCACTTTTGCATGAATTAATGCAGAAATTTCGATGACGCTAACCGAATCTGAATACTCCACGGTCCGCAAAGGGGAATCCCTTTTAAGAACGCTCCGTCTTATCATCCGTCCCATTTATGGGGTCTTATCGGTTGTATAGGCTTTGCATGATTTACTGAACACCCTCACCCTTGGGGGAAGGTCGACCGAGACTAGACCTACGTAAACAGCCAATAAAATACATGAAAATTAGTTAATTTACACGAAAACGGTTGTCCGCTGAAGCTCAAAATCGCACCGAATCCGTCACAGTAAATTTTGAAGCGCACCTACAAACGAACGCTCACCTCTATATAAATACGCATAACTCATTCTAACATTTAAATTGAATAGTTTTTTATTGTATCTATAAATCAATTAGCCAATTTTGTGAGTTTAAAAAGTAATTCTATCGATTCCAATTAGGAATAACTTCGATTGCCGCAAAACGAAACAATCTCGTCGCTTCACAGAAAACCCATTAATATCTAGCGACGTATAATTCGAAAGTTTCGACAGCTTCTCCGAATTATTCGAACGATTTTGAAAAGCCAACACCTTGTTTCGCAAAAGTATACTCATTACTTTTATATCGAATTTTCAGAAATTTATATATTACCGAATAATATAAAAGACATTCATCAAGTGTGTCGCTTTATCGCGACACATCTTCTCTCATAATCTTGACGACATAACGGCATACGACAGGACGTCAAAAAGAAACGACCTTTCTTTGATCAAATTCAATTTGGCGTGTAAAGATTAGTGTCTAGTTGTATAAGATAAAAAAAATCTGATCATAATGGAATTGTTTGGTGTCACACGAAAATGATGAATATTACACGCGATTGAGAAAAAACGTCGAATACAGATAGTATTGTCATATTTTTTATTCAATTCAGAATGGCATCTTTTGCTATTTTCTTATGTAACATCTTCAAAGCTGCATCGTTTATTATATTCTAGAAAGACTTTTTTAAACAGATGAAAAGCAGCAATAACAAAATGAATACTTAAACAGTACAATTTTCCTCGAGCTTCCATTTTCGCATACCTGAAGATCACTCTACGTGTACTTTGTAAATTTCATAGTAATTTCAGCACCGTTAATCAGATACTATTTCAAGACTTTGAAATTGGTCTACGGAGTGCAGTTGTTACGAAAAACGTACACAAGAGGCGATAAAGGCGCAGGTCCGGAACCGGTCCTGTTGTGATGACCCACAGTTTGAGAAGCTTAAACATAAGCATCTTCCTTAGAGGATGTTAACCCCTCTTTGTTTTGTTCGAACGAGATGTTTTCAATGCGAAAGTCTCGACAATTCTCCTACACAAATTTACCGTATGCTTTCGAAGTCTAATATAAAATAATACCACTAATCTGTGAAGCTCTATTATTATGACAACTCAATTATCAACGATATACATACATTAATGAACTAAAACGCCTCTTCGTTTGCCATTGCTATACCAGCCTTATCGATAAAAAATTTGTGAAAGGATGGAAAATTATGGATAAATATATCTGCGAATATGAAAAGATGTACATTGATACTCAACAGGCTAATTACTCGTTAAAAATAATTATATTTGTAATCTTAAATGTTTAAGAATCGCTGAATTATATGACAGCATAAAAATCGATATGGTATTCAATTAAATGAAATAATATAATAGTTTGATGACGGGAATTAATTCATCGCATTACATTATATAGGTCAATGAAGAAATCAATTATGTTTCAGACGTTCAATCAAGAGCTCTGATTGACAATTAAATAATTAATCACCAGTATAACCATTTAATCGAAATAGCTCACGTCGTATTTTTGCGAAAGCTTATACGACCCGAACGAAAGTGTACGGTACAAGCTCGACCATTTTGTAAAATAAACATCAGCAAATATTTTTCTCTTATAAAAAGATACGCAAAGTATTATGGGTACCCTCAACATCGATAATAACCGTTACTCTGTACGGACATATCGTAAAAGCGCACGCCGAACATCGCATAATATTAAAACTACAAACCATATTTTTTCGGAAAAATTCCAATATTTCAACCACTCTCACCTTTTCCTCAATACATTTTTCTAGATATCATCAAAAATTTTCACTCTTATTTCATTCGCGATGATCTGAAAGTGAGACTTTCTAAAGACTTCCAAGGAAACCTTGCAGATACGAAAAGTAATTTAGGCGTCGTTAAGTTAAAATGTCAGCTGTTCCCC
This sequence comes from Cheumatopsyche charites, assembly GCA_024721215.1. Lineage (NCBI taxonomy): Eukaryota > Metazoa > Arthropoda > Insecta > Trichoptera > Hydropsychidae > Cheumatopsyche > Cheumatopsyche charites. Next base: position 251,667 of record CM045577.1, on the reverse strand, counting down.
GTAACATTGTGTAATGTGTAATTTTAAGGTTTAATGCGTAATCTTCCCGTTTTCTTGGCCCTGCGCGTATTGTTACCCTACTTAGGCTACGCTCACATCCCTATTAATTCGTAATGGCCGTAAGCGAAACGTCAAACTTTGAGAGACTAACGTATTTCAGTATTTGATTCATTTTACGTCCCCGTAAGTTTTAAAGCGGTTAAATAGATTTATGAGACTCTAATTAGGAGCTCAGGTGTTTTGTGCTATTAAAAAATATTTTTAGACATTCAATAACGCATTTTTATGACTCACATTAAATATTTGAATTGTGAGGATTTATTTTTTATAATATGTGTCTGAAATGAAGCATGCGCCTATTTGAAAAAATAAGGTGACCATTTACCATCATGTTCGACCGTAAAATTGAAATATTTTTCAACTAAACGAGACACCGTATGACGACTGAAAAGACCAAGGGGTGCAAGTTAATTTACGGTGATTTCGAAAAAAGTACAATCAAAGTTAAGTAAATATTAGGAGGCAGTCGAGTGATTTGATGATATATCTCGGTACACTTTCCAAGTTCGTTTATATCTTTCGCCACCAAATATATGAGAGTACATAGAAAAGATTCGAAAGACTCAATTTAGGCAAAAATTTCACTTGTACCCCTTGGCTTTATCAGTCGTCGTATGTTATTTCTGAATGCGGCAAAACAAAATGCGTGCCATGGACGCGGTCACATGAGCATGAAATTAAAATATTTGCCCTGCGACAAGAAAAACTTTCATAAATAAATAAATACGGAAATAAGACCGTATGAATAAATACATAAAGAAAAAAAAGGTATTTTATATTATGTGGGAGCTGAGACGGAATTATAATCGCATAACATTACATCTGATTACGCGAAGAAAATGAACCATGAAACGTCTCTTTGCGATGTAATGTGACGCTTAAATCTGTATGTTCTTTGACATTTGAGATAATTCTCTTGATGTTAATACGCGATTCTTTCGAAATATTCATGATTACTTCTTTAAAGATCAAATTATAATAAATTATATCATATTAGTTTTATCAGTCATCACTAAAACTTCTAATAAACAGTCGACAAAAAAAACTCATTAAAGCGTCAATCAATAAGATTCATGAAAGTAAAAATTGCATCGTTTGTTGCACCGCCACATTTGAGCGCGTACCAATGGAGCGCAACGACAAATCAGTGCATCTCCATACAAACTAAAGAAAACATCACAGCCGAAATTAACTTGTGTGATTTAAACACACATCGTTTCTAATGTTCTTGCGGGTACATGTCGTAATAATGGATTCAATTATGCATGCGGTAGCCGGCGGGTGCCATCACGATCACTAAACGTCTAGATTAAACGTTCGTAAATTTCGCACAAGCTTGTTTGTCCAGATTAGCTGACGCTGACGACGACCAACAGGTCAAAAACCTTACAATTCGGATCGTGAGGGTCATACGATCCGATGGCGACAAAAAAGGATATTGTAGACGTTCGATCGGAAAAGTACCTCTGCCAAAACGTGTCGAATAAAAATTTATCGATACGAACCCAAAACGAACCTCGCTTGTACCTATAACGTGTGTTTGATTATTTTTTATAAGATAATTTCATAAATACATCATCTTATTTTAATTAAATTCAAAATTCATATTATGAAAGCGCTTTGAATGTATAAAAAAATTAGTATAAAATAATTTTATGAAAAAAAAAATAGAAAATTTGCAAACAATTTTTTAATCTTCTTAATTATATTTTTACTTTACTTCGAAAAATATATCGAAATCAATTAATCTTAGCTTCCCTTATTTTTTATGAAACAAGATAAAAGAAGGCATTTCAAAGCGTAATTCAATCAAGGTAATATTCGATATTAATTCTGTAACGAAAAACTTAATAAGTTCTTTTAAGTATTCCCACGCCGTCGCACAAAACACATTTTCTCCTAAAAGAAATTTCAAGAGAATTGATTCAATAATGTTACAGAATCCTTCAAAATGTACATCGACCTTTAGGGAATATACAATATACGTTACACAAAGTAATATTCATTCTACATATATAGATCGAATTAGTTATAGTAATCAAATCAAAAGTCAAAAGCTTCTGATTTGGAATCGAATCAAATCGCAACCGCCTTAACAAAATTACGAATTTGCACAATTGTGTCAATAATGTGTCTCTTGATATATTCGAATATAACGTACGTCCAATCGTACAAGCATAAATTTGGATTTATATCGGCATTATATCGTCGCAAATAGAATCGTTTTGCGATTTGACGACTCCCATCTCCATAAACGAAGCTTTGAATGATGTTATGAACCTCAAGTCGTAAATCAAAGCACACGCAATCCGAAGCGAGTGTAAAATCCTCTTTACGACCGATCCGAGGCACCATTAACTATTCGCGGTGTGTATTGACTAGTAAAAAGTGTCTGGACTAGGAAATTGCAAATAGGTTAATTGACGACCTGCCAAACTCGTCAATTGAAAAAAAATGCAGGTTTCTCGTTCATAAAGTAATTTTAGTTGATACAATCGGTAATAATTCTTCTATAAAAATAAAAGTCTTTCTGTTTGTGTGATCTTTATAGACTCCTTAACTAGTTATCTAATATCGATGACACTTTACAGAAATATTTTTAAAATAGACTGCATCATTTCATATTTAAAATAGATGGGGTTTTGAGAATTTGATTTTGAATGAGAAGCTTTTACAAACCAATACGTAGCAAACATATTACAAATATTATGCACGACCTACATACGTGACACAATTTAATGAGCTTTAATCATATACATATTTTGAATTTCGTTTGTTTTGTATTATAAATAATATTCAATAATTCACAATCAGCTTGAAGTCCGTAGATCACTATTTTGAATAAATTTGTCATTTTCTATAAATATGAAAACCTTTTATGCTTAAGAATTATTATAAGTCTCTCCTTTTGCTAAAAGGAATTTATAAAAGAGACTGAATAATCGATAAATGATAAAAAAAAGCTTTAATTCTGTCAAAATATAATTTCATATAATACCTACGAAATTTGATATTTTAAGGAAGACAACCAGATACAATACATACCTACAGTATATCTAGAATCATGTTATTAAAGAAAGTGTTATAGAAAGAATATTTTTACTATTTTTAATATAATTTGTATTATTATTTGTTACTTTTATTCATTCGATCGTTTTCTGCATATTGAATATGACAAAACACAATCGCGAACATCTCTCAATTCAAATCATATTTAAAGTCAAAACGAGTATTTCCATATCGAACGTATTGCGAATTCAATAAATAACCACCCACTTTGATTTGTCAATTCTCAAAATATACAGTTATTTTAACCTATTATTTTCACCGAAATTATTAACAGTACGAAAATTCGAATTAACCAAAGTAAATATCAAACACGCCTACATTTTCGTATAAAAAATTATATCGATACCACAATTAAATTCATCATAATAGATCTTGTCTGATGATTGAACCAGTAATTGTTTCATATTAATTTCTCCATTAATTCCTACGCCCACTTGCTAAATTGACTTATGACTTCGATACTTGCTACACCCACGCTTAAAGTGTTAAAATAAATAACTAGGCTTTACTTTTTTTATTTTTTCAACAGACGGCTTATTAAAATTTTCATCTTCTAAGAAGGCTTTTTTTGTATCATTAATTCTGTATTTAATCCTTTCAAGTGAAAATATTTGCATTCAACACTATCATTTATCTCCTTAAATCTTTCGACAGCTGAAATTCTTATACTTAGCATATAACACAATATTTTTCTTATAAATTATTATTATGCCAATATTCACATTTACAAAAATGATAAATGAAAGGCGATCTTCTTCAGATCGGAACGTGAATACATTTACTTTTCTTCAAATAAATGTGATGTCTAAGCTATTTTCAAAATCTGCAAAAAAGCTAAATGCTTATGTATTTTAAGCTTCTTCTATATTTCTGTCCATCTCTTATGATAATATAATTCAAATTATATTTTGAGTGATATCCACGAAGATCTGACTTAAGTATTTAAAAAAATTTACACTTTTTTTATATATCGAAACGAAAAGGCATCTGTCGCCGCTCATGATATTCCCATCATACTCCAAAAGCGTTTCGCACAAGAAAGGAAAGATGCAAAATCGAAACTCATCTCCTCTATCCATTTTACAGAGAAACAACTTTTCAGAACGAAAAAAAACACGTGAAAAAGAGAACTTAAACAGAATGCGGCCTGTCAAAAAAAGTACACGGAGACGATATTGAAAAGTGACGAAATAATAAATATACTCCCTCGATAATGCATTTCGAATGGCTTATATTTAAATATTTAAAGTATTATATTGAAGAAAAAAACATTTTATGAATATAAATATCTCGTTTAATGTTTCATTCAATTTTTCCAGAGGCGATTATAGAATTAATTCTATTAGGGCAAACAAGGCTCGGTTTCTGTTTGTTCGCTTTTTCGTCCTTTCAACCTGCCCTTTTTTCCCTATTATTAATTTTTATTATGTTTTTTCGTTCATCATCAGCACCTCGACGGTTTTAACACAATTACCAAAGATAAAAAAGGGCATTCAAAGGAAACTTTTCCGAGACATAGAAGACACCTAACGACTCGCTCAAAATAAACATTATGCACAACGTTCAACGAAAGACGTTTTCTTTCTTTGTAAGAAATCATATTATAATCCACCTCACAAAGAATGTACACGAACATAACTCCACCGATTTAGACGAAACATACTAAAAATATAAACGATATTTTGATCTGCGATAACTAAAAATTTTTCGATACGAAAATTGCACCGAAATCCCACTTTTTCTGTCACATATGCAAATTTCTAATTAAGCCGAACTTCGCAGCGGCAAGAATGCAACTCGATCGAAGCAAAAAATCGAACCGAAGAGACGGCAATTTTGGCCAAAAATAAAAAAGGATGCAAAAAATCAAAGTTGTGTGTAACTGGAAACTCGAGTTCGACGGCCTTATTCTTATGCTTATATGCTTATGGCTTATTCTACTCGTCTATAGGGTCACCCGGTCTCGCATATACCGATTATTATATTATATTTATGCGTTATAAATAACATACGTGTGCAATATTTATTGTACAGGTTCTTAACCTTTTTCAATTCGTGACTTTATTACGTACGAAAAAGTATATGCGAATTAGTAACCGATCCCTCATCGGAAAGCACTTAGTTGTCTTAAGAGTTGCGATCACCAGATTTGAAATGTGTGATTTATTTATTCCGTTAAATATGTATGTTTGTATCATAATTCCCACAAATGTTCGTTTGAATTTAGTTCAGTTGTTGTTCGCGTCACTTTTTGCTGTTCGACAAAATGTATCTATTGGAAACACTCGAATTATTGTCTCGGTTCACTTGAATCGGACATTCGTTAAATTAGTAAATGTGGTTAAATAGCAAGCTGTTAATTATTGTATCTACTATGTTATTTAATATAAATATGTAGATTGAAGTATTTAAAATCGTTCGTAATATTTTCTACTAAATATCAAACGCTTTGAAAAATGCAAAATGCAAAACGTAAAATGCTTTGAAAAACCGTGTTACTCATATAAGAGTTCTGTAAGGGTCACTTGAAATAATTTCAAATGAAAATAATTGATATTTTAATTACATTTTCATATATAAAATGTTGTTTTTATCAAGTCTGTTTTTTTATAATAATGGCAATTATGTATGTAAGTTAAGAATTATAAAAAAATGAATTAATCGTTTGTTTTCAATTCACACTGTTTTAAACAATCATTTTTATTTAAATTTCATATTTTTTGCAGAAATAAAAGATTTATTTCAACTGATGGTTATTTTTATGTACTGAACTATGTGTAAAACTACTTTTTTTCATTCCAAGATGTTTATTTTGTTACATTTGAGACTTTGTAGCACATCCCTTATAAAAAAAAATGTAGTAAAGTGAATATGCCTTAATAAAAATCAAGCTTTAATATAAGGACACAAATGTATGGGTAAAATCACTAGAGCTAGAACGAACCACACATTCACTAGTCAAAATTATGTAGTATCTGTGAATTAATTTGAAGCATTACATCACACTACGAAATAATAGTGATATGTCTGTCTGTCTCTTTCACACGCAGTATAGCTTATGAGTACGAATAAGATAGTACATTTTTTTTTCATAACTACATAAATTCATTCCAACTCTAGTGCTTTGGCCCAAACATCTATGAACTTCGAAATTGAAAAAAAGAAATATTCTATGAAATTAAACCTTCCACGCCCATTTTCATACTCAGATCGATTCTTCAACACGAAACTTCATACAAAAATCCCATTCGATTCTCGAAACGACAACACGTCCTTCGCGTTAAGCGTCCGACACCCGGAAGACGCATCTGGCGCAAACCGAACAAACGACAATTCCTACGAAGCTTTCTTTCCGCTTTGTTCCCTAACACGAGCAAAAGGAGCCTTCCACTCCTCGAGCCATACATATTTGAAGATATGATACTTCATCCAGGCGAGGTTGACTTCGATCAGATCGGATCTCGGGAACAAGTGCGACATCCAGACACGTCTTGTGAGGAAAAGTGGCCGACCTATTGAGGGAAATTCGCCGACCGGAAAATTCGCGTCGCGGAAAATCGAACGGTGCATTTGAATAATGTGCTGAATGCATTCGCTCTCGATTCCGGTAATAGATTTTTGTATTGGAGATTTGTTATATGCGAGTGTCTGACCTAGTTTAGGATCGAATCATCTAGTTTAATAATAGTGCTAATCCGTATATGTGTGTCTGAGAGTCGATTGCAATTTGCTCTACGCTGCTGATATGAAGATTTGCATAAAATTTTAATTCTGTCATACGTACGTTGATATTTTCAAGTGGCAGATTACTCATGAATATTATAATATGAAATACTAAGTTTTGGAATCCGAGATTATTCGAGATTTTATGGCATAAAGATTACTATGAACGATTGCATTGTATTTATAATCAATACAACATTGATGAAAATAGAAAATATCTTTCGAAACGTGTTAAATTACGATACCGATGGATCGTGATAAATATGTTCAATACGATTTGGTGCAGAAAAGGCACTCACTTTAATATCAAATATTTGAAAATTAATAGTGTAGAAACTTACTCATGTGAACCAAAGTTTCGTCGTGAATTGATAAGCGGTAGAGGAGTGTATAAAGGACGCCCACACACTTACATTAATATTTAAAACATTCATATACGTAAATATAAATACGAAACATTACAAATTGATCCTACATATTTCAAAGTTCATTCGGCGAATTTTATGAAACTATCATGGAAAAAAGTCCCAATTTAATTCGCATATAGCGAACATAAACATCGGTAATTCGAAACGAACGAACATAACTACGTTTTCAGCGCAACGATTTACGCACAAATTTTCAGACACACAATATCGATTCGGTTCGAGATTCTGAAAAAAAATAGCGTGATTTACATATTGGAACCGCTAAAACAACATTTTATCCGATCGTATTGCGCATCGGTAAATTGTCGAATCGCTGATTCAACAATATTGTTGAGGACTAACTCCAAACTTGTTCATCCAAATATCAGTATAGATGTGTTATCAATTCATCACAATTTTCAATTTTGAATTCTTTTGTTCAATACTTCTAAAGAATTTTCATTGTTTAGATCTGCAAATGGAAATTTTTTGAAGTAATAAACTTCTGAGCGTTTTAGTTTTGTCTGTTTATTCACTGATACTATATCACTGAGGATATTAATCATCTAAATTCAACAGGTTTAGAATGTATAATATATCATCTTGGAAACTTCTCTAAAGTGAAATATTATACCTGCAAAATTTTCATGTTTTCATCGCGTGCTTATTTTGTATGACTGAACGATTTTTCACCGAAAACAATTTCATTGATTATTTATAATATACAGTATTTTTTCATAAAACAGAAAAGTTATTTTATAACTTGAAAAGAAGTATTTTTTTCTCCATAGATTAACAATCAAATAAAAAGTTGCGTCTTAAAACGAAAATAAAATTCAGGTTTTGCAAACACATATGAAACAATGTAAAAGCAACAAAACACACCTGCTAAGTTGAAATACAAAAGAAAGGGGAACACGCAAAAAAATAAGAAACTTTGTTGTTCTTGGTACGATCACAACAGATGTTCCAATAAAGAGTTATTACATTTCGCCTCTATAGAAATTTACATTATTAAAAATCACACATTGAAATTTCCATTTTGCAAATTGAAATTTTATTGAACGTTTTTTTCCTATTTCGAAAAACGCATATAATTTAAATTTGAAGCGTCGAAACTTTCGCATTAAACGCATTATGGAAACAGATGTATTCAAAAGGGCGTAAACACATATCAAGCATAAAGCATTCATCAATAATTCAAACTGTGATAATGAAAACCTCTTTACGATGTCGTATTTTTACATATAATTTATATTATTGTATATTTTCTCGAAGCCTTCAATAAGAAATACGAATTATTATCAGCTACTCGGTGAATCAGTGTTACTGGAAACTCTATTGATTATAAATTGTTTTGTAGTATTTACGATTTTGAATTCAAAACAAATGAATTTGTAAAATATTATATCTGTAGGTCGTGCTTAATATGTTTGCTATATCTTAAAGCATGAAAGTCACGCTGTTAAACGTCAGAATCTCTCGATTTTCAAATGTAATAGAATAGAAAATCGAAAAATTTAGCATATTACGGAAGATTGATCTTATGGGATATTAGATCGATCGACTTTTCTTTTTGGATATTCAAATAAATATCGTTTTTGTAGTCGAGAAGGCATTGTCGCGAGACTGCTATCGTTCCGGTTAAAGTTCAAAAAGGGCCTGCCCTTATTGGGGTTTATCAATGTTTATGGTAATTTTTTTCAGCTCGGATAATCTTATCCGAGCTAAACATCCACGTATATACATACGCCTCCACTATAAATATCAAGGATAACTGGTGTTTGAGGAAAAAAGTCGACGATAACAAGAAAAATTTCTCTACAGTTTTTCTCCACGGGAGACGATAAAAGCGAAACTAACACTTGGCCTTTCTGGAGCGTGTTTGCACGACGCGAAAAGGTCGAAAAGGATTCGAAATTAATATATAACACAATATTTCGCCGGGAAATTGATTCATGGCAAACACGTGCTTCGGACACGTTTTTCCGACCTCTATGCAAGTCTTCCATAATAAAACTAATATTCCTCGAATATAAACTGGAAGCGAATTTAATTTTGCCGAAATTCATCGTTCGATCGATCATTGTTTCATTTGATCCCGTTCGGTTCACATGCTGGGATCGTATAAAGCGTAACTTCTAAACTGCAGCTGAAGTGCATTAGAGTAACTCTGATGTTCTATCGCATAAGACATTAGAACATATTAGTGCTGCTTGATGCCCAGGACCAAATTGAAACCTCAAACGAGCGACGTATCGATCAACATTGTATACTAAAACCATGATACATTTCATTAACGTTCAATATATATAAAAATAGCTCGAATAACAATTTCATTTTTAGAAATGTCAATAGAGCGTTCGGTCTACCGATACTCGTGAAAATTTCAATCTACTCAAAAGCGCCAAAGGAAAAACACGAAGGGGATGAAAATACACAAAGACGCCTCAAAATAAACTTTAATTTATCGCTTCGAAAATAAGAAATCAATTTTTAGCGATACTCCACCGTTTACAAAGCCCGGTCTATTTTTTCAGACCCTCCTTTCGAACTTTATACCTACGCGTGTACCCAACATAAAGGCTTGAGATAACAGAAAAAATACCGAACAGAACCGTTATCTTCGCGCTGTTACCGACGCAATAATGTAGATGGCCATCGTTCGGAGAGTATCGATATAACCGTTTCGAAAACGGCCTCGCCTGGGAATTGTAAAGCCTCGTTCACACTCGAGCCGAAGACTCAAAATCATAAGAACCTACACCCAAAATCTACTATTTATATAATGATGATGGGTTGTCCACACTATACGACAAATGTCGTTGATTGACTATCAGAATCAAGCTAAAATAATTCACTGAATTCGACAGAATCTACAGAATGGGAGTCAATGAAATTGATCATTTACATAGGATGACGAACCATCAGTTCATGCAAAGGATACGTCGAGTATAGAAAGGAAGAAAATTCAAGTGTCAAAGCTCGATATTTGAAGTTCGATTATAGTGTGAATTGAACTTTATGGAAGGAGTCCTCTTCGAGATTAGTTTCCTAATTGGCGACTCAGGAAAAGAAAAGTAAGAGAATCACAATCGAAGTCTTGCATTCGCAATGTCGAAGAAGGGTCAACGGTGCTTAGATGACCTCGCCACTTGCCACTTAATCAAAACTTGGACGTTTCGAAAGCTCAGTTCTCTGCGAGCTTTCGGAAGTGAAGAGGTTTCTAAGAATAGTTCTAGATCAGTTTCGAGTTCAAAATCAACAATTAGTACACAACTTTGACTAATTCATCTTAATGAAAATTCCAATACAACATGAAAAAATTCAATTACACAAAGCGAACGTTTTCGGCGGCAAATACAATATTTGAAATAATAATGCTGGTTACAGAGACGATCTTCCCCGAAGATTGAGCCACGAAGCCGAGATAAAGACGTTGCATATTTAAAAGTTTAAGAGCTTTCGACTCCTGTGAGCTCAAACGGAGGAGCTTTTCTTTGGCTTCCACCACCACATCTAAGTTCGTCTCTTAACTGCGACTTTAAATTGGAGACGCATACGAAGAAGAGCGTGCTTCGGATCGAACTCGCTTTATATCCTATACGTATAATATTATATATGAATGTTGACGTGCATTTTTATAGAAAAATATCAAAATTTCATCTTTTGAATTTGGATTAAATTACCAAACTAATGAAAATCTCGATCAATCATTCACTTTGAAATAATGAAACAGTCTCTAGATTTAATAAAGACTAATCTGCATACGAAGAATTATCGACTTCATTCAACACAGACAAGGTAGATATTCAGTTTTAGGAAACATAAGGGGTTGAATTATCATTTTTAATAATCAAATGTGAAAAATGACATGTGATTCGATCTCATAATTTCGAGGACACTGTGGCCCAACAAACGTTTTGTACCGTAATAGATTTTATAAATAAATAATTTGATACATTCTAGCGAAATTCTTCTGTGAAAATATCACGTTTTCATCACACTTTCATAAGCACGTTTTCATTTTGAAGCGGATAAAGTGGAAGTACAATTCTCGGGAAAAAGGAAAACTATTTTCCGTCACCCACACGTTTTCGCTCGCAGATTTCCTTATCCGGTATTAATTTTCGCGTCCATTTGCTTTCTGCAAATTTGCCGGAACATCGATCGGAAGCGTTTCATTTCGTTTTACGACCACTTTGCCGAATCCCGAAGAAAAACGAAGAATTATACGCCATTTTGGCGGGTCTCAGTCCCGCGGGAACAATAAGATTTATGACGCGACTGTTGCGTCCCTCAACTATTCATATGGGAAAAAAGTCACACGAAAACACAACACACATCTACACCGCTTTATAAATAACGCGAATCTGCTCCTTTTCGGTGCCGGAACATCATGTTTTTCGTGGACAACCCGCTTTAGATATGTACAGGGTGTGGCAGAACGCATCGAATAGTTTAGAGAAGTGAATATTCAGTAAGAATAAGGTGGCATTGTTAATTTTATAACGTTCATTTAATGAATCTTTTTTTGAAATTCAATGTGCAGAAGGACATGTCGGACTATTTCGAAGAGTAAATATAGTAATGGCTATGGAAATGTGAACGTCTGCGATATTGATGAATTTTCAATTATACAGTAGGTACATTATAATTTAAATTGTAAGCTAACATAAAAAAAACTTCTCAGAACCAGAAGCAAGAAATTTACCATCTGAAATCGATTTGATAAGACACCAGTACGTGTTTATAATCTTCCCATTTTGAAAACATGACCAAAATGGGAGTTTACATTATAATTTTATCGACCTAAATGATTCAATTATTGCATGGCAATACAAGCTCTGGACAGTATCATCGCGATCGGATAAGCGGTAAGTAATATATATATATAATGACCGAAAAGACCAAAGGGTACAAGTGACTTCGCGGTGATTTCGATAAAAGAACGCTTAAGGTTGATAATGTACCTTTATGTATTAGGAGGAGGTCGAGTAATTTGATGATATATCTCGGCACACGTTCCAAATTCGTTTATATCCTTTTATCACTAAATGTATGAGCTTACATAGAAGCGATTCCTGTACATAACTCAATATCGGCAAAAATGTCACTTGTACCCTTGGCCTTTTTAGTCATCATATAACAATAAACATTCGCATATGTTCATTTTTTATTAATCTAAACATTAATTCAATCCAAAACTCAAACCGAATCAAATTGAATCACCCGAAACTCACAAAATAGAACACTCCCTCCGTCACAGGGTCACGAATTTGGTCCAACGCGAATTTAGAAAGGCCCATTGTCCACGTGATTAATCCCTTTGCGTTCAGATTGCATCAGAGAGAGCATCGGCTGAAAGCTTTTGACGTCGGTGGCAAACTTCAGCAGACGGTATGCAACAGGGACGACACTGCACAAAGGGGTTGCCACCCCCGACATGGCGTACCAAGTCTCCCCAGCGGGGGGTTTCGGAGGCTTTAGGGCAGTTTGGGGGCCGTAGATAACGCGATTTATCGCCGATATAAACAGTTCAGACAAACATCGACGAGTACGTGATGGCTGAAGCCTCCGAATCGCTTCGGGGCGTTCGGTTTCGTTTGTGCAAGGTTCCAATTTGGCTTTTGAACGTAAATTCGATATGTGGATTACATGTTTTCTATATTGTTTAAACTCTGAAACGTTTGATGCAGATGTGTTTGATTAAGATGGAAAATTGCAGGTTACAGAGAAATCATATTTTCAGAATATCTTGGGATTTATAGATGATACGAGATGAGAATGTTTGTTGAGCTTTCATGTAAATACGAGTATATTGATTATAAATTAATTATATTTCAAAGCTTTTCGGCTATTTTTTTATTAATTGTCGACATGATGTGTACAAAGTGATATAAAATGACGTGCAGCTCGAACATTAATTGAATAAACACACACATAGATTATCGTCAAAGTATCGATGTTAAATTAATTTTAATTTATTTAAAAATGTTCTGAATTTTATTTTATATGTACAAATCATTCGATCATAACATAACTCGTGAATTTTACACTTAAAAATATAAAAAGAATTAACAATACAGCACCATGATCACTAACAAAACGACGAATAAGTGAACCCGATTAAATAGAAAATCGAAATAAATAAATATTATATTGTATAGAGTATTCTTCGGGGCAATAATAGCACAATGCTCAATGCAATCCATCTTCGATTGGTCGAATAGCCAGCACCTGATCCATAATACTCGGTATCAGGGATAGTCAGAATACGAAATATCGAATCTTGGTTGCAGATACTGACGTCAACACACTAATGGCCGACTCTGGGGGCGTCTCGTTAGGTTACAGCCGCCATATTGTATGAGACGACCCTTAACGACAGACCCCTACTTACTATGGCCACTTCCATATGCGGATCGTATATGATTAATTCGAATATAATGGCGAATCGATTTGGAATTAGCTCCACGGTGGATATCTATCTTCTATACATATTAATAAAAAATAATATATGTATTTTTATATGCCCTTTTACTGTTTATTCGATCACGATGAGACTTTTCAGATTCTGAGAAGGTTTCTGTGTCGTTACTTTTTACATCTTATAATCAACAGAGAGCCAAACTTTTAACATTTTATCATTAACATATCAGACGAACATATAAAATATGTTTCGACAGATATTTTGTTTCGTTTCTTTTGTTATACTGCTATTCAAAAATAGAAAGACACTAGGTCACAAATATTATTTTATAAATATTTTGTTATAATTTGACGTTGCGCTCGTTCAAATTGTATGAAATGTCTCTGTTTTTCAAATGAAAATGCATTTTATGAAGCTTTCTGAAAATATTTTCATCGTGGTGTATATAACAATCAAAGGTATTTTTTATGGTTGAAAAGGCGTGTTTACATAGTAGAACAAAAGTAAACCGAAGAATTGATCAGTATTTACATAGAATCCTTGGGTTGAAAAAGAGTCTGTTTCATTTCCTATTTCAAAAATAGAATTTCGTATTGAAGCATCTTATGCTTGAAAAAATATACAATAGTTCATCTTCTATCATATTTTCGTACATTTTCGACGAAATTAAAACTTTTTTATCTCCAAATTCAAATAAATTCTTACATGTACATATACATATACATACGTATAAATACTCTAGATTCGCGTTTTCTATGAAGGTATATTTGCAAATATCAAAATTGCTTACTGTATGATTTTACAGCAAAATTCAGGTCGGTTACACATGTTAGAGTTTGTTGAAAATTTATTGCGATTTTCAAAGCTTAGTACGAGAGAGAGAGAGAGACGTTTATTTACAATGTAGTGAATACCGCAAAAATTACTGTAATCTGAGGGTTTATTGCGTTTGACAGCATGTTTTGAGCACTGTTTGACATTTTCCTTCATACGACGTAATATAAAGTTTTAATACCCCGTAGTTGTATAAGGATTTTCGTATTGGCGTTCAGTGTGATTTTTACATAGAATTTATACTTTCTAGTTATTTTAATGAAATATTTTATAATATAATCAAGTTTTGACGATTTTCGTTAATTGAAATTATATAATTATATTTCTTTAATATTTAATGAAATACAAAATATAAAACATGAGTAATAATTATGAAAGAATATTAAAAAGTTTATTTTATAATTTTTTTGCAGGTTCCGTCGTGAGAAGCAATATACGATTTGTTATGAATACAAAAATTTCATCGTTAATTGAAAGATAATTTAACATTATTTCAATATTTTCAGAAATGATTAATTAAAGCGCAAATTTTTCAATTATAGAAAAGAACAATGTTTTATTTAATTGCTTAATTTTGAAAATCTTAATTGAACGGTAAAACGAAAATATTTTTTCAATATATTAATTAAGAAATTCACAGTAAAATATGAAAAAACGCAATAGATATAATCTCACTCAGAATACATTTTACTGTACACACTACATTAGGCATATATTTTGACTACTTATCATAGCCGAACTTAAAATCATAATATTACACAAACACAAATTACGACTGAAAAGGCCAAAGGGCACAAGCGACATTTTTGCCGAAATTGAGTAATGTACTAGAATCGCTTCTATGTACGCTCATATATTTGGTGGCAAAAGGATATATGTTAAACAAACTTGGAACATGCACCTCGATATATGTATGTATGTTATGTATGTTTTATCAAATCACTCGACCTCTTCCTAATACATGTAGATACGTGCTCAACTTTGAGCACACTTTCCTCGAAATCAACGCGAATTAACTTGTATCCTTAGCTTTTTCAGTCGTCATATGACATATAATTAAATTCATAAATATATTATTTACAAATTATTGAAAAAAATCAGGATCATCCTCACTAAATTACAATAAAAACACACATACACGTTCTATTACCCACACATAACCCAACCTCACAGAAAGCCTAGTGAACATCTAAAAAAGCCTTCCAATCACAATACGTCGATTTCGAATACTGCGATACATTATCGAGCAGAAGAGTCATTCATTGTGCAAACGTCCATTGTGAACGAACTGTTATGAAATCGGACCAGGCCCGGCTATTTACACCCCTACACGCGAATTTTCGACAATTTCCCGATAAAAAAAACCGACATATGTGTGTATGTGTGTCCAGATTGAAAAAATCCGAAAGAAAATTTATGGACGCTGGATACTGGGGCGTGGGATGAAACGGGGTGGCCAATATGTACCCCGAGGATTCGTATTGTATTTTATCGTATTGTATCTGACGCCCTTTTCGCATCTATTGGCTCGGAAGGAATTGGAAAGATTCAAATTTCGACTTATCAAATAATTGATTCAATAATATAAAATATTTATCGATTATCCTTGTGATCGAATAAAAAGTTTGGGTTGAACGTTAGACGTTCATAATTCAACATCCATCATTCAATATCTATAATTACGGTCTTTTCAACTTTGGTTAGAAAATAAAACTATTTCAAATTACTGTCAAAATCTGAGAGAAAGAGATGGATGTGTGTATTATTTTACGAACTGTAGTATATCAGTATCTTTCAGAGGCTATTTTGACTGCTCATAGTTGGAGGGACCGAGTGTAGTTTGAATTCATTTTATTCTCAAATCAAAGGTGAAAAGATCAGCCTTTAATAATCATTCATTATATTTAAAAAGTGTTTATTTGTACTAAAAATCTGTATCTATTTCAATTACATCAACGAAAAATTTAACTCACTACTCCATCAATGGGAAAATAAGGAACATAAGGCGTGATTAAAATATAATATTTAGAATTTTGCACTTATTATCTTTTTGAAATGAAAAATTATAGCCAAATCTGATTCCATATGAATTACATAATACTTTTTTTGATATTAGATATTTCACAAAATATTTCATTTAATTACGTTACGCATTCAACTCTAAATGAGTTATGATCAAATTCTCAACACTTGAACCCCTTTGTTTCTAGCGTCGTGACATAAATTCATTTTTATTTATATAGATTCTTATGCAGAATTCGAGCAAAATAAATCCGCTGATAAAAAAACACGTCGAAGTTTATAAAATTTCCTACGTAGCGAAATTTGAAAATCAAGTACTTAAATCTGGGCGCATTAACGCCACGTCAAAACCCACCTGAGTTTCGTGAATAATTCAAAAGGACACAACACACATACAGCCTCTTGCTTATAAAACAATGAAATTTTATTCGACGAAGGGTTCCCGGTTTATTTCCGAACTTATTTCGGGGTTTCGTTCGCTCACTATGTTTGAGCACTTTCACACATGCCGACGAATGCAAATTTCACCCACTTTTCCTGACCACTCTCGGTTATTGCCAGATATAAAGTAAACTGCTGAATATCTATGGAAGCAATTTTACTCGAAAATGTATTGTTTTCTTTCCGTATATAATATAATAGATAAAATTCGAACGATGTATGTGCGGCACAATGAATCTTTACTCAATATGGCATGAGTATTCTTTGAAGTCTGCTGAATCGATACATGTAATCAGTTGTTCAAATATTATACATATTTATTTTTTTGTAATGAGTTCATATATCTTGAATTGAAAAGAAAATTCGAAATGTTATGATTGATCGGTTATTTAAAAAAAATATAAGCGGAAAAGGGGGATGTTGAAATTAAGCGTTCCGCTTCCTATTCTTAACACTAAAGCACAAATTATAAACAATGTATTTCTTTATAAAAAATATATGTTTCCACATGAAATCTAAATTAATTAATTAACTAATTATATTTATTCACAAGTATTCAACTAAACGAAAACATTTCTGAGGAAAATCTTATCGTCAATTAAGTTAGATCAAATAACAAAAACGTATCGTACGTTAGACGCAAAGCGAATACAACGACACTTAAAAAAAGAGACGCATCAAAAGCGTCACTTTTCGCAGAAATTTTTCTCAATTAACGTTCGAAATTTTCAATTACATCGTCGAACACATTCCGTCGCAAATTAAACATAGCTCCGATTACGAAACCGTGAGATTACACGACTTCAAAGTCCCCTCTGGAGCACGAAAAACGCTTTCTATTTTTGTTTCAAAACCACATAATTGTATTATATAAAACTTCACTTCATTTGTGTATTAAAAAATGAACGCATATAATAGTATTTTTTCATAAAAATATATTAATTATTAAAATTTCGTTATATTATACATGAATCATACTTCTATTTGCGGGAAAAACGCTTTTCCGACAAATATGTCACGTAAAAATATTTTCAAATAAAATGTTAATTTTTCGCTAGTTGGTGATTGGTTTTTATAAAATTGATTATTTTTTATAAAAATTCTTATATTAATATATTAAATTTTTCCAATTTCGTTTCGACAGTTGTTTTCGCCCACGTCACGGTCTTATTCGATCTAATTCTCATCCGCACGCACTACGCATTCATCGTGTTTCCTTTTGATAAAAACGTAATAATATCTATGTTTGTATTGAAAAAATATTTTTTCTGAAAACGCAATATGAGACTTAGCAATATTATACATTTACACCAAATCAAAATATTCGAATTGAACCAATCACGATTGTTAAAAGATCGATTCTATACACAACATTCCAACCTACTTGTATGAAACGAAAGTAAACCGATTTTCAAGCTATTGCTCATATAAAGTAAAACCATTTTAATTGTGCATAAATTTTCGGAATGAAATAGTAACACACAAGAGGCAATAATAACGTAGAGCACATATCTACATACATTAATAGCTAGAACTAATGAAGCCCATATTGAACTTCCTATCGAATACGTGATTGCTCGTAAGCGGTATTAAATGGAATTTTAAACAGCAATAAATAGAAATATATAGCCCAATAGAGGTTCGCACTTTTAACACGTTCAGACCGCCTACTCCTCCCATCTAGGACCATAGACTCCTCCCAGGAAATTGCACATTTCCCAACTTCGTTAGCTGGCCTTCGATGGCAATCAATTCCCCTACCCATCCGTAAAGCACACCCATAAAACAACGCTTAACTTTTCCAATCAATTTGTTGTTAAATTTTAAAATATTCAATTATTACACTTATGGTACCTATTTTTAATTTTTTTTCAATAAATCATACATTTTAAAGTGAATAAGCTGCCGTTGGGGCTAGGTATTCGGAGTAGTAATCTGGTTTGAAAATATAACGAATGACAACTATGAGCTGTCAAAACAGTCGCTGAAAGAGACAGTTATACTACAGTACAGCTTAAATTCGTTTTAATCTCAAACCAGAGATGAAAAGTCATGTCCTTAATCAAATATTCAAAAGAAATGATCGACTACCATATAAATTGAAAAAATATGCGACTCTCGCAACAATCGAATCCAACATCACGAGAATATTCAAACCCAAATCGGCATGCACAAACGTTTCATTCTATTAATCTATCGATGATTTAAATGTGATAGAAGAATTTTCATCTTTTCGTCCAAATTTTTAAGTATTCCACAAGCGTCCGAGCACAAAAATTTCAGGTCAGAGGTGAAAAACTAGAGGTGTGCCCTTTTCTAACCTCTGACTTCGTATGTACCTCGATCCTTCCGTTTTGGGAATCGCAATTTTACGGCATATTTTTATTGAATACATTCCCCCGCGTTTCGGTTTACTCTCTGTCAGTTCGGCAATATTGGCGATTTTCCGCCCACGACCCGCCTTTGAATTTTCCTTATTTTTTCATGCCCCTCTTCTTACAATTGTCTATTGAATAATACGATTTTTCCGAGGTCGACATTTTTTATTCCGAGTGTATTATCTTCGAAGAAGAGCGGTCGGGCACTTGTTTGCATCATTCTTTCCTCCGATGTTTAATTCCTTCAACAAGTGGAATCGATTTTGGCATTTCGAGAATAATAGAGATCGTTCGTTTTAAATTATATTTCGGATTTCATATTCAACGCATTCAAATCTCTTCACACTAGATATCCGATTTAACCGCTAAAGCTCAAACCTACGAATTGGTATTTACGACTAGAATCTCATTTAAACGAATCCCTCTAAACGAACCGTCGACATCCCAAAGATTCTAAGGCTCTATTTACACATGCTGAACAATAAACGAGATCAATGCACTCGCGCCATATGCAAATACTAGGTTATGAGCACTCACACCATGTGAATATACTATATTCTAGCACGAATACTAGGTTAAATGAACTCATATTTTACACGTGCACACGATACATGCAAGAAAACACGTACCCAATACCCTGTGGATGTACATCTTAAATTTATATTGAATATGAACATAAAAATGTAAGATGTAAAAAGTTCGAATTTAATCGAAACATATGAAAGGTGTAGATGATAATCGTTTGCGAAGCCTTTTCATAAATCTTTAAATTAACACTGTTTTAGAATTCAATGAATCCAAACATTCGAAAGAAACGACCGAGTCTCCATATCAATTTTATCAATTAAGAAAAACGACATGTGACTCTCGCCAAGATAGGACTCGAAATCACGCATCCTAAGAATGCTGAATCAACACGGCATGCACAAACGCTTTATACCGCTGTTATATCAGCTATCTATCTATTTGGTGGGAAACGGATATATCTAAACGAACTTGGAACGTGTATCATCAAATCACTTAACCTCCACCTAATAATATACAAATAAAAGCATGCTTAACTTTGAGATTGTTTATCTAGAAACCATCATGAAATCATATGTACCCCTTGGTCTTTTCAGTTGTCATATACAATCGATTCAAGTACGAATACTAGGTTATATGAACTCGATATTTCACATGTGAACACGTACCCAATACCCCGTGAGTGCACATCCTGAATTCATACTGAAGATAGACAGCGTAAAAGTTTACTGCATCCCACCCTAGATTCAAATATGTTTAGTGCCAATGAGAACAATAGATGGGAAAATTAATTCCAAAGAATCTGTGATCGACTCGAGTGTGAACAGGGCTTAAGCTCGATGGCACGAAAAGCACTTCCGTCGAACAATGGCCGTGGAAATGCTCGATTTCCACGAACGAACGAATATCCGCGAACCGCTAACAATGCACTCGCAGGTACGCTTTCAATTACAAACTCCTTGCCCGCAGTTTAATCCGGTTTCGTCCTGCGGAACAGTTTTGTCCTCTGAAACTATTCCGTCATCAAATCTCCCGGAGACTGGTAATCCTTCCTTCCTTCCATCCTACCGCATATGGCGATTGTGATACGTGCTCCTCTCCAAATCCTCAGGTTTCGTCTAGATTGTTGTTTCGTATCGGCTCGTCTCGAAAACGACGATATTTACTATGTTTCTAAGCTCCGCTTTCGTAATCCGATTTTATAAAATAAACGAAATGGAAATATCCGTCCAAATATGCTAAATTATGTCGCGTTTGTAGACCGCGTCGTACTTCATATTAAATCAGTTTACGAGCATCCATCAAATTCATTCGGTTTCATTAAGAAACATAGTCGAACTCGATTTTTTTTTTAAATAATTTAAGGTCTTATAATTAAGAGAATCTTAAATTATAATTTGGAGAAAACAGTTTGTATAATTGCATATATACACACACCAATTCAATGTTAATGTATATATGTAAATCGTTAAAATAATACTTCTCCTAAACTACTCTACAAACTTTCGCACCAATTAAATCAAACTCTAATTGAATTTTCTATTAACACTTCATATTTACTATTAACAATACATCAGATGTCAACTACAGATTTTCATTCAAATATCTATTGAAAACTTAACCAAACAGTTCGAAACGAAAATCAAAATTTTCATGAAAATATCTAAATCTTTTAAAGCTTTGTTATTTTAGTTCGATCGTCATTTTGTATCGGTTTCTGAAACAAACATTCGACAACTGGTCATATTGTAACGTAACGTTTCTATACATTAATATTAGATACACGTATGTTATGCTTTTCTACCGCATGTTGCTATTGCGTTTCGTTTGTGTCTAGTCCTTTGTTTCGAGGATAAGGCTATGATCGAGCCAACGTAAGGAGATCTATCTACTGCTTTGAAAGGTTTCCAACGTGCGTTCGTTCGATTGGAAACCAATAAAAATTGTGTACGCAAATAAATTTTCTAATATAATACGATAGGATGTGATCTGGAATTAAATTACTTGAACGTTTCAGTTTTGTATAAAATAATATCAATATATATGATTTGCTCTTCAAACGATACATTATCACAAACGCGTTTCATATCTACTACAGTCTCATGAAAAATTCACCCAAATTGTAAGAGAAGTGTTCAGAATTAATCACAACACTATAATATTTTCTTCAATGAATTTCTCTACATCGAATTTCCAATAACTTGAGCGCAAGTAAATCAATATATTTATCACAGCAAACACAAAACGAATCCTTTGATATCTGAGAGCACTTAAGTGCAAACACGACATGAAAACTCGCGTTTAGTCACGTAGAGAACGTTTCAAAATCGCAAAACTACCACTTCTAAACACACCTTGAGAGAGCCACGTTCCTATTAGAAATTGCAAATTTTCCGTATTTATTCAGGTTAATTGGGTTCGATTAAGGCTTTCGAAAACTGAAAACGTTGCGAACCGACCGCTGTTTGCGTTCGGCGACAATATTTATGAAAATTAAATTCCGGCCCGAGGAGTAATTCTGAATTTTCGATCGCTGAAAATCTTCCTGGAAAAACTCGCTGAAATTCCGCCCCGAAATGAGATTGCGTTTGATATTCCGGATTTAATAAACGTCATGCCCAAAGATTAAGATCTGGCCGAACTGAATCTAAAATATAGCTTTTTTCACATTTATTCATGGTTGAAATTTTGGGGTTAATTCGACTCACTAAAGCGCCAATTTCATAACATATGAAATTATAATCCAATATTGAAAAATTAAAAAAATATCTGATATTTTCCCAAAGCGCAATACGTAGCGGCGAATCGATTTCAATTTCGAAATTAAACAATACAAATTTAAAATTGGATTCTCGGTGTATAAAAAAGTTAACATTAAAAAAGGGGGGTTTTGTTCGTACGCCCGAATTCGCAAAGTCAACACATTAAAAGTTACGAGCGGGAGTTTTCCCGACGACTGAAAAGTTAACGAGAAAAACCGAAAGCGAAAAACTGAACGAAAAAATAACGACACGGAAGTGTATTAATATCAATTTATAAGAGACGGGAAAACTGACTGGTTGCTTTCGACGTGTTATATTCGGACAGTGGAATCTCTATTATTTGATCAGAAAATATTTATCAATATTATATCCTTCTAATACCACAGACAATGAATAGATCCGAATGCATCTCAAATATTTTTATTAAAATAAATATTAATTATTGTTTTCAATGTAAACCGCCAAATATTGAATCAATATATTGAAAATATTATCGCTCATTATGAACACTTTTAAAAACCAGACAGTTTTGTGTGAAATTACATCATAGTCTTTGTTATACATAGATTTGAATGTATCAAGAATTGAAATATGAATTAATTAACGTGTTATAGACGGATCACGGAGACGAATAATTTTGATAATACACATAGGATAAGATGATATTGAATTCAAATTCATCTGCTAGAAAAAAACTAACACATTCGTTCAGAATAAAATTAGTATTGTTCGTTCAGATAATCTTCAAACTTCAGAGTCAACTTCTGCAACATTTGAATTATATTTCTACGATTTTGAATATTTTTCTTTGAAAATTGCCTATCTTAGACGGATATCTCTCGAAATTAAGAACCGGCTTTAAAGTACCGATAACCTAAATATATTTTGGGTTCAAATTAGCAAGTGTCCACCGTACAAGAAAGTGTCCCGATTTTCCTTGGGATGGATAACGTCTAACCGATGGGGCGGGACGATAATCCCAGCAGGGCGACAGCTCTATTACTATGAGCTAGACGTACCATGATTTATGATTCTACTGCTCGTCCTTGCATCCTTTAGAACAAACTAGCTGCAAGACAACGTCATTATTATCCAGTTTCATTGTGGGTGCTGTGAATCAGCCATATTGCACACTGATTAGAGCATATTCACTCCGATCATCAGCGCTTTGTATTGAGATAACAATGCAAGATCATATTTCAATTATGTCTATCATACATAGACATGATTTTCATATAATATTCTAATCGATTTCCAAGATCAATTCACACGTCTCGTTTTAAAGCAAACTTATTTTTTCCTCCGAATAAAGTGGGACTTCCGAGATGTCCCGGGGCTAACGAGACGTGATGTTATTTTCGTTCGCGAGAAACTATCCACAATTTCCTCGGAACAACTTGGACCACCTTCTCCATCCCACAGGATCTGGGCTATCCTCAAAGCCTTGGGGTAGAGACGAGACACGTGGTCGGGGTAATGATAGCCCAAGAACAACGCTGATTTACCGTCGATGTCCACCACGCAATAAACATTGGGTTATGTCGGCTAAATGGTCGATCTACTAAGTCACAGTTTGGGCAAACTGTGATACATGGTGTCGTAGCATAATTCGAGGTGTTATTGAAGAAAATGTTTCATGATAACAAAATTTTGGTCTTTTATTCCTTAGTAAGAAGGTACCGCAACTAAGGAGTGCGGTCGAAATGAATAAGGTACCCCGACATAAGAGCGCGGTCTAAACGAGAGCCGATAATCGAGTGCAAATTTTTCAGAACTAATTTTTAGAATTCTAACGTATGCAATGCGTCAATGATATAAAATTCAGTACATAGTCGTCGGGAAGCATCCAGCGAACTTTTCAGTCTCAGACGACTGAACCGCAGCCTTTTCCCATCTGTCAAAGTTTCCCGAACTGCGACTCACTTTCTTGCAAAATTCCCTCATCCATACTCATCCCCTCGCGTCTGGAACGTTTCTTCGACACGATTCGATACTTCGACGAACGTTGTCGCCGTCGGTCACGCATCCACAAACTTACTTCCGAAGCTTTCGGAAACTTTCCAGAATGCCACATCTGTGCAACTGAATTCCCACACCGCCCCCTTCAGATGACAACCCCTTCTAAAGATGGCGATTTCGCCTGTGCACACTAGACTTTATCCGCTTAACGTTCGACCGATCCAATATGAAATGCACTCGTTAGTGTTGATCTCGAACTGACGATGAGTTCAGTCCTATTATACTATATGAATATACGCATATACATATACATGAAGTCTTACATACATTTGAAATTTACTTACATACAGGTAATTTCAACCCAATTATCATTCACTTTATAGTGAAGAAGATCAGCCCTAAGGCAAGATTCCGAAGAGTTAGTTAATGTGCACATGGGTGTCACTAAATAGTTTGAATTTAATCGAAACATATGAAAGGTATAGGTGTTGACCATTTGCAGAGCCGTTTCGTTAACGAGTGTTAAATTAACACTTTTTTCGAATCAATTGAATCCAAACATTCTTATGAAACGACTGAGACTCCAATTAATTTTTATCAATTGAGAAAAACGACATGTGACTTTCGCCAAGATAGGACTCAAACTCACGCATCCCACGTATGCTGAATCGACACGGTATGCACAAACGATTCATACTGCTGCTACTTTGATTGTAATGGGCTTCGTTTTTAATTTGAAAAAATACTTACTTTTATACGATATCTCGATTCGTATTCATGAGTCGTGCCAACTTTAGCAACGGAAACTCTGGAAGCCGTGCAGTTGGCGGCTTTGAAATTGTCCAGCGTCAACGTGAAATTTATCTGAAACTGCGCATTTATTACCTTTTGTTTGAAAATAAGAACTTTTGACATAGACAGTATGAATATTTTAAATTTCGAATTTACGTACATACGACACAGTTACGTTTTCACATGGGAAAATATCGAAATGTTTGTTTTCAGAATGAAAATAAACTTTCACAATTTTCGTTTCAATGTTATCTCAGTTTAAATTTTCTCAAAGTGTTGTTGCAGTAAATTAAAGCTAACAATATAACGAAATTTCATTAAATATGATAACTTGAAAAAAATATAATAAACATGACTTTAAAATTCATCAGTTCATATCAATTAAGTTTCATTCATCTTGATTCGACTAATATTAATTTCCTCATAAATAAACATAATACATATAATCGATAATTGAAATAATTATATTTTAAAACGCTTCATGCAAAGCAAATTTGTTTTGCGTAAAATCCAACGTCGATTTATCACGCTTTATTAAATTTTTCATTATCGGATCATTCTATATGAGTGATTCTCACGTGTATTTTTTATGGAAAAATCAATACGTTTAGCATAATCAGATCGGAAAAATAGCAAACGGCTGAAGGTGAAAGAGATGAGTAAATTTAGAATCTTCTCATTATAAGAAAAAAATGTGTGCGAATAAAAGTTGGTCGGTTAACTTAGCAAACACGCAGAACCCGAAAATTATAACGAACCATTATTTCTCGTTCCGCGACTAATTTAAATTTACTCGAATTTTCTCTACGCATAAAAGTTTTCTCCGTCCGAAGCAAACAAGACTATTCGACGTACCCATTGTTCGAGTGCGATTTTAACTGACAGTTAAATTACGCACTAACACCCGACTAAATGTCTCCCAACTCTTAAGAACTATTGTACTAACTGAAAATTCCACACTTTTAATATTTATTTATATCTTTGTATAAAATTGAATTATCATCATAAGTATTGCGCTTGTAGCTGTAAAATTGGTATCTACCACTTCACATTCAATATCGTGTGAAAATTGATACTATTTTTATGATCACAAGTGAGTATTATTCGATTAAAATAGACACAATTGTGATACAAAAATATTATAGAGATTTTCATTTTATGTATTTAAATTCAAATTTCTTATTCGGACTTGCAAAAGTCGATACATTTCCAGATCTTCTTCCGTACCGTTTGAATCCATTAAACTTTATTTTGTGCACATCCCGAACCGTTAGAGTCAATAATGACAAAAGTTTGAATGTCTTTCTGTAATGTCGACAAGTTTTTACAGCTTTTACGTGCCATGAAAGCTCATACGCTATTTCTAAAAATGCATACGACGCTAATAGTCGAAACACGAATCTCTAAATAGCATAAATTTAATCCGACAACTCGAATCGTATTTTAAATATTCAAATTCGATAACGACAAAGTCATAATTGTAAAGTGGAGAGCAAATTTTATAATTGCATTTAAATTTCTCGACATAAATGGAGTTTCTACCTTTTTCGGGTCACTTCTTCCAATTATACAACTTTATACACTTCGATTCACTCAATGTAAGATGAAACAATTAACACTTTCCTGACTTTCAGTTACAGAATATTATCGATGAATAATAAATATCATTTTCACATGTTCGTATTGTCGAAACACGTTTTTCAAAAATTCTGACTGAAGTATCTGAAATTTCAAGAACGCTGAAAATACTCTCCAATTAACCAGCCCAATTTGAATCGAAAAATTCTATGAAATTTGACGATCGGCGAATTCGACTCTTAAATATCACTATAGATGTATGAACGAATAGAATATATGAAAAAATCCATCTAAAAATATGATCAAATAAAACGAAAAATATTCGATTCATCGATTTTAAACAAATTTGAATTTTAATTGATTACTCTAGTTGTTATTTCAAACATTTCAATTAACAAAACACAGTTTTTCAATTGGAAACAATGCAGAGATTTTCACGTATGCGTTTGCACCTCTAACCGCGGATTTCGCTTCGCTTTAGAGAAGCTGAAAAAGATATAAACAGACGATAATAAGATTAAGTGTTTCATTGTTGTCGACGTTTAAACGCGTTACCGGGGAAAAGCTCTAAAAGCCTCGCTTTTGTTCGTCCCGGGATTTTTGTCCGCACCCTGTACACGTTCGCTTATACAGTGTGTGTATTAGTTGACGATAGCAGTTAACTGAACGCGGTTAACGTCACGTGGAATATTTACGTTCGCCGGAGATAAACGGTTAATAAACGCAACGTGTGACCGCACCCTTATATCTTACAATGCGCGGCTTAAGCCGTTTTCACCTATTTTATCATTTAAATGCCCTTGCATACAATGCATAAAGAATTTTGTTCTCTGTATATAATGAAAATTATTTAAAAGAAATTTTATAAAAATTCATGCATGAAAATTCAAACGCATAGTCAAATAAGCGAGACCCAAAAGAGCGCCGAAAAAACAGTGCTAAAATAGAAACATGATTATACTACAATACTCATTTCAAAATATAACTAAGTGTATAAAACTTTTATACATACTACATCGAACTTCAAATTTTCATAATACTGGATTTCGAATCCTATCAAATCCATACAAAACTCACATATAGATTTCCTCAAAAATTATTTCTTTCAAATATTTGAATCGAAAGTTTCAATTCGACTTGTAAAAATAAATAATTTTCAAATCACATCAAATTTATCTCAATTGTGCTCCTTTTTCTCGTCGCTTAAAACCATTACGCTTACTTTGTTGCGGTTTTTTTAAGCCAATGCTCTTTTATCGTCACCCTAATTAACTGCACTCTTTAGTATTTCAAGATAAAACATTGATAAAAAAACATTTTTACATATCTAAAGTTTTTATCCGAATTTATCTCATACGAAATAAATCGCCAGTGTATGGATATTTTTCATCTATTTATACGAAAATAAAGTTTTTCAGCGACGGCTCGTTAAATTTGAGCACTCGGATAAATCGTGAGAATGAAAATGTTGCAGCATTATCCGATTATTATAGTCGCATCGATGCTCAAATTGAAATCGCAATAATGCGAAATCGTTGAGAATATAATTCGCATTAAAATCGCCAGCGGAAGCTATAATTTTCGATTTAACGCACAATTTAGTCAAATATCGCTGACGATTAATGTCGAAAATTTCATACTCAATATCAATTATTTCCGATATTTTATCATTTTTTTAATATAAAATATTTTCATGTACCTAAAGTCTATGTAAATTCTTTAGGGAGCGTGTGATTGAAACGTGTCGTAACAATACAAGAAAATTGTCAACGGCGTAATCAAGATTGAGGTTCGAGACACTTTCCTTCTTTTCTTATGTATACACACAAGTCAATGATGAATATTTTAAAAAGAAAATCTATCTATAGGGAGTTGCAGACTTTTCCGAAAGTTTGTAAGTACGTTGAATTAATTTATTTATATATTTTTGCCTCAAATGTCAAATTTTCTTTCTTCTTATAAATAAAAATATACATCTCATAGCATACTATATTTTTTCATGCTTAATATGTTTGCTACGACTCGGTGCATGAAAACCGCTCCGTCAAACACATATGTATACACTTATTTTTATATAACAAAAAATAATTAATGAATAAAAATGGAATCATCCAAAATGAACGAGTGCCCCCATTCATTTGGAGCGGTTTATTAATAAAAATAAAAACAAAGCAGAACAAAAGTGTCTCCGGCTTAATCCTTGTCCCCGTTTGTAATTTATTTACGTGTGACGGCTAAGCGGCCTCTCGTCGCAATTAACGAAATGTACGTAGGGCCCTTCAGTAGCCCTTAATTAAATCCTTCCATCCCGACGTGAGAAATCAGATAAACCCGTGGACAAGGACACACACACTCAAATTTTAGACCAAATTAGGATTTTTCTTCTCATCTCGTAATGAGGTAGTTTCAAATATTTTAATACGAATATACGCTCATTTTTATGTACGTGTGTTAAATGTGACGCATGGATTGCAATTTGATCTACACTTGTGTTATGAAGATTGCATATAATAGACGTTCGCAGTATTTTTTTCAACTTTATTCGAACCAAATTTGCGTTTATATTTTTAACAATATAATTATTTTAATATTTATAAAAAGGTTTCTCTCGTATGTTAGTTTAATATGCTGACAAGCATATCAATTATGTTTTTATTAAATTGTATATGAACGATTTTAGAATTCATTTATGATTAAATTTTACGTATTTGTACATAACTGTCGATATTTTTTCCATCGTTTAATATATATGAGCTTATGAATAATTCGATCGACATGAAAATACACTAAATGAGTTTCTATTTGACGATCCATCGCATTTTCGATATCCGGAACATTTTCATAATAAAGAAAATTTCCATTTAAATAGACATAAACGATTTTTCGTTCACAATCTATATTTAACACATAATCGAAATCACACAGAAACAAATACATCCTCTTCCATAAAACACACACACAACAGAGCATAAACATAAATCTCGCGGGATTTATTTTAAGTTGTCGTATTTATTTCGTTAGATTTGAGCGTTTGGAGGGAAAAGTACACGTAAGACACATAAATCCCGTATCATAGGTTCTTCCGAAGACCGGGAATCCTCGTCTGGAAGGAGCTTCGTCTCCTCAGCCCCTGAGGAGACTCAATTTTCAGCCCCAGTTAACGTCATGTCCGACGAACCGTTCGTTGGTTCGATGTAACGAGCGAACCTTTCATACACGCATCTTCGACACTCTAATGCTACATTATTGTATTGAAACGGTGACCTTTTTCGAATCAATACCCCCATTTATTAAAGTCAACTGACCATATCTATATTATACTAGCGATCAACCCGTTGAATATATTTATGCATAAAAATGATCACTCTTAATGAGATTCATCATGTCAATGCATTTTTTCGAAGATATATTATATCGCACGTGTATTGAAAAAAAACCATGTGAAGTTATCGCGTTAAGCGGGGGATGACTGTAATCTGATACATTCATATGAAAATCGAACAAATTTAAACGCATCTTTTGCTGAATATTATCGAAATTAATATGCTTCAAATGTTGAGAAAGCTTGTGATAAATCCGAGAGGAAATTCTTTTCCTTAGTTCGTAAGATTGAAGAAGTGTTTTGTCGCTGCGTTTGTTTTAAAACGAGTTCAAATCGTGTTATAACACGACGACGCCTAGCGAACGCACGCTAATCGAATTCCTCTTTTCAATTTAATTTTCAGTAAAACTTTGTTCGTATCCCTTTTAATGTGTCATACTCGCCTTTCGAATGTCGCGTTTCGCTTTTGAAAACCAGCATTAAGTAGACTCGAAATGAGAAATGAGCTTAATTTTCAAATGGATGTAGGTAATAATTATATTTATTTTGAATTCAAATTTTGTTATGAATTAACTGAAACATCTTCACAATTTGATTTGCTTGCAAAATTCGTACTGCTATTTATTTGCATTCGGGGAAAATCACATTTTCTATGCAAATGTGCATGAGCAAAGTTTCTAAGCGCTCGCATACACAATAGAACAAACATTCTAGATTGCAACTAGGCTAAACATGTTTCATATTATCGAATTGTCTCCCCGTGTGAAACAACTACAGAACGTGCATGTACCTATGTATATTCATCGTTAACCCATTTAATAGCAAATTAAATTTTCGAGATTTCGATCATATATGTTCAATAAAATCAAACGAGTTATTCAGAAAAAGCGAACGGCTTACAATCGTATAGCGGTGAATGATTAAAGATTTTCCTTAGATGTGAATATTTAAATTTGCATAATCGAAATGCATTCGAAGCGCATTTCGAAGCAGCGAATGCATTTCGCGAAGATTTCCAAAAGCCTTTTAGTCCAATTGTTGCGGAAGAGCAAACAGCCATCTCGAAAGTATCTACCGCCTTCCGTATTTCCGACTCGTGTTTTAGTTCGAGAAAACGATTTTATTTTGATGAAAAGATAATAATGAATTTTCATTTGGTGCAATTCATAAAAAAAATGCACTTCACCTAATCGATGCTTCAACGAGCTGTAAAAAGCATCCGATGCACGCCATATAATAGTTCGTTTATCGAAAATAATTTTCCCCCAACTTTATCGATGAAATTTAAACAGACGCTTTTCGCAACGATTTTCATTATAGGATCGTTTGATTTATACGTCGTGGAAATTCTACGAGGAAAATTCGACCCAATTTCCTCAGACTCATCTCCGATATACGTCACTCATTTTCCATTAGAATTGGCGACGATATTTAATTAAATAATTTCGTGTAAACTTAGACCGTTCAAATATCATTTTAATGTGTTTTACATGATAAAGAATCCGTTTTTCATATAAAATCTTTTTTGTGCGGTTTATATTGAATATCTTTCTTGCGCTGTTGTGGCGAAGTTATGAAAGTTGGGAACATACAAAAAGTGAATACCGCTAAGTGTTCGCTACTAAAACAATGCAATTACATTCAAGCATGGTATTCAAACAATTTAATCAACCGTAAGTTACTCTGTATTTCAGTGTTATAACTTATTTACTTGTACTTCATGAAATATCATAATAATAAATAAACATTTCAATAGTATAAAATACAAAATGCAATCAACATAGTGTAAACTCAATTTGAATTTTTCAAAACTATTTCTCAGCCGTATCTCTCAGTAGAAACTCGCTGAATTGAAAATTAAATCTGTCTCGATTTGAAATTCAGAATTTTACATCCGGAAATATAAATTGGCCCAAACCGTGGAGTTATTGCCATTCAAATGTATTCATTAGCCGAGCTTCAATCTGCAGTTGCATACGAATGCTCCTTGCGCGGCGACTTGTGCCGTTTTTCATTATATTCCAGCCAGACTGAAAACTGACTGTTCCTCGTCTCTGAAAATTTCAATTCAGAAAGCTGAAACTCTAACCGGCAGATTAATCTGAACCAAAAAACCAAAAAAATCGGACGAAGCGAGCGCTCTTTCATAGATGTTAATTGAAGAGGAAGTTCAATTGGAATTCGAAGCAAATCTTCATAAATTGTAAATAAATATTTTATTTAGTTAATTCGATATATTTTTCATCTCATTAAATAATAACATGAATATATGTAAGAAAATTGTTTGAATAAAAAATATTTTCGTATAAAGCCTTATCAATTGAAACGTATTCATATTTGAATGAAAAAGAAACAATTGCGTTTTGATAAGAACAAAAAGGAACTTTGTGCTATAAACTACTAATTAAGATCTCGGTTGAAATAAACTACGACCCCCCAACAATTTCAACTCTTTCCCTTTTCTTCAGCAACGAGTCGTGAAAAGTCCCATAATTTTCATCCCCGAAGCCCAACGCCTGTTTTCCCGCCTAATTAATTTTACATAAATTATTTACGGCCGCCTACAAAACGAACATAAGTAACATTGAAAAATGTACACTGTCTTGAAGTTGTTCATATACACCGATTTACAACAGCGAAATTAACTCAAGAGCAAACAACGATTTCTTTTCTTTACACTCAACAATATTTCTCATTAGCCTGTTCACTTTCGACTATTTATCTTTTGTTAAAAAAATCGAACATTTTTTATTAAAATAGCAAGGAAATACGAAATTGTGTTTGTTTACGATTAATAAATTAAAAATACATAGCATGTAATATTGTACATTAATCTATAAGTTTGCGGATAACATAATTCGGTTCTATAATGAAAAAATACAAATGAAATCACTCGTACTCCTTGGCCTTTTCAGCCGTCATACAAAATACGGCGACTTTCATACAATAAGAGTCCGATGCACTTCAGCCATTTCATAAAACGATTAAAATAAAATGAGAAGTTTCGAATCGTGCCAAATGGTTTTTAAAGGCTCTTGAACGCGTTACGCAAACGGTTTTAAACGAGATCGCCAACTGACCGGACAACTAAAGTAACACATGAAAAGCGGACACGGATTCAAAGTTGATAATCCGATGCCTCGTTTCGATTGCACAACGCGAACCAAAAGTCTAAAATGGTGAAAACTCACGTTTGCAGGTCGTTCGCAAGTCGTGAAGGCTTTCAGGTACCTCTTGTGGTGGCTGGAAGATGGAGAAACGCCCAGAGTTTTACACCTGTCCTCGTGCTTATCTGAAAAATTCACATTTTGTCAGTTACTTTCTCGATAATAATTCAAATAATGACTACGTGTCGATAATTGAAAGTTATTTATACAAAGATAATGCTCAATGTCAATTCAAGTATCAGAAAATTCTCAGCTGTTCATATATAGATGTCACTGTAAATCGATCGATATCAAATGGCTACAGCGAATCAACAATTATATTATAAGAATCATTATATAAATAATCAAATTATTTTAAATAAATATTCGAAAAACGCATGAATAAACAATTGGAACATTGAGTCCAACTCAGTATACTATAACACATATTACTAGAATTATCGGCAATCAATTTTATTGTATACTCGAAAATTTTCAGTTTTGATGGAATATATTTTCGATAATATAAAAACATCTCAATTTCAGCAGATATGTATATAAAATTTAAATGAAAACCTAGCCTCGTTATTTTCGTCTATCGCATTTGTCAATGAGTGCTCACTAATTGAAATATTTCATTCAATTCTCTCGAATAATTTGATCAAATATTGTTCATTGAATAGACAAAGACCTTTCCTATTAATTAACTCGATTTTATATTCACTCTATTTCGAATTTTAAAAATGTCTGGAACGTCGAAGGAATAATTAAATTTTAAATATAACTCTTTCACTAAAATATTCAACCACTTTGTTATTATTATACGATACATTTTTCGGAAAAATTCAGAGATTCTTAGTCTAGTGTCGTACGAAAAAAATTTTCGATAAATTTTATATTCACTAAGTACTCTTTCGAATTTCATCCTTTATACACAGATATAAAAATAAAGTAAAACGCGCTCAACTGTTGAACTTTTTAAAGAATGGCACCTGAGAGACCAGGTCTATACGATAGTTTCAAACTATCAAACATCGTTTTGTATCTGAAGTCAGGAAAAATAGTTACAGCTTTTTATAAAATCTTTCAATTTTCCTATAAAATTATCGACTTATATTATATAACATCTGGTCGTTGATCTAATTTTCCAATTAATCAGAGTCGCTGGTAATTCCATTCATATTTCGTTCATTAAAAAGAATCCGTAATGGAGTATAGAGCGTGACGTCTCCACTGCAGTCCCGACTTTAGATTTAATTAGAGATTAGAGAGCATAAGACTGGAACAGAAAACATATAGCTGGAGAGGGTTGAAAGCTTGAGAAAATAGATAGAGAGATGTTGACCCACTTAGCGGATCTCTGGTTTGCTCATTTCCATTCCCACGTTTGAAGAACACTGAAAATGTGCAATTTTTCAACATTTTTATGCGTCCAATTTTTGCCGGACACCACCAACCGTGGATACGTTATTTTTGCTAAAGAAAAACTATCGCATATGAACGAAAATTCAATTTTGCAGAATTTTCTTATCTGCACCAAACTGCATGCAACATATGAACGTTTTCTCTGAATTCTACATTTTATTTTTTGAATTGGTACCATTTGAAATTTCGCACCATTTCTTCTACATAATTAAATTAAAAAATATATTTTAATTCAAATTCGATTAGATTTGAGTCTGGCAAAATGAAAATCGAATATTCTTAGTATTTAAAATACATGTTATCTAATAGATACTGAATGTAAAACCTGAAATTCGATTTACAAAATAGTTTACCTTTGAAATTCGCAAACACAAAATCGGGTTAAATTGAAACGCACTCGTTTTAGTTAAGCGATGAAGCTTTTTGTTCGATGGGATTTTTCCGCCTGCGGGCAAAAAAAATAAAACGAAAGTTTAAT
The DNA here is from genome assembly GCA_024721215.1 of Cheumatopsyche charites. NCBI lineage: Eukaryota > Metazoa > Arthropoda > Insecta > Trichoptera > Hydropsychidae > Cheumatopsyche > Cheumatopsyche charites. The sequence goes on along the minus strand of CM045577.1, from coordinate 216,313 downwards.
TAACCACAATTTTAAATAACGAAAGCTGCGAGTAAATTTTCGAACAATTCGCAATTGTTTTCTCGACCCGGTAGAAAAACCTACGCGTTCATAAAAATATCGCTTCGGGAAAATTATTCGATTCACCTGTAATGGTTTTTGTATTGTACCGAAATTAATTTGATTTTTAATTAGATATTAATTGTTCGTTTAGAGCATAAACATTTTATCTGATGCTAGTTTATTTAAAACTAATTTTCCGCAACGCTTGTTTGAACTGCGAATGAGCTCGCTTCGGCAGCGAAATCCGATACTAAAATTTAATACGATGCCAAAACAAGATTCGACCTAAAAACATTATATCGTCGATTATCAAATTTTCCAACATTCAAACAAATTCTTTCTCCCATTATATTTTTCATATAAAACGAAAAAACATGAAAACACCATGCATTCCCGACATACATACATATGCATAACGACGTTCAACTTTGAAACTTTTGAACAAACACCGCTGAACTATAACAAAACCAAACAACCTTACAATCAAACGAAAGCTCACAAATCACAAACAACCTCAACATACATAACCTGTATAAACATCACCGATTTATAACATATAACACATAAATCGGATAATCCGGTTGAATCCCGGAATAGTGGTGAATGTGCGGTTCGTTCGGTTCACCGACCAGAACTGTGCATATACTTACAGTAATGTCAAATATTCTGGACACACTTGATTAATTAGGTAAATATTTCATTTATCAAAGAATTCTTCACTAAATAAGTCAACGGTTTCTCGTTTATTTTGAAAATTTATCAAGTACGGTTCTTATTGTTGAATATAAAGCCGACATTTGGAATGATATACATTGAAATAATTTGATTAACGAAAGCATTACTAGGAAGAGATAATTATCGCACTGTGTAACGTAAATATTTTATTAAATAAACATTTTTTATGTATTGTTTCTCGTTGTTGAGATATAAAGAATTCACGATGGAATTATTTTTGTACACTCGGAAAATTGTTGTTTAGTAATGTCTTCCAAGTAATGCTTTCGTTTTTTGTTCATTCCAAATACAATATTAAAAATAATCCTTAATCACTTTTATATTATAAAAGAAACTAAAAACTCATTTGGCGACTGAAAAAACATGGGGTTCAAGTAATTTTTTTGCCGAAATTGAGTTATGCACAAGAATCTCTTCTATGTAAGCTCATATATTTGGTGGCAAAAGGATATAAACGAACTTGGAAGGTGTACTTGAATCACTCGACCTCCTCCTAATACAGGTAAGTACATGCTCAACTTTGAGCGCACTTTTCTCAAAGTCACCACGAAGTCACTTGTACCCTTTGGCCTTTTCAGTCATTATTTAGTCAAAAAACGAAAAAATACATTTCACAAATCTATTAATCAAAGTGTCTATAATTCCTCACAATACTGCAAACCACCAGGTTAATTCAGAGTTTAACAACCTTTTATATTCAAACTAAACGAGTTCAAATCTAATTACCCATCTCTAAACAATCCTGTTTGGATTCTAGGTTAATTTACACGCGTAGTTCCTTAGTTGTGTAACACGACGAGTTAGAAGTAATAATCGACATGTAAACTATTCGCAAACTAGAGTAATCCGTTGTCGATTGGCAATGTTTACGGTTCACGGCTTATTCGGTGTATTAGGTTCTCGATGATGGCACCTATTGTTTATGGAAGTTCAGGTTGTGTGAACCGATTGTAATATTCGATATTGCCGTTTCACTACAGTGTTGCCATTTTACGACGTACCTAAGTTTAAATGGAACGGAATTTAGCGGGGAGCTTAACAGAATCAGTACGTTTCATAAGCGCTATTTATGGACATGTTTTTCATTTTGAAAATTTGAGAATCGTCAACCATTCTCATCAAAATTTTCTTTTTTGAAAATCACTCGACGTTCCGAACTGAGAAATTTTTAATTAAAAAAAATACATAACAATTAATTAAACACTTGACGTGGGTATTTTATGCTGAAAGATTTATGCTCTTTCCTTTCGTCTTATTTTTTCACCCTGGAGACTGCGGAAGTTCAAATATATACCTTTTTTTTTATTCAGAATTTTTGAAGTTTATATTTGACCTGGTTTTTAATATAATATAATTGTATCATTTTCCGTTTACACTCTTATAATTAATTTTGGTATTTTTTTTTTCATTTCATGCACTGCACACTAAAAAAACCTCAGTCGATAAATGAAGCAAAATTAAGTTAGATTACAACTTTTTTTTTAGGTTAAGACTTAAATTGAGTCAGAATGAATGTTGTGCAATATTCGGATGATGGCATGCATAAAACGGTAAAGCACCTCGCCGATTTTATAGACAACGTAACATTTTACGCGTTCTAATCAAAATCAAATTCATCCTCCCGTACAAAAAACAGCTTATTTAGCTCAAACGAGAAGAGTTACATAAGCGATTATATCATAAAGTTAGCTATAAACCCTCACACGACCATTTGCTCGTATCGCGCTTTCACACGTACTTAAACTCGCTTCAACCCCTTAAAGGCGGACAATTTGGGCCAAATTGACCCCAGAACACATAAATACAATAAAACGCTCTGTTCTCTAATACGTTTGAAATATGCTTCGGGGTCAACACGTACCCCGAAATGGCGCCGGCTGCGGGTTAAGATCTAACCCCTTCGCCCCTCGGCGGAAAAATGTCCGGATTGTTTACAACTCGAAGAATTTACTCGTTTTAGGCGATTCAACCGGAGTAACTCCGAAATAAAGAGGAGAAAACGCGAAAAGAGGTTGGGGGTGAGGGGTTAAACGAGAAAATAAAACTAGAACGAGTTTTTATATCCATCTCGATTCAAAGTGTTTAAATGGAGTAGATGCTGTGTGGAAAATTTGTATTGATTTTTTTGTAATTTTAATATATGTACTTGTATAATGAAAAATATAATGAAATCGAATTTTAATAATATCAGTGCTATTTAGTTTGTTTATCTGTTTTACGTATTTAGAATCTCGATCTGATTTTTCTAATGTTAGGCTAACAAAAATTGATGGAAAATATAAATGTGAGCCAATTTATAATGCTGTCAGGATAAATCCATGTAAACATCATTGTGAAATCAATACTAACAAATTTATCATTGTTTTCTTTTTTATGTGTGCTAAATGAGCTATATAAATACTATTCTATGAACAAATCTAGAGTTATAATAAAAAAATGAACGTTTTTATCTAATTTTAACCTATGTATATTCATCTTAGCAATGACTAATTCAACTAATATCACCGAAAAAACAACATATAAAAAAACCCTACCCACGATCTTCTCTATTTTTCCAGCGCAAAATTAACCTCGCGCCCTTTTCGTTTCGAAGCCACCGGCAATTCCGCTTTAATTAGACGCCGGGGCATGCAAGACCCCATGAATAATGCAAGTGCATAATTTCGATGCCACACTTCGGCCAGTCGACCTGCAGAAGGAGGCTTTCGCGCAAACCGCAAATATTTTTTCACTCTAGTATATTCCGATATATTATAGCAATTAGCGCCCCGCGCACAATGTGTTAAATGGCTAATAATATGTTAAGCGCATTCGCGTCGCTTTAGGGTTAACGTTTATGTGCGACACGCACGTTACATTACTGTCTCTCGTCAAGCTCAATTTAACGCATACAACAATGGCCTTCTTTTATGTGCGAAATGTATATTGTTTATTTACGACGCAAAAATATAATAGAAATATACTCGTGTGTGTTGTTTTTAAATTAAGTTTATGTATGCTTAAATAATATTGCTTTATAAGTACATAATTAAATATGTTTGGGTTATTTAATGTAATAATAGCAATAATCTGTCTCTTTGTGTCTTAAGTATGACGCTCAACTACTGTAACAACGCAATTTTTTAAAGTTCCTATACATTTACGAATTAAAAATGCCTCTTCGTTCAAGTTCCTGTGTGCAGTTATATTATATTACCAACAAAGATTGAACGATATTTGACGCCTGAAAACCCCAAAGGGTGCAAGTGACTTCGCGGAGATTTCGAGAAAAGTGTGCTCAGAGTTGAGCTCATGTATTAGAAGGAATTTGAATGATTTAATGATATATCTCGGTACAAGTTCCAAGTTCGTTTATATCCTTTTGCCACCAAATATATGAGCTTACATAGAAGTAACTCCAATACATAACTAAATTTCAGAAAAAATGACACTTGTACTCGACCTTTTCAGTCGTCATTTGACAACTGTAGCCATAATAAACTATCAGTTAGTGTAATAATGGTTGTATTATGATCATTTCAAAATAAGCTGTTCATTTTCATGAAGGTATTCAAAATATGAATTTTCTCGTGCACTATTGTACGGATCAAAATAACCCAAATGTATAATGCAAACATTTATTGGAGTGAGTTCTGTGCACAATAAGCTACAACTGTTGGAGAAACTGCGATATTCTCTAGAGAACAGAGCCAGGCGTTTTGGCATGCAACAATTATTACCATCGTTAAGTTAAACGTGACGTTGCAGTGTTAATAAGATAAACCAACTGCATTTCGTATAACATCATAACAACTGTTACCATTGAAAAAAATCAATAAAAACCGAATTCAGATCAAAACCATTGAGTCTCATTCAAAATACAAGCAGCATTGTTAAATTGAGTTACATTGTGTAAAGAGATGGACCGATTTAGAACTGAATGGACGATATACCAATATACGATTCGGCGCACAAAGATAGGCTAACTTTAAACTTTCCCGCCCTTAATTTCGAAACTTTTCGTCCGGGCATCCGTCCGCTCGTTTGAACCAACCCAATCTAAAGATCCAACTATTTTTATTTCGAAAAATTCGAATACTTCTTACTTAACTACAACAATTACCTACACTCTTGCGGTCCTATCCGGCAAAAAAAATGTTGGCTTTTTAACTTTTTTCATTACGATCTAAAACATATGATATACAGTTAACATCTCTATACAAAGCAGTTGGATTTTATTTGATGATGATAAAATTTATATATTACCTGCACTCATTTTATGCAATGAACAGCAGTGAAGAGCAAATTGAGACTCAAGCGTTTTATTCAACTCACAAACAAACAAATGAATTAAACCTATTAACATATTAAAATTTGTTCCATAAAACAAAACGTTTGTATTTAATACTTAATTTAAAAAAAAAAATTATATTGCCAATACATTTATCGATAGATGTATTATTTGATTAACCAATAATTAAAACACAACTGTTACTACAAAAAGTACTTACTTGCATAATTAATGAGTGAACAACCTTATTTATTTTTCTAACAATTAGATATATTTAAAGAATATCCATAAGAGACAACTGCAATAGTTTCACAAAAAGATACAATTAATGCAAATTAAAATATCTTAAATTCGTCACTAAATACTGTTCTTGATTAGATTTATTTTCCGCCTCACTGCGTTCCACCCTTTCTATAATTTCGTTAAAATAAATTTCAGAATAGAATGAAATATGAGTCCGAGTCGAATTTGACGAAACCATTTCAGGATCGTAGCCTAAAATTGCACAATATCGTCCAATTAAAGAGGAAAAGCGAGCGCGCAAAAGGACACTATTTCGACTCCGGGAACAACCCCTTTCCGAGGATACGGAGACGAGTCGAGGGTCGTCGTCGTCTGCGAAGGAATTTCAATTATCCTCAGGAAGGACGAGGCCAGAAGGCACCAGATGTCGGATAAAAAACACCGATTCTCGTTATTTAACGCGCAGCTTTGACAAAGCCAGAAACGCATAAAGGGCCAAAAGTTCGCCTTTGACGAACGGCTGCTAATTTGGCGATTTTATAACGAGAGAAATTTACTTGAAACTAAAAAATGATCGGATGCGGAATTAACAAGTTATTATACACGATTTTTTTGGTTGTTTTTGTTCGAAATGCTCGTTTCGAAACTAACAATAAAATATGACGTTATCTCAAAGGCACGAACTTTTAATCGTTTGTTACTCAACTCGTGTATTACGTAGATACGTATTGAATTTTTTTTATTAAAGAATTTGAATGCATTACCAAAAAGATCTGCCATTAATGATGAAAATCCTATAGAGAAAAAAATAACAACTCGTTGCTAACACTCGATTTGAAATACTAACAAGTGAATGTTCTGGTCTAAATTAATTGTTTAAATAATTAATTAACAAACAAATACAGCAAGTAAGTTAGTAATGGTCGTGAGATTTATTATTGTTTATTAAATCACGATGCTACTTTCCAGAATTATTATATTCATATTTAGAAAGGTTTTTACATCATTATGGAACATTTCACGAATGTCTAGATTTAAACAAATTAATTCTTTAAATATTTTAAAAATACTTTACAACAGTTCACATCACTTCAAATCTATAGAATCTCGAACAACGCAAGTTCACAGAAGCTAGTATAATAATATTATTTATCTTGCTCGACGTCTCTAATGGAAATTTTCCTTGATTAGGCTCAATAAGTGCGTCCCTAAAAAATTCTTTGAACATTTTTTTATTCTTTCAAACTATGAAATCTATTTTAGTCTCGGCTGAAGAAAGAAATCGTATTAAAATTTCGATTGCGAAGGGCGTTTTCAAAATCTCATTTCCGTTCGTTTCGCGCGTAAAATTTTCGCGTTTATTGTTTTCGTTTCCGTTCCGCCCTTGAATAAAAATTTATCATTGCGAGTTTAATACGACAACGTTTAAATCTGACTTCAAATTATATCTGATACGAATCGGGAATTTATTTTCAAGATAAATCGAAAAATTATCGCGTTCAGATAACTTTTCCTCGTACGCATATAGATGGGATTATTTTTACCCTTATCTTAAGTCTTTCCGTAAGCCACATTTAGATCTCAAAATGTAAATGAATCAAATAATTTCAGGTAATTATTGTTTCTTAAAAAGATAAGATTATATGAGTATACTTTCGAGGCATTGTAAAAATCAGATGATATGAAGGATCATTTTATTTTATTTTTCGGTATAAAATAAAGAGCGATTTAGATACATAAAATGCTCAGACATAAAACGTCGAAAAAATAATCTAAATATTGCGAGTTTAGGGTCGGAAAATTCTCGGAAAAGCGTCGCCGATTGCGATTCGATCCGACGAAATCGTCGTAAAAATTTATCAGTCGTAAAACGGGCCAAAGTCCCCGTATAAAGGGGAGCGGCGGGAATTTTAAATTAAGGAGAGATCGAGCATAGATTTCCGATAAAACTTACTTCATTAAAAGCCTTCCCCGGGTAGTTTTCGGGCTTTGTGTCGCAACTTTTCTTCCCCGACGCCAGATTTTCACTTTCGACATTAAACGCTCGAACAATATTTGCGGTTAACTTAGCGATGGCTTAATGCCTCGTTAAGGTTAACCCGATTTATTCACGGATTTCTCCGAAGTATTTTCCGATTCGTTTCCGGACATTTCCGCCATAATTATTCGTAGAACTATGAATATGAATCGCCTTCGAGAATAAACTTCTATCAACTCGGATTTTCGTTTCGAAAGTGAATAAAATCCTAATTAAAATAATATAAACTCATCTGTATGAACGAAAATTAATGTGTGTCGATAGATAAAGTCCATAGAATCTCGAGCAACGTCAAATCGATTATAAAAAAATAACAACTAGAATATGTTTATTTCATTATTTAAAATAGTGTTTTATTGTATTACGAATGAATACACATTGCTTTCAGTACAAAGGGTTCATGTGTGTGTATAAATAGGCTCTTATTGTAAATGGGTTTTGAATACGTATCATGCACCCACATGTGCTTTTCTCTTCATATGGAATATTTGAGCTTTGCCATTTATTTACAGATGTAACGCTTTATATTCTATGATGTTTTTTCAGCTGTAATATTCGTAGAATTCCTCGAATATACATATTTTCCGAACATGTTTTCAATGTAATATCAACGAAAAATAATAATCAATTCTCAAGAATTTTATTTATTTACGTATTATATACGTACAAAATATACATACTGATACTAAAAATGAATAGTTTTTAAACTCAAATTATACATTTTTCAAGTCGATTTTCACGTAGTGGGTATAAGTTTCGACATGGTATATTGTCGTTTCATGGTTTTATTACTAATTCAAGCCGACGCGTCATAATAAGCCGAGCTTTGTGAGTCTTCGAAAGCACCCAGCCGTTTCGACTTTCCAACACAATCCCGTTCCTAATCCCATATTATCCCAAGAAAATCGAGGACGATTCTGGGATCGAATCCTCGAAACCGCACTACAAGCGACACTCAATTTTTCACACCACGAAAGCGTCAATCATTCGATTGTGAAATTTTCAAATTTTATCTTCATCCGACACACAATATTTTTAGAATTCGTATGAATACAAATATATGTTGTCTGTATAAATAAAAATGTATGTATGATATTTATAGATTCCTTAAAGGTTCATTCTTTCACAGAAAAAATTTCTAGGATCATTTTGTGCATATCTGAGAAGGTTTTCACAACATTACATTTAAAAATCTAAGGGATTTTATTATTTTGAAGTTTTACGATGAGGTTATTCCCGTAGCAAATATATTATTATGCATGTAATTTCAACCGTTCACAATAAGCTAAAAGTCTATAGATTCTTGTAGATTCGATTTAAATTTTTATTGTCGCTAATATTAAATGGCGCTAAAAGTAATTGAATTCAATCGACACAATCAATACAGGAACCATTTTTAGAAAACGTTAAATAGACACTTTTTCATGAAATGTGTTACTATCACCGACAAGAATCAACCCCAGCATCACGAATATACTAAATCCTATCTTGTTATGCACAAACTTTTTATACAATTACCCTATTGACTTGAGTATAAATTTGATTAAATATCTACCCTTAACAGATTCGCAAAAATTTCATGACATATACGACAATTCATTAGACTTAACGCCTTCTCTTATTTCTGAATTCCACGTGACATCATCCTGAGGTGAATAGAGCCTAACACCACAACCAGGATACGAACTAATGAATAGAGCAAATCTTATCTAGAAGTCACGTAGTATACGCCTTATACGATACAATAGCCTTAGAGCGTAACACAAGAAAACGCACTCGGATTTCTCTCTTCACCTTTACACCGAAACCACTTTTACAGTTACGATTATTAGCGTTTTCATATTCGAGCTGAACGCTTATATCGCAGTAATATTATATGTACGTGCAAAGGAATACAGCGAAGCCTGAAAGCGACCTGAAAAATGTTTACATTTTCAAGATAGACTGTTGAAACAGCGTCTCATCTCTGGCAAGATAACGTTTTCTGTTTGAGCGTCTGCGTCTGAAAAGTCGAATATAAAAAGCCACTATGAAATTTCTTACTGTCATACGATTATCTAATGCGTCATTCACACTATGAAAATGTCAAATTTCATTGAAACGAGTCATCGATTTAATTTGCAATTCGACGGTCGATGATTTTTATCATTTGCATAGTGTTAATAAGGTATAAAGTGCATCGTTTAATTTTTTTTTTTTTTTAGAAGGAAAAGCTTTTGAGGTCATTTGCCCCACGATGCTTTGAAGACGGAGGAAAATTGAGTGCGAAAAAGGAAAATTCTGAACCTTCAGATAATAAGTAAGACACGAACGTCGTCTCGAGTGGGTTAATAGCTCATTTTGTGCGGTTTAGAACCTCTAAACGGGCTTTTTGACTCTCCCTTTATGATTTAAAATTTAACGGGCTGTGCACCCGCCGACATAAATTACTTCCGCGGTTAAAATTTCACTCAAATTAACTTCAATTTTTGCCCTATTGCGTCCCTATCGTAATTGAACCGAACGCAAAACATCCACGTTCGTTCTCATCCAAAAAAACATTGTTTACACAATAACGTGAGATAAAATCGGAACGTATCCGGCTTAATGTGAACGTAGCCTAAAAGACACACGTGTTCATTAACCAAAATGTCGCGTCATAAAAACGCGAAACGTGTCTCTTCCGTTTGTCGAGAAAAGGTTAAGATTAATTCGCGAATTTCGCACGATATTTTCGCGAAACAAATTCCGATCACGTAGCGCATTATCCTATTTCCTTCCCTGATTTATCAAGTTCTTTAAAAACGAAAGAAGGGAAAAAAATACAAAAGAAAACACCGCAGCGTTGGAAAATAATCGAAATCGTTAAGAAACGGAATGAAACAATTATCTCGTCGATGAATCGTGCAAATGTGCATTTTCACAATCATGAATTTTCATCTATTGTGAAAAAATATGATGAAAATTAAAATCAAATTCACTTCTCAACTTAATCTGTTTGTTCTGAGGCACCATGTATAAAATTTAAAACTCATTATTTACTGAAAAGTATACATATTTCAACTTTCGCTCGTCAAAATGATAACAAATTTTAACTCTTTGGTGCAAAATCGATAAGGAATTACTAATATTGTAAGCGTGTAAAGGGTAATCTGAAATTACCCTTTCTACGCCCACAATATTAGTAATCAAGATTATATCACGACCCTTAATAATAATCGCATGTTGTGCTTCTAATCTAAACTAAATCAATTTATCATCATCGTTAAATGGACATACAAAACATCCGATCGAGAAAGACATTTATAATGAATAGTTAAACGATTAATTACTAAAATATAATGATTGCAAAATTGTAACGTTTTGTTTCGAATCAATTTATACAGTAATATTTGAGAAAGTTTTTTTTATATATAATGTAGAAATATTTTTCAGATTCATATGGGTGCTTTCAATTTATTTTTCTAGGCTTAAGTCCTATTAAGGACCTCGACCTAAGTCTAGTGGCATCTTAATGACCTAGAACCTGATAGATGATGGAAAAGTAGACAACGCTGACGTCTAAGAAAATAAATAGAAAGGGGAAGAAAAAAATCTTTTATACATACCTAATAATTTTATCTAAATTGATTTTAATTTTTCATCAACTATGAAAAATATAAATAAATTAAAAGTCTGCCTATACGTAGTTTTATCAATAAAAACACTTTATCAATCGATACAAAGAATGCACTAATAACTAACCATGTTCGAAAATTTACTTTAAATCACATCTAATTCAAAATCAAACACATATTTTATTCGAACGACGATATATGCACCTTCGAAACGTTTTGAATAATTCTGTGATTCTTCTCGATTCTTCCACGAGTCGCAAATCGGCGACTATAAATATCCATAGTTACGCACTAGAGTGTCTGCTAAATAGGCTGTCGCCCTCACCTGGCCATCCGTCTTCGAGGGGAGTTTTCCCTTGGAAAACCCCTGGAAAATGGGGGTTCGTTTCGGAAAATTCCACAGGATCTATTGCTGGAGTTGCGATCTATCTTTGAAACGAAACGAACGAGTTCTTTTCGACCGCAACTCTGCGCGGTTTCGCAATAATGTGGTTGCTACTTTGAGAAATGTAAATTTTGTACATCTGGACATACAATGTGAGTTTAAATATCAATACATTTATAAAGATTAAAATATAATGTTGATTTAAATTAAATAATACTTGCCTGATATTATTTACATTTCTCGACTGAAATACTGATATTTTATACCGAATCAAACGGAAGTCATTTTTTTTCATATAAATTTCAAATCAATATGCACGCTAATTACAGACAAATACGCGCTGATAAAATCACAATAAGGAAGTAGCTTATTAAATTGGTTTTACATTTTTATAATATAATTGGCATTCTTATCTAACCAATAAACTGTTATCTGACAAATGAACATTCAGACATGAATCTAGCTTGTACTTAAATATACTTCAACAGTTAAATATAATATTTTTGATTCTATTCATTATTTTTGCAGGCTCAATCATTCAATTAATTGACTAAAACATCTGTCACATTTTATAAGAAAAAATAACATATACATGCTGTTAAGTAATTCAACAAACAATCGAAATAACTTCAATTAGTATTTCAATTGATCTGTTAAAACTATTCGATATTAATACAAATGTTTATCTTTTTATTGTAAATCTGTTCAGAATGAACATTCCGAGTGCGTATGAACCTTAAGAAGGACCTTTAAATCGTTGTGAAGAGAGAAATCCGATTTTCCTTCTACATTCTTGTCGTTCGCATGTGAAATTGTAATATAAAATTTAGACACAAAATTACTTTCGAAATACTTTCATATTCTACAAAATTATTTAAATACAATGAAAAATATAATAAATAAAAAACCATACGTACTATTTAAAAATATATCATACTTCTGTCTGTCAGCTCTATTTACAGGAAACGTTTTTCATACAAAATTTAATCGCAATTAAAACTAAGTACATAAAACGCCGATCGTAATTTCCACACGCTCGTTAGATAAAACCGACGCAAAATATGAACTTCAATCTAAACTTGATGCAAAATTAGAATCTCCCTTCGCACTCAGTTTATATATTTAATACGTCTAAAAACAGTTCCTTTCAAGAGCTTTAACCCACGTCAAACTGTGTCGGTGTTGTTAGCGAAAATTTACTAAATACACATAAGAGCCAATCGCTAAACGTCGACTTGTTACATCAATTTCGTTCTTTTCTTACCCCACGTCATATTAGTAAAATAATATATTACCTGTCTCGATTTTTTATATTAAAAAAAAAAACTTTTTTTTTAAATTAATATAGTACTTGAACAATTCTAAAATTTTAATGTTTTTCTTACTTCTGTTTCATCAAATATACAAAAAGCGTATTGAATATTTTTCTTTTTGCTCCTTTATTTTTTTCCATTGAGTAAAACAAAGAAAAATATTCTTCAATTTCCAAGAAACACATTTTAACGTTTAACCGATTTGTTCATCGATAAATTCAAATGTAAAATCATGAACATATGTACATTTCAAACGAATCGAAAAAAAAAATCAGTATGATTATCTTGAAAATGATTTTTCTAAATTTCATTTTCATACAATTTTAGCAACTATCGATAGGTAATTTATACAAAAATCGTCTACAAACTAACAGTACTGATATTGATTAGAGATTAGATCGAAATTTGTGATGTTCATGTAGGCGTACAACGTGCATGTGACATGTGCATTGGAACAGTTGCAACTAACTGCAATTGCACACACGATTTCAACTACCATAACTTTCGGCAACTGAACCGTTTCTACTTAAACAATATTGAGTTCGAAATTGACGATGTGTACTGTAAAAATCCATCCAAACCAAATATTCCGTGAAATTACTTAAAAAAAATCGATTGAATGCGATCTGTAATCAAGATAATAAGGTTTTCTCGTAATGAGACAGCACATACCTAAACTGACCGTAGTACATATTGTAAATACAAGGAGTTTTGTTCGGTTTTTTTGTTAGTGTTAATTGAATATTGGAGTGGTCTTATTGTGAAAGCTTTTAGATCCGATTAGTTGGGTCTGTATTCGAAAACGGAATCTACTCCTTTTCAGACGATCGAACACGATAACTAATTACCCACAAAGGACGACATTCGCCAGTATTAATTATTCTTTGATTTGCGCTTATCTGCTTAGAGTTGCGCCAATTACAATTTGAATCTTGCCGCGGTAATTAATTACATCTATCGATTTCTTCGAATATATGTGCACTCATTGAGAAGAATTAAATTTAATGCAATTTACATAAAATAATATTTTAATTTTGCCCAATCTTAATTTATTCAAAACTAGTATAGCATAGCCTAATTTTAGTAGTGTACGATCACATGTACACTACATTTAATATAATTATTAAAAATATTCTGCACTGTATTTAGGTTTGAAGACGTACTCTAATCGTACACAAGGAATAAGAATAAACGTCAAGGATTGATTCCTTACATTTCATAGCAATATCACTAAGCCGAACGCAAATGTATCACAGCCGAAATTAACTCGGAAAGGATAAATGCCTCCGAACCGACTTTGGATCTGACAAAATTAATCATGAAGGATATATTCTATGTCGGTAGGACATTTTCCGGGAATAAAATGGGACAAGATCCCTTATACGAGCAAAAGTGGATGCACGCGCGCTTTATATCACACGAGCCTCGCAATATGAGCAAGAAATAACGTTCTCCATTATGTACCATATTAGATATGAAAAAAAAACCACTCCTTTTTGTTTTATTCTTTTGACAATATTCTGGTCGTGTTTATTGCTCTATGCTGTATTATATTTTTTTCAATTTTATGAATTTGCGGCGATTTTTGTTCGAAAAATTCTACGAGGGTGCCGCGTAGTGATTGTTTGTTTTTTAGATAAAGATTGTTTGTTCGAGTCGTAATCAGCTTTATGCAAGAGATGATTTATATTGTGTTGAAGTAATAATATTGTTATTTATTGATAATTCAATACTTGAATAATTATCAGCCTTTCGTACTTTTATCGATTTACAAAAAAGTTTTCAGTAACTCTAGAGACTTAAAACATTATTTTTCGATTATAAATGTTTCAGTAAAAAAATAAAAATATGTAAAAATGCGTTCAGGAAGTTATTTTTATCGTAATTTACTTATCTAATTTAATTATAGCGATAATTTGTCTGTTTCATTTTTTATGAAATAAATGTGACATCCGGGTGTCACTTTGCCCTACACTGGTTTTATGAAGATTGCAGAAAATAGGCGCTGATGAAATCTTACAACTTCATTCTAACGTACACAGAATAAACAATTTATATCCGCTTTTCGAAAAAAAAACGATCGTAACACGCTGTTTCGAACTGCGATACATCACCTTTTTATACATAGATACTATAGTCGGCCCGCGTCAAGATGAAAAATCGCCTAAGCACGTGCTCACCTCGTTTCCTCGAGGACCTCTTGGTCCTTTCGGTGCTGTACGACCTGGTGGACGACACGTGCTGCCTCCTCGTCCTGCTCCTCCTCGAGCCACCTTCATCCACCACCTCTTTCTTGCTAGGAACGTCCTGCTCCTTACAACTGGGCTCTTCCGCTTCCTGAACCCTGGCGCACTTGGACAGCATCTTGGGCGACCCATTGCCGCAGTCTCCTTTGATCAGCTTCTGATATATCTCCAGCTCGTGATAGAAGTCTGATTCGGAGAGATTTTCAGGAGTCGAAGAGTTCGAGCCTTGGGCTGGAAGTCTGGCGGTTACGGTGAGTCCGTTGAGGGTGAGGCTCCTGGTGGCGCTGGTCTCCGTGACTGTCATCGTTATATCTTCGAATTGTCTAAGTGTCTCTTTCGTTTCATGATCGAATCGTCGACATTCGAAAAGTTTTCAGGAGATCGGAATGTGAACGCGAAACACGACCGAACGCTTTCGTCGCTCGCGACGCACTGAACATTCGCACACAGGGAATGCGCGATAACAAACTTTTTTCATATTCAGACGAAGTCACCAGGAAAAGGATAGTAGTGTTATAGTGAAGTTTTAATTAAAAAGTCTTTCGCTTTCTTTACGGCCGCGGCGACTCGTACGTGAGCGATAATTAAATAATTCTCTTTACTTTTCTGCGAGCGCGATTGATGCATTCTAATCGCGTTATTATCTCGGACTCTAGTGTTTTATGTGAAATTTGCTTTTTAGCGGATTTTAATCGAATACGGTGTTAGAATGTTTAATTTTAGTTTTTTTCGTTAGTGTGTTGATGTGTTGATACTAGCATTTTTCTTCAATTCTTATCTTATGAAAATAAAAATTCGATTCAAATTAATAAAATATTTATTTTACTATCATAATATTACAATGCATAAATTAATATTGCTTATATAGATTAGTAGGTGTGCATGTACTTAGCTAAAAATAATCAAATTGAAAAAAAAAATTCATGAAGATATGTACCTATGTGATATGTTTTGTGAGTACGATATCACGTGACGACTGAAAAGACCAAGGGGTACAAGTGAATTCGCTCAAAGTTGAGCAAGTCCCTATATGTCCTATATGAATGCACATAGAAGCGATTCCTGCACGCAACTCAATTTCGGCAAAAATGACACTTGTACCCCTTGGCCCTTTCAGTCGTTACATGTAATACAGAAATTAAAATACATTTTTAACATATCTGCAAGTGTTGAATTTAATAAATATTGCACTAATCCGTTATACACATGCCACTACCGCGTACACAATCTTATACTAAAAATTTAATAGTAAACGTTAAGCAATTTTTTTTTTTTTTTGCTTACAAAAACACTTTTCATATTAGACTAGAATTTATGGAAAAATAATAATCACAGACAAAATTACTTAAATAAATAAAATACTTTTATCTGGAGTCAAACTGAAAGACTTGTCGCTATCTTCATCGTCGAAAAAAGAAAACGCATTTCGTTCCGATTTATTCGCGACTTTGACGGCAGCCAGCTCGAGTCGATTCCCGGAGTTCTCTTTGTCGGACGTATCCTTATCCTTGGAGCCGGAAAAACCTTGGCTTCCGGCGTTGAAGGAGCTCTCGAAAAAGTTGTCGAAGTCGAGTCGCCTGTTTTCGGCGAGCGCCGAATAACGAGGCTTCTTCGACTGGAAGTAATCGGTGCACTCGGTCTGCCCTCTCTGCGTTTTCCTCTTGGGAGTGTGGGCCTTTTTTTTTTCGACGCTCGCAGCCTTCGCCGCGGAGTTCTTGAACTCGGAGAAGCCCTCCAGCTTGGAGATGCACTCGTAGCAGATGAAATCCGATCGGAATCGAGAACGATCGGCGATGACGTTGATCTGCAAGCACGACTCTATCTTCTCCGGAAGACCTTTGGCCCAAGAATAGTCTCCGAATAGAGACACTCCCAATTCGTCGGTGGAAAGACAAAATTTGCAGCGGTCTCCTGAAACTTCCATGTTTGCGCTCTCAATGACGTAAACGATACGCGTTTCCCGCTAATGTCGAAAACGTAAAACGTTAGATTACGGCCATCTGCTATTTTCATTTTTTTTTTCATCGAATTTTGATTCATTCCAAGTTTAGCAATTTGATATTTTGAATGTATATCTACAATTCATGCCTATAATATTGAATTTGATGCATATTAACAGCTGTATTTTATATTATTTCGAATTTATTGTAAAAAATATTTATAAAAATATATATTATGAAAAAAATCTAATATTAATAATTTTTAATAATATTTTTAATGATTTTATTTGATATTAATATATTGTTTTTCATCGAAATATAATGGACGTCAAAGTAAGGTTTTAGACCGATCAGCGCCAAGTGTCATGAGAGTCGTCTGTCAAAACAAAGTGCTCGTCGTTAAACGTGGATATAGGTTCATATAATATTTACATTTATCTTGTAAATTAAAACAAACGTTTAGCAATTAGTTAATCTAGCAAATCAATACATCAAACGAGCATTTTTCTATAAAATTCTCGACAATCAGTTTTTCATGATCGAAGAACCGGTACGACTATCGATTTTCTCTTATTTTCGTATATATATTGTTTAATTGTGACTCTTTTGAACGAAAAACTCACCTTTTTTTTTATTTTCAGAACAAGTTTTACAAATGATGAAGTTCATCGTAAATAGAATCAAAGCGATTCTAATTATATTCCTTGGCGCTTTCAGAAGGGCTTTGTGTTGTTTCAGAAGTAGAAAAAGATCTTACACAAATGACGCCGACGATTGTCTCACTGACGTTGGAATTATTCCTAATCGCAAAGATGAAGTTAGTCGTAATGCGATATTATGTGACCTAATTTCTTTGTAAACTAATTGAATTCGTTTTACTCAGGATTTAAATCAATGGGACAACAAATGGAACGATGATCCTATCACACGTCCCCAAACTATCGAAGATCATATCCAAATGTACAGAGAAAAAATTAAACAACCTCTTCCAATTGAAAAAGATCAAGAAGAAGAAGCATTAAACAATTTGTTCCAAGTATGTTATCCTTTTTTGTATTTCATACAGAGTATGACATGATGATTTAAGGTTAAAAAAAATCGAGATTTAGAAATAGGCTAATATTTCATTTCATTTGTTCATCAGCCTCATTTCAATAACTTAAATGCCATTGTTAAAATGAAATTAATGGACAAATGTAAATAGATCATATACAAGTATTCACTCATGAAAATCCTTCATTCTGTTCTGCTGTTCTTTGTATAATGTGAACTAAAATCAAAAATTTTCAATTATTCTATCAACTTCAGGAAATGGCCCCTCAAAATATCACACAGAAACGTATATTGATTGACTCTGGAAATCGCACGAGATCTAATAATTCAGATATGTCCCGTTTAGCAGTATCATCAGAAGGAATTGCTGTAAGTATTTTTAACAAGGTCCTTTTTTTTATATTTGGCTTTAACAAAGTTATGGATGCGTTTTTTTTCGTGAGTATATATGTATGTTTCTTCTTAATTTCAGCAAGAAGATTTGGGAGAGTGGCTTGAAGAAAGTGGATCTGGATGGGATGAACAGCACATCGATCCTCTAGACGTGCTAAGAGAGCAGAAGAGATTGAAACGGGAGAATCGTCAACAGCATTCAGCTCTCGGCAGAAAATTGAAGGCATAACTCTACCGATCGAAGGTGAAAATTATTAAGGTTGTGGGATCTCAATTTTCCACGTTGTAAATTTTTTTATGACTGATGTTGTAATCGTACATAGCTTAACCAGAGTATAATGTCCATGCCTAAGTCATTGTATCTAGCGTGTTTTCTTTTTTTTTTCGTAATATTTTATATTACGGTTTTTCGAAAAAAAAATTGTTCCTTATTTTATATGAATTGAATCTTTATTTTTCATTATGAGATTAATTTTACAGCTATGAATTTGTTTTAACATTCCGAATGGCTTTTTATCCAAAAATTAAATATACCACCCGATGTGGATACATCGTTAATAATAAAAATATTTACGTGCATATTTATTTACTTATTAATGATAATCAATTTATAAAATAATTGTAATTGTACATAAAAATATTTTTTTAAAGTTTGCAATAATTTGTAGTTCTGCTGCATTTAGTATTATTTGAAATTAGTAGGTATGTTAGATGAAACAACAATTTCAAATAAAATATGTAATATAAAATGCATTTTCATGTTTATATCTGAACTTACCCATTCTTATAGTTTAATTTAGTTGTAGTTTTATTTTTCATTCAACGATGGGAATAAGAAAAGGGAATAATTTCATTAGTCTTCACATATTTGACACACAAAATATATTTTAAGTCTATCCATAAATATTAACAAATAAATAAAATAAATAACAAACACGTGACATGAATATTACATACAAACAGTGTAAAAATCAATAAATACATTGATAAGAAATACTTTCAATAGTATGATGAGAAATTGGCAAATACTGAAACATCAAACTAACATATTTTTAATGAGATTTGTACTTTTGGTGAATATTATGCTAAGATTCAATAATTCGAGTCACCAATAATCCAAAAAACGAACATCATTCACCTTGGTGAACAAAAAATAATACAATTCTCACAATTCAATTAAACACGTTTGAGCTCATGATTATAATAGTGGTCTAAATCAAGAAATTGAAAACAAAGTTTGACTTTAAAACAACATCATAACATAACCACACATTATCCATTTTGCTTGATTCAATTTCATTTTGCCAGCATTTCATTTCAAAGTAAGTTAAAAAAGAAAAAGAATAAATAAATATTGAATGAGTTCATTTTCATATCGAAAACAATAATTTCATAACAAAACAATTTCAGTTTTGATTATATAGATACTTGAAATTATCAATACAGCATGTTCCTTGTGAGAAAATTGAATTTTGAAAAAGAAATGGTTAAATGCAATGTTACATGATAATTTTATCAATAATCTATAAATTGTGTCCCATTGAGGACAAATTCATTAAAAACTTAACCTAACTTTAAGTAGCTTTTTCTAGAGAAATTATTTTTGTACTTAAGTTTTAAGTTGATTCATCACATAATTAAAAAAATGACATTCACATGTTCAATTTGCATGGATGAAATTGATTTCTAAATCTGACAACACATAAATGATTATTAGAGTCATCGAAGACTGCTTAAATAAGGAGAGAAGTCATCATGAAAATATATATCGTTTCTCTTCGGATCACAAAATCAATCGATCGATTGCTAAATCACAGAAATTAAATCTTCGAGAGTTGCTGCAGAGCGGTGAGAGGGAGGATCGCCTCCAGTTTCTCGATGAAATACTGAAATGGGAAAGACATGTAAGAGAGCAGAGCTTTTGCAAAGTGGCCCATAGACTCCGGATACTGGTGTGTCAAGAGGGCGAGGAGTGCAGTGCACGAGCACAGTCCCGCCGTGAACAGAATAAAAAAGGGCAACTCCTTCTTCGGGTACACGGAGACTTCGTGGAACGACGGCAACAGTTCTCGATCGGCGCACTCCGTACACGAAGGATACGGATAGAACAGATGACCTTTCTCCAAAGGGTACGGCAGCATGCGAAAGGTACCCTCCCACGTGCAGTGCAGCAAATTCAGCGCACCCTCGACATTCTTCCAATGAGACAAATGAAAAAAAGCGTACGCTATCGCTTCCGAGTCGCCTCGCTTCAGTATGTGTTCCGGCGGCAAGATGAGCGGCTTCATCTCCAAGATGTACTTGGGAACGTGAGGGTTGAACTCGACCGCTCGATGGATCGCCTCGACGGCGGTCATCTCGGCCGCGGTCAGACCTCTCTTGGAAGCGACGTCCGGCGAGAATTTGTCCGCGACCGATCTCGCCTTGAGCAACGCGGCCGTGTAACATATAGTCGCCGATTTCGGCAAACTGATGTCATCGTAGCGCGCCAGCACCGCTTGCACGTCCGCGTAAGCTTGCTGCTCCAACAGCGTCTCTATTAGGTTCTCGTGGATGTTGAGCACGTTCATGATCGGCGGAACTTCCTTTGTGAGATCTTTGAACGTCTTGGCCGCCTCTTTCAGCTTGCCCAACTTTCTGGCGCACATCGCTAGCCGCCTTTTGACGTAAATCAAGATGTTCGTGTCTCGCCTGTGTATCGACTCCATGACGGCGCCCTGGTGCAGCGAGTTCTGCGACTTGCGGTAGTTCGCTTCGGCGACTTTGAGCGCTTGCTTGAATATCCTCTCCGACTCCAAGATGGTCGTCGCTTCCTCCTCCGCGAGCAGAATGTAAGCCGGAGCGCAGTCCGCGTTGCGTTCGACCGCGCTCTGGGCCGACTTGATCCGGACGACGGGATTCCTCTCCCTCCAGGCGGTCTGCATGATCTCGTACTCCGCTTTTCCGGCGTCCCCTTCGCAGGTGAAGAACGTCTGATGATCCTGAGCCGACAGGTTCATGTCGTAGTAGGTGAGCGGTTCCTTGTTGGTCGCCCAGTAGAACCTTTGGTACTCGGCTCCGCGGAACAGGTTTAGCGGATTTCTCCACACCTTGCATTCGGGAACGGGCTGCGGCTGACCGGAAGCCGGAAGCTGTCCCGGGGTTCCGTTCGCGTCGCTTCCGGTCTCCCCGCCTCCGATCCACGGGCTGATGTGGTTGAGCGAGACCTGCTCGATGAAGGAAGTGCCATACTTGCGGAAGTACCACCACTCGAAGATGAGGATGAGGCCGGAGATGAGCGACGAGGTTCCCGTCAGCGCCACGTAGAACTTCGGAGTCAAAGTGCTCAAGAATAGCGTGGAGTCCCACATCGCGGAAACACCATCACATTCGAGTTCACGCTCTTCCGCTCCGGCTTCCAGCTGTCACTCGAACGGGTTCGCGAACGTCGTGCATCGAAAGCCGTTTAGTTCGCGAGCGTCGAATGTTTGTACGTTCGCAAACGGTCTAAATAAAAAGCTTATTTTTATCCAATTAAAATATGAATTTATCGATCGATATGGAAATTTGTTGCTTTTTTTTAATCATATCTATTTTGTTCAATTCAATAAAAGAAATTGAATTTGACATTTGCTTAAAAATGATGGCCGAAAATAGAGTTGTCACTCGATCGACAAACGTCAAAAGTTTGCGTAACAGCTCAGGCAGTCGTCTCGTCGAAAACCTCTCCATCCTCGAGGAGTTCGAATAGTCGAAGAGTCGAAGATGAGTCTGATGAACAAATTGGGACCTCGACATTTCCAGCTGGCGACCGGATGGGTGGGGACCGCCGCCAGGTTCGGAGCCGCCGCAGGAGTCGCAGTCCTCTACTTCACCGATTGGCAGGTCGTTCTCCAATATGTGCCCTACTACAACGGAAAATTCAAGAAGAACGAGTAACTTATCTCTTCTCTTACGATTAGTCGACGTCGTTTGCCGCACTTAGTTTCAACATCGGACATTATCACTTCAATGGCTATCCTTGTGTATTTATTTTAATTAATCTTCGATAATAAATTGTTCATTATTTATGAAGGTTTTGATTTCTGTAGTTTACCCGTATCGTTTCATGGACCGAAACGTCAACTCAATTTGCACAATTAGTTTCACTTTCAACACACAATTCTATCCTCTCTTATTTCACTGAACTAATTGTGAAAACGTTTAATCGTCAGTTAGCGATAGAGCTATATATGTATATTAAGTGTTGTGTGGTTTCGATAGGATCATGGAATTTGTTATGTTTACTGATATCTATCTAGTTTGTTATTTATTTGTCTTTTCTATGATATGTAACCGTACCGTTTTAAAAATGAATAAATAAATAGTAACCGCTACAATTCAAAGTTGTCTGTCTGTTAATAATTAATCGGTAATGTGGGATATGGAATATGGGGAGGTGGTACTGAAACACATATTTGGAAACTATTGGTAACAGTTCTATATTTCTTTAAAATATTCAGGGAAAACACCAATGAAAAACACTTGCTAAACATAATAAGTGTTATTTATATAATGTGGGACGCAATAAGACTTTAATATTCAACAAAATAGAAATAGATTTCTTAATATGAAATAGAGATCTTACATAAATAATAATAATGATAATAATACCAAAGTTAAATCTACAGTTTGACGATTATCGATGAAAATTTCTATATTTAAAAAGAATCACATATTTGGAAAATTTGGGTATCAAAAATAGCAAATAAATCTTAAACGAAATAAATTTAATCTGTAAAAGTAAAATAACTCAAGAGTATTACGAAAAATTGTGCTCAAAGATAATTTATGAATTTAATATGTATCATCAAAAATTTGAATCGAGTATGATTCAGGGGATAAAAATAATCATTCAGAGCAAATACTCGATTATGGCGTTTGCAAATATAAAAAATAATTCTGCTTTGAAGAACGATCGAGCCGATACCCTCAAGTTTATTTTACACATATTCATTATAGACACGATAATTAATTGCACGTTCACAGATTATAAAACTTTGTGTAATACGTATCAAATATTTAAAAAAAATCTTAGGAAAAATACACAGACGCAAAAACATTGCTATGGCATTCTATTGACGAACATGGAATATAATATTCGCATTTGTAAAAATCACAAATGTACGATACACTAAAGAAAGCGAAACAAAAAAGAAAGGAGAACTAAACTTATCCGAAATGCTTGACTAATAGTTATTACAATAATGTATGTATATCCCTAATGGAATGCTCGTTCATAAGATTAAATGTCTTAGTGTTATTATAATATAATAATAACTAACTCATTTTAAGCACATTCACCTCTAAGTATTTTAATACCACTCACAATTTTAATTCGTAAATATATATATCATGTATATTGCCTACTACACATAAAACGCACAACCCACTCTATCGTAACGATGTAACCAATAAATGTAGGCCATTTGCATCGAGTCTAAAAAAAAGAAAAAATGCAATTGATACATCCACTTTGAGTAACACTGAATGCACGTTTTTCACTAAATTACATAAATTTATTTTATACATATGCATACATTCACTTTATACATATTAATGCAGTAAAAATCTTCAAAAATTCAATCATATAGTCTATTCCCTAATGAGTGGAATCTCTGAACTGTTGGATTCTTCGCACGTTGATATAAATATCTTATCGACATGTTCGAAAAGTGATTTTAATCATATCAACACAAATGTGTAACATGGAATTGTTTGAATCGAGAATCAAACAGTTTCAAAGAAAAGTTTATGGCATAATGGCATGAAAAGGATGGAAGTAGATCACAACATCATCACTCATTCTCACATGGAGCTGAGGATTTCTCTTTTTTTGCGAAAGGGTGCAATAGAAGCGATTTGTTCCTAATTTTTGACTTCTTGTGAATACAAATTGTAAAAATACAAATAGTTAATCTATATTAATATTGAGGTTCTTTTTATTCTTCAAATATACTCGCATTAAATCGAGTATTCGTTATGTTGTAAGTCATACTATGCGTGTTGTTCACATAGTCTTCTCTCTACAAAATGTATTGTGTGATCGAGAAAATTAGCGGATTATTTTCTTTGTATGAATACTAAAAAAAGAGATGACTTAAAAATCCAAAGGTTGGTCTGCGCTCCCTTCTCCAGCGCCATCTTCATCGTCAGATGGTAAACTCACAGCATCATCAGACTCTAAAATACCAAGTCAATCATTTAATAAATACATATTTTCACATACTATTCATACCTGTTTAAAAATTTGTTGAATTTTACCTGGGCAACGTGGTTCTCCTTTGGTTCTCGTTCCTGGTCTTTCATTGCCATGCTTGTCTGTGCACCAACAGACCCCTACAGCACCATGACACTGCAACGGCCTATAAAAGCCTAAAGAATCACACTGTGGAACATATGCTCCTAGAACAAATAAAAATTGTCTGTGATGAAAATATTCAAAACATCACCTTAGCAATCAAAATTTTATACTTACCAACAAAGCGATTACGATTAGCTCGGCGTGTTACAGCAGTGCAAGGTCTATCTGCTTTTTGGAAACAACGGCACCATTCACCTCGAGTAACGAGACTATCTCGATTTGTGTCACATCCAATCAAAAATGGTTTCATGCAATGTTCTTGCTCATCATGTTCTAAAAACGTTTCATAAAAATTAAAATAGAATTAATTAATTTCGAATTATAAATAATAATTAGAAAAAAATATAATAATAATACCAAGAGAATAAAGATCTTGGACAGAAAGTTTAGTATCTCCATCACGGTCCAGGTGCCCAAACATCCAACGTACCTCAAGTTTGCAATCTGAAGGATAACCTGAAATTATAAATATTATTATATTTAATGTAATAAAACTTAATCAACAAAAAATCATTGAATTAACGAAGCTCACCTTTACTTGACTGATAATGAGGAGTGTGTTTTTTGTTATTATCGTTCATCAACACAGCGAACCAATCTAATAAACGATCGGCCATACTTTCCAGAGCAGATCCACTGCATCCACTGCTTTTAATAGAGTTTTCATTGCTATTCTCTTCATCCCAAATATTATTATCTATGAAATAAATGAATATTTTGAACAACTGAAGAAACACTACAAACGAAGAATAATGAAAATGATTTACCATGTACTGATGAAACTCGGTTAGGTTTAGTATCCAAAACATCATTAAAGGAGTTTTCTCGTGATTTTTCCTGCATCAACTGAAAAAAGAATTGAATAAACTAAATTGTTCATCTTGGAAATATACTTTTATGATTTATTCTGAAGATCTAATAGTAAGATGATTCACACCATATTGCTAAAATTAACTTACGTTATTATATTTGGTGTATTTGATATATTTGTAATGCTTGTTGTCATATTTAAAATCTTCGGGAGTGAAGCTATATTGAGTGTGAGAATGATGTGGAAGATTAGCCTGCTGCTTTTTCGCTCTACGATCAGCAATTGATTTTTGTTGCTTTTTTCTAAAGTTTTTTTCAGGATCTTCAAAAAATCAAAATAAACTTAAATATCCTGTAACAAGGAATATATGCAATTTAAAATTTGAGTTGTATACCTTTGCAAGGACAGAACCCTTTACATGAAACCTTCACAGAAGTATGGTGAATGCAATTGTGATAATCTAATCGGCATAAAGATGAATATGTTCTATTATCGGAACCACACAAGAATACTGGTCGTACAACGGGACATCCTTCACATCTAAAATTAATTATTCATTGATTGATCAGAAATAAAGATGAAAAATCAATATCATTCTGTGATATGAATTAAAACTTACGCGAATGTATCGGACTGATCTTCTGTTTCATCTTCAGAGTCATAGAAAACATCATCATCTTTATCTGAAGAGTC
Source organism: Cheumatopsyche charites (assembly GCA_024721215.1). Taxonomy (NCBI): domain Eukaryota; kingdom Metazoa; phylum Arthropoda; class Insecta; order Trichoptera; family Hydropsychidae; genus Cheumatopsyche; species Cheumatopsyche charites. The sequence goes on along the minus strand of CM045577.1, from coordinate 190,173 downwards.
TTTGTTTTCATTGCTGGGAATGCTCACACTAACTGATCCTCCAGGAACAACAATATCTCTAAAACCCCGATTACACGGTTTTAATATGCTCTATTAATGAAAATTGCACAAATAACGAATCAGCGTGATATGTGTATTATATTTACCCATTTTTGTGAAGTTCCTTCTTAGATACACATATAGCAGTATATGAGTCTTTCAACAAGCAAATTTCTTTCTTCTGGCAGTTCAAAGGATGGCATAAATCACCTAAAATTATATTAAAATCAAGTATGATACAGTACCTACATAAAAATATAATATCAATATAAAAAACTTACTATTTGGATCATAAATCCATCTCTTTTTTTCACCAAGTTTGCTAGATATTCTGCTCTCATCCTATGAACAAAAATAAAACACTTTGTGAAAATTCAATAACTTAATATATTTTTTTCTTATCTATAATAGTGCTAGTTTGCTTATTTGTACATGTATGTATATCTAGGATAATATTGCTTATAAAAAATGTGGAAAAGAAGAAGAAAAATAATTTCTAAAAAAAAATCTAAATCAATCGGTATCTCCCTCCCTTGATATTATCGATCTAATTGTTATACATCTTATTAAATGTAAAATCTTCATGAAAATATCCACAAGTAACGAATAGTTAAAAATAAGCCATTCTGAGAATTTCGTATATTCACAGCACACAAGTAGGTGCCGAATATGAAAATAACATGATCAACGTGAGCGAGGCGCGTTTCGAAATTCATAGATGTACCTACGTTCGCAGTAGATTTCAGACAATAAATTCCGTGAACATGACAAGGACTTCCTTCGGCGATAAGTTCACAATGTTTCAGACAAATTCCCGGATGTCATCGCTTCCGAAGCAAAGCAATCACTTGAGCGGAAAATTCAGCCGTATGTACACACCGCGAATTCCCAACGTGACTTGCGTTCGAGAAAATCATACAGCATCGCGCATTCAATTTGCTCCAATTGAAAATTTCAAAACATCGAATAAATAAACTAACCGACGGAAACAAAACGAATTTCCCATCGACGGAACAACGCGTTTGTGTGAAAAGGTTTCAAAAATTGAATTTTCTATACGACGTGATGTGCGTTTTGATGTTTTCGCTTGACACGAAATATTTTCTCGGCGTTGTGAACGTGCCATTATAATTTTTATCTCCGATATTTAAATTAATTCAAGCCCCGAAACGCATTATGGAAATTGCCTCCCTTTATGGGCCATTATTGGGGCGAAATGCGAGATTTACACGTAAAGCTTGCGGATCGCAAAGAATAATATTGTTATTATGTGCGTTTTTATTAACGACAGAATTTCAGGTCGGGAAAATCCCCAACAAATTTACTCGAAAATTTATTAAATTATCTTTATCAAAGAACATTAATTTTGAACGAAAAAATAGTCGATCCCACGTGTGAAAGGTATAACCACATTTTCGCCGGAGCAAATGTCCCATCAAAATCAAGCCATGGGTCATTCTAGCCCAGGGATGGTGTAGTAAAAGGGTTTGGGTCAGAAACGAGTCCCTTGGGCAACTAACAACTTGATTAATTTGCATACACGACAAGGAACACGTAACAGCAGACTAGTTTCGCAGAAAGCTCACTTTAACTTTTATGGAGACCGAAGCACGTATACGTCAATAGTTTCGAAATCCGTTTAAAATAAGCGCACCAAAGTAAAATTTCCATTCGGTAAAACTTTCTTAATACGCATCGATCGGATTGAAACTCGGAACGCATTAGACGAGCAGAGTACTTTAAATGGTTAGAAAATAAAGTTTTATATAAAATGAATTTGGAAAAATCAACCAGCGAAAAACAGTCGCAAAGTACAGATATCTAGAAACGTGACGTCTTTGTGCGTATTTTTCACACGGACAATTTTTATTCGTCTAAAAAATATCACCCTCGAGGATAATTCAACCCTTTTCCGACGTAATATGATGACAAAAATGTTTTATCCGAGCTGAAAAAACTGAGGCCGGAAAAAAGTTCAAACTTCACACTCGGCACGAGGTGGAAAAAAAATGGCCAGCACAACGCCGAGGAAATCTCGGAAAAATATCGTTTTCGAAATTAAAATTTTCCACGAAGAGAAGAATAATCGCGCAATAAAAAAGACGGCTCTAATGTTTTAATTCCCACGCGAAAATTTCAATTTAGCCCCAGACCTTGTTAATTTTCTTCTGCCTAATTATCGCGAGTTTATTCAATCTGATATCGCCCACTATTCGCTTCGTTTCAAATGAAAAATATTCATAAAAATATATACATTTTTTAAATGAACACGAAACAATTCGACGTCGGGGGTAGTTTTCGTTAAATCAAGCTGTCTCAATCTTCGCAAAAGCTATCTGAAAGCCTCGAAAAGCCCTTACCATTAATTATCCCGCCTTCTATTATATATCAAACCCTCCGCTGAACTGTCCAACATTCACTGAGAACAACAACGAAATAATTTTCAGTGGAAAATTGATGAAAATATAATGTTTCAGAATCACGTAAGCATCACACATAGTACCCCAAACTTCATAAATATTTCCTACGATATAAAACAGCTATCCTTTCTATGACACAATTTTCTATCATGCACGAGACATTTTTTTTATAACGCAAATAATAAATATCGGGTCATGAACATCAAAATTTCGTTTTTTAATCAATCGAGTAACTTATACAACCACAACTGAAAAAAATATTCAGTAGAAAATTCATTTCATTTAAGGGTTTCGATTTTAATTCTAGTTAGAAATTCTATTGTCATTCTCACTCGAGGTGCGAGTACTTTTTAGAGAGCTTCTAGGTAGTTTCTAGCTAGAGTCTAATTGGAAAATCAAGGCGTTAGATCTCTGCTCATAATATGTACATACCTAATTTCTACAACGTGTTACAAAAAAATCTACGGGAATACAATTTAATCGAAAACGAAAACGACATTCAATAGAACTCCCACGACACGAAAACCAATGAAACGGCACGGTTTTTCTTCCCCGAAAAGAGGAAAAAATGCGATTTAGCGTATCAATCATAATATCCAACGATCGAAAATAATGGTGTCCACGCAAGTAAAAATAATAGGACAAAAAAGGCCAAGAAACGAAAGGATTCAGGCCCAAGAGTGATAGATGGAGACTAATGGAGAGTTAATGGGGTGGACCCCGACTTCCCTCCTCATCTCCTTCGGTAATGGCGTCCCCAATTTTCACTCGTAAATTTGAAATCCGTCAAAGTTTCGGCAAATTCGTCGGCGAAATCGCATTAAAATTGGAAATTGTCCTTCCGGCGCCCTTTTGACGTCATCGACTTAACATTATTACATTTTTTTTATGTGCACATTCGAGGAATTCTGAAAGCAGCCGGCGGAAGAAAAAATATTTTTCGAGTTATAAATATCGAATTTCACTCAGCTCTACGTAAATATTTTCTTTTACATAATTTAATTGAAACTTTATACGGGGTATAATATTAAATTTTCTATGTCTGCGATTAGCATAACATACGAGGCGCATTTTTAATTTAGGTTCCCGTTAAAAAAGTATATAAAAGTACTATTTTCGAATAAAATTTATTTTTGTATGGAAAAAGTGTTTAATTAGGGTCATTCTATTGGCGGCAACGTTCGATGAGGAGATTTGCAAAAAAATGATTTTCCACCACAACAATTTTCCTAACTGTGTAGAAAATTAGTTTAAGAAGCTTTTCATTGTATAAAAATACATGTAGACTTGAAAAAAATGTTCTTATATACATTTTTCTTAAATGGAACATAATTTGAAAATGAGCCACGTTCTAAAAGGTTCAATATCGGTGTTATGGAATAGATTTCACATGAAAATTCCAGTGCGTTGAAGTAGTAAAATTTTATCGGCAGTATTACCCAGACAGTTAACCCTTAACCCGTCGCAGCTTAACCCGTCGCTAACGAGCTGACCTCAGAATTTAAATTAGGCGGCTCGGGGTTATCTTGGGTACTCTGTTTACTCGCAAATATTAATTAAGCGAATCCGCAAAATGCCAACTTCAAAGAATTATTCAACTTTTGCACTACTCAATAACCCAATTATTTTTCCAGCGGTGAAATTAATCGTTAATTTTCCACGCCAGAGCTTATTTCGAAAGAATCGAACCTTGACTTATTTTTCGCCGACGCTTTGCATTGTTCTTCGATATTATATAGAATTTCATTTCAGTCCAATTATTTCTATAAATAACATTATACAGAAAAGCTTATTGAGGTTTCAATTATTTAAAGTTTCATTTTAAAATGATGAAGATATTAGATGTGCTCATAAAGGATGACATAAACAACTAGTGGAACTAGTTATGAACGTCATTTATGGGTCCAAACAATATTTACACCCCAAACTTTTATGTCTCGCAATTTAAACGATCTATATTATAAATACGCTAATGATGCTCGAAATTTTCAGGCGTGCCTCGAACCCGGGCGTGCAGTTTATTGGCCCACCGCCTTACGTTCCGAGCTACCATCGTAATTACGAAACTGCACCGTTTAACGTATATAAGGCGTAAAATCCAAATGTGGGATATTTTTTCATCTCACACATAGATGGCAATACGAAGTTTTATAAAATTCCGAATAATATTATTTACGCATTTGATTAATTTCGAACTGTGGCACTACTAGTATTTTTAAATGGCATATCGACTATCATCCTACATAATTTAATTGAAAAAGGAAATATCCCGTAGTCGATAAAACTCAATCGGAATTTTCCAGAGCAAGAATCCGAAGCGAACGCCCCAGATTCGAGCGGGAAAACGCCCCGAAGATAAAAAAAAGGCGGGAAAAAAACCAAAATAAAAAAAGGGTTGCACGTGCGGGGCGAAAATGCGGTCACCTGGTCGGCCGTGCGCGGGAAAATTCGAATCGTTTTTCACGTCGGGAAAATAAGCAGCTCGTCCGGAAAAATATAATGGCGACGAAGAAAAGACGCGGGAAACGGCGGGCATTTTTCACGTCCGATCCCCGGAAAATTCGGCAGCCCTTAGAGTGAAAATTGACTTCGTTTACGAGGGGACTACGATCTCATTATGTGCCTTGTAAAATTTAATACTCCAAACAGAGTTATGTACACGTACCTTCAGTCAATTTAGTTTTCGACGACGATCGCTTATTTATCGAGCGATCAATTTTTGTTAAATAATAAATTTTAAACGAAATAGATACATTTTTTTATACAATTCATAATACGAATGTGCGATTAATCCTGACGCAACAACAGATGTGTCCTTTTTAATCCCGAATATGATTGATCAAAGCATTTATACAAAAGTAACGACGAAAAAAATAAAAACTCGCACGCGTTCAATCACAACTTACACGAACTCGCATGGAAAACTTCAAATCCATCATCAGCTAATGGAAAAGTTTCATTCAATCGATATTTTGATCGCTCACAAAAAATAATATCTCACACATCGCATAATACAACCCAGCATCTCATAATCGATTTTCATCGTCGTAAAAATAAAATATAGCCCAAATTTTCATAGAAAATCGTAGAATAGCATGAATGGACCAGCGGGGGGTAACTAAGCGAAAGTTTCTCAAATAGATTACCTATAGTGTGTTTTTTTATTATTCAATGTCCATATATTCGAATTTTATCTAAGCGAATCACGAATTTAAAAATATAACGAAGTTTGCAAATCGTTGATTAGTAAATAAATCATGCAAAAATAGACAGTTAATATGATTTAACAGGATGCTTGAATTTCCACATATTTCAAATCGCTAGATATTAGTGCAGCAATATAAAGAGTTTATGCATGCCATGTCGAGTTTAGAGTCCTGTCAGATTCTGGAGAAAATCACATGTAATTTTTCTTAGTTGATATGAGTTTCTTTAAAATATTTGATTTAAAAATAATATTAATTTAACGTTTTCTATAAATTAATCTCAGGCCTTATGTGCGTCGATTCAATTCGCCATTTACAATGAGCTGATCACTCTTCAGAGTACCTATCCCTAGCGACTGCTTCTTCAGATTTAAGCGAATGATCAATCGAAAAAAGAGTATCGCTACCTAAAAATAAATAAAATATTTTGTTCTCCGGAAAAAGGCAGTCGTTGATATTTGCTGAAAAAGTGTCCTTCCTCGAATAAAGATTGAAAGGAGTCGCACTCGGGAGGATATCGGCGTCAAATCTTCAGGCCAAGTGGAATGGCACGTTATGAGGCCCTCAGGAGTCAGGAGCGGGCCAATACATTACTGGAAGGCCCAGTCGTAAAAGCGACGGAAATTTAGAGCCACCCGATACACGAGTATTACCGATATATTGTTGTTATTGCGCGAGAACGTAATATATTATAGATTCGCATCGGTATAAATTCGGAATTATAGACTTGCTGTGAAGAACGGCGTCGTTTTCGCATCGGCGTTTGATAAATTTCGATGGGGAGAAAGAAGAGGGTGTGTTTTCGGTGATAGCGGCAAATGTGATTTTATTGAATGTTTTTCGCATAACAATAAATCGAGGGCTCTTATGAATAAGTCTATGATTGATGTTGTACATTCGGAGCTTTTAGGACAAAGGCGAAAATATTTTTGATATGTTAACTCAACTTTAATTTAACTATTCTAGTATACGATCGTATAAAGTTAGTGCAATGCGGCTTTATGTTCATTCTGTTTGCAGAACGGATAAGTTATCCGGATTTAGTAAAAAGTGTAACCGACCAGATTTAGCAACAAATTGGTAGATTAAATGCACGAACGACTATATATTACCGAATGTACAAATCTAAATCTAATTCAAATATTCGACAGCTGAAATTTTTTGAAAACCCGAAGCGACAGACTTCAACCCCATTCGAAATAACATCTCGAATAGTGTTCCAAATTGATTTGGAGTCGAAAGGAGGCGTTGTCTGATATCGATCGACATACACACGCACATAAGGCCCCCACACACCCGAAACATAAACGCACAAAAGTGCCGAACCGAGAGGCGTCAAACGACCGAATTCAGCATAATCCCGCACAAAAGCCACGGACTAGGGCTTAATCCCCAATCAAAATATCGGCGAACCGCGATTTTTAACGCTAAGCCCGCGAATAAACCATACACGACCTCGGCATAGTCGAACGAGCGAGGTCCGAAGACGTGCTGATGCATGGAAACAAAATGTTACAATACGACAGTAGTGTAATGTTAGGTCGTAATGTAATACATGGAAGATTTAATTGTCAAAAGGATGAAACATTTCGCTCGTTTATAGTGACACTTAAAATTCTCGGGGCGCTTTGTTGTATGTCTGCGCTGCTTTGGGCCGCGCTCTTATGTGGAGGTACCCCGAAACATATTATATCAATCTTCTTTTTATGCGTTTTCAACTCTAAATGTATAGCATATATCAAAGTATATATACCCTATATCGTGAAAGCATTTCGATCGATTTGCGCCAAGGGTTGAAATTGCATTAGCCCCAAAAGCCATTTAGACGATAGAAGCTCGCTTAATTACGTCTATTGATTCGCGTTTCTTTCGGCCGATTTCAATTAGTTGTACTTCGGTGACTTCCAGACTTATACGACAATGCTTTATATATGTACTTATACATTTCATTTTATGTACGTGAGTACGATTTCCTTTTGCACCCATTGCATGAAGCGAATAAATCTCGAGTGGGGTTTTTAGTTTACGTAAGAGAATTACGGCTTAGCGAAGTTTGCTCCGCTGAAAACTCACAACGGTACATCGAGTATAATCGAATTAGAAACGAGTATTCGTTTTTCTTTAAGCGAATGTTCAAATTGAACATTGTTTTATTTATTCAATCGATTCGGTAGTGCGGCATTTCGTCCAAATGTATTCAAATCTCGATTCGAACAAATAGAGAATATGCAGTGAATTATCATTTTACGTCGCGATGGTTAAACGTAGTGGATCGGGTTTCGTTCTATCAGTTTCTTATGCGTTCGAATCACCGGAGAGGATGCTGCGGTCAGAAACTGGTTTCATGGGTCTGCTTCTGCATCCGTCTACATATTTTTAACACCTTTTGTGTTCTGTGAAAAAAAAAATCTGACCCTAACACCCTCGAGACGAGCGAGAAATCGCCTCGCGACGCAAGAATCCGTTTTCGATCTGGTTCCGACGTCGAAAACCCCCGAGATTGAGTTCCACGATAAAAAACGAAGGCAAAAAGGGTGGGTCATTCCACTAAAACAGGCCGATAAGATTCCTCAGGGACCATTTTTTGAATATTCCACACCGAAAGCGAATTTCGCGGTGCTTTCGCGATTACAATCTACAAGCTATTCCTTTGCGAGAGAACGTTCCTTTTTCCCTCTCTGGGAGTTAATTTTTGATTAACGCCTTTCTAATACGAACACTGGTATGAAATATAGATGGGTGACTGCGTTTGTGACATGAGAGGGAAATAAGGAACGAAGTGGTACGTGCACAACACGAAAATGGGACCTATATTAAATTTTCGAGCACCTCAATATTTCAACGGCACGTGTACGTAAAAGAGATGGGAAAATATTCTCTCTCATACGTTTCCATGAGAAAAACTCCGATAAAAATTAATGTGGCAGCTGATGCCTCGAACCGATAGAAACTTTTCGAGAAAATCGTCCGTGAAAAACTACACATTCCTGGAAAAATAACCGATGCTCGAGTAATAAATTTTCAAAGAGCAGATTAATCACGAACTTTATATACCTATATAACGAAATTTTTATTTATAAATGTTATGAAAATAAGTACATAAACGAATTTTCAAATTGAACAAATACAATGGTATGAAAAAACATTTTATGCTTGATTTATTAAAAATATTTTTCCAATCGAAAGCTTTTAAAATTACTAATTGTCTTTGATTGAAATCAAATAAATATTTCTTCAAAATTCTTAGATTGATCACTCGAATGTAATAAAAGGCAATAGTTTCAGAAACGTTTTCCCAAAAATATGTAGGTATTCGTAGATGTTCGGTAGTGAATTCAGCTAAGTAATGTTAGGTCTCAGAAAGTAAAAAGTGAGAGCGTCCTAAAAACGAAAGCAGCAAATACCTCTGGGGAAAAAAAGGATCGGTCTACTACAATATTTCGCACAGTTACAAGTAATTGCTATCGATTTGACATCACGTACACCTGACCGCGCCACACTTTCATTTTCATCCATATACAGAGATTACATATTTATAAAATATGTAACGGGGCGTGACATTATTGTGGAAATTTCAAAACACGCATTTTTCTCCCCGACTCGGTCAAAAAATAAGTTAGAAAGTCTAAAAGAGGGTGAAACTCTCGGCAATGTCCTGGGGGAGCTATCTGCTCGCAACATTAACTTTGACGCGGTGAACTGAATAGATTTTTTAAATTTAATTAAGAAATTTTCCGACGAGAATCCCCAAAGAAGGGTCATTCATAAATTGATATCTTCAAAAGATACAGCTTAAGAATATATACCCCGAGTAGCGAAATAATTATTCCGGAGAAACAACTCTCGTTGGATTACGTGGGTCCACGAAAACAATAATAATGGGACAGTAATGATACTTGTTTTCAGAATCCTATTACAATCTTTCCGAATTATTTTCCTATACAAATGTAAAGAAAGAAAACTCGGTTCATTTTTTCACATTTTCTTCGACTCGAACGATACAAAGAAAATTTTATTTGCTTTTTTCGCTATCCGACATTGGAACAGAAAACAAATTCAACAATAGAGCATGAAATGAAATATTTAGTATTTTATAGTGTCAAAGACGTCTCGCTCGGAACAAAAATAACATAAATCGATCAACGCGTAACAAAAGCCGCACAAATAATCGTACATAATCTTCAAATGGAAAATGCTGTACAAAGCATACAATAACATGCTCCTGTCCAAAGAACATACCAAAACCCGAGTGAATAATGTACGAAGTACACATCCTCTAAGAAAACCGCATCGCATTTTATGCATGAACGTTTGCATAGTGTAAAATCGCTTTTAGCATTATCCCTCGTATATTATGCATAACGGAGAAATCTTTTCCTTTGCGTTAATATATGAACTGACTATAACATTAAACACATCATAGAAATATTTCTTAATCTCATCCTTAAATTACATATAGGTATAACTAAATGTCTTCACATAGACCGGTGAATGTAGAATGTATTTCATAAAAAAAATATGGTCATGATTTACACATTTTATCTTGATTTGTATGTATGTAGTATGTATCTACATGTAAGCCGCCGGCCTACATGTGGACACACCACAACACAATCAATCTACAACTTTAGACCCGATCCATGGAGTTATTCAGAAACGAATCGAGCGTAAAATACGTCACATCACCAAACCCAATCAATTATATTAGAGAATAAACAGAAACCAATTCATTTCGTTGTCGGTAAGTTCTTCTTGTGCCAACGTCGAACTACACGTACATTTTTTTGTCGGACGATTGAATCGTTCGATCACGTTACGCGGTTTTCTAGGTTTTCGTGACTTTCTAACCGAATATAAATATAGCCTAGTCAGGTTACGTGGGTGGCAAATTGGTGTACGGCTTGTGACCTTTGGCACGCGAACTGCGAACAGTTGACGACGCCTGCCCGCTTAAGAAACAATGGCTACCGAACGCAGAGGTCAAATGTATGTATGTATACGAATCGATTGATGGATGGCGTTTTATTAACCGCTATTGAATTAGGCCAAATAAACAGTGGCGGTTTTCCAATTGAAATATGCCAGTTGTGGTTAATATTTTTCACTTAATGTAATTTGTCGTTGATTCGAATTATTGACTACACCCCCGCAAATTTTCGACTGTCGGATTCGAGCTGAAATAATTCGCTGGTTACAATCGATTTGAAGTCAATAATTCGAATATAGATAAGCATGATATAGAAAATATATTTTGAAAACATTTTCTGAAAAACAAAGAAAATTCACTCATGAATTGCGAAACAATTTGAGATAAGATCTTACACAAGGGAACGAATAGTATTCGCCCGAAAGAAAAAAGAAACCTCCATCGAAATCGCACACGCATAGTGAAAACGTACATGCACACAAAAAACTATCTCGAAAAAAAACGTTCAGAATAATATAAAATATATTCAACGAATCACCATCGGTTTCAATTATGAACGTTCAAATGGGTGATTTTCGACAAGATCTTCACCACGACACAAACGGAGAAAGCAATCAGGGATGGAGGCAGTTAAAGTTGAACAACAAAGTGCAACTCTCATTGATCCCTAAGCGTAATCTGGAGCATTACACGAGCCCAGGGATAGTCCAGATACATTCGGAGCAATTCGGCAAACGTGCCGGAGCAAACTTGGCTAATTTCAATTAAGTTTCGGAGATTCGGCCCCATCAATATTCGCGGCTCGCTTTCGCCACTTCGGCTCTCCTACAGGATATCACCTTTTTGCGGACGGGGGTATAAATCTTTCTCGATTTTATTTAATACAATTTTATCCGTGGCTCTTTCGTATTCTACGGGCGGCGTCGCTTTTATCTTATTTTTTCCCTTTCCTTTTTTTCGGCTTGCTTTGCGAATCCCGCGGGTCCATGAGATCTTTTAAAAGATCGGCGAGACTACTTTATCTATACATGAGGGAAATGCACGAACACCACATCGAAATTTCATACGGAGGAGTATCTTGAAAATTTTCAACTTCGAATAAAATCATAATAACAACCAGCCGTAGCACGTGAATTTATGAATATTGTTATTCAGTAGTGGTTTCAGTTCGACTAAAGTCTCTGGTTGATATTTGTGAGCAAATACATATGATCAGAATATTATGTTGAGTTGATTCTGTTACTAAAATAAATACACGATCATTGAACTGCGCTAAAAAGCTGCAAATTCTTCGCGAACAATTCTGAAATGTTAATTTAACGAGATAGTGCGGTTTCCAACAAACGGCAACTTGCGCAACTTCAACAAGAAGAAACTATTCGGAGTATGCGACGGGTAAAAGATGAACCACCTAAATATTATAATAATGAGAAGCAGCCGAACATAATAGAGAGAATACTTGACGCAAACAATTTCACAAATAGAACGCGAGATTTTTCGCGGAGCAACATTTGCGCAAGCTCCGATCGTATTTACACTCAAAGGGAAAATCTCTATACAAATATTGACTAAAAGACGATTTTCTCCACTCTGAAAATATAATCGAGAAAAGGCGTGCGCATCCCAAAGCAAAACGACATCTAACTATATAACTATTCTGTGTGTCCGTGTAACGCTCAAAAACTGCGTTGATATATTCAACGGGTGGATCGCCAGTAAATAAATAAAAACCTTTCGAAAAGTAGACAAAACGAAAGGTTCGTGAGAAATGGCGCACGTTTCACCTGAATTTCAGCATGGGTGTTTACGTTTGACCGTCTCGGATAAAAAGAAACTGTACTGGATAGCGAAAGTGCTACGTAGTATAGAGTACTGTAATATTAGAGCGAGCGAGCGAAATAAAGACTATGAAAGGATGCACGCGAGGCAAAGGCTCGTTTTTGCTAAAAGGATTGGCGTTCGCGAAAAAATGTAATGCCGGAAAGAACTGTAAAAAAAGGTACAAACAGACAAGCGAACGGACGTATGTACAAAGTTCGAGAGCCTCTCGGGACTTTCGACGAGATCGTTCTAGGTATATGTTGAGTTATTGATACCTAAAATATATTTTTTGAAAATTTTCCGATTTATCAATGAAAATTCTATATGACAGTAATGTTGAATCCGTATAAATGTGTATATTCTCAATAGACGATTGATCGATCCGAGCTATTATGTGATTGATCCAAAAACGCCCTTTTTTCGCTCATCCCATTGTTATTAGATTGAAACTCTATTTTCCCTCATGTGCTGTAGTGTAAACGAAACGTGACACTTTTCGTGTATCGCTTATGAAAATGGTTATTTTCAATTAGGCGCTAGGTGACTTGACATAATCAATTCGATTGTTTTTTTGTGATATCGTATAATATATCATTGTAATGAACGCCGAAATTTTGCCAAGAGACTGAATGACTCGACTATATTAATATTCTGAATAATTTTAAAGTAAAATGTGACTAATCGCATCGACGATACATCAAATGAAAACTTGATTTTCATTGCAGTGAAATTTCAACAAAAAAGAATTTGCATGAAACTATCATGCAGAAGCGAGCACTGCTGCATAATTTCAACGGTGAAAGGAAAACAGCAAAACGAAAGCAAACGAATTTTATATGCCCCCTTAAGCAAAGTTGACTCGAAATGCATCTGAGCACAATGCACGCCCTGAAAACTGCACTTACATTTCATTAGAGCTGAAAAGTGGTAGTGCGACACGCGAAGGTCGTGCTCCTACCCTACTTTAGTGCTTCGTGCGAACCTCCAAATGGGAACACATCATCGTATATGTACACACGTTTCGCTCGAGATTAACATCTGACATACTACATGACTAATATACGCTTACATTAGATGCGTATTCGTGCGAAAATTCGCTTAAGCGGATTAGAACTTCATTGTTGAAGCTGTCGTCGTCGTTCTCTTCTAACGTGAAATTATGGTAGCAGGTGCTCTAAAACGCATTTCATTTCAGTTTAAATGTTTAAGAACATGAATACAAGCCATCATATCAAGGTTTAAACTCATCATCATGAAGAATCTAGGACCCAACGTGCTATGCACAAACGTTTTATATCGCTAGGTTATACGTATAAGCATTCGAACACACAAAGAGAATCTAACAGAAAAGGTCTTGCGGCACTCAGGAATCGAAGTAGAACCTCTCTAAAGTCAATCAAGTCTCATAAAACGTACTCTGCGGACCAGCTAATGCATACACAGACCGAAAGCCGACATCAATTGGTTCATTTCGAATTTCCCGTTCTCCGTCAATAAAAACCGGGAAGTTTTCCCTATTGTTCCCGGGCGAGCCCGTAATGAGAGCAGAGCGTTTCCTTTCGCCGGGTGTGAACCCAACTCTACGTATATAAGTATGTATTATAGAATGTACTTACACATAGAGCCTTCTTCCTTTCGCAAATGGGATTGTAACGTTATATACTCAATCAGCGGAGGATTACGAAAACGTTTTCCCTTGTAGACGGTCTCTGGCTCTCGTCAAAAACCCAATTCGGTCACTTTCGTTTAGTTCTCTATCGAATCCCGTGTGTGAGTTTGCGAAATGTTGCCCGTCGCATATAATATTCCATCTAAATGAATAAAAAATAAACGTTTCAACCTAACTCACGTAGCTTTCACGTCAAAATATTCCATTTCGAGATACACGAATCTCTTTATCGCGAACAATAAAGTGGAAAACGCGCATCTCTCGAACATCAAAGGGCGAAAAACCTATCGCACGACGGATACGACGGCGATGATGATGATGATGATGATGAAGGCTAAAGGCGCAGGATATTTATGAGATCGAGAGGTAGTAATAATGCAAGAGGACATTACGGCTTCCATCGACGAGATAAATTTCCCACAGGTACCGTGAATAATGCGAATTTTCAGCTCATACAGAGGCGAGTCTTTTCGCCGACTTCAGAACCGATCGCACAACTCCATGAAAATCAATATGGTTACAACACCGTGTAACCATGGAGAAATGGTCCACGGATATAACGGATTAAAAACGAAATCGAGACGGACATTTTAATCCAGAAACGACGACGGTCTAGCTCTAGATTTTGTTGGGGTAGCTGCTCTGCTTTTCGTCTATTTCTGATCTGCTACGTGTGCTTTGCTTTTCTTATACCTATCTACCATCTATCTGTAACCATTTGCGTATTCTGTAATGATGGAACTGTATTTTCTTTAAATATACATTTACATGACATTGCTATTGATATAATTTAATAATAAGTAAACATTATGAAAATATTACTCGATAAATTATAAACCTGTATAATGTAAAATATTTGATATTCAACGGGCTGTACATTCACATGATACAAAAATAGAAGACACTGACCGTCCCATGATATAATTGTAATGAGGTCGTCGAGAACTTTGATAAATAATTCACATTCGATCGACCCTCAATTTTCCACGTATGGAAACGTTGTCATACACACAAAATTCATACTATCGAGAAAAGTAACGTTTCCGATAAGCGTAACTTTTAACAAGAATCAAAACCCGGTACACGTCTTCGAGGCATCTATTATCGTAAAAAAAAGTATTTTCGAACGTAATGACCCGAAACACAAAAATTAAGCTTCGGACGTTAAAACTTTTCGGATTTTATCGTCGCCCTGAACGATACTTTTGAATTTTTGAAGTCAGCACAGTTAGCACCTCGACTGCAAATTTTGAAGCTTTCAGTTTTTACTCTTCGAATAAAATAAATTCGAGTCGTTTGCGAAGAAATATGAAAAATCGCTTACTATAAATGCGGAGAAATCGTTCCGAAAATTCGAGATTAGATCGAAAAATGTATAATAAAACATATACACGAGTTAATACGCAAGTGTACGAAAATAAAATGGTCGAATAAAAAATATATCAAAACAAAAATACAAGCGGCGAGGAAAAAGTCAATAAGTGGAAGGTCGAAACGTTTTACGAAAGCTTCCTATCGATTTTCACGATGCCTTTTGGCCTACTGGGTCACCCTGTTCTCTGAATCATTGCGAAACGAACATTATTTACATACCAGGGTGTGCACGAACATCGATTCTAGAACACGGTGCAGTATGGAAAATATATATGAAAAATTAAATAACAAAACACCTACATACATAAATCTATTCAAATGGCGCATACTGGAGACGATTAATTTTCAAAAAAAAAATATTCAAAGATCGATAATTTATATTTTAGCAAATTTACCTGTTATTTAATAATTAATCACATTGTGGCATTTTCTTTTGATGTGAAGATTTTTAGAAATTTTCTTTAAATCGCACGAAAAGGGGATAAATAATGAGTTCTGCTTTCCCATTCCCATTTTCCAGATAAGCCTGCGATCGCGAACGCGAGACAAAGATATATGCCTCGTACGAACCTTTTTAGATGGAAAATTGCTCGCATTACTGTTGGGATCAAGATAATAAGTTATTCCATGATTAAAAATATAAATAACGAATTCTTTACCCCGTGAACGAACCGTTTTACGACATACTCTGCATCGCATAAATGTAAAATCCGCCCATACATCCATTTTATTATTGTTGTTGAGACGTTCGAAGTCAAAATCCAAGCGTTTGATTAAATTTGGACATCGAGTAATTTTACGATATGAAATAAAATCGATTTTTATTGTTTCATAAGTTTTGCTAGCGCTCCTAAGTCGGCGCGCTTTTGAGTCGCGAGCTTATGTCGGGGCACCGGAATAATTGTGCGTATGGAAATCGTAAGCAGAGTAGATATCAGACAATTTCGAAAACGAGAAATACGCAATGGCTAAGGGCAAAAGAACGGAGGAAAATAAACCGAGATAAAGACGCTAATGACTCAAAGTGCGCTCGAGCCCATTCAAATAATATCCTGTCACTTTTCCCGCTTTCCAAAGAAGCTTCCGCTACCTTTTTAATATAATAAATTGCCATAAAATTTATTTTCGTCGCCGATTTTTTTCGACGCTGCGGAATTTCACAAATTAAAAATGAGCGCGGATTATTATTTGTCGAGAAATTGTTTTCTCCGATTGCTGGAAAAAGCTTTTTTTTCTCCACAAATATACACTTACATAACACATTATGCTTGTATTTGGTGATTCGAAATAATGTTCGTGTACTAGTTGAGGCGGGAAATTCAATACGACTGATATTCTATATCGGACCATTAGCAAATCAATACGATTTCTCGGGAAACGTAATCTCTCATCTCCGAAATGTTTATTAATAAAATGCAGCAATCCCTTCACCGATATTATTTTGAATCCAGTACAGTTTGGTTAGTGAAAATAAGAAAATTCTACCGAATTCTCAAAGAAAAGATCTGTGTCGATTCACCTTCGATTCGTATAATACCTACTAACTGCATACTCGAAAAGCGAACCGGTCTTCGTCGCATGAGAAAAACGCAATTTCAAATATGGCCTGAAAAAACTAAGGACTGATTTATACTATACGAAACAAAACGATTCCTTTCTTTATATGTTTGTATAAATGTATTTTTCCTGAATACTGATTCCTGAATAGAATATATAAAAATACCCGGAGCAGTTTTTTTATCTAAAAAGAGAGGAATCTCTTCGGTACTAGAGAATGTAAAAAGCACTCGTAGAAAAAGCAATTATTTTAATTCACGCCACATTTTTTTCTGCTTATTCTTACACCGTGTATATTTCTTCTGCGTGATATATTTGATTTCATTATTTTAGAGTGCTTTGCAATAAAAATATTGAAATTGTACGTTATTTTCAATCGAAACGAAAAAAATACATTGTTTAGGGCGAAATTACAATTGTAATTCTGGGTGAATAAAACCTATTTTCTTTCACGAACTGCATTGATTTCGGAGTTGAATGTGATCTTAGCAATATTTTGGGACCCTAATAAGTTAATTATTATAGTTCCAAATTGTATAATATATAATTATAATTATAGAAATTGAGTTAATTACAGAAAATGATTCTATATGACGATTGAAAATGCCAAGGGGTACAAGTTGAGCATATACCTACATGTGTTAGAAGGAGGTCGAGTGATTTTATGTTATTACATGTCTCGGCACACGTTCCAAGCTCGTTTATATTATTTTGCCACCAAATATATGAGCGTAAATAGAAGCGATTCCTGTACATAAGCCAATATCGGCAAAAATGGCACTCGTACTCCTTAGACTTTTCATTAATCGTATAGAACCATTTTCTGTACTTAACGCAGTTTCGACAAATAAGATCACTCGTACCCTTTGCGCTATTCAGTCGTCATATATTATAGTAGGCTTTCATTGGAAACTAACAAAATTACATTTTCGAAACGATTTAGTAGGTCTTATTTTCGGGGAAACGATGGGCGAAAATAAAGAAGGCTGTGTTTTGACGGCGACTGCGTGTAACATAGATATTATAATATTTAGTAGGTTGTGTTGGTGTGTCGAAGCGCATGCGCACGCGCAAGCCTCCTCTCTCGAGACGAAGGACCCGCTGCAACTACACACATACATATATGAAGATACATAAGATTCGATGGAAGAGAGCGAGGGGGCGTACCTCGTCTGCGAACTCGAAGTCCCCGTCGAATTTCTTCTTCTTCTTGGCGTCGGCGAGCGAAGCGAACGCGAGCGCGATGGCGAGCGCCGTCCACGCGATCCTCAT
The DNA here is from genome assembly GCA_024721215.1 of Cheumatopsyche charites. Lineage (NCBI taxonomy): Eukaryota > Metazoa > Arthropoda > Insecta > Trichoptera > Hydropsychidae > Cheumatopsyche > Cheumatopsyche charites. Next base: position 171,888 of record CM045577.1, on the reverse strand, counting down.
GGCTGCCTCTTATCCTCGGTACTGTTGCGGCGAGAGGCCAACAGATACACCGAAGAGAGCGCAACACGAACGTCCCGCACCGAAGACGGCTCGCGTCTGCAGTCGTCAATCGATGCCTCGCGAGCCGCGCATGCGTCGATCGCTCTCCCGTTCCACCACCCCACCGATCCCGTGTTCCCGTTTCGCATTCGAACGTTTTCCCACTCGCGGACAGGGGAGCCAACTACACACTAAATATTTGATACGAATAGAGTCAGTTTTAAGTTTTCCGCTCGTAGACAGAGGGGCAATTTTGTCAAGAGCTTCACTTCGAAAACATGAAACCACCACGATTTCATACTCGAAATCTTATTTTCGAAAAAATACGTGAACAGTCGTACCAATTCCGTTTCGTAGTCGAACATTTTCCGGCCTACCTATACGATTGCCGATTTTATTTTCCGAGCTTTTCTTATGACATTTTTTATGCTTCTTTCCGACACCCGAAAATTTGTTCCAACTCTAAATTTCACATTCGGAAATTCTAACGTTTTTCCACTCGCTTTCCACTTTTATCCGAAAATCTAGAACTTCTTTTTTGAGTTCGCTTCACAACTAAAAACTTGTCTCAGGTCTATAAAACTAGAAATTACTGCGTATATTCATATCTAATGAAATTATATTTTACTTCCGTCGATTATTTTCGAGCGATAATTTTATCGAAGATTTTCATTGTCTGAACGCGAATTACCGCCATAAATCAATCTCATAATTATGTTCCGATAACTGTGATAGCCGAAACAAAAAAAATATGATAGCTTCACTCATATTTCCTAAGAATTGTTCATTATCAGACTTTTCCTCGAATTGCAATCTTGCCATTAACATCTGAAACGTTTATGAGAATTATAAGGTAACAATTGTGCAAACTGATGCTTCTATAATACAATTGGAAACAATCCCAAAGACAAATAAAATCCGGTGTGAAATTATTTTTTCTGTTTCTTTTTTTAAGAACCCTATTTGGAATCTAATAAGAATGCTATACTCAAAATGCAAATTTTCTATTTTAATTTTCCCACAAAATATTGTAATTAATATACCTGAAAATACTTTTTTTTCAACACATGCTTAATCAAAATTATCATAATCAAATGCTTAAAATTGAAAAACTAATTTCTGACATTTTCGAAAAGTCAAAGGATTTAAATCATACAAAAATCTGTATGTACAAAAGGTTTATTTATAATAAATAAAACACAAAAGCTAGTATAAAGGAACAAATTATAAAAGCAAAATGCATAAATTAAATATTTCTTAAATAATTGAAATCTTCAGGATATGTTTGTCGATCGAGACACAAATAGCATTACTTCAGCTGTACATAATGCCACTTATCAACTGAAAACAAAATTTATTATAAATTTAAGCTTTTTACATATTTTTAATGCAAAATAGATCAGAAACAGATTTTTACCTATTGGATCTAAAGGCAATGCTGGTGCAGGAGGAGCACATGCAGCAAGAGTATTAATTGCATCACTAATGGGCAACTTAAATTTACTGTCAGGTATAGATACATTTACACTAAAATAAAAATAAAAATCTTTAATTTCATTCAAAAATAAGTAAGAAATGTCTTTAAAATTATCAAAACGCAATTTACCAAGAAATATCAGCTTCCACCTCATTATTTATCAAAGACTTCCATTGTTCGTGAACCTGATTATAGCAGATAGTTAAAATTTCAATTTAAAATGTAATTATAAATAAAAGACACTGTTCATACATACTTCTTTGACAATGTTAGTAGCAAACGCTGCATTTTTCGCTTCTCCATTGAAAGCGAATTGATTTTCTGGTTTTCCATCTGGAATCTTGTATATTTTAAACCACTCTACGGACGCTTTAAGTAGTCCAGGGAAGTGTTTCTCAACATCACTAATATCATTCATTTGACTAGCCAGGGGATCGTTGTTATCGATTGTGATTATCTTCCAGTCTGTCTCTCCTGAAAATTTCAACCATTGACACAAGATAAAAACAAATATCTAAAAACGAAAAAATTCATTAATAATTTATTCTAATTTGACACATACCTTCATCGATTAAAGCTAAAGTACCAAGTATTTTGACCTGGACAACTTCTCCACGCTTTGCAATCCTATAACTAAATTTGAAATAGAAACTTAGGTGACTTCCAAAACTGAATTGAAAAATAAAATATAGAAAATGAAGACAATACCCAATTTCCAAAACATCAATAGGATCATTATCGCCTTTGCATTGCGTATTTGCATCGATGTGTGAAGGGTTTTCCCAAGTTTGTGGAAATGCTCCATAGTTCCAAATGTAGCCGTGATGGGGAAAACAATTTGCAACATATCGTAATTTGCCCTTTTTCACATCTTGTTTGATTGGATTCAAAGTCTCCTTCAAACATATCTGTAAAATCAATTCAGATAAATTCACAATGTTAAAAATAAAAACAAAATCAAATCTGCTGATAAAAATAACAAGGTCTATTTAAAAAAAATAATATCTTATATCATAGCGTTAAAGTATCAAAGAAATAATCAGATTGTATCGATAAGACAAGGAAATGATTACAAAAGTCAAGGGCCTAGTAATCCAACAAAAGATAAAACTGATGCATACATTAACATTAAAGAAATTTGATCTTTTTTAAATAAATTAAACTAAAAAGTAAAATATATCAATGTAAAAAGTGTGAAATAAAAATTACATAATTCGTGAATCATCAGAATTGAAACATAAGTAACACTTGGCGCAATCCAAATATTTATTCTCTCTACATTACACTGAGTGTATTTGATAATTTCACTAGGACACGAAAGAAACCAACTAACCTCCATCTTTGCATTAGTCCACCTAGGTATTTCAACAACCATATTGTACACGTTATTTGATCCATTAGCAAATAGAGGAATGTCGTGAAGAGGAGATACTGGGCCATTTGAATCCTCTATAACAAAAAAACACAGACATTTTATGACCAGATAACAAATATTGACAGAAAATGTCCATTTACTTCCATACAATAGACGTAATTATGTGTGTTAGCTAGAACATTGAACTAGAGATAACTTGTGTCGAGCTAAAGGTGAAAGTAAATCTGCGGTCCAGACTTGCACAATGCTCAGACATTGGAATTTATCTCGTATAATTTATTTACTTTTATAAATGATATTTTAAAGTTGTTCCATGAAATTTACATATTAAAAAAACCTTTCATAACATCTGAAATTAAGTAAGAATTCATTAATTAAAATAAATTTAATTTGTGTAGACAGTTAATTATTTTGTAAATTCGATAATAAATCAATAAAAAAGTGTTTTTTTTTAATTATGGGAATAATGCATATTTTTCTCATCACAACATAAGTTTGAATACAAAGATATTTAATCGCTCTAATAAAAATACACCCTTATAAACTTTAATTTACACAAACAAAGAATTGTGAGATATATTTATTAAAAGTTTCTAATAATCAAATTTATTGATACAATCTCAATTTATTGTTTCATATTGTATGTTACATACAGCTATAGCTTATTAGATTATTGTGCGTAGGGTAACCACACATCTCACAATGTACCCATTGCATTAAAAATAGAAATATATGTATAATTTGCTCACTGACTTACAGCAATGTAAAAAACTATTGTCAATGTAATTTTTTTTATCTTTTTAAGAAATCTAATTCGTTTACGTCGGTGACTACATATTTCGACGTACATTCAAGTAAATCGAGATTTTGTAACAACCATTCGAAATATAATTGCACAAATCAATACATACTTTCATAAATGTTACCATTTCCGCATAAATTAAGATACTACTTTACGGTATTTTTATATAATCCATATGCGTATAAACATATCGTATTGCATAACTTGACGATTTTCTTTTATGACCAATTTATATACATGTATAAATGTTGCCGTTACTTTTCTCATCGATCGAATGATATATACTGAAAAATATAAAATTCAATACGAACAATAAGAAGCGTATATTCGTACGTATTCGTTGTTTATCAAATCAAAATGACATGTTTTCGAAAACAAACGCTCTAATGATAAATCGAGTATGAATTTTCCAGTCTTCGAGCAATTAAAACGATTTACGAACTGCAATAAATTCAGTCGAACGAAGAGGCGATAAGTCGAAGAAACGAGCACGTGCCCGTTTTCCGGTCACGTTGAGCGCGAAATTAACCTAGTGAATAAAATAACGTTCGGCAAAAATGAGCGGGAAGCGAAGCGTGCGTCACACATAAGTTCAACGTTCGAAAAACATTTAAAGAACGAGCGAAAAAAATAAAACTGAAATAAAATTTCCATATTGCACAAAACCAGAACGAGTCAACGTGGGACCGCAGCGTGTGTACGAAATGTGCAATATGAAATATACGAATCGTTTTGAATATGCAAATGGTGTAATAAAGTGTGTTCTCACTGATGAAGATTCGATATTCGGGTGAGTTGGGCGCCCCGATCTCCTGAGTCTGATACATCCTGGAGGCTGCGTTGAATTTGGTGAGAAGAGCGCGCGCCGAGATGACACCGTGCACCCGTCGACTGACAGTCGCCAACTGACGGAACAGCATTTCAACGAACAACGTGCGCAGCCGCGCGGCGCCGCCGCCACACTAACCTTTCCGGCCAGGTCCGCTTTTTTTTTAATTCCGGAAAATTGCCCTAAAAACAACCTTCAATTCGCGGCTTTTCTATTTAGAATTTATTTTTTTCTTATTGGAATTACTTTTTTTTTCATTCGCATTGATTATTTTAAAAAGAATAGTGTCGAAATAAATCTGATAAAATTCAAGCGTATCGATTTTTATTTTTATAAATACGACTTTCCAAAGAGGTATTAGTGATAATAACAAAAAGGAAATCTATTCTCTCCATCATCCCTTAACGGTTTGATTAAATTGAATATGTTTTGAAGTGAAAAAACTATAATATCAACATATTTTTTGCTTATGTTTCGATGGGAATTATTTAACAAACGTTATCGTCGATTATGGAAGACAATCAATAGTTATCAATAGTTACCTGCTATAAAATGCGAACGGTATGAATGTATATACGTAAAAAAACTATGAATCTGTATTGTCTTGTGATAATATTTCATCAACGATTATTTCATAAGTCCATATTTTTATTGTTCTTTTTCTTTAACAATAATTTTGTACACATAAGTGAATTTATCGTACAGTACAAATAATAAAAACACGATTAAAAAAAGAACACCTATTCATAGATAATAAGTGCATACTCATACATGTCAAGAACAAACATTTTTTTCTGAATTTACCTACATCATTCAATACACAAATTTTTTTGACATGTTTGAAAATATGCGTAAAATGTAATTGACGTTATTACCTACACAGAAAAAGAATTATCTAATTGTAAAACGTGCCTAATTACGTGTAAGTATGTACATACATACGTATTTTACGATTTAACATAATTGGTATGTATATTCACTCATACTTATCTGCAAAAGTGCATTAAACTCTAAAATCAAATATTATTTTCGTAACATAAACCTCCGATGGTGAAATATTTCACTTGACTAGAGAATAACAACGTCGTAAAAATGTTGAATATCACAAAGTTTACATTATTTACGATCAAAACTTGGATCAATAAATCCAAAGGTATGAATTATCGGATCATGCCTGTTTTTTTTTTCAGAGAAGGAAAAATATTGCTCTTTTTATTCAAAACGACCTATAGATGTACAATAGTTTTTCGTTCAGAATCCAAAAAAATAGGAATAAAACTATAATGAACATTTCTTTATCTTTTATACATTTACATACTTATAAGCTGCCTATTGAGTTTTATGCGACTCGTAAATTTCAGAAAAACCATGTCATTCATTTATATGTAGATGAATGTGATTAAATTGCATTACGTAAAATCTGAGCTACAAACTATACGATTTTTGTGTACTTTTTTCGTGATATAATTTTCATGTCCCTCATAGGACTTCTTACAGTACATAATAATAAAATTAGATAACCCCATAACGCTAGTTCATTTTTGAATCACCTAATATCTAAATGAATTAGTCCCATATTCGATACAGGATGAAATTCTTCATTAATCAAACGTTAAATTGAACGGTTCATTAATTTGAACGACATTCTGAAACCATGGGTGGATTATTTTTCTACTCGTTAATATTTTATTTCTTTTGTCATCGTGAAAAATAATTTATATAATTTAATAATAATATAGCAGTTAAAAGACAAGCCCTAATACAATCGTAACTAAAACAAATTTTCATGTTGTTAAAAAACCATTCCTGGAAAAAAAAATACTAAGCATGGCATTGACTTTCTGATTCCATTGTGCTATTTTATTTATGAACGAGTGCAAATTGGAGAAAATTTTTCAAGTACATTTGTCACGTAATGTTTCGAAAGTTCAATTGGCAAAAAAAAACTGTAGACTCAACCGGAAAATACGTACTGTACCTAGAGCATGAAGTCTCTACAACTGAACGTGCACTAGGAAATTGGATCGAGAAAATTTCATTATACATACAATACTATGAAAACTTTGACTTTTTTATGAAAAATACAATCAGCATACAAAATGAGATAAAAAAATTCATTTTAAATAAACTTTTTAACATATTTTCATTTATATGTTATGGAAAAAAATGAAGTGTATTGTGTATGAATTTTAAAAATATAATTTTCATTTAATTGATGAATTTTCACAACTGTAGTATTTTGATGTCGAAATAAACCTGTGAAAGAAAATGTCCTTCGTTCGTTAATCTCAACTACCCTTGCTTTGGATTATACCCGCTGTGCTAGTCGTAAAACTAGATACAGAATCACCTGAATCGATCGAAAAGGAAATTTGTTCGAAAAAAGCGCTAAATAATACATAAAGAAAATTCTAGTTTGTATAAACATATGTACATATAAAAATATAAGATTTCATATTTATTTCGTAAGTAACTATCCAAACTAAAAAATCCAAATTACACTCCTTACTCATTATATTATGAAAATGTATTTTTTTTTAATTCTCATTTTCGTTTATTTTCATTTTCACACTGAAAGAAATATTTGAAGCATCTTGGCATCAAGTATCATCTTAAATGAAATCTTAAAATTCGATTCTCCTGCTCACAATATAAACAATCCTCTCGAGGACAACTCATTGATTGCTTAAAATATTCAAATAATAAACTCTTCAATCGTGTTATTTGATTCAAAAAAAATATATACAAAACAACAAAATTAAATGATAAACAAAATCCGCTGGAATATAATAAAATTGTGTTATTATAATGTACCTAATTATTAGATTATTTCGTGAAGAACAACATGTGAACTTTCTTACATAAAATACATGTAATATCTATGTATATGAATTTCTAACAGCTTATATGAATCAAAATACGTGTTCGATTTTACAATTTACCAGTAGTTGTTGGCAGGAGTACAAATCTTCTGGAATTTTCATGCGTTTTCAATAAATATTGCAATGCTTAAAAAGTACTTATTTTTTATATTCTAATGAGATAATATAGGTATTTATTTAAAAGATTGTAATTAGTTCACAGTTAGGTGATTATAATTCTTACATCTTATATGTATACAAAATCATGTACATTTGAATCCAGTTTTTATTAAAGTGAATATCCAGCTTAACAAAATGATAAATTTTGATTTCACCACTGAAAAGCTTTTCAAACGGCCGATGATATACGAAATAAATACATGCGAATGAAACACACAAAATTCTTGGCATCGACTGTTCAATTTGATCAGAATTTATCATCTATTGTTTATACCACAATATTTTTTTTCATATGAATATTGAAACACGCATTCATTGAGATAAAATTAAATATTTCATACAAGTATAGATGAATAGTGAAACTTATAGAACATAGTAAATCATGTTACATTGAAATATAATAATTTCATTAAATAAACCATAATTTCTGCAGTGAAATTATGATTCAAATAGTAAGTAGATATGCAACTCTATAGTGAATAAGTACTGAGTTAATGACAACACATGTTCAAATTTCAGATTCATTCAAATACTTTTCCGTGAATACATAGTACCTGTTCTGACTTTGAAATCGAACACATCCCCTTCTGAAAAAGGTTCAAATTTCCTCACAAATAACAAAGCAGTTCAAGTCCTAGAACCGACACATTTTCCTCACGACCTCGAATCTTTCACTATCCCAGAATCTACATTACTACGTATGACGACTGAAAAGGCCTAATGAGTGATTTCAAGAAAAGTGTACCCACTCGTTCCAAGTTTATTCATATCCAGCAAATATAAAATTTGGACAAAGACTCAATTTGGGCAAAAACGACACTTGTGCCCCTTAGCATTTCGAGACGTCTTATGTATCTTCGATCAAGATTGGATCACGAGGACGCGATCGGATGACAGGCACGCGAGCCCATTCAATTCAATCAGCAAATTTTACGTAAGAAGTCTACCATCGAGGAGCAAGAAAGAAAGGCACACCATTCCCTCGGGAACGATCGCCGAAAAGGAAGGGAGACTCAACAAGTACTGGCGCCGACGCCACTGACGACCCAGTTACGCGCAGTCCTTCGCCCGAAACGGACCTCCTCCTGCTCCAGGATGCTCTTCTTCTGGATCCTCTTCGCCCTGGTGCTGCTTCAGAAGATACGCCAGATCGAACCCGTCTCGCCAAAGTCCGACCTGTCCAATTTCAAGAGGGAAATCCGCACCGATACCCAAGATATGGCCACCTCTTTGAACGTCGAAGAACTCATACCTCAACGCACGTCCGTTTTGGACAAGTTGATGAAGAACGAATTGTTCTCCAAGCAGCTGGAGAGTGTTTTGAGGAATTTGAGCTATTTCGTTAACGATACCAAGTCGGAGACGACCGCTTCGTCTGTTTATTTGAACGCATCTGATTTGGCAGAGTCTGCATCTCTAGAGGAGAATTTTAAGAATAAGTATCCGATCGAGTTGTGGAAGAAGAACGGTTGGTTTGATGATGATCTGATCAGGATTATCAATGTGCATTGGTTGAAGTTTCCTCCGACTCCGAATGTGACACACTACACTTTGGCTTTCTTGTATTCGACTGTGGCAGTTTGTGGATTTTTCGGGAATGTATTGGTCATTTTCATGTTTTTCAAGTAAGCATCAATATTTTTTTAACTTACGATTAGCATAGGCCATTATTTTGATCGTTTGTTATTTGTTTTTTTCTTGCGGAATTTGACGATTGTTATCGTTAACTAATTGGTAACACACAACCAGAAGATCGCGCCTTAATCAAACTTTTCGGAAAGACATTTGATATCTGACAATAAGTAAATACGTGTAATCTGAGACATCGTTTGGAGTAGACAGTCCCTCTGAAATTTTGGCTCAATTATTCGGTTTAAAAAAAACATTAAATTACTGAAAAAAACGTCTGTGCTATAAGTTTTTTTTAGTACATTATCTATTTAAAAAAAATGCGGAAAAAATACATATTTTCCAAATGAAATTTTGAAGATTTTCAGAACTGATGAAAGCGATTTTCATCTGCCAATTTTCTATACCTACCTACTTATAAATATGTGTAAATAAATGTAGATATTATCAAAAATATTCTGATTGTAAGAAAATTTTATAACTTTGTCATTGCCATAACTCTTTTATAAGTCACCAACTTCTCTCAATTAATATACATACCTATAAGTAATTTATATACAAATGATAATAAAATTGTAGAATAAAAACACGTGAATATTCCATTTCACTAGCAATACAATACTTTCAAATAATTTTCTCATCCATCATATCATTTTCTCGTATGATTTTTTTCAAACTATCCTTGAAATTAAACCTTTTTTGGAATGTCTCCTTGAAAATAAATATTTATTTGATGAAACACCTATATATAATATACACTATATTACCATAAGCGGTCGAATCTAGCCAAAAATATTATCATATTACATTTATTATACCTATAACTACTTATTTCCATTGAAAACAGACAGATTCGAAAATCTGAATTTTCATTCATATGTATTGATAAACATATTTTTCACGTGAACATGTTCATGTTATTCAATATTATGCAAGTTGCAACGAAACATGTTCCTATATTTTATGCAAATGCACTCCAAATATAATATGTATAAGATATTGTACTCACATTTTCAATTAAAATTACTGTACGAGATATCAATTTATTTATACTTCCGTCTAAATTTTTTTTTTTTTGATTTTCGGGAACACTTATCGTATTACTTAGAAACATTTCATATTTTCTAAAAATATCATTTCATTCATTATCTTTTATTATTGTCCCTTTTTCGCTTAGTGGGCAGATATTCTTTTATGTTATGACAGAACTCCGATTCCAAGTAAAGTATTATTTGTTTTCAAATGTTTTCCGTTTGTTTTTGAAGAGATTTATACATAAAGAAAAGAAAGCGTCAAAATTGCTGAAGCATCTGAAAATGTTGTCCCAAACTCATTCAGGTTTCGTTCTTTTGAAAAGAAAAAAGTAATATATACGTACTCATAACGTACAATATTATATTACAGTACCAGCAATGCTCGATACGACAGTAGAATACGAAAATTTCTCGTAAAAATCCTGAAAATTTTATCTCTGCTTCTTTTGTTTTGAAAAATTTATGTGACGGTGATATAAAAAATAATAACTTTCACCTGAAAGTATGAATTTTTATGATCATATTTATTGTCTTTGGAATTGCTATTTCTCCAATAATCACATTTTTTTTATTATTAATATATTATTTTATTCATCGTTACCATATTATCTTCATTTTTTTTGTTTCTTTATAGAAAAACAAATGAAGTTTTAAAGTAAAATTTACTTATTGTTTTATTTATATTGAAATTCATTGCAATTTTTTGATTCTAAAACTATTATTTCTCTGACTGTTTTGATTTCGAATAGATTCAAATTGAGACTATTATGCAAATAATTCTTTCCAACAACACAAAGCTTGATAAATTAGATTAGATTGGGTTCCTAAAATACGACGTGAATACCGAATAACGAATCGAATATACATACATACAATAGATTTTTTTTCATTTGACAATGGAATAAAATCAAATTAAGACTTTTGTTGTAAGAATCGATCGTTTTTATATTTTTCCGCGACAACGAAACTTAATTACAGCACCTACTCAAATCCAGCAATGATATTGCAAAAGCTCACTCTAAATTTAGAGTCGACGAACTCTCAAGTGTTTCATATTTTGCTATATGAGAGAATAAAATCAACATGGCTGTGAAGCTAGATAATTCACCGTACCGAAAGTTGTAAAGAGCGAAATATTTTCGAGTTCCCTCGTCGGGAAAACTTTCGTTTAGCGAATTACGGTGCAAAAGTTGACCGAGGATTGGCTTACGGACGAGAAAAGCGTAAATAAGCGTTGGCTTCTCGTATCCTCTTCAGGTTGATAATCGAAACTTGTAAACTTGTGAGAGGTATTACCATTTTGATGGAAATGGAAAACATTCCCATTAAATTGTCACCGTTCACTTGTCCATCGGTCATTCATAACTAGAGTTAAGCTTAAGAGTGAAAAAGTCAGCTGTCTATATCTTTTCTTGTTCTATCTATATCTAATTACGAACATAAAATTAATATTTTATACTTTTTTCTATGGGATAATGTGTGCTATGACATTTATCATATCAGTTTATATTACAACGTAAATAACAACCTATTAAAAATGATGATGATGTATCGACATCTCGTCGTGTCATATTTGTTAGAATCACTACGAATGTAACGGAATTAATTTGTACACGTGCCGTTAATAAATCATTTATTAATGACACGTTAAAAAACTATAACGACTTATTTATATTTGAAATTTTCAAGAGGAAATTATGTATTATGAAATTCTATTTCGTCCTCCCAATACATTTTACATTCAAAGAAGCATAGGTACTCGAGTTTTCTATTAAACAACTCAGCATATTCTTATTTGCATGCAATTTTATTGAAAGAAATGAACCAAATTGAAAAGCAGGTAACGAATAAAAAAGCAAATAAATTTATGAAAGAATTTTCAGATTGTAGAACCATTTCTAACTTGCTCTGGTACATACAATTACATTTTTGTACGAGGAAAACAAATTAAATTATAACCACTCTCATGTCGAACACTATTATATTTGCATATATTTGGAAAATTCGTCTTATCTTTAGCGTGTGAATCAAATTTCTTAGAGCAAAACACACTTACAATTAATAGTTGTTTACGACACGAAGGAAGAATCCTTGATTTTCACGTTTCCAAATGTTCATTTTGTATTTAGTGAGTAGATACTTTGTACAGTCGAAATATTTATCTCAAACATTTTATTATACGTACATTCTAAATATTAATACATTTTTTTATCAAACAAATTTTACAATTGCATCAAATTAAGCACATTATATCAACGAGATATTAAAAAATGTTTTTGTATATAATATTTATACAAAATATTCGAATCATATTCTTTAATAAAAAAATTGACTTGAATAAATTAAATAGTTACACATATTGCTCGATACATATCTCACAAAGATTTGAATATAAATTATTCTCAAACGAAATAAAATTCCAATAAAGTTATATCACAGTTCTGGTTATATTTAACAGTGCAGTATGTTTTTCCAGAAAATACAACCGTTTATTTCAGTTACTTTGTTTTTCTCGCTTCATAGTTTTTCCAATGTGCTTGTTTTTGTCTCCTTTTCCTAGTACATATCACATATGTATATACCTATCGTATCTTATATACATATAAACGCATCTGTTCATATTTCCGTATTTCGTTTCTGCTTCCCAAATACATACTACATACAATTTTCTTACTGACCGTTTTCCGCTATAAGTTCTTATGAAGGTTTTTCGTCAAAAGATCATATTGTATATTGAAAAAGGCCACATATTGTTTGGTCTTTTTCCAAGAAATTCTTGCAGAATATATGAATTTTATTAGTTAAATATAATAGTCTTGAAAATATGTATAAGTAAGGGATATCTGATATTTACTAAATAAAATAAATCGCATCTCACAAATATGTATAAAGCACGTTACGTATTTAAGTTTTTCTAAAATATTCTTATTTATTATTTACTGAATTTACGTATTTATTTATTTTTTATGTACATAAAACAAATTAATTTAAAAAATCGCGTATAATATAAAATGAAAACGACTCCCAGGTTGACGATTGAAAAAATCTTCATACCAAATATATCAAAAACACTCTTAATTTATATTTAATAATCCATGTAATTTTACTTACATGTATCAAATATTTAGTTTTTAAATAAAAACAAATATCTTAATTTCATCAAAGATATTTTTTTTTTAGAAATAATGAAAAAATAAGTTCATTTTGTGACAAAATGTATAAATAGTATTGGCATGGCATTATATTTATTCTAGAGGCTTATTTTTTATATTTATCGATCAGACTAAAAGTAAGTTCTAGTTTTTATTTATTTATTGAGCACAAAAACTTTGCAAGAGGATACTTACCTATGTACATACGATATGTATACAATTTTGCTCGAAAGCACGCAAATAGGAAAGACAATGCTAACTTTTGATTGGAACAGACTCTCCATTTCCCGATAGATTCCTAATCATCAGAGTTGATTGTTCGGCGTAGAAAACTATTTCTTTCTACTTTTAAACTTTTCATCCTTGATTGATTCGAATAATATATAATACGTATAATAATTTATATAAAATTCTTTTTAATGTATAATTATTGTTTCAGATGCCAATCACTTCGAACGCCGGCAAACATCTTAATAGTCAATTTAGCTTTCAGCGATTTTTTAATGGTATCGGAAATACCCCTGTTCATATACAATTCGGTATATTTAGGACCTGCTCTCGGTAAAACTGGTAAGCTGTAACAAAATACAATAAATTGCTTTGAAGTGTTTAAATATTTCATGAAAATATCTTGCAGCCTGCACTATATATGGATTTATCGGAGGCATAACTGGAACAGTATCGATAGGGACTCTAACAGCAATTGCATTCGATCGCTACAGTGTCGTCGTATATCCTCTAGAACCTTTAAGAAGTATCACAAGATTACGAGCCAAGTTATCAGTTTTGATAGTTTGGCTTTATGGAGCATTTTTCGCCTCGATACCAGCTCTGGACATCGGCTTAGGAAATTACGTACCTGAAGGACTATTGACCAGTTGCAGCTACGACTATTTATCAGACGATAGAAATCATAAAATATTCATATTCGCCTTCTTTTGTGCAGCTTGGGTGCTGCCATTGGCAGTCATAACATTCTGCTACGTGAACATTTTAAGAGTGGTCATCAGCACCAGATCCATGGGGAAAAATACGGGAAGCATATCTTCCAGACATTGCAAAGAACAGGAGAAACGAAAGACCGAAATGAAACTGGCTGGAATTGTGATAGCAGTTATTGCTTTATTCTTCGCAGCTTGGACTCCTTATGCTGTGGTGTCGCTCTTGGGTGTCATGGGATACAGGCATTTGCTGCAGCCTTTGACTTCAATGATTCCGGCTATATTCTGCAAAATAGCCAGCTGCATAGATCCGTTCGTCTACATAGTGACCCATCCTAAATTCAGGCAGGAGTGCGAAAATCTGCTGCTGTCCAAGAAGGAACGAAGGAGGAGGAGCACCATGCGACAAGGATGGTCGATGACTGGACGCCATCATCAGCAAGAAGTGACCAGCGAAGATGACGTGGAAGTAGTGGAGATGGGTAAAGTGGAACTTCTACCAGATGCCAAATCGAAATTACAAACTATCGATTCGCCTAAACGTGGCCTGGGTTTGGCTACAGTTACTCCGATTCATACTGTTTCACTTCAAACACATAACAAGAGTTTACCTGTGGATGGTCTACCTAAAACTTTAGAGGAAAATAAACAACTGCAGCCACCTTCGTGGTTCGTCAAGCCCCAATTCGTTCAGAGAGATAGCAGTTTGAAAAAAGTTGTCAAAACGCTCCAAAAGATAGCTTCAGATGATAAACTGCCGATTTAATGCAAATCTGAATATTTTGTGGTTCAAAAATTTTCACGCTCCATCGAAACATGAGAAAATGTTTAATGATGCTAATTTAATTCAATATATTTTTTATTTGACATAATATGAACGTCTCAAATGATTTTGTCAAGAAAATGTAATCGACTGACAATGAGATCGTATTATTTCAGTGATCTGGAAAATTGAATGGAAAACTAAATCCATAAACCATTATGATATAATGTTATGGTTCGATTTTTCAACGGAACGATGCTGAAAATCGGGAAATTCCGTTCATTTTATTATTTTTCGATGAGAATATAAAATAATTCGGTCCATGAAGGATTTTTGATGCTTCAGCGAATTCGGAATATTCAGTACATACCTACAAATATTTTATATAATAAATACATCGATCATTTTCTAAACATTTAGTCCAATTTGTTTACATTGTATATATTGAAGCATTGTGTAATTCAGGTTGACATAAAGAACCTGTCAATGTCTAAAACACGTAGTCTTCACCAAATACATACTTATGTATTATGTATATACGTTTAAGAAAAAAAACAGCATTATATTTTTGAGTGTGTGGGAAGTTATAGACTTAACTGATACACTTTTGTTTTCGAATTTGTTAGTATTTGTTCGATTTATGCACACCGCTACTTTTACCTAACCCTAACCCTTTGACTTAAATTCTGACAGAATTAATTAGATTGATCAGAATTAATCTAAAAACAGAAAGGCACCATCTGATATTACAATCCTTGAATTAATTAATCACTTTAACTTTATTTGTTATCAACTATTCCATATATGTATGTATCAATATAGTTCACATGACCTAAATGAACTTACACTGCATTGATTATCAATTATAATAATTTACCGATTTTATGAAATGTAAAATAATAAATATATCATCCAGTGCCTTAATAAGTGACATAAAATCCAAATGAAAAAAAAAAGAAGATCAGAATATAACACAATATTAATATATGTAAAACAGATTTTGTTCCAATTCCATTATGAAATATGATATATTTATAACATTATTTTATATACAAAAATATGAATACATATGTATTTTCACTTTTAAAATCGTATTAAAAAGAAATTCGATTAGTATTAAAGAAATTACATGAAATATACAATGAAAAATGTCTAAATTCCTACACTTTCTGTATTTGCACAGTATAAATTGTTTGTATACAAATAAATGTCAATTAATTGAATTCAGTTTAACTTTTATTAGTTATTCGTTATTTTTAAATCTACCCTTTTTTACCTACCTATTTGAAAACATCTATCATTTCGTTGATAATTAAATTGAAGAATAATCATACTTCTTCATACAACACGTAACATACATTTGTATTATACTTAAATATTTCTATACAATAGCCATATTTTACGTATATATCAAATAAAATATTTGAAATTCATCGATTTCGAGAAATATTTGAATTCCACAATATCATTATTTTTGAAAAATATTTCGTTCATTATGGAAACGTTTTCATTCACGAATGCTTAGAAAAGAATAAAGAGCCGTTTTCATTACTACGCTATGCTAAAACGTTCCATTTTCATAGCGTACAAGCTGAAAATTCTTTTTTGAAGTTCGCCTCATTTAGGATGAATAAATAAAAGTGTTTTCATCGAGATACGAACATTATCATGCAAATAAAAATTCCGGGAAGCTTAAACGTTTCAAGTCACAATCGATAATTGTTTTCGAAATAATATACATAAATGTTGTATGTAACTATGTATTTTGTAACTCGAAAAACGATAGGATATATAACACCTATCTACTAAATCTCAATGAACGAAACTGATCCCACAGGACAGCAGAGTCCTTCTGCTTTTCGGAATTCATTGATTAAATCACAAGAATAAGACATTTCTTGCTCATATACCTTCCTGCCTATATGTATACCAAAGTAAGTATCTACATTCCAATAAAGGTCAAATACATAATTGGTATGTATTTTTACTTTATCTAACTTATATTTCTAATAATAAGATGGAGATTTAAAACTTATTGAAAAAAAAAGTGAATCGAAAAAAGTGGATGAAAACATAATTGAAAAATAATATTGGTGCAATTAAAATTAATTCTTTAATAAGATTTCGATTGATCTAAAATTAATCTTATTCAAACAGGTAAGTAAGTACAAACCAAATTAGCTTATTGTTAGCGGATATAATTTTGAAAGTACACCCACCATTGAAAACGAATTCACACACCTAAACTAAACAAAGACCTCTCATAGCCGTTAGGCTGCCAAAAGTATTCACATTTGTAAGGTATAAATATCTTTATTATCATTTATAATAAGAACTATAATTGTAAACTACATAATATTACACTATAGGCAAAACAGCTTCCGAACGGCAAGTGAAATCTTAACCGGCAAAGACAAAATACATTTGACAGATAGTGGCTGTCAATTCTAATATGATTTTTCAGAAGTATTTTTCATGTCGTATTACAACAGTTTATTTCACATTTTCCAGAAAACTATCCTCTTGTAATAAATGGAACGTTTTGTTTTTCGGAAGTGACAGGTTTTCTTTGCAAAGCTTGAAAAAGATATATTCTGAGTTGTGAGTTTCATAACCTCTAATTTGAAATTATTTCCTACACACATACAAATATTGTATGAAATTTATTTTTCCTAACCTTTTCTGAAAATTTTTCAATGTATCAAAACTATTCTATCTTAAAATTACATTTCTTCTCGTTTTTATTTTAATTCATGCCTTATGTAATACGAAAATCATTATTATGTTATAGCAAAGAAAACTCAACAATAAATAAGCTAGAGATTGTATCTAATACTGCTGGTAAAAGGAACGAAATCATCAAATTTTCCGAAAATAATAATCTCAAAATTCATTCCTGGCCATTGACGCTATCTTCTGATGAATTGTTTCA
Source organism: Cheumatopsyche charites (assembly GCA_024721215.1). Lineage (NCBI taxonomy): Eukaryota > Metazoa > Arthropoda > Insecta > Trichoptera > Hydropsychidae > Cheumatopsyche > Cheumatopsyche charites. Next base: position 153,874 of record CM045577.1, on the reverse strand, counting down.
TGTAGGAATTGTCGTTTCATTTGGTTTCCTCATACCAAAACGTATTATCAACATATTTCCTTTGTGAGACAACAGTATTCTATTATACTTTTGAAATACTACATTCAGTTTGTATGAAATAAGTATTTTAATTTTTATAGAGGTATGTTGAATGTTCACGCTAGTTTGTTACCTCAATGGAGAGGTGCCGCACCAATAGTCTATTCTCTTTTAAACGGTGACAGAAAAACTGGAATTAGTATAATGAAAATTCATCCGCATCATTTTGATGTCGGTGAGTAAAGTACAGCCAGCATCAAATTTATCATGTTAAAACTATTTACAATTAACTGTTAATTCTATGTTTTTCCAGGTGATATAATTTATCAAAAATCAATAGAAATTGATCCACATATACTTCAACCAGAGTTACACGACATATTAGCAAATATGGGATCTGAAGCATTAATTGATTGCATAAAAAATCTTCCAGATTCTCTAAACCATGCATGTCCCCAAAACATTGATAATGTTACATATGGTGATTTTTTTTTTATTGCTATTTCGGCTTATTTATACTCTAAGACTCACTTAATTTTTTTTAGCTCCAAAATTTAAACAGACGCTAGCTATAATAAATTGGAAAGAAAATACTGCAATCCAAATATACAATCTATCAAGAGCTCTTTTTGGCATTTATCGATTAGAAACAACATTCAAAAATTATCGTTTGAAATTAAAAAGAATACATCTACCTTCAGAAGAAACAAATAAATATGATCATATCAAGAAAGTGTCTAATAGCCCTGGTCATTTCGATTTTGTGAAAGATAAAAATATTATCAGAGTTTGGTGTAAAAATGACACTTTTGTGTATTTTAATTCAGTGCAAATAAAAGGAAAAAGAGAAATGTCTGCTTTAGATTTTAGAAACGGCTATATGAAAAATGTTCCCACAAATGAACTTTTCTTCAAATAGTGTTAGTGTTTGATATTCAAATTCTAGTGTATAATAATTAAACAATATGAACTATTAAACATCTTTATTTTAACAAATATTCACATTATATATAAATATATTTATATATCTATACATACAAAATAGTTGCATTATTATATTCATGTTGCATTTGATACTTTTAAAATTTATAAGGACGAATTCCAGTGAGTATAATTAAACTGAAAAAATATGTTTGCTTACCTACACTAAATACATTTATTATTTCCAATAATTCAATTTATAAATACTGTTTTTTTTTTTAATTTTTGTTTATAAATTTATATGTATTAGATAACTGAATATTTTATGTTTCTCCTTCAATAGGTATATATATATTTTTTTTTATTTAATAAGGGAGTGCCAAAATGATAAACATGGTAGGTAGGTATATTAATCGTTGAATATCAACAACTAATTACCTGTAATATACTATAAAATGATCTATTAATTTCAAGTTTTGTAGAACTTATCCTTATTAATCGTATAATAAAGAAAAATTCTGATACAATTTTAATTAAGTTGACAGTTCAACGTTTAAATAAATCACTTTTCTTCGTGTGTTGGCGTCAAATTTCAATTTTATAAAAATATTTTTTTATTGGCACTTGGAAAGTCCATACATTTTCCAAAATGTCACAAAATATCACATATGTATATTTAACTGAATGATTGCCTGAAAAAAAGTTACATAGGTTTATTTAGTTCACGTTATCTACAATATCAATAAATCGTATAGGTAAATTATGTGTTTTCATTTTTTTGTTCAAAAATTAGTTCATTCTACATATATAAGTTGGTGCTTCTATCTATCATGCGTCTTCCATGTGGATTTCAAACATCATTCATAAAATTATGATATATATATTAATATAAAAGGTTTCTAGATACATCTATATATGTATGTACATACATGTATTTTTCGAAATTTTACTTTACAGAACGCCTTGTTAAATTACTTTTTTTTTTCAACTTGTGATGAAAATAGAATTTTCCAATTGCTACAATGTGGATATATAATCATATATTGAATGTGTGTGATTTATCTAATCAAATGATACACGTAAGCAATCAAAGAGTGGCTATCATGATACTAAAGGATCAAAAAATTGAGATTTTTCTCATGCAATTAATCATACAAATGGAACCTCCGTCGTTACACAGGTGAAACTCTTCTATCTAAAACATAACATCAATAAAATAATGATGAAATCAGAATCAAAATAAATTTTTATTTTACAAAAAAATATACAAAGGTGATGAACAGTCAACATTTAAAATAAACTTAATTAACAATAATGACATTCGGGAAAGGTGCAAAATAAATGCAGGAATTTTGAATTAATTAATTCAATAATGTTTTTGGATGAACAACATACATTAAAGCATTCGACACATAAAGGGTATTTTTTTAGTTCGTTTGAATATTTCCCAAATATTATGTAATGAGTCAAATGTAGAAGTGAATCATAGAGAACATCTTGTCGATGATTGTCCTTTCCTAAAATTTATGAATGTTTTGTTAAAAGGATGAATTGGAATAGAAAGTCATATAAGAGATATACGGAAACACTTAGTATCATTTTATTTCAAATGAATTTATAATTAATAAATTACAGCATATTATATGTAGATGTGATATATGAAATCAAAAAAAATGTTGAATATTTAATCAAAAAAATTAAAATATGTTCTTGTCTAAAATGTACTGTTAGACATCTGTATACCTCTTATCTGACTAAATTTTGAAAAGTGAAAAGTACTCATGCGTTTAGTCGATACAAACAAACACAATAAAAAGCAAAAGGGAATGTTGAAAATTTTATTACGCAAATACATTATTAAATATGGAATAAATGAAAAACATAAAAGAAATGCCTGTGTATTTCGAACAAATATGTAGATAGGAATGTATATAATATGTTTTCTAATGTGTGAATATTTTTAAATTCTTTTATTGCAATAGCAAAAATATACTTTTTGACTCCGTTTAACGAATAACACTTAATTATTGTATAATTTCAAACTCAACTAAGGCACCTATGACTGTAAAAATAATATAATACTTAATATTATTTTTATAAATTTAGACAAAGTATATTTTATATAACTTGGCAAGATTCATATTTTACATAATTTCAATATTATACTAGCACCAATATATTTTTCACAAAAACAATATTCCATGATCTTTTTATTCCCACAACACGAAATATATCTAAAGATGATAACTATTATTACGAAACTATATATTACACATACATAGGTACCTATTTCAAAATAATTCGGCTATATATTCCATCATTTTATTGTAAAATATACAATTCTAAATGGGTAATTAAATGTACATAAATTACTTTAAGTCAAAATAAGTATGGTATTAGTCAAGCAAATAAATAAAAAAAAATGTTATTTCGATGTTAATTTTACTTAAAATATATGTACTCATCTATATATTAAGTCATCTACTACAATTCTAAACAAAATCAAACTTTCATTAAGTAGCCTCACTAAAATGTAAATACATATGTATGCAAAACATGCTTCAGAAAGTTAAAATGTACATCTAATATTCAAAAGATACTAGATCGAATAATAAGAATTCATGCTTTTTCATCGAATGAAAAAAAAAATTTTTCATTAAAATATTTTGAACATAAAAATTTTATTCATCAATATGAGATCCACCTTGATGTACCCCCAGTTGCCATCTTTCAACCATTCTCTTGATTTTCGGCCTGAAAAAATGCTTATATTTTCAAATAACGTACACATACACTTGAATTTCTTTTTCGACAACATTTTCTGATCACAAACATATGAAAATTTTCATTACGGAGTCAATATCACAGCTAATTTTATTTCTGGATTTGAAAATACCCACCCTTATTTGAGAAAATTTTCAGAAAAAAAATTGAAAATCAAATTCATCAAACTGAAATATAACACGATTACTTATTACTCGAGCTATTATTTTTCAAATATAAGTATATTTACAATTAAATATGCATGTATTATATTTATTTGTATGATATAACTAATAAACTTTTGATATGTATCTACTTGAATTATGCAGAGTCAACTCGAATTATAGTTACCAAAAACAGTTTGCGAACCACATTTAGTTTTGGCATGATGGACACAATCGTAAATAGATAACAGACAAAAAAAAACAAGAACATACACATGTTACTAAAACACAAAAAAGTGGGATAGCTCACACAGGGCAAAGGACTAACAATCACTAAGGATACATTTTCATGACAAAAATACAAAACAAGATTAGTCTAAAACAGCTTCTTCGAAAACAACTATTTCATATAAAATATCAGTCTAATCAAATTCAAGATCTTACATATGCTCAGGGTGATTTCGAATACAGTCGATGAAATCAGTGGGTTTTAATTCTCCAATACATATGCGATGAATTGCAGTAAACATTGGGAAACTGAAAATTTTCACAAATAGGTTGAAACATAAATTGTATTAAATTTTGTTAAATTTATCATTTTAATGTAATTCATGCATACTTATTTTCCATCCCCTTATTTTTGAGCATATGGTTAACTTCTTCAGCAGTGAAAGGTCCTTGCAATTTTTGGCCATTCAACATTTCAACTTCCAATTCTTTTATGGACTTTCCAGTCTTTACGAAAGCTTCAGAAACTTTCCTATTGCGTCCACCTTAGAAGTGGAAGGGATAGTAAAAAAAAATCCATCCAAATAAAATGTATTCAACGGTTTTTATATACCATAACAAGTTGTTATAAGATCAGCAACACCACAAGACTCAAAGAAAGTATTGATCTTTCCTCCGGGGTAAAATACATCGACAAATTTAATCATTTCCATAAGACCTAGTCGAATAACAGCAGCTTTTGTATTATCTCCTAAGCCTAAACCATCTACAAAACCAGCACCACATGCAACAATGTTCTGAAAATTGAATATATAACTATGTATGATTTTCATATATCATATGCAAAATAAATAACATATTTATGAGATTTCAAATGCATCAATGTTTCATATAAACCTTCAAAGCACCACAAATTTCTACAGAATCTTCGTCTGAAACTACGACAACTCTGAAATGATGAGCCTGAATCATGTCTCTTAAAACAGGTGCTAGTTTCGGATCTTTACAGCCGATTGTGGTTTCGCAAAACTTCTCCTCTGCAACCTGATGATTTCTTATATATTAGGTAATATTCAAAATATATCACATATATTAAATTTTTCACAAAATGAAAAATCACCTCTCCGGCTAAATTTGCACCCATCAAGACGTGACAGGGAATATTCAAATTTCTTGTAATGATGTGTGAAATCAGGTCAATTCCACCACCTTCAGCAACATCAAATCCCTAAAATATGGTTTCATTTAATACAACAAGAAATATTACGATGATAAACAGTATAAATAACAATAATTACTTTGATTAAAGATAATGCCGCGGCAGTAGGTTTGATTTTTCCAAGTAGAGATGCACACAAATTTCTGATGAATTGATGAGGTACCACAAATATTAAAATATCAGCATCTTTGGCAGCTTCGACAACGTCAGGAACGGCGACCTTGTTTATTACAAAAAAATAATAATATTGTAAACTGTTGTGTTGCATTTCATTGACATTTTTAGAAATCTAGGAGTAATGAAAAAAGATTTTTTATCTTATCATAGCATTGTTCTTCAAAGAAAAAAAACAATTAGTGAGATATCATATAGACAGTTATATTGATCATAAACATGGTCAAATAGATAAACATGACTTGTACCTGATTGTGAGAGTATGAGCACAAAAATCACCAGTAGATTTACACCACCGTCCATAATATTAAATGAAATCATGACCGTATTGATTTTACAATTCTACAGAATTCTTAAGTGACTTTGGAGATTTTAACTTCGTAAAAGAATAATATATTACGTATGTATATTTGTTCAGAATCTATCATATTGAAAAAAAATAACAATATTTTTTTCATTTATCAAATAGAACATAAGGAGACCTTCACACTTCTCGAGCGTCACATTCACTTCCTCATTACGTATGTATTAACATATTTTGTCATTATATAAGACAAATACATAAATTAGACTCGCTACAATTATGAAACTTACAACGTTGGCGGGCAATATGTGACCGGGTAAATATTTCACATTTTCGTGAGTTTCGTTTATGATCTCGGTCAACTTTTTTCCGTCGATCATCTCTTCGAAGACGTACATGGTGACCCGATCGTTGAATGCGGGCAGAGCTGCGGCATTGCGACCTACGATCTTCGCGATCGCCGAACCCCTGAAACGTGATTAAATTCAAATTAACATTAAATTACTCAATCGAGTGCATTTTTAACTTAAGCGATTCATATATGAAATATGTGAAAATGAACAGAAACCCAAACAGACATTGTACGTGGATTGATAATCGTGTAAGTAACCTTGATAAGGCCAGAACGATAGTTTCACTATTTCAGACAATATCAAAGAATATTCGGTCGACTCACCAGTTTCCAGATCCTACGATGCAGACGCTAATCGGAGCCATGTCGAAATGTAAATGATCACGATCACGATCGGTGCAAACTGAACCAACGAACGAGCAAACCTTCCCCTTCGACGGTCCACCTCTCACTGACACTGACGTTTCGCCAAAACCGATTCCACTGCGGACGGTAGACTGCCTAAAATAAACCTTATTATTTTCTAGATAAGACAATACAAACCTTATTATTACTTTACATAAAGACAAATGTTTCGTGATAATTTAATTATTCACGAAAATAAATATTTAACAATTCACTACCTTATGTTTAATTTATAGAAAGATTATAATAGTATACTTTTATGCCAGAAAAGCATTCAAATGATCTGATGCATTGTCAGATATCGTCAACTAATCATAATCAATAATAATGCGTTTCGTGAGAGACGATCGCTTCAATTTGTTGAAAAATTGTTTTCTACCCCTGGCATTTTGACAGCTCGGCCTCGTGCGTGACATTGACATTTGATTGCGTGTTACGATTGCAATTTTGGCCGTCGAATCGAAATGCATACGATCTCACGTACGTTTACGATCGTGAAAAATTATACGTCGGTGGTATCTATCTCCAGACGCTCAGAGCGATTATGCAAAGACGTGTGTGTTTTTATCAATCTTGAAACAATCCGACAATAAAAAAACGATTCACGCCTAATAATAGAATGGAATATTTTCGACGACCGACACAAGTAGAAATATTTAATTTTCTTCGAAACTCATACATTTTTAAATAACACGTTAGGTACTTAAATAGCATTTATCGTTCGAACAAAAGTTAAAAAAATTGTATATTCTGTGACCTGCGAACTGATGAAATTATGTAGGTACATAAAAAACTCTAAATAAACTTCGTTTTTTTACATTTGTTCGAAGTTCATTTTCGAAAAAATGATGATTAAAACATGATAAAATGAACGTCATACTCAAGTGTTACGTAACACATTATAGTTGACATTGTATTCTATCGATCGAAACGATTTACGATAATGTAAGTATGTAACTATTAATGATGAAAGCAAAATGAAAAATGTCGAATGGTACAAATATAATTAGGGAACTACTACCTAAATAGGTACATAGTTTAACTATCAAACGATCTATGAACCTACATACTTCTCATTAACCATTTACACGAAGTACAAAAATAAACTGAAATCGAATTATAATAGGTAAATAAGTAGGTATGCACTTTTCAAAGTGCATACTTAGAGGGTGTTCAGTTTCCTATCAAAACGCACATAAAACGCCTTTCGTGTGGTCCTAAGGACCTGAAGCGAGGATTTTACCAATTTAAGAATAGATTCGATAATGTTTTAGTATATTTTCATAACTTTTCCTGTTTTAAAAATATAATAAAGAAGTGTGTTTTTTCCGTTATTTTGTTTTGTCTTGCGGGATTATACAAATTTTCATTGTACCTAAACTGTATCCCTGATGAAATTCTCTATCAGTCCAGTGTGGTTATTTGATTTTTTCTTTAAACATAAACTTTTTATTCGGATGTTGAGCGAAAGTCAAATCAAAACGAATAATCCCTTTGGATTTTAATAAGCATTTTTTCAAAGTTGGTTGAGACTTATTATTGTTGCATGTCTTGTTATGATATTAAAAAATATCATATGAAAGATTTCTATCGAAAATGCAAAAAGATAGTCCAATGAAGAAGAGGCGTTCTATTAGAATCTTGCGTCTGGTAAACAATCAAATTGTACATAATTTTATGGCTTCTATACGAATAAATAAACACGCGTATGTAACTCCTTTTATATCAGTTTTTTCCTAATAGATTCACCCAAATTAATTTTAAGTTTTTCATCGACAAATTACAAATATCCAAAGCATACATTTATGCACTTAGATATATGAAAAATCAGTAATTATGCGCACAGGTATATTACGAAGAAAACTTATTGACGACAATTGTATAACATTTGACAAACCTCTCGATTTTGCTCATGTTCGTCGTACATATTTATAAAATTATGTACCTACCTACTATTTTTTTGAAATATCATAGTTTAAAAATAATTTGAATTCGCGAGCGGAGCCATTATCTTATTTTACACAATCTTGTTCAATCGCCAAACACGATTAATTTACAAGGATCCCGATCTCAGCTGAGAATTTTGTTGATGTCGACTATTGAAAATCAAATTCAGGTGGGATTCATAGTTGAAAGTAAAAAAATGCATTTATCTATTATAAATAAAATTATTGTTTCATAATGTATCATAATTTGTGCTGAGAATGTGAACATTGGCCAAAATGGCGAAGCTGGCACTTATATTTCACAACGATGTGTAAATGTACAATAATATAATATATAATATACATATGCATTGCTAGCTAATAATAAAATACTGAATGTGAATCAGATTGAGCGTTTTATATTCATTTAATATCGATGTATTTATTATATGTAGGTACCTTGTACAATACTGAGGCGGGCAAAGCTCACGAAAATCACTATCGTTTGTACCTATACCTAATCACGTACATATGTATTTATCTGAAAATTCATAACTATTACGTTGAGTTAGATCATTTCAAGTATGTTTATCTAAATTAGAATTCGTCATAGTCCATTATAATAAACAAGTAATTGCATATGTAGATCGTGACACGAATATTTTCCCCAATTCACCCAAATATTATATGTTCAGTCCAATGATGAACCTACAAAATGAAACGTATCTCCGTGTAGTCTGCAGTAACATTGATGCACTCGCAATTTTCAAATTAAGTAGTTAGCAATATAAATAATGTACCAACATCAATTACACTATGCATTTGTAAATTGAAACGAACACATAGTGCTAACATACTATCGCTAACCACGGCTGCATAGCAAATAGTTCAGATGATAATAATTGATTTAGAACTTCTATAGCATTGATTAAACTTTCATACTTTCAGAATTTATGCCTGATTTCTCAATCAATGCGATTCGTACCTACCTGTGTAGATATTTACAATTCTAGCGACGTTTCTTCTATTCGCAAATCGCGTTTTCAATCAGGTTCAACTAAAAAGTGCATTGTGCCAGTTATTTAGTAAAGCTAAGCGTGCCACAAACGATCGATAATAAAATGAACAAAGCAATGTATCTATAGGTAATAGACAAAATGAATGCACGAGCAAAAGCCTTGAGACCGTTTCAGACGCTTCCATTCGATTGTGGTGGAAATCGTTGCACAACTCAAAAATGACAAACGTCCGCGGACATTTTGGCGAACGGCGGTCAGCATCTAATGAAATGGTGCTTAAATGGTTGTGATATTGAATCGTAGCAGTGATATGCAGAGCTTCGTTTCAGAACTGAAATGCGGCCATTGCGACGGTCAAGGCGAGCGCCATCTTTGCTCTCGTCCACCGAACACGTAACCAAGGTCTAACCACAAAAATTTATCTCATACATATAGGTACCTACTAATTGTACTTTTTGCTGCATAAATCTGCATTTATGCACAATTTTGATCAACCTTCTTCTTTCTCGTACAGATACACAATTTTAATTAGAACTTGTGGTATTAAAGATGTCATTTTTTTGTACGATATAATCAAAACAAAGTTGAAACATTGATACACAGGAATGTTTTTGGGATGCGTTTTATTTTGTCTTTTATAATAGTATGTGTATTAATAGTTTTAAATGTTTACAGGCAAGAATATTAATTTAAACACATAAGTACATATTTTTTTTAAAGTACAGGAATAGGATTTCAAAGCAGATGAATTGCACTAGATATTTCTAAATTTTTTTAAAACTCCAATGTTAGTTTTTTTTTCAAAACTAGAGCTATAATATTTTGTCTTATGCTGTTGATTATATGTGTAACATTCAGATTTAAATTTTAAATACATTTATAACTCTTATACGACTAAACAGATTCAAAACTCACTTAAATGCTATGAAATTGAGTATTATTTATCATTTAAATATTTCGCAAAATTTTGTCAATCGCATAATGTTTCTAATACATAATTCCATCTGATATAAGAAATATTAAAAAATAAGACTTTGGTAACAAAATACAATGTCATTATAATTGATACAAGAAGACCAACGTTAATCGATAGATATAGCAAATGATATGAAAAATTAACTTACAAATTATTATAAAAAAAACTCAATCTAAAAGTTAATTGTCAGTGATTATTCTTCAGTAGTTTGAGAAGCTACATCCAAAATAGCTTCGAATGCAAATGGCTGGAAACTGTGGCCCAGACCTTCATAAAATTTGCTTTGGAACTCAACCCTAAAATTATATTTATTTTCAATCAACATTTAAACATAATAATCTCAAAATTAATAACAAACAAAATATATATTACGCACCAATGCAAACGTAAAGTATGAAGGAAGGCAGATAATCCTTCCATTAAGACGAGAATGCCGAGAGTAAGAACAGCCCAAATTGCGAAGAAAGCCCAGGCTACAATACCTCCGATCCAACCTTCTTGGATCACCCCTAATAAATAGAACAACAAAAAAAATCATACAACACAAAATTCAGAAAATGCATTCAAATAAAAAATGTGAATAATACTAGTGTAACAAACCATTTTTCATTATCATGTTCCACAGAACTTCTGCTAACTGGGCGTGGGCTAAAGATAGAGCCCAAAGACGCAAATAAGAGGCAGTATGAGATACACTACCCAGAACATATTCAATAGTATGAATTCCCTAAAAAGTCCATATGAGTTTAATGGATGTTTAAATTTTCTATTTTATATTAAGTCATCTGAATACATATATTACCTGGTGAATAAACATTTCCTGAATGTCTTCTTCATGACCAGTTTTAGGAGCAGCGTCAGATGTCTGAGCTCCTTCATTTCCTCCGACATCTCCATTTTCGCCTGAATGCATTTGCTGATGATTCATCTGCCAAGTGAATGATATTGAGATTACAAGAATTGTTTCTTAGAAAATTAACAAAAAAATATATTCGGTATATGTACTGACCGTTCTAGCTTTAGTTTCTTTCATAATGTAATAAGGCTTTGCAAATAGCATCACAGGAATGCAAAGGACAGCAATGACAACTAAAAGTTTTTGGAAACCAATTTGACCAGCATACATAGTATCGGCGCAAGGATCTCTAGTGGGAGATGCTTTCATCAAAACCATATTAATAAATGTGATGAGAATGGATGGCGCACAATATGGTGAAACTTGAACGTAAGCTATATAAAATTGAAAAGGTAAATAAATAAATAAATTGAAATTCAATCTATAAAAATATGTACACTATATAAAATAATGTGTCAAACCTGTTGCATTTGAACCGTAATGTCCTGGATTAGGACCATACGATGTCCATTTTATGAAGATCAAAAGAACCATATAAAAGAATAAAAATGATAGAAAAACAATTTGAGGAATAAATTCACAGTATACATTCAAACGTCTTTTGAAGTAACTGAAAACCGACATTTTATATTTTAATGAAAATTATTTATGGTTGATATTACTGAAGTTTATTTGAAAAAAACTCACGAATTATTCCACATAGATAACGATACTCCAAACAACATGTGAATAACACCTAGAATAATTGATATTTTCATTTTGAAAGCATTCTGGAATATGATTTTATTTTCAGCCAACTGAAAATCACAAACAGAATAAAAGGTTAAATCATATATTTCTCTCTATGTTAAATTGAATGGTGATAATTTCAAAATCATCACCTGCCAAATTGGATCCATTCCAATCGGATATGGATATTGGAAATAGTCATCTGAATCAGGATTTAATTGTAAATCTTTGTTATTCATAATTGTAGAAACATTATAGCGATTCCTCCAATTAGATCCAAATATATTCAAACTTTTCGAGAAAATATCGTTATAAATAAAACCAGTATACATTGAAAATATTCCCATCAAAAGTATGATGTAACGACCTCCGAAAAATATATTCCATATCTGAAATACAAAATTCTCATTGTTGACCAGAAAATAACATATGTGTATATTGATTCAATTTTTTTTTTTACAAACCTCACTATCTGATTTTTTTGCAGCAAGTGGTTTTTCTTTAAGTACCATCCACAATCCGAAGAGTGCCATAATTAAACCGTGACCCAAATCACCAAACATCACAGCAAATAGAAATGGAAAAGTGATTATAGTGTAAGGAGCTGAAATAATATGAAATTTATTAATGATGAAAAAATTTATACAGTTTCTGATAATATAAATCATGAGAATAATTGACAAATCATACCCGGATTGACTTCCCTGTATGTTGCAACTCCATAAGCATCTATAAGAGTTTGAAAAGCACTCGTAAACTTATTTGTGCGATTGTATGTTGGAGGGTCCTCGTAAGTTTCCATCCTGTTCAAAATTGGTGGAACAGAACTTCCACTACGTTCCTAAATAAAAAAAAGAAAAATAGTACATATTGTATTAATAAAAAAATAATTGCTTTTTTGAATCAATACATACAGTTCCTTTACGTAAAGCAAGCTGAATGGTTTCAAGATCAAGAGCTGGTACCCAACATTCAGCGATTAAACACTTCTGAGTGACATCTAAGTTGAATAAGTTCAACGTGTGATATATTGCCTTGATTTTACGAACTTTGACAAACCATTTGACAATGTTTTTAGCTGCGGCAACCAAAACTCTATGACGATGATCTTGGGTTTGTCCAAGTACCTTATATGGGGAAGACAAATAGGCTAATTATTTTTCATCATTTTTGTACATACATCATGTTGTGCACAATTATCCATACAGTGTTTAAATCTTCAATTCTCGTCATCACTCCCATTGCCATCTCTCGACGATCAGCAGGTGCTTCAGGACATGGGTATAACGTAGCTCTGAACCCTTCACATATTTTCTTAACACGAGTTTTCAGTTGATCTCCTTGGAAAAATATTATGAAAACAGATTTATACACTTGATCGCCCTAAAATTGAAAACTTCACATTGGTCAACGATTCAAGATTTCAGATATGATTTATATAATATTCAGAAAATTATTACAGTAGAAGGATCTTCAAGAGGTGAGTCGATTTCAGCCTGCCTCAAAAAAACATTTCCTCTACATGCACGCCACAACATACGTTCGAAAGCTGGAATCCTCTCTCTCAATATCACACCAGCGACAAAGCTATTTTGCAATAATAAAGTTAATTATTAATCTGTTTTTATACATAGTTACATAATATAAACAAGTTTACAATAAATGTAAAGCCAATCCACGAGTCATGAGAATATGTAGAAGTACTTCAATTAGGACTTTCATGCTTTTCAATTAGAAAGTTCATAATTTATCTATGAATTTATTGATGGTAAAAATAAAATGATCCGTAATCATAGAACATGTACATAAACATATTTGTAGAAGGAAATTTCAAATACTTTGGTAAAAATATGTAGGTATTATTTAACAGAGCATTTTGAAAATTATGAAATTTCATTCAACAAAAAAAAAACACCGTAATACATCATTGAATTTGAATAAATAACATATGTACATACTATAATATAAAAAAACTGAAAACACAAAAATTCCATTCAATTATGTATTAGCAAAATCAAAAAAAAAAAAATACATATTTAATAAAAAAATTAGTACTTAATATTATTGAAAATGAAATGTGCTACATACAAATATATACTGCGACGTAGATTATTTAAAGTTTAATTATCGAATACACAAAAAAGGACAAAAACCTAAATTAACCTGATGTCCCCACCAATTCTTCATTAAGAAACTATCAAATTAACTGGCATGCAACTACTGATTGAAAAACGAAAAATCTATACAAATATCAAATACAGATGGAAAAAATATATATTCAGTCGTAAACAACTTTACTGACCAGGGGAGAAATTCCAGTTGATCTGAAGCTTTATCCCGAGCACTAAATAATATAACTCATGTTATCATTGATATAAATAGTCGAAAAATGTTTTTTTTTTTTTTAATTTTGTGAAAGTTGATTGTAATAAATAAACCAAACCCCAGTGACTAATAATAGAGTAAAATGTAAAAAAATTAATATCAATTAAAAAACATAGTAATTGACAAGTGCAAAAATATCAATATAGGTATGCTTTACCTCAAATTCAAATTATTAAATGAAATTTGATAGTAAATAAATTACCAAACAAACTTACAAAACCAGCGTTTTAATAAACTCTCACAATTAAAATACTTCAAATTCTTAATCCCGATGTGGCCATTTTTACGATAACCAACGAAAATATGTGATTCAGTAATACGAAACAAGTTCAATATAGAAAACACATTACTTGCAAAATTGCCACCACTCCAGATATAGATGAAAATGTTAGTATGAGTGAGATTATGATTGTATACATGATGATATAATTTAACGTTTCTACCTTATTTCACCAATGCCTACACAATTCAAAGGCGACACAATATTTATTTGTGAAAGTTGAAAATTGACAAAATTTACAAAAAATATGATGTAAAGCATAAGAGTATGGTATTTTTCCAAATGAATGTTGTTTGAATACATACCCTAGTTGAACTGGACCGAAGCTTCTCTGAGTGTCATCACTTATGAGGGCACGCGTCATTGACTCAGTGGGGTTGTGCCCACCCTCGTGCTGACACACAACACAAACAACAAATTACAACACAAATCCCCTTTTTCTATTACTGATTGATTGATAGGAAAAATCAATTCACCAAAAAGTATATATGATATGAAATATAAAAACAATAAAAATACATGGACTCAAAAAAAAAAATGCGAAAGCTGTAACATTTTCAACATTGACAGTCGAAAATGGGTTTTCGAAGGGAATATGAAAAAGACATGATATCAATGTAAAATTAAAACATGAGATTCACCATATCACAAATTGACACATTACAAAGTGTCAATCAGTAACAACGTATTTCAAATTGATCAATATTTCTTAATCCATACGTACATTTGCACAATGTCAATGTTCTGCAAAAATCAAACATAACTCATACAATTTGTGTGAGTTATGGTTAGTTTTATAAACAGAATATGCATATGTACTTGTATAATCGAAGATAATGAAAATCATAAAAACATTTTTTAGCGCCCTTCCTTTCACTTCTGGTTAAAAGAAAGAATTTTAATTGCACACAATCCTTCAACTAAGAGCTATCAAAATAGTTGCGGACAGAGACAGACATACAAAAGTACATATATCTGTTTCTGTCTCCCAGATTTCTGCAACTAGTAGTTAAAGGACTGCGTGTACTTTAAATTCATTTTGTTTTAACCAGAGGTGAAAAGACTGGCCCTTAAGAATTAAAAAATTCAATACACATTCATTGATATTTTGATCAATGTGAATATAAAATGATTTTTGCTTATTCAACATCAGTTTTCATTTAGTAAAGGGCAAAAATGGAAAGGGAGTCCGATAAAAAAAAAATGCATAAAAATATTATAAAACGATAAAAGCAAATATCCAAACACCACTCAAAAATAAAAAAGAAAAACAAACAATCAACATGCATGGAAGAATTGATTCGGTGTAATGACAAGCTCTGAAAATGACTGTGAACATAAGCAAACCAATATAAAAAAAACCATGCAAAATAACCACAAATTTCTTAATTGAATTTGTTTGGGACATCAGTTTTAATACATGTACTTACACTGTATCTTACATTAGATCATTAATGAATATTTCGTATAAAAAAACAGAGATTTGTTATTCATGGGATATTTAAGGCCAAAACTATGTGAATAAAACCATACACACTCAGGCTCCACCAGCAAACAAAAACAAAATAACAATTATAAAGGAATACCAAAAACGCTCTGAGGAAATTAAAGCCGATGCATATGTACCTGTACAAATTTTCTAAAAATAATGAACTGACATTTAAAATGAGCAGTCTCAATTGGCGTTGATTAAAGTATTAGGTAAAAATATAATACAAACATAGGAAAACTCCTTGATTTTGAAAGTTAGAAATGAATATATAATAAGGTTTATCATTAAGAAAATTTGAACACATTAAGTTGCGTCAAACAAACGAAACCAAAAGGGACTCGGCTTGCCTGAGTGGTGAGCGGTAATGTCCCGTATCAACGTCGTCGCAGTACAACCGCTGTAACAATAACATTACAAGTGACCCAGTCTTCAGCTACCGTTCAACTTTCACATATGTATATACACATACATAAAAAAAAAAACATGTTAAACCGATTATATTCAGTTACAGATTGATAAAATACACATCATTGTTGAAACGTTGCGAAAGATGAAAGTAACTGAAAGATTGTACACTCTTGTTTTTATCAGTGGAAAATGTGCTGATGCAGCACGCTGTCATACCCCAATTTAAGAGCCTGTCCCCCAGCGCGCAGCCCTTCCTCACCAAGCAACGTTACTTGCTCTTCTTCACGTGAAGGATCGGCCATCTTGGAAAATGATTTTTAATTTCATGGATTTAAAATCATATAATTCTAATACACCTAATATATGTATCAGTTCAAAATAACTGGTATGAAATAAACAAGGAAAAGTAAAAAGAGAGAAATTAATATATCGAAAGCCATCACCATCGTCATAAACAAGAAATAAAATTAAAAATAATTCAATAGATACTGTACACATTAACAAAAGGGACAATCTCATACTCTGCACTGCATAGGAAATTATCAGTAGATGAAAACGCTTAAAATAAAATGCTCATTCAATCTACTATAAAAAGTAAGAGAAAAAAACAAATTGAAATGATCGATTTAAAATAGTTAACAACAGTGAAATAGAGACACCATAGATAATGTAAGAATATTAAATTATTTAGACTCGAAATTTTATTTTTATAGTAAGTAAAAATATGAAACTGTAAAATGCTTCATCATGCTTGGATATAGTGGGATTACTGTGATCGATAACTAATTAAAAATATAATACTTATAATATTGTAATAAAACGTAGAAATAGAAGATATACAACATCAAAATCGATTACGATTATTAGTGAATATTTCACATCAATATTCTCGATATTTGAAACTTATATATGTATAAGATGGCACATTAAATTTTGGATACAGAAATGATAATTGCAACTCGTTAAGCTCAGGTTGTAGTTTGCGAATGATATAAATATACATTTAGGTATGTATGATTTCCAATATTTGTATCAGAATTGAATAATGAAAATGTGAATCCCCAAATTCTTTGAACAGTATGATTTTTCATGCATATCCAAAATCCAATTACATTTTTATACCAGATAAAACATCCGATCGAAAACTAATCACATATTTTATCGATTTTGCTTATATTGCTAGCTCATGTAAATATTCATATCTACACCGATATTGATAATATGAATATACCCATACAGGAATAATAAAATCCATTTCTATTCACTACTATTTATTATATTGCTGGCAATAGAAAAAAAAAGTTAAAATTTTAACCAATGACAAATAAAGGATATAAACGAACTTGGAATGTGTACCGAGATATATAATATCATAAATTATAGCCCTAATATTTCTTTTAATAGTAAGAATCATGAAAAATACATGCAGTACACATAGAGTACACATACATACAGTCAATTTTTACGATCTGTCAAAAAGTGTCCCGATTCACCCTGTTCGATGGTATAGTTATTAAATAGTAATGGTTAAAATTACTTTGCTGATTTATTGAAACTTGTAGAAAAAGTAGACATAATTTCAACAGTACAAAATTTGAATCTCACAAAAATAGAATCAATATGTTTCCGAAACATAGAAGTAACCGAAAAATACGCATCATTACCAACTAAAAATTGTTGTATGAGTAGCCAAAAAAAATTGCAAATACATGCATACAGTATGTTTAAATGAAAAAAATCAGTACATGCATATGAAATCAAGGAACAATAGAAACACACGGATCCAAATTTTCAAAACAAAACAATGTCTTAAGGAGGAAAACGTGGAATAATAAAATTTCAAGTAAGTGCTTATTGCGGGAAAAAAGTGTGAGGAGATCATATTATCATTTAAAAATACCACCTAACCATATAAATCAGATAATTGCATATCCATAGTGAGAATAAAATTGCAATTTTGGCAAATTCAATCAGAGCATATTTAACAAAATGAAAAAAAAGTGGCAAACATTCATTAGAATTCTACACAAATGTTTGATATTTTTTATTAGATCACTCTCACTAAAGATACCCAAAAAGTGACATTGCTCGAAGCGAACATGAAAATTTGAACCCAAAGTTTACCTTTTACTGATTGTAACGGATTTTATTTTCAAACACAATTCCAATTATATTCAGAAGGCCAGAACCTACAATGGGTCCGAAATAGTTCCAATAACAGTAAAGTTTTATTTATAAATACTACTTGCATTCATTACATTTCACTTAATATTAAAGCGTCCATAACCACATTTAGGTTGTGAATCTCTAACACCCGCCGTCCACTTGCAAGCAGTATAGAATGGATAAGGGAAACACCTATAAAAAGAAGGAGATAGTCATATAGGCGTCCCTCTCTTACTTATTAGTGTTTCTTGTCTCTTCCATAACACTTGCAAGTGGACGCCGGGCATAATTGCGAAACGTGTTGTTATACATAAATTGAGAAGAAAATATGCTCACAATGTAAAATAAGTAACATAGCAATCAAACACCTCATGTAAATCCTTGAAAATATTTTATGATAGTGAATCACATATAAAACAAAGTGTATAATTAACATATTTTCCTTAATTATCAATGTATGCGATATTTTGCAAAATAGGTACACAATTATGTGTAAGATGTTTCACTTATATTAACTGAATACATACAACACATTAGCATTCTATTTACCATGTACAAAAATGTTTGACTTTTTCTCATGATAAATTAGGGTGTAGTATTTTATAGATTATCACACTTCGAGCATCATGTCAGTTCAAAAATAAAAAAAGAAACGAAAACAGTATTGCATTAAAGATTTAGATGAATTCATAAATTTAAATAATTCAACACGTGTACAATTAAGAAACTCACCTCATCGAAAAAAACTTGCGTTTTCCTCAAAATATGCTTCAATTCGGTCAATTCCAAGAAGTTGCGTTTAAGTGCTTCTGCGTTTTGATTAACTTCACGAAGCTCGTTTTCCAATTTCTCAAATGTAGCCTGTTTGAAAAGAAAATGAATCCGTGTAAGCGTTCACTAAAATATTGAGCGACACGACAAAATAAAACATTCAATAACCTCAAGATCTATCATCTCCCGAGGCTGAGGTGCCTCTGGGCTATCGCCGGTGTCCAACAGAGGAATATCATCTTTTCTTATTTCTTTTTCCAAATAACGTAGTTTTCGTTCCATTTCATCGCATCTGCGAACCTCATTGACGAATTTACGTTGGAAAGCGTTGACATCGGGATTCAACTGTGGAAACATCAATAACAAATGAAATAATCGAACAATAAAGTATAAGGAAAAAGCGTTCAGAATAGAAATCGACACAATTTGCACATTCCCTATTCTCGCATTCAATTCATTTCTAACTTATGTTTCTCTAAACAATAACATATGTACATATATTCGACCTTCATATAAAATTATTTATAATAGCAAATTTGAGTTGAGCGCGACGAACTGATTATCGTCTAACAATGAAAATATTAAAACTTAAGTAATACATATAATAATGTAATGAAATATTGATGATTTTTCTCTGAAATTAAAATATCTGATATTTATCGAAAAAAGGGTAAAGAATAAATATTAAAATTGATTATCATTTAAAAACAATACGGTCGTATAAATATTTACCTAGATGTTTAATCACACTATATAATATTCGTACACATTATTTTGTAAGAAATTGGATTTATATAGTCCTCGCATGAAATATATCTGTATTTGATTAGGCTCAAATCAGATATCGAGTGGGCAAAACAAACAAAAGACGAAAACCTTCTGAAGTACCAAATCATCGATAAGAATGATGCGTCGGGTCGACGGACTGTCGGCGGCGAGTCATAGGAAATATTAGTCGCTCGTTCCATATTTGAAAATATGGCATACATATTTGTGACGAGGTTAAAGGAAACGTAATACGATATCTTTCGAATGAAAATAAGAAAGTTTCGTGTTCGAACTCTCACACAATTTTAGCTATTCTATTGTTTGTGGAGAGATATCAATGTGGCTGTTCATATTTTTGTTTGAAAACAAAATATGTACGCGTGCAGGTATACATTTCTATGATGAAACTGAAAAATTGTACTCTCCCTATATTTGAAGAACGTGCGACACAATAGGGTAGGAAAGTAAGTTCACAAACGATATTTTCATAACGAAAAAAAAATTAGCGTCAATATGCGCAAGTTTTACATTAGAGATAAGAGCGATGCATTTAATTGAAATTATTTATGCATATGTGAGTCGGAATCGATAAGGAAAAGGCGCGCGCGCACTCACCTTACTTTATATACTTCATACAGATACATACATGGGAGAGATGGTTATGTACATATTGTGAGGTGTATGTATTACAATTAGATGGAAACGATCGATTCGCACGACGCGGAACGAATCGACACGATCGCGAGATCGGCTTCGTAAAAAACGCTCGCAAAAAATGCAAAGTGTACATATAATAGACGGATATAATACTGACGTCACGGAATTGGACGAGTCCCAGCTCTCCCAGTTCGGAGACGCAAGCGTAAGCGGCTTCGCTCTGCAAAAACAGCTGGCACAGGCTCATCTCCTCGCTGCGGAACAGCGACCCCATCTTTGCGCACGATTCTTTTTTCTTTCGACGGACAAAACGCACGACCGGACGCCGCAAACGACGGCGACCCACTAACACTGCGCTGCCGTTCACTGACACGCATTCGCGCCAACTTTACAACATATGCATGCGTCAATAGTACAGAAAGCTGGGGAGACTCGATCCTATTACACCGTTCGACAAGAAAACGGCCAATCAATGAAACTTAATGAACTTTATGTATTTTGATGTTCTGATCACGAATATCAAATCCGTTTTTCTGTAAGACAAATGGTTTTTGAAAAAAATCACATTTTGTAGTTTTTTTTTTGGTCGATTTTCAGCGAAAAAATCACTTTAAAATCATCATAACATTTTTATTTATTAATGTTTTTATACAAAACTTTCAGAAACTATTAAATATGAGTGTATTTATATGTTAATGAAAATGAAAAGGTTCTATTGTTTTTACTTTTTGAGAAAATAATTATTAAAAGTGAATTTGAAGAAAATAGTACAAAAACATTAAA